>JAZAYU010000026.1:3846876-5131313 GCA_038501625.1 Corbicula japonica
TTTGTGTTATTGCTACTACCGGACTTTCGGACTCCGCACGTTAAATAGACTACTAGGGATGTGTTTTTGTGTTAGAACTCTCATTTTTTTACTACTACCGGACTTTAGGACTCCGCACGTTAAATAGACTAGTAGGGATGTGTTTTTGTGTTAGAACTTACTACTAAGCTACTACCGGACTTTCGGAGTCCGCACGTTAAATAGACTACTAGGGATGTATTTTTGTGTTAGAACTCTCATTTTTTTACTACTACTTACTACTACCGGACTTTCGGACTCCGCACGTTAAATAGACTACTAGGGATGTGTTTTTGTGTTACAACTGTTCAACTCTGAACATACAAAGCTAGCATCCATGCATATGAGTCACCGTGATTAGATCTCATATAACAAATACCATACATTAAAAAAATGACATATCTCATTCAAACAATGATTTTAATGCATTTTTTTCACGAGTACCAAAAATAGTTAGAAAATTGACCGGGACCAAAGTGCGAAACCATCCCCTGCCCAGTGGATGCGTTTTGTGTAAGAACTATCTACGTAGAAGAACTTCTACAAAACAAAATAACCTGAGTTTGAGTAAAAGTAAACCACAAACAAGTGTGTACATAAATTTCTTATTTTATTGATAAACATTGAATGATATAGCTAGTTAATGATTAAAATTTATCTGTTATTACATCCTTTTTTCACGTCTCGTGTCTCACATTAGTCGTGTTCAATGATTTTCAAAGTTTCTTTTTTGTCATTCTCCATTTGGTTGTCCATGTAATGCTTTCTTATTCTGGTAACTAGACAGGGTTGGTTTAATCCACATTCGTTTGTACTGATGTAAGCATTTTAGATGCGTATTTTGAAGGTTATTCTTTGCCTCCTTACCGCTTGTTCCTTTCCAAATGCGATCATAGCCTATGACAACTTTGTTCTGTTCTGAGGCATAATCTCCCACGATTTTCGAACAGTTATGGTTTTGTACAGTGCAAGGTATGTAATGCGTGTACAAAAATAATTGATAGTTTTCGCCACGGCCAAATTCTTTGAAAAATTCTTCTTTAATTTCTGCCAAGAAATCTCTATCACATGTTGTTGTTGAATTTATACCGATTTTTCTTCTGCGTTCGCCAGTGCTGTCTAGCAATCTGGATTCCCCATGCATCCCTGGTGTATTTAGTAAATACACCATTCGTTTGTACTTCAAAAAGCTTTTATTAAAAGTAAACTTTTTTGTTGATAAACTGGCAAACCATTTTTCTGCGTTGACGAGGAAGTCGTCGTCGTGATTGATAACCTCACTGGTCAATAAAATAGCCGCTATAACAAACTGATTGGTGTGTGTGTTTTCCTCGAACTTCCTACGTACGCAAAAGTGGATCTGTTTCCCAAAATCGCGGAGTCGTTGGATGAAATAAGGCGTTTCCATTGTTGTTTACGATTTTCAATAAATATCGATATACTGAACAGTAGCTGAGCTTTAATATTTTGTTTTTCGTTCTACTCTTGTTAAGATTTTAACAAATCTCGATATACTGAATTGTAAATTAGCTTTAATAGTATTTTTTCTCGGACTCACGAACTTCGCTGTTAAATATTTTTTAACGTTCTACTCTTGTTAAGATTTTTAACAAATCTCGATATACTGAATTGTATGTCAGCTTTATTAGTATTTTTTCTCGGACTCACGAACTTCGCTGTTAAATATTTTTTACGTTCTACTCTTGTTAAGATTTTTAACAAATCTCGATGTACTGAAGTGGATATTAGCTTTAATAGTATTTTTTCTCGGACTCACGAACTTCGCTGTTAAATATTTTTACGTTCTACTCTTGTTAAGATTTTTAACAAATCTCGATGTACTGAATTTTATATTAGCTTTAATAGTATTTTTTCTCGGACTCACGAACTTCGCTGATAAATATTTTTTACGTTCTACTCTTGTTAAGATTTTTAACAAATCTCGATATATTGAATTGTATATTAGCTTTAATAGTATTTTTTCTCGGACTCACGAACTTCGCTGATAAATATTTTTTACGTTCTACTCTTGTTAAGATTTTTAACAAATCTCGATATACTGAATTGTATGTTAGCTTTAATAGTTTTTTTTCTCGGACTCACGAACTTCGCTGTTAAATATTTTTTACGTTCTACTCTTGTTAAGATTTTTAACAAATCTCGATATACTGAATTGTATGTTAGCTTTAGTAGTTTTTTTTCTCGGACTCACGAACTTCGCTGTTAAATATTTTTTACGTTCTACCCTTTTTTAGATTTTAACAAATCTCGATATACTGAATTGTAAATTAGCTTTAATAGTATTTTTTCTCGGACTCACGAACTTCGCTGTTAAATATTTTTACGTTCTACTCTTGTAAAGATTTTTAACAAATCTCGATATACTGAATTGTATATTAGCTTTAATAGTATTTTTTCTCGGACTCTCGAACTTCGCTGTTAAATATTTTTTTTACGTTCTACTCTTGTTAAGATTTTTAACAAATCTCGATATACTGAATTGCATGTAAGCTTTAATAGTATTTTTTCTCGGACTCACGAACTTCGCTGTTAAATATTTTTTACGTTCTACTCTTGTTAAGATTTTTAAAAAATTCTCGATATACTGAATTGTATATTAGCTTTAATATTTTTGTGTTATTGCTACTACCGGACTTTCGGACTCCGCACGTTAAATAGACTACTAGGGATGTGTTTTTGTGTTAGAACTCTCATTTTTTTACTACTACCGGACTTTAGGACTCCGCACGTTAAATAGACTAGTAGGGATGTGTTTTTGTGTTAGAACTTACTACTAAGCTACTACCGGACTTTCGGAGTCCGCACGTTAAATAGACTACTAGGGATGTGTTTTTGTGTTAGAACTCTCATTTTTTTACTACTACTTACTACTACCGGACTTTCGGACTCCGCACGTTAAATAGACTACTAGGGATGTGTTTTTGTGTTTCAACTGTTCAACTCTGAACATACAATGCTAGCATCCATGCATATGAGCCATCGTGATTAGATTTCATATTACATATACCATACATTAAAAATGACATATCTCATTCAAACACTGATTTTTATGCATTTTTTTCACGGGTACCAAAAACAGTTAGAAATTTGACCGGGAAACTATCCCCTGCCCAGTAAGAACTATCTACATAGAAGAACTTCTACAAAACAAAATAACCTGAGTTTGAGTAAAAAGTAAACCACAAACAAGTGTGTACATAAATTTCTTATTTTATTGATAAACATTGAATGATAGAGCTAGTTAATGATTAAAATTTATCTGTTATTACATCCTTTTTTCACGTCTCGTGCCTCACATTAGTCGTGTTCAATGATTTTCAAAGTTTCTTTTTTGTCATTCTCCATTTGGTTGTCCATGTAATGCTTTCTTATTCTGGTAACTAGACAGGGTTGGTTTAATCCCCATTCGTTTGTACTGATCTAAGCATTTTAGATGTGTATTTTGAAGGTTATTCTTTGCCTCCTTACCGCTTGTTCCTTTCCAAATGCGATCATAGCCTATGACAACTTTGTTCTGTTCTGAGGCATAATCTCCCACGATTTTCGAACAGTTATGGTATTGTACAGTGCAAGGTATGTAATGCGTGTACAAAAATAATTGATAGTTTTCGCCACGGCCAAATTCTTTGAAAAATTCTTCTTTAATTTTTGCCAAGAAATCTCTATCACATGTTGTTGTTGAATTTATACCGATTTTTCCTCTGCGTTCGCCAGTGCTGTACAGCAATCTGGATTCCCCATGCATCCCTGGTGTATTTTGTAAATACACCATTCGTTTGTACTTCAAAAAGCTTTCATTAAAAGTAAACTTTTTTGTTGATAAACTGGCAAACCATTTTTCTGCGTTCACGAGGAAGTCGTCGTCGTGATTGATAACCTCACTGGTCGATCAAATAGCCGCTATAACAAACTGATTGGTGTTTTTGTGTTCCTTGAACTTCCTACGTACGCAAAAGTGGATCTGTTTCCCAAAATCGCGGAGTCGTTGGATGAAATAAGGCGTTTCCATTGTTGTTTACGATTTTCAATAAATATCGATATACTGAACAGTAGCTGAGCTTTAATATTTTGTTTTTCGTTCTACTCTTGTTAAGATTTTAACAAATCTCGATATACTGAATTGTAAATTAGCTTTAATAGTATTTTTTCTCGGACTCACGAACTTCGCTGTTAAATATTTTTTAACGTTCTACTCTTGTTAAGATTTTTAACAAATCTCGATATACTGAATTGTATGTCAGCTTTATAAGTATTTTTTCTCGGACTCACGAACTTCGCTGTTAAATATTTTTTACGTTCTACTCTTGTTAAGATTTTTAACAAATCTCGATGTACTGAAGTGTATATTAGCTTTAATAGTATTTTTTCTCGGACTCACGAACTTCGCTGTTAAATATTTTTACGTTCTACTCTTGTTAAGATTTTTAACAAATCTCGATGTACTGAATTTTATATTAGCTTTAATAGTATTTTTTCTCGGACTCACGAACTTCGCTGTTAAATATTTTTTACGTTCTACTCTTGTTAAGATTTTTAGCAAATCTCGATATATTGAATTGTATATTAGCTTTAATAGTATTTTTTCTCGGACTCACGAACTTCGCTGTTAAATATTTTTACGTTCTACTCTTGTTAAGATTTTTAACAAATCTCGATATACTGAATTGTATGTTAGATTTAATAGTTTTTTTCTCGGACTCACGAACTTCGCTGTTAAATATTTTTTACGTTCTACTCTTGTTAAGATTTTTAACAAATCTCGATATACTGAATTGTATGTTAGCTTTAATAGTTTTTTTCTCGGACTCACGAACTTCGCTGTTAAATATTTTTTACGTTCTACCCTTGTTAAGATTTTAACAAATCTCGATATACTGAATTGTAAATTAGCTTTAATAGTATTTTTTCTCGGACTCATGAACTTCGCTGTTAAATATTTTTACGTTCTACTCTTGTAAAGATTTTTAACAAATCTCGATATACTGAATTGTATATTAGCTTTAATAGTATTTTTTCTCGGACTCTCGAACTTCGCTGTTAAATATTTTTTTACGTTCTACTCTTGTTAAGATTTTTAACAAATCTCGATATACTGAATTGCATGTAAGCTTTAATAGTATTTTTTCTCGGACTCACGAACTTCGCTGTTAAATATTTTTTACGTTCTACTCTTGTTAAGATTTTAAAAAAATTCTCGATATACTGAATTGTATATTAGCTTTAATATTTTTGTGTTATTGCTACTACCGGACTTTCGGACTCCGCACGTTAAATAGACTACTAGGGATGTGTTTTTGTGTCAGAACTCTCATTTTTTTACTACTACCGGACATTCGGACTCCGCACGTTAAATAGACTACTAGGGATGTGTTTTTGTGTTAGAACTTACTACTACGCTACTACCGGACTTTCGGACTCCGCACGTTAAACAGACTACTAGAGATGTGTTTTTGTGTTAGAACTCTCATTTTTTTACTACTGACTACTACCGGACTTTAGGACTCCGCACGTTAAATAGACTACTAGGGATGTGTTTTTGTGTTAGAACTTACTACTACGCTACTTCCGGACTTTCGGACTCCGCACGTTAAACAGACTAATAGGGATGTGTTTTTGTGTTAGAACTCTCATTTTTTTACTACTACCTTACTACTACGCTACTTCCGGACTTTCGGACTCCGCACGTTAAACAGACTAATAGGGATGTGTTTTTGTGTTAGAACTCTCATTTTTTTACTACTAAAATGAGAGTTCTAACACAAAAACACATCCCTAGTAGTCTATTTAACGTGCGGACTCCGAAAGTCCGGTAGTAGCTTAGTAGTAAGTTCTAACACAAAAACACATCCCTACTAGTCTATTTAACGTGCGGAGTCCTAAAGTCCGGTAGTAGTAAAAAAATGAGAGTTCTAACACAAAAACACATCCCTAGTAGTCTATTTAACGTGCGGAGTCCGAAAGTCCGGTAGTAGCAATAACACAAAAATATTAAAGCTAATATACAATTCAGTATATCGAGAATTTTTTAAAAATCTTAACAAGAGTAGAACGTAAAAAATATTTAACAGCGAAGTTCGTGAGTCCGAGAAAAAATACTATTAAAGCTTACATGCAATTCAGTATATCGAGATTTGTTAAAAATCTTAACAAGAGTAGAACGTAAAAAAATATTTAACAGCGAAGTTCGAGAGTCCGAGAAAAAATACTATTAAAGCTAATATACAATTCAGTATATCGAGATTTGTTAAAAATCTTTACAAGAGTAGAACGTAAAAATATTTAACAGCGAAGTTCGTGAGTCCGAGAAAAAATACTATTAAAGCTAATTTACAATTCAGTATATCGAGATTTGTTAAAATCTTAACAAGGGTAGAACGTAAAAAATATTTAACAGCGAAGTTCGTGAGTCCGAGAAAAAAAACTATTAAAGCTAACATACAATTCAGTATATCGAGATTTGTTAAAAATCTTAACAAGAGTAGAACGTAAAAAATATTTAACAGCGAAGTTCGTGAGTCCGAGAAAAAAACTATTAAAGCTAACATACAATTCAGTATATCGAGATTTGTTAAAAATCTTAACAAGAGTAGAACGTAAAAAATATTTAACAGCGAAGTTCGTGAGTCCGAGAAAAAATACTATTAAAGCTAATATACAATTCAATATATCGAGATTTGTTAAAAATCTTAACAAGAGTAGAACGTAAAAAATATTTAACAGCGAAGTTCGTGAGTCCGAGAAAAAATACTATTAAAGCTAATATAAAATTCAGTACATCGAGATTTGTTAAAAATCTTAACAAGAGTAGAACGTAAAAATATTTAACAGCGAAGTTCGTGAGTCCGAGAAAAAATACTATTAAAGCTAATATACACTTCAGTACATCGAGATTTGTTAAAAATCTTAACAAGAGTAGAACGTAAAAAATATTTAACAGCGAAGTTCGTGAGTCCGAGAAAAAATACTAATAAAGCTGACATACAATTCAGTATATCGAGATTTGTTAAAAATCTTAACAAGAGTAGAACGTTAAAAAATATTTAACAGCGAAGTTCGTGAGTCCGAGAAAAAATACTATTAAAGCTAATTTACAATTCAGTATATCGAGATTTGTTAAAATCTTAACAAGAGTAGAACGAAAAACAAAATATTAAAGCTCAGCTACTGTTCAGTATATCGATATTTATTGAAAATCGTAAACAACAATGGAAACGCCTTATTTCATCCAACGACTCCGCGATTTTGGGAAACAGATCCACTTTTGCGTACGTAGGAAGTTCGAGGAAAACACACACACCAATCAGTTTGTTATAGCGGCTATTTTATCGACCAGTGAGGTTATCAATCACGACGACGACTTCCTCGTCAACGCAGAAAAATGGTTTGCCAGTTTATCAACAAAAAAGTTTACTTTTAATAAAAGCTTTTTGAAGTACAAACGAATGGTGTATTTACTAAATACACCAGGGATGCATGGGGAATCCAGATTGCTAGACAGCACTGGCGAACGCAGAAGAAAAATCGGTATAAATTCAACAACAACATGTGATAGAGATTTCTTGGCAGAAATTAAAGAAGAATTTTTCAAAGAATTTGGCCGTGGCGAAAACTATCAATTATTTTTGTACACGCATTACATACCTTGCACTGTACAAAACCATAACTGTTCGAAAATCGTGGGAGATTATGCCTCAGAACAGAACAAAGTTGTCATAGGCTATGATCGCATTTGGAAAGGAACAAGCGGTAAGGAGGCAAAGAATAACCTTCAAAATACGCATCTAAAATGCTTACATCAGTACAAACGAATGTGGATTAAACCAACCCTGTCTAGTTACCAGAATAAGAAAGCATTACATGGACAACCAAATGGAGAATGACAAAAAAGAAACTTTGAAAATCATTGAACACGACTAATGTGAGACACGAGACGTGAAAAAAGGATGTAATAACAGATAAATTTTAATCATTAACTAGCTATATCATTCAATGTTTATCAATAAAATAAGAAATTTATGTACACACTTGTTTGTGGTTTACTTTTACTCAAACTCAGGTTATTTTGTTTTGTAGAAGTTCTTCTACGTAGATAGTTCTTACACAAAACGCATCCACTGGGCAGGGGATGGTTTCGCACTTTGGTCCCGGTCAATTTTCTAACTATTTTTGGTACTCGTGAAAAAAATGCATTAAAATCATTGTTTGAATGAGATATGTCATTTTTTTAATGTATGGTATTTGTTATATGAGATCTAATCACGGTGACTCATATGCATGGATGCTAGCTTTGTATGTTCAGAGTTGAACAGTTGTAACACAAAAACACATCCCTAGTAGTCTATTTAACGTGCGGAGTCCGAAAGTCCGGTAGTAGTAAGTAGTAGTAAAAAAATGAGAGTTCTAACACAAAAACACATCCCTAGTAGTCTATTTAACGTGCGGACTCCGAAAGTCCGGTAGTAGCTTAGTAGTAAGTTCTAACACAAAAACACATCCCTACTAGTCTATTTAACGTGCGGAGTCCTAAAGTCCGGTAGTAGTAAAAAAATGAGAGTTCTAACACAAAAACACATCCCTAGTAGTCTATTTAACGTGCGGAGTCCGAAAGTCCGGTAGTAGCAATAACACAAAAATATTAAAGCTAATATACAATTCAGTATATCGAGAATTTTTTAAAAATCTTAACAAGAGTAGAACGTAAAAAATATTTAACAGCGAAGTTCGTGAGTCCGAGAAAAAATACTATTAAAGCTTACATGCAATTCAGTATATCGAGATTTGTTAAAAATCTTAACAAGAGTAGAACGTAAAAAAATATTTAACAGCGAAGTTCGAGAGTCCGAGAAAAAATACTATTAAAGCTAATATACAATTCAGTATATCGAGATTTGTTAAAAATCTTTACAAGAGTAGAACGTAAAAATATTTAACAGCGAAGTTCGTGAGTCCGAGAAAAAATACTATTAAAGCTAATTTACAATTCAGTATATCGAGATTTGTTAAAATCTTAACAAGGGTAGAACGTAAAAAATATTTAACAGCGAAGTTCGTGAGTCCGAGAAAAAAAACTATTAAAGCTAACATACAATTCAGTATATCGAGATTTGTTAAAAATCTTAACAAGAGTAGAACGTAAAAAATATTTAACAGCGAAGTTCGTGAGTCCGAGAAAAAAACTATTAAAGCTAACATACAATTCAGTATATCGAGATTTGTTAAAAATCTTAACAAGAGTAGAACGTAAAAAATATTTAACAGCGAAGTTCGTGAGTCCGAGAAAAAATACTATTAAAGCTAATATACAATTCAATATATCGAGATTTGTTAAAAATCTTAACAAGAGTAGAACGTAAAAAATATTTAACAGCGAAGTTCGTGAGTCCGAGAAAAAATACTATTAAAGCTAATATAAAATTCAGTACATCGAGATTTGTTAAAAATCTTAACAAGAGTAGAACGTAAAAATATTTAACAGCGAAGTTCGTGAGTCCGAGAAAAAATACTATTAAAGCTAATATACACTTCAGTACATCGAGATTTGTTAAAAATCTTAACAAGAGTAGAACGTAAAAAATATTTAACAGCGAAGTTCGTGAGTCCGAGAAAAAATACTAATAAAGCTGACATACAATTCAGTATATCGAGATTTGTTAAAAATCTTAACAAGAGTAGAACGTTAAAAAATATTTAACAGCGAAGTTCGTGAGTCCGAGAAAAAATACTATTAAAGCTAATTTACAATTCAGTATATCGAGATTTGTTAAAATCTTAACAAGAGTAGAACGAAAAACAAAATATTAAAGCTCAGCTACTGTTCAGTATATCGATATTTATTGAAAATCGTAAACAACAATGGAAACGCCTTATTTCATCCAACGACTCCGCGATTTTGGGAAACAGATCCACTTTTGCGTACGTAGGAAGTTCGAGGAAAACACACACACCAATCAGTTTGTTATAGCGGCTATTTTATCGACCAGTGAGGTTATCAATCACGACGACGACTTCCTCGTCAACGCAGAAAAATGGTTTGCCAGTTTATCAACAAAAAAGTTTACTTTTAATAAAAGCTTTTTGAAGTACAAACGAATGGTGTATTTACTAAATACACCAGGGATGCATGGGGAATCCAGATTGCTAGACAGCACTGGCGAACGCAGAAGAAAAATCGGTATAAATTCAACAACAACATGTGATAGAGATTTCTTGGCAGAAATTAAAGAAGAATTTTTCAAAGAATTTGGCCGTGGCGAAAACTATCAATTATTTTTGTACACGCATTACATACCTTGCACTGTACAAAACCATAACTGTTCGAAAATCGTGGGAGATTATGCCTCAGAACAGAACAAAGTTGTCATAGGCTATGATCGCATTTGGAAAGGAACAAGCGGTAAGGAGGCAAAGAATAACCTTCAAAATACGCATCTAAAATGCTTACATCAGTACAAACGAATGTGGATTAAACCAACCCTGTCTAGTTACCAGAATAAGAAAGCATTACATGGACAACCAAATGGAGAATGACAAAAAAGAAACTTTGAAAATCATTGAACACGACTAATGTGAGACACGAGACGTGAAAAAAGGATGTAATAACAGATAAATTTTAATCATTAACTAGCTATATCATTCAATGTTTATCAATAAAATAAGAAATTTATGTACACACTTGTTTGTGGTTTACTTTTACTCAAACTCAGGTTATTTTGTTTTGTAGAAGTTCTTCTACGTAGATAGTTCTTACACAAAACGCATCCACTGGGCAGGGGATGGTTTCGCACTTTGGTCCCGGTCAATTTTCTAACTATTTTTGGTACTCGTGAAAAAAATGCATTAAAATCATTGTTTGAATGAGATATGTCATTTTTTTAATGTATGGTATTTGTTATATGAGATCTAATCACGGTGACTCATATGCATGGATGCTAGCTTTGTATGTTCAGAGTTGAACAGTTGTAACACAAAAACACATCCCTAGTAGTCTATTTAACGTGCGGAGTCCGAAAGTCCGGAAGTCCGGTAGTAGCAATAACACAAAAATATTAAAGCTAATATACAATTCAGTATATCGAGAATTTTTTAAAAATCTTAACAAGAGTAGAACGTAAAAAATATTTAACAGCGAAGTTCGTGAGTCCGAGAAAAAATACTATTAAAGCTTACATGCAATTCAGTATATCGAGATTTGTTAAAAATCTTAACAAGAGTAGAACGTAAAAAAATATTTAACAGCGAAGTTCGAGAGTCCGAGAAAAAATACTATTAAAGCTAATATACAATTCAGTATATCGAGATTTGTTAAAAATCTTTACAAGAGTAGAACGTAAAAATATTTAACAGCGAAGTTCGTGAGTCCGAGAAAAAATACTATTAAAGCTAATTTACAATTCAGTATATCGAGATTTGTTAAAATCTTAACAAGGGTAGAACGTAAAAAATATTTAACAGCGAAGTTCGTGAGTCCGAGAAAAAAAACTATTAAAGCTAACATACAATTCAGTATATCGAGATTTGTTAAAAATCTTAACAAGAGTAGAACGTAAAAAATATTTAACAGCGAAGTTCGTGAGTCCGAGAAAAAAACTATTAAAGCTAACATACAATTCAGTATATCGAGATTTGTTAAAAATCTTAACAAGAGTAGAACGTAAAAAATATTTAACAGCGAAGTTCGTGAGTCCGAGAAAAAATACTATTAAAGCTAATATACAATTCAATATATCGAGATTTGTTAAAAATCTTAACAAGAGTAGAACGTAAAAAATATTTAACAGCGAAGTTCGTGAGTCCGAGAAAAAATACTATTAAAGCTAATATAAAATTCAGTACATCGAGATTTGTTAAAAATCTTAACAAGAGTAGAACGTAAAAATATTTAACAGCGAAGTTCGTGAGTCCGAGAAAAAATACTATTAAAGCTAATATACACTTCAGTACATCGAGATTTGTTAAAAATCTTAACAAGAGTAGAACGTAAAAAATATTTAACAGCGAAGTTCGTGAGTCCGAGAAAAAATACTAATAAAGCTGACATACAATTCAGTATATCGAGATTTGTTAAAAATCTTAACAAGAGTAGAACGTTAAAAAATATTTAACAGCGAAGTTCGTGAGTCCGAGAAAAAATACTATTAAAGCTAATTTACAATTCAGTATATCGAGATTTGTTAAAATCTTAACAAGAGTAGAACGAAAAACAAAATATTAAAGCTCAGCTACTGTTCAGTATATCGATATTTATTGAAAATCGTAAACAACAATGGAAACGCCTTATTTCATCCAACGACTCCGCGATTTTGGGAAACAGATCCACTTTTGCGTACGTAGGAAGTTCGAGGAAAACACACACACCAATCAGTTTGTTATAGCGGCTATTTTATCGACCAGTGAGGTTATCAATCACGACGACGACTTCCTCGTCAACGCAGAAAAATGGTTTGCCAGTTTATCAACAAAAAAGTTTACTTTTAATAAAAGCTTTTTGAAGTACAAACGAATGGTGTATTTACTAAATACACCAGGGATGCATGGGGAATCCAGATTGCTAGACAGCACTGGCGAACGCAGAAGAAAAATCGGTATAAATTCAACAACAACATGTGATAGAGATTTCTTGGCAGAAATTAAAGAAGAATTTTTCAAAGAATTTGGCCGTGGCGAAAACTATCAATTATTTTTGTACACGCATTACATACCTTGCACTGTACAAAACCATAACTGTTCGAAAATCGTGGGAGATTATGCCTCAGAACAGAACAAAGTTGTCATAGGCTATGATCGCATTTGGAAAGGAACAAGCGGTAAGGAGGCAAAGAATAACCTTCAAAATACGCATCTAAAATGCTTACATCAGTACAAACGAATGTGGATTAAACCAACCCTGTCTAGTTACCAGAATAAGAAAGCATTACATGGACAACCAAATGGAGAATGACAAAAAAGAAACTTTGAAAATCATTGAACACGACTAATGTGAGACACGAGACGTGAAAAAAGGATGTAATAACAGATAAATTTTAATCATTAACTAGCTATATCATTCAATGTTTATCAATAAAATAAGAAATTTATGTACACACTTGTTTGTGGTTTACTTTTACTCAAACTCAGGTTATTTTGTTTTGTAGAAGTTCTTCTACGTAGATAGTTCTTACACAAAACGCATCCACTGGGCAGGGGATGGTTTCGCACTTTGGTCCCGGTCAATTTTCTAACTATTTTTGGTACTCGTGAAAAAAATGCATTAAAATCATTGTTTGAATGAGATATGTCATTTTTTTAATGTATGGTATTTGTTATATGAGATCTAATCACGGTGACTCATATGCATGGATGCTAGCTTTGTATGTTCAGAGTTGAACAGTTGTAACACAAAAACACATCCCTAGTAGTCTATTTAACGTGCGGAGTCCGAAAGTCCGGTAGTAGTAAGTAGTAGTAAAAAAATGAGAGTTCTAACACAAAAACACATCCCTAGTAGTCTATTTAACGTGCGGACTCCGAAAGTCCGGTAGTAGCTTAGTAGTAAGTTCTAACACAAAAACACATCCCTACTAGTCTATTTAACGTGCGGAGTCCTAAAGTCCGGTAGTAGTAAAAAAATGAGAGTTCTAACACAAAAACACATCCCTAGTAGTCTATTTAACGTGCGGAGTCCGAAAGTCCGGTAGTAGCAATAACACAAAAATATTAAAGCTAATATACAATTCAGTATATCGAGAATTTTTTAAAAATCTTAACAAGAGTAGAACGTAAAAAATATTTAACAGCGAAGTTCGTGAGTCCGAGAAAAAATACTATTAAAGCTTACATGCAATTCAGTATATCGAGATTTGTTAAAAATCTTAACAAGAGTAGAACGTAAAAAAATATTTAACAGCGAAGTTCGAGAGTCCGAGAAAAAATACTATTAAAGCTAATATACAATTCAGTATATCGAGATTTGTTAAAAATCTTTACAAGAGTAGAACGTAAAAATATTTAACAGCGAAGTTCGTGAGTCCGAGAAAAAATACTATTAAAGCTAATTTACAATTCAGTATATCGAGATTTGTTAAAATCTTAACAAGGGTAGAACGTAAAAAATATTTAACAGCGAAGTTCGTGAGTCCGAGAAAAAAAACTATTAAAGCTAACATACAATTCAGTATATCGAGATTTGTTAAAAATCTTAACAAGAGTAGAACGTAAAAAATATTTAACAGCGAAGTTCGTGAGTCCGAGAAAAAAACTATTAAAGCTAACATACAATTCAGTATATCGAGATTTGTTAAAAATCTTAACAAGAGTAGAACGTAAAAAATATTTAACAGCGAAGTTCGTGAGTCCGAGAAAAAATACTATTAAAGCTAATATACAATTCAATATATCGAGATTTGTTAAAAATCTTAACAAGAGTAGAACGTAAAAAATATTTAACAGCGAAGTTCGTGAGTCCGAGAAAAAATACTATTAAAGCTAATATAAAATTCAGTACATCGAGATTTGTTAAAAATCTTAACAAGAGTAGAACGTAAAAATATTTAACAGCGAAGTTCGTGAGTCCGAGAAAAAATACTATTAAAGCTAATATACACTTCAGTACATCGAGATTTGTTAAAAATCTTAACAAGAGTAGAACGTAAAAAATATTTAACAGCGAAGTTCGTGAGTCCGAGAAAAAATACTAATAAAGCTGACATACAATTCAGTATATCGAGATTTGTTAAAAATCTTAACAAGAGTAGAACGTTAAAAAATATTTAACAGCGAAGTTCGTGAGTCCGAGAAAAAATACTATTAAAGCTAATTTACAATTCAGTATATCGAGATTTGTTAAAATCTTAACAAGAGTAGAACGAAAAACAAAATATTAAAGCTCAGCTACTGTTCAGTATATCGATATTTATTGAAAATCGTAAACAACAATGGAAACGCCTTATTTCATCCAACGACTCCGCGATTTTGGGAAACAGATCCACTTTTGCGTACGTAGGAAGTTCGAGGAAAACACACACACCAATCAGTTTGTTATAGCGGCTATTTTATCGACCAGTGAGGTTATCAATCACGACGACGACTTCCTCGTCAACGCAGAAAAATGGTTTGCCAGTTTATCAACAAAAAAGTTTACTTTTAATAAAAGCTTTTTGAAGTACAAACGAATGGTGTATTTACTAAATACACCAGGGATGCATGGGGAATCCAGATTGCTAGACAGCACTGGCGAACGCAGAAGAAAAATCGGTATAAATTCAACAACAACATGTGATAGAGATTTCTTGGCAGAAATTAAAGAAGAATTTTTCAAAGAATTTGGCCGTGGCGAAAACTATCAATTATTTTTGTACACGCATTACATACCTTGCACTGTACAAAACCATAACTGTTCGAAAATCGTGGGAGATTATGCCTCAGAACAGAACAAAGTTGTCATAGGCTATGATCGCATTTGGAAAGGAACAAGCGGTAAGGAGGCAAAGAATAACCTTCAAAATACGCATCTAAAATGCTTACATCAGTACAAACGAATGTGGATTAAACCAACCCTGTCTAGTTACCAGAATAAGAAAGCATTACATGGACAACCAAATGGAGAATGACAAAAAAGAAACTTTGAAAATCATTGAACACGACTAATGTGAGACACGAGACGTGAAAAAAGGATGTAATAACAGATAAATTTTAATCATTAACTAGCTATATCATTCAATGTTTATCAATAAAATAAGAAATTTATGTACACACTTGTTTGTGGTTTACTTTTACTCAAACTCAGGTTATTTTGTTTTGTAGAAGTTCTTCTACGTAGATAGTTCTTACACAAAACGCATCCACTGGGCAGGGGATGGTTTCGCACTTTGGTCCCGGTCAATTTTCTAACTATTTTTGGTACTCGTGAAAAAAATGCATTAAAATCATTGTTTGAATGAGATATGTCATTTTTTTAATGTATGGTATTTGTTATATGAGATCTAATCACGGTGACTCATATGCATGGATGCTAGCTTTGTATGTTCAGAGTTGAACAGTTGTAACACAAAAACACATCCCTAGTAGTCTATTTAACGTGCGGAGTCCGAAAGTCCGGTAGTAGTAAGTAGTAGTAAAAAAATGAGAGTTCTAACACAAAAACACATCCCTAGTAGTCTATTTAACGTGCGGACTCCGAAAGTCCGGTAGTAGCTTAGTAGTAAGTTCTAACACAAAAACACATCCCTACTAGTCTATTTAACGTGCGGAGTCCTAAAGTCCGGTAGTAGTAAAAAAATGAGAGTTCTAACACAAAAACACATCCCTAGTAGTCTATTTAACGTGCGGAGTCCGAAAGTCCGGTAGTAGCAATAACACAAAAATATTAAAGCTAATATACAATTCAGTATATCGAGAATTTTTTAAAAATCTTAACAAGAGTAGAACGTAAAAAATATTTAACAGCGAAGTTCGTGAGTCCGAGAAAAAATACTATTAAAGCTTACATGCAATTCAGTATATCGAGATTTGTTAAAAATCTTAACAAGAGTAGAACGTAAAAAAATATTTAACAGCGAAGTTCGAGAGTCCGAGAAAAAATACTATTAAAGCTAATATACAATTCAGTATATCGAGATTTGTTAAAAATCTTTACAAGAGTAGAACGTAAAAATATTTAACAGCGAAGTTCGTGAGTCCGAGAAAAAATACTATTAAAGCTAATTTACAATTCAGTATATCGAGATTTGTTAAAATCTTAACAAGGGTAGAACGTAAAAAATATTTAACAGCGAAGTTCGTGAGTCCGAGAAAAAAAACTATTAAAGCTAACATACAATTCAGTATATCGAGATTTGTTAAAAATCTTAACAAGAGTAGAACGTAAAAAATATTTAACAGCGAAGTTCGTGAGTCCGAGAAAAAAACTATTAAAGCTAACATACAATTCAGTATATCGAGATTTGTTAAAAATCTTAACAAGAGTAGAACGTAAAAAATATTTAACAGCGAAGTTCGTGAGTCCGAGAAAAAATACTATTAAAGCTAATATACAATTCAATATATCGAGATTTGTTAAAAATCTTAACAAGAGTAGAACGTAAAAAATATTTAACAGCGAAGTTCGTGAGTCCGAGAAAAAATACTATTAAAGCTAATATAAAATTCAGTACATCGAGATTTGTTAAAAATCTTAACAAGAGTAGAACGTAAAAATATTTAACAGCGAAGTTCGTGAGTCCGAGAAAAAATACTATTAAAGCTAATATACACTTCAGTACATCGAGATTTGTTAAAAATCTTAACAAGAGTAGAACGTAAAAAATATTTAACAGCGAAGTTCGTGAGTCCGAGAAAAAATACTAATAAAGCTGACATACAATTCAGTATATCGAGATTTGTTAAAAATCTTAACAAGAGTAGAACGTTAAAAAATATTTAACAGCGAAGTTCGTGAGTCCGAGAAAAAATACTATTAAAGCTAATTTACAATTCAGTATATCGAGATTTGTTAAAATCTTAACAAGAGTAGAACGAAAAACAAAATATTAAAGCTCAGCTACTGTTCAGTATATCGATATTTATTGAAAATCGTAAACAACAATGGAAACGCCTTATTTCATCCAACGACTCCGCGATTTTGGGAAACAGATCCACTTTTGCGTACGTAGGAAGTTCGAGGAAAACACACACACCAATCAGTTTGTTATAGCGGCTATTTTATCGACCAGTGAGGTTATCAATCACGACGACGACTTCCTCGTCAACGCAGAAAAATGGTTTGCCAGTTTATCAACAAAAAAGTTTACTTTTAATAAAAGCTTTTTGAAGTACAAACGAATGGTGTATTTACTAAATACACCAGGGATGCATGGGGAATCCAGATTGCTAGACAGCACTGGCGAACGCAGAAGAAAAATCGGTATAAATTCAACAACAACATGTGATAGAGATTTCTTGGCAGAAATTAAAGAAGAATTTTTCAAAGAATTTGGCCGTGGCGAAAACTATCAATTATTTTTGTACACGCATTACATACCTTGCACTGTACAAAACCATAACTGTTCGAAAATCGTGGGAGATTATGCCTCAGAACAGAACAAAGTTGTCATAGGCTATGATCGCATTTGGAAAGGAACAAGCGGTAAGGAGGCAAAGAATAACCTTCAAAATACGCATCTAAAATGCTTACATCAGTACAAACGAATGTGGATTAAACCAACCCTGTCTAGTTACCAGAATAAGAAAGCATTACATGGACAACCAAATGGAGAATGACAAAAAAGAAACTTTGAAAATCATTGAACACGACTAATGTGAGACACGAGACGTGAAAAAAGGATGTAATAACAGATAAATTTTAATCATTAACTAGCTATATCATTCAATGTTTATCAATAAAATAAGAAATTTATGTACACACTTGTTTGTGGTTTACTTTTACTCAAACTCAGGTTATTTTGTTTTGTAGAAGTTCTTCTACGTAGATAGTTCTTACACAAAACGCATCCACTGGGCAGGGGATGGTTTCGCACTTTGGTCCCGGTCAATTTTCTAACTATTTTTGGTACTCGTGAAAAAAATGCATTAAAATCATTGTTTGAATGAGATATGTCATTTTTTTAATGTATGGTATTTGTTATATGAGATCTAATCACGGTGACTCATATGCATGGATGCTAGCTTTGTATGTTCAGAGTTGAACAGTTGTAACACAAAAACACATCCCTAGTAGTCTATTTAACGTGCGGAGTCCGAAAGTCCGGTAGTAGTAAGTAGTAGTAAAAAAATGAGAGTTCTAACACAAAAACACATCCCTAGTAGTCTATTTAACGTGCGGACTCCGAAAGTCCGGTAGTAGCTTAGTAGTAAGTTCTAACACAAAAACACATCCCTACTAGTCTATTTAACGTGCGGAGTCCTAAAGTCCGGTAGTAGTAAAAAAATGAGAGTTCTAACACAAAAACACATCCCTAGTAGTCTATTTAACGTGCGGAGTCCGAAAGTCCGGTAGTAGCAATAACACAAAAATATTAAAGCTAATATACAATTCAGTATATCGAGAATTTTTTAAAAATCTTAACAAGAGTAGAACGTAAAAAATATTTAACAGCGAAGTTCGTGAGTCCGAGAAAAAATACTATTAAAGCTTACATGCAATTCAGTATATCGAGATTTGTTAAAAATCTTAACAAGAGTAGAACGTAAAAAAATATTTAACAGCGAAGTTCGAGAGTCCGAGAAAAAATACTATTAAAGCTAATATACAATTCAGTATATCGAGATTTGTTAAAAATCTTTACAAGAGTAGAACGTAAAAATATTTAACAGCGAAGTTCGTGAGTCCGAGAAAAAATACTATTAAAGCTAATTTACAATTCAGTATATCGAGATTTGTTAAAATCTTAACAAGGGTAGAACGTAAAAAATATTTAACAGCGAAGTTCGTGAGTCCGAGAAAAAAAACTATTAAAGCTAACATACAATTCAGTATATCGAGATTTGTTAAAAATCTTAACAAGAGTAGAACGTAAAAAATATTTAACAGCGAAGTTCGTGAGTCCGAGAAAAAAACTATTAAAGCTAACATACAATTCAGTATATCGAGATTTGTTAAAAATCTTAACAAGAGTAGAACGTAAAAAATATTTAACAGCGAAGTTCGTGAGTCCGAGAAAAAATACTATTAAAGCTAATATACAATTCAATATATCGAGATTTGTTAAAAATCTTAACAAGAGTAGAACGTAAAAAATATTTAACAGCGAAGTTCGTGAGTCCGAGAAAAAATACTATTAAAGCTAATATAAAATTCAGTACATCGAGATTTGTTAAAAATCTTAACAAGAGTAGAACGTAAAAATATTTAACAGCGAAGTTCGTGAGTCCGAGAAAAAATACTATTAAAGCTAATATACACTTCAGTACATCGAGATTTGTTAAAAATCTTAACAAGAGTAGAACGTAAAAAATATTTAACAGCGAAGTTCGTGAGTCCGAGAAAAAATACTAATAAAGCTGACATACAATTCAGTATATCGAGATTTGTTAAAAATCTTAACAAGAGTAGAACGTTAAAAAATATTTAACAGCGAAGTTCGTGAGTCCGAGAAAAAATACTATTAAAGCTAATTTACAATTCAGTATATCGAGATTTGTTAAAATCTTAACAAGAGTAGAACGAAAAACAAAATATTAAAGCTCAGCTACTGTTCAGTATATCGATATTTATTGAAAATCGTAAACAACAATGGAAACGCCTTATTTCATCCAACGACTCCGCGATTTTGGGAAACAGATCCACTTTTGCGTACGTAGGAAGTTCGAGGAAAACACACACACCAATCAGTTTGTTATAGCGGCTATTTTATCGACCAGTGAGGTTATCAATCACGACGACGACTTCCTCGTCAACGCAGAAAAATGGTTTGCCAGTTTATCAACAAAAAAGTTTACTTTTAATAAAAGCTTTTTGAAGTACAAACGAATGGTGTATTTACTAAATACACCAGGGATGCATGGGGAATCCAGATTGCTAGACAGCACTGGCGAACGCAGAAGAAAAATCGGTATAAATTCAACAACAACATGTGATAGAGATTTCTTGGCAGAAATTAAAGAAGAATTTTTCAAAGAATTTGGCCGTGGCGAAAACTATCAATTATTTTTGTACACGCATTACATACCTTGCACTGTACAAAACCATAACTGTTCGAAAATCGTGGGAGATTATGCCTCAGAACAGAACAAAGTTGTCATAGGCTATGATCGCATTTGGAAAGGAACAAGCGGTAAGGAGGCAAAGAATAACCTTCAAAATACGCATCTAAAATGCTTACATCAGTACAAACGAATGTGGATTAAACCAACCCTGTCTAGTTACCAGAATAAGAAAGCATTACATGGACAACCAAATGGAGAATGACAAAAAAGAAACTTTGAAAATCATTGAACACGACTAATGTGAGACACGAGACGTGAAAAAAGGATGTAATAACAGATAAATTTTAATCATTAACTAGCTATATCATTCAATGTTTATCAATAAAATAAGAAATTTATGTACACACTTGTTTGTGGTTTACTTTTACTCAAACTCAGGTTATTTTGTTTTGTAGAAGTTCTTCTACGTAGATAGTTCTTACACAAAACGCATCCACTGGGCAGGGGATGGTTTCGCACTTTGGTCCCGGTCAATTTTCTAACTATTTTTGGTACTCGTGAAAAAAATGCATTAAAATCATTGTTTGAATGAGATATGTCATTTTTTTAATGTATGGTATTTGTTATATGAGATCTAATCACGGTGACTCATATGCATGGATGCTAGCTTTGTATGTTCAGAGTTGAACAGTTGTAACACAAAAACACATCCCTAGTAGTCTATTTAACGTGCGGAGTCCGAAAGTCCGGTAGTAGTAAGTAGTAGTAAAAAAATGAGAGTTCTAACACAAAAACACATCCCTAGTAGTCTATTTAACGTGCGGACTCCGAAAGTCCGGTAGTAGCTTAGTAGTAAGTTCTAACACAAAAACACATCCCTACTAGTCTATTTAACGTGCGGAGTCCTAAAGTCCGGTAGTAGTAAAAAAATGAGAGTTCTAACACAAAAACACATCCCTAGTAGTCTATTTAACGTGCGGAGTCCGAAAGTCCGGTAGTAGCAATAACACAAAAATATTAAAGCTAATATACAATTCAGTATATCGAGAATTTTTTAAAAATCTTAACAAGAGTAGAACGTAAAAAATATTTAACAGCGAAGTTCGTGAGTCCGAGAAAAAATACTATTAAAGCTTACATGCAATTCAGTATATCGAGATTTGTTAAAAATCTTAACAAGAGTAGAACGTAAAAAAATATTTAACAGCGAAGTTCGAGAGTCCGAGAAAAAATACTATTAAAGCTAATATACAATTCAGTATATCGAGATTTGTTAAAAATCTTTACAAGAGTAGAACGTAAAAATATTTAACAGCGAAGTTCGTGAGTCCGAGAAAAAATACTATTAAAGCTAATTTACAATTCAGTATATCGAGATTTGTTAAAATCTTAACAAGGGTAGAACGTAAAAAATATTTAACAGCGAAGTTCGTGAGTCCGAGAAAAAAAACTATTAAAGCTAACATACAATTCAGTATATCGAGATTTGTTAAAAATCTTAACAAGAGTAGAACGTAAAAAATATTTAACAGCGAAGTTCGTGAGTCCGAGAAAAAAACTATTAAAGCTAACATACAATTCAGTATATCGAGATTTGTTAAAAATCTTAACAAGAGTAGAACGTAAAAAATATTTAACAGCGAAGTTCGTGAGTCCGAGAAAAAATACTATTAAAGCTAATATACAATTCAATATATCGAGATTTGTTAAAAATCTTAACAAGAGTAGAACGTAAAAAATATTTAACAGCGAAGTTCGTGAGTCCGAGAAAAAATACTATTAAAGCTAATATAAAATTCAGTACATCGAGATTTGTTAAAAATCTTAACAAGAGTAGAACGTAAAAATATTTAACAGCGAAGTTCGTGAGTCCGAGAAAAAATACTATTAAAGCTAATATACACTTCAGTACATCGAGATTTGTTAAAAATCTTAACAAGAGTAGAACGTAAAAAATATTTAACAGCGAAGTTCGTGAGTCCGAGAAAAAATACTAATAAAGCTGACATACAATTCAGTATATCGAGATTTGTTAAAAATCTTAACAAGAGTAGAACGTTAAAAAATATTTAACAGCGAAGTTCGTGAGTCCGAGAAAAAATACTATTAAAGCTAATTTACAATTCAGTATATCGAGATTTGTTAAAATCTTAACAAGAGTAGAACGAAAAACAAAATATTAAAGCTCAGCTACTGTTCAGTATATCGATATTTATTGAAAATCGTAAACAACAATGGAAACGCCTTATTTCATCCAACGACTCCGCGATTTTGGGAAACAGATCCACTTTTGCGTACGTAGGAAGTTCGAGGAAAACACACACACCAATCAGTTTGTTATAGCGGCTATTTTATCGACCAGTGAGGTTATCAATCACGACGACGACTTCCTCGTCAACGCAGAAAAATGGTTTGCCAGTTTATCAACAAAAAAGTTTACTTTTAATAAAAGCTTTTTGAAGTACAAACGAATGGTGTATTTACTAAATACACCAGGGATGCATGGGGAATCCAGATTGCTAGACAGCACTGGCGAACGCAGAAGAAAAATCGGTATAAATTCAACAACAACATGTGATAGAGATTTCTTGGCAGAAATTAAAGAAGAATTTTTCAAAGAATTTGGCCGTGGCGAAAACTATCAATTATTTTTGTACACGCATTACATACCTTGCACTGTACAAAACCATAACTGTTCGAAAATCGTGGGAGATTATGCCTCAGAACAGAACAAAGTTGTCATAGGCTATGATCGCATTTGGAAAGGAACAAGCGGTAAGGAGGCAAAGAATAACCTTCAAAATACGCATCTAAAATGCTTACATCAGTACAAACGAATGTGGATTAAACCAACCCTGTCTAGTTACCAGAATAAGAAAGCATTACATGGACAACCAAATGGAGAATGACAAAAAAGAAACTTTGAAAATCATTGAACACGACTAATGTGAGACACGAGACGTGAAAAAAGGATGTAATAACAGATAAATTTTAATCATTAACTAGCTATATCATTCAATGTTTATCAATAAAATAAGAAATTTATGTACACACTTGTTTGTGGTTTACTTTTACTCAAACTCAGGTTATTTTGTTTTGTAGAAGTTCTTCTACGTAGATAGTTCTTACACAAAACGCATCCACTGGGCAGGGGATGGTTTCGCACTTTGGTCCCGGTCAATTTTCTAACTATTTTTGGTACTCGTGAAAAAAATGCATTAAAATCATTGTTTGAATGAGATATGTCATTTTTTTAATGTATGGTATTTGTTATATGAGATCTAATCACGGTGACTCATATGCATGGATGCTAGCTTTGTATGTTCAGAGTTGAACAGTTGTAACACAAAAACACATCCCTAGTAGTCTATTTAACGTGCGGAGTCCGAAAGTCCGGTAGTAGTAAGTAGTAGTAAAAAAATGAGAGTTCTAACACAAAAACACATCCCTAGTAGTCTATTTAACGTGCGGACTCCGAAAGTCCGGTAGTAGCTTAGTAGTAAGTTCTAACACAAAAACACATCCCTACTAGTCTATTTAACGTGCGGAGTCCTAAAGTCCGGTAGTAGTAAAAAAATGAGAGTTCTAACACAAAAACACATCCCTAGTAGTCTATTTAACGTGCGGAGTCCGAAAGTCCGGTAGTAGCAATAACACAAAAATATTAAAGCTAATATACAATTCAGTATATCGAGAATTTTTTAAAAATCTTAACAAGAGTAGAACGTAAAAAATATTTAACAGCGAAGTTCGTGAGTCCGAGAAAAAATACTATTAAAGCTTACATGCAATTCAGTATATCGAGATTTGTTAAAAATCTTAACAAGAGTAGAACGTAAAAAAATATTTAACAGCGAAGTTCGAGAGTCCGAGAAAAAATACTATTAAAGCTAATATACAATTCAGTATATCGAGAATTTTTTAAAAATCTTAACAAGAGTAGAACGTAAAAAATATTTAACAGCGAAGTTCGTGAGCCCGAGAAAAAATACTATTAAAGCTTACATGCAATTCAGTATATCGAGATTTGTTAAAAATCTTAACAAGAGTAGAACGTAAAAAAATATTTAACAGCGAAGTTCGAGAGTCCGAGAAAAAATACTATTAAAGCTAATATACAATTCAGTATATCGAGATTTCTTAAAAATCTTTACAAGAGTAGAACGTAAAAATATTTAACAGCGAAGTTCGTGAGTCCGAGAAAAAATACTATTAAAGCTAATTTACAATTCAGTATATCGAGATTTGTTAAAATCTTAACAAGGGTAGAACGTAAAAAATATTTAACAGCGAAGTTCGTGAGTCCGAGAAAAAAAACTATTAAAGCTAACATACAATTCAGTATATCGAGATTTGTTAAAAATCTTAACAAGAGTAGAACGTAAAAAATATTTAACAGCGAAGTTCGTGAGTCCGAGAAAAAAACTATTAAAGCTAACATACAATTCAGTATATCGAGATTTGTTAAAAATCTTAACAAGAGTAGAACGTAAAAAATATTTAACAGCGAAGTTCGTGAGTCCGAGAAAAAATACTATTAAAGCTAATTTACAATTCAATATATCGAGATTTGTTAAAAATCTTAACAAGAGTAGAACGTAAAAAATATTTAACAGCGAAGTTCGTGAGTCCGAGAAAAAATACTATTAAAGCTAATATAAAATTCAGTACATCGAGATTTGTTAAAAATCTTAACAAGAGTAGAACGTAAAAATATTTAACAGCGAAGTTCGTGAGTCCGAGAAAAAATACTATTAAAGCTAATATACACTTCAGTACATCGAGATTTGTTAAAAATCTTAACAAGAGTAGAACGTAAAAAATATTTAACAGCGAAGTTCGTGAGTCCGAGAAAAAATACTAATAAAGCTGACATACAATTCAGTATATCGAGATTTGTTAAAAATCTTAACAAGAGTAGAACGTTAAAAAATATTTAACAGCGAAGTTCGTGAGTCCGAGAAAAAATACTATTAAAGCTAATTTACAATTCAGTATATCGAGATTTGTTAAAATCTTAACAAGAGTAGAACGAAAAACAAAATATTAAAGCTCAGCTACTGTTCAGTATATCGATATTTATTGAAAATCGTAAACAACAATGGAAACGCCTTATTTCATCCAACGACTCCGCGATTTTGGGAAACAGATCCACTTTTGCGTACGTAGGAAGTTCGAGGAAAACACACACACCAATCAGTTTGTTATAGCGGCTATTTTATCGACCAGTGAGGTTATCAATCACGACGACGACTTCCTCGTCAACGCAGAAAAATGGTTTGCCAGTTTATCAACAAAAAAGTTTACTTTTAATAAAAGCTTTTTGAAGTACAAACGAATGGTGTATTTACTAAATACACCAGGGATGCATGGGGAATCCAGATTGCTAGACAGCACTGGCGAACGCAGAAGAAAAATCGGTATAAATTCAACAACAACATGTGATAGAGATTTCTTGGCAGAAATTAAAGAAGAATTTTTCAAAGAATTTGGCCGTGGCGAAAACTATCAATTATTTTTGTACACGCATTACATACCTTGCACTGTACAAAACCATAACTGTTCGAAAATCGTGGGAGATTATGCCTCAGAACAGAACAAAGTTGTCATAGGCTATGATCGCATTTGGAAAGGAACAAGCGGTAAGGAGGCAAAGAATAACCTTCAAAATACGCATCTAAAATGCTTACATCAGTACAAACGAATGTGGATTAAACCAACCCTGTCTAGTTACCAGAATAAGAAAGCATTACATGGACAACCAAATGGAGAATGACAAAAAAGAAACTTTGAAAATCATTGAACACGACTAATGTGAGACACGAGACGTGAAAAAAGGATGTAATAACAGATAAATTTTAATCATTAACTAGCTATATCATTCAATGTTTATCAATAAAATAAGAAATTTATGTACACACTTGTTTGTGGTTTACTTTTACTCAAACTCAGGTTATTTTGTTTTGTAGAAGTTCTTCTACGTAGATAGTTCTTACACAAAACGCATCCACTGGGCAGGGGATGGTTTCGCACTTTGGTCCCGGTCAATTTTCTAACTATTTTTGGTACTCGTGAAAAAAATGCATTAAAATCATTGTTTGAATGAGATATGTCATTTTTTTAATGTATGGTATTTGTTATATGAGATCTAATCACGGTGACTCATATGCATGGATGCTAGCTTTGTATGTTCAGAGTTGAACAGTTGTAACACAAAAACACATCCCTAGTAGTCTATTTAACGTGCGGAGTCCGAAAGTCCGGTAGTAGTAAGTAGTAGTAAAAAAATGAGAGTTCTAACACAAAAACACATCCCTAGTAGTCTATTTAACGTGCGGACTCCGAAAGTCCGGTAGTAGCTTAGTAGTAAGTTCTAACACAAAAACACATCCCTACTAGTCTATTTAACGTGCGGAGTCCTAAAGTCCGGTAGTAGTAAAAAATGAGAGTTCTAACACAAAAACACATCCCTAGTAGTCTATTTAACGTGCGGAGTCCAAAAGTCCGGTAGTAGCAATAACACAAAAATATTAAAGCTAACATACAATTCAGTATATCGAGAATTTTTTAAAAATCTTAACAAGAGTAGAACGTAAAAAATATTTAACAGCGAAGTTCGTGAGTCCGAGAAAAAATACAATAAAGCTTACATGCAATTCAGTATATCGAGATTTGTTAAAAATCTTAACAAGAGTAGAACGTAAAAAAATATTTAACAGCGAAGTTCGAGAGTCCGAGAAAAAATACTATTAAAGCTAATATACAATTCAGTATATCGAGAATTTTTTTAAAATCTTAACAAGAGTAGAACGTAAAAAATATTTAACAGCGAAGTTCGTGAGTCCGAGAAAAAATACTATTAAAGCTTACATGCAATTCAGTATATCGAGATTTGTTAAAAATCTTAACAAGAGTAGAACGTAAAAAAATATTTAACAGCGAAGTTCGAGAGTCCGAGAAAAAATACTATTAAAGCTAATATACAATTCAGTATATCGAGATTTGTTAAAAATCTTTACAAGAGTAGAACGTAAAAATATTTAACAGCGAAGTTCGTGAGTCCGAGAAAAAATACTATTAAAGCTAATTTACAATTCAGTATATCGAGATTTGTTAAAATCTTAACAAGGGTAGAACGTAAAAAATATTTAACAGCGAAGTTCGTGAGTCCGAGAAAAAAAACTATTAAAGCTAACATACAATTCAGTATATCGAGATTTGTTAAAAATCTTAACAAGAGTAGAACGTAAAAAATATTTAACAGCGAAGTTCGTGAGTCCGAGAAAAAAAACTATTAAAGCTAACATACAATTCAGTATATCGAGATTTGTTAAAAATCTTAACAAGAGTAGAACGTAAAAAATATTTAACAGCGAAGTTCGTGAGTCCGAGAAAAAATACTATTAAAGCTAATGTACAATTCAATATATCGAGATTTGTTAAAAATCTTAACAAGAGTAGAACGTAAAAAATATTTAACAGCGAAGTTCGTGAGTCCGAGAAAAAATACTATTAAAGCTAATATACACTTCAGTACATCGAGATTTGTTAAAAATCTTAACAAGAGTAGAACGTAAAAAATATTTAACAGCGAAGTTCGTGAGTCCGAGAAAAAATACTAATAAAGCTGACATACAATTCAGTATATCGAGATTTGTTAAAAATCTTAACAAGAGTAGAACGTTAAAAAATATTTAACAGCGAAGTTCGTGAGTCCGAGAAAAAATACTATTAAAGCTAATTTACAATTCAGTATATCGAGATTTGTTAAAATCTTAACAAGAGTAGAACGAAAAACAAAATATTAAAGCTCAGCTACTGTTCAGTATATCGATATTTATTGAAAATCGTAAACAACAATGGAAACGCCTTATTTCATCCAACGACTCCGCGATTTTGGGAAACAGATCCACTTTTGCGTACGTAGGAAGTTCGAGGAAAACACACACACCAATCAGTTTGTTATAGCGGCTATTTTATCGACCAGTGAGGTTATCAATCACGACGACGACTTCCTCGTCAACGCAGAAAAATGGTTTGCCAGTTTATCAACAAAAAAGTTTACTTTTAATAAAAGCTTTTTGAAGTACAAACGAATGGTGTATTTACTAAATACACCAGGGATGCATGGGGAATCCAGATTGCTAGACAGCACTGGCGAACGCAGAAGAAAAATCGGTATAAATTCAACAACAACATGTGATAGAGATTTCTTGGCAGAAATTAAAGAAGAATTTTTCAAAGAATTTGGCCGTGGCGAAAACTATCAATTATTTTTGTACACGCATTACATACCTTGCACTGTACAAAACCATAACTGTTCGAAAATCGTAGGAGATTATGCCTCAGAACAGAACAAAGTTGTCATAGAAAGGTGAAATATGCATATCAGGAATTGCCACATTCAGAAAACAACGGCCTCCCCACACAGTCAAGAAGAAGAGAGGGGGAGAGAGCATGGTTAATAAAATAATCAGTTTCAAAAAGGACGCCACTAACAAAAAACAAAAATGAGAACCCGAGGGGTTACCGCCTTGGAACGGTCAGTGGCAAATCAAATTGCCACTGGGGGTTTAAACCAGGTTCTAGGGTGCACCAACCTCACACTTGCCCCAACAGGTTCTCGTATCACAAGACAAGTACAAATTGTCTTGGTGAAATAACTCCAACCCACCCATCAGCTCAACAATGTTGTATGCAAAAGCATACAAACATAAAAACATAAGAAGCTAATAGCATTGCAAAGCCAAAGGGCGGGTACTCAATGATCTTTCCGAGACCAGAGCATCTGGAGTAAAATCAGCAAGAACACGATGACAGGGATAAAAGAAACAAATCGAGCTTCTAGGTTCTTTTAAGAAAAGATTTCCCCATTAACCTTCATAAACTCTTAAACCCCTGCCACCGTCGTGCAATCAAAGAGGTAAGCATAATGATCAACTGTAGAAGGGTTAATCACTAGGCCTGCAGAGCGCTGTAAAATATCATGTTGGTAACCTTTCTTTTTAAATTTACAGATGGTTTTTACGAATAACCGGGAGAAATTAACACTGCCTTTTATCTTTTTAAGTTTATAAATTAAATCTCCATAAAAAACTGGTTGTGAAATACCTTGTTGCAAAAGTGATTTTAAACTGCATTTGTATTTATGAAATAAATCTGGGTATCGGCGATAAAACTTGCAAAAGGTTTTCCTTAATTTGTGATACCGATAACCTTGTTTTAAAAGTTTTTCTGTAATGCAAAGATTACGTTCATTGAAATCATTAACATTGTTGCAAGCTCTTGAAAAGTGAACAAGCTGTGAGATATAAACCCCATAAGATGTTGCACGGGGAACATCGCCGTCTAAAAACGGAAAATTTACTATATTAAAATTAAAATCATCTCTTTTATCATAAATTTTAGTAGTGACATAACCATTTTCAATGGACAGATTTAGATCGAGAAAGTTTGCTTGCTTTTCTGAAGTGTTCGCTTTGTTAAGTTGTAGTTCTTTAGGATAAATCTTATTAACAAGTAATGGAAAATGGTTATTGTCTATATTTAATAAATCATCAAGGTACCTCGAGGTGTTGTTAAAAGCTGTAATTATATCATCTTGATGTTCAGTAGAAAGAGATAACATAAAGTCTCTTTCATAACAGTATAAAAACAGATCAGCAACTAGGGGTGCACAATTAGTACCCATTGGGATGCCTATTACTTGTTTATAAATAGAGGTACCGAATCTAACATAAATATTATCTAGTAAGAAAGTTAGCGACTCTATAAGGTCTTGACAAGTCCATAAGGTATAATTATCATAAGAACCATCTGTAAAAAATGCCCTATGTTCATTACAAGCGATGAAGGCTTTATTCTCTCTAGCAAACGTTTTTTCAATGAGACTGGTTAGTTTGTCTCTTATTAAATTATGAGGGAGCGAAGTGTATAATGTTGAGAAATCGTAAGTAGACAAACAGAACGCCCGATAATTATTTGATTTAAGCTTATTCAAAACGTCATTTGAATTCTTAATCGACCAAAATAAATTTTTGCCAGAAGTTTCAAAAACCTTATCACAATACCTAATTACGTGTTCTTTTATAGCTGTAAGACAAGATGTTAAGAGCACAGATAATTTAGTAGTAGTGCAAGAACTAGAGTTAGCAATAAATCTTGCTTTATACGGTGTTTTATGCATTTTAGGTAACCAATACATAGTAGGTACTTTGTCTTGTTTCGGCTCAATACTGATTCTAAATTTTGTAATTTGTAGAGTGTGTGCAGTAACAATATCACTCTCAGATGAAGAAGTCAGTATATAAGCATTAGTGCTGTTCAGTTCTTCTATGATCAGTTGCTATGATCGCATTTGGAAAGGAACAAGCGGTAAGGAGGCAAAGAATAACCTTCAAAATACGCATCTAAAATGCTTACATCAGTACAAACGAATGTGGATTAAACCAACCCTGTCTAGTTACCAGAATAAGAAAGCATTACATGGACAACCAAATGGAGAATGACAAAAAAGAAACTTTGAAAATCATTGAACACGACTAATGTGAGACACGAGACGTGAAAAAAGGATGTAATAACAGATAAATTTTAATCATTAACTAGCTTTATCATTCAATGTTTATCAATAAAATAAGAAATTTATGTACACACTTGTTTGTGGTTTTCTTTTACTCAAACTCAGGTTATTTTGTTTTGTAGAAGTTCTTCTACGTAGATAGTTCTTACACAAAACGCATCCACTGGGCAGGGGATGGTTTCGCACTTTGGTCCCGGTCAATTTTCTAACTATTTTTGGTACTCGTGAAAAAAATGCATTAAAATCATTGTTTGAATGAGATATGTCATTTTTTTAATGTATGGTATTTGTTATATGAGATCTAATCACGGTGACTCATATGCATGGATGCTAGCTTTGTATGTTCAGAGTTGAACAGTTGTAACACAAAAATACATCCCTAGTAGTCTATTTAACGTGCGGAGTCCGAAAGTCCGGTAGTAGTAAGTAGTAGTAAAAAAATGAGAGTTCTAACACAAAAACACATCCCTAGTAGTCTATTTAACGTGCGGACTCCGAAAGTCCGGAAGTAGAAAAATGAGAGTTCTAACACAAAACCACATCCCTAGTAGTCTATTTAACGTAAGGAGTCCGAAAGTCCGGTAGTAGCGTAGTAGTAAGTAGTAAGTGAAAATGAGAGTTCTAACACAAAAACACATCCCTAGTAGTCTATTTAACGTGCGAAGTCCGAAAGTCCGGTAGTAGCAATAACACAAAAATATTAAAGCTAATATACAATTCAGTATATCGAGATTTTTTTAAAATCTTAACAAGAGTAGAACGTAAAAAATATTTAACAGCGAAGTTCGTGAGTCCGAGAAAAAATACTATTAAAGCTTACATACAATTCAGTATATCGAGATTTGTTAAAAATCTTAACAAGAGTAGAACGTAAAAAATATTTAACAGCGAAGTTCGAGAGTCCGAGTAAAAATACTATTAAAGCTAACATACAATTCAGTATATCGAGATTTGTTAAAAATCTTTACAAGAGTAGAACGTAAAAAATATTTAACAGCGAAGTTCGTGAGTCCGAGAAAAAATACTATTGAAGCTAATTTACAATTCAGTATATCGAGATTTGTTAAAATCTTAACAAGAGTAGAACGTAAAAAATATTTAACAGCGAAGTTCGTGAGTCCGAGAATTAAAACTATTAAAGCTAACATACAATTCAGTATATCGAGATTTGTTAAAAATCTTAACAAGAGTAGAACGTAAAAAATATTTAACAGCGAAGTTCGTGAGTCCGAGAAAAAAAACTATTAAAGCTAACATACAATTCAGTATATCGAGATTTGTTAAAAATCTTAACAAGAGTAGAACGTAAAAAATATTTAACAGCGAAGTTCGTGAGTCCGAGAAAAAATACTATTAAAGCTAATATACAATTCAATATATCGAGATTTGTTAAAAATCTTAACAAGAGTAGAACGTAAAAAATATTTAACAGCGAAGTTCGTGAGTCCGAGAAAAAATACAATTAATGCTAATATAAAATTCAGTACATCGAGATTTGTTAAAAATCTTAACAAGAGTAGAACGTAAAAAATATTTAACAGCGAAGTTCGTGAGTCCGAGAAAAAATACTATTAAAGCTAATATACACTTCAGTATATCGAGATTTGTTAAAAATCTTAACAAGAGTAGAACGTAAAAAATATTTAACAGCGAAGTTCGTGAGTCCGAGAAAAAATACTATTAAAGCTAACATACAATTCAGTATATCGAGATTTGTTAAAAATCTTAACAAGAGTAGAACGTTAAAAAATATTTAACAGCGAAGTTCGTGAGTCCGAGAAAAAATACTATTAAAGCTAATTTACAATTCAGTATATCGAGATTTGTTAAAACCTTAACAAGAGTAGAACGAAAAACAAAATATTAAAGCTCAGCTACTGTTCAGTATATCGATATTTATTGAAAATCGTAAACAACAATGGAAACGCCTTATTTCATCCAACGACTCCGCGATTTTGGGAAACAGATCCACTATTGCGTACGTAGGAAGTTCAAGGAACACACAAACACCAATCAGTTTGTTATAGCGGCTATTTTATCGACCAGTGAGGTTATCAATCACGACGACGACTTCCTCGTCAACGCAGAAAAATGGTTTGCCAGTTTATCAACAAAAAAGTTTACTTTTAATGAAAGCTTTTTGAAGTACAAACGAATGGTGTATTTACTAAATACACCAGGGATGCATGGGGAATCCAGATTGCTAGACAGCACTGGCGAACGCAGAGGAAAAATCGGTATAAATTCAACAACAACATGTGATAGAGATTTCTTGGCAGAAATTAAAGAAGAATTTTTCAAAGAATTTGGCCGTGGCGAAAACTATCAATTATTTTTGTACACGCATTACATACCTTGCACTGTACAAAACCATAACTGTTCGAAAATCGTGGGAGATTATGCCAAAGAACAGAACAAAGTTGTCATAGGCTATGATCGCATTTGGAAAGGAACAAGCGGTAAGGAGGCAAAGAATAACCTTCAAAATACACATCTAAAATGCTTACATCAGTACAAACGAATGAGGATTAAACCAACCCTGTCTAGTTACCAGAATAAGAAAGCATTACATGGGAAACCAAATGGAGAATGACAAAAAAGAAACTTTGAATATCATTGAACACGACTAATGTGAGACACAAGACGTGAAAAAAGGATGTAATAACAGATAAATTTAATCATTAACTAGCTCTATCATTCAATGTTTATCAATAAAATAAGAAATTTATGTACACACTTGTTTGTGGTTTACTTTTTACTCGAACTCAGGTTATTTTGTTTTGTAGAAGTTCTTCTACGTAGATAGTTCTTACACAAAACGCATCCACTGGGCAGGGGATAGTTTCCCGGTCAATTTTCTAACTATTTTTGGTACCCGTGAAAAAAATGCATAAAAATCATTGTTTGAATCAGATATGTCATTTTTTAATGTATGGTATATGTAATATAAAATCTATTCACGATGGCTCATATGCATGGATGCTAGCTTTGTATGTTCAGAGTTGAACAGTTGAAACACAAAAACACATCCCTAGAAGTCCATGTAAGAAACTGCTGACTGAAGATATTACAATATTGATAGTTCTATCATAATTGTTATACATATAAAACGAAAAATTGTTAAATAACCTATTGGTTGAATGAACCGTCTACAAACTGAAATAAACAGGATGAACTGAAAAAGATTTATCGTTAATTTTTACTTGGTTTATAAATAATGAAAATGAAAATGTTAAATTAACGATTGTTGGTCTACAAAACTGAAAGGATGAATTGAAAAATTTTAATTTTAGTTCAAACGTATAGAAAAATGGTAGTTAACAAATATTTTCTGAGGTCTTTGAAGTTGGCTCTACGCCCTACGTTCTACGTTCTCCAAACAAATCTATTTCTACGTTCTCCATACAACAGTTCTACGTCCAACGTTCATCCCTACCGTCGACCCAGCCCTACGTCCTATATTCATTTCTACGGTCGACCCAGCTCTACGTCCTAAGTTCATCCCTACCGTCGACCCAGCCCTACGTCCTACATTCATTTCTACGGTCGACCCAGCCCTACGTCCTACGTTCATCCCTACCGTCGACCCAGCCCTACGTCCTACATTCATTTCTACGGTCGATCCAGCCCTACGTCCTACGTTCATCCCTACTGTCGACACAGCCCTACATCCTACATTCATTTCTACGGTCGAACCTGCCCTACGTCCTACGTTCATTTCTACAGTCGACAAAATAATATGTCCATGCATTTATCCTTTCGGTCGACCCAGTCCTACGTCCTACGTTCATCCCTATCGTCGACCCAGCCCTACGTCCTTCGTTCATTTCAACAGTCGACCTAGTCTTATGTCTTGCATTCATTTCTACGGTCAACCCAGTCCTACGTTCTACTTTCATTTCTACGGTCGACCCAGCCCTACGTCCTACGTTCATCCCTACCGTCGACCCAGCCCTACATCCTACATTCATTTCTACGGACGAACCAGCCATACGTCCTATGTTCATCCCTACCGTAGACCCAGACCTACGTCCACAATTTATTTCTACGGTCGACCCAGCCCTACGTCCTACGTTCATCCCTACCGTCGACACAGCCCTACGTCCTACATTTATTTCTACGGTCGAACTAGCCCAACGTCCTACGTTCAATCTACAGTCGACAAAATCATATGTCCATGCATTTTTCCCTTCGGTCGACCCAGTCCTACGTACTAAGTTTTGGACTTATGCTCCTTCGGCGGGGGGATAATAAAAAAACGTTTTGGCAAGTTTATTGGAGCTTTAATTTCTAACGATTCCCGTATGTTTAAAAAAAGCTGCGTTTTCTTTACATATCAATAATGGCTGCGTCGCTGCGTTTCATATACTTAAATCGCTTTTGTTTGTTTGTTTGGGGTTTAACGCCTGGTTTCAACACTTTTCTGGGTTATATCCCGGCGGTCAGTCCACCTAACCGGTGTTCCTGGGTCTCTAACCAGTACTAACCAATTTCTCCGCAAGCGACTGACTGCTTCCTCACTTGAATCAGAGGTGAGGGACAAATGACTCTCAGACGCAATGTCCGAGTTCAATTGTCACAGAGAAATTTTTTCCCGCCTCGGTACTTAAATCGCATACTACATCAATCGAATGATATATGGGACGCATAGTCTGTATAAAGTATTACATAATTTTACAATATATAACAAATTTTTTTAAAAATCGGATAATGATGTATCCATTTTCAAGACTTAGTGATTCTGACGTAAAGAAAATATATAGGTAATTCAGAAAATTACCTCAACGAAATAAATAATTATATTTTCTTATTTGGAAAAAAACACATTACTATATCATAAAGATATAACGATATTTTGACAAAATAACGATAAAGAACACTAAATACTTCTATTTTATTAACATAACATATTGTCTAGTAATAAATTAAGAAAAAGCTGCGTTTTCCCTATATATCTATACAGACTGCGCAGCAGCGTTTTATACACGAAAAACGCAGCCTGCGTTAAAAGCTGCATTTTAATTGGCCCATGTTATTTACCGGTCTTACACCTATATGAAGATTGGCCCTGTAAGAAAAACTTGAGTTTCCAAATGTAATGATTATGATATTATTTCATTGTGTTATGTATTTGTTTTGTAATACACTGTAGAAATTTCAACTTGATATCTGCTCTAAAACTCGACTTATAAGGGTTCAATGAGGCCCGAACATATATGGAAAATCGTCAAAATTTCCGGTATAATTCTGTAAAATTGCTTAATTTCAGACAATTATTTCAGTGTTTATTTTAAAAGCAACTATTTTAAATAGAAGAAATTTGTTGTGTCTGAATTTCAACAAAAACACGTGCTAATGCTATCTTTTGTATTAAGACGGGATCCAACAAGTAACTCAATTGTATAAAAGTTAAAACATAATAGGATCTGGTGCACAAAATTAAGATTTTTTTCAACTCAAACGCAAGATTTTTGAAAAATAGTATTTTAAAACCTAGAACCCAATCAAACTTAGCCGATTTCAATCACCGAAATCAAGTTTTGTAGTCTTCGACATGTTCGAGGTTTTGAATCTTATAGGTTGAACAAAGGTAAATCCAATTCCCATAGACCTAAATGTTAAATTCCCAATATTCAATGCACATTTAACATGATTTCTATCATCTTAATTTCTAGACAATCATTTATGACTGTGAAGATGTACATTTCATCTATTCAAAAACACACAGCAAATGGGGGGGTGCAAATACGGTGCCAAAAATATACATCCGCTCTTCCGGAACTGGTACGCCTCTACCACACGAGATATAGGCATGAAATTGCTTTCATTTATTGTCCTGACATGTTATTCCTGCAACAAGTCACAAACAGGTCGATTTCTAACGGTAAAGAGGCCCCCAGTGAGAGAAAAAAAGTGCATACATTGAAACGGACTTCATTCGAATCGACCACGGAGGAATACTGAGTTATTTACCTTAAGGTCAGAGTACACTAAATTAGTCTAGATCATCTAGACGTTCTGTCATTGATCAGTGTCACACTGCTCTGACGAACGTCTAGAGACATCGCTATATAAAAAGTCTGACCGACAGGTGGCGCTTTTGTATGGTAAACAAATCCAAAATCAATCGCGATTTCTAATGAAATTTGTTAACAGTGCTTTAACCGTATTTCTCCCACACTTGGCAAAGTAAAATTTAGGTAATATGATATCGACCTACAAAATCAGGTATATGGTTTATAAACAAATGGCGTTTAAGTACTTGCCTACCCCATTTTACATAAATGAAAGCAAGTTCGAAAGTGAGTTCGAATCCCGAACACGGCACTGGAAATTGTATTATACGTATAGTGTTTCCCACCCATCTAAGTACTGGTTCACTGCCAGGAAGTAGAATTTCAGTGTGTGTATCGTTGCTATATGCCGGGCACGATAAAGATTAGAGGGTCTCTTCGAAATGAGCTATGGCAGCGCACCCGGATTCCCTGTATCTGTATCTAAAAGCTATCTCTCTAAAGTTATCTGCACCTGTCAGATGTAATTTTATATATAGATTTATGTGTGTAAATACTCGGTGGTGTTGTTGATAATAAGTTGGTGATATCATGAATATGATGGTAGGGGTAACATACGCTGAATACAGCGATCTCCTATAATGGAGGTAGAAGAAAGTGTTCATATACGAGAAACCTTATCCTCTGGTGAAGAGGAGTGCTCTTAATGTACGGTGATTGATAAAAAGAGAAGAATCAAAATCTCTCTTACGTAAAAAGGGAATTCTTTCAAACTTTGCATGAATAAATATTATTATGCATGTTTTTTATAATAATTTATACGTTTAGAAATGTTAGAGCAGTAAAAAAGTTTGACCTGAAAAATATCCCTACATTCTACAGCCAAACACAAAAAACAAAGCAACACTGAACATAAATTTAAATGCCTTCCTCGGCTAACTTAAACAAGTCTTTGGGCGCAATAATACAGTTTAAAAGTGCGTGACGCATTGGTTGGATTTTTTTTCGATTTCCATCTAACAGGGCGACAGTCTTAAAAATAATTTTCACAAGACATGAACGGCGTTCCATACTAATGTCCTAATTACAAGCCACGTTTTGGAGTGTCTGGTTTTTTAACGAACAACGTCTTCAGACGTACTGATCGCCATTGCGAAATCAGAGCGTTTGAATGATTGAGACTAACACTAAATAATTATAAAAGCCTGGTGCGGATTAATTTATTTTCAAAGATTCATTGGCCAAACTATAGAGAATAGAAATAATTTTTTGTTTTCAAAAATGAAAAATGACTTTAATTATATACTTAAAAATAAAAATGATTATTTAAAACACTGTTTGAAAGGTGATTGGTGTCACTTTAATTTAACGAAGTTGGTACTTTCCTTATTTTGGGTTAGAGATTTGTTTACATTCTGGGGGTGGTTACTTTCGGTTTAAAATGCTGAGAGAATGGTCATTTTTTGCATTTCTCAAGAGTGCCACTATGCAAATCTGGGGTAGTTTTTGAATAGGTCGTGTAAATAAAATCACAGGAGGACAAAATCTTATAATGTAAGTCTATGGGAAACTATTTAGTGGTCTCTGACCTTAATACAACCTATTCTACGTGTATATTAGACTCTTTCTCCGTCGTTATCAGAAAATAAACGACTGTTGTAAACCAAAATCTATAGGCCTCTGATTGGCTGCTGGATGACGTCACACTTGCTCTCTGTATCTATTTTAAAAACTCTTTCTCAAGCTGCTTATCATCAAGGCTTATTGCTCATCACAACAATTCATGATAAACCTTGACATGGATAAAGCATGATCGAGTAAATATGCACTTTTTGTGATAAAGATTAGAAATAGTACAGCTTATACACTGGAAGGTGTAAACAGCGCAGTGAACAACATTATCAATCTCCTTCGCAGAGTTGTCGTTCCTTACACTCACTTTACATCTCTGCGAAAGGCTCAATGTCAAGATTTTTGAAATAACTCGACAGCCTTATTTTATACAGTCATAATTATGAATATGAAAGCTTGTGGGTAAACAAATGACATATATCTTCACTGTCTTTCATTCAAACCAAAGAAAACCAAGCAATTTAAATGTTATTGGTGAACTATTTTTTTTTTGAGTTGAGGTAAAAGTAGTAGAAAGTAGTCCCAGCCTATAACAGAGGTGAATGTAATGAGCCGATAGTATAAGAGAGTGCAACATTATATGGCAAACATTGTGCAGCATTTGTGCAACTCGAAGGTTTAACATATCGCAGTAATGTAGGCATTCCAAACATAGGTATGGCAATAAATCAGTGACCAGGTTAAGTGGCATCAAATTGCTATCAGCAACCCAGTTGGGATAATGGTAAACATACATCTGTAATATGACTCCAAGTTCGTTGTATTTTTAAACCTTGCACTAGCTGGTGTTGTTTTATTTACTTGTAAACGTGGGGAATACCGCCTAATTTAAACCTCAAAGATAGATAACTGAAACTCGCTAAGGATTCTCTGGCGGTTATAGCCGCCAGACGAAATTGGTTTACTACTGTCGCTGTCTGCTGAAACTACAGACATGCGCAGTGAAACAGTCAACGTGTATATCCGAAGCTTGTCGGAGATCGCCGAGTTGATACGATTGCCTGAATGTAGACTGGTACCTCGGTCTCTATCTACTTCGTGATTGTTAAATCGTCGAACGCGGTACCAGTCTAGCCTGTATGTTGACTGTTTCACTGCGCATGTCTGTACTTTTTCTGATAACGACTGAGAAAGAGTCTAGCCTGTATGAGGTAGTTTTGAGATTCACACAGAAGTGAATAAAACAGTGCACCGGTTTCAATATCACGTGCCCAAACATGGTTATTAATGGAAACTTACTTAAGCAAGTGCGCGTAACGTCACTTGTCAAAATTTCAGAAAGTTGTGCAATACAAATCGGTCGCTATGGCGAGAATATAAACACACATACATGAAGGCTGGTCTTCACATGAATTTCGTCGATCGTAGGTATTTTCCGAACTTGATTCTCTCCAGGTCAATTCTACAGTATTTTGGTTATAATGGAAGATGTGATACAAATAACTTAATAACTAATAAGATAAAATAATTTCTTTGTTTTGATATATAACTTTCGTTTGCAATTTCAGTATTGACTAAAGTATTTCCATAGGCACTTGGTTTCAACTCTTTTTTGCAAATTCTAGAATTTCTCGTATACTGAAAAAAGAGTTGAAACCAATTGCACAGTGTACACTCGAAAGTCCGACCCTACTTCCGATAGCGCTGACTATACACATAGCCATCACGAAGGAGCTGGTTAAAAAGCGGGTAAGAAATTGAATAAAGAGTAATTATTTAATTCTTTTACTTTAAATACTTAGACTAGCCATACCATATTGTCACATTACCAGTGCAAATGAAAATTCAAGTTTTTCGAAAACAAGCAGGTTGGGACAAGATCTAACTACATGAAGTGATATAGTAATGAATACACTTCACATAGTATTACTGTAAAACGAATTTGGGCCAAACAATGTAAATAAAGCTTTGGAATGGACATTTGAAGTGACACGATTGACATTTTTTTTTAATTTTGGTGATCGATCGTATTTTTTCGAAGTTAACATTGTATCACGTTCATTTTATAACTCGATGCACTCTATTTCTTGCTAGTCTAAGTATAGAAAGTAAAAGAATTAAATAATTACTCTTTATTCAATTTCTTACCCGTTTTCTAACCAGCTCCTTCGTGATGGCTATGTGTATAGTCAGCGCTATCGAAAGTAGGGTCAGACTTTCGAGTGTACACTGTGAAGTGCCTATGATAGTATTAGTATTTCAGCTTTGAAGTCACATTTACGGCAGAGAATAGAGTGGTTATAAAACTTAAGTTTCTGAGTTAGCTGACTAATCCATCATTTGCCTCAAATTTTATGATTACTATCGTTTTCTATAATGTTAATGTCGGGCGATTGTGATGGCCTGTCTAAACATCTTACTCCTTTTTCATTCTTCCAGCGAAAAGTCTGCTGTGACAGGTGTATATGGGCATTATCATCCTGAAACATCCAGGGTCTGCTGGCTAAATATTTTGCAATCACTGGCCATAAATTATTTCTAGGACAGTTATATAATGTTACTTCATTGAGTCTACAGAGCTCTGAATATTTGTAATGGTGCCAACACCATCATGGCAAATACAACCCTAAAACATGGCTGAAGTATGAACATTTTTCTCATGGGTACTGTATTAACCCAAACACTCTGGTCTAAATGTTCTTCAGTTTTACATCTAACAAAGACATGTCGGTTCTTCCTAATGTCAACCTGCATTTCATCAGAAAATATAATGTTGTTCCAGTGGTCTCTAACTGTCTAAATCAAATGGTCTCTATACCATCTTACCCTGGCTTTTCTGTTCGTTTCCTAGATAGTCAATTTCTTAGCAACAACTTGTCTATGGTAACCTTCAGAACTCGGTCTTCTCTAAATAGTTCGCCGAAATACTGGTCTAGGCACCGATGAATTAAATTCACTACTTAAATGCCTACGATCACAAGGCGCATCAGAAAGCGGTCGCCATTTTTACTTGTAGTTTTTGATCTTCCTGACCTGATCTTGGCTTATTTACAATTTATCATCACGCATGAAAATTCTTCAAAAACTTGGAAATTGTAAACCTACTATAGCCAACAATTCTACCTATCTCAGCTTTGGAAGCCACTGTTTTCACCGTTAAGAGTTATGATGAGCTGCTTTATATAATAATTCTCCCTTGTCATTTCTTTTGGTTTTTTTCCCCATGTTTACTGAAGTGCGATAAAGAAGGCATACTATACAGTTAAACATCATCAAAACTTGGAATTAATGACGTCATGCACAATGTAATTTAATAACTCAGTTTAAACCCATTATAAAGTACAACTGAAATGAAGACAACCCCTTAAATAAGACCACTGTTTCAAAGTCTTGATTACAGTGTGAAAATGAAATGAAATCTTCACATGTAAATAATAAGATTTAGATCTCAAAAACTGCTTTCATGAAATTCATGTGTATATATACTCTATTCCAAAAGAAATTGTGCACTTTGTTTTAGTTGATTTTTCATTAACTGCTTTTCTAAATGCCTAAATATTTGGAATTAAAATTAAGATTAGATCATAGATGATTTAACTGAAGAGTTAAGGTAGTTTAACTGTAATGCTTTCCCGCGCATAAATTTGCGACATCGTCAAACATCGGCTCGCTTTCAGTGACTTCCTACGCTACTCATCAGAGCAGATAGTAGCCGAAGCAGCATCGATTATTGTCGACTGTTAGTGACAGTTAACCGAGTATTCCCGACATTCAAGAAAAAAGTGCGGGAAATCATTACAGTTACCTTAAAATTAAGATTAGATCATAGATGATTTAACTGTAGAGTTAAGATAATCTAATCTCAATTTTGAATCCAAATATTTAGACCAGCAGTTGAACAGTGAAAACGGTGAAAAATCTGCGAAAACATGCACACTTTCTTTAGGAATTAGTATATTATATAACGCACTGTATTACAACAAATTTCGATTTCAGTTAGATTTTGGCTTGCAACCAAAACATCAAACACGATGAGCAGTGACTGAATTTTCATTGAGAAGTGGCGCTGGAAGTATAATTGACAGAATGTTGTTTATTGTTAGTCATGCCTTCAGGTTGCTTTACTTTAAGCCACACCTTTTGTTACTGTTTCAACATATGCAAGGGGAATGTGACAAATATTTGATTGACAGCCAAATCAGTTTTGAAATGATACTGCCTCTAGCTGGGAGCGAACCTGCGCCATCAGGGCAACAGTGCCTAGCTGAAGTAATATACAGCATCTTTTGATTTGAGTGAGTTCTAACAGTTTGTTATATGACAAAATATGTGGTCGGAGTTTTGTAAAGTGCTGCAGTGCAACAGGTGTTTACAGAGGTAACTACTCGCTGGGTCAATATCTAATTGAAATCAAATTTGGTTGTAAGGGCACATCTGTGCCGTCTGATCAAGATCTGCACTGGTCACATTTTGGTCAGAAATAACGAATCAGAAAACAAACAGTTTAGATCATAATCAGATGAAATGGATGTGCCAGCTGATCTGGATCTAAACAGTTCGCACATACAATAAAAGTTTATCTATGGAGGAAAGGATTATATGTTGATATGTACACATGCACAGATAAGAACTGTTGTACACCAACATGAAAACATTGGAATTCCTTTTATGTCATATTTTTATTATTTTATTTTGTTTTAAAGGTTGCTGTTGGAAAACTTTTCATCATGCAATAAGGGATAGATCTAGGAAAGAAGTGTTCTGAAGAGGCAGTGGTTCTTCTTCCGAAACGAAGAAAGAAATAAAGCAGAAATGGAATCACTCCGGAAGAGAAAGAGAAATTCCAAGTTGAGTGAAGAACAGCCTTTCAAGAAACAAAAGACAGTTAAGAAGGTAATGTATGTACATGTATCTAAGCTATATCTCACTTTTATACATCCCCTGTGCCAAACTTCATTAATGATGTTTTGTGGCTAAAGAAATGACAGTTTAATATGTAAATCTAAAATATTTAAATATTTTACCAATGTAGAATACCTACATTATAATATCAAATATTGTATAGTGCTGTTAGTTTAATCACTTATGTTGACATAACCCTTTCCTCCATATACACGCATTTTTAAGCGTGTGCAACCAGTGTAGATCCAGATCAGCAGGTACATCAATGCCATCTGATCAGGATCAACACTGTTCGCTTACAGAAATAACTAGTGAATGAAAAGAGTGAACAGTTTAGATCCTGATCAGATGTCACAAATGTGCTGGTTGATCTGGAACTTAACTGTTTGCTTTAGTTCTAATATTGGCGGGGGTTAAATTTTGGCGGTAGTGGCGGTGAGGGTCAGTTGTGCCAATATAAAACACTGCCAATAAAAAAAACTGCGACATTTATCTTTCTCTTCCATTGTCCAATGTCCCACATTTTTCATCAAGGGTTTTTTTCTGGAGGTCTGGCTTGTAAGCACCAATATAAGACCCCGCCAATATAAAACACTGAAAAATATGCCAAAATAATAAAATTTGACACCGCCAATATTAAGCGCTATACAGTATATGGAGGAAAAAGTTCAAGACACTACACAAAAAAGTGGCGTTTTGTTGGCTGTGTTTCTGGGTGTGGTGACTACTGATATGCAAATTTGGCTTATTTCCTGTGTAATTTCCATTAGAACTGTAAATGCTGACTATAGGGATATTGTATAAATATCAGAGTGGCCACTATTAGCAAGTAAATGCTGGTGTTTACTAGTAAATATGACCGGCATTGAAAATAGGCATATTCTTTGGCATTCTACCAAATATGCCAATTATGCTGAATGTTGCTTATGATTTTGAAAGTACTTGCCCTATTGACACAATACTTGGAATCTAAATTATTTCTGCAGATAACAAGAATGGTAACTCTCAGTTGGCTTTTTTTTTTAATTAACAGTGGTTTTTGTATCATTTATGACATGTACAGACATATGGATGGACAATGTATGTCACTGTATATCAACAAACTTTAATTATTGATGACATTATCTAATGTTGAGTGAATAGATAAAACGATCTTCAGGTCTCGATTATATCTGCTTCTGATCCCTGCCAAGATAAGTGTACATGTATTCTCCTAATGCTCCATAAAGCTGCCCATTTCTAAACCCCACCTAAACCCCACCTCTATTCACTTAGCTCTAATGAATTTATTAAAAGTCTGTCTGTGTTATTATTTCACATATTTCCAGGGGAAGGATTAGAATTTCCAACAGGTCTTACCTATTTATGTAGCTTAGATTTATGGAGCATTTTGCTATAAAATGCAGAACTTCATGATTTTGACACAAAACTTCCATTTTTCAATAGCAAAAAAAAAGTTAATTATCACCTCTACCACTCCACGAAATCAACCAATAGGTGCAGAATTCATTTGGCTTTTGAAGTCAGCTGATTTTTCTTACCTAGAATTAATCAAAACTAGCAAAACTGAAAATTACTCACACTGCTCTCAAATACATGTATGCAAAAACTTGCTGTGTCTGCTCATGGATCTGCCCTCCGGTCCTGAATCTTAAGGGTGTGAAAATTATATGACTCTTTCTGTGTCTGCTCATGGATCTGCCCTCCGGTCCTGAATCTTAAGGGTGTGAATCTAATTTAGATGGTACTTATACTGTTTTTGCACTAAGGTAATGAAATCGAATAATTATCTTCTGTGTTAAATTCAGACATTTTAATTGAAAATCACTTTAAAATTTCAATTATTTAATTTTATTGTCTTGTTGTTTTTTTTTGTAGAAAAAAATCAAATGCGATGTTTGTAAACAAAAGTTTACCTCGAACTGGTCTTTCAAAAGGCACTTTATAGCGAAACATTCCAATGAAAGATTTGAGTGCAAACACTGTGACATGCGATTCACAAATAAAGCAAATTTGAAAAGACATCAGAGATCACAACATCAGCAACCACACAATCAGCAGCAGCAACAAGAAGATCGACACAGCCCACTAACCCATCAACAACCACACCAACAAGATGGTAACATTCAGCAACACAACCCACAAGAGGGACGACTGCACAGAACAAGTGAAAAAACAGCCATCAACAATGGGCTGAAAACAGTTGCAATCTATCCAACAGATAAAGATAAGCATGATTTATTGATAATTTTTGCAAGCACTAAAGATGAATTGGTCAACATTATTGTCAGTAATGTACAAATTAAAAGAGGCTTAAAATTTAATCTTACTGTCAATGTCAGATATATTAAAAGAAAAGATGGCACTAAAATTTACTCGTCACCGCATTTTGAATCAAAAAATCAAGTTGTTCTGCAAAATGATACAGAAATTGATTTATTGGAAGCTCAAAAGACGATCCTTGAAGCGTCAGATTCTTTTGTCAGTGAAGGGTCAGGTTGGATTTTTGATGAAGTCATATCAATTAATGTAAATATGGCACATTATGTCCCATTGCAAGGAAGTAGCTACATCCCGACCCCTCCGGCATTGAAATTGAAACATTGTTTAATTAATGTAAAAAACAATGATGACAAATGTTTTTTATGGGCAGTTTTATCGGCTATCAAAGGATTTAAAACCAACCCACAGAGAGTTAACCAATACAAGCCGTTTGAAGGGGAGTTGAATATGACAGGGATTTCATATCCCGTTCAAATTCATCACATCAAAAAATTCGAAAGTCAAAATACAGACATATCCATCAACCTTTATGGGTACGAGAAGGATGAGATATTCCCATTATATATTTCACGAGTTGATCATAAGAGAAAAATTGACTTATTGATATTACGAGATGGGGATAATTCCCATTATGTTTGGATCAAGAACATGAGTCGCTTCTTGAGTCATTTAACCAAACACAATGGTGCCGCATTTTATTGCTCATATTGTTTGCATCGTTTTTCAAAAGAAAAGCTTTTAGATGATCACCTCTCTCTTTGCAAAAAGCATGAAGCCCAGAAAATTGAAATGCCAAATGAAAAAGACAACATTTTGTCTTTCAAAAAACGAAATTCTCAATTGAAAATACCCTTTAGAATTTACGCAGATTTAGAATGCTTTCTTCAGCCTGTTAAGAAACTTGATGTGAATGATTCTGCATCGCTCCCCACACAAAAGCATGTACCTTCAGGCTTTGCTTACATTGTTGTTAGTGAAGTGGAGAAATTCTGTAAGCCTCCTGTGGTTTACAGTGGTCCAGATGTTATAAAGCAGTTGGTGAAGTCTCTCTTGGATGAGAACAATGAAATTCAAAAAATCTTGGACACTCCGGCTAAAAAAATTTACAATAAATTAGACCGTAAAGCTTTTCACGAAGCTAATCAGTGCCATATATGTGAAAAACCCTTAGGTTTAGACAAGGTGTGGGATCACTGCCATCTGACTGGGAAGTTCCGGGGTGCTGCCCACAGTAATTGCAATCTGCAGTACAAAATAAGTAGAAATGTCCCAGTTGTGTTTCACAATGGGAAGAATTATGACTTTCATTTCATTATCCAGGAATTAGGTCAATTTGAAGACATTAAAAAGATCACTTGTATTCCAAACAACATGGAGAAATACATCTCCTTTACAGTCAATAATCTTGTATTCCTTGATTCTATTCAATTTTTGAATGCTTCTTTGGATACGTTGGTTACCAATTTAAACAACAGTGGAGGCCTGTCAAGGTTTAAGCACCTGGTAAAACACACTGAGAAAGGTAAGGAAAACTTGCTGCTGCGCAAGGGTGTCTATTGTTATGAGTTTATGACAGGCCCTGAGAAGATGCTCATGAAAAGCTTGCCTCCTAGAGAAGCTTTTTATAGTTCTTTGACTGAGGAAACTGTTTCAGAAGAAGACTACAAATATGCTCAGGAAATTTGGCAGGCTTTTGATTTGCAGACTCTTGGGGACTATCATGATCTGTACCTAAAGTGTGATACGCTCCTGTTGGCGGATGTATTTGATGCCTTCAGAGAGATATGCTTCAGCAATTACGGCCTTGACTGTCTCCATTTTCCAACTTTACCGTCTTTATCATGGCAGGCTTGTTTAAAAATGACTGGGGTTCAATTGGAACTTCTAACAGATCCTACCATGTATAATTTTTGTGAAGATATGAAGAGAGGTGGAATAAGCTCCATAAATCTTCGTCATTGTAAAGCAAACAATGAGTACATGCCATTGGCCGATTATGACCCAGAAGAAGAAGACAGTTTCATTGTCTACCTTGACGCCAATAATCTTTATGGGTATGCTATGTGTGAGCCTTTACCTGTTAGTGACTTCAAATGGTTAACAGAAGAACAGGTTAAAAATTTTGATTTGAGTCAGATTGCCAATAACTCGGAGAGAGGCTATATCCTGGATGTTGACCTTGTCTACCCTCAAGAAGTCCATGATGCTCACAACTCTTATCCCTTGTGCCCCGAAAAATTGACGGTGGATGAAACTATGTTGTCTGACTATTCAAAGACACTTTACCACTCATTGTTTCCTGAAAAGTTTCAAGACTCTGGGAAACCTTTTGTGTACAAATCCAGTTCAAAACTCATCCCGAATTTAATGGACAAAACAAATTACATACTTCATGTGAAGAATTTGCTTTTGTACATTAAATTGGGAATGAAGTTGAAACGAATAAACAGAGTTCTTTGCTTCACCCAAAAACCCTGGATTAAAGCCTACATTGACTTTAATACAGAAAAGAGAACAAATGCCAAAAACTCTTTTGAAAAAGACTTTTTTAAATTGGCAAATAATTCAATTTTTGGCAAAACACTGGAAAATGTGCGAAATTACAAAAGGGTGGAGCTGATCCTCACTTCAAAAGAAAAAAAAATGAAAAAGCTCATTGCTTCCCCTGCATTTAAATCATTTCATATTTTCAATGAAAATTTGGCAGCCATTAACATGGTAACAACTAAAGTGAAACTAAATAGACCCGTGTATTGTGGGGTGTCAATTCTGGATTTATCAAAATTGGTAATGTATTCATTCCATTACGAAACTGTAAAGCCAGTATATGGAGACAAAGTAGAAGTCTGTTTTAGCGACACAGATAGTTTCTGTTACTTTGTCAAAACAGAAGATCTGTATGAGGATTTGAAAACAAAATTTCCAGACTCTTTTGACTTTTCAGATTATCCTAAAACCCATACTCTTTACAGTGAAAAAAATAAAAAGAAATTGGGTTTTTTCAAAGATGAAAACAACTCCCAAATTGTGCTCGAGTTTGTCGGGTTGAAACCCAAAATGTATAGCATTTTGACTCAAGATGGTGAAAAGCAAACAGCGAAAGGCATTAAAAAGAGTGTAGCAAAGAAATATCTCTCACATGAGCTCTATAAAGAGGCATTGTTTGGGGAACAGTCTTCTGATGTACACATAAATCAGATTAGAAGCCGTTCTCATCAAGTGCATACAATATCTTCTTCAAAAACAGGATTGTCTCCCTTTGATGATAAGAGATTCATTTTGGAAGATAAGGTGTCAACTTTGGCATATGGGCATTATAAAATCAAGTGATAGAACAATCACTTTCTTTCTTGGCTTCATGTGCTTTGGTCTCAGTAAGGTCATTGATTTTGGTTGACAATGCCATTAGCTTCTTATGTTTTGTATGTTGTTTTGTGCTTTTGCATGCAACATTGACAACTTAAAGGGTGAATTGGAGCTAATTCACTAAGAAAACGTGTATAAGAACCTGTTGGGGCAAGAGGGAAGTTTGTTCACTCTAGAACTTGGTTTCAAGCCTCTGTTCCAAGGCAGTTGCCCCACAGGGTCTCATTTTTGTTTTCTATTTGTGGTGGCTTAATTTAATTTGATAATTTATAAACCCATGCTCTCTGTACCCAAGGTTATAAAACTGAGCAATGAAACCAGTCTCAAATCTCAAGCATCTGATTGGCTGAAATGGTGACTGGCCATTTCAGCCAATCAGATGCTTGAGATTTGAGACTGGTTTCAACGCTCAGTTTTATAACCTTCAGCCCTGTTCCTTTGCTTTTTGGCTATGAGAGGAGGTTGTGTTTTCAGAATTCAGCTATTCCTTATAAACATATTTCCCTTTATCATTACTGCTGCCTAACTGAATATGAGCCAGTCTGACCATGACCTTTCACTACAAAACAGAATAATTTAGCATGCCTTTTAATTACATATATGTCATTATATGTGTTGAGAATAGAATTTAATAACTCCTCATTCAAAAAAAGGCATTAATTTTTGTATTAACGGTAACAGATACCATTCAAATTAAAATCCACAAACTTGTGATGAAATTTGGATTAACATGAACTAAACACCCAACAGTTTAACAATGTGATGGGAAGACTATTTTCATACATGTACATGTAGTTATTTCTTCTTGGTTTTTGAGCTTCTGATAATCAGTTCCCCAAAAGTTCTTGCAAAATTATATATAAATCATGCATATATATGATCCGACTCGAATTTTTATGTAATACACAAAAATAAGACAAGGGCTGAAGGTTATAAAGCTGAGATTGGAAACCAGTCTCAAATCTCAAGCATCTGATTGGCTGAAATGGTGACTGAATACCATTTCAGCCAATCAGATGCTTGAGATTTTGAGACTGGTTTCAATGCTTCGTTTTATAACCTTGGACAAAGATTATGAAAACTATTATTAATCCTCTCCTCCATATATACATGCCTATATGGCATGGGGGGCAGTGTAGATCCAGATCAGCTGGATCATTTGAACCTTGTGATCAGAATCTTATCTGTTTGCTTTTAATTTATTAGGTTATTCTTTACCAAAAAGTGAACAGTGCAGATACTGCACAAATGTTCAGGCTGATCTGGATCTACACTGTTTGCATATGCAATAAATTACTTATATTTGGAAAAACAGTAACAAGGGAGTATCTAGGATTTTTAGCTAAATAATAAATTTCTTGAACATTAGTTTATTTTTTTGTATTTAATGGTTATAAAACTGAGCATGGAAACCAGTCTCAAATCTCAAGAAGTTGTTATTTCAGCCAATCAGATGCTTGAGATTTGAGACTGGTTTCCAATCTCATCTTTATAACCTTCAGGCCAGAAGTATTGCTTAGTAAGGAAGCATACATGATATTGTAATAAACAATCGTCCTAATGGGTGTATGACATGGGAAACAATGGTAAGCATGTTTTTATAATTATTTCTTTATATATTTATTAAAATATTTATTTATAGTCACTCAATCATGATTTTAATGTGCAATTATATTATATGACAGTAAATTATTATGTATTTTGTAGTAATCTTAATAAGTTATTTTATGTCTCATTTTGTGTTCAAAACATTTCAAGTGCATTGCAAAAAGCACCAAATCAGTGTTTTGTCATTCTATAAAGAGGCATTATACCTCACAAATTAATTAAGAGTAATTAAAAACTGTAATCTATGTTTGTACATGTATGTTATTAGAATATCTATTGGTGCTTAAAAATGATGCACACTAGGCACAAGATCGTAAAACTAAGATTGGAGACCAGTCTCAAAGCTCAAGCATCCGATTGGCTGAAACAAGATTTAAAGACAGATCACGACCAGTCTCAAATCTCAAGCATCTGATTGGCTGAAATTAGATTTAAAAGGTCTCCAGCTTTAGTTTAATGATCTTGGGCCCTGGTATATCTTTTAAACTTGCAGCATTTCGCAGTTGGTAACAAGTGAAATTTCCTCTAGATATTTTTTTATCAAGTCTGTATGCTTAACTTAACCTTTAACCAGTACTTTATATATACACTGCGGCCAGTGTAGATCCAGATCAGCTGGCACATCTGTGCATTCTGATAAGAATCTGCACTGTTCCCTTTTTGGTCAGAAAAACACAGTAGCCTTATAAATAAACAAGTGAACAGTATAGAACCTGTTGAGATGGCACAGATGTGCCAACTGATCTGGATCTACATTGTTGGCCCACACCATAGCAGCTTATATATGGAGAAAATAATTAGCTTAGATGTAGGAGATTGGTAGTTTTCATGTGAGATAATCTTAAAATAGTTCAAAAATAATAAGGAGTTAACCGATTCCTCCATGGATATGACTTATCAATTGGGCATCCGATGCAACCTACACTGTTCACTTCTCATTCAAAAATAACATAATGAATCTTAAAAAGCAAACAGTGCCGATCCTGTTAAGATGACATAAAAATGCTGGCAGATCTGGATCTAGTGATCTAGATCTAAAAGTGGTATCTATGAAGTAAAGGGTTAAATACAATTGATTAAAATGAAAATTAAAATTAAAATGTGATTAAAAACATATCCTGAAAACAGCTGCGTTATCAGGATCTGATTTCAAGTAACTAAAACGAGCTTTTATCACTAACCCTTTGAACCCATCGCCTACAAAATCGCAAAAGTTAAAGTAAAAATAGTATTTTAAACCATAGAAAGTGTTGACAGTCTGTGTAAGAGATATTTTACTGGAGATATATGCGTTTATGTACAATTGTAATATTGCATTCATTTCTAATGTAATGACATCTTCAGATCATTTTCTGGGTGTTATAAATCTTGCTTCCTGTTTTGACAATTTCTAAAAATAGTAATCGGGGGAAACCGCTGGTACTTATGTACGGTGTCTCCATCAGATCTAACATTTTGTGTGATCTGACATTAGTAAGATTGGGGTTAAATACAAATTACGACCAAATTTAAGCTTTAAGCATTTACAACTTTATTTGTTAGATATTATAAATGTTGTTCATAATGTAATGTAATTTGAACAGGTATTTCATATTCTATCAAAGATAGTTACATGCTGTAACTGATTGAGAAAATAATAAATGGCTTCATAAAATTTTAAGATTTACTTGTGACAAAATTTGAAACAATTATGACGATCAAGATTAGAAACACGCTACCAATTTTGCCACCATTAAGACTTTTTCTGGGGTTTTGTTTGCAATTTTCCCAACTGCCATCTTCTAAAAAAAAAATTAAAATTTTGACCACCTGAACAGTAGTGTCTTGAAAGAAATCATTGTAAACTTCATTTCCTAGAAAAACTTATTGGCTGTTATGCAGATACTGTATTTAGCTTCTAAATTTTATGGCAGCAAAAAAATCCTGATAAGACTGTAAGCTATTCAAATTGCAAGTACAAATGCTTATTTGCCATGAATGGTTTTAATTTTTATCAATATAAAAGTATGTAACAGTAAAAGTGGCAGACAATATATTTTACAGTATTGCTGTTGTAAATTAAATTCAAAGTGCTCCTTTTATCTGTACTGTTTATCACCTGCAATACATGTATAGGAAATGTCGAGCATTCAGTAATATTTTATTGTTCACATCAGATTAAAAAATAACAATATAGAACATTTTACATATAGGAACAATTTTTTCTAGTTGATTCACAAATTGGCTAAACTTTTAAATTTGAAGAGAAATGTGGTGGGTTCATGATTCAAGATAGAATTTTGTTGTTCATATTTATACATAAATTAAAATTAACCATTAACTACATATACATGTACCTGTACATGTAATAGTTTTACTACATATGCAAACAGTGTAGATCTAGATCAGCCAGCACATCTTTGCCATCTGATCAGGATCTGCACTTTTACCTCAAGGTTGTCACAGGTGTACTGGCTGTACACTGTTTGCCCATCGATAACAGCCATATCCCATAAAGTTAACCCTTTCCTGGATATATACGCATTTTTACGCATGTGCGACCAGTGTAGATCCAGATCAGCCGGCACATATGTGCCGTTTGATCAGGATCTGCACTGGTCGCATTTTGGTCAGAAATAACCTAATGAATCAATAAGCGAACAGTTTACATCCGTGCCATCTGATCTAGATCTAAACTGTTCGCCCTAGCAATAAAGGTGTCTGTACAGGAAAGGGTTATATCATGTACATTTTTGTACTGGAAAAATATTGTTTAGAAAACTAAGCTACACTGATTGTTCAAAATGGGATCAAATTTTAACCTTTACGTCATATATATGGGTTTTATCACGTGCTAACATTGTACATGTTGATCCAAAACAGCTGGGGCATCGTGCCATTTGATCAGGATCTTATTTTAGCACTGTACAGTTCATGTGATTTTTGTATTTATGTATATGTGAATATATATTATATAATAATACCAGATTTTGGAAGTGGCTGCTTTTACACTTCAGATATGGTATTGAATTTTTCTTTTTATTTATTTGTTTATGCATGTGATATTCTCTGACTATTTAGAAGTTATTATCAAAATCTGCTGCGGTATTATTATATTGCACATGGGTATAACTTTCATATATTTTGCACAAATCAAAAGGTGAGAAATTCAAACCCAGTGAAACTTTACCATGAAAAAGCTTGTCTTTGGAAAAGAATACAATGTACTACTGCCCGAATTTGTTTGCCTGAAATTTCATTTGTAGCATAAGCATGAAAATATGCCACTGCAAAATAAGTGATACCACAGTATTAGATGCTGAAACTTGGTACCGTTGGTCACTTTTGCTGGCTGGAGGTATGTTAACCATTTATTCCATATTATACACCTTTATTGCTTGGGCGAACAGTGTAGATCCAAAAAAGCTGGCACATCTACGATGCCTGAATAGGATCTGCACTGTTCGCTTTTTGATAAATTAGGTTATTTCTGACCAAAATGCGACCAATGCAGATCCTGATCAGATGGCACAGATGAGCCGGCTGATCTGGATTTACTCTGGTCACACATGCGTAAAATTCATATTTATGAAGGAAAGGGTTATTTAAAGTGTGATCTCCAGATCAGCAGGTACATGTTTATTCATGCCATCTGGTCAGGATCAACACTGTTCACTTCTTTCAGAAATAACCTAATGAATGAAAAGTGAAGATTTTAGATCCTGATCAGATGGCTTGATGTGCTGGCTGAACTGAATCTTCACTGTTTGCCAATATATAACAGCCATATTCAATGGAGTAAAGGGGTAACTGATAAAGGACTAGATTCACAAAGACTCAAAAATGGCCTAAAATGACGTTAAATTTTCAAATTGCCTTTACATCATGGAAAGTGTGCTATTTATAATATATAATGATTGTTTTCTTTGAGAGATAAGAAATAAAGAAAAACTTAAGCACTGAAATGATGAATCATGCATGTCAAATGTGCTTTGAATTTGAAAATGTTGCAAAATACACATCTTTCTGTTAAATTTCCAAAATACTTTTGTGATTTTCATATGGAGCACAGGCCTCGACCAAAATAATTTATACATTTTTTATTGTATTAAGACATGCTCAATTCATGGTCAAAATTTGGTTTTGGTCGAGAAGTGTGCCCATATTGAAATCCTCTAAAATCTGCTCTGAAAATGGACCAAATTGGAACTTTTTGCATATTTTTATAAGTTTTAGGCAATTGTGATGGTCCATTATTGAACTGTTTTAACAGTTTTCAATATAAAACTTTAAGATATCGTAAGTGTAAGCACTGATGTAGTCAGCAACATTAAAGTTTTAGGTTTGTAACAAAAATTAAAATTTTACAGATTTTTAGGCCAATATTAGGCCTTCGTGAACATGCTCCTTTATATGTTCAATTTACCAAAGATTAAAAGTAGAATTGAAGAATCGGTATTTTCAATTTCACTTTATGTAAAGGGTGCTTTTGTGTTCTTGAAATCCAGTATCTTGAACTAGTCCAGCCTTTAATTAATTATATACATATTTATATTACTTATATACATATTTATAATTATTATTTACATACTTTAATTTTACTGTTTAACTTTTGCGAAAATTATTACAGTCGTACACTTGTTTTACCTTATTTTCCACCAATGTTAGTAGTCATTCCATAAGCTCTTGGGAACTTGTGTTATTTATTGTACTGTCTCACTGACTTGGGATGATGCTCATTGAATTTTATTTTACATATTTTAGGTTTGTCATTTCATGATTAAAAGTATTATTACTATATTTTACTTGTTGTTTTTTGTTATTCATGAAATATTTCTATAAAAGTTAAGGTTGTTGCATGTTTATATTTTCTTATGCAGTGCAAGTCACTCAAGATTTCTTTTTATTATAAACTTTCAACGAAAAGTGTATTACTTTTCCATTTTTTTTTTTATATTTCTTCATCAAGCTTTCAAATAACACTGAAACCCTGCTATTAAGACCATGTTTAGGACTGGGAAAAATTGATCTTAATAGTGAAGTGGTCTTTATTTCGTGGATAGAATATGGTGCAAATTTGCAAAATGGAACACCTGAATACTGGTCTTATAAACGAGATGGTCTTAACTTCAGGGTGGTCTTATTGAGGGGTTTTACTCTTTATTGCTTATGACAACAGGGAATTTATGATGACAAAGTATTTATGTTAAAGTCTCATTCTACAGGAATATTCCCCTATTTGTACTAGGATTTTGTCACGAAAACATCAATGTTGGTAACAAATTTGCCATTTTTTAACCCTTTCCTTGATATATACGCATTTTTATGCGGGTGTGACGAGTGTTGATCCAGATCAGCCGGCACATCCGTGCCGTGTGATCAGGATCTGCACTGGTTGCATTTTGGTCATAAATAACTTAATTAATCAAATAGCAAACAGTTTACATCCTGATCAGACAGCACGGTCGTGCCGGCTGATCTGGATCTAAACTGTTTGCCCTAGCAATAAAGGTGTTTTTTGCACAGGAGAGGGTTAAATATTTCTTCACAAAATTTTTCTAATTATATTGCTTATGACCATAATATGGTTGTGATGATGCCAAAATCTTTAGTTCAAGATCACATTTGATACTTATTTGACTGTACATAAATTTTGTCATGAACATTTAGTTGGTTATAACTGCTATTTCTCAATATTTCTTTTATCACACTTTCAAATTAAATTGGTTATGACAACATGGTGGTGATGACGCTATAATTTAAGTTCAAGGTGAACTTTGAATAAGTTATGTCCCTTTAAAGTTTATATAGTAGGAATTTTTATTCAGAAATCGAAATGGAAGGAGAAAGAGTTCAACTGAACACCAATCTAGTTAGGTTTCTTGATAGTGTATGTGAGGATGCTTTGCCAGTCTGAATGAGTGTCATATTAAAAAGCTGCAGCCAAGGGTTAACCCTTTCCTGTATAGATACACCTTTATTGCTAGAGCAAACAGTTTAGATCCAGATCAGCCGGCACATCTGTTCGCTTTTTTATTCATTAGGTGATTTCTGACCAAAATGCGACCAGTACAGATCCTGGTCGCACATGCGTAAAAATGCGTATATATCAAGGAAAGGGTTAATATGACACCTGACCCACTGACTGGTAAAATATACAAAATAATTGTTCTATTATACTACAAAGCCTGTTCCAGGTGATAGAGAATTAGAACAATTAATTTGCTTACAAAATTTTAAACTTCAAAATCACCAGTATGACATCACTTCTTTACTTGTATGACATCACTAACAAAATACTTTAATGGTCTGTGGTTTCATTATTTATGTGTTGCCTGTGATAGCATGTAGACACTTTGGGATTCATTTGTCAGGAACTGACTATAAGTATCATGCATGAGTGTGAGGTGAAGATGGAAAAATCTGTCACCGAGGGTTAACTGTTTTGCGGGAACGAGGCTCTCGAAATTTCCTACACGGGTGAAATCACTGGATGACCTGATCTGGTATGCAAGAAAACAGCATCCGGTAGTCCACCAACTTTAATATCAATCAGAAACTTAATGTTGCCTATAAGTTTAACAGAACTTGTCCTTTTCACTTATAGTAGATACCTGACATACTATCAAACAGTACGTCTTGCATGGGCTAAAAATGGCGGCATCCTTAAAAGATTCCTTTGTAAGTTGTAAATTTATATTAAAATGTTAAGATTATGGACCATTTGGATGAAATTACAAAATAATATTTTCCCACTGTAGATTACTATAGCACAACAATTTTAACCCGAAAGGCATACAACTTAATAATAACATAGCATGGACCAGGTATGCAAACAAAAAAAATAGCATGGACCAGCATAACTTAAGGGTCGGTATCAATATATGCAAACAACAGAGATACTAACAGAGTTTGAAAAGTTTTGTCCAACAAATTTATTTTTACTGTAGGATTCTGTTTACACAGGGCGCAGCCATTATTGGCGTATGCCTTACCCAATAATGTGATGACAGGGGCAGGTAACCAGACTCATTCACTTAATACTTGGAATATCTCATCTTCATGAACAAAGCCATGTTTGAAAACAAGAATGATAACTCCTTTTTGACTATTTTTTTTAGTTAAACACCCTTTCAAAGGACTAATATAAAACTGAATGTTGCTTATAATATAATGCATAGTATCATCTGCATGAACAAAGCCATGTCTGAAAACGAGAATGATAACTACTTTTTGACTATTTTTTTAGTTAAACCTCCTTTCAAAGGACTTATATAAAACTGAATGTTGCTTATAATATAATGCAAAGTATCATTGAACGACATTTAACTGTTATTGTTATTTTGATAATTTTTCTTTTTATCGATGAGTGTGCAGGAGAGGAGTGTAGTGGGCCCTTAAAGTAAAAGCAACCTGAAGGTGTGATTCATGAACAATGAATAATGTACGTCATATTATACTTCCCACGCTAATTCTCAACAAAAATATCAGTTGCGGCACATCATGTTTGATGTTTTGATTTCAAGCCATAATCTAACTAAAATAGAAATTTTTTAGGAGTCGTGTCCCTTCAAGACAACAGAAGGTGAAAGGTTTGAGAAGGAAATTAAGACACAAGTCATGCATTTTCATTTTCAGCTAGCCTGTGAATACTGACCTAAATCATCCAAACAAATTCACGGATATTTCTTTGCAGCAAAAGCTTATAAAAACTAGAATTATCACTGAAAGTGATTAAATACCCCCACATGTATGCTTGATAATTGAACTGGGAATGCTTCGAAACAATGGCATAATGTGCCCCACCTTCAATCCAAAGTGTCGTCTTCACAGTAGCCACATATACAACAATATATGTTAGTAACAGTGGCCTTTACCTAACTTTTATCTAAGAACTGTGTGCCAAAAATTGTTTATTAGAAATCATCCAGAAACCATTTTTGCTATTTTTAGTAACAGTGACCTTGACCCCATCAGGCCCAATTTCAATACCAAGTTTCGTCTTCACAGACACTACCTATATAGCAATTTTCATCCCAATATCTCATTCTGAACCAAAGTTATTGAGCATACAGTTTATTTTCTATTTTTAGTAACAGTGACCTTGACCCCACAGGCCTTGAATCCCAAAAGTCATCTTCACAAAAACCACCAATACACCAAATTTCATTTAAGAATCTCATTCCAAGCTATAGTTACCGAGTGGAAACGAAGTTTTGAAGTTTAAATAACAGTGACCTTGACCTTGAACCCACAGGCCCCAAAGTCAAACCTAACCTATATCTTGTTATGTTACATCTGTGTCCCAAAAAATAATTAAATCTATGAAGTATTTCATGAGTTATAGTCCAGAAATAATTTTTCTTTTTTAAGTTACAGTGACCTTGACACTGACCCCTCAGGCCCCAAAGTCGAACTCGATCTGTATCTTCTGATATTACATATATGTACCAAAAAAGGATTTAATCTGTGAAGTTTTTCATGAGTTTTCATCTGGAAACCCTTTTTCTATTTTTAGTAATACTGACCTTGACATTGACCCCACCAGCCCCAAAGTCGAACTTGACCTATATCTTGTGATGTTACATCTATTTACCAAACAAGGATTAAATCTGTGAAGTGTTTCATGAGTTATCATCCGGAAACCATTTTTCTATTTTTAGTAACAGTGACCTTGACACTGGCCCCACCAGCCCCAAAATCGAACTTGACCGGTATCTTATGATGTTACACGTGTGTACCAAAAATTATTTAAATCTGTCAAGCCGTTCATGAGTTATCATCCGGAAACGAAGAATCCGACCGACCGACAGACCGACCGACCGACAAGCTCACTCCTATATACCCCCTCAAACTTCGTTTGTGGGGGTATAAAAAATATATCTGTAGTAAGACAATGCCTTCATGCATCAATTCACTATGCCACAACTGTACATGAATTTATGAAACATCAATTAACATTTTGAAATAATATGTGTAATGTTCATAACTCTTTACTCCTTTTGTCACATGTAGTAACCAGTGTAGATCCATGTGCCGTGCCATCTGATCCGGCTCTGCACTGTTTGCCTTTTGGTTAGGAATAACTTAATACTTCAAAAAGTGAGCAGTGTAGATCTGGATCAGATGGCAATATATATAAAGGGATATATGGTATAAAGGGTTAATTGACTGGTATGTTGATGATGTAGCATACCTTCAAGACCTTAGAGCATCAACTTAAGAAAAATAAAATTGGTCCATTGCTTAACCCTTTCCTGTGTAGATAAACCTTAATTGCTAGGGCGAACAGTTTAGATCCAGATCAGCTGGCACATCCGTGTCGTCTGATCAGGATCTAAACTGTTCGCTTTTTGATTAATTAGGTTATTTATGACCATAATGCGACCAGTGCAGATCATGATCAGATGGCACGGATGTGCCGGCTTATATGGATCTACACTGGTCGCACATGCATAAAAATGCCTTTATATCAAGGAAAGGGTTAATGTGAAAAAGTCAGTAAATCTATCAAATAAATAACTCATAGTCATAAGTTATTATAAAGAGTTCATTACATTTTACTCTGTTTCATAGGTTGCATTTAAAATTCATAAATAACACATGAACCTGTACATATGATTTTTTTTAAAGTGATATGATATATAACCCTTTCCTTCATAACATTATACAGTATATGCATTTTTATGCATGTGCGACCAGTGTAGTTCAGTTCAGCCGGCAAATCCTTGCCATCTGATCAGGATCTGCACTGGTCGAATTTCGGTCAAAAATAACCTAATGAATCAAAAGGCGAACAGTTTAAATCCTGATAAGATGGCACAGATGTGCCAGCTCGGCTGATCTGGATCTAAACTGTTTGCCCAAGCAATAAGGATGTGTCTATGGAGGAAAGGGTTAAACATTAACACTGACAATCCGCAATAGTTCCAGACAACAAGTTACCAATGATGTGCAAACGTCCTGAAAGTTGCCAGACCCACCATTCTGGGCCGGTCCATGTTATCCGACCGAATGTCAGACAAAAACTCCTAATAGGTACTTGCTTATTCCTTTTTAACATGTTTCAGTCTGACAGAATTTGTTTTGGTCAGACGGTTTTTCACATCTTGTCTGATACTGTGTTTCAACTTTCAGTAGTCTGGATGTGTATTCTGCCACAACCATAAGGCCATTTCCAGCAATCTACATTACCATAACCATGACACACATGCTGCCTCAAGACAATTTTATAAAACCACATTTGTGTTTATGAAAAATTTATACAAAACCACTGGTTACTACCAGTCCAATGAAAAGAAAAAACAAGAGGGCCATGATGGCCCTAAAAGCGCTCACCTGAGTTTAGTCAAGTGTCTCTTGCAACAGTGACCTAGTTTTTGGACCCAGATGACTCATATTCAAACTCAACTAAGATATCATTGCGACAAACATCCTGACTAAGTTTCATGACAATCTGAGCAAAAATGTGACCCCTAGAGTGTTAACAAGAAAAATTCTATTTTTAGAAACAGTGACCTTGTTTTTGGACCTAGATGACCCATATTCAAACTCGTCTGAGAAATCATTAAAGCAGATATCCTGATGAACTCTTATGACAATCAGAGTAAAAATGAGACCCTTGGAGTGTTAACAAGAAAATTATATTTTTAGTAACAGTGACCTTGTTTTTGGACCCAGATGACCCATATTCAAACTCCTCCGAGATATCATTCAGAAAAACATCCTTACCAAGTTTTATGACAATCGGAGAAAAAATGTGACAGCTAGAGTGTTCACAAGAAAATTCTATTTTAAGTTACAGTGACCTAGTTTTTGGACCCAGATGACCCATATTCGAACTCATCCGAGAAATCATTGGGACAAACTTCCTCACTAAGTTTCATGAAAATCGAAGCAAAATTGTGTCCGCTAGGGTGTTCACAAGAAAATTCTATTTTTAGTAACAGTGACCTAGTTTTTGGACGATCTGGATCTACACTGTTCGCCCATGCAACAAAATGTGTCCTGACTAAGTTTCATGACAATCGAAGCAAAATTGTGTCCGCTAGGGTGTTCACAAGAAAATTCTATTTTTAGTAACAGTGACCTAGTTTTTGGACGATCTGGATCTACACTGTCGCCCATGCAACAAAATGTGTCCTGACTAAGTTTCATGACAATCGAAGCAAAATTGTGACCGCTAGGGTGTTCACAAGAAAATTCTATTTTTAGTAACAGTGACCTAGTTCTTGGACGATCTGGATCACACTGTTCGCCCATGCAAAAAATGTGTCTAATATAGTCTGAACATTTTGAGAATGTGCTACAAATATGTTTTACAAACAGTGAATAAAATATTCAGAAAAGCCTTATTTGCAAAGAGCTATAAAGTAAGAAAGTTTATTTGGTCAATATCCATAGAAAATGACAAAATTTACAGTATAAAATCTTCCACAGCAAATTTCTTAATATTGCATAACACAGATATAACACAGATCTAAATAGCAAAGTTCACTAGGTCATTGTCAAGCATCTAGAGCTATACTGTGGTACTGCAATATAATAACACCTTACATTGAACTTAAATATAGTTTAAGACTGGTAGAAATATTGGAATTTTGTCACTTGAAATTTTCACTCTGCTACTAAAATTTTTGTTTTTAATTTTATCACTGAACAACCAGTGTACGAATTGTTCAGGAAAAATTGAATTTTAAGATGGTATAAAGTTTGTGTCAAAATCTGGTTAATAACTGTAGAAAATCAAAGGTTAAAAACAGAATTTAAAAGAAGAAAAACGAAAAACCCCTAGGCGGGGCCAATTTTGACCCCAGGTAAATAATTTGAACAATCTTTGTAGAGTTCCACTAGAGGGTGCTAAATGCCAAATATCTAAGCTCTAGGCCTTGTGGTTTCAGAGAAGAAGATTTTTAAAGTTTTTCCTTTTGGTTGCCATGGCAACCAGAGTTCTGCATGGAATTGATTTCTTTGAACAACTTTGGAAGAGCTTCATGCAAGGAACATTTGTGGCAAGTTTCATCAAGTTTGGCCCAGGGGTTTAGGAGGAGATGTTGTTTAAAGCAAAAATTGACGACGCACGACGCACGACGCACAACGCACGACGGACACAGAGTGATCCTAAAAGCTCACCATGAGCACAAGTGCTCAGGTGAGCTAAAAATATGTTCAAATATATAAAAAACTGAAAAATTTATGTGATCAATAATGTATTTTTAAATGTGAACATAGTGAAATATTGTAGAGTAAGGTTTTTAAGTGTGCCTTGTTGACAAATGGAGCAAAAAACAAGCTCTGTAGAGAGAATAAATTTTTAATGAAATGACAAAACTTAGATGGTTTTGGTAGTATTACAAGCTATGTTCATGTTAAATATATTTGAAATCAACTAGTGGTCACGATTGAATCAAAACTTGTATTAGAAGTCCATGCAAGGATGATCGATTCAAAATAAAAGTTTGGTATTTAACCCTTTATTCAACAAATACAACTTTGATAGCATGGGTGACCAGTGTAGACCCTCATCAGCTGGCATATCTGTGGCATCTGATCAGGATTTTTACTTTTCACTTTTCGATTCATAGGATATTTCTGACCAAGAAGCAAACAGTGCAGATCCTGATCAGGCAGAATGAACATGCTGGCTGATCTGGATCTACACTGGTCAAACTTGATAAAACCAGTCTAGATGGAGTAAAGGGATAAACTATCCAGTGGTTTCAGTGGTAATTTCAAAAGCAATTAGTTGATGGATGGACACCAGGCCCCAATATTATAAAACTGATAATGGAAACCAGTCTCAAATCTCAAGGATCTGATTGGCTGAAATGGCAACTGGTCGCCATTTCAGCCAATCAGATGCTTGAGATTTGAGACTTGTTTATAACATTCAGCACAGATGCAGACTGGTAAATAGGCCACACTAGCTCACCGTAAACATTTCAACCTGTGTCCAAGGTTATAAAGCTGAGCATGGAAACCAGTCTCAAATCTCAAGCATCCGATTGGCTGAAATGGCGACCAGTTGCCATTTCAGCCAATCAGATGCTTGAGATTTGAGACTGGTTTCCATGCTCAGTTTTATAACCTTCAGCCCTGTTGAATGAAAAGAAGCAGATATTATTGCCAGAGGAAACTGGCATTTATTTGGTAAGAAAGTAACATTTATTTGAAAGAAACTGGTCTACACTGAATGAGGGAGATCCCCAACTAAACCTAGATAGTATACTCTAAGTGTACTGAACTTGACTATCTGTAGGGAGTTTATTGTCAGGAATTTATTGCCCTAGTATGGATCAGTACATGTATAGACCTTGATCTCACTGTATGGATGCACAGCCTGATAAGAGATCTACACTGGCTCACGCTGCAGGGTTGTATGCAAGATTTCTAGAAAGGAGGTTCTGTTTGTGGCAGTGTTAAGGTAGTTACAGGATAATTTTCAACTTTCAACCAAAATCATTAGAAATAAAATTATATATATAGCTGCCAGGAGTTTAGCAACCCCAGTGAATCAGCTCTTGATTGTGATAAACATTTTAATAGTTTAATCCTTTTATTTAATAACATTATCTCCTGCAGAAAAGCCCGAACCATTTCAACAATAACTGATAACTGTTCACTTTATTCCACTACAATTAACTTTTTCTCTTCTTCGACTTTCACTCTCCATTTTTGCTTTCTTAGGAGGCGTATTTGGTGCACTATTGTCATTTTTTAAGTTGTCTTCTGGGCCAAATATGTCATCAAGTTTATTAGGGGCAATTCATTTTCTCTCCTGTTCTTGAGATTATCGCTTGCAGAAAATCCTGAACCAGTTCAACAATAACTCATTCCACCACAATAAACTTTTTCTCCTCTTTGATTTTCACTTTCTCTATTTTTGCTTTCTTAGGAGGAGTACTTGGTGCACTATTGTCATTTTTTAAATTGTCTTCTGGGCCAAAAATGTCATCAAGTTTTTTAGGAGCAATCCTAATTTCTGGCCCTAATGAGGACCATATGTAGCAAAGTTCTGGTGAGTTGTTGATGGTAGGGTATGGCGCTCTCATACACTTGAAATAGTCTGATGGGGCGTGACACACAAACTCCATGTACTCCATTTTTCTCGGAAGATCTTCCTCTGGACCTGAAACAAGATGAGGTAACCTGTTACTCCATAAAATACATGTTAAATCACTTGTGTGAACAGTGTAGATCCAGATCAGCTAACATAATTAGAAGTCTGATCAGGGTTGAAGGTTATAAAGCTGAGTTTTGAAACCAGTCTCAAATCTCAAGCATCTGATTGGCTGAAATGGCGATAGGTCACCATTTCAGCCAATCAGATGCTTGAGATTTGAGACTGGTTTCCATGCTCAGTTTTATAACCTTGAGCACAGGATCTACACTCACTGTTCACCTCTTGGTCAGAAAGAACCAAATGAACAAAAAACCAAAAGGCGCCAGTCTGGCAGATTATGCTTCTGTCCGATAAAATCATGTCGTATGTTGGTTTTTCTGTGACTTTAAGGAAAGCAACTATTCCTTCTGAAACTGTAAAAAGAGGTAACCGCTGTGAGGCATTTGTCATCAATCAGCACAGTGGTTACTTCCCTTCAGTCACAGTAAAATGGTATGTGATTAGTTGCCCGATTCCTATTATCCAATCACGAATGTGATAACATATTCTTACAGCCTTGAAAAGAAAAATGGTGTTTTTGCTGTCTTGAATTTGCAGAAGATATTGTTCAAACTGGTGATATTTCACAAATCACAGAGCAAATGGCGGCATCTTGGCCATTCAGTTTTGATTTTACCAAAATTGGAAATGGCTTTGTGGCTGGTGTTGATTTTCATCTCAGGGAAACAATAAAATGGAAGTCAAACAAAGTTTCATGGAATAAAAGTTAGAATTTCACAGGAGCGGTGGAGATAGGAGACACCGGAAACTAGTAGTCACCATTTCAGACAATCACATGCTTGAGATTTGAGTCTGGTTCCCCATCTCAGTTTTATGATCTTGAGTACATACTACCTGTACATACCTAGAATATAGGTGGATGGGTCAAACTGACCAATACAAGAATCTCGTGTCGGCAGAAGCCAAGTGATAACTGCGCTTTTCTCGTAGTACTGGTCCTGTAAGAAGCCTCGGATCTGAGCATAGTAAATGTTCTCGTCATCGTCAATCAAAGAAACAATGTCACCAATCTGGTAATACGTGCCCTGAAAAAAAATATATGTATATTCTTCTAGCTATTTCTGAAATACAACACTATGCAGTCTGTATGTTTGTATTTTTTGAGTCTGGTATGTAAACAATATCAAGCAAGACCGAAGTGGTTTACATACGCAATGAGAAATAATATGAACCTATAGACTACAGACAGCATACTGTCTTAATCTTAACTTTATAATATATCCCTTCTGCATAAAACTAGAATGTGTCCTTGGACACTGATGCCCACACTTCTGAACAAAATTTGTAATAACAAAGGGCCATAACTCTGGTGAAAATGGTCGCAGGAAAAAATCCTTTCTTTACGATTATCTAGACATCCTGCTTGATCATCTGTGCAAGTTTGAAAGAAATCCGCCTTATAGTTTAGGAGGAGTTGATGCCACAAGATTTGGGGACGTACGGACGGACAAGTGCAACTCTATATGCCTCATAACAAAAGTATGACGGATACATATTTACTGATCTGACTTCAGCATGTATTTTGCGGATACACACTGTACAATGCTAAAATCAAAATAAATGTAAATCTGCATCAACAGACACAATCTCAGATCGTCATTCTGATCATGGGTCTTGGACAAATTCATAAACTTGACTTTAATTTCTGCTGACAATGAACGGATAAGTTGGAAGAGTATTGACAACATACCTCATAAAATATGCTATCTCCTGTCACCACTGTAGACACTGCTGTAGGGGCCTTGACTGGTTGCTGAAAAAATAAGGAAGAAAGTACATCAGGGATAGTCTCATTTTCAGTGGTAATTAGTTGTTCATGGGTTGCAGGGTTTCAATTTGATCCTGGTGATGACCCTTCGACGAATTCTCTGAAAAGCCTAATTTTGACTCTTGTGGTTCATCTGAATGGTCATTTTTTCCCTTAAATTAGGGGTAGTTTGGCTATTAACTGGATGAATCCCATAAAAATGATCAAGATGACTCTTGAGATTCAGCAGCTAGTGGAACCCCTAGGACATACAAAATTTGTCACTTCAATATGTAATATTATTCAAAATACAGTGAAACCCCTCTATAACAGACACCTAAGGGACTGGGGGACAGTGTCCTTAATAGCGGGTTGTCCTTAATTGTGGGTTTAAATCAAGAAGAAGAGAACGTGTTTGTTCTTTAAAAAAATCACCCATAATACTGGGGTGCCCGAAATATCGAGTGTCCGTAATGAGGGGTTTTACTGTAAATGTAAACCTTGGCTTAAATTAAATCCCAACCTTTTCTGATCTTATTCTCAACCAATTTTGTAAATTTTTAAGTGATTTAATTATAAATGAAATATTAATAATGTTTTAGTTTAACTGTTTATTAGGTTACAGTAAATGCTGGGTGAGTATCCGGGTACTCAGATATCACTGTATTCTATCAGATTAGTAGGTATGACTAGTTGTAATTGCAAAGACTGTTGAATGGCAATCATTTTAAAAAAAAACATTTATGCCAAGTACATGTTATTCATTTGAATGAAAATTATTTACAAAGGAATATAAAACAATGTTTTGCAAAGGCTTGAACTGAAAGTTACACAAATGTCTTTTTTGTAGCAATGCATACACTGTTCACAGGAACTTTTCTATGTTAGCTTGTCCAAAGCCTTAATTAAGTGAACATTTTTATTAATCAGGGATTTCAAAAGCTTTTAAAAACCAGGGGTCATCTAACTTCTACTGAGAATTTTCAAGAGGTCATAATCTGATTGGCAAGAGTTCTTGAATTCAGTGAGTTTTGAGTTTTATAAAATTGCTTTAACATCATTTTAATTTATTTTCAAAATCAAAACTATTTATCTTTCTTCTTGCAAATTTTGAACACTTTTTCTAAATACTCCTGCATCAGAATGACCCCAAGCTCAGAATACAGCGGTTTCAAAAGTTTAAAAATTCAAATTCACTTGCATCAAGAATTAAAATTAAAGAATCTGCATCAATTGAAATCCCTGTTAACTGAATGATTTTTGTAGTGCCAGTGTTATTTTGGTGGCAACTTAATGAAATGAGTACAAAATACATGTAGGTATTTGTGTTACCAAAATAAAAACAGGTTTCAAATATTTTAACAATGTTGTCACAGTATTTTTGTAAGAAATTCACGCCATTTTAATTCTAGCTCTAGCTACTGACAGACATTTATGTCAGGTTTTTTAAAAAAAAATAAGTGAGCTTAGTGATTTTTTCAAGTGAGGTTTTGGTAAAAACAAGCGAGATCTTCTAAAGCACATCAAAATGCTGTATCTTTTTACATTTTTCTCGCACAAAACATTTTTTATCCCTTTCCATCATATATACGCATTTTTATTTATGTGCGAACAGTGTAGATCCATGTCATCTAATTAGGATCTGCACTGGTTGCATTTTGGTCAGAGATGACCTAATGAATAAAATGTGAACAGTTTAGATCCTGATCAGATGGCACAGATGTGCTGGCTGATCTGGATCTAAACTGTTTGCCCATGCAATTAAGCTGTGTCTATGGAGGAAATGTTTAAGCACATTTTTTGAATGAACAAATAAATAAACAATATTCAGTTTTATTACTTTAATGTAGTAACAATTAAAGCATTGAGCATTAAACATATTTTCAACAAAAATTAAACTTTTATATTTTTAACACTTTCATTTTTATGCCACCCACAGCACCATAGTATTAGTTTAATTCAAACTTTCAAACCAGTAGTACTCCAATGAGCACAATGAATGTCATTTATTCATGAGGAGGCTGACATTATATAAATATCACATCCCATTGGGGGAAACAGTACGAAATGTTAACCCGAGAGAAGTAATGTCAACCGAGGCGTTAGCCGAGGTTGACATTACCTTCTCAAGGGTTAACATTTCGTACTGTTTCCCCCAATGGGATGTGATATTTTTTTTATTACACCGAACATTAGTTTTTTTAGAGATCTTGACTATGACCAAATTTCGTTTGGGAACAAAATCAAGCGCCGGAAGTCCAAAATCAATAATGCTCAATAAGCGGCTACAAATAATGATCAAAATGCGTTTATCTCCCTTGGTCAATTACGCATGCGTAGAAGTTAATTTGTAATCGGATTTCCAAGATATTTATTTTTAGATCCACGCGAGGGTGACATGATGCTGTCGCATATGTGACAGTAGCGATTATCTCCCTGTGACGTCACATTACGCTATATAGTAAACTAATCACGTGAGGTGTAATAATGCCTTTTTCAACATTTCAGAAGTTGGGCTGAAGCTATTTTCTCCACATCAGTCATGTAAAAGCCTCTGACATTTCTGAAATGAAAATAAACTATATACATAAAGTCATTTTTAAAATAGATTGTCATTTCTATCATTTTAACTATTATTTTGCATCTTATAATTAATCTTATTGCTTATTCAAAATTTTCAGAAAGTGTTGCACAGTCAAAACACTATTGAAACTCTTCACCGAGTACAAGCATTCTGTAATTAAGTATGTGTATAATTTGCCAACAGTCTCTGGAGCCAGCTCACTCTACTGTGACTTTAGATTCTCTCCAGTTTTCAGTCCAACTACCAGATTTAAATCCTCATGTTAGTTTGTAAGGTTCTTGTAGTCAACCGCCATCAGATCTGAATGCCTGGTGATCACACTGGTCTTTACAAATTTCCCCAGGAATCTCCTGAATAGCCTCGTGCGTTCTCCATGGAGTTGTCCAATCAAAGCCAACTCAGACTGTAAAAAAAACATTTGAAAATAAAAATGAAATTTTGTCAACCCAAGAATAAGTTTTCAATAATGAAAGTAGTTTATAGTCATATTTATCACCTAGACACTTCATTTCAATTATTTCAATTACATGTACCTTTGAACTTGCTAACTTCCTCCAACAAGATTACCTGATTTGTTGAACTTGTTTTGGAAAACACCAGTCGACATTTCAGCCAATCAGATCCTTGAGATTTGAGACTGATCTCAAAACTTAGTTTTATGATCTTGGGCCAAGGAGTTCTTTGTACTTATCCTTCCTTTGTGCACTGAAATGACATACATATTTACTTAGTGTACTTTTAAAAACTGGTTAATTGTAGAACATAATTATCTTTTTTCATTACTATTCGACTCAACAGCTCCTCAAAATTTAAAGATTCTTAATTTGTTAAACAACTAAGTTACTTTTCATATTCTTGCTCATATCTTTAATCTATAGACCTGTGATGGAAATGAAAGTAAGCATCAATTAGCAGATCTCCTACTAGTGTTATTGATTCAATTCCAGCCTTAGCACACAGATTCGCCGGATGGCAGACACAGCCGAGACTATAGACCTTTGAAGTCTGAACCTGCACTCTGGACAGGACACTGTACTTCTTCCATACCATGACACTGGTGTTGTCACTTGTATAATTTACACAACTGGAACATGGTTTAGCATGATCTCTGAAAAAACATAAATGATCAAAAGAACAATATTTAAATATTGAAGAGTACAAACATAATTATTCTTTGAGAGAAAATGACCAAAAGATCTAACAAACCTAGTTTTTATTTCATCTTAGATTGATGCTTCAACATGCCAGTTTCACCAAATCTCTGCAAATTATCTGAAGACAATTACCTGTCTGTAGCCGAAAACTGTTATACTTGCATTGTAACGGCACCAAAATGAGAAATAACGATTATCAAGTTAACCAATCAATTAATATGAATAGACACATACCTTTTCCTTATCCTAACATGTGACAATAATCCTTTGCCCCAGGGTAATCGGAACCGACGAAATACACAACATGTCATCATTTCAAAAAATCACTGTCAATTAAGCACCGACATTCTGGATTCGGCAAGTGACTTCTGGGATGTTGAAAATATACACCAGATGGCATTATTTTAGTTCTTCAAAATTTCGTAAATCTGTGAGGTTTTTTTTCATTTTATCAGTCACAGTCAGTGAGACCGTGAGGATAGGTGAAATTCTGTGATAGTGCATATTTTGACTATGAAAAGGCAATTTAATTGAAACCCGAAGTCATAATTCTAACATATACATACATGACACACACATTTGTCCCTAACAAAACTTATTTTAGAACTTTAGACGCAGCGTTTGTGTCATGATATAATTAACATTTCTGCTAGAATCTAAATAAATTTAATTTAGAGTCATAAATCCATTACAACAATTTAATGCCCATCTGATCATGGTGTTATTGTCAGTCACTTGCCATTTTGCCTTTTTTTATATCGAAATTTGGTAATTGTGTGTAAGAAGAAATATCATTTACCGATTACAATGTGGGAAATCATGAAAGTGGGATTATGCATAATCTCATTGTGTATTAAATATGTTTTTTTGATGGAAAATCAAGTCATGTATTTTGCACTTCAAAATCGGGACATGTATTTTGCGCGTGAAAATATCATGTGGTTTTAGTTTCTAGTTTCTAACGTGTTCCCCATGATGGATCTGCTATACGGGTTATAACAAGAGTGTACAAAGTTGTCAATTCAAAATGAAAATACATCATTGAATAAAACATATGTTTACAGTCAAGTGAAAAATTTAACCATATATGCATAATCATATTAACTGGTGATTTGTGGTTTTATCTATGAATTGTTTGTCTTGGACTATGATTGAGATCACCAATTGCCTGACACTCTTGAACCTCTACCAGTGCTCACGCTGTCGGTCGACATTATCGCCATTTGCGATAATTTTACGAGTTTGGCGATTATTTCCAAGGATTGGCGACAAAAATTGGCGATTATTTTATCCTACCCGGAAAAAAATATATATTGACAAATATACACAAAATGTCAATAAAAGTCTTATTATCTGATCAAGTCCCGCGGGCTATTGCCACATGTTTTGACGCCTGCTGTTAATTGACCCCTAAATTGACCGGTAATTGGTTTATTGTCATCGGATAATCTGGACGAGATAAGTGTCCACAGTGCGCCTGCGGGTAATTAAAAATGCAACCAATCGGCAACTTCGATCGTAATTAGTCAATATGAGTAACCAATCGACAGATACGACACATTCATTAGCAACAGTTGTTACGTATAAACAATTTTGCGAGTCAAAGTTAATTAGATCAATTGTTTAACCGACAAATGCTTACAGTTTGTAATAATTTCGGCCAAATCTCACCTCCTTTATATTTATTTAACTAAGACAAACTAACTGTGAAGAAATAATTGTATCGTCAATTTGAAACAAAATGATGAAGGTGCCGATGGTAATTGCCATGTTTACGTTACTCAAATTGAGTAAAAAAACCAAGTATTTTATTATAAAAATAAACGAATCTGATCACTTTGCACTTGTTGTTTGTTTATTCATCAACATGGGTCGTCCAAAGCGAAAATTGTCGCCTTTAAAATCTGATACAAAATTACGGAAACTTAGTGCCTTTGGATTTGGTTCTATCACTGGCAACAGTGGGCAAAACAAGGAGAAATCTGATGAAAATACAGAAAATCTGTCTGACAGCTTAAATAAATCGACTGAATCAGTTCAACCAGGAGAAGATGCTGACCATTCAGTCTCCCAATAAAGAAAGAAATCATATGATTGTTCATATTAGAAATGATATATTGCTGTCAAACTATGCTTATTATGTGCTTTATTGTTGGATAGGGCATGACATATTAAATAAAGAAAGAAATCTTATGATTGTTCCTCTTATTTAACTTGCCGCCACATCGCGAAGACTTTGGCTATTATTTTTTTAAGTGAAAAATATGTGGCTATTATTTTTAAACTGCCAGTGTGAGCACTGTCTACAGTCCTAATTTCTGATCTGACGACCAAGAAAAATGATGGATAATTTTCCATGACCTTGCTCGATATACCCTGAATGTCATATCACATAAAATAAAAAACAAAATTAACATTAGACCCACTATTTTGTATAAAACAGACATGACACAAAAATATATAAACATATTCATCGGTCCTTACACTTTTCTTGAAAATAATTCTTCTTCCCTTTCCTTTTGTGGCGACAGGTTTTGCACTGACTCGGTACTTTGAGGGTTTATTCCTAGAGCTTTTCCTAAGTACCCTATCTTGAGCACTTTCAGTGCTTGAAGCTATTTTCTTTGTCTGGATTACACCATTGCCATTTGTTTCTTTGCCGCCGACGCCATGGGTCTGTTTTGTGACACATTCATTGCATACAATTTCCCCCTTATCACTCTTACTCCACATAGTGGACGCATTGCTTTTGCAAGAACTGCACACGGGCTTTACGCCTAGAGGCATTTTAACCTAACCAAGTCTTAAATATCTGTATAAGGCCCTTTTTTTTACAAATTCTCAATTTCCGAGAAAAATAGAAATCTACCAAGGTAAATAACTGTTACTTTAACCCAAAGTTTTTATTATACCGCTAAGATACAACCAACAAGTTTGACTCTTACACAGTCATTATCAATAACTAAACTGAAGGAGGGACATGCTAAATCAAACAGGTAACCGTAGAGAAAAAAAAAACTTATCTGTATAACTAAGAAACGACTGCACGCTGTCTATTCGAAGCGTCGGAAATAAAAAAACAACCTATATATAAAGCATATTTTTTTGGAGGGAGAGGGAGGGTTGTTGGGTAGGAATCTGAATCCCCACCCACAACCCCATGGCACAAACTAACAACAATTGTGTTGGTCAATAAGATGAAAAAAGTATATTTGAGGGCTGGGGTGTAACCCACCCAGTTTAATACATGAAGTTTACTTCATTTGAAAGACAAAGTAATGCTTAAGGGTAATTCTCAATCCGCTTTTTGTGAATATTTCGTTTACGGGAATAGAAAACATGTGATGTAAATTTCATATTTATTCATTACAAACATGATACAATAAATCGACAAGTGCAGAAGGAACAATATCGCCATTAATCAAGTAAGAAAATTTGAACGATTCTTAGATTGACCTTTAAGATAAGTTTGTTATTTTTAGACCAGACACTCGAATATGACTGAAAGAAATATCGAAGTTTTGTTGAAAACCCTGGAGCTGTAAGTAATATTATACAATTATTTACTTATTAGCTGGGAAATATGCTGTGATATTGACCTAAAAAATCGTTATTGACCGATTTTTGCGGTCAATATCAACAGCATATTTCCCAGCTAATAAGTAAATAACTGTTTTATTACATGAACAATAAATAGTTATATATATAATAGTTTATTAAATGAACTATAAATAATATAAAAGATGGAAACTTTCGCATTCTATTTATAGACAGGTCAATATCAGCAAAAGCGGGTCAATATCTAGATTTATTGACTTGGTTATTTTCGGGGTGTGACCAATCGCGTTGCGTTTATTTATAGTTCATGTAATTAATAAGTATTATGGAAAACTAACACAATGGTAACTGCATGTTCCCAAACACGTAGGTTGCATGAACACTTAAACGGAATTTTCGGAAAAAAACACTCAAACTCAACACTGATATTATTTTTTTTCTTACAATGTCAATTTTTTATCTGTGTTTATGCATTTGATAATAAAAAACGAATAAAATATAACATTTATATACGTTATTTGCAAATATTTACCTTATTCCATTTAATGGCAACAGGACAAGCAACATTATAGTCAGGGGGTACAGCCTAAATGGTGGCTGACGTACTTTAAGCGAGGAATTTGGTGGCTGATTTCCAATATGGCGGAAAAAATCGTGAAAGTTTGATACCTGTTGGAATATTTTCACACGGTAAGCACATTATATTCAAATATTTCCTTTAATGACATATCCCATTCGGATCTGCGATGTTAACGGTCGACTCGGATTTTTATTTGAGCTTCCTAACTGTCCTAACAAAAAAGTTATTGAAACAAAAACTTACAAGGTTTGTTGTGTTGTTTTTTCCCCTCGCGAAAATCTGATGTTTTCTTCTAAATCTGCTAGACACATGTCCCTATGAAGCATTTTTACGCCAAAATATGTCCAAAATGGATTGTTTTAATTTTCTGGAAAAATATGTTCATGAGAAAACGTTCTATCGCCAAAAATTAAGGTTTAAGCTCAATTCTTGTGGCTGATGTACTATTAAGTCACAGAGCCATACCACTCCGTAATCCCGCTTACACAAAACGATAAACGTATTGTGTCGAGAAATAACTAGGCTATCAAACTTTCCCGATTTTTTCCGCCATATTGGAAAAAAACAGTTTCTTCCCTGCAACCATTGTGCTGTGGAACAATCTACCACAAGTTGCTGTTGATCAGGCCAGCCTGGATGCCTTCCAATCGGCTCTGGCCCAGCAAAACACACAGTATTAAAGTACAAGGAGATGTTTTTATCCATTTTATCTTAGACTGTAAATAGTGCAACTTTTACTTTGGAAACAGTCAGTCCTGCCTGCTACGTATGTACATACAGTTTTATCCAATTGCGAGTATACTCCCTACGGAGTGAGGCAATTACTGAAGATGATGATGATGATGATGATGATTGGAAATCAGCCACCAAATTCCTTGCTTAAAGTACGTCAGCCACCATTTAGGCAGTACCCCCATGATAGTGTTATTGGCAAATTTATGTATAAATTTATGTATATTACATTGCATGTTAATCAAAACGAGACTAAACAGAAAAAACTCAAACATAATATGTATGTGCCTTTTCAACCGAGCTTAATAGCAAACAGCCATACTTTTGAAACACAATTCCAGATGTTGCAAGCTTTTCATTACGTAAATGGTATTATTGCCATACAGTCATAAGTTATTACTATTGATAATAACATCTTAAATTCAATAGCCGAAAACACTCTAGCCATCCAAGGAATTGCCAACTGTTTGTGTTGAAGAATTTGCCAGTCTAGCGGATGTAATTAAACATGTTGAGCGGAGACAGTGAAAGACGCATTTAATTTTGTTTTAATATTATTTTGCTATAAGATGAGCAGATAACTCATTCGAAGGTGGAATATCTATTCATTATGTCTGTATGAGGTAGGTCTATCGTGAAAATATCATTTTTCCTGCTTTCTTTACTAGTTTAGGACTTACAGCCTATCAGAAGTTAACGTATCTTATGAAAAGTTAACGCAACAATGTTAATTTTCATTTTGTGTTAATTCTGGTGTTTCCTCGGCATATCATGCACTGTAAAAGCTATTTTAATCACATAATACCATTTCTTAGCAGTTTATATTTGCATACATAAGGTAAAAAATACACATATTTGTACCTGGTGCAAGTTGCCAAAATCAGTTAACGTATCTTACCCAAGACTTTGGAACACTGGCAACACGGTATGTATCCCAATAATCAACACTCGGAAGACAATGCCAGGCTCGGAGGATAAGAACGGCTAGAGATTTGGATGAGAGTGCGAAAAGCATAAGTATATTTACTTTTATCTTTTACTAATGCCGATTTAAATCACGTTAGTGATTGCAATCGTTCTAGGCCAACATAAGCTATATAAAACTGCAATGGTTTTTGCAGACAGTCCCTACATTGTGGTAAAAATCACCGAAGAAGGGGGAAATTCGACCCATTGCTCAAAATTTAACAATTTTCCATCTGTATTTAGGTAGTTAAGTGAAGAAAACATAACTATTTGATCCTTTACTGTCCCTCTCTTAGTAAACAATCAAAACATGGTAACACAGTTCGGTAAAAATGATTCTAAATCTTACTTTTTCTGAAGACGTCAAAGCGAGATGGATAATCACTGGCTTCAGTAAAATTTGTTAAAGATAATAGGTGGCTCAAACTGAATAATCGCCAGGCTTTTAATTTTATCTTCAGGAAAATGTATCAATACTATGTTTTTTATCATTTCTCAACTGTGAAATGACGTTTTATGTTCGCCTTTGTCCGTGCGCGTGTGTGTCAACAATGTCTTCAAGCGACACCTCATCTAACAAAATGTTTTGTGATGAAGGGATTAACTTTTGCATAAGTTCTTTCCTTGACAAATTGTGGTTTCTTTTACAACTAATAGAAATAACAGATTCAAAATGAGAAATGAAATAAAATGTTTATTAGAAAAATATGATGAAGAGCCGTCGGTATCATTCTGCTAGATGGATAAAAATTAAAATAAGTCACCTTTAGTGACTTTTCAATTGTCTTTTGCCAGAAAAACGTATGTGAGAAAATTTATTTTAGAATTTATAGCAATTCGTGATCCACACCACTATGTACAGGTAACAAAAAACACATCGACATCCTTAGTCAGGGACCCTTAGAACCGTTTCGCCCCTTACTTGCAGTGGAAATCACTACCACGTGTCGATGTGTGATAATAATAGACAAAATATCGTAAGACTTGATAAATAAGATTTTAGCGATGTATAAACGATTGGTTATTATTTTTATGTCCCTTTAGCGATTTAATTGATATTATGTGATGGTATGTTTCCAAAAGGACCTTTAGTCCAGTCATTGTACACATTGACATAGAAAATAATTCAACAGAAATTATATTGCATTTGGTATTTAGTATACTACACTGGTCAAAAGTTCTAAGTGCACACTTTTCAATTTTGAATATCTTAAAGTAAACTTATTCAAATTGAATGAAAGTTTGACTGAATGTTAATAATGATAAAACAACAATATTTTTTTGAAAACCGTGCATATGTTTTACGTTTTACGTCATTCACGTACGTCGGCATACGCTTTTTATGCATTATCCCCGTGCGGCAAGCGAAATTAATTTTTTTACAATCGTTTTTGTTTTTCTCATGTTCACCGACTCAAGACAAACACGAAAAACACACTAACAAATTGTAAACATGGAACGGTTGACGTCAGCAGACAACGACATTGCCGTCAAAATTCTTTTCACAGGCACAACTTCAAATTTGTTGTAAAACATCTTGACGGTTGTCGTAAATGCAAAAGAAATACCTTATTTTTGCATATTTTATTAATTTAAGAAGAAAATCAAACGATATTTTTTTCTAGATTGATTACGTTGCTTACGTTGAACGCTGATGTTACTCAATTACGTCATTAAATATTTACGTAAAACAACGTAAAGTCGAAAAAATTAATGTAACATTTGTTGGATAAGTGTCCAATTAATAAAAATTTAAAACTAAAATTTATAGAAATTCAATAAACTTCAAAATCGAATTATTCGAAAATGACGCTTATTCGGTCAAAAGGCGTATCCAAAAACTGGTCAATTTTATCGAAAGAAATACAATCATGTTTTTCGTTTGGAAAGACTGTTACACATCTATCATAGAAAATTGTATCATCACAAACTGCTAAACAATTCAAAAACTTTTGGCACAAAACATTGTGTAAATAAAAGGAATTTTCTCCTTGAAATCCTGTAAAAACGTTATGGATAAAATAAAGTTGAGTGTGTTGGCTCATCGTGCCCAGCAGACCATTACAAAGCTACAGAAAGCTATTTCAGTGCAATGGAATGGCAAACTACAGTATTTCCTTTAAATCTGCATGAAATTTAAATTATACAGAGATGAGAAAACGATCACAAATGATAGCCGATGCAATGATAATTAACTTGAGAATTTCCTTCTGAGAACAAGTGAGCTAAAATATTATTATTTTTTAATCTGGTTATGCAGGCTTAAACTTTTTGGTGTGCTTTAATAGAATATTGATTCTTCTTCATTGTAATTTACACTATTTTGAAAGATTCAATCAAATTATTGGAAAAAATAACAGTTATCAAGTGTGCACTTAGAACTTTTGACCAGTGTAGTTTTGAACAAAATATCTAAAATCTAGAGAAAGCAAACAATGGGAAATTACAAAATAACGCTTTATCTTCTTAGAATGGGTTGGACAATGACTTCTGGTCCTGGAAGATAAAAAAATTGACTTTCAAACTAATAAACATTACTTAACAGCATTATGATGAAAAGGTAAGTTTGTTCATTATCCAAAATTTTTTTTAATGTAGCCACCTATTATCTTCACTGAAGCCAGTGATTATCCATTTCGCTTTGACATCTTCAGAAAAAGTAAGATTTAGATTCATTTTTACCGAACTGTGTTACCATGTTGTGATTGTTTATTAACAGAGGGACAGTAAAGGATCAAATAGCTATGTATTCTTCTCTCAACTACCTAAATACAGATGGAAACGTGTTTAATTTTGAGCGATGGGTCGAATTTTCCATCTTCTTCGGTGATTTTCACCACAATGTAGGGACTGTCTGCAAAAACTATTGCAGTTTTATATAGCTTATTTTAGCCTAGAACGATTGCAATCACTAACGTGATTTAAATCGGCATTAGTAAAAGATAAAAGTAAAACGCTTTTCTCACTCTCATCCAAATCTCTAGCCGTTCTTATCCTCCGAGCCTGGCATTGTCTTCCGAGTGTTGATTATTGGGATACATACCGTGGGCAATGGATTTGTAATTTTAACAGATTTGAATTTCTCCTACTGGTAGTTTATTATTTCATTTATTAAGGCTAAGTGGCCACTGCTTTAGGTGAAATATGCTGCAAATATAATAATTTTTTAGCAATATCTCGTAGTAACTACTAGAACCCAGTTTAAGGACAACACAAAATCTGCATATTTTGTCCTATTAACCCAAATAAAAAAATCAGGAATAGATATTCAATTGTGGAAAAAGGTCTTCTAGAGGCACATATAGGTTTGAAATATCATCTTATGGCAAAATATCTCAATTATTATTTGTTTCCAAAAAAAACAGGGGCCTAGGGACAGTGAAAATGTAAAAATGTCCTAATAACTAACATTGAGTGATTTACTGGTATGCTAATACGTGCAGTGTTAGATTTAATTATATGAATAATCACTAGACGCAACAGGGCATAAAGTTTAATAAGATTTCGAAAATGTATTCGATGCTGATACTTTTGTTCTTGAGCGTGAAAGGATCTTATATGTCGAACAATTAGATGCACCCTAATATTGATGAGGTCCGGAAAAAATCTTCTATAAAAAGAAACAAAAATTGTGACATGAATATATTGTTTATATATATTTTTAGATGCAAAAGATTTGATCAGTCCTTATCTTTGCTTGATTTTAAACCGAGTTTTTGAAACAGGTAGCTATCCCAAGCCATTAAGCCGCTGTCCCAATCCACAAAATGGGTGATAAAGATAACCCAGCAAATAACAGAGGTATTTTTTTCAAAAATAATTTCATCTAACTTTTAAGAAACAGAATAAAGTCTTGGAGTGAATGGGAAAACATCTTTACTTATTCCCACTTTTTTCCGGAGAACGCCTTTCTCTTTTCTTTTTCTTTTTGTTCTAACACCGAGGCTATTCATTTTGCTTTCTTTAAAAACAAAATGTTTTAGCAAGTAATTAAAAGCTTTGGTGTATATATTTTGATCATTTGAGGTCCTTTGACATCGTTATCAGAGAAGCGCTTTAGATTAAACTGATAGAATCAGGTATTCATGAGTTGTAAAATTGTCAATATGATTAAAAGTATTTATACCAATCTTAAAGCATGTGCTAAGATAGACCAAACACAATGTCCGAGTTTTTTATGTTACTTGGGGGTAAAGCAAGGTGTACCTTTGGCATCTGTATTATTTATTTTATTTATAAATGATAAAACAGGATGTATCGATTTCAACACTAACCGAAAATGACCTTAATATGTATGTCATCAGTGTATTTCATTTTATTTCCTGATGATATTATTTTGTTTAATAACTGACCTAGCAGTTGAAACTTTAGGTCGATAACCTTTGCATTTTCCAAATGGGGAATAAAAATAAATGTGCGCTTTGGGAAAAAAAGCCGAAAATCAGGCGGATATTTTTATCAATGGTGTTAAAATTGAGAAAGCGGATACATTTACATATTTAAGTGTAAAATTTTATTACATCAAGTTTTACATAACATTACTAAACACACGTTTGGGAACTGAAAAAGACTGCGGATTAAGCATCATTTACATTTTAGAAATCATTTGGTATCGAAAGTGTACTTCCCGGGCCTTGGTATTATTTTTTGACTGCATAGGTTAAATATAAATGTAAGTAAGCTGTAACAGGTACCAATGAATTAATATATTTGCAAATAAAAATCTTGTTTTTTGTTATACCAAGCACTCCTATTTAATGATTAACGCAACATACGTCAGAGAGACCGGAACATGCCGTTTACAAATGGTGAACCATAAAAATTCTAATTAAATGATGTTTACGTGTATTTTATGTTATAATTGGAATGCATCAGCATAGGTGGATCGTCTTAATAAAAACGATCGCTGCGTAAATTTTACAACATTAACTATCGGTATTATGTAGACAGAGCTACTTAAACCTTTTGTAAGTAGACGTTAATTCATTTTTTAATTGACTAACGTTTAACTATAATTATTTAATTAATTATCCTGTTGCATATATGTAAGCAAACATTTATCCATAAGGTATGATAGTCAGGAAACAAGCTTCAGAAGTCGGTAACATTTATGTTTTAATAATAAAAATAATATATGAAAGTTTCAATTTAATTACAATTGGTGGTCGGTAAAATGGTAAAATGAATTAGTAATGTACTAAGTAGTCTAAAGTGATTTTTTAGAACTTCCACCAGTTTTTGCCATGTTAGGTGCATCATGCTTACTCACATAATAATAATAATAATAAGAAGAAGAAGAAGAAGAAGAAGAAGATGATGATGATGATGATGACAATAATAATAATAATAATAATAATAATAATAATAATAATAATAATAATAATAATAATAATAATAATAATAGTGTATATCAATTGAAATTTAACAATTAAGCAACCACTGTCTCTTTGCTACGATCCGATCACTACGGGTTTCTGGATTGTTTAAAAAAATCTTCACTAAATATGCACCAACTATAACATACCTACCTTTGCTTCAGATCTTATACGAAAATCATTTTGATTTTTAAGAAATGTGCAAACCACAAAGGCTGCATGCTTAAATTAAACAAACCGAGTGTTTACATCAGTGAAAATCAATCAATCTTTTATTGATTTCCTTCAAAATTACAGACTGCAAATTTACTTCGATTGCTTCTTGCTTTAATTAAACAAACCATATATTTACCAAGTACAGAAAATATTTGATTAAACATCACATGTATATTTTAATTTTAAAAAGTCACATTGCAGAAAACAGGGTAACACTTGAACACTTTTGATACCCAAATGAACAGTTATTTGTTGCGAAAAGATACCATAATAATCATAGTTAACATTACAGCTTTATGCTCTAAATTTTTGATTCCTAATTGGTTATTTTATATGCAATCTACCCAAGTGTCATGCTTCTATCATCATCGGGAGCATGCATCTGCATTTCCTGATTTTCCATCAGTAGAATGCGGCGTGGGCAGAAATAAGCATTCCCATTACTGCCCATGAACAGGCTCAATCAAACCGAGCCTGCAGTATTTTCATATTTGTCGTGTTCGGTGGCTTTCAAAGTTCCCTTTTCATCTATCTCCATTGACAAGCTAGCATTAAAATTGATTTATCGAGTCACATTTGGTTTCTAAAATGGTCGTTATTGTTATTACTAAAATTGGATACGAAAAAGAACGACAACTTGTTTAATGTTGAATAACATTCAAAACATATATCAAATCGTAAAATGTATTTTGTTTTGTTTTATGTTATGAAGATTTCGAGTACAATGACATCTCTTTCAAAGCCGTATTAATGTATATGGTATTCATTATCTGCCCCTCCTTGTACTTGCCAAACAATCATTGTTTATAATAAATAACACTGTTTTCCGAACTTTTTTTTAGATACTTTAAAAGAACACAAAAACACGCATTTGAACATACGGTGAAAATGGGTTTAGAGAACATAAAAGAGGTCGATGGTACAAAAGGAAAAGCGGTTGAAACGGGAAAAGGATCTGTCCAAGTACACGAATATAGAAACCTCTACGTGCTGTCAGCTGCTTTTCTAGCAGTGTATACAGGCTTCTTTGCTATCCAGAATCTACAGAGCAGCTTAAACCAAGAAGCAGGACTCGGACTCATATCTTTGTCGTGTATATACGTCTTTTATATCGTAGGAGGAATTCTTTCTTCAACAGCCATAAATGCGCTAGGGGAAAAACTCATTCTTGTGATTGCCTTTATTTGTCACGTGATTTATACCGCAACTAATTTTTATCCAACTTTTGCTACCTTGATACCGTCATCTGTGTTGTTAGGCTTCGCTGCGGGATTGCTTTGGCCTGCGCAAAGCACATATTTGACCGAACTTGCATATTCATACGCAGAAAAGACTGGAAAAAATATTGACGCTACTTTAAGTATATTTAATGGCGTATTCTTTGGAATGTATGCATCAACTCAAATAACAGGGAATTTGATTTCGTCATTCGTTCTCCAACAAGGAAGCTATGGCAATTCAACGACACGGGGCATACTATGTGGACGCAATGAGTGTCCTGGTGCGACTAATGAAACAAACATAGATGAACCAGATAGAAAAATTGTATACATTCTCCTTGGAGTATTTTTAATTAGTGAAGTGGTTGGACTGGTACTGACTGCCCTTTCTTTACAATCGTTGCGGAAAAAATCATCGATGGTCTTAAGCAGCATTTGTAAATCGCTTCAGGAGTGCGGGAAAGGAATGCTTGACGTAAACTTAGTAATGTTGATACCACTGTTTGTTTTCATAGCCATGATGCAGGCCATCGTCTGGTCAGTCTTTACCAAGGTAACTGTATATAATTTTTTTCTTAAAATTTCCTTTGTGAAAAAAACATGAGAAACAGATTTCATTAAATAGCTCGATAGTCCGTATGAAAATGTTAGCATCGCAAAATATAGTAGTCAAATAAGCCGTCTGTCTTCTGCCTCGGTCAATATGACAACCTTTGGCCCCTTGGCCCAATAACAAGGCCAATATGAATTCAATATGAACTCACTTGATTAATAACATTATAATACAATAACGGCTTATGATTATGATTGTGGATTTAAATGATAAGTTTCAGTAGTGCTTAGAATGAGTTCATGTCTCTATTGAACTTTTATAATTTCAGGCCTATATCAGTTGCCCGCTTGGTATTCAAAAAATTGGCTTTGTCATGGCGACATACGGCGGATCAACAACTTTATCTGCTGTCGGATTTAGTCGGATCTCTCGATATACAGGCAGATACTTTCTGTTTGGCCTTGCTGGTTTAATGAACGCTGGACTGTTGGTGACTCTATATATTTGGATACCTGATGAGGGCAGCATAGTTTATATTTTTCTTGTGGCAATATGGTATGGTATCCCCGAGGGCATTTTACAGACGGAATCCAATGGTAGGTAACACAGGTCCACAAACTTTCATAACCTGTTTCGGTATTATGAATGTCTGTTAAAATGTGCAAATAAATCCAGTGTCAGGCTGTCGCAGAATAATAGAACTTATGATAAGTAAGTCGCCTATGCGACAATATATGTCCGGTACGTGCATGTACCTCAACACGTGCCCAAGGTTATAAAACTGAGCATGGAAAACAGTCTCAAATCTCAAGCATCTGATTGGCTGAAATGGCGACTGGTCGCCATTTCAGCCAATCAGATGCTTGAGATTTGAGACTGGTTTCCAATCTCAGCTTTATAACCTTCAGACCCGTTCTGTGTACCTTAATCTCATTATAATATATTAACGATTGTCCTGAAAGATCAAATCAATGTGGCGAATCGAAGACAATTTTATATTTTGTGGGATATTTTCGAAATTTTATTTTTTTTACAAGTTCGATTTCATCTTCTTCAAGTTACTCGTATATGTTAAGAATTCAGTTTTAGTCACGGTTTAAAACATATGGTCACATTCATGGGGGTTGCTAATTTTTGTCTTCCGTTCATAAAAAAAATTAAGTAAATCTCTCTTATTACAAGATACAAAATTAAATCCCACTGAGTCAGAATCAAAATGAGATCTTTCAAAATGTTTAGGAGATGATTTTAATCAGATTGATAACAATTTATAGTTACATGTAAACTGTATCTGTACTTAATGTTCAAACGCCTTAAAATGTTGATTCAGCAGATCATTTTTGTATATTATTATGATTTTTTATTATTATTTTATTTCATTTGTTTTCTAGCACTTACAGCGATTCTCTTTGAGGACAAGAAGAGTTCAGCTTTCGCCGTCAACCAGACTTGGAAAGCAATCGGTTATACCATGGTGTTTGCCTATGGAAAATATTTGTGCGTGTCCATAAAGTTGGTGATAGCCTTTGTATTACTGTTGTGTGCTATGCTGCTATATTGTGTCGTGGAAATCCGAGTTAAACGCAGAAGTGCTCACTTAAAGATAGACAGCTCCTGATATTATTGAAAAGTAACTGCAATATTTAATGAAATTGCTAGAGACAATACGAGGATAGAGTACACGTACTGCTATATGCGACTGTTATTTAAACAGTATTTATTTAATATAAGCGCATTGAATACAATATCATCCCCTACAAGACTCTTTTTTTTAACAAAGATCGTGTACTCCTGTCCGTGAGTTATTTGCAAGTGATTGTTAGGTACACTACGCGACATGTGCACCATTACGCGACAATTCCACAACGTTTTTGCGTTCGTATTTTACCATCACTGTGCCCAAGGTTATAAAACTGAGTATGGAATCCAGTCTCAAATCTCAAGCATCTGATTGGCTGAAATGGCGACCAGTCATCTGAGACTGGTTTCCGATCTCGGCTCTATAACCTTCAGCCCTGATTGAAGGACTGTCACAATGATATATGCAACTCGCAAGAAATCGCCCAGAGGTGAAGCTTCTGGCATGTACACCTACATAGCCAGGAGACATAGTAAAGCAGGTCCTTCGATGCATTTGTTGACTATTCAACAAATAATTCATTCCTAACATTATTATGTAAACAAAATATAAAAGTTTCTTCTATTAAATAGTAGTAGGCTGTAGTTGACATGTGACACAATATTCAATAAAAGGTTCAAACAGAATAACTGGCTCAAACAGAATAACTGACTGGGGAAGGTTTCTTTTTTCTGATTTTATTGTTAATATAGCATTACAAGCAAACAACAAAATATACAAACATACATATATATATTAAGAATGTAACAATATTTACATTACACCTAAATACAATATAGCTATTAATTATATAGCTTGGTGGTGCTACTTTTTTTTGAAGTGGCAGGCAATATTTCTTGTTAATGTAATCCAACACTGGATTACCACCGAAGTTTGAAAGCTGAATCGTGAAATGACGCGGGAATTTGTTAAATTCTACAGGCAGCTTTTGACTACATTCTTTTCCATTTAACCAAAAAATATCGAACTTAAAGACAAACTGATAGCTTGTAACGTTCATAAAATGAAAACATTGCAGTTGGCCAAGCACATCAAGTCTGTTCAGTTGTGTTCATTCCGAAATCTAAAACAATTTAAAAAAAACACGTCAGCATTTAGGACTCTTGTATATTCCATGATATCGGTGGTCCCTGTTTGATTTTAACATGAATATTAACAGAAATATAATTGAATATAACGACTTTGTATAACACTTTTATATCTGAGATATTTATAACATTTCATATCTTCTATAACATCCACTAAATCTGGACTGTTATCTCCTAACCCGATAAGCAAAGAAATAGAAGGAAGAACAACACTATATCGAAGCCTGGGCGACTTTTTAAAGTCGCCTTATAGTTCATTGAGAGTAACGCATAACACTATTATACAGCGTGATAAACACTGATGAAAAACAATTACAAAAGCATATTTGTGTTAGTCTCGGTTCTAACAATAACATGTTATAAAAATATGAGAACAATAATGTTATTAAATTCACTTTATAATAATTTAAGGTTATATATAATGTTAAATATGTGTCTCCAAATGTTTACACAACTTAAGAGTTTTGTCTATTATGTTCAGAAAATCATGTCTTGTTTGAATAAGCTTTGTAAACACCATCGCAATAAACATATCATGTAAAACATCTATGTTGAAGCATGTCAACCCTTCTCAGAACAATAAATAATAATTTTTAAAATGTGCCCTTGAGATTTATTAGAATATTAAGCAATAAACAAGCATTTAAATGCTAAAAAAATTGTCCCAACACGATTATCAAATGGCTATATAGAGAGAATAACATCGAAGAGTCTCGTGACCAGGCTTCAACCGAGAACGTTTTGTCTATTGCTGTTTGTAAACACGTAACCTTATCAGTCTTTATAGATGTGAATAATGTACAGTATTATTTTAAAAATGGTGAAACAGTTTACTAGGTTTGTTTTGTTTGTTTTGTTTTTTCGTAAAAAATAGTGCTACAGTCAAACATGATACCGATATCGCATACAGCAACATGATATATGTAAGCTTGTATAACAATAATAAATGTAAAATATCTATCTCTAGATTCAAACACCAAAAGAGATACATGTAATAAACCCATGAGAACAATTATGGCAATATGCAAATTATTAAACACGTGACCACCTTAAAGTAAAGACGAGGGTAATACTTAAGCTACGTATGCTAACTGGAGAAATCAACAATGTTAAAACACCATTAACACAAAAAATCCAATTATTCTGACAGTTTGTTTGAAATATCGGGGCGGATCCAAACGGGGGTTGCTCGTACCCTGTTTTGGGCAGAAATATTTAATTTTCATTGGAGAAAGTTGGAATTTATCATGTAACTTATCTAGGACTGCTCCAAACGAACACTATTCCTGGAAATCTTGCATCCGAACCTGATTGTCTATTCCGCTCTTCCGTATTTACTACAGTAGCTTTAAAAAAAAACGCTTCATTCAACTTTTGCCGAAAATTATTTTAGCACCACTTTTTTACAAATATATTGGATGAATACAAGTGTGATAAAGGCGCCCGATTTAAAAATTTCAACGAAATAGCTAAGCGTCCTAATATTGTGGTTTTAATCGACATGTTTTATTTATTTTGGCAACTGACAGCTGGAGTTGTTAACACATCAAAATAAAATTAAACTAGCAAATTAATAATTTATGCTTTTCGATAAAAATCAATTAGCAATAAGATTAACAATGAGATCCAATATAGAGAAGATTCGAGCCAAAAATAAACAACATGTTTACCGTGTTGCACAACAAAACCGTATTAATCTGATTTTGAATGACCAAAACATCAAAAGCAGTAGTAAAATATTTATGTTGCAAGTCGCAATAACATTCTGTTTCCGATGAAGAGGAAGGTAATTAGGGATTAAGGAAGTTCAATCACACACACACACACACACACACACACACACACACAGAGAGAGAGAGAGAGAGAGAGAGAGAGAGAGAGAGAGAGAGAGAGAGAGAGAGAGAGAGAGAGAGAGAGTAAGCATTTTTCTATCCCCTGGTGAAAATGTCCTAATGGCCACTAGATTTCCCGAAGGGGTTAAATATTCCACTAGGAATCCTTAACAGTTTCCAATAATTATGGAAATACTAAGTATTCACCTCTTATTTTTGCAAGTCAGATTGATAAAAATAAAGTACAAAATGATGTCAATCATTTATTTGATCTGACAAAGTTACAAAACTTACAGACCACATGTACATGGAACAGCATTAGCTCATGCTACAAACTATACTCCATCATCTGGGTTGAAGGTTATAAAACTGAGATTGGAAACCAGTCTCAAATCTCAAGGATCTGATTGGCTGAAATGGCGACTGGTCGCCATTTCAGCCAATCAGATGCTTGAGATTTGAGACTGGTTTCCATGCTCAGTTTTATAACCTTGGGCACTGGACAGATGAACGGACCTAAAAGTGGGGACAATACACGGTTTGTTTTAAGAAAAAGTTTACTTTACAACATGTAAAATATAAGGTGTTATTTTAAAGAAATCACTATTTAATAAGGAACTGACAAAACGATTTCTGACAAAAATCCATTTAAAAAATCTTAAATAAAACAGGAAATCTCACTATTAAGGAGATCTGTGAAACTCAACCAAAGTTGCTTTCAAAGTAGGGTGGTCTTAATTACGGGGTAAAATAATACACAAATTTTAAAAGAACATAAAACATGTAAAAAGTGGTGTTTTATTGGAATGATCTTCATTTCATGATGGTCTCAATTAGGGGATTCACTGTATATAAGGTGTTATTTTACGTGACGAATGATAGGAGAAACATAATGAAAAAGAATGAAAATCACATTTACGATACCAAATAACATGGCACATTGAATCGCGAGGTTTGAAGTATCAACTGTCATACTGATGAGCTGCTCTAAAACGACTTCCGGAATTTACCATACCTATTAACCTCGACCTTACATTGTGAATTATACAGATAGTACACTGAAATGATTTAATAGAATAATGTTCATTTCGTTATATCGATCAAACCTAGCATGTAGTTCAAGATAAATGTCATGTATATTCTGGCAAACAGATTAGATTTTTATTATTGTGTATCAAAACTCAATTAATATTACAGCAACCTAGCAATGCAATTTATATGTTGATGTACAAATAATTATTGTATTTTAGATACACATCTTCTACACTGAAGAATTTATATCAACGCTAAAGGTTCATGGAACAAAACTCGAGTTTGACGGTGGTAAACTTGATAGATTTCCCTATTTACAGCTAAAGGTGATAAAACATCTCAGTCGCTAAAGAGAGAGGTCTGTTAAATACCGGAATTTCTACCTGAGTATTTAAGCCATCAATGAGATCAGCCACACGGTGGCAAGGATACGATAACTCTTAAAATCAATATAGTTCGGCTTATCTGCCGCTGAGGTCGTCACAACAACGTTGGTCCGCAACGGGAATCCATTACAGTTGTTGTTGTCGTCACAACAAAGCCAACATGAAGACGTCGCTTCTGCGCATGCGTTGTTGCATTTGGAATGTTTGAGACCGCACTCGCGTTCTATCGCCTTTAGATTCTTTACCCCGGATTGGACTTCAAACTCTGCATGAGTCTGCAATAGAAAAGATATTTTGCTGAGGCTACTAGATGGTGGTCCGTAATATTAAAGCATACCGTCATGTCTATTTGTTCATTTAATCTGGGTTTATTTACGATCGAAAACAAAAATATATAATACTGTTGTAGTGCTATCAAGCCTTTTATTGCATTTCTCATTCTGAAGTTTTAAACGCGATTCAATTGATGTTAAAACCTGAATTACTCGCTTTAATCCGCCGACAGAAACATTACCCCTCCTCTCATACTTACGCATCTACTCGCCCTCCATTTTGGATTTCTAAGCTATTTACTCAGTTAATTTTAAGATCTCAACCAAAACAAGCCAGTATTCAAAGTTCCACAGCTGGTAATAGTAAGAATGATTCTGGGGACATAGCCATGTTTGCCAGCTTAGCGCCAAAGGGAGATCACTGCGTTTGATTTTGACTTTACTGAACAAAGCATGCTTTTATAATATAAAAGGATAAATATCGCCTGCTTGGTGGCTGCATGGGATATTGAGCTGACATCAGTCTTCAACAATGCATGCTAGCTTGGTTTTATTGAAACTTTTATCTGGCACATATATCTTGCCCTTAGGGCAGGTAATTGTTTTATTGAGAATTTTATCTGGCACATATATCTTGCCCTTTGGGCAAGTGATTGTTTCAATGAGACTTTTATCAGGCACATATATCTTGTCCTTTAGGCAGGTGATTGTTTTATTGAGACTTTTATCTGGCACATATATCTTGCCCTTTTGGGCAGGTGATTGTTTTAATGAGACTTTTATCTGGCACATATATCTTGCCCTTTTGGGCAGGTGATTGTTTTATTGAGACTTTTATCTGGCACATATATCTTGCCCTTTTGAGCAGATGATTGTTTTATTGAGACTTTTATCAGGCACATATATCTTGTCCTTTAGGCAGGTGATTGTTTTATTGAGACTTTAAGAGTTCCCCTTTTGAAAGGTACTTGTTTTATTGAGACTTTTACCTGGCACATGTATCTCTCCCCCGGTGAGTTGCCCTTCGTGCAGGTAACGGATGTTGTTTTATACGGGGCTCCCAAACAGTCGTCATCTACGGTGCTGTTCTCGGCATTCCATTTACATTCAATACAATCCAGAGCCGAAATGACCCCTAAAAATATCATCAATTTTTTATATTATTTTAGTTTATAAATGTGACTTTGCTTAAAGCTTTGCTGTTCAGACCTGCCTTAGAAGCAATGTTAAACTGAAACTTTGAACTGAAAGTTATAGCTCTATGTAAAATAACTTAAGGTACATCTATGTTTATATCTTTCATGAAAAGTTATAAGAAATGTTGTAGTTTTCTTGATGAAGGACAAGTAAAAGTACATTTGGAACTAAGGAGTATACATATTACATAGAGTTATGACTTACTTTCATTTAGGAATACTGTATGCATTTGTTATTAAAGTTATAGTTAAAATATTTTGTTTAGGTGTATAACCATTTATCTAAACTAATACGGCGCCTTAATTTATAACATTCCATGCTTTAAAGCTATTAAGAAGATATGTATTGAAGCCTCCAATTAATTACAATTCCTTGGAAACGGCGCTCTCTTTCTAATTAATGAGCAGTTGGTGTAGGAGAGTGGGTCCCGTTTAATACAATCAATAGAGTCTGAACAATATCAAACACTTACAAATAAAGAAATGATCTCTTTACAAAGAATCATGAAGCTGGTAAATATTTGCTCAACCACTTTTTGTATTGCTAGGAAGTGTGTGCATGTATTTGAGCAAGATAAGCGGGACCAAGGTTCGGCGAACTTACAATGGGAAAACCAACAACAGAATGTGCAGATCCTGAAAATGAAGCTTCTCCATGCAGTTAAGAAAGAGGAATGAAAGAGCGAGTGCATTACATCGCGAGAGGATTTCAACTACAGCAACCGAGAATCAAAGTTTCTCTTCTGTGTATTAAACTTAAACCTGGTTCTTTGGTGTACCTAAGTCCGGCACGTACTCACTACAGCTCTGAACTTTATAATCCTGGTACTGTATGAGGCAGTTCAGTTTTAAAATACAGTCAATAGAGGACATCAGTAATAACGGACGAGAAGTAGAGCATACCAAGCTCACACTTGCCTCGCCAAACATATGAAGTCGCCTTTGTAAATTAACTCCACTACTCCCTGTTATTATATTTCCAGAGTGGTGATCATATGCCGTTAAACTGCTTGATCTGTCGTGCAACAAGCAATGAAAGTAAAACCAGCGTATATTTAGGATCATTAAGTTTTATACTGAACAACAAGGGAAAAACATGTGTCCAAGGTTATAAAACTGAGCATGGAAACCAGTCTCAAATCTCAAGCATCTGATTGGCTGAAATGGCGACCAGTCGCCATTTCAACCAATCAGATGCTTGAGATTTGAGACTGGTTTCCAAACTCAACTTTATAACCTTGGAGCCAGATGTCGTTTTGTGTACCTTTCAAAGTCACTGTTTAGCCTTTCTTTTGCGTTGTTTTCAGACTAGCATTTATGTTCATTTCTGAAATTCTAGAATAAAATTAAATTCTGAATATTTTTTAAGAAACGTCGTACGGTATATCACGATGACTTTTAAAACACCATTTCGCCCAGTTTGAATGCCTCTTTACTGAACGTTCAGTTTCTCGCTTGCTTAATCATGAATGTTTGTTATAATGTATGTTATTTTTTATAAATTGCAGTCGCCTTGTTTTTCTAAAAATCATCAATAATTCACCATGTGTCAAAACTAATTCATTATTTATAGAATTTCCCTGAATAATTATACAAACAAACGAAAATACGAATTTTATGATTCAATTAACTAATAATGAGATTCATAAAAAGCAATCACCAGTAATGTTTTAATTTTATTCAGTATTTCTCAATGCCATGTCCGAAATTCTTAGTATTGCTTGTAAACCAAAATCAAAATATAGATTATTATTCATCAATAAAAGAATTCCAGGAGACACCACACTGGATGGACAACTTTCATTTGCCACTGGGGATTTATGTCCGATTGAAGGTAGTTTCAACCCACCCTAGGAACACACAAGTATAAGTTGCCGAGGTGAGTTATCTCCGACTCACCTATAAACCTATTAGAAATGATTCCCACAACAGCTTGCTTTAAAACAATCTTTAATAACACTGCTGCAGCAATGCAAAACAAAACAAATAGTCAATGACTTGTACGAGGCCAGTAACATTAAATTAAATCAGCAGAATCGGGAAAAAGAAGGTCTTCCTATGAAAGAAAATATCAACTAAACTATTATAAATCAGTAAAGAGATGAGATACAATACAGAAAGTATTATGAAGAACAGTATTGTTAATTGCTACTTGAGCAAGTCTGTGGTGAAAAACATCTTCACCCTACAGAATGTATATTTATACAACCATTATATTGAGGGCATCAGCAAAGTCTGAAACGTTTCCCGACATGTAATTGGCTTATAACATGTATAAGATGAAGTAATGTGTGAACCGTCATTAATCTCTGGCATTGATATTAATGTATGTGCGGACAAATGGAACAAGTAAACTGTTTCCATAAAAAAACAACATTAAAGAAACTCGTCATTCCAGAACTATGCCAGACAATGGTACATGTGCTTCTGACAAAATACAAGAATAAGTTTAATGCCACATTGAACAACAATCAATGGAAACAAGGCGAATCGGTGTTGCTTAATTTGATCTTGAATTTGAGGAGTGTGTGCTGTTTTACGTAAACATATTTATCATTTGACATACTAACTTAAATGTAGTGATTCCTGATATGCATAATTCACTTTTTTAAGTTTTTTTTATAAATGTTAGATATCACTTGGGAAGCATATTCTACGTAGATAAAGAAAAGATTAAATGTGTATAAGGATTAACCACGTGTATACAACACAGCCTCCCAATACAGTATTATAAGAGAGAGGAATCTCCAACTAACTTCTTCTTTACATTCTAACATTATCATTTGGAAAGAGCTTATTTAAGAATTCCCTTAAAACACAAATAATCACAAAAACGCCGATGATTTTATTTCTAAAATAATCAAAATCAATTATCGATAAATAAAATATGCATAGTGTTGGCAAGCTTTTGGATATTTTGATGTATTATTCTGAAAGTAATTAGCATTTGGTCGATATTGCCTGCGCCGAGTCGTATGCGACAGGTTTATCTTGTCTGCTTGCGGCTTGTGATGCATACTCTAGCAATTCAGTCTGATCGGTGTGATGATGATAATCCGGACAATCCAATTATCATTTGCTGCACGGGTGACGAAACGTCTCTAAAGCTCAAACAATTAGATTATGCGATGTATGCTGATAGTTAATACACTGTAGCAGTCATCTGTCAGGAAGAGGAATCGAAATTTTTATTAGTAATGTCATATCTACGAGGTAAAGTAAGATGCTCCATCATGTTGGTGCCAATTAGTTAACAGTTTTCTTTTCAAAGACTATCACATATATGCTCGCAATAGATATTTTGCCTCAGAGCAGAGTTGTAACTATATAACACTGGAGAAAGAACCTTACATTTCTCACACGATAAATAACAATGCAAATATTTCTAATAGATGCTGCTCGTAATGAGTAATGATGTTGGCGACACAGATGATGCCCTCTGACCTGGGGTGATGTGCAACGTAATTACCTCATATCTTACACTCCCAACGGAGATAAAACTATGCATTATTACGAAGTGATTCAATGGAGACTGTTATTATTATTATTATTATTATTATTATTATTATTATTATACAATAAAACATAAAATATAATATACATGTATTATGATATAATACAAGTGTAACGTTAGCAGTCCTAATGGTTTGTTTTATTATGATAAAAAAGAAAAAAAAGGCTTCAATCATTTTAAATTATATTGCAAAAAATATATATACTTATTCAAGCACACAAATTGTGTTAAGTAATACAATTCATTTCCGAAATATTACAGCTCAATGAAAAACGACAGAAACGATAAAATCGCCTAGATAATTGAGCTGTTACCATAGTAGATATGGCGGAAAGGACATATTAGAGACTAATAAATAATGTAAAGAGTGAAATATCGAATGCAAGAAATGGTAGAATACTTGAACTTTATCAAGTTAGAGAAATCGATATCAGCGAACCAAATTAGATAAAATGAAAGAAGTTCGCCTCAATAAGCTTTGGAACATTAAAAAAATATAACATGCATATCGGAAATGGCCTTATCCAAAAGACATATTCCAATTCCCGTTATAACCAAACAAGTACATGTTGTTTTGGTGAATTAGCTCCAATCCACCCATCAACTCGACGATGTTGCATGCAAAAGAATATACAACGTATAAAACATAAGAAGCTAATGGCATTGTCAGGCAAAAAAGATGGGTACTCAATGACCTAACTGAGACCAGAGCACCTGGAGACAAATCATCAACATCATGATGGCAGGAATAAAAAAAATGAATTGTCCATAAGCAACAAAGGGTGAACTATAATGTTTTTCACTCTTTTAATTTTGCATATATAAATTTCTACGGAACAAATTAAGGTAAACTATAAAAAGACAAAAATCATATAATAGACGCGTCTAGAATCATTAAACAGTTAAATTACTGGTATTCAGTAGCCCTATATTACCCGCAACGGAATTGGTTTTGACAGCTTACAACATAAACGATGCAAACCATCGAGGCCACCGAGGCAAGGATTTTAGTTGGAAACCTTTATGGGACAAGTTATAGGTTGCTACATGTAACTATGGTTAACTACTCCATTCTTGTCAGAGATTTTACTACATACCGTTCCATTGTGGTTTTCCTTTACCTAAAATGCTCATTCTGCAATATAGTTTCTCAACTTGTTTGTGTTTCTGTATAACTGGTTTCTTTTTTCAACTTTCTTCGGGTGACTGATTATTCTATATTTTCTAATATACGTTGTCCGCTTTCATGGCACTGTTACAAGACTTGCAGCGGATACCGACCATCTTAAACATGAATCATCATTAAGAAGACCACCGCCGGGTTAATCAGACTGGTGTAAAAATTGTAAAAGTATGACTCATTCCTGCATCATCGTTTCGTAATTAAGTTAAATGTGTTTGAATTATAGTTGATTGGCTGCTACTACATGCAGTTTCATGGTACGATGCTGTCTCGAGATATGCATGATCAACGATGATTAAGCCAATGTAGAATGTTCAGTTCCTGACTTCAGTTCACTTCATTTCCTGAATTCACTTCTCAACATAAACATTACATGAAATCTGAAGCTTTCATCCTCATACTTAAAACTTTATTAACAGACTCATCTTCTATTCTTATTTATTGTGATTATTGATTGCCCTTGTACGTTCAAATACGCAATTGAAATATAAATAAAAATCTTGTTCATTCAATCAATATACTCTTATTCAAGACGGAAAGCGATTATGGTAATTCTTTTTTGCGTTATATTATATATTTTAAAAAATTGACATCTTTTCGTGTTCAGATGTCGATGCAATACAATGAATCCCCGCAAGTAAGACCACCTTTGGAACTGAGAAAAGTGGTCTTAATTTTGGTCTTTATTTTGAGTAGAAAATAGTGCCGAAGTGTAAAATGAGACATATATCAGAATAGTGGTCTTATAACCGAGGTGGTCTTAATTTTATGGTGGTCTTAATGAGGGGTTTCACTTTATAAATGCTTCTTATCTTTCTCTACCATGTACTTGTCACCATCTTCCACATTCGGTAACAACCACCATTGTAATCTCTGTTTCCAAAGACCATTTATTGACTCTGAAGCAACTTTAATGATATACTCGATTTTGGTGTTGAATACATTACTTATTTTAATAGCAGTAGCTTTTTAAAGGAAAAAAATCAAAACGAACAGACACCACAAACACTATACGAAGAGAACATGAGGGGTTACCGCATTGGAATGGTCAGTGGCAAAACAGTTTGGAACTAGGGGTTTAAAACCATATGCTAGGAAAGACAACAAATCCTCCACACGCCATCAAAAAGAGCTGAACAGTGGTCATTTAATGTTTACTTAATTCTAATATCATCACAAAATAAAAACACCAGAACTGTTGTTACCTAGACAGCTACAAAACAGTGAAATATACATATAAGGATCGCCAAACCCAGCTGGAAAACACAGCCTCTCCATGCACCCACCAAAAAGTATAAAGTAAAAGGGTAAATAAATTGATTGATTTCAAATAAGACACCACAGACATTCAACGAAAATGAGAACCTGGTGGTTACCTCATTGGCAAAACAATTTAGGTTGTTAACTTTTCATGATACAAGATCTTATACTTCCAGTAATATTTTCTGGGTCAGCCCTTGTGTATTCCTTTAACACATCTGTGCTCTTGACAACAGGAAAGTAGAGCTTCCTCTATCAACTATTAAGCATGGCCATATCTGATATTGTATTCGGTTAAACAATTTGTCCGTTCGGGATGCCAGTTGTGCTAGTAATAACCCATTTTTTCTGCTGCTTTTCGTGTCTAAAATGAACTCTACAGCCTATTATTATCCACAATCGATAACATAATAACTATGTCAAGTTTCCATGCACGTGAAGATTAAATTAATAAGATTATATAACAATCTCTTATATAAAGTAGTTCTAGCACATAAAATTTGCAGAGAAAAACAGAGGGGATACATATTAGATCAACTGACTTGAAATCAATTAAACACATTAAGACTTGGCGAAACTTGATTAAAGCCTTTACGAACATTTATCCAGAAAGATGCCATCTGTGGATCCAACCCTTTTCATTTTTTACTTTATGTTTAACTCATTTGTTCATACAGTGTCATGACTCGAGCTGAATGCAACAAACGATGGTATGCATATTGTGGTGAACATGGAACCTTCAATTCGTATTTTCAGATTAACACTATTCTATGATTAGCGGTGTATCGTCCCCATATATAATAATGAGTACGCCCTAAACGACAAAACATTGGCAAAAATTATAAAATAGAATTTCGACAGGGTATCTGAATATATCAATCCTGCATATAACAGAGAAAGTCAAAGGCAAAATTAAAAACCAGGAAATATATTCTAGGGGTGATTGAACAATATCCAAATTTATATTGGCTGGGATATCAAAGCCACCTATCATAAAACTGGTCGAAAAAGTAAAACAAAAGTACTTTAAGATGCACTGTAAAACTGAAACTGATGCGTATACTAAATAGAACTGATACATTGTATTTCTAAATATGTTGAACCGATTGCCATGTGTTAATAGATAGGCTCTTTTGACAAAAAAGTAGTTAAATGAAAAAGATACCTTGACATTTTATTTCAAGTTTAAGCTTGAAATATATTCTTATGCCGTGTTAATTTTATTCTTAAGTTCCCTTTTCACCGAGTTCAGTATAGCAGTAGCATGTGTGTGAAACGTAAAATGTTATAAATGTATACTACAACCTTTAAAAACCTGTCAACTATGCAAATCAGGAAATCCACATCCAGTACACAAGGCCTCTCCCGAAAACAGCCAATCAGAAGAGAAAAAAAGAGAGCAATAAAATGATCAATTTCAAAAAAGAAACTACAAACAATTCACGAAAATGAGAAACCGAGGCTCACTGAGCTTGTTTATAAGCTTGTTAATAGTATCCATCCAATATAGGGAAAGCTCGTAGCACTCCTGATCGTCAGTTCATTATTTCTAACCCATGTTCTCGGATAATTCATTTAATATTGGGTGTTACATGTACATGGGAACGAAATGTCTATATATCGCAAACAAATTGATTGTGCGACATATGATGCTATTTTATAGAATTAATCTCTTGGGAAGAGGATTCCAAGTTTTTAATTAGTAGATCTTATGTTATATCTGGGATGTTAAGCAAGTTGCACAATCCTACCGGTATTTTACTCTCTGTGACAATTCTTGAAGACTTTTCTCCACAATCTTTCAAAAAAATTGTAGTTGCGGTTGAAAATTGTATCATCTTAATATAAAAAATGTTAGGAAGTCTCGCGTTTAATTCCAATACATGCTATGAAAATTAAAAATAACGAATTCTCAACAAACAAACCTTTGCTGAAATAACGAGTGACGCTCAGCGGTATGATAGTGTGAAGTGCTAAAATTAATTATGTTTAAATAAGACGATGTCTTGTCAAATGATAAATAATCGTTCCAAGAGGGTAACCCCTCGTGTTCTTGCCTTCGTTAATTGACCATTCTAACGCACTAAATAAATTCCGAGCAATCTGATTGGTCAGATGGCGAAAATTTGCGACCGTAAAATTCCTTGTTTACTGTCGTTTGACGTTGACGTCATTTCCTGTTATGACAAACAATCCTGAAGAAGGCATTATGGCCGAAACGTCGAAACGTGGAAGAGCGTTAGAATAGGAATAACCATGCCGTAATTTTGAAGTTTGCGACGGTATACACAGATTTTAATGGTCTTAAATCATTTTAACGGCTCAGGCTGCGCCTTCGCCGTTAAAAATATTTGCGACCATTAAAATCTGTGTATACCGTCGCAAACTTCAAAATTACGGCATGGTTATTCCTATATTTTACCATCTACGTTCTCCTTTCCTCTTTACTTGTTGGCTGTGTAGGGATCCTGTGCATTCTGGATGTGATCATTACTGATATGAATATTTCACTTTTTACATCATGGTAAACTGCGTTATTGATTCAGTTGTTATACATGGGCATTTCATGCTTTGCAGTACATGTATTCGCAATGAATGAACCTTGCAATTAACAAATGTACAGTCAAAAACCGGTATAAGACCAGAAGTACGAAACATTATTTTCTAGCTCAATTTCAGACCGAGAAACTTATATTTTGCTGCATTAAACAAGTATCTTGATCTGCAGAGAACATGTCATTTAGAAAAAAATCCAATGTTATAGAACGTTACCGTTTGGGCAATTGCAAGCTGGTAAATCACAAATTCTTGTTTTCTAATTACCTACTCTGTTTGAAATATTCATCACGTCAACACGCACACCACATAAAACACGACTCGATCTTATTTTTTCACAAAAAGTTGAAAATCTAAGAGCTCCAACAATACAACTATTACATAACTAGTTTTAAATATAGAAATGGCGAAGGCGACACAGTTATGTCCTCTGCCGTCTGGTAAATTGCAGAATTTTATTATTCCATATCTGATATTCACAACAGATAGAAACAGCCTCTAGTTGCCATGATAATTAAATGCATAAATAAAAGAGGAAACCACTGGCAGGGTTTTTTACACTCTTGGGATGCTAGTATTCTATTTAAAATTGTTATATGCACCGATTTCTGGTTTTCCTTGCTGACTTGCCCCAAGGTGCTCTGGTCTCATTATTTTTATTAGGTCCAACCTTAACTGCTCGACAATGCTGTTAACTTCATGTGTTTTATTTGTGTGTTTTTGCATGCAACATTGTCCAGTTGACGGGTGGGTTGGAGCTAGTCCACTAAGATAATTTGAACTTGTTTGTATATATGAAAACCTGTTAAGGGCAAGTGTGCGGTTAGTGCACAATAAGCTAATTTAAGCCCCATAGCCAATATTTGCCGCTGCCACTTTACCACATGGTACTATTTTACGTTAGTTGTTTATGGTCTTTTATTTAAAATTATTATTCTATAACCCATACTCTCTTTTCCTCTCTGCTTTCTGGCTGTGGAGGCAACGTTTTCTGAATTTGACTTTTCCTGATAAGCATGTTTCAATTTTTTTGGAAAAATAGCAAATCTTTTAAATTGTTTGAATTTGAATAGGCTGTTATGATAAAAAATCTTGCACAGGCGTTAAATGACAGTCATTGAATGATTATAGACATGCAGGGTGCGTTAATATAAAACTCTTTTAAGAGTATATTAAGTAGATAGTTGAGCTGATCAGGGTGTGGAAACGGCCTCACTGAACTGTACAGAAACAATGTTCATGATGAAAGAGCATACTGCAGAGGCTAATAAATAATGTACTACAGATACAGGATGATTGAACACTTGAACTAGATCCATCTATTGAAATCGATAACAACAATCGCGAAAAAACTAAGAGTAGTCTATTTTTATATGCTTCGCAGCATGTGTCCCTCAAACAACCAACCTTGAAACACATTATTTCTCATATTGTTCTGGCATCAGATTAACATCTATAAAACGCTATAAAACGAATAAAGTTGTGTTAAGTATATATACATCCTAAAGCAAAACCAGTTTAAATAAATGTTTATTTTGGGCAACTGGGATGCAATTCATTTAAATTGAGTATACAGTTTAAGATTTTTACATTTCAATCTGTACTAATAACCCTGAAATAATGCAATAACTCTTAAGAAAACAAATCACAACAACGCAGATAGATATTGCAATCGACCAATAAAACCTTCTTATTAAACGTGAACATACATTCTACGGTGATGAAATCATTTTCTGTTATACTACTTACGCATATCAGGAATAAGTAACGATTGTTTGAACACTGGTACACACAAAACTTTCCCAAACACTTAAATTACGAATGCCAGTCACATTTAAAAAGAATGTTTGCAAACGTAACAGAATCGGCGAAAGGTCTGTGAAAAAATTTATTTGCCTTATATGACATTAAAACATTGATCTTAACCCAATTTAACAAAAAATATCTACTTTATCACATTTACAAAGAAGTTTTTTTTAAATTGATGAATGTACAAATGAATATAGTCAGCGCATTAACACATATCACGAAACTTATTTAAGCGATTTAAAGGGAACTTATTTGGCAAAATTTAGTTATTCAGCTGCTGTCTCATTTGCGTATCGTTAACTATCTCCATTCATGATGCTCCATGCAGTGAAATTAGTTAAAGCAATGGAACAAAGAGTAATAAATGTAAGAATGTCATTTTCTCATGTCCGAAATAAGCATGAAACTTTCAGGCATTTGCCGTTTGTCTTCATTCTCATTCCATTAAATCATCTACTTCCGCTAGAAACGTCGTTAACCTGTCACACTATATAATCAATATCTTCTGTGAAGTCCAGCGTATATAATGTTTTTTTCTGGCTTGTAATTATCGTTACAGCAATTGAAAGCTAGTACAAGATAGTTTAATTTGCTTTTCTTCATAGTTTCTGGAAACATATTTTGGCATTTCTGCTTCGTCTATGAAGTAGATTAAAAGGGAAATTTGAAAGCCACCGAACACGACAAATATGAGCATACGTTTTCGTGATCAACGACCTTTAAAGGACGTAACTGACAAAAGCACTGATTGAATGTACGCTAAGACTTTCGACAGCCGACACACTGCACAAACAGTTCTACTGTGATATTGAAATAAATGAAAAGGTAACTTTGAAAGCCACAGAACACAACAAATATGAAAATATTGCAGGCTCGGTTTGAGTGTATGCATATGGCGATAAACATGGAACCTTCAATGCTGTATATCAGATAGATACCATTTCATGTTCAGCGGCGTATGGTCCCCATATTAAAAAATGGGTTTGCCCTAAACGAGAAAACAATAGGCGGAACTAAACAGAATAGAATTTTGACATGGGATCTGAGAATATAAATCATGCATATCACAGACAACGCCAAAGCAAAATGAAAAAAAGCGGATAGTATATTCTTAGGGTGATTGAACAATATCCGAATTGTATTGGCTAGGATATTGAAACCACACATCTATGAACTGGCCGAAATATTGAAACAAAAGTAAATGTAGAAGTACTATTGACATAGAACACACGTATCGTGTTCAACAACCTTCAAAGGCTGTAACTGATAACAGCACTGATTGAAATGAATAATAACGTCGTTATTCCTCCAAAATTTTCATATTTGTTGCGTTCGGTGGCTTTCAAAGTTCCTTTTTCATCTAAAATATCGTTATTATGTTAACTATTGGACTCTATGAAACAAATAAATGTTAGGTTACTTCGTTAATTAATTTAAATGTTCAAAACATAATTTCAAAATTGCATGACTTGTAGCTACAATTGATGCTTAAAATTAGTTTCCCACTGAGATAATAGCTTCTTTTGTAACCAATCAATTTTCTAAAGTTCAAAAATCTGAACAACTGCATGAATAATAAATGCTGTATTTGCTTCACATATTGAGCTGTTGAAACAACCATCAGCGATTGAAAAAGAACTGGCAGAAATTTCGCAATTTATTCACAAATATATTCCCATATCGACAAACTTATATTATATTACAAATAATAAATCATTTATTTTTGTTACCAACGATGCAAGTGACGTACAGAGCTCTCTAAAGACCCAATAATTGATTTGATTTGACTTAGACTAACTTCTGCAAAAGTAAAATGTTTTGTGCTCAAAACCAGTACAATGCTGGATTATGTGGCCTTGTTCTATATACATGTTTGTGTTTCTTTGTAATTTAGCTTTCCACTTCAGCTATATGTAGAACGTGAGTTTTCAACTAGTTAATATTAATATGACTAGCAACTTTCAAACACGTAACATGAGTGAGTGCATGCATGTCTTCGAAACCTGGGCCCAAGATCATAAAACTTAGTTTTGAGATCAGTCTCAAATCTCAAGGATCTGATTGGCTGAAATGGCGACTGGTCGCCATTTCAGCCAATCAGATGCTTGAGATTTGAGACTGATCTCCAAATTTAGTTTTATGATCTTGGGCATTGAAGTGGTGAAGAAAAACCTCCACTAGGCAAGTCCTTGTTTGTTTGCTTGTTTACTTTCTATTAATGGACTGTAAAGCAAGTAAAACATCTTCCTTTTCCCTTGCAAATATCTGCCTTCGTTAAGTTTAAAACGGTACAAAACAGGAAAAAGAGGATGCGTATAAGGTCAAATACTGATAACATAACAAAAGAGAGAGAGAGAGAGAGAGAGAGAGAGGGAGGGAGGGAGGGAGGGAGGGAGGGAGGGAGGGAGAGAGAGAGAGGAGAGAGAGAGAGCTTTAGTTTACAATACGATTACGTTCAAACAGAGGCACCACAAGACAACGGAAAAGGGAACATGAGGGGTAACCGATTTGGAAATAATAGTAAATACATTCTGTTTTACCGTCATTGGTTTCATGCATTTCCATTAATGTCCATGAACATGCTCAATCAAAGCCAAAATGCAAATTCTTCATGTTTGTCGTGTTCGGTGGAATTTCTTAGTTCCCTTTTCATCTGTTGTAAAGAAATATTATAAAGGCACCCCTACCAAAATTGCATTTTTGTCGTATTTAAGACATATCACTTGAATTAGCTACCCTTTTTTCCATAATCAGCACCACGAACCACACGGGATAGAGTACAACAATTCGGACCTAACAAAATAAAGCAGACAGCGTACATCAGGCAAAGGCGAATTTAGATGATAAATTGTGCAAAATCGTTTGTAATTTAATGTAATGCGAATGGATATGCTTCTATTATAAGCTATTTCGTAAAATAACGCTGCTTCAAGATATGCATGATAAACGATGACTAACTCAGTGTAAAATGTTTCAAAGGTAATTTCATGATCAGAAACCAAACAAAACGGGTTATTTATAACTGCCATTTTCTAAATTCTAAGTATAATAAATATGAAGTAGTTTTCCTCAATAGATGTTTAAGTAACAACTTCAGAATCGATTACAATTTTAAAGAGATTTGAAGAACATTGTGCAGAAACACCGATTACATGTTTAGATTTAAAAAAAAAAGTGATATATGCCTATCAGGAATCGCCACACTCAGAAAACACAGCTTCCCCACGCCATTCTGCCAATTTACGTAACTTCGATATCCATATTTAAAAATATTTAATTTCATATATAATTCTAACAAAGGGAAACAATTTGACTTTTTTTTAAGAATGGAAGCACAACTAGAAGGTCACCAATCACAAAATACCATGAATGGTTTGTATGGGTCTGTTCATGAACCAAATACTGACAGCACTGACCCTTTGATATTATGATAATTACTACTGAAACATGTTGGCGAAACAATTATTGCTAACTGCTATTTTGACAGCAGTTGCATTGGAATACTGTATTTCAGAAATACATGACACCACAAAAGATAAACAAACACCAGAAGCAACAATGTTACCGCATTGGTATGGTCTTCCCCATGTTACATCGGGTACCTTGTGCGGACAAGGGTACATCAAGCTGAAACTTGTCCCACAAGTATCTCTTGAGAAAAAAACAACTACGTGTTGTTTTGGCGAATCATATCCTACCTACTTATTCACTCAACAAAGTGACATGCAACAAACATGTAGCTATAATTAAATTTCACAAAGTTCTATCCAGCAATTTTAAAAAGTACTTGATGACCTATTCGAGAACTGAGGACCAAGCGAAGCGATAACTAACATCGTCTCAGTGTCGTTGACAATTTCGTAATCAACTACTTAGTTTGATAGTCGATGGATCAACAGTCCTACAATTGACTTCAGTGAAAATTGTACCAATGACTGAAAATTGTACCAGTGACATAGGTAAGGCCATCTGTTTCATGAGGCTATTGTGCGAAACTGACTTATGATGCATCCCAATAACTAATCACTAAATCGATCCCAGACTAATTTCTCTTGCATCATAGTTTCACATTATATTTAAGTATATATGTAGATCAGACAAAGAGGACTCTTTGTTTTCCCTAAATATTAAATAGTATATGTAGGTCAGACAAAGAGGACTCATTATTTTCCCTAAATATTAAATAGTATATCTAGGTCAGACAAAGAGTACTCATTGTTTTCCATAAATATTAAATAGTATATGTAGGTCAGACAAAGAGAAGTGGCGTGGAGTTCATATAATATTAAAGAATATATATAGATAAAGAGGACTCACACGGAGTTTCACATAATACTTATAAATATATGTACATCAGACTAAGAGAATTGACATGGAGCAATCTTGATAAGTTTTTTACAATAAAAGATATATTCAGTTTTTCATGAGCTTAAGACAGTTTTTATAAAAAAGAAATCATCCCCTCTCTACGTAATGACTGTATGTGAAGGCTGTGTCTGCTGGTTGTGACCATTCCTGCATATTTCACTTTTTTAAACTAGAGTTTCTGCTTTTTTGTCTCTTTGGCGAGGATGTGTCTTTTGGATGTGCCTATACCGTTGTATGCCTATTTCACTTTTCTTTTAATATTTTGCGAAACGCCGTTTAAACATTAGGTGTTGAAATAATTCGGTCAAATAGTGTAAAACAACACAATGAAACCATATAAATGTTATTTAAACAATTATGAGATGAAGATTTGAATTAAAGAAATTCAAAGTAATGTTCCACAAATAATACTGGTATGCGTTTCACGAACTGAAACTAATAAGCTCTAATAACAATCTCTATCTTATTTTACAGTTGCGCTATTAATCAGTTACGGTGTCATGACCACGAACGCCGGCTGAAGCAGGAATATATCTTGATTCTTAATTGCTTGCATTTCAAATGAATGCAAAGGTCTGTTTATATAAATGGGTATGTTTGGGCAACTGGAAAGCAATAACTTTAAATTGTATATATAATTTGAACTCAGTTTTTGTGACACGATCAAAGCTTCACTTCAATCGAGACAAATATCTCTAAAATAACGTTTAAGGCAACAAATGACAATAGACTATATATTAAACAATTATTGCAATTTAAATATATTGCCAATAAAACAATTATTCACTTCTTATACACACGTTTTATCCAACAGGTTGTACAGCAGCAACTGCTGGTTTAAGATTAGCATTCACGTAAACGAACGACGAACGTCTACTTCTTGTGTCCGTGATGGTGTTTTCATGCAAGTTGGGTAATACAGAGTCACTTCCTGGCATTTATTAACTCGTGAATGAACGAATGACGTTAAATGTCTTTGCTGGATTTACCATCTCTGCAATATTTGCCTTTATGGTGTCTTCAGCTAATGTTAAATTTACATTTGCATTTTATACACATTGAAACAAATTTGGTTACACAGAGTCACGTTCATCTCGTTACTGGATGCAACAGCTAAAATAATAAAGTGAAATATGCATATCAGTAATTGCCACATTCAGAAGACACCGCCATCCCACACAGCCAAAAAGAAGAAAAGAGAGAGAGCATGGTTAATAAAGTGATCAGCTTAAAAACAGACACCACAAACAATTAACAAGAATGAGAACCCGGGGGTTAACGCCTTCGAACGGTCAGTGGCAAAACAAATTGCCATTGCGGGTCCAAACCTTTTTACAAAAGCCAAATACCCTTTAAGTACAATATAGTCAATAAACTCAAACTGTGTACGTTACAATCGCCAACATTTTCTTAAGTACTTGGGATTGAAGAAAAAATACAACACGGTGATCATTATTTGACGAGATCCATCGAATTCCACATTAAATGGACAAAGTAATAATAACTAATGAAGCGGACTGCATGCACTTTTACTCCATTTAACGGGTTTTAACGTATGCGCGAACAGTGTATGACTATAAAGGAAGGATGTGTACGTATCTTGGTTATTTTTGGTTTATTTATTCCATCTAATTATTTTCCTGAAAACAAGAACCTTTATTTTCCTTCCGCAAGTCAAATTTAGCTAATATGAGACATAAAATTGATATAATTTGTTCACTTGGGGCGACATATAGTTTTTATGTTATCGATCTAAAATGTTGTCACTAATAGAGTCTTTTCTTTAAACAAATTAGCTTGGAGATATTTTTCTCCTGAAGATTTCATTTGGGAAATGAGGTATATATCTATATTTATCAAAAAGATGAGAATGGACTTTGAAAGCCACGAAAAGACGACAGAATGCTGATATCAAAACAGATATCGATATATCAGGTTCGGTTTGATTGTGTCGGTTCATGAGCAGTAATGGAAATGCATATGACTTATTCACGCCGCCTAGCCCCGGGTTGAGCGCAACTGAAAATGTAAATATCTTGCTCAATGACCTTCAGAGGGGCCATGTGGATAGAAATTGGTTGTAATTACGAGATGGTGTCATCTCTGGAGACTTTAATCTATATTAAGAGTTAAGGGGCACTTAGTATGTCAAAGTAGTACGTCACTTAGTCAACTGTCCTCATCTTCTTATCGAAAATTTAGAGAAATTAAAGAAAAACAGCTATAGTGCATGATGGTCCATGTACTAGCATTGAAAAAAGCAACGAAACGAAGCAATAATTGTAAGAAATTCATTTTCTTCTGTCCGAAATAAGCATAAAATTGTCGGGCATTTTCCGTTTGCGACCATTAAATGTCTATTTTCGCATTAAGCGTTGTTAACTTGTCATTTTGTACGATCAATACTTTCTCTGTAAAGTTCAGCATACATATCAACAATTGTAAACTTGTACACGCATCTAGGAGATGGTCTTCGCATTGGTTATCTATTGCGTCTTTTTCTTTTTTCTATAAAAAATAATATATTAATGTATCGTGTATATTCAAAGTAAAATATCTTTGATGACTCGATTTCATACGTTTGAAGGTCGGGACGTACTTCTTTTTAAGTAGATCTAAACCTATTTGCTTGTTAAGTCTAACAAGAAAAATTCTGCAAACCAATATGGTATAAAAGTAAGGATAATGTTGATTAGTTACTAGTAGTATCCTATGATGGTGATCATGAGGTAATTAACATAAATTACAGCACAGAAACCTGAATTTCATTCAGTAATCACCCCGATCCCACATATATGACGTTTGACCCTATATACATTTAATAAACACAATGCAATGCAACGTATTCGTACCCCACCTACTAACCCGTTATTAGAATTTTCTAGCTACAGTCTTGACACGGAGTTTCCGCTGGTTAAACATCTGAACAAAATAAAAATCCATTATTAGTGATTACAGGTTATGAATAATAGTCTATTGTCTTGAGTTTGCCTTAAACAACAGGCGAAACATAACAAACTAGAAACAATTGGCGGCACTGAGCAGTATTTAATTTTGTTCGGGTAGATGAAAACGTGTGTAATGGAAGCCAAAGGCAAAATTTAAAAAGCAGGTTGTATATCCGTTTAGTAACTGATTACTGGTAACACCGTAGAAAACCATCAATAATGACCTGGTTGAAATTATGAAACAAAAACTAGTTATCAAACATGAATAACCTAAGGTAGTTATTGATAGCAAAGCTGTTAGTTATAACTATAACATTGATGGAACTCCAACCCTGAAACCCTAATGATAGCATTAGTTAACATCTGCCTTAATTATTTGAATTGACATAGCCTACTTATAACAAACATGCTCTCTTCTTAGAGAGGATGTGTTTTGTGAGTGTGGCGATTCCTGATACGCATATCTCACCTTTTCAAACATATATCTTTCTTTGTCTTTGAACAAAAGTGAAATATGTGTATCAGAAATGGCCACATCCAGAAGACAACGTTTCTTCACACAGCCAAAGAGCACAGACAAAAAGGGAGCTTAGGTTAACAAAATAATAAATTTCAAAATACACAACAAATAATTTAAAACAAAATTAATTATTTGGGATGTGTTCTTTAAGAAAATAAGGAAATTATATATTAATTTATAATTTCGGTCAGGAAGATCTTCTGGATATAATTCAAAATTCCATAAGATTACAATGAATTCTTAACATCTATTGAGTGATAAAATCGCTGCTACTGTAACTAATCAATTTTCAAGCACTTTGGTTTGAGAAATGTGAACAACTTCATTAATAACAAATGATGTATTTGTTTTCTCATATAGAGATAACAGAACACGCAACAATGGTTGAAAAAGAACTGAAAAACAAGTTTTGCAAGATACAAATGTAATCACAAAAGGTTTCCAGAATAGACCGATTTAGATAATAACATAAATATAATGCACCATTTAAACAGAGCTCTTCAGGCATCATAAAATTGATTTGATTCGATTTAGTTCTGTCAAAGTAAAATGTTTTCTACTTAGAAACAGTACAATGTTGGCTTGTATGAGAGTGTTCAGGATATATACTTCCAATAAAGGAGACTATATAAACTAAGTGCAGAGCTTTTATAATGTTTTGTAGTAACTGAAGTCTAACTTTTCAGCTATATGTCAAGTCGACCAGTTCATACAAAAGCTTTTATTTCAATATTTCGTCTTCTTTTTATATGGGTCTTTTCAATATTCCAGCTTCGCTTATTGTTCAGTCACCAGACGGATATACCTCCTGCATTATATAAATTGCCTTGGGCGTTCTCTGTGACGCGCAGAACGTATTTACAGATCCCCTGTAAAATCTATATTATGTTCAGTTCCGCCCATTGTTTTCTTGTTTAGGACAAACACATTCTTTAATCTAGCAAACATGTATTGGCATTTATCTGTAATTGCTGATTCGAAGGTTCCATGTTCACTGTCATATGCGCGCACATCTTTTGGGATCGATTAAAATTGGTAGCGTTTACTGGTGAGTTGCGCTCAACCCGGAGCTAGGCGGTAAGGTCATTTATATGCATTTATACTACTGTCCATGAACAGGCTCATTAAAATTAAGCCTGCACTGTGTTCATTTTGTCGTGGCTTTCAAAGTGTCATTTTTATCAAACACTTAACAAAATGGTTGTATGCATATCCTAGATGCTCCATGTGTCGAAAGTCGCCGCCCGAAACTTAAATTGGTTAAGAAAACACTCAGGTATATTCTTTTATAGACTCTTACCAATGTTGTTTTTAATGCACGGTAAAGCATGTTGTAGTGAGTAATGCTTCAAATTGCATTGACAATGTCTATCATCATTACTTTAAACGATGTTAAAATGTGTTCTATTTCCCTAGTGTTCAACTTCCCAGTTGAAAATCTCCATAAATTACCGATGATATTTGTGAAAAAATCCTAGACAGATATGATGAAACCACTTGTTTAATTTATTTACCACGAAGAGGCAAGTTCAGGAATAACAGTCGATTTTGCGATGTAAAAATTGCCTGTTCGAGGAAAATTGACAGTGTTATTAATTGAGTTTGATATGTTTACAGCCAGCACAATCGGAAAGTCTTTTCAGCAGAAGATTTTTCTCACACATCTGAAAATGCATTAGAGAAAATTCGCTGTTGTTGGCAGAAATCTTCCTAAAATAGCAATAGTATACACATTTCAAAGTGTATACATGTAATAATCGTAGAAAAGAGGCAAGTTTATCTTGTCTGTTAAACTGTATAAAGCAATTGTTTTAGGGATGACAGAAGATACTATTGAAGTCATAGCCTTTTTTGAAAACTTTAACTGGAAGTTTAAAGCTGACTGAAGGGTTGAGTCCCTTACTAGCAATGAAATAACAAATTTACTGTATGAAATATCTATTACCTAGCTACATGTACAAAACTAATAACGTAAACTGAAGATAAGAGGAGACCAAAGATGATCGACACTAGACAATGACCTGCCAGAGAACGGAAGACCATTGATGTGGTCCAAGATAGCAGCAACCAAACGAAAGTGGTCGAATTCCCGAGGGTTATTCAATTAGTATTTTCTGCATGCTTAATCTGATTAGAAGCAAACAAAACCTTTCAGTGATAACATCGGGACCTGTTTGACTAAGTGTAACACCAAATTTCTACCCACTGCATAGGTTATTGTGAACTTACATGAAGAAGACACTGATGTATCAGTAATGTATGTATAAGATATAAAGGAAACAAGTGTCTTATTCAAAATCAAACAGGCCGCCTTCATTTAATAAAGGGAAATATAATCAAAGAATTTCGTTTTATTTTATTTTAAACCAGGTAATTTTATTCCGTTTTATTTTCTCAGCGTGATCTTTTTTATGTAGTTAGAAAAACAGTTATACACCAGCGCCGACGCGAAAATGAGTTGTCCCAATGGCATTTAGGTTAAAATATTTCTGACTAAAAGGTGCCACAAGTGGCAATAACATACCAATTACTGACATCAAAACCACAAGCCTTTCCAGTTGAGCCATCGTCTCCAATAACAGTCCCCGGAGATCTAGTGCAGCGTTTAAAATCCTTACATAGTTTTCTAAATGTTTAACCCACTGCTTTACACGTAAACCGAATCTTTTATTCAGTTAAAAGCATCTATATATCCCTTTTATCTCACAATGAACCCATTAATTTTTAATACATTTCGTTTTCCTGGATATCACCGATACAATAGATATATTCCACGATTTCTATGGTCATATAATACAGTACAATAGTATGAAACTTTGATAAAACGCAACACGGTATAAACGACGTCAGAAACAGTCTTCAGTTTCCAGTTGTGAACTCGCTCTGTCACCAGCGTGTCACGCCGTGCAGGACCTGCAATAATTTGCTCTCAAGAAATGTCTAATCTATTACGAAATTCCAATAGTATTTCCAGCAACAATTTCTCCCTATTGCAGGTAGTGTCATCAATATATGTCATGTTTTGTGCAAGTTGTTTTTTCGCAAAGCTCTCATCACAAGCGAAATCCGTATCGACCAGTTCTATACGGAGCTGTGTGGCTCACTGACTCGGGGAAAAGTCAATACTGAGTTGATGTGTATGGAAAATGCAACGGACAGAGAAATTGTGACACTAAAATATAGGAAATAGGAAAAATGTGAGATACAAACGTAAATTCGGTCACAGGAATGTACGGTCAAATGACAACAAGGCCGTTCGGTGAAACTTGCTACATACTTTGTGAGAATAATTAATTGTCAGATATGGAAACAATATTTCCCATGCGTTGTTTATATTGCAATTTATCGCAAAATTGGCAATACCATCGGCCAGATTCTGCCTTTAGGACGATCATGTTTTATTATAACCGAGGCATATTTACTGCAAATCGTTAACAAATTTTCTCGGAATCAAAATCATCTGCCTAGCTGAGGCATTCCAAAATACAATTATTGTTCTGGATAGATCTTTGATTTTGAGGGAGTAGTAGTATTATATTTGTCCGTCCTTCCGTTCTTACGTCAAATGATATAGTTACGTTTGCGTCAAATGATATAGTTACGTTTGAGACGTATTTTTTCGATATATCGTAGAAATCAAAGTTACATAGACAAGATTACATTCAGTTCTATTGATGTTTTATATAAAGACGATGGTTATATACGTTGTTAAATTTGTGACTGTTAGGTGCAGTGGTTCGTTCCGGTATGATTTTCAACGTAAACATTATAACTAAATGTCCTTCTAGAAGCGCTATTGCTCTTTCATCGTTACACTTTCATCAGCAAAAAAATAGTTTCAAAATCTTTAAGGACAAGCAGTCGTAGCTCGGAAAACTATAGATAAAAGAAAGCCAGTGGTAGCTCAGACCAGTCATATATTGTGAAACACTTATTCAACACGTCATCGGTAAAAAAGAACAGCCATCTTAACCTCAGACAACTAGTCATTACTATAAACAACCAGTCATACGCCGATTCATACAGCCAGCCATAGCCCATAGAGCTAAAAAGAGCCAGTCATAAGTCGGATAGCTTGCCGTTACTTATAAAGTAAGTAAAGAGTTAAATACAGCCAGCCCTGAGCCAGAAACAGCCAGCCCTGAGACAGGAACAGCCAGCCAATAACGGCCGGTCAAATCTATTAACAGCTAGTTAATACTTAACAGTCAGTCATTTGCCAAAACAGACACTTGCAACTCAAATAGCCAGTCATAACTAAAGTAACAGCCAGTTACTGATTCTATACCTTTCTGATCCTAATGCTCCGATGTCACCACTAACGCTTAAACAATAGTAAACTTTGTTTATTTCCACTCATCCTGCGCTTTATTATTAATTTCAATTTAAATCAAATTAGGAATGTTTTGTTTGTGCACGTCTACTCTAAACACCACAATATAATGAATAAGCAAGGATACAGCCATTGAACCAAAACATTGTCGTATCCATTAAAAGTATATACAAGGGCTCGTAGTATATAGTATTACACAGTTGACCTGTTAAATATATTTACAGTTTAACATAAATTTAAATGTTCTTAAATAAAGCACAATTATTAGGAATATAATGAATTAAAATTTTAAAACAGTGTAAACAAGGTATGTACAAAATATTTGTATTTTAAACCCTACTGAAAACCATTCAGATGAGGAGAAGATTTGTATTAACAAGATAAACATCTAAACTATCACAGGTTTAATATATAGTATAATATGTTTTGTTGACGTGCATGTTAACCTCCGCTTTTGAACATACAATTATATTTCTTATAGAACAAATTCAGACGTGTATTAATATTGCCGATTTTCATAATTACTACAATAATGGTGTTTTAGTAAGAGAGTACATGTATTCAATTTAATTTCCATGTAAATTAATAACACGGATATCGGTACAGAGTTTTCCATCAAACAACTTATAATAAATACCGGTATCACATTACGCAATAACAACTACACCGTTCAATTAGTATCACCCATCTTTTCAATGGTGTGAACATTCCTACTTATGCTAAGGACCATCTGTGGTCAAGGTTATAAAACTGAGTTTGGAAACCAGTCTCAAATTTCAGCCAATCAGATGCTTGAGATTTGAGACTGGTTTCCAAACTCAGTTTTATAACTTTCAGCTCAGCATTCAAAAACAGAGAGCGCCAGTAGATACAGACCACATTTTATTTGCTTCACAGCAAATTCACCTGTGAAAAATACCACATTTCTTTGAAGACAACTTTTGGGTTTTCGCCCGAGTGGTCTTTGAAGGAAAGTTTGACTGTATTTCTTCATTTTATTATTATTTCTTGTACATATTTATCTCAATTGCAACGTCCTTTTGTCTAAATCAGACTTCCCGAAAGTTGGAAAGTTAAAAAAATTGTCAGACATGTGTTTACATAAGATGTTAAAATCTGTCTAACAGAAACAAGTTCTGTTGGACCAAAACATGTCAAAAATATATTAGCAAGTATTGAGAGTTCAAAGTTTTGGCTGACGTTTGGTCTGATAACAACAAGAAACACGTCGGACCGGCCCACATTTTACCGGACAGGTCCTTCGGTGTAGCAACTTTCGAGACGTCTATTCTAAATGCATATTTAAATTACATTCATAAATGCTTTTAAAGCTTACTAAATTAAAACATTTAAGTACCGAGACGAAATTCTGCTTATTTCATTTCTTTACAAAATATGTCAAGCACGAATGCGTAAGAGGAAGTTACTTTTTCATGCGTACACGTATATCATATAACGTATATCGTTGGTTTAGAAGGGTATTTTTGATGATTAACCCATAAAAAATAATTGATCGAGACCATCTGACACCATTTTGTTTTAATTATATTATATCTCATGTCTACTGTCTACAAGAACTTGAAATAAAATATGAAATAATTATATGTTTTAGCAGAAAATGCAAAAAAGGATTGGTGTAATCTTGATATCTTATTGGTATATATTTCGCTGATGAATACACTCAACAAAAATTCTAATTGGTCACTTTTTTCCGTAATTTTTCATTAGAAAGACATTGAATTTACTCTTTATTTATGATCATATGCCAACAACAGTCTCCAACTTAAGCTTTAATCTTGTAATAATTGACGTTGGAACAGTTCGGCGAGAGTTATCCTTAATTTTGCTAAAAATGCATTTCTTGTATAAAAAGGTCAAGCAAACAGAAATTTGCTCTAAATTCCTTGTTTTATTTTAATAAGATCCCTCATTAGTAGGAAAAAACAGAAAACAGTATTAATCAACAGCACATTTGTTTAAATAAACCCCTTTTAAAGTATCCAATTTTAAAATTATCTCGCTTTCAATTAAAGACTGTTCTTATTTTGACCCTACGGTGTAAGTAAATGGTATTGGATTCATTTAAGAAAACAATCAATAAAGATAAAAATGACATTAAATAATTGGTTTTAAGACAAAACAGTTCTTTCCACAACCTCTTTTGACGTAGGGAAGAAACGAAACTAGCATACATTGTAAACATATACAATTAATGACCAATTAGAACTTTGGTTGAGTGTATGTAGCATGATATACTCGTCGTACAAGTGCGCTAAATAAAGATGTATAAACAAAAATCAGTTTTTTAATTTTGAGGCGATATTAATTTAAGTGCAAATTCATTACATGTTAGGAACCTCTATGGCCACAGCTTTAAGGTATTGCGCCTTTCGCCATTGCTTTGCCATAGACAAAAAAGGAAAATATAAAAAAAATCTCTCAAACGGCACAATGCACTTCCATTAAACTTTGCACAAATAAATGCTATAAGTGTATGATTATTTTGCATACGTTGAGGAAAGTAAGAACAGTAGAGAAAAATATTTAGACCTAACAAATTACTAATATTTTATTTGAAGTTTATCACAAAAAGGAATCAACACAAAACAAAAATTCAAATGTCAACATGCGTGAAATGATTCTGACAACAATATTTAAGGTCCCTGAAAAGAACTTTCATTGTGAAGAGAGAAATCAATATTTTTATTGTTATGTCATCCATTTTCGCGACTAGGAAATTGAAGGTCAAACACACTTTTACAAATAACTCACATTGTATACATTCGTTAGACCAAAGGACCATAAGTATCATTTTCAGTAACTCATTACTCATGAAGACGTTTAAAATTATGTTTAGTGTTGCTTCCTTTTTGTGATAAATTGCAAATAGAATTTAAGTTTTTTTTAACGTCTAACTATACTTTTCTTCGCATATGTAAAATTAAACATATATAAATAACATTGGTTTGTGCAAAGTTTCAAAGTTTGATGGAACTGCATTGTGTCGTTTGACAGATTTTTTATATATATATTTTCTCCTTTTTTTGTCTATATCTTAGCCATGGCGAAAGGCGCAATACCTTAAAACTTCGTTCGTTTGTCAACAACCATTTCTCTGTTGTTTATTATTTAATTTAATTCAAATATGGTCCTTTCAAGAACCATTACTTTGTTGTTGTTGATGTAGTTGTAGTAGTTGTTGTTGTTAATGTTGTGATTTCTGTTGTTGTGGTGGTGGTGGTTGCTAATTTGGTTCAGTTATGGTTGTTTTCAACTAAGAATTTAAAGTACGCTAATATACACGCTCATAACTTTTATACGACTATTTTAAAGCTTTCAAACTGTGTTCATATCTCAGTTTTGCCAAGTACCATTTTCGATCAAACATATTTTGCATTTGCTGTTCATTTGCGAATAAGATTATTGCTGTATAAGTTTAAAAGCATGGACTACAGATTATATTTGCATAACTACAGCTGGGGTATCATTACAGTGCATATATGGTGCATTCTATTGAATCAGAACACACAAACCAAAGATTAAGGGGGGGGGTTAATTCCTTACTAGCATAAAACATGGTTGTAGCAAAAAGCGTTTGAACACTTTTGAATAAGTATTTCTATTATTATTATTATAATGTAGCGGTTTATTAAATTTATATAAATATGACTTTTAAACCTTACCATGAAGTCTATACTTGGTCTTTTCAGACATAAAGATTGATTTAAATCTGGACACTACGAAATTAAAACGGTTTATTGAGTGAGCAATGTTTTATGCAATAACTTCTTCTAATATTAAGAACATTTGTACCGTAAAACTCCTCCTAAGACCATCTCAAAAAAGACTACTATTGTAATGCCTCTTTAAGCAGTGTTGCGCTGTTTTCTGCCCGAAAATTAAGACCATGCTCTGGTCGATTCCTCTGTATGGTTCAATTTCACTATTGTCAGGAAAGTGAGAAAGCACATTCTCTAGAAGTGACAAGTGCAAGTAGCACTGGTGAATTAACCACAACTCACCCCTCTAATTTTGCATACGCGCCCATGCAAGCACATAAAATACAAGATTTTACACCGCCTGACTTTTGTTCGCTATAACGTCTTTTCAATAGACGGCATTTCGTTATAACGACTTTTCGCCGGTCATTTCATTGGAAAAAAACTCTATGACAACCACCAATAATTCATATTAGAGCTAAAGGATAAGGGATGCTTGTATGACGTCATAGTCGCTGGTGACTTTTGTCTTATTTACATATAAAACTGACAGAAATAGTTTAATATTCTATTTTACCACTTAAATTAATACTTTTAACAAAAATTATATTCTTATTTAGAAACAAGATCAGAATGGTTATGCCATGGTTGCTAAACGTGATTGGGCTCGTACATGGGATGGGCACGGTGGTGCTTCCGGGTGACGCTTACATCGAGTTTATCGGAGCCATTTATTTGACTCCGGCCACAGACCAGAATCCAACATGCAGCGAAATTGAGGTTCAAACAGTTCAAAACATACAGGCAATAAAATGGACACTGGAACAAGTTAATAAGGACCCAATAAACTATAATGCGGGTGCTAAAGTGGGTAAGGAATATCTTTAATGTTGACCCAACACGCATTGCAGTGTTTTATTTGCTATTTTATGTTTTTCAGTTAATTATAGAATTTTATGACTTAAATAAAATTGTTATTCCATTGTTTTTCCAACTGCGGATTATCATTTTTTTAGTTTTACTGTTTTTTGCACGTTACTAAGGTACGTAAGCACACCATATTCCGAAGCAAACGTTGACTTAAATAAGGTGTCCAGATATGTGGGCAGAATTTCTTTCAAGTTGGCAAACCCCATTTCTGGGAATGCTTACAAAAATACACTTGTTTACAGTTGACAGAATAACCGTGCTTGAGCATTATTTAAGGACACCTGTTTCGGATTACTGATGTGTTTTGTGGGTTTAAGGAGTGGTCGGGGTCGGAGGTTATAAAACTGAGTTTGGAAACCAGTCTCAAATCTCAAGCATCTGATTGGCTGAAATGGCGACCAGTCGCCATTTCAGCCAATAAGATGCTTGACATTTGAGACTGGTTTCCATGCTCAGCTTTATAACCTTCAGCACGGATGTGTAAACCCTTAATTGTATGGTGTTTTGCAGGCTGACGATTTATTCAGACTTGTAATTAGTAGCTTTGATTTGAGAGTTAGTAAGACCAGTAAATACTATCGTTTTTGTTTTTCGCAGGTTTAAGGGTGAGTCACACTTGTAACAAGCACGGAGAGGATAAGACGTTGGCCCTCAAATTGGCAGCCGAGTTACAGAACTCTAATAAAACAGATATAATCGGTAAGCTATTTCGTCCGTCAATCTCAAATTGGACTAAATTGTAATGGAAGATAAAGCTTATTTTGATGACTTTCAGTTTAGTCTGTGAACTGGAAATGTATTATCAATGTCGGTTTATCTGCATTTAAACAACATGGATAATAACTCTTGATTTTTAATATCTGAAGCATTGTCTTTTTCCAAATATTTAAACTTGAAATTTATTGTCATATTTCATACTTTGTAATGTTTGAAACCACTCGGGTGGACTTTATGAGTTATGGACTTTCATAAATTTCATGTGGTACTTGTAGTAAAAGTACATGTTATCATAATAAAGCTTGGGCGTTATATGTCCTGGTAACGCAACTATGAAATAGATGAAAAGAGAACTTTGAAACCCGCTGAACACGACAATTATGAAAATATTGAAAAAAGTTAATTATGCATATCAGGAATTCTGAAAAAAACAGCCTCCCCACACACTAAGTACAAGTTGTCTTGGTGAAATACCTCCAACCCACCAATCAGCTCAACAATGTTGCATGCAAAAGCACACAAACATATGAAACATAATAAGCTAAAAGCATTGCAAAGCCAACGGGGCGGGTACTCAATGACCTTACCGAAGATCCAAGTTGATTGAGACCGTTCATGGACAGTAATACTGCCCACGCCCCCTGTCCCATTAATATAATACATATATATTCATACTGAAAGTTTGTTTGCTTTTCTGTTTAAAGTCGACAACTGAAATCCTGAATGGTATAAGTGTAAAATTATCCATGCAGGTGTGATCGGGTCAGACTACAGCTCAGAAAGCGAGGCCATATCTCGTCTGCTGAGTTCTCTTCCGGCGCAGTATCGTCTGCTACAGTTGGGATTCTCATCAACATCCGTGTCGCTTAGCAACAGGGATATTTACACGAACTACTTCCGGACAATTCCGCCCGACAATATACAAGTTGAGGTATGATTATTTTGCATGGTGATAAAAATGTGGAGCCAGACCGGGACTCGAATCTGGGTTCTCTTTCGTAATGCTCTCCATTACCGAATAATAATGCCTACATCCATTTTCCCATACATGTAGGTGAATGAACAAGAACGTAAAATTGCTCACTTTGTGCTTATGTTTATAAGCATTGTTTTATTTTCTTCATCTTATACATGGTATCACTGCCAATATAAGGCGGACTCGGTGGCTGAGTATTGGTAGAGCGTCAGCATGTTAAGCCAGATATATTTGAGGTTCGAATCATGGTCGAAACAGACGCATTATTTTCCCTCAATTGGTGAAAATCGATTTACTCTTGAAACTGTGCTAGGAAAGCATTAGCCTGGGTGGTTGATTCGGACCTGGATTTTCAAAAATAAAGATTTGCCGAGTATGTGACATTGTCTTATTTAGAATGAAGGAATGTATTAGTTCTCATTTCACGTTGCTCCAGCAGCTCAACTGGTACAGTACTGGGCCGGTTAACTGGAGATTTGAGGTTGGCTTAATTTCACTTAGTTCGCATTCAGGCGAGTTGGCGAATTTCAACGCTACGCTCAACTTTGCCAAACAAAATTTGTATCATGGACTTATACGAAATGCAAATATCTATTATTTTTTATATATTTTAAAGGCAATGCTGAAGTTCGTCGAGAGATTAAACTGGACTTATATTGCAATAATCCACGATAATGATACGTACGGCGCCGGTGGAGTCAACGGTCTTCTGGCGGAAATGAAAATTTTGGACATCTGCTTTCCCGTCATCATTGCCGTCGAGCATCTCACGTATAACGAGACGACTCTAGAACAAGATATTGAAAATAAAATCATAGGCGCTAATATTCCAATCAGTGGCATTCTTGTTTTTGGAAGTTCTACGTTGGCGAAACTTACTTTATCTGTCACAGAAAATATCATTAAGAGAAACTCAAGCATAGTGCGTCCAGTATTCTTGTTTTCCGAGGCCGGCGGCTATATCGAGGGACATAAAACAAACATTTCAAGAGGTGCATTCGTTTTGAGCCCGCCAAGAATGATTATTAAATCATTTCAAGACGAATGGCATAAAATATTTGTTAACCAGACCAAATTGGCAATCGAGGTCCAGAATAATAACTGGCTACGCCATACGGTCGAAACTAAATTCAATTGTTCAATAGCAAACCAAACATGTAGACCGATCTCAAGTTCAGAGATTGACGCTGTTATACCAACATCTGTTTATAACCAGTTTGCGGTCCAAGCAGCGCTTGTTATGGTCAAACTTGCCAAGATCATTTCAAGAAATAAGTGCTTGAACGGAAACTGTTCAGCTTTTTACGACACTAATAAAACTCCTAGAGATGAGTTCATACGAAGTATGCACGGCTTAAGCGTAAATCCTGATAACGATTTCGGCAGTTTTCGTCTGCCGGAATTTCAGGATCCTGACCTTATTATGGACTTTAATGCTATGTCTCCGGAAATGAAGATTCCTGTCGAGTTTCCGCTCTACGAGGTATACAATCATCAAATATGCAACTCACAAACAGGAGCGAATTGCTTGAAAAAGGTAAGATCTGACAGGAAGTTTGTCCGATGAACTGCATACTTTAAAAAGGAACTTTCAGGCAGTAAGAAACCGAAAGCTAACTTTTTTCTTTTTGTGCATTTTAATCTTGTAAAAATATATTCATACAAGGATACAAGGAAAACGAAAATGGAACAATCAAATAAAATTCAGAATAATTTAGGTCAATCTAGTACCCAAGATCATAAACTAAATCTGGAGATCAGTCTCAAATCTCAAGCATCTGATTGGCTGAAATGGCGACCAGTCGCCATTTTAGCCAATATCAGATCCTTGAGATTTGAGAATGATCTCAAAACTTAGTTTTATGATCCTGTTCCTAGGTGTAACTTCGTGTGAATCACTCGGTTTCAGGTACTCACAATGTCTTTTGGTCAAGGAACCCACTATCATCTGAATCTGAAGGGTTATTTTATCACATCTGGTGGGATGAGGTTAGCCAATAAATAGCTAAAATACCCCTAAGGAAAGAAATGACCTCAGCTAACATTGTTGGGTTAAGAATGAGGCTTTTGGAAATTTCAAGAGTCATCTCCCGGGTCAAATGAAACCTCTGTTTGGTCTGTATTGAAATCAGCCCCGTCGTTGAACTCTTACTCTTTTTACAGGCAGCAAAATACACCGGAAGCAAATCGTTAGAGGTGCTCACTGCAAGCATTAAAGACTACGACAAGAACGGCAATGAAATGTCATGGCCGAATATACGTAAACCACAGTGTCCCGATGGCTTGATATGTCCTGTATGTTTGGAGCTACATGAAGAGGAATCCGTTCTGTATATTCCGGGAGATGTATACATTGTCGGAATTGTCCCAGTACATAACAAAGGCGACAGTCCTCTGAACTGTGGAACCCTTAAGCGAAACGGTGTCGATATAGTGGAGGTTATCCGATTCGCTGTGGACGAGTCTAGAACAAAACTCAGTGCAAAAATCGGCGTCATCATAATCGACAGCTGTAATGATCCCCAGATTGTTCAGGAGAAAATATTGACTCTCAACCGGCTCGGGGTTTATGTTGATGGACAATATATATTTGTTAAAGATAAAATTATCGGATATATCGGCGGATGGTCCAGTGACGTCAGTAAATCCGTGGCGGAAATTACGTCAAGGCTGAAGTACCCACAGATAAGTTACGCTTCCACGGCTGTGGCTCTAAGTGATCGCTCAAAGTAGGGTAAATCCGGGGAAATTCGGACAACGTATAAACTCGGACAGCCTCAAAATAAGTGTTGTTCTTGAATACCCATACCACCTTACATACTCTTTATGTTGCCGCTTATGTTAACGAATATCCAAGTAATTGTTTTTTGTCTATGCTATAAGCGACACACAATAACCAATGAAAATATAAACAATTCTTATGACGTCATACATGCTTTCTTTCCGAAAATCAATCGGCCTTCAGTTTAGCGGGAAATTCAATAGTCGGTACGCCGATTCGTTTTCGTACTGTTAATGAATGATAAATGCATGAATTTTGAAAGTTTCTTTTATCAAAAGGTTTTGCAATGAAAAAATCATATTTATATATAGTGTAATATTAAAGATTAAAGTTAAATACTGAAAAAACAAAGTGTCCGAATTAAACCGACTTTTTTTCAAGATAGTGAAAACTCGGACACATAAATATTAGAATAGCCAAGTCAACAGCCCCACACCAAAATCACATCACAAACGTTTATTTTAACCGAAATATAATATTATTTTATGTATTTTAATTATCTAAATTTTCACATTTATTTCTTTAGGTTCTTAATGTTAAAAGTTTCTAGATATAATAAAGAAAGGTCTAGCTGACAGATCAATGTTTTATGAAAAGCAACGTGTCAAATAAATTGCCGAGCAGGCAAAAGCATGCTTCCAAACAACCGCATCCCACCCTAAATCCGATCATTCATAACTGGCATTGCTTCCAGCGGGCCTAAAATGAGAGATGATAATGATGATGATGCGATGAATAAGTTGAAAAACAAATAATACATTTTGAAAAAAAAATGGCCTACCGTTCTGTTTAAAAATGCTAGATCTCAGTCCATTTATTTCAGATTTAGGCCAAAAGATGAATGTTGCAATACAGATAGCAAAACGGGAAATCGGATTCAGAGTTCATTATCTGTACAAACGTGTTGAAAAAGAACTTGTCCACATGTATGATCATGAATGTTATTTTGACCACGACAGCCTGGAAGAACTGTTAATCATTTTACTTGAAATGTCAAGAAACATTAACTGTGCAAAACTAATACTAGACGAAATCTATGTCTACTCGCATATAAACAAAAGTGAGATAAAAAGCATCGTGTTTCTGGTTTCCAGAGTGATGGAAAAGATACAGTTTCCTGACCAATTCAAGATATGCAGATGTATTGATGACATTAGAATGTCAACACTTTAAAAGCAAAAAAAAGTCGTTACTTTTATATTAGAAGAAAATAAAATATTTTTGAATAAAAGAGCACATAGTAATTTTATTAATCCGAATTTTATGAAGTACTAACAAAAGCACAATGTGTAATATGGTGTTAATAAATATTTTTATGACAAGTACTTTATTCCATGTTTTTCATTAAATTGAATTTTCAATTGTTTGCCAAAAATTAATTCAAAGTAAAAGCTTATTATTATTAATGTAACCTGCGTTGAGTAAACGATACAAAATATCTACCATCCTTATGTAATGTAATAAGGAAATTATGCTAATAATTTACCAACATATTAGGTGTTAAACATTTATATTTAAAATATATTACGGGCCTTGTTTAGTTACTAATATCCTTTCCTAGATAACATCAATTAGTTTGTTTACTAATTATTTGCTCGGTCAAAAGTATTTTAGCCACAGGTCATTTCATGTCTTCACCTGCATCTTTCAATTACATTGGACTCGAACTTGTCATGTTTAAGCAAGACGTTATATAACTGTCATTGTACTTTTATATATTCTTCATGTCAAACAGTCATCTCGAACAGTAATTAGTCTGCATGAACAGTCTATGGTATTGCATAAAAGCCAGAGATATTGTTCTGTATTTTTGGGGGGAGAGAGAACGGCCGTATGGCCGGAATGAGCCACATAATGCCTTTTATGTTAGTCTCGTGGCTAAATTGCTAAACTTTAAATAAGAGAAATTTATAACACTAAGAAAGGTATTAGGAAATTTATACCTATGAGAAAGAACTGTTTATGTCTTAAGTAGAAGTTATAGATAAACTGTTAAAAGCTGATCTACATATAAAGTAATTTTGGAACGTGACCAAGTGTTCGTCTTATTACACCCTAAGACCTTTGTAAGAATTAACCACTACGTTACAAGGTCTTTTTGTGGCGCCCAGTGCCAGGATCTTACTTCTAGTGGTCGTCGCGGCATAACGAGGAGGAAAACTACTATACGACACAGCGCAGAAGAATCCACCTTACGTCACGCCAGTAAACCAGAATATCACAGAAGTCAGAATGGAGGCTTACAGGTTAGTTCCATTTGCTAATAAAATCTTAATCCCATCATGATACACGGAACTGGTATTAAAATTTAAAAATGTAGGCTTTTCTTTTAAAGATATTACTGGGGAAGGGGGTAATTTTTGGATTGTAGATTTTTCATTTTTGGAGATCAAAAATGTTAGTCAAGGTGACGAATTCTTGGTTAGTAATTTTTGAAAATTTAACTGTTAGCTCAGAAAATAATTTAGGCTCTATTTGTTCTTCACTTAATAAAAAAAAAATCCAAAAATTAAAGTGAAAACTTTACTTGTTAAAAACATTTTTTTAAAAAACGACATGTTTACGTGCTACATTAGTTCAAATGAAATTTAACAATCTAAAAAATTTTTGCACACACTTTTTTGTTGTAATTTTCAATATTTCTCAAAGATTTTAGGAAAATATTTTTGTAACAGCAACGGTTGTGGGTCTAATTTTGGCATTGACTGCTTAGTTGTGTTTTAAAGGAGATAAGAAGACAACTTTTTCATGTCAATAAGTAATATAAATATTTAGAAACTACGGTTGTATAGTTTAACTACCAGCTTAAAAAAATAGAAAAAATGCAAAAACAAATATTAAAAAAAAATAGAAAAATTACTAGAAAAAAGAAATTAAAAAGACTATTTTTGGTTTTAACTATCAGCTTCAAAAAAAAGAAAAGTATTAAACATATTTTTGTATGAGTGTTGTACATGAATGATAGGTTTTTTCTCTGGTACAAGGTATTATTACAAGATTATGTGATGTAACTGTCGCGTTGCAAGCGTTGAGACCGCTCAATCTTTGTTATAAGTTTTATTCCGAGCGTATCGGATATGTATATATGTATATATTTGAGAAGAAAACAGTAAAACGCTGTTGTTATCCGCGATTATGACGCGATGAATTTTAGTTGATTCCGAGAGTACCGGAAGTCGATGTTAATGGCTATGATCATGCCTTGGCTATGTCCATTTTTATGTTCCCGTTTCAGTAATGTAGTATGCTGATGTAAACCGTGAAAATGCGCGATAGCATTAATTGACTTAAGTTTAACGTATGCAGCTTTGTTGCTGAATCGATCAGCGGTAAGCCTTTTTTTGAAAATGTACGGGTATGTCTTCCTACATTTTGGGCTTACACATTAATGTGTACGTTACTTTAAGCATAGGATGCGAGTGCGCTAACGATGTCGACAATTTTTGAGAATAATTGTCACGTGACTTTTAATTAAGTTGTGTGGTCTCAGCAAGTTTCGCGATCATATATCACTGTCATCGATTTAAATCGTTGTGTGCTTGTATGCACATATTTTTTAAATAATTTAATGGAAATGCGATTAATCGATGTTGTTTATGTTAAAGTTGTGCGTCCATACGCACGTGTCATTTAAGGTATTTTTTGTCTGAGCGGTATGTCTGATGAAGTATGCTTGTCAATATAAGTATGTACTCTTTCTTTTAAAATGATTTTTCATTATTTCATGTACCATGAATACGGAGTGTATGGTTTTGGCATTTTCTAAGATTTTTGTTTTCATTACGCATAAATAGTTTACATTGTAACATATTTTCATTTTACGGCACAAGTTCATTGGGCAGATTTAATGCATACATAACATTAATTAGGATTATTTAAAATTTAATTATCAATGGGGATTTTATTAAATGGGGTTATTCATGCCAGTGAAATGTGTCATTGTGCGGAAGCGGGTTTAATTGGCTAGGAACAAACCACAGAGCATGGTGTTACGGCTGAGTCATATAGCTCTCCCGGCGGTATGCTTCAGAGAACGAGTCTATTCTTTTACCCGGTGGGTTAAGCAGAGAATGGAATTACCGTCTGGACAATTAACATATATTGGACATTTCATCTAATATTTACAAGAACGGATTTTGCAGCTTTTTCTTTATAGTGTGGATATTTCCAACTGACATTATCTTGAGGTTATTCGCCAACATCTCAAGAAGTGTAACAAGGCAAGTGATCAGAAATTCATCTTTACAACTATTCACAACGATCAGACGACGACGAGATGATGTTTTCACTCAAGCAAGGTTTCACGACCTATCCCCAGTGAGACGCTGATGGAATAAGAAACGACTTCAACTCCGTGACGCTTTCTATGGTGGGCATGACGAACGATTGTGCTGAAGAATCCTGAGATTAACTTGGCATGCAGTGCGATGAGGATGCAGTACTATCATAAGTCGTATCGTTCCATAATTATTGATATTATCATACGTAGTAATTATCATTTTCATCACTGTTTATTATTGTTGAAATCATGCACACAGTCCTCGAACAACTAAAAATAACATTTTTAAGGCAAACTCCATATGTCAAATGCCTTGAGTATTTTCATCATTTAAACACACAGAAAGTTTCTCTGATTAATTATGCAGATAATTACAACGTTTTGAACATGTTAACCACTCAGTTCAGTTTGCTTTCGGTAAAATATGAAGGAAATTGGAAAAATGAGCTTTTTCCTAAAACTATGTACAATTTTAATTACTGATTAACTAAATTGTAAATGTATGATAACAATATTTTGTTATATACAGATGCTCTACATTTTCTTTCTATTTGCAGAACTTATATGCGTTTTTGAATGTTACTCATGCAGGGAAAGGAAACCCAAATGATGCACGGATGAGATCACGGAAAAGAAATCAACATGCAGTACACATGTTTGTAAAAGTGTTGTGACTTTATGAAAAATGTGATTTTTTATATTCAACCATGATATTAGTGACTTTCCGTGTTTTAACTTTTATGAAAATGTACTTGTTCTTGTATGTCTTTGTAACCGAACATCAGTTTAAGCATACATATGTACTAGTATTTAATATTAGGGTTTCCTGTACACGCACAAAAATAACAATTTATATTAATAACATGTTAATGATTTTTGCAGGCAGTAGTATCTTTATCGTAATAACAAATTTATATTACACTGAAACGGAAATATATTATTTCGGTCTGAAAAATAACAACACAAAAATGTTATTTAATAATTAATATTTTCTCCTGACTTGTCAACTGATACTGCTGGCTGAAATATGTTCTTATACAACTCTCTATCTTTTTTTTTGGTTTTTGTAAAGAAAGGAAGGGATTTGTAATGTAATAAGGAAATTATGCTAATAATTTACCAACATATTAGGTGTTAAACATTTATATTTAAAATATATTACGGGCCTTGTTTAGTTACTAATATCCTTTCCTAGATAACATCAATTAGTTTGTTTACTAATTATTTGCTCGGTCAAAAGTATTTTAGCCACAGGTCATTTCATGTCTTCACCTGCATCTTTCAATTACATTGGACTCGAACTTGTCATGTTTAAGCAAGACGTTATATAACTGTCATTGTACTTTTATATATTCTTCATGTCAAACAGTCATCTCGAACAGTAATTAGTCTGCATGAACAGTCTATGGTATTGCATAAAAGCCAGAGATATTGTTCTGTATTTTTGGGGGGAGAGAGAACGGCCGTATGGCCGGAATGAGCCACATAATGCCTTTTATGTTAGTCTCGTGGCTAAATTGCTAAACTTTAAATAAGAGAAATTTATAACACTAAGAAAGGTATTAGGAAATTTATACCTATGAGAAAGAACTGTTTATGTCTTAAGTAGAAGTTATAGATAAACTGTTAAAAGCTGATCTACATATAAAGTAATTTTGGAACGTGACCAAGTGTTCGTCTTATTACACCCTAAGACCTTTGTAAGAATTAACCACTACGTTACACTTATATGCGCTAAGCAAACTGATCCTTACCTGGCATTATGCTGCCTACTGGAACAATCCATTTACAACAACAACAATCACATGTTTTCCATTAAACATTGATGCGATATGACTATTTTTAAAGCCAAAAATAACAATACCATCTTAACATTGACTAACCTCCACTACCACCACCACCACCCCGATCATCATCATCATCATCATCATCATCATCATCATCATCATCATCATCATTATCATCATCATCATCATTGTTTTTGTTTCAGTTAATATGCCTAAAAAGTATGTTCACGGAAAACGAGGCAAGACCATGAATTACAACATAGGCGATCTAGAAAAAGCTGTCGCTGCAGTTCATGATGGATTGTCCATTAGACAAGCAACAGAGGTCTTTGGAGTACCCCGCAGTACTTTAGGGGATCGCATCAGCGGGCGGTTTGACATTAATGTTAAACATGGCAGACCCCAGGCCGTACCGCAGGAAATAGAAGAAAAGATTGTAAAATCTGTTAAGAAGGCTTCTCAGCTTGGATTCGGCCTTAGCCGAAAACAAGTTTTAATGAGAACCAACGTTCTATGTCAACGCATTAAACTGAACACCTCCTACACTAATTTTAAAGCTGGCAAGGATTGGTGGGAGGGTGTCAAGAGACGCCATCCTGAATTAGTGATACGAAAACCTGAGAAATTGTCATCAGTAAGGGCAAGAATGATGAATAAAGAAGTAGTCAGCAGATATTTTGATGACCTTGAAAAGGTAATCAAAGACTTGAATTTAGTGCAGTATGGGGATCGCATTTGGAACTGCGACGAAACAGGTTTGAATTTTGAGCACGCCCCTGTTAGAGTGGTCGCAGAAAAGGGACAGAGATCTGTGGTGAGCAAGACCAGCAACAAGTCGAGCAACCTAACAATTATGGCCTGCGTCAATGGTGTAGGCGATAAAATGCCACCAATGATAATCACAAAAGGGAAGACTAGCAAGTCGCTGCATGGTTTCCGCACGATGGATGCGCCCGATGGCAGCGTCTGGGCGTATCAAGAGAGCGGTTGGATGACCGATAGTATTGGAGAACAATGGTTTGACCAAGTATTCTTGAAGCATTGTGGAACTCAACGCCCGCAGCTTTTGGTGCTGGATGGCCATTCATCGCATGAGACCTTGGCCATCATTGAACGGGCCATAGAAGAAGATATCACCCTAATGTCCCTACCACCGCACTGTACGCATTATCTTCAACCACTGGATAGAAGTCTATTTGGGCCTTTTAAAAAGGCATACAACGCTATTTGTTCTGATTTCATGTCAGCGAATCCCCTGCATGTAGTCAATAAATGGTCATTCCCATCTTTATTTAACAAAGCTTGGGAGACAGCTCAATGCAAAGAAAATATTGTAAGCGGATTCGCTTCATGCGGCATATACCCTTTCAACAGACACGCAATCCCTCCATCAGCCTATTGTCCTAGTCAGCCGACGGACATTCCTGTGCAAGAAAAAGGTATCATAAATTTATACTTAGATCTTCACGCTTTATGGTTTTCTTTAGGAAATAATAATAAATTATAAAAGTATTATGTTGATATTTTGAATTCTTGAAGATTGCGTCGTACATTCGTTAATTTATAATCTTGTTTCACGATTTTAGCTTTACAAATTCAAAATTTCAAAGAAGCATGAATGTCAAGATCGCAGACTTTGAAATCACCACCTGTTTAATAAGAAAAATGGTTTTAAAAAATGAATGGTCATGTATTATGACGATAATAATAATTGTTTTCAAATACCTCAAATATTAAAATTTATAATATTAACCACAACAAAGATATAAAGTATTTCCGTCCTGTTAATGATTAATAAAATCAAAAGATTATTAACTTTTTTGGTATTGACTGTTTGTGCATTAGAATAACTTGATTTACAAATAATTTCATTTTATGCATCTTCATTTCATTATTGTGTTTTAAGGTGATAACACACAAGTCAATGAAGACGCACACATCCTACCCGACGTCACGGGAGACAGATTTAATGGTTGGTTGCAATTTCATTTTAATCATAATATCTATTAACATATACTTAAATCTTTATCATAGTGCTTTGAAATTTTTAGATTGTGGACATGCAGTCAATACTTCCTTATGTTTAACACCTTAAAATCATTCATGTTCATGTTTATTCTAATTTAAGGTCGGCTAGTTTCTGCCCCGATTTAATTTAAATGGAAATCAAGCTATTCCTGTTATATTATTTTACCAGATGTAGTATCCTCTACCGCCCCCGTGGAACCGATGGAAGTTTCTGTAGTATCCTCCGCTACCCCAATGGAACCCAGGGAAGTCTCTGAGATAGTTGATCCGCAGACTATCAGCGAGGGAGCCAGCGGAAGCCTTGTTGACGATTTGTCATTTATTTCAACCAATGATGATGATGATTTAAACATACCTTGTCTAGATCTCAGTGATCCATCTCAATTGCTTGCGCTACTAAGTAGCGGCGAACTTGTTATGGAACCGAGTCCAAATACTTCTTTAGATTGCATTGACGAAAGTAGCATTGCCGATTTCTATTTACCAGAGCAAGTTTTAACCAGACCTTCTGGTAAGCAGAGTGCCCGTCGGAAAAAAACAACGCACAGAATTCTTACCAGCCAGGCGGTTCAACAGGAAAAGTCAGAATGCAACCGTATAAAATTAGAAAAAGAAAGTAGGAAAAATAAGAAAAGACCAAAGAAAGAAAAACTATAAAGTTCTGAAGATGATTTGATTGTTATATGACCCAGTTTTTCTAAAATATGCGGTTACGACAGTCACTGACTGGCACTTTGTTTGCCAGAACGTCTGCCTAACTCAAATAGCAAAAACGAGTTTGTTTTTCAATGGCTGATTGCAATCACGTTTAAACGAACTTGTGTTAAAGTAAAATAAAGTGTATTCATAGGTATAACAAAGTTAGCCTTGAAAAACTTTGATATTTTTTTAAAAACCTTTCGTCTGTCCGAAATTTCCCTACTAAAATTACATGTCCGAGTTTTCACGCTCAGTCGTCCGAATTTTCCCGTCTGCGTCCGAGTTATACCGGTTTGAGGGTGGGTGCGATTTATTATTTATTTCGGATTACAGTTCTCTGTCAAGTAAGCCAATCAAAACGATTTGCGATCTTTGGACTGGCTCTGATATAATTGTTTGTTCCTATTGTAACACATATGAGCGACGGGTACCAGAAGTTAACTGAAAACCAGCAGCACAAAAAACGTCCGAATTTCCCCGGATTTACCCTATCCTTACTTTTTAAGAGTTCCCAGCTCTGATCGAAAACAGGCCCAGTCAATTCTCGAAATAGTCCGGTATTTCGGCGCAAACGTTATACAGATAGTGTACAGCGATACGACATACGGCATCGGTGGCCGAGATTTGCTATTGGAGCTTGTCAGCTCCCATTCCTCAGCCTCCCAAATCTGTGTCGTTCAGACCATCCCTGTAACCACGAGCAGTGACAAGTCAGAAGTTTTGTCGAAAATGAGAACGTATCCAACAGTGAAAGTCGTCGTTATGTTCATAGGATCTTTTGAACTTGAGTATTTGGTAGACACATTGAACACTATTCAAAGAAATGAATTTCTTTTCATAAGTTCTGAAGGATGGGGAACCAGGCTAGATGTTACGCCGTACACGAACTTGGTTGGTTCCATCACGCTGACGTCACAGTTGCCTATTAATGCAATATTTGACAAGCGTATGAAATCTCTTAGTCCTAGCAGATCAGATGCAAGTCCTTGGACTCGTCCATACCTGGAGAAATTATTTAACTGTTATTATGAATGGAATTACAATAAAAGTTCGAATCATCCTTGTAGGTAAGTTTATAAAAAGGAGGACACTGTTTCTTTTAAGATTTCCGCATCAAATGCCATATTAATTAATTTCATGCAATTATTTTTTCTCTTTGTTTAAGCAGACTATGTATAGAAAATAAACTGAACTGTTCCTACCCTAATGATTATGATTATGATGGGCGATCTGTGTAGATCCAGATCAGCCGGTACATTCGTTCCGTCTGATCAGGATCTACACCTTTTGCTTTTAGATTCATTAGGTTATTTCTGACCAAGGGGCGACGGATGTGCCGGCTTATCTGGATAGACACTGGTCGCACAAATAATAAAACCCACACATATGGAGTTAAAGGCAAACCTGATACAATGCAGTATCCATGTGATTATTACAAACATGGAAGATCAAAAACACTGTACCTTAAATAGATCAGTAGATAATTCATAACAAAAAGTATCTGCATTACAGAAGTGTCACAAGAGACAAATTGAGTCATAAGAGACTACAAATTTTTATCGTAAAATGCTAACCTAGCATACTTAGAGAGACCATACAGATATTGCATGTACATTTAAACCTGCCCTAAAAGCCACCTGTCTTAAACAGCCATTTTGAATATGTCCTTAAAATATATTTTGTTGTTGTTGTTGTCTTAAACGGCCACGTGTTAAGCAGCCACTTTTAGTCATTCCTCGGGTGGCTGCTTAATGCAGGTTTGACTGTAAAGGTATAAGCTTATTCATCGTTTTAGCGGTTCAGAAACCTTGGATAATATCAACTTCCGTATAGAAGCTTGGGCACCGTTTGCCGAAAGAGCAGTTTACACTTTGCTTGAAGCCGCCCGTTTGACGCTGATTGCCAAGTGTAATGGCTACACCAACAGCCTGTGTCCAAGATTTAGGAACGAAACATATGCAGTACGCTATACTTTTTTATCATTGGGGTCATACACTCGAAACGTTCAAATTCTAATGCAAAACATTGTTGACAAGTAATACTTTATCAAGGCATTGAAAGAACTGAGGGTCGGCATACCAATTGAAAGGACTTTAAAATTTTAAAACTACTTAAGTAAGTTACTATTATAAGACAAGCTGAAGCTGTCAACAGTCAGAAAACTGTTAACTCTGGGTCTGCCGACCCAAAAAGAACTGAAGGTCGGCATATCTACTGTAAGGACTTTCAAATTTTAGAACTACTTTTCGGCGGTTCTTAGGCCTGTCGTAAGTTGCTATTATTAGACAAGCTGAAGCTGTCAACAGTCAGCAAACTTTTAACTCTGGGTCTGCCGACCAAAAAAGAACTGAGGGTCGGCATATCTACTGTAAGGACTTTCAAATTTTAGAACTACTTTTCGGCGGCTCTTAGGCCTGTCGTAAGTTGCTATTATTAGACAAGCTGAAGCTGTCAAGAGTCGGAAAACTGAAAACTCTGGGTCTGCCGACCCAATAACGATTTTAACGGGTATACTTTTATTCTTCAGATATTAATGATGATGCTTAGTTTCACATGACATCTTTTCGCAGTTATTTTTGTAGAGGTTGTTATACAATCATTACACATTATTTATACATTATTTTCCAGATTCGCTCGCTTCGATGTTTTCACTGAAATTATAAAACCCGAAAAGGTATAAGATTTTGACGGAAAGCAATGCAAAATCAAGCAATTAGTCAACCGGCTTTGCTATCACTGATTTTAAACAATCAGATTTTGAGTCATTTCAATTTGTTCATAATGTTTATTTGTTTCCATACACAGTTTCTCGAGGCAGTCAGAAATGTGCAAGTCCAAGTGAACGGCTTTAACACGAGGGTGTATGATGACAACGGAGACGGGCTAGCCGGCTACAAGATATACCAAGTGACACTAAATAGTAACGGTGCCTATTACAAAAATGTAATCTGTATTATGTAATTATTGTTTTTCTAAGATCATCTCTATTACATTCATTAACTTTCTTTATAATAAAGTTAAATAAAGTTATGTGAAGTTATATGGGACAAATCGGCGATAAATTGAAATCAGTCATGTCCAAAAGCTTTATGGCGGCTGTCAAATGTCTCCCCGTACATACAGTCATTACCGTAACAAATTCTTATCTTATAAAAGCTTATTCTAAATGTATGTGGTTTGTGGGGATATAAGAAAGGTATATACTTACCATTTTTCATGCAGCTTCGCGGCAAGTATGTTCGAACATGTCAGGGTCCCAAGCAAGATTTCCCGAAAGAAGGTCTGTGTAGGACAGTCTTAGAGAAGTAACATGCACAATTTTCCAATTTGTATTCATGAAAGTTAAATACTGCTACCATAGAGGGGCTTCGACAAAACAGACTGAAACCCCTATTTATCTGCTACCCTACCCCGCCCCCACCCCTGCATATAGGATTTTAAAGATTTTACATAATGCAAATAAGGGCAATGTAGATTATTCCTATATTATCCAGTCATACTGGAGAATAATACAATTTTTATGTCGTTATTTTACATTGATTTTCATAATTAATTCCAGAACTACTCCCTCGGAAGATGTCTCGTTTCCGGGCGGCGCGATTGCGGCGATTGTAATTCTGGCGATCGTCTGCTGCATTCTGGCGGAAATATTGCTTTGAAACAGACATGGCTGTTTATGTTCCTTTACGTTTTAACTCAGTTCTTGCTTATTATTTTAGATTGATCAGAGCGAACCTGGGCCCTTCTCTTTGGACACTTCGATCACTGTTAACTCTACCTGTAACAACAAGATCAGCAAATGTTTAGAGTGTTTTCCTATTCCTACTAAACCGTAAGTATATTAGTAACCAGTGCCCAGAAATCAAACAAATAAGACTGAAAACCAGTCTCTTAATCTGAGTAGCTGGTTAGACTGGTGCCACTTTCGATTATTTAAAAAATACACTGGTACCACGTTTGATTATTTAAAACAATAGATCTCTCTCAATATCACGGATAAGATAGAGACCGTAGTACCAGTCCAGTTACTTCTTAGCTTAAATCCAGGTCTTTATTCTTGAATGGTCGTAGTGCATGTTTGGTCACAAAAAGCGACAGTAAAGTGTATCCTTCTAGCTTTCCTGTGTTAAGCTAGAATAAAGATTGGTATACGATTTAAATTAAAATCTAGTTTTATAAGCCTATGTAACGTTGCAAATTCTCTCAGTTATATTCAAATAGGCTATTCGGACCTTTTGTATATTTATTTCAAATTATAAAAAAAAATAATAAAGCATAAACGATAGATAAATTACAAGTAAAAATAACACTGAAATGTATTCATAATTAATTCCAGAACTACGCCCTCAGAAGATGCCTCGTTTCCGGGCGGCGCGATTGCGGCGATTGTAATTCTGGCGATCGTCTGCTGCATACTGGCGGGAATATTGCTGTTTATTTGCAACAGACATGGCTGCTGTTTTAGAATAGGTAAGTTTGATTTTTCTTTAAAAAAAATATTTTATACAATTCTGGCATCTTCAAAGCGCATTAAATGAATAAACAATAAAAACTTAATTTTAATATATCATATTTCATTAATTTTGAGTTTATCATATTTCAGTAATTGTAATTTTGCGCTCTGATCGGAATATACGCTCTATATCTGATATGTTTGGTCAACATTTTGTTTCAGTTAAAGATCCACACAAGACCAGACCTTCCAAAACAATAATATAGTTAGGCGGGTTCAACCTCTAGCTTTAACTCGGAGATGTAGAAAATTAAAAAAAAATACTCTTCTTGAATTGATAAAGAATTGCAGGTTTAATTCTTATATTTTTATCATTTCTTTGATGATTTTTTGCTGATCTGTAACAGATGCAAGTTCGTCCCCGAAATGGCCTTGTAGAACCTCAACATTCACAAAACTTAGAAACGCCGTTCAAAAGTATACAGTGCGAGGCTTTGAGGTCTATTGTGTCTTTTTGTCTTTTTTTTAAACGTTACTGTCAGACCTTCCTTGTCTTTATTTTATAGAAAATGGGCGTCCTAAGTTCACCGATTCCTACTTAACGCCTGTCTTTGTGAGAGAAAAAACGGACAATGGTGTTGGTGGCAGGGAATATAGGCCTGAGTTGCCGGAAAGGGACGATACTTACGTAAAAATCCCTGCTTCAAGTGTGTCCTACAATAGATCACCTAACTCCACTGATAGCAGAACCTACAACAGAACACAGTCGTCATCATCTTGCAGAGTTCAGGTCTCAGACGGAAGTTTTTCTACTTCCGCAAGTGGTGGAATTATGGGTAGATCGGACAGTGTCACGACCGGAAGCCAGCAAGCAGCCATGTCGGGGATGGAAAATCTCGCTTACGGGAAGGAGGAGGAAGTTGAAAGACCTTCTGGTGTGCCGATAAGGAGGTCCGACAGCCAACAACCGAGTAGCGGATCTGGAACCATCTCACATGAAAACAGTATATCAGGCTCGGACAGAGGCCCGGAACCACACGCGTTCCAGAAAACCAAACTCGCTCCAGCGATACCCTCTGCTGTGGTCTACCAAGCAGACGGTAGCTATATAACTGCCCCCGGGAACAGTGCTCCGGCCTCGGATAGAGGCACGAGCAATGGGTCAGTGGTCAGTTCCGGCAGCGGAGGATCACAACCACAGCAGCATAGTGATCAGAGTCTTGGATATTTACATACTGTTCATACATTGGACGATAAATTAATGTAGCTCTGTGAAAACTTATTCCACTTTCTGGAAAAGCGGTCGAAACACTGCCGCTAAATGTCCCGGTGAAGTGTTAAGTTTAAATGCATGGTGAAATGTCTACGTTTAAGAATAACATATCGTTACGAACAAACCAATAGAGTTCTAAGTGCTAACACTAAACACTCGCAGAAGAAAACCGAGTAAATATACTTTTCTGCGTACCTGTTAAGAAATTTCGGTTATTGTGGCTGTCCAAAAATTCCGTCTTGCGTGCGTGATTTATCTCTTCCGAAAATGGTAGTGTTCCTTCTGAAAAACTCGATTTTATTAGACTGGTCTTCTATTCCATTAAAAGCAAGTTTGAGGAACGGTTCCAAAATGGCGTTTACCGAAACGAGTTCTGATACACTTTATGCGATATTCAATAATGTATGCTTTTATCAAGGTAACATTATTTTAACCACTAAATGTTTTTTTTTATTTTTTTAAACAACAACAAAGTTTGCTTTATTCAAACTTTTAAAGAGTTATTGTCTTACATGTATCAATGTGTAACATATAATCCCGCGTTTCGTTTTCTTAAATATCACTGATTTAGTTCAAAATATGTCATTTAGTGTTACTAGAATGTTTGCTAATATCTATGCTGTAATGTGTAAATGTGTTTAGATGGAGGCTTGATCCATAGTATACCAATATTATTTCAATCACAAAGGCATTTCTTGAACTTTTTTGAGATTTTCACAATTCTGGACTAATTTTTTATGTAATATGTACTTTAAAGCGAGAAAATCATATGTTATTGCTTCATAATAATCAAAAAGTACTAAGACAAGTATAGGTCACATCAATTAAGAGATATGTGTGAGCTTGAAGGGGCAATGTGCAGCAAACGGATTGCCATATAAATGTAAGTAACACGGTGTACATTTCTAAACATCTGATCTGTTATACGGTGCCATTGTCGGAATCTATAGAGCCATTTTAGTCAAGTATTTGAACGGAAACGCATAAAAATTAGGACTATTTCCTGTTGCGAATGAGTTATAAGGCATATTCCTATTTATCAAACTGTGAAATTGCAGCTGGGCTGAAATAAACAGATATATGTAGTCATAAATTCTATCGTTTTATATTATCTACTGCATAATGGTTGATATATTTAAGGAATGATTCTTATTTTGGTGCGGTTCATGCAGATTGGACGTGCACGCGAGAGCTGGCAAATCCATAAAGCGCGCTAGCGCTTTATGGTAAATTTGCCAGCTCTCGCGTGCACGTCCAATCTGCATGAACCGCACCAAAATAAGAATCATTACTTATATTTACATTTTATTCATTTTTTTCTTTAAATAAACTTAAATCGAACGCTTTCAAAAATTAGTATTAAGTGAAAAGGGGGAGTAATACGTGGGAGTTTTCAATGGTAACAGCCATGACGTTATTGACGTCATTATGGTTCATGCGGTTCATGCAAAATGAACCGAATTTTTTTAAACGAAGAAATCAATAGGAATGTAAATATTTACTGTTAAATACTCAATGTTGAAAATAATAATGCATACATATTTTTAAATAAAAGTTTATATTTAAGATGTGTTTGGTAGTTATAGGATTATTTTGCCTAATCTACTAACACTCGCAGAAATCTGCAACGTGGTGACCAGCAAAGATTTTATTCGGAAAATTTTTAAAGCTCATGTAAGTTTTAAGGATACCGATTCCACCTTAGTAAAAATGCTAGTACGCGTATACAAAACGAAAATGCGGTAGCGTATGTACAAATACATACTCGATAGAAGATATTGATAAAAACGTGGTCCATTGCGCTACCGAGCTTTCCTCTGATGGGCAACCAGTTATATCTCAAAAAAAGTAAAATATGCAGGAATCGCCACACTCACAAAACACAGCCTCCCCACGCAGCAAAAATGAAGAGAGGAAGAGAGAGAGAGAGAGAGAGAGAGAGAGAGAGAGAGAGAGAGAGAGAGAGAGAGAGAGCATGTTTGAAATAAGTATGTCAATTCAAATAGGGAACCTTTTGGGATACCGCCTTGGTAATACTTTTACAACAAGTTATAGGTCAGAAACAGCCATCCAAATCTCAGACAACTAGTCACTACTATAAGCAGCCAGTCAAACGCCAAATAAATCAGCCAGCCATGGGTACAAAAATAAACAGCCATAGCTCAGACACTTAAAAAACTCAGTGACATAAGTCGGATAGCTGGCCATAACATACATTATGTAATGAGTTAAATACAGCCATGGCAGCCCTAAGCCAGCAACAGCCAGCCACGAGTCAAAAACAGCCAGCTCTGAGCTAGAAACAGCCAGCCACGCGTCAGAAACAGCCAGCCCTGAGCTAGAAACAGCCAGCCACGCGTCAGAAACAGCCAGCCCTGAGCTAGAAACAGCCAGCCACGCGTCAGAAACAGCCAGCCATGAGCTAGAAACAGCCAGCCACGAGTCCGAAACAGCCAGCCATGAGCTAGAAACAGCCAGCCACGCGTCAGAAACAGCCAGCCATGAGCTAGAAACAGCCAGCCACGAGTCAGAAACAGCCAGCCATGAGCTAGAAACAGCCAGCCCTGAGCTAGAAACAGCCAGCCATGAGCTAGAAACAGCCAGCCACGAGTCAGAAACAGCCAGCCATGAGCTAGAAACAGCCAGCCACGAGTCAGAAACAGCCAGCCATGCGTCAGAAACAGCTAGCCATGAGCTAGAAACAGCCAGCCATGAGCTAGAAACAGCTAGCCATGAGCTAGAAACAGCCAGCCACGAGTCAGAAACAGCCAGCCATGAGCTAGAAACAGCCAGCCATGAGCTAGAAACAGCCAGCCATGAGCTAGAAACAGCCAGCCATGAGCTAGAAACAGCCAGCCATGAGCTAGAAACAGCCAGCCATGAGCTAGAAACAGCCAGCCATGAGCTAGAAACAGCCAGCCATGAGCTAGAAACAGCCAGCCCTGAGCTAGAAACAGCTAGCCATGAGCTAGAAACAGCCAGCCATGCGTCAGAAACAGCTAGCCATGAGCTAGAAACAGCCAGCCATGCGTCAGAAACAGCCAGCCATGAGCTAGAAACAGCCAGCCATGAGCTAGAAACAGCCAGCCATGAGCTAGAAACAGCCAGCCATGAGCTAGAAACAGCCAGCCATGCGTCAGAAACAGCCAGCCATGAGCTAGAAACAGCCAGCCATGCGTCAGAAACAGCTAGCCATGAGCTAGAAACAGCCAGCCACGAGTCAGAAACAGCCAGCCATGAGCTAGAAACAGCCAGCCATGAGCTAGAAACAGCCAGCCCTGAGCTAGAAACAACCAGCCCTGAGCTAGAAACAGCCAGTCATGAGCTAGAAACAGCCAGCCCTGAGCTAGAAACAGCCAGCCATGAGCTAGAAACAGCCAGTCATGAGCTAGAAACAGCCAGCCATGAGCTAGAAACAGCCAGCCACGAGTCAGAAACAGCCAGTCATGAGCTAGAAACAGCCAGCCCTGAGCTAGAAACAGCCAGCCATGCGTCAGAAACAGCCAGCCATGAGCTAGAAACAGCCAGCCATGAGCTAGAAACAGCTAGCCATGAGCTAGAAACAGCCATGTTTACGTACAGTTTAACCTCCGCTTTTGAACATACAATTGTATTTCTTATAGAAGAATTTCAGACGTGTATCAATATTGCTGATTTTCGTAATTACTACGTAAATGGTGTTTTAGTAAGAGATTACGAGTACATGTATTCAAGTTTACTTTCCATCTAAATTAGTAACACGGATATCGGTACGAAGATTTTCATCAAATAATTTGAAATAAATATCAAATTTCGCAATACAACTACACCGTTCATTTTTTATACACCGTTCATTTTTTATCACCAATCTTTTCAATGGTGTGAACATTCCTACCTATGTTAAGGACCATCTGCATTAAAAAACAAAGAGCGCCTGTAGATAAAGACCACGTTGTATTTGCTCCACAACAAATCACCATCTACTTTATAGACCACTTTTGGGGTTTCGTCCAAGTGGTCTTTTAAGGCAGGTTTGATTGTATTTCTTCATCTTATTATTACTAGTACACATTTATTTCAAACGCTCTTTTTTCTAAATCTGACTTCCCGAAAGTTTGAAAGTTGAAACAAGTGTCAGACATTTGTTTAGACAATGTGTGAAAATCTGTCTGACAGAAACAAGTTCTGTCGGACCGAAACATTTTTAAAATGTATAAGCAAGAATTGGGAGTTCAAATTTTTGTCTGACATTTGGTCTGATAACATAAGATTACGTCGGACCGGCCCAAATTTTACCGGACAGGCCCTTCGATCTGGCAACTTTTGGGACGTCTGTTCTACGTGCATATTAATACTACATTCATAAATGCTTATAGAGCAATAAATTTGCAGCTTTTTATGTTTATTAAATAAAAATATCGAAGCGCCGAAACGAAAATCTGCTGATTTCATTTCATGACCAAATATGTCAAGATCGACCGCGCAAGAGGAAGTTACTTTTTATGCGTATATAATTTCGTAGGTATTAGCAGGGTATTTTTGATGATTAACCAAAAAAAAACATAATTGTTCGAGATTCCCCGACACCCTTTGTTTTTATTAAATATATGTCACCCATTACCCTCAACGTCAACTTGTAAAAAAAAATGGAACAATAGTGGTTACGAATAGCCACATACACAATCACAGACCTCTTCATGTTGACCAGTGCCCAAGGTTATAAAACTGAGCACGAAAACATCTGATTGGCTGAAATGGCGACTGGTCGCCATTTCAGCCAATCAGATGCTTAAGATTTGAGACTGGTTTCCGATTTTAGCTTAATAACCTCCAGTCCAGTAGATGGATTAAATAATAATAAGGTTAAAAACTTATATTCAAAACGTCTAACTTTTAGAATGGTAGAGTGGCCGTGTCAATATCAGACAGATCACAATAGAAACATTACGTTTTTGTTTGTAACGTTTTAGTAGAGGTCGTCAAATTGGAAATGACAATTCAACACATACTTAGATATTTAAGAACCGCAACTTCTTTAGCCTGTAGACACAAAATGAATTGCGTGTTAAATGAAGTTGCGTTTTTAATTTCTTAAACTATATATAATATACTTAAAGAAAAAAGAAACGCAGGTTCTTTACATGAACAAACGAATATATTTGGTGTTTAAAGAAGTTGCGTTTCTAATGTATTTTTAAAAGTACATATGTACGTTAAGAGAAAATGGGTTGGTATAATCATGATACCTTATCCATAATCGGTATATCTTTTGCTGATGTACACGTAACACGATATACTAGTATAGTAAATAATATTGACAATGTATATAATTACATCACTATGTCTGAATTTGTAAACCTTTCTTTAAATCTAACAAGACAGTATCACTAACAGAACATAAAATAGATTAAAAATCAGGTGCAATTGCGTTAGTACTGCGTTGAAAAAAAAAACATATTCACATAACAGGGCTTAAGGGCCTGCCACACTCCTCCCAATTCTATTCATCGATTAAAAGAAAATTATCAAAATCTCAATAACGGCAAAATGCTGTTAAATGAAACTTTGCACAAATGTATGTTATTAATGTATCTTTATTTTACAGATGGTAAGACACGTTAGAAAAGTAAAGAAAAATAGCAAGATCTAAAAATTCCCTCAACTTCTATTTACATAAATTCACAAAAACTAAAGAACACAAAACATCATTTTAAATGCCCACATGAGTAATATGATACTGACGACAATTTATTGTGTCCTCGTGATTTACAAATGTAAACTTTACGAGATATTAGTAGGCTATAGACCACTAATTCATTTTCCATAGACTTCCATTATAACCTTTCATCAAGTTCTGATTTTACTATTGGGTCAAGCCCGTAAAATAGTACAGTTCTCAACAGAACCAACCTAGAGACACCGTAAAACACCAATTCCACCATAGAATGACCGATAAACTTTTTCGACATTTTAGCCAGAAGTGCATCACCCCATTCTCTGCGGAACTTTTGTTTACATTCTGTCAAAATTACAACTATTTTTAAAGATGAATTTGTTTCTTTTATTCAATACCTATTTTATTATTTCTATATCCAAATTACTAGACAATCTCTATATTTTCTCAAAATAATTTTCTTTTCAAAATATATATTTTCATTTTCTACCAATCAAGCTTGACTTCCTGTTACTGGTCCGCAAATTCCCTGCACAAAATTATTTAGAGGCCTGATCACCAATATTTACTGGTCTGTAACCAGTAAAAGTGTGTTTGACCTTCAATTTCCTGGTCGCGTAAACGGATGACAATCACTGATTTCTCTTTTAATAGTTGAAAGTTTTTTACAAAGTACACAACATTTTCTTGTCAGAATCATTGCGCTCACGAGGGAATTTAAAATTATGTTCTGCATCGCTTAGTTTTTGTGAATTTATGTAAATAGAATTCAAGGAATTTTAGGTCTAGCTTTGTTTCTTTACTTTTCTAACGTGTCTTACTGTATGCAAAATAAAGATACATTAGTAACATTCATTTGTGCAAAGTTTCATTGAACGGCATTTTGCCATTACTTTGATTTGATGATTTTTATTTTATCGATGAATATGATTGGGAGGAGTGTGGCAAGCCCTTAAAATTAGAAAACTGAGAGTGGAGACCAGTCTCAAATCTCAAGCATCTGGTTGACTGAAATGAAGACTAATCTCATGCAAACCAATCAGATGCTTGAGAGTTGATACTGGTTTATGAATTTGGCTTAGGAACAATCCCTGCAGACTTAAAATAGATAAAAATAGAACTTTGAAAGCCACCGAACACGACAACTATGAAAAATTGCAGGCTCGGGTTGATTGAGCCTGTTCATCGGCAGTAATGGAAATGCATATTACTGCCCACGCCGCCTAGCCCAGGGTTGAAGCTCGAGAACTAATTGAAGACAATTCCGAGATATTCTTCTCGATTTACGTCGGCGTTAGCTTCACAGTCAGCTGTGTTCATACCTTGGGTTTGTATGTCAGGTACCATTTTTGATCAAAAATATTTTGCTTTGTTGTTCACGTTCAAATAAGATATAATATTGTCGTTTACGTTTAGATGTTCCAATGTATACATAAAGGTTAAAAGGTAAAGGTTATGGGTTTATAGTCTGGTTCGTACGAAACATATTCACCCGACTTTCACATTTACCCCCTGATCACTGGATATAAGTCCTTCGTTAACAGTCGGCGCCGAAAGGAGCCACGGGATCACTGGCGCTTGACCAGCCGCCCGCCCCCCCCAACCCCCACCCTGCTAGCCCTTGATACACCCTTGATTCCTTGTAAAATGGTGTCAAGTCACAGATATTATTCCATTCTATCAAAATATGCGTCAAATACACCGTCAAAATCGATGTTAAAAAACTGCATATTCTATGAAAGTATAGTTTAAATTATATATGTACATAGAATATGCAGTTTTTTATCTTCGATTTTGACGGTGTATTTTCGCATATTTTGATAGAATGGAATAATATCAGTGACTTGACACCATTTTACAAGGACTCAAGGGTGTATTAGTAAGGGCTGGCAGGGTGGGGGTGGGGGCGGATGGTCAAGCGCCAGTGCTACGGAACATTAGCTTATATTCCTCACAGGTACCCATTTATACACATGTTACATAACAACAGCTGGGTATAAATGTATTGTGGATTCTTTTGAATCAGAACACACCAACCAAAGTTTAACGTTTTTAACTTCCTTACTAGCATAAAACATGAATGTAGCAAACGGCGTTTCAACACTTTTTGAATGAGCATTTCTATTTTAATAATGCATATAAATAAGTATCGCTCATAAACCTTACAATAAAGCTTATGTATGGTCTTTTTAGACATTAAAATTGAAACTGAATCTGGATAAAACTGTTTAAATCGAGCATTGATTAATGCAATAACATCTTCTTATATTACAATAAGTACACAAAAACTCTGCATAAAGACCAGCCCAAAATTAAGACAACTTAAAATAAGACCACTGTTTCAATGTCTCTTTTAGCAGCTTCTAACTACTTTTTTACCCCATAATTACGAGCACCCCACTATTTTGACCATTTTAATCAGGTAATCTTAAAAATAAAGAGTTTTACTGTTTACCTGGTCACAAAGCACAAAGAGTCAGGATTTTCAAACAACACCAAATTTATACAAGGCGTTCGATCATCTACACGCACACATTTATGTGCAACAACGGCATCCACAAGAAATCTGCCCAACCAAACTTTCTGTGAATTCGTCTCGGTGGCATAATTTGCAATGTATACGGTTGTTAGCATCCATGACACTACCGCCCCAGTTTCTCTGACTGATTCCTCTGTACGCGTTCAAGTTCACTATTGTCAGTAAAGTGAGCAAGAAAGCAAGTTCTCTAGAACTGACGAGTGCAAGTTGAATTGGTGAATTAACCACAACTTTCCCCTCTACTTGACAATTTTGCTGCAAGAGCATACAAGCACACAAAACAAACGTAGTTTATTGAACTGTCTGGCAAAACGAGCAGATACTTGATTAGATTTCCGACATAACTTCTAATCAACTGACATTAACTGCCGGATCTATCACCATCTGCAAATAAACACTATTATTTATTACCCTCAAAACTCGATTTATTTAGAAGACTGGTCTTCTATTCCGTCAAAAGTTTGAAGAACGGTTCCAAAATGGCGTTCTCCGAAACGAGTACTAATACATTTTATGCGATATTCAGTAATTCGTATTATTACAATCATTGGAAAGTGAATATATAACACAATTTCGGTCGTTGTATCTTGCAAAACCATTCCGGAGCCTTTTGAGTAAAATACTCGGAAGGTAAACCGGTTGGGCTTTCTGAATAAATCGAGGAAATACTCGGTAAGCTAGCATTCCCCATCCTCTTCCGGAAGGGTTTAATCGTGTACGAATAGTGTGCATCCATTTTATGTATGATTCGTTGCCATTAAATATATTAGTTGAACGGTAGGTAGACATTTTGCGCTGAGCGCTCGGTTGGTCCTTCAAATTTCAGAAATTAACAATTTGCATATTCTTATACCATTTTAACGTGTTCGTTTAAGCTGGTATCAGTTATTGTATACTTTATTCAAGGTAACATTATTTTAACCACTAGATGTTTGTTTTTGTTTTTAAACAACAACAAAGTTTGCTTTATTTAAACTTAAAAGAGTTATCGTTTTAAGTTTATAATTGTGTAACGTATAATCCCGCGTTTCGTTTTCTTTAATATCACTGATTAAGTTCAAAATATGTCATGTGGTGTAATTTTATTGGTTTGAATGTTTGCTGATATCTATGTTGTAATTTGTATATTAATGTGTTTAGCCTGCATGCTTGAACTATAGTATAACAATATTTTTTCAAACACTAGGGCATTTATTGAACTGTTTTGAGATTTTCACAATTCTGGACTATTTTTTTATGTAATGTGTACTTTAAAGCGAGAAAATCATATGTTAATATTTCATAATAATTGAAAAGGACTAAGACAAGTTTAGGTCATATCAATTAAAAGACATCGGTGAGCTTTGGGGGGTTAGACATATTTTTAGGGAATGTCCAGCAAACGGCTTGCCATATAAATTCTCGTAACACGATGTACAAATCTAAATATCAGTAATAGGGTGCCGTTGACTCTATAGAGCCATTTTAGGCACGTATTTGAACGGAAATCCCCCAAAACGTATAAAAATTAGGACTGTTTATTGTCCAACACTGTCAACCCGAGTAGGCATTTCCTGTTGCGAATAAGTTTTAAGGTATATTCCTGTTTATCAAACTGTGAAGTTGAAGCTGGGCTGAAATAAAAGATAAATGAAATTATAAATTCTATCGTGTTATATTATCTACTGCATTATGGTAGACATATTTACCGTTTTAATACTCAGCGTATAAACTATAAATGCATAAATATTTTTTAAATAAAAGTTTATACTTTTAGATGTGTTTAATAGTTACAAGATTATTTTGCCCAATCTACTTACACTCACAGAAATCTGTCACGTGATGACCAGCAAAGATTTTATTCGGAAAATGTTCAAAGCTCATGTAAGTTTAAAGGAAACTATTCCCACCCCCCCCCCCACGCCCCCTTAGCAAATTACTAGTACGCGGAAACACCATGAAAATGCGGTAGCGTATGTAGGCCTATAAATGCCGAAGAAAGATGTATTTGGTCCATCTGAAAAAATAGGTCCGGCACGTACCGTTCCGTACTCCGTACTTCAGGTTCTGCTGTAGCAATTCGATAGACGACGTCACTGATAACGGTCAAACTTTTAAGATATTAGTAAAACGCTTTATTTGGTAGAATCTTTAAGTTTTTAGATATATGGTAACTAGTAATTGATTGCTTAAATGTGATTATATGATAACAATTTAAATATTTGCAAACAACTCCCTTCGCCCCCCCCCCCCCTCCCCGACACACACATACACAAACAAATACATACTCCATAGAAGATATTGATAAAAAAAACGTGGTCCATTGCGCTACGGAACTTTCCTCTGATGGGCAACCAGTCATATGTCAAAAAAGTAAAATATGCAGGAATCGCCACACTCACAAAACACAGCCTCCCCACGCAGCAAAAATGAAGAGAGGAAGAGAGAGAGCATGTTTGATATAAGTATGTCAATTCAAATAGGACGCAACAAACAATTAACGAAAAAGAGAACCTTTGAGGATACCGCCTTGGTAACACTTTTACAACAAGTCATAGGTCAGAAACAGCCATCCATATCTCAGACAACTAGTCACTACTATAAACAGCCAGTCATACGCCAAATAAATCAGCCAGCCATGAGTACAAAAATAAACAGCCATAGCTCAGACACTTAAAAATCCAGTGACATAAGTCGGATAGCTGGCCATAACTTATACAGTATGTAATGAGTTAAATACAGCCATGGCAGCCCTAAGCCAGCAACAGCCAGCCACGCGTCAGAAACAGCCAGCCATGCGTCAGAAACAGCCAGCCACGAGTCAGAAACAGCCAACCATGCGTCAGAAACAGCCAGCCACGAGTCAGAAACAGCCAGCCATGCGTCAGAAACAGCCAGCCCTGATCCAATAACGGCCAGTCAAAACTTATACAGCTAGTCATTACCATTAACAGCTAGTCAATACTTAACAGTCAGTCATTTGCCAAAAACAGATACTTGCAACTCAAATAGCCAGTCATAACTAAAGTTACAGCCAGTTATAACTCAGACAGCAATATTTCAAAGTATAACTGATTTCATAACTTTCGGATCCAAATGTTCCGATGTTACCGCTAATGCTTAAACAATAGTAAAGTAACACTTACAAACTGTTTAGTTTCACTAATCGTGAACATAATTCTTAATTTCAATTTAAGTAAAAATAGGAATGGCTTTGTGCACGTCTTTACACCTCAATAGAGCAAATAAACAAGGATACAGCCATTGAACCAAAACATTGTCGTATCCATTAAAAGTATATAGTATATAGTATTACAGAATTGACCTGCTAAATATATTTACAGTTTCACACAAATTTAAATGTTCTTAAATAAAGTAAAAGGAATTAAATGAATTAAATATTTAAGACAGTGTAAACAAGGTATGTACAAAATATATGTATTTAAAACCCTACTGAAAATCATTCAGATGAGGAGAAGATTTGTATTAACAAGATAAACATCTTAACTGTCACAGGTTTAATAGTATAATATGTTCGTTGACCTCCGCTTTTGAACATACATTGTATTTCATATAGAACAAATTCAGACGTGTATTTATATTGCTGATTTTAATAATTACTACGATAATGGTGTTTTAGTAAGAGATTACATGTATTCAATTTTACTTTCCATCTAAATTAATAACACGGATATCGGTTAGGAGTTTTTCATCAAACAATTTAAAATAAATATCAAATTTCGCAATAACAACTACACCGTTCAATTAGTATCACCCATCTTTTCAATGGTGTGAACATTCCTACCTATGCTAAGGACAATCTGCATTCAAAAACAGAGAGCGCCTGTAGATAAAGACCACTTTTTATTTGCCTCACAACAAATTCACCTGTAAAAAAATACCAACTTCCTTTGAAGACAACTTTTGGGTTTTCGCCCGAGTGGTCTTTGAAGGGAAGTTTGACTGTATTTCTTCATCTTATTATTATTATTACTAGTAAGTATTGATTTCAGTTGCAACGCCCATTTTTTTGGCTAAATGCATGTCAAAATTAAATTCATAAATTCTTCTAGAGCAGTAAATTTGCATCTTTTTAATGTTTATTAAATAAAAATATCGAAACACCGAGACGAAAATCTGCTGATTTCTTTTTATGACAAAATATGTCAAACAAGACCGCGGAAAAGGAAGTTACTTTTTCATGCTTATATTATTTCGTAGGTTTTAGCAGGGTATTTTTGACGATTTACCCATAAAACATAATTGTTCGAGACCAGAGACCACCCGACACCCTTTGTTTTTTCATTAAATATGTGTCACCCATTATCCTCAACGTCAACTTTTAGAAATAATAGAACCATCTTGGTAAAGAATAGCCACATACACAATTACAGATCTCTTCATGTTGACCAGTGCCCAAGGTTATAAAACTAAGCATGGAAACCAGTCTCAAATCTCAAGCATCTGATTGGCTGAAATGGCGACTGGTCGCCATTTCAGCCAACCAGATGCTTGAGATTTGAGACTAGTTTCCAATCTCAGCTTTATAACCTTCAGTCCAGTAGATGGAATAAATAATAATAAGGTTATAAACTAAATATTCAAAAACGTCTACATTTTAAGATGAAAATTGGCCGTGTCGAAATCTGGCATATCACTATAGAAACATTAGGTTTTTGGATTTGTTCTTGTATTTTTTAAACTGATATTTGAATATGTTTTAAAAACATGTACAAATTTACAATATTAATGTAACATATTAACAAACTTTGTTTATTTGTCTCTCATTCTGCGCATAATTCTTAATTTCAATTTAAATCAAAAATAGGAATGTCTTGTTTGTTTGTTTGTCTTGGTTGCGATGGTCTTTAGCATAGGTAGGAATGTACACAACATTGAAAAGATGGGTAATACAAAATGAACGATGTAGTTGTTATTGCGAAATAACATTCATTGTATATATTAAATCTGTTATATGAGTTACCGCCCATGAATGTTATCCTTGTATTTTTACAGTAACATTCATTGTATTTTTAAATCGAAATCTGGCATGTCACTATAGAAACATTAAGATTTTGGAGGTTTTTGATTTGTCAAATTTTAGTAGAAGTCATCAAATTGAAAATGACTTTTCAACACATACTTAGATATATAAGAACCGCAACTTACTTAGACACGAACTGAATATCGTGTTAAATGAAGTTGCGTTTTTATTTTTTTTAACTATAATATACTTAAAGAAATAATAAACGCAAGTTCTTTAGACACGAATATTTTTCGTATTTCGTGCTTAAAGAAGTTGCGTTTCTAATTTCTTTTAGTACATATGTATATCGTTAAGAGAAAATGGGTTGGTACAATCTTGATACCTTATCCATAATCGGTATATCTTTTGCTGATGTACACGTAACACGATATACTGGTACAGTAAATAATATTGACAATGTATAAAATTACATACCTTGATTTGCATTTCTAAACCTTTCTTTAAATCTAAAGCGATCTAATAAGACATATAACAAAAATACATATAAAAAATAAAAAAATAAAAACAAAACCATGTGCAATGCTTTGAGAACTGCGTTGAAAACAACACATTCCCATAACAGGGCCTAAGATCATACAACTGCGATTGGAAACCATTCTCAAATCTCAAGCATCTGATTGGCTGAAATGAAGACTAATCTCCATGTAAGCCAATCAGATGCTTGAGAGTTGCGACTGGTTTATGATCTTGGCTTGGGAACAGTCTTAAAATAGATGAAAAGAGGATTTTGAAAGCCACCGAACACGACAAATATGAAATATTGCAGGCTCGGGTTGATTGAGCGTGTTCATGGGCAGTAGTGGAAATGCATATAACTGCCCGCGGCGCCTAGCCCCGTGTCGAAGCTCGAAAACTAATTCCGAGATATTCTTCTCGATTAACGTCGGCGTCAGTGTCATAGTCGAACTGTGTTTATATCTTGGGTTTGTATGCCGAGTACCATTTTTGATTAAAAATATTTTGCTTTGTTGTTCACGTTCAAATAAGATAACTCTCGTTTACGTTTAGATACATGTTCCAATTTATACATAAAGGTTAAAAAGTAAAGGTTTTGGGTTTTTGTCCAAAGTTATAAAACTGAGCATGGAAACAAGTCTTAAATTTCAAGCATCTGATTGGCTGAAATGGCGACTGGTCGCCATTTCAGCAAATCAGATGCTTGAGATTTGAGACTGGTTTCCAATCTCAGCTTTATAACCTTCAGCCCTGGTTCGTACGAAACATATTCACCCGACTTTCACATTTACCCCCTGATCACTGGATACAAGTCCTTCGTTAACAGTCGGCGCCGAAAGCAGCCACGGAACATTAGCTTATATTCCTCACAGGTACTCATTTAAACACATGCTATATAACTTCAGCTTGGTATAATTGTATTGTGATTCTTTTGAATCAGAACACACCAACCAAAGTTTAAAGTTTTGAACTTCCTTACTAGCATAAAACATGAATGTAGCAAACGGCGTTTCAACACTTTTTGAATGAGCATTTCTATTTTAATAATGCATATAAATAAGTATCGCTCATAAACCTTACAATAAAGCCTATGTATGGTCTTTTTAGACATTAAAATTGAAACTGAATCTGGATAAAACTGTTTAAATCGAGCATTGATTAATGCAATAACATCTTCTTATATTACAATAAGTACACAAAACTCTGCATAAAGACCAGCCCAAAATTAAGACTTAAAATAAGACCACTGTTTCAATGTCTCTTTTAGCAGCTTCTAACTACTTTTTTACCCCATAATTACGAGCACCCCACTATTTTGATCATTTTAATCAGGTAATCTTAAAAATAAAGAGTTTTACTGTTTACCTGGTCACAAAGCACAAAGAGTCAGGATTTTCAAACAACACCAAATTTATACAAGGCGTTCGATCATCTACACGCACACATTTATGTGCAACAACGGCATCCACAAGAAATCTGCCCAACCAAACTTTCTGTGAATTCGTCTCGGTGGCATAATTTGCAATGTATACGGTTGTTAGCATCCATGACACTACCGCCCCAGTTTCTCTGACTGATTCCTCTGTACGCGTTCAAGTTCACTATTGTCAGTAAAGTGAGCAAGAAAGCAAGTTCTCTAGAACTGACGAGTGCAAGTTGAATTGGTGAATTAACCACAACTTTCCCCTCTACTTGACAATTTTGCTGCAAGAGCATACAAACACACAAAACAAACGTAGTTTATTGAACTGTCTGGCAAAAACGAGCAGATACTTGATTAGATTTCCGACATAACTTCTAATCAACTGACATTAATTAACTGTCGGATCTATCACCATCTGCAAATAAACACAATTATTTATTACCCTCAAATATATGCTACTGTACAGTGGTCAATATTAATAAATGAAATAAACACTTATATGATATCTAAATTCTTGTGAAAGAATTTGTCTCACCGCTATATTTTTATATTTCGAATATTCGAATCTGGAAATCAAAATGATTCTATTAATTGAACTTAGCCTCATTATGGTAACATTATTTTACCTTAAAACGCGCAAAGAAGCTATGGACTCTATAGACTTTGATACCCCTTTTCTATCTCTGAAGCTCGAAACAATATAAAATCTAAACAACGACTATGTCGACATTATTATTTCGACCGAAAGAACAAACCGTTTACGCCCGCTGAAACAATCATGTTATTATTATAATGTTCACGTCTTTTCTATGCTCGGCAATTTTTCTTTGTTTGCTAAACTTTTCCCCTTGTGGTTTATTTCGCTCTTTCTTTATATAGTCGGCGTCTTTTTCTTTATTTAGTCATTTAACGTAATACTAGTATTTCATTGGGAAAAGAAAATAAATTCTATGATAAACGCCAGTAATCAGTCTGCTATACACGTACATGTATAAACACAAGAAACATTATATCATCTGTCAACTTTTCAATATGTCTCGGAGGTTTTTCAATTTTTATTTATATTATAATTTACCAGTTTAAAACTTATACTTATTTTCTTCAACAAATCATTGTTTTCCTATTTAGAAACATGAAAAGAAGTGTTATACCATGGTTGCTACACGTGATTGGGCTCGTGCATGGGTTGGGCACGGTGGTGCTTCCGGGTGACGTTTACATCGAGTTTATAGGTGCCATCTATTTTACGCCGGCCACAGACCAGAATCCAACATGCAGCGACATTGAGGTTCAAACCGTTCAGAACATTCAAGCAATTAAGTGGACACTGGAACAAGTTAACAAGGACCCACTAAACTATAATACGGGTGCTAAAGTAGGTAAGGAACATCCTTAATGTTGACCCACGATACATGATTTGGATTACTGATGTGTTTTGCAGGTTTAAGGGGTGTTCGGATGTGTAAACCCTTAATTGTTTGGTGTTTGGCAGGCTGACGATTTATTCAGACTTGTAATTAGTAGCTTTGATTTAAGAGTAAGTCAGACCACTAAATATTATCGTTATTTTTTTGCAGGTTTAAGGGTGAGTCAGACCTGTAAATACTAACGTTATTGATTTTCCGACAAAGGTTTAAGTGTGAGTCAGATCTGTAAATGCTAACGTTATTGATTTTCCGACGAAGGTTTAAGTGTGAGTCAGACCCGTTATTGATTTTCCGAAGGTTTAAGGGTGTGTCAGACCTGTAAATACTAACGTTTTTGATTTTCCGACGAAGGTTTGAGTGTGAGTCAGACCTGTAAATGCTAACGTTATTGATTTTCCGAAGGTTTAAGGGTGAGTAAGACCTGTAAATACTATCGTTATTGTTTTTTCGCAGGTTTAAGGGTGAGTCGGACCTGTAAATACTCACGTTTTTGTTTTTTTCGCAGGTTTATGGGTGAGTCAGACCTGTAAATACTCACGTTTTTTTTCGCAGGTTTAAGGGTGAGTCAGACCTGTAAATACTAACGTTATTGATTTTCCGACGAAGGTTTAAGTGTGAGTCAGACCTGTAAATGCTAACGTTATAGTTTTTTCGCAGGTTTAAGGGTGAGTCAGACCTGTAAATGCTATCGTTATTGTTTTTCCGCAGGTTTAAGGGTGAGTCAGACATGTAACAATGACGGAGAAGATAAGACGTTGGCCCTCAAATTGGCTGCCGAGTTGCAGAACTCTGACAGAACAGATATAATCGGTAGGCTACCTAAGGCCAAAGACCATAAAACTAAAACTGGAGACCAGTCTAATTTCGCCATTTCAGCCAATCAGAGGTTCGAGATTTGAGACTGGTCTCCTTTCTCAGTTTTATTTTCTTGGGCCTATTCCGTCAATCCAACGGACTAAACTGTAACGGAAGATAAAGCTATATTTTATTGATAACATCAATTTCTGTGAACTGTGAGTCTGTGAACTGGAAATGTATTTCAACTTCAAGTTATCTGTATTGAGCAACAAAAATAATTACCTTTGACTACCAACGTTTCGAAGTTATGTATAAACCTGAAATACATTGTCATATTTCAGACTTTCTAAATTTCAATACAAATGCTCACTTTTAGGGCTAACCACACTCCTCCCAACCACGTTCATCAATAAAAAGAAAATTATCAAAATCTCAATTATGGCATAATGCCGTTCAATGAAACTTCGCACAAATGTATGTTACTTATGAATCTTTATTTTGCATAAGATAAACAACACAAAACATCATTTTAAATGCCCACATAAGTAATATGATACTGACGACAATTTATTGTGTCCTCGTGACTAATATATGTAAACTGTACGAGATATTAGTAAAAGCGTATTTGACCTTCAATCCCCTGGTCGCTTCCTGGTCTCGTAAACCGATGACAATCCTGATTTCTGTTTTAGTAGTTAAACGATTTTTACAAATTACACAACATTTTCTTGTCAGTATCATTGCACTCACGTGTGGATTTAAAATTAAGTTTTGTATCGCTTAGTTTTTGTGAATTTATGTAATTAGAATTTTAAGGAATTTTAGGTCTAGCTATTTTTCTTTACTTTTCTAATATGTCTTACTCTATGCAAAATAAAGATACATTAGTAACATTCATTTGTGCAAAGTTTCATTGAACGGCATTTTGCCATTATTGAGATTTTGATAATTTTCTTTTTATCGATGAATGTGGTTTGGAGGAGTGTGGTAAGCCCTTAACATGTTTAAGTTGTATGCTTTCCAAGAAAATAAATGCACCTTATATATTTGTAGCACAAGTAAATGTTACTATCATGAATCTTAGTAGTTATAAGCCCCGGTTATGAAAGTAATTGAAATCAACTCTCGTTCAATATATTTATATTGAGTTTGTTGATTTTCTGTTTAAAATCGACAACTGAAATTTTGAATTGTATAAGTGTAAAATTATCCATGCAGGTGTGATCGGGTCAGACTACAGCTCAGAAAGTGAGGCCATATCTCGTCTGCTGAGTTCTCTTCCGGCTCAGTATCGTCTGCTACAGTTCGGATTCTCGTCAACATCCGTGTCGCTTAGCAACAGAGATATTTACTCGAACTTCTTCCGGACTATTCCACCCGACAATATACAAGTTGAGGTATGTTCATGTTGTCTGGTGAGAAAAATGTGGGGCTCGACCGGAACTCGGGACGTAATACTTTTTTGACTGTCCGCTTACTATCCGGTCCGCTTATCCATTTTCCGATAGGCTACATGTAGCTGAATGAACAAAAAACGTAAAATTGCTCTCTTTGATATAACGTTGCTCATGTTTATAAGAATTGTTTCTCCTTTATCTTTTATCTGGTAGCGCTGCTATTATCAGGCAAATTCGGTAGCTCAATAATAGTAGAGCTTCAGCACGCTAAGCCAGAGATCCGAGGTTCGAATCCTGGTCGAAACTGACACATTATTGTCCCTGCATTATTTAAGTAGTTAATTTAAATAATCATTTTGATCATAGAATAAAAATCCATGGGTATGTCGGCGGCTAAATTTATATTTACAATGTCAGTTTAATAAACTGGTATATAAGTAAATTAGTTTTTTGTAGCTCGGACTCTTATTCTTGCTTATAAGTTTAAAAGGTGTCACTTTATTTCCCTTAATTCTCGGGTACTTCGCGCTCAGGCAAGTGCGCGAATTTAAATTCTACGCAAAATTTTGCCGTATAAGGTTGTTACCGTGTACCTATCCGAAAATGCAAATACGTATTTTATTTTATTTCATAAAAAGGCAATGCATAAGTTCATCGAGAGACTGAACTGGACTTACATGGCAATCATCCACGATAATGACCCGTACGGCACCGGTGGAGTCAACGGTCTTCTGGCGGAAATGAAAAATTTGGACATCTGCTTCCCCGTCATCATTGCCGTCGGGCATCTCTCGTATAACGCGACGACTCTTGAACAAGATATTGAAAATAAAATCATAGGCGCTGATATTCCAATCAGTGGCATACTTGTTTTTGGAAGTTCTAAGTTGGCGGAACTTACTTTGTCTGTCACAGAAAATATCATTAAGAGAAATTCAAACGTAGTACGCCCTGTATTCTTGTTTTCCGAGGCCGGCGGCTATATTGAGGGACATAAAACAAAAATTTCAAGAGGTGCATTCGTTTTGAACCCGCCAAGAATGATTATTAAATCATTTCAAGACGAATGGCATAACATATTTGTTAACCAGACCAAATTGGCTATTGAGGTCCAGAATAATAACTGGTTACGCAATACTGTCGAAACTAAATTCAATTGTTCAATAGCAAACCAAACTTGTAAATCAATCAATAGTTCAGCGGTTGACGCTGTTATGCCTGCTTCAGTTTATAACCAGCATGCGGTCCAAGCAGCGCTTGTTATGGTCAAACTTGCAAAAATCATTTCACAAAATAAGTGCTCAAATGGAAACTGTTCAGCTTTTTACGACACTAATAAAACTCCTAGAGATGAGTTCATACGAAGTATGCATGGCTTAAGAGTCAATCTTGATCAAGATTTCGGCAGTTTTCGTCTGCCGGAATTTCAGGATCCTGACCTTATTATGGACTTTATTGCTACGTCTCCGGAAGTGAAGATTCCTGACGAGTTCCCGCTCTACGAGGTATACAACCACCAAATATGCAACTCACAAACAGGAGCGAATTGCTTGAAAAAAGTAAGATTTACCTAGGAAGTTGTCCGATTAACATTACACACTGAGAAAAAAGGCATAAAGCTAGCATCTTTCTGCAATGTTAACTTGGAATATTGAATCTTGTAAAAAATATACGTACATACAAATTCAAACTAAAAGCAGTATAATTTGCCTCATTCCACATGAAACTTCATGTTTGTGAATCAATCGGTCTTTTAACTTTCGTTTCAAGTTCGGAAAAATCGTTTTATTTGTTCTGTATTGAAATCAGCTCCGTCGTTTAACTCTTTTCACAGGCAGCAAAATACACCGGAAGCAAATCGTTAGAGGTGCTCAATGCAAGCATTAAAGACTACGACAAGAACGGCAATGAAATGTCATGGCCGAATATACGTAAACCTCAGTGCCCCGATGGATCGATATGTCCTGTATGTTTCGAGCTACAAGACGATGAATCCGTTCTGTTTATTCCGGGAGATGTATACATTGTCGGAATTGTCCCAGTACATAACAAAGGCGACAGTCCTCTGAAATGTGGAACCATCAAGCGAAACGGTGTCGATATTGTGGAGGTTATCCGATTCGCTGTTGACGAGTCTAAAACAAAACTCAGTGCAAAAATCGGCGTCATCATAATCGACAGTTGTAATGATCCCCAGATTATACAGGAGAAAATATTGACTCTCAACCGGCTCGGGATTTATGTCGGTGGACAATACAAATTTGTTAAAGATAAAATTATCGGATATATCGGTGGATGGTCCAGTGACGTCAGTAAATCCGTGGCGGAAATTACGTCAAGATTGAAGTACCCACAGATAAGTTACGCTTCCACGGCTGCGGTTCTAAGTGATCGCTCAAAGTATCCTTACTTTTTAAGAGTTCCCAGCTCCGATCGCAAACAAGCCCAGTCAATTCTCGAAATAGTCCGGTATTTCGGCGCAAACGCTATACAGATAGTATACAGCGATACGGCATACGGTATCGGTGGCCGAGATTTACTTTTAGAGCTTGCCAGCTCCCCCTCCTCTACCTCGCAAATCTGTATTGTTCAGACAATCTCCGTAACCACGAGCAGTGACAAGACAGAAGTTTTGTCAAAAATGAGAGCGTATCCATCAGTGAAAGTCGTCGTTATGTTCATAAGTTCGTTTGAACTTGAGTATTTGGTAGATACATTGAACACTATCCAAAGAAATGAATTCCTTTTCATAAGTTCTGAAGAATGGGGAACCAGGCTAGATGTTACGCCGTACACGAACTTGGTTGGTTCCATCACTCTGACGTCACAGTTGCCTATTAATGCAATATTTGACAAGCGTATGAAATCCCTTAGTCCTAGCAGATTAGATCCAAGTCCCTGGACTCGTCCATACCTGGAGAAATTATTTAACTGTTATTATGAATGGAATTACAATAAAAGTTCGAATCATCCTTGTAGGTAAGTTTATAAAAAGGAAGTACAATGTTGTAGCAAAAACATTGTAACTTAAATAGATTAGTTGATTACTTCATAACAATAAGTGTCAGCAATACAGTTTATCTTTTTTGACGTCATTAGTAAACAACAGTTATAAACAGTTGTTCCCATTATATTTTGCGTATCGTGAAATATTCGACCCAAATTCTATTGAACTAATTCATTTATTTCTGATATAAATTGTTTCATTTGATAAAAAAACGATTTTGTTTCAATTTATTATAACATACACAAATGTACTTAGTAAATTACAAAAGTTAGTATTCATTTGTCAGATTATCTTAAGTCTAATCATTGTACACACAACTTACATTTTACAAAAATACGGTACTAATAAAAGAACAAGGCAACTTGTGTTACAAGACACTGTACAAAATTTACCGTAAAATGTTCAACTAAAATACTAAAAGATACCATACACAGGAATTTCAATAGATGCAAATTCTTGCATTTTGATGAAAGCTAATTTTAATTTTTTCCACTTTTGACCCAACTTAATTCTGAGCTTAGGGCCATTTTGATGCAAGAGAATTTCAGAAAAATATGGTCAGATATTGTAAGAATATATATAAATATATGTCTTTTGCATTTTAAATATGTAGTAAATATATATTTGTTCCTTCAACAAATGAATGAGACTTGAAAACATGTTAATAAGTATATAAGTTCAATGAAAGTAGGTACGACTCGTCACAATCTGATTCAAACCCCTTGAAAATTTTAACAAGGGTACAGATGACCCCTGGTTTTTTAAAAGCTATTGCAATCCCTGCATACAGATATTACATGTATATGTATTTAACGTTCTCATCGTTTTAGCGGTTCAGAATCGTTGGACAGTATCGATTTTCGTATAGAAGCCTGGGCACCGTTCGCCGAGAGAGCAGTTTACACTTTGCTAGAAGCCGCCCGTTTGACGCTGATTGCCAAGTGCAATGGCTACACAAACAGCCTGTGTCCGAGATTTAGGAACGAAACATATGAAGTATGTTATAAAATATTGTTTTTATTGTTTATCATTGGAACGTGCACAAGAAACGTTTCAACATAAATGCAAAACATTATTGACAACAAGAAAATATTTAGCATCGGAAGTACTGAGGGTCGGCATACCTACTGTCAGGACTTTTGAAAATTAGAACTACTTTTCGGCGGTTCTTAGGCCTGCGGTTTGTTACTATTATTAGACCAGGTGAGTCAGAAAACTGATAACTATGGGTCTGCCGACCCAATAAAGCTTTTGATCTGTATATTTTATTCTTCAATGCCCAAGGTTCGCCATTTCAGCCAATCAGATGCTTGAGATTTGAGACTGGTTTCCAATCTCAGCTTTATAACCTTCAGCCCAGTTATTCAGGTGTTTAGATTCACAAGCCATTTCTTTGTAAATTTATTTTCGAAAAGGATTTTATGCTCTCATTGTACATTATTTGCAATTATTTCCCCGAGTCGATTTTTAAATGAAATTATAATACCCGAAACGGAATGGAATGTAAAATGAATGTTATAGCAAACTTGTCAACCGGCTTTACTCTAGCTGATTTTAAACAATCATTCCATTTAGTGCATAATGTTTCTTTGTTAAATACACAGTTTCTGGAGGCAATCAGAAATGTGCTGGTCCAAGTGAACGGCTTTAACACAAGGGTGTATGATGACATTGGAGACGGGCTAGCCGGCTACAAGATATACCAAGTAGCACTATCCGGTAACGGTGCCTATTACAAAAATGTAATTTTTATTATGTAATTAATTGATTTTGAACATCATTTCTTCTAAATTCATTTACTATCTTCATCGCAAAAGTAATATAAAATTATGTTAAGTTATATGGGGCATAGGAACGCTGAATTTTCATCAGACATGTCCAGAACTTCTGGCGACTGTAAAAAAAATTTCCCCGTACATACAGTCAGTACCGTTACAAATTCTTATCTAATAAATGCATATTCTAAATGCGTGTGGTTTATAGGGATATTAAAAAAGATATATACTTGTATTCAACTAACATCAGAAAGCTTTATTAACTCCGTTTTATGAAGCTTCTCGGCAAATATGTTCGAACATATTAGGGTCGGATCCAAGATTTCCCGAAAGAAGGTTCTTGTGGGGCAGACTGCAATTTTATAGGTTATCCTGTTTGCGACGTTTTTATATGTTTTTGTTTTGTTTTGTTTTCTTTAAGTTATCTGTTTATGTTCCTGATGTGACGTTAATTTCAAGTTTTAACTCAGTTTATAGCTTTTTGCTTAATATTTTAGATTGAGCTAAGCGGACCAGGACCCTTCTCTTTGGACACTTCGATCACTGTAAACTCTACGTGTAACAGCAAGATCAGCAAATGTTTAGAATGTTTTCCTATTAAATCGTTAGTATTTTAGTAACCAGTGCCCAGAAATCATACAAATAAGACTGAAAACCAACTTAATCTCAGTAGCTGGTTAGACTGGTACCACTTTCAACTATATAAAAATACACTTGTACCACGTTTGATTATTAAAAAATAGATGTCTTTCATCACGGAATAGATGAGACCGTGGTACCAGTCCTGTTACTGATTAGCTAAAATCCAGGTCTTTATTCTTAAATGGTCGAAGTGCATGTTTGGGACCAGAAAGCGACAATCAAGTGTATCCTTCTGGCTTTTCGGTGTCAGGCTATGGCAAGCGGATAGCACAATTAATCCGATATCCATGGTTATCGACCAATAACTTTAGATATCGATAATCATGGATATCGAATTAATTGTGCAAACCGCTTGCCATACTAGGCTAGAATAAAGTTTATCATTCGATTTAAATTAAATTCTATATTTTTATCAGCATATGGTTGGAAATTCTCTGAATTATATTCGAATGTCCTAAGCGGACCTTTTGCATGTTTATTTAAAATCATTATAAAATAATAAACTTTAAGCATATACGACAGATCCATTAAACTGCAAGTAAAAATAACACTGAAATGTATTCATAATTAATTTAGTTCCAGAACTACATCCTCGGAAGATGCCTCGTTTCCGGGCGGTGCGATTGCTGCGATTGTTATTCTGGCGATCGTCTGCTGCATTCTGGCGGGAATATTGCTGTTTATTTGCAGCAGACATGGCTGCTGTTTTAGAATAGGTTTGTTTGATTTTTGTTAATTAACAGTTATTTTATACAATTCTATCATCTCTATGTGCATAAACTGAATATACAGTGGGAAAAGTAATTTTAGTTTATCTATTTCAGTAATTCTTAATAGAGTTGGTTAAGTTAATCAGAGACTGCGTTTAGCGCCCTGGCGATTTCTTTTGTAGCCTGACGTATAATAAAGCCTGTTTTTGATATTTTGGTTGAAAGTTTAATTCAAAGAACCACACAGAACTAGACCTTCCAAAACAATCATACTAGTAATCGTATTAGTGAGGCGGTTCCAGATCTTGGCCCATTTCGGCCAAAATATTAATTAAATTATCTTACAGATGCAGGGAACATCAACAAAAAAAAACAAAGTATACATTTTCACTGGACTGATTAGATGGTCAGATTTGATTGTCCTCTTTTTCTATCATCGCTTTGATGATTTTTTGTTGATCTGTAACAGATCCAAGTTCGTCCCCGAAATGGTCTTGAAGAGCCTCAACATTCACAAAACTTTAGAAACGCCGTTCATAAGTATACAGTGCGAAGCTTTTAGGTCTATTGTGTCTTTTTTTCTTTTTTAAACGTTACTGACCTTCCTTGTCTTTATTTTATAGAAAATGGGCGTCCTACGTTCACCGATTTCTACTTAACTCCTGTCTATATGAGAGAAAGGACGAAAAATGGTGTTGGTGGCAGGGAATATAGGCCTGAGTTGCCGGAAAGGGACACAAATTACGTGAAAATCCCTGCTTCAAGTGTGTCCTACAATAGATCACAAACCTCTACTGATAGCAAAACCTACAACAGATCCCAGACGTCATCATCTAGTAGAGTTCCGGTCTCAGACGGAAGTGTGTCTATTTCCGCAAGTGGTGGAATTATGGGTAGATCGGACATTATTATGAACGGAAGTCAGCCAGCATCCATGTCGGGGATGGAAAATCATGCTTACGGGAAAGAGGAGGAAGTTGAAAGACCATCCGGTGTGCCGATAAGGAGGTCTGACATCCAACAACCGAGTAGCGGATCTGAAACAATGTCACATGAAAACAGTATACCAGTCTCGGACAGAGGTCCGGAACCACATGCGTTCCAGAAAACCAAACTCGCTCCAGCGATACCCTCTGCAGTGGTTTACCAGGCAGACGGTAGTTATATAACTGCTCGCGGGGACAGTGTTCCGGCCTCGGATAAACGCCCTAGCAATGGGTCGGTGGTCAGTTCCGGCAGCGAAGGATCACTGCCACAGAAGCACAGTGATCAGAGTCTTGGATATTTACATACTGTTCATACTTTCGATGATAAATGAATGTACCTCTGTATAAACTTATTCCACTTTCTTGAAAAACGGTCGAAACACTGCTGCTAAATGTCCCGGTGATGTGTTCTGTTTAAATGTTTCAGGCATGGTGGAATGTCTGCATTTAAGAACAGCATATCATACTGAACAAACCAATATTGTTGTAAATGGTTACCCAAAACACTCACAAAAGATAGGCGACAGCGATCAACGCGCTGAAAGCGTTGAAAGACTGTCGACGTTGTATCTTGCAGTACCATTCCGGTTCCTTTCGATTAAAATGCTCGGAAGGCAAACCTGATCAGCTTTCTGAATAAATTCTGAGGAAATACTCTGTAGGCTAGCATTCTGTATCCACTTCGGGTAGGGTTAAATCTTGTACGTAAATTGTGCATCCATTTTATGAATGATGTGTTGCCAGTAAACATATGATTTGCCCGTTAGGAAGAACATTTTGCGCTGAGCGCTCGATTTATCCTTTAGGTTTCAGAAATTAACAATTTGCATGTTCTTAAACCACTTTTTAACGTGGTTATTTAAGCTGGTTTCAGTTAGTGTATGATTTATTCAAGGTAACATTATTTAAACCACTAGATGTTTTGTTTTTTTAAACAAAAACAAAGTTTGGTACATTCACACTTTTAGAGATTTATCGTCTTAATTAAGTGTACCATTGTGTAACGTGTAATCTTTTCTTTAATATCACTGATTTAGTTCAAAATATGTCATGTGGTGTAATTTTATTGGTTAGAATGTTTGCTTATATCTATGTTGTAATTCGTATATTAATGTGTTTAGTCTGCATGCTTGAAACAGAGTATAAGACATTTATTTCAAGTACTAAGGCATTTAGTGAACTGTTATGAGACTTTCACAATTCTGTACTAATTTTTATGTACCGTGTACTTTAAGCGAGGCCTATGGTGAAATAACCATGTGTTATTGTTTCATTTTAATTCAAAAGAACTAAGTCAAGTATAGGTCACTTATCAATCAAGAGATATCGATGAGCTTTAAAGGGTTAGACGTATTTTACAGGAATGTGCAGAAAACGGCTTGCATTTCTAAAGATAGGGTGTCACTGACTCTATAGAGCCATTTTAGGCACGTATTTGCACGGAAAGCCTTCCCCACCCACCACAAAAAAAACGCATAAAACTTAGGACTACTTATTGTCCGCCATCAACTATCCAGAGTAGGCATTTCCTGTTGCGAATTAATTATAAGGTCCATTATTCTTTTGTTAAACTGTAGAATTGTAGCTGGGCTGAAATAAACAGCCAGTTATAAAATATATCGTTTTATATTATCTACTGCATAATGGTTGACATATTTACTGTTAAATACTCACTGTTATAAAGTTCAAGCATAATATATGTTTAAATAAAATGTTAATACTTTCAGATTTGTATTAGTAGTTGCAGGATTCGTTTGCCCAATCGTATTACGCCGTAGCTGTTATCACCAACCGTTATACATTTTACACCTAAGAGAAATAAGTGCAATTTTGGAGATGAACCTGAAACTGATGCACATACATTTCACACCTACTGGTCTGAAGGTTATAAAGCTGAGATTGGAAACCAGTCTCAAATCTCAAGCATCTGATTGGCTAAAATGGCGACCAGTCGCCATTTCAGCCAATCAGATGCTTGAGATTTGAGACTGGTTTCCATGCTCAGTTTTATAACCTTGGGCACTGGTCTTCTAAAATGTTATTACTGTAATATGGATATGAATATCGAAAAAGTAGCTTGCAAGTAGCCATAAGAAAGAAAATTTGTTCCATGGCTCAAGCAGCATTTTCCGCACCAGTTTATTGGCTCTTAGAGGGAAATGTTTAGACCTTATTGGTGTTGACTGACAGACATTGAAGTAGTAATGTTTATGAAATGCAATTATGACTAATCAGCATCAAGTCAACTCCAAGTTTCAACGGCATTAAACATGTAAACTGTATGTTCAGAGCCAAAATCCCATGATGACCCCATGTAAAGAACTATTAAAAAATAATAAATCTGTCTCTCATAGCACCATGATATTTGTGAATATATTGCAAAACAATTCAATTATCATCTTTACCTTAAATTAATATTATTTACTTAATTATTGCTGTAAAGTAATTAGAATTGTTATTTTCTGAAAACAGATCTGTTAAAATATCCAAAATAATTTAATGGATTTATCTAAGTTGCTATTTATTTACATAACAGAAATTAAGCTAATCAATAACTATCTACTCAAACTCTTTATTATCGATGCATCTCTATCACCAACATAAATTAGTTATGTTGAAATAGATGAAAAGGGAACTTTGAAAGCAATCGAACCTGATAAATATGAAAATATTGCAGGCTCGTTTTGATTGAGCCTGTTCATGGACATGCGTTGACATGCGTTTCCATATTTGAAAGCTTTGAGTTTGACCTAGATATGCCGAACTCTGTCATTTCTTGGTAAATATTATATCGATATGTTAGTTCAGCATTTTCACCAAAATACAGAAAAGTGAAATACGTATGCATTATCAGGAATGACCACATCCAGCAGACACAGCCTCCCCACACAGCCAAAAAGTAGAGAGGAAAATAAAGCATGGTTTTAGAATAATCAGTTTCAAAAAGGACTCCACAAACAATTAATGAAAGTGAGAACCCGAGGAATGAACAGAAGGAATGAACAATTATTGAACTGCATAAGAATTATTATTAATTTCAACAAGTACGCAGGTAACACAGGGTTCCAGCTGGTCTTACAACAATATCTTAGCAGTTCTTTGGCTTTCCCGTTAAATAGGTAGCACCTATAGTTCATATTATTTTTGACCGATAATATTACACCAATCCCTTGGATTTTATTTCTAAACCATATTTAGGTATTTAGGTTTACGAGAAATTTCATAAGTAATTCGGGAATTTTTGTCAATTTTAATTATGTGTCTGTGCTCTTAAAATATTAATAAAACGTTATATATAGTAAATAAATGTTTGTAAACAACCGATTTCTGTCGAAACATCTCCTATGTTCTGAGAGAGAAGGGGAGGTAAAAACAGAAAAGTGTAGAGACTGTCAGAGTTAATTTTCTTGGTATAAATTTTGGATGACAGGAAGACGTGTAACTGAACATAGGGGCGAGAGCTAGTCTACTGCTGAACTTGTATATATGCGGTTAGTAGCACAGGGGCTTGCTTGCATACATCAACCATAGTGAAATGAGTGTTTATTAGCATATCTTATAAAGTTATAGCATTTTGTTCGTCACTGTCGTGAAAATGACGATGGAAACGGTAGAAGCGCAAAGCAAGCGCAATGATCGTCGTCACACCTCCCTACAGTCGCTGTAAGAGCGCAATAAAATATGTATAAGCGCCTTGGACGCGCCGTATAATTGAGCTATCTAGAGACGCACTGACATCTCGGAGATCGCCGTACAAGAGGCTCCGTGCAAGCGCCACTGACAATAACAGCGTTCGCACTGCGACCTACGTGCGCGCCCGCAGAGCTCCTTTGGAGTTGACAGAGAACTTACTGCGTTGCTGCGGTGACCTAACGGCACAGTTTTAAGACGCGACGGCGTTTGATTTGTGCATCCTCAGGGTGCGCACCGTCGGTCGGCGTTTGATGAGATTCACTGTTGATGCCACTGCGTTGCTGCGGCGTTGCTTGTTAATAAGGTGTTGTGTGTACTGTTTTTTTGTTGTTGTTTTCTCTCTCCCCCTCTCCTTCTCTCAATTTTGTTTTTGTTGTGATCTTCAAAAATTTAATATTGAATGTAGTACAATCCGATCACATTCCAGCGTTGTCTTTGCGAACCTACCCTCATCTTCTTTGGAAAGTTAGATGCCTATCCTTGTACACGGTTAGACGGTTCTATTTTAATTCATTTTTATTAGTATTGTTTCATATTTTAGGCTTTTTCTTTTATTTCAGTTTACTATCTGCTATGTTAAAAAAATAAAGTTCCCATCAGTTAGTTTTATTTTATGACAGAACATGGGGACGGGAGCCAGTCTATGAGAAGTTATAGTCAAAGGGAAATAAATGCGACAAGACTCATCTGACGGACTAGTTTTATTCTATTGAAATATCTGTCCGCAGCTCCACGATTTAAAAACAACTATTCGCACCTCAATCGGACTCATATTTTAGTTCATATACATTCTAAGATATCGATTACTCAAAATACAACAGTGATCAAACCGAGTTATGCAGAAATATTGCACGATCTACACAGAAAATTTGACCTAGGATTACTTTTTACCTCGCAGGCTGGAAATCGTCTTCAGTATATATTGGGCTGTTCGTTTCCGCCAGCGTTAGTTGTCACTTCGGCAGCAAGACGGTCCATATTTATTTTATAATGCAAATTTGCTTTATTTCAACGATCTCAAAAGTGACAGTCTACACAAAATTTGATGGAAAGCATGGAGGAAGTGATGATGGAAGCGGATTGTTCACAGGATGACCAGAAAATTCACATAAGTGACAAAGAAAATACGATAGTTGCCTCCCCCACTTTGGACGAGTCTAAGATGACGATTGGCGAACGTATACAAGACGATAACAAAAAGGCCTTACAGAAGACCAATAACGGTATGTCATGATTTTATGCAACTACTATTTCTATATTTTAGTAAAATGGTATTTGCTTTTATTTTCTTTGATCGCTGTACTCGAGTTTCTGACATCAGCAACTTTTTATAGTCTGCCGTCGTCATGTTTACATTGCCCGTAAAGCAGGTCAAGATATCGTTGTCGTCTCGCTCTGATAGTTGCAGTTGTTATGTGCTGACGAGGGTGCTGAAAATACTTATTGACACCAACAAAATGTTCTCCGATAAAATTGCAAGTTCATTTATGCGCTTTAATTTTTTCCTCCGAATACTGTATTGACTAAAGGTTGAAACTAATATTAAAAAGCTTTATAAATTGTAGGTAGACTCGCTGATAAAAGTGATATATAAATTATAATTATTAAATATAATAGCACTCCACTTGCTGATCTGTTGATCTATTTTAAATTCAAAATTATAAGGGTGTGAACACTACAATATTTTTAGTAGAATAAAAGGTGTTGAATATAGAACTACATATTCCATCATGGATATTTTCCAGTATGTAAACAAAACTATATTTTCTCAGAAAATTGTTTTTTTATTAATATTAAATATTATCTGTAATCTATCTAAACGACTAATAAATACATAATAATAATTATACTGGCTGTAAATTTAATTACTAAAAATCATCAATTTTTGTAAATAAATATGTTTCTAATACTACAGTATGTTGTCAAAGATAACATAACATGCAAGAATGTTCTTTATTGCAATGAAGTTGCAACATGCATGTAAGTTACTCTCGACATGAGAAACAATAAACAGCAGCTCATTAGCAATAATTGTGCAGTCACTCCTGACAGCTGGGTCAACTATTGAACTAAGGCACTATGATGTAATGCCTAGTCTAAGAAACAGTTAATTAGCTCTAGAATATTTAAGGGCTTTGCAGGGATAATAAAGTATTGAATTGCATGTGCTGTTATTTTCTTGCTCTGACTTATTTGGAAGGCATGGATTTGTTGCCGCTATACATTTGACTTGGCAAGGTCAACAGTAATTTGTTTGTCTTCGGACATTCTACTAATAATCAAGAAATGCGTGTGTGAAATGTTTAACAAAAAAAATATTTTTCTTCAAAACAATGTCGAGTGATGCTTCAAAGTATCTTGCATATTCTACATGTACAGATATGCCAGTTGATCTAGATTTACACTGTTCGCCCATGCCATAAAGGTGTGCATATGGAGGAAAGGGTTATATGAAATATGTTAAATTTATATACTTGCAGAGAATAAGCATCAGGGAGATAATGCTGACAGTCCTACAGATTCAGAAAGTAACCAGGATGTTCGCAAAAAGAAGAAAAAGAATCGACGTAGAAACAGGGGAGGTAAGAACCACAGAAGGTGGAAACCATATGATAAAATGAGCTGGACTGAAAAACAGGCTTTAGAAGAAAAAGAGACTAGACGTGCGACCCAGAAGAGGGAGGAAGCGTTTGCTTCGGGGCACCCGGTCGCACCTTATAACACCACACAGTTTTTGATGGACGATCACTGTAAAAACGAAGGTATTTCTCCCGATCTCCATAGACATAGCTCAAAAGACTCGAGTGCGTCATCAGACACTTCCTCGGACTTTTACGACGACGAAGAGGAGGATGATGGGTTTCAGGAAAAGAATTTCATGGAGACATTTAACGACATACGTATGCAAGAACTGATGAATAAGAGTAAAGAAGAATTGGTGAGGGATTTTTTTGAAGTAGAATCCAAACTTGAGAAATCGGAAGAGAGGCGAAAGAAAATACAGCCCGATGTTAATTCATCGAACAGTAGTGTAGAAAGAGACATAGACTTTGAGGAGTACAAACGTCTTCAGGCAGAGAATGAAAAGTTGAGAAGAGAAAACAAACTATTGCATGCAAAAATAGAAAATGCTCAAGTTTCATAGTATAGAATGACTTGTGACATTTGTTATGTTTTACTTTTGTGCAAAACTGATGTTTCCGATTGAAACAAGATTGGAACCATGTAAATTAGTTTGCACCAGATCCATATTATGTCTTTTAACCTTTAACTCCATGGGTAAGCTTTGAATCACATGGGCAGCAAGTGGAGAATTAAATTAGCCTGCACATTTGTGCAGACTGGTTTGGGTCTACACTTGTCACTCGTGGGACATGAGCCATTTCCTGTTGTGTAAAGGGCATTATTTTGTTACTGAAACTGTTGTTGTTTTAAATCAAATAAAAACAAAGAACAGTTGTTTGTGAAGACTAAAATAAATAATGGTATTTGAACACTTATTATAAATGCATTGTAAACTTTCAGATATCACAATTTCCAAAAAAGATGAATCATTTTTTAAATTGAAAAATGCAACACTTGTAACATATGTTACAAAATTCAGGGAATTTACATTCAATTATTGATCAACAAAATTCAAAGGGATCATTTTATTATAGTTTTGATTTTACTGAACCTGAAATACAAAAAAGCAAATCGAAGCCTCGTTATAAATTTACTGTATCATGGAACACAATATTTTTTGCCTCTTGTTAGAACCTAAGAAAAACTGGTTCTACATTGTGAAAATGATACATTGGTACATTTTTTAAGTGCTAGACAACTAACTAGTCGTCTATAAGAAAAACCAATGTTTACCATAGGAAATCAGCAACAAGAATTGTTTTCTAAACTGTTTTTACTTGTTGGCTTACAAATAAGCAGATGCTTTCAGTTTGCTTGGTTTTGTTGGAAATATTCTTGAAGTGCAAGATGTATTAACCCTTTCCTCAATATATATGCATTTTTACGCATGTGCGACCAGTGTAGATCAAGATCAGCCGGCACATCCGTGCCATCTTATCAGGATCTGCACTGGTTGCATTTTGGTAAGAAATAACCAAACAAATATAAAAGCCAACAGTTGAGATCCTGATCAGGCTGCACAGATGTGCCAGCTGATCTGCATCTAAACTGTTCGCCCTCACAATAAAAGTGTATCTATGGAGGAAAGAGTTGAATGCAGTGCAAATTAGTAGGACTACTTTTGAAGGTTTTAACAGCAAACTGAATACAAGCGTTTTAAGCTAAGCGTGGTATATATATTGTTAAGCAACCAAGTTTTTGCAGATTGCAGTTTGCTTTTAATGATTAAATCCGATAAAATAAGAATTGCCATTAAAGTGTATTTAACGGAGTTTCCTTAAAGATGTGTAATTTACTTACATTGTTAAATTTTTCCATGGGTTATCTCTACAATAAAACTGGTGCAAATAAATTGCTTTCAGTTTAAACTTGGTTGCTTTGATGTGGAGATGTGCAACAAATAATGTGCCAGTAGAGGGAGAAATTGTTACTTTTAACATTCCCTCTAGTTAAAATTCTGTTATAAAAAATGAAAAAAAAAGAGAAAATTGCATTTGCATTATTGCTTTGTCATTTAGGTCATTTAAAAAATTCCATTTATGTTTATTTTTTGTTTACAAGTTTTAAAACAATTATTTTACATTAAATTGTGTGTACATTTTATTTTCATTTTATGATGAGATATAATGGCGAGCTAGGTATTCCTGCTCAATAAAATGTACTCATTGTGCACAGAAATTATTTGTTAAGCATTTTACCACAGTCTTTCAACATATATCATTCACTTGAATTTTTGTCATTTTCATGTTCATTATATACTCAGCAAAAATAAAAAGTACCCACTTTTCTACCTGTGATTTTGTAAAACTAGAAAAATAAAATAGAAAATATCTTCTTTGAACAGATCTGCATTGCTGTAATCATTACAAAGAAATAAAATGTTCTTAAAAATCTGCAGTCACGACTAAGTTATCTTTCCCTTTGCTATTATTGGGGTTTTAGGAAGAAGTAAGTGATTCTAAACAATATTCACATTTGTTGGAATTAAATCAATTTTTCCAGTTCTTCATGTCAATAAAATCACAAAAAATCATTAATAAAACAACTCGTCCTCTATAAAAAAACGATAGAAATCCCAAACATTTCCTATTACCTCCCTTTGAATTGAATATATAGGGGTGTTTAATCCATCATTCATTGTTATCTGATGGGCATTTGCTCAGGTTTAGGTGTGGAAGATTATGTTCACGAACAATTAAACTTAAAAACAACTGAGATTAATTAATAAAACACCTTTTGAGGTGTTCGTAATTAAATGGAAACATGTGAATGAGAATATAAGCATAAAAAGTGGGTACTTTCTATTTTTGCTGAGTATATATATATGGTATATGCAATAGAATTATGTTTGGTATGGTGTGTTTATTTAAGTTGCGCGTGTACATCTGAGAGATAAGAAGATATTAGACATCTAAGGATAAATTTCATTTCTTAAACAATGCAAGGGTTTTATTGTTGGGATTTTTCAAATGTTGTGTAGATGAACAATTTGATTATACTGAAGTTTGGAATGGAAGTTAATACATGAATTTAGTGGTTTGCCACTCGGGTATTGCAACAGTTAAGTGCATATTCTTTGTAAAAAAAAAATTGATATTTTTTTATGGGAGAACTCCATTTCATGACAGCAAAATTGTTAAGATTGAACGAATTATTCTCTGAATTTAAGAATCTGAACTGATATTTGGTTATACTCTTAAACTTAAATGTTAACATTTAGTGCTTGGACGAGTTTACGCAATATTCTGAAGCAAATCTATGTATGACCTTCATGCCTATCATGACAGCTTGTATGCTGACAAATTTAAGGCATTTTTGCCCTCTTTTAAAGAATATTATTGTTTATGTGATTCCAATTCAGCTTTTCAGCTGTGCAGACTTGTTCAACAATTTTACAGTGTGGTTAAAGTCAGTTAATATCTCAAAACAATTTAACAACTAAACCCTTTCCTCCATATATACGCCTTTTTACGCTTGTGCGACCAGTGTAGATCCAGATCAGCTGGCACATCCCAGCTGTCTGATCAGGATCTGCACTTGTAGCATTTTGGTCAGAAAGAACCTACTTATCAGAAAGGGAACAGTTTAGATCCTGATCAGACGGCACGTATGTGCCTGCTGATCTGGATCTAAACTGTTCGCCCTTGCAATAAAGGTGTATCTATGGAGGAAAGTGTTAATTGACAATCAAATATCCTCAAAACAAGGGCATCCATCCCCTTGCTGAAGGTGCCATTTTAGATCCTATCAATTTTTCAGCAAACTTCCACTTGACCTCTATTAAAGAAAGTAAATTTCTCTTTAATTCTAAAGTCAGTTTGAAAATGATCTCTAGTCAAGTTCGTGAAATTTTATGTTGTCAACTTGAATGTGTAACGTTTTGCAAAATTGCTGCATATGTAACGCAAATGATTGCTGTTTGCAACAAGAGTAGTTGACGTGTATAGGACGCAAATGATTGATGTGTGCGACTCGAGTAATTGCTGCCTATGTGATGCAAGTGATTGCTGTGTATTTGGCAGAAGTAATTGCTGCGTATGTGATGCAAGTGATTGCTGTGTATTTGGCACAAGTAATTGCTACATTCATTCATGATGCAAGTGATTGCTGTGTATGACAGTCAATTATCATGAGTTTTAAACCAGTGTGAATCATTGTCATAACAAACAGTATGGTAATCTTCAACAACAGAGTTTACATGAGAATGCATGTACCATTTCAGTGTTTTTTTTTTCACTTTTGAGGGGAAGGGGGTCGCAGCCCTTTGGAGGGGGAAAATTGCGACACAAAGTAAAGGGGAATATTTGGAAGATACTTGCAGCTGTCAAACACAACAAAACAAAGTATTCACTGATCTTTTGCTTTTTGCTTTGCTAACACTGTAGTATTAAGTAAATCATGCCTCATACTTCCCAGAGTTGCATTTTCTTGCATCAGAAGAAATTAAGATTTATCATTTTCAATATCATGCTATTTCACATTAGTGGAACAAATCAAACCGTCGGTAACAGACTCCAGCAAAGGGGGAATTTTTTATTAGACTTGGGGGAAAAATATATACTATTTTGAGGGGGAAATGGGGCCCAATTTCTCCAAATACTTGGCATAAATAAGACACTGCATTTTCTGTGGCAGACACTGGTTAACGTGTTACTCCATAGATGCATCTTTTATCACATGGATGACTAGTTTAGATCCATATCAGCCAGAACATCGTGTCATCAGATCTAGATCTTCAGGGGTTACATCTTAATCAAAAATAACCTGATGCTTAAAAAGGTGAACTGTGTAGATTCTGATCAGATGGCACAAATGGATCTACACTGTTCACAAATGCCATAAAAGGTGTTTCTTTTGGAGTAAAGGGTTAGAAATTCTGTTCCTTTGTATTGGCCTGCTGTAAAAAGTTGCTTGTGGTATTTGATTTCAATTTAATGTTATAACTGTATATATAAATGTGGGTTATAACAGCAAACACTAGCTTAAGAAGAAAAACACATGTATAAACAACTTGAGATTGCATTGTCAAGGCTTATATGGTCTGTTGTGGTTTTTTTTTCACCAGTAAAGGTAAATATGTTCATTTACCAAATAATTAAGTGGGTTTTTTTTAGCTCACCTGAGCCATAGGCTCATGGTGAGCTATTGTGACCCGTCTTTGTCCGGCGTCCGGCGTCCGTCGTCCGTCAACAATTTCCTTTAAACAACATCTCCTCTGAAACCACTTGATGGATTTTAACCAAATTTGTCCTGAAGCATCCTGGCACTAATGTCTACAAAAGTTGTTCAAATCATGACCACAGGATCAAGGTCAAGGTCACTGCTGCTAAAAATAGAAATTCAGTCTTTGCTCAATTACTTGAGTTTGCTTAGGACTATTGACTCCAAACTTGGTGTATGGGTAGCTTATATCAAAAGGCAGCTTGGGGTTGCTACCCAGGTGTCTGTGATCAAGGTCAAGGTCACTGTTGCTAAAAATAGAAATTCAGTCTTTGCTCAATAACTTGAGTTTGCTTAGGCCTATTGACACCAAACTTGGTGTATGGGTAGCTTATATCAAATGGCAGCTTGGGGTTGCTACCCAGGTGTCTGTGATCAAGGTCAAGGTCACTGTTGCTAAAAATAGAAATTCAGTCTTTGCTCAATTACTTGAGTTTGCTTAGGCCTATTGACTCCAAACTTGGTGTATGGGTAGCTTATATCAAAAGGCAGCTTGAGGTTGCTACCCAGGTGTCTGTGATCAAGGTCAAGGTCACTGTTGCTAAAAATAGAAATTCAGTTTCTGCTTAATAACTTGAGTTTGCTTTGGCATATTTACTCCAAACTTGATGTATGGGTAGCTTATATCAAAAGGCAGCTTGGGATTGCTACCCAGGTGTCTGTGATCAAAGTTAAGGTCACTGTTGCTAAAAATAGAAATTCAGTTTCTGCTTAATAACTTGAGATTGCTTAGGCCTATTGACTCCAAACTTGGTATATGGAAAGCTTATATCTAGAGGCAGCTTGGGGTTGCTACCCAGGTGTCTGTGATTAAGATCAAGGTCACTGTTACTAAAAATAGAAATTCAGTTTCTACTTGATAACTTGAGTTTACTTTGGCCTAGCGACTCGAAACTTGGTATATGGATAGCTTTTATCTAGAGGCAGCTTGGGGTTGCTACCCAGGTGTCTGTGATCAAGGTCAAGGTCACTGTTGCTAAAAATAGAAATTCAGTTTCTGCTTAATAACTTGAGTTTGCTTTGGCATATTGACTCCGCACTTGGTGTATGAGTAGCTTATATCAAACGGCAGCTTGGGATTGCTACCCAGGTGTCTCCGATCAAGGTTAAGGTCACTGTTGCTAAAAATAGAAATTCAGTTTCCACTTAATAACTTGAGTTTGCTTTGGCATATTGACTCCAAACTTGGTATATGGGTAGCTTATAACAAGAGACAAATTGGGATTGCTACCCACATGTCTGTGATCAAGGTCAAGGTCACTGTTGCTAAAAATAAAAATTCAGTTTCTGGTTAATAACTTGAGTTTCATACTCAGGTGAGCGATTCAGGGCCATCATGGCCCTCTTGTTTTAGTTATACCTGCTGTTATGTAAAAGCTGAAAATGTTGTTGCTAAGTCTACAACAAAAAAAGCAACTGCAAAAACAGTATTTACTTTGTGGGTAGCTGTTAATACATCTAGGTAACAATTTGTATTTGCTGTCAATGTAGAATTGTATTACTTGCCAGTGTAGACCCAGATCTGTTTCTGATAACAACTTGTGTAGACCAGCATTTGGCCACACAAAATTTACTGAGCATAGTAAAGCAGGACCAAGGATAAAACACTAGCTATTGGCATATGAAATTGTTGATCTATAGTTCAACTGGTTCTTTCAAATTGATTAGATACAAAATAGGCCAGATTTTGATACAAATATGATTCGTTGACAACTGGGTCATACATGTTTGTACCTTACTAAAAGACCTTGAAATAGGAATTTTGTCTGTCTGTTATCTTGAACTATTAACTCCATCTAATTATATGACTTTTAATTTATGAGCAGCAGTGTAGGTCCAGATCAACCAGCACATCTGTGCCACATGATCAGAATCTATGCTGTTTGCTTTTAGATGAAGTGTAGTATTTTTAATCAAGAAGTTAACAGTGTAGATATTGATCAGAAAGGAATCTCTTTTTTTATGTGCTGGCTTATTTGGATCTACACTATTTGACCATGTGATAAAATGCATATCTATGGGGTGAAGAGTTGAGAGCACAGTACTATCTTATCAAACTGTAAATCTGGGTCCACACTGGTGGTACAAATGTATTTGTTTGTAAAATCCCAATCAATCTGTACATTTGTTTTCCCTGTTGTTTTTTTTAACCACTTTGAACAGGGAAGATTAGTTAGTGTGTTTGTGGAAAGGTTGAGGTATCTTGTAGTTTGGTTATCTTGAAGCACCATGCTTGATAAATTCAGTTATAAACTTAAAACACTTAAATGTGTTCTAGATAGGAGATTATTTGTCAAGCAAGTTTGGTCATAATAAATACATTTGTCTATATGTTACTGTCTCGGAAAACCAGTGTTGAAGATTTTACAAGAGAGATTGGAGGCCAGTCCCAAATCTCAAACATCTGATTGGCTGAAATGGAGACAAGTCTCCTTTTCAGCAAATCATGTGCTAGAGATTCGAGACTGGTCTCCAATTTCAGTTTTATTATCTTGGGGCCAAGAAAATTGTATTATTAGTTGGTTACTTTGTTATACTTGTGCCCAAGGTTATAAAGCTGAGCATGGAAACCAGTCTCAAATCTCAAGCATCTGATTGGCTGAAATGGCGACCAGTCGCCATTTCAGTCAATCAGATGCTTGAGATTTGAGGCTGGTTTCCAATCTCAGCTTTATAACCTTCAGCCCAGAACAATGCTTGTTTAACCCTTCACTCCATAGATACAACATTTGTCACATCGGGGTAACAGTGTAGATACAATTCAGTAGGCACATCTGTTCTGTCTGGTTGATGTCTGGACTGTTCACTCCTAGATACATTACATTATTTCTGACCAAGAAGCAAACAGTGAAGATCCAGATAAGACGTCAAAGATGTGTTGACTGATCTGGATCTACACTGGTCACCCATTTGATAAAAGGCATATCTGTGGAATAAAGGGATAACAAAACTTGTGTTAATACAAATATACTTGGCGCCCTGTTGTGCCAAGTTGAATTAAATTGTATTGACATGTATGTTTGATAAAACTGTGCTGTAAATCATGTTGTAGTTTGGATTTTGATAATGCTTGTGAGTTTAGGTCAAAGATTTAGAACATGCAGGATCTATATATGTATTGGAAAACCCCTAGACATGTCTTCTATTCTGTAAATACTGCAAATGTCATTTTTGGATTCCTGAAAAGTTTGTTAACTCTTTACACCATATAACATCTTAGTGCAATAATGGTATTTCATCTTATTTCAATGGTACTTATACTGTTTTTATGATAAGGTGAAGATATATTCGTTTTTATGCTTGTGCAACCTGTGTTGATCCAGATCAGACAGCACAATTGTGCTGTCTCACTGGGTTCTACATTGGTTTTTCATTTTGGTCAGAAGAAACCTAATGAATCAAAAAGCAAACAGTGTAGATCCTTATCAAATAGCACCAATTTGCCGGCTGATCTGGATCTACACTGTTCATCCATGCAGTAAAGATGTATCTGTGGAGTAAAGGGTTAAAGTGTATTGAAATATACAGGTAATGTATTGAAATGTACTATCACTGATAAACTTGCTTACAATTTAGTGCTCACATTTGATTTTTGCATGAAACTTACTGTTGATTCATTTGTCATGTTCATTCTTCATATTACGACCATGTTATCCAGTTTCAAAAATAAAATTTTCAGAATACTTAAAACTGGTTTTGTGATATATTGTGATGGATGTATTTGATTGTTGTCCAAAATCTTGGTTTAGTCTCAAATTGGTTGCATTGGTTACTTAAAAGCCTGCTGTTTTATACGCCTTCGGATTTACTCCATTGATGCAAGTAGAGATATTATCCCATTTGAGACCATTGAATATGCAGATCAACCTCCACATCTGTGCTGCCTGATCAGGATCTACACTGTTTTTAAGTCTTAGCTAGAAATAACCTCAAAGCAAAGTGTAGATTCAGGTCCGAATGCACTGATGTTCATGCTGATCTTGATCAGCGGGTTGCTCGTACCCCGTTTCTGGTCAGCAATTTTGAAATTAAAATGCCCCAGATCTCCACCTCACCGCCACCCCCGAATAATTTTGCCCCGGTTATTATGCCGCTGACTACAGGAAAAGAAATGCGATCGTCTACAGCTGGTGGATTCGAATACTCAAAAATTCCTGAAATGTACTAGGACACTTAAAAACAGCTGTCTGCAACATTTGCATTTTCTCTGCATTAATTTTACTGGCTGATGCAGGGGAAACTACGAACCCTTCAACTACACTTCAGTGTTTGTTCTCAATGGTTATTGAAAGGGAAATAATGTGAACTCAAGAAAATGAGGAAGACGATAATTTATTTCCATATGAAACAAAGAATGTTGTTGGTAGCAAGAAATATTAATCAATTGCGTGCGCATCTTAAGTTGAGGGGGGCGTGCAACTTGGGACTGATGAGTATACATTGCGGAGGGGCTATACAAGTTATGGACTCTGTCCCATTTTTCCCCCGACCCCTTACCACATCTCCCCTAAGTAGTACTACGCCCCTTGGGATATTTTCTCTAGTAAGATTTCTTTGGTTTCACTTAGAATGTGAAACATGCACATCGGCGTGTATTGATAAGTTACTCCGCAACGGTTGAAAAACTTCGTTTTTCGGTCACAGATTATTTCGAAATGGACTGATCCAAACCAAAAATAACAACATAATGATTTGTGAAACAGACTATACTATACATGTATGTTTTGAAAACGAGAATTTAGATAGAATTGATACACAGGATTGATACACAGTTATCGGACGTTAGACAGCATTTAAGAGAAAAAAAACAACACATGACGTAATTAAATTAAATCACACATACAATCTTAGAACAATAAAATGATAATCGAAACGTTCAAGGTCAAGATTAAAGAAGCTTCGACACGGACCGGGATATAAAACATAGTTAACATAGAAACAAACGATATGGGAAACTGGCATCCCCTTTCAAACGATAGCCTGCCCACAGTCTGCTACTGTTTGAGAAGAGAAACAATAAGATGCGTTACAAAATATTCATGGCTTAGTTTGTGGTCTGAACTCACGACTTCCGGAATGCTTAAAGCTAAATGCGTAACCTCAAAGGATGAGTGGTGGTGACTTTATAAGGGTCACATTGAAAAGAGGGACGTTGGCGGGTTGTTAACAGGTCCAGATTCCAATCCGACAGTCACCGGTTCGACCACCATGCAGCATATCTCTTCAGGATTAGACTTGTATGACATTACAAAAAGGATCACTTCAGTGTAACTTCCGTATATTTCTGAAAATCCGACGCTCAGGTGTCTTCCTGGACTAACAATTCCATACCCGCTGGTGCACAAGGTTGCCAGGAGCTAGGGTGCTCAGTTGCCCTGCACTCCACAACAGAATAGACACGTCGTTATTTATACGGGGTCGGGTTGGTTTGGAGATGATCGGAATTATCGTTGTTCAGAAGCGACGCCAGTTAGAACACTTGTTTTTTTGTGGTTGTTGTTTTAAGAACTGACGACTCACTCCAAAATACAACACAAAAACAACAATTTAAAATTAATGCAATCAGTATAACTGGTGATTCTGATTTCGCCGACTTTGCGAATAAACAGAAATAAAAAAATATAAATGCACATCTGAAAATATTTATTACAGTGGCGGATCCAGAGGGGGTTCGGACGAACCCCCATAATTTCCCAAGTTTTTTGTCCCGGATAGTTCGAGGTTAAAGTTTGTGGGAAGGAATCAGTATGGCTGGTTTCCAGAAAGAAATCGAAAATCAGTTGATGCTAAATTTGGTTGATTTGGCGAAAAAATGTGCAGACTGTGATGATCAAAACTTGGACTTCACGCATATTGCGTACTCTCAATTTAAACCTGTGTATTGCCTATAAACAACTTCGCACCCTTGCACAATTGCCACTGTATATGGTTTATCTGCTTTTAATCAAAACAACAAAGTAGGACATTGTTAATCTATGTAAAACTTATATTCCATGTTTCCTGCGTCCCCCAATCTCTCGTCACGGGATGATTTGATAAATCACAAAGAAAGTGACTTTTTGCAACTTTTGCAAATTAACATTTGAAGTTAGAGCCTGTGCTATAAATGTAACATTCATTCAGATGCTAGATCTATATTCGCAATACAAGAAATAAATAAATAAGGTTTGAATTTAAAAAAACAAACAACAACATATCCTTGCATTTTCGATTTTACGTCCGACGGCGATTCACCAGTCACCATGGTCATTACTGACCTTGAGCACAACAACTGTAAGTTCGCTTAGAGTAATTTACTGAGATAGAGTAGTGCACAAATCTCCTTATATTTTGAATTAATTATAGAAAATATAAAATTGGCCTCTTTTCTCAAAGATATGCCGGGCGAGCTAAGGAACATGTGTGTATATATTAAACATGGTCGTTCCTGGATTTAAGCGTTAAAATCTTTACACAATCGTTCCTTCTTAAATCGGTCTCTAGCATAAAAGTGCGTTAATCAGTAAGGGACTGAATTTCATGCCGCTCATGAAAATGAAGCATTTTAAAGTCGATAAATCTTCTGCCATTACATACTTTATATCCTACGAAGATTATATCGGCGCCGATCCGTGTTTCCAAATTATTTCTAACTAAAAACGATATTACTTGATTACGAGACTTCTTACACTAATTCAACATTGTTTGCAGATCTTGAGTTTATGTCATCACTAAAATTGACTATGGACTGTACACATTAATGTTGCTTACAAGTTTACAAGGAAATATTTAAAATCAAGTATGAAAGAGAAGTCCAAAACCAGTGATAAAATACCTCAGAATGCAGGACTTGGCATATAGATTATCAAAAAAATTCTAGAGGAGCATGCCCCCCGGACCCCCCCCCCCCCCCCCCACCCTATTTTAGTTAGAATTCTTACAAATTCATTTGGGCCTGTTACAATACTATTTATTGAGAAACCTGAAAGTGTCCAATGGACTAGATCAGTTACAAATTTACGTTGTTAAAATAAATATGACTCGCTGAGTTGAACCCCCCTTGCTGAAATCCTGGATCCGCCCCTTAAATATCTTTTTTTAAATATATTTCCTATTAACCTAATCAGTTTATGTGATGCACTATGTCAAAATCGGGCTTATTGACTTTGTGATTAACCTGACCAAACTGCAGACATGCATTTTACTACTGTAACATAAGTATCGCTATAACAACATCCATTTTGAAAATATTCACTGGTTTGTTGACTGTGAAAGAATATTACCCGATATTTTCCGAAGTTTACCGTTAGGTCTTCTACCTGTGTAAGTTATTAATTTTGATATTTAAAAACACTTAATATTCTCGTACTAATACATGGCCAAGCACATTTTACCCTTTTAATCTATTTTAACAATTATTCTGACTAAATGGCAAACAGTGTAGACCCTGACCAGGCTATGAAGATGCACAGGCCGATCTGGGTCTACTCTGATGGCCCGTGAGGCCATTTCTTCATGAAACATTTACATCACATATTAATAAATCGGCGAATTTCGACCATTTACATCGTAATTGTATCACATGTATTTCATAATAACTTGTAACTTATACACTTGATTTAAGTCACCGCGAGTTTAAAGTTAGGTCGAGTTCACAAGGTCCCCGTGGGCGCATTACTTACGTTACAGATGTCAAGCTTTAATTAGCCACTCCTTGTATCTTTGAAATGAAATAATTATATATAATTACTAGTACACGAATGCTAATCATTAAATTAGTTGTAACTGAAGTGGCTGACTTAAAGTGCGGAGTGAAACAAGAGCTGTCAGAGAAGACAGTACGCTCGACTATTTTATTCATTTGAAATTAATGCAATGTTAAAAATTTGTATTGTTTGATGTAATTTATTTTAATACAGTAGTTGCTGTTGATTAAATATACAAGTATGGCCAAACATTGATGTGCAGACATAAATAATATTAACAATCAATGCAGACATTAATAATATTAAAAAGTAAATGGAGAAAGAGAACATTGAATTTAAATAATTCACCATAAATATTTAACTGAAAGGGGGAAAACTATAAAACTTTTTGGAAGAGTAAGAAAACTTTCAAGTAATTAATTGAAAAAAGAACTGTGAAAATCTATGAAAAAGTCCCCAGATTTACTAATAGTCACTAAACTTACCATATATTTTATGTTTAAACGGGGTATAACCGAACACTATTTTTTTGAATAATTATGGAACTTGTTGGAAATGAAGTAGATCATGGTGTTGGACATTTAAGTTTCATATTAATCTCTTGAGTAAACTTTAGGCCAAGTAAACGAAAGTTTTAAAGAATAGTCTTAGTTTAAAAGGAGCATCAACTACTTGAATTTTTTAAAGTAAAAGGTTTTGCTGAACAGTGAAATAGGTCATCATGAGGGACATACATTTTCTGCTCCATATCAAACATTAAAAGCCCCAGCCCTAAACTTAAGTAAGAATATTCTATTTAAAAAAATCATATTTGTCCATATAGACTCTCTAACAGAACACAAAAGGTCCGATCGAATTCTTTCAAATAGACGGGATTTTCAATGATATTGTTAAATTATCGTTGACGAACTTTTAAGAAGCTAAATATAATGGAGCTATATTTAGCACCGACGAAGAGACCACTTCATGCGCGATCTCGATTTCTGTGACGTTTCGGAAATCCTACTTTCGCTTTTAGTCGCGCGGACCAAATTTATTTTAGTAAATTAAAATTTTATTAGCCCGAACTAATGCTGCAAATTTGTGCCTATAGTTCCAAATACATGTAATATTTCATACAAGAGCGGGTTAAATTGAAGTAATGCCGCTTTAATTAATATTAACATGTAGGCCATATGCATAAATAAAAAAAATACTTAGTGAAAAAGGGCCTGTGAAATTATGTTTGAAAATAGTTACAGGTTTGTAGGACATGAAGTAGGTCATGATGTTGGACATCTATTTTAAGTTCCACATCAATTTTAAATATTAAGCTGAGTAATATAAAAGATATTGGACAACTGCATAAGTAATTATAAGAAAACTTTTAAGTGCTAAGGTGCATTATTGTGAAAATATTCTTGTAAGAGTTAAGTATGTTGTTGGAAATTAAGTAGGTAATGATTGGAGATTTTTTTTTGGTTTCATATCCATCGCTTAACATTATGTATAAGTGATGGAACAATTGAATAAATACTTTAACTTCTAACTGAAGAAGAATAATAACCTTAAATATTATAAGTCTTGTGTAGCTCCTGATCAGATGGCACACATGTGCTGGCTGATCTGGATCTACACTGTTCTCCGATGGGATAACATCCATATCACATGGATTAAAGAGTTAAATCACCTGTTTATATGACCAGTGACATAAGTAATGCCAATATGGTCACTTGGCTTGCACAAAAAGGTCTAAGTACTTTTTATTTCAATGGTACTTATACTATGTTTGAAATAAGGTGACGACATATGCCAATAATCGACACCCTTCCAGCAGTACACAGACAAGTGTTCCATGTTTCCATTAATTTCCACCTACTTCTGTTACTGCAGCAATGTTCCAGTTACAACGATACACACTGTAACAATCCAAGTTTCCATTTAACCCTTTCCTCCATAAATACGCATTTTTAAGCATGTGCGACCAGTGTAGATCCAGATCAGCCGGCACATCCATGCCGTCTGATCAGGATCTGCACTGGTCACATTTTGGTAAGAGATAACCTAATAAATCAACTAGAATGTTGTGTTCCGCTGAACACATGTGTCGCCTGCATGGAAAAAGTTGAAATGTGGGCCTATTTTTAATCATATATAATAAAAATATTTAATTTAAGTTGATTTCAATACTAGACCATAGAACACATGTGTCATCTAAATTGCATTTAAAAGGGGAATAACTATAATAATGGTGAAACCCGAGTTATCATCTTCAAAAATTGGTTTGTGCACGCAGATGAGTTTTTCAAAGTATTAAGTGAATTGAACAAGTACTTTCCATTTTACAGGCAACACTAAGTTTCATGTGAAAGTTGCATTTGAAAGGGACATAACTCAAAAAATATTCAAACAGGAGTTATAATTTTTGTAGTTGTTGATCGCACTGTTCATGTTGATGATACAATCCAAGTATTCAATGAATAGGGCAAGTACTTTCAAATTATACGCAACATTAAGTTTCATGTGAAATTTGCATTTGAAAAAAAAAAGTCAAACAGGAGTTATGATTCTTGTTGTAACCCATGTTGTTGTTCAAGAAGATGATATATTCGACGAGTGAATAGGACAAGTACTTTAAAAGTTATAGGCAACATTAAGTTTCATGTTAAAGTTGTATATTAAAGGGACACAACTCATAAAATAGTCCAGCAGGAGTTATCATTCTTGTTCTTCATAATTACGCTTTTCATGAAGATGATTTATTTCGAATATCAAGTGAATTTTCAAAGTTAAAGTCAACATTAAGTTTCATGTTAAAGTTGCATTTGGAAGGGGCATAACTCAAAGTATAATCAAACAGGAGTTATGATTCTTTTTGTTACCAATGTTGTTGATCATGCTGATAATGTATTCCAAGTATGAAGTGAATAGGACAAGTACTTTCAAAGTTATAGGCAACATTAAGTTTCATGTTAAAGTTGCATTTGAAAGGGGCATAACTCCAAAATATTGAAACTGGTGTTATCATTCTTGTCGTCACAGATGGCGTTGCTCATGCTGATGATATATTCCAAGTATGAAGTGAATAGGACAAGTACTTTCAAAGTTAAGGCAACATTAAGTTTCAGATTAAAGTTGCATTTGAAAGGGGCATAATTTAAAAAAATATTGAAACTGGAGTTATCATTCTTGTTGTCGTAGATGGCATTGTTCATGCTGATGATATATTCCAAGTATGAATTGAATAGAACAAGTATAATCAAAGTTATAGGCAACATTAAGTTTCCGGTTAAAGTTGCATTTGAAAGGGGCATAACTAAAAAAATATTGAAACTGGAGTTATCATTCTTGTCGTCACAGATGGCATTGTTCATGCTAATGATATATTCCAAGTACAAAGTGAATAGGACAAGTACTTTCAAAGTTATAGGCAACATTAAGTTTCAGATTAAAGTTGCATTTGAAAGGGGCATAACTCAAAAAATATTGAAACTGGAGTTATCATTCTTGTCGTCACAGATGGCATTGTTGATGCTGATGATATATTCCAAGTATGAAGTGAATAGGACAAGTACTTTCAAAGTTATAGGCAACATTTTCAGATAAAAGTTGCATTTGAAAGGGGCATAACTCAAAAAATATTGAAACTGGAGTTATCATTCTTGTTGTCACAGATGGCATTGTTCATGCTGATGATATATTCCTAGTATGAAGTGAATAGGACAAGTACTTTCAAAGTTATTGGCAACATTAAGTTTCAGATTCAAGTTTCGTTTCAAAGGGGCATAACTCAAAAAATATTGAAACTGGAGTTATCATTCTTGTCGTCACAGATGGCATTGTTGATGCTGATGATATATTCCAAGTATGAAGTGAATAGGACAAGTACTTTCAAAGTTAAAGGCAACATTAAGTTTCAGATTAAAGTTGCATTTGAAAGGGGCATAACTCAAAAAATATTGAAACTGGAGTTATCATTCTTCTCGTCACAGATGGCATTGTTCATGCTGATGATATATTCCAAACGACGCCGGACAATAGCATCCCTATGTGTCTACCTGCTATCGCAGGCGACACAAAAAGCGAACAGTTTAGATCCTGATCAGACGGCATGGATGTGCTGGCTGATCTGGATCTAAATTGTTCGAACTTGCAATAAAGGTGTATCTATGGAGGAAAGGGTTAATTCTATCTAATACTGCTAAACTGCAGCAACCATTCAATGAAAAAAAAGACAACATGGTAAGAATTTTAACAAATTTATATTGCAAAATCATCACTGACAGACTACGATAACAAAAGATAGTACAACAATATGCAGAAACAATTACTTTATTGAAAAAGTATATTATTTATTTGCTAAATAAAAGAAGAAAAAATTGCTTTAATATGTGTCCAACTACAACAGGTATAGAGCATGCATTTTCAAACTTTGAACAATATTTATTTCAGCACAACTGAATGACAAAAATCACTTCAATTGAATTTTACTTTGGTCCAGTAGTTAATTACACTGAACAGTGTTACATATAACTAGCAAATTGCAATAGAATAAAACTTGAAATAAATGTAGACTACGCAACAAGATGAACCTGGCCCAAAATCATTAACAAACAGTATTTGGTTGAAGTTGTGATCAGTTAAAAAAAATGACCAATCATGGTTGGTGACTATAAACTCAGGGGCAGGCTTGATCAATGTGCTGGATTGCTTTATAACTGAGTTATGGTCAGCAGCAATGATTTTGGTACAGTGCAGGAAAAAGGATCAAGGCTTTTTATCAATAACTAATGAGGAAGGTAAAAGAAAAGTTTTCAAATCAACATGCTAAATATTTTTTAAATAAATCAAAAACTGAAAAGCATGAAAAGATTATTCCAGGAAATATTTTTAAAACATTAATACAAATGGACAAGAAGACATATAAAACAATTTGTGCTCTGTATCAAACCTCAGCTTCAGACCTGCATCCAGAAAATAACAAAAGTGTAAGACACTAATAAGGGATTGAATGACTTGCCTGAAAAATCAAGTTGGTCTTATGCATTCAAGAAGAACAAATAAAGACCGAAGCTGGTCAGAAAGATGCTAAATAAATTTTTAATTACAACAACTAATCATTGCTTGTACATGCATCGGAAACATTCTCTAAAACAAGAATGATAATTAACAATCGATACCCAATTCTACATCAATTTCAGCTTTTAGTGTTTCTACAGAATAAATAATACACATTACAACAACATACAAGTGGGGTGCTTTCCAAAGACTTCATTAGTGAAACCATTAAAAAAATATTTACCAAAAATCCCAAATACACAAAGAAAACTGAATTCAAAATGCATCTTCCTTCAAACAACATCTGGAATTGGTTGTAAAATCTATCACAGATATATATAAATACTAAACAAATTATGTACATATAGTTTGTAGAACATGTTGATATAGAAAATAGCATCACTATGCTTCTATTGTAAATCAAACTACATGAATGACTCTGAGGTGTATGTGTTTATAAGGCTACATGTTATTATGCTTTAACTTTCATTATTTGTTTCAGATTATCTGCAAACTAAGCTAGAAAATGTAAAATACCTGGACATCGTTTGTCATTGTCTGTTTTAAATATTTACAACCCTTTCCTCCATATATACGCATTTTTACGCATGTGCGACCAGTGTAGATCCAGATCAGCCGGCACATCCGTGATGTCTGATCAGGATCTGCACTCATTCTGGTCAGAAATAACCCAACGAATCAGAGTGAACAGTTTAGATCCAGATCAGCTGGCACGTCCCCGTGATGTCTGTTCAGGTTCTGCACTGGTCGCATTTTGGTCAGAAATAACCTAATGAATCAAAGAGTGAACAGTTAAGATCCAGATCAGCCGGCAAGTCCGTGCCATCTGATCAGGATCTAAACTATTCGCCCAAGCAATAAAGGTGTATCTATGGAGAAAAGGGTTAAAAAAGTTTCAACAGATATTTAGTTACTATTAAGGCAGCTAACATTTCGCAAACCCTGTCTGTGGGCTACAAAGACCCCAAATGCTGTAAGTGCTGATCATGACTGGTTTGCCTTTTTTAGTTACTTTTGTTATCAGGTACTCAAAAATGTCTGCTGGGTCTTTGCATGTTTATCTATGAGATAAAATTCCTATAAGTTTACAGCCTATACTTGAGACCAAACTCTTACAGGATACTTAACCCTTTATGCCATATATACCACTTTTGTCAAATGCACAAACATTAAAGATCCAGTCCAGAATGATGTGCTGTCTCACACAGTTTGCTTCTTGGTCTGACATAACCTTATGAATCAAAAAGCAAACAGTGTAGATCATGATCAGCCAACACATACGTGCTGAATTTCATAGATGTACACTGATCACAGATGCAACAAAACCTGTATACATATATGGAGTAAAGGGTCAATAAAATGAAGAGTTTTCCTGTGTATGATAAACTTAAGTCTACCTACAATGAGCAAAAGAACAGCCTTCAACATTCTGAAAACCACATCAGTGATTGTTTTTTTTCACAAAAACAATTAGGCATGAACACCGTGTATTGAACTTCATGACTGCAGACATCCCAAATTACTAGTTTGTCAACAACATTATCAACCAATTTTATTTTCGTGAATTTGAAAATCAGATGTTCGTTTACACATAATATATATTGCTTAGAAATTGTTAACATTCTTGTTTAAAACAAACTAAGAAGTAAACCATCCTTTTCCTATTTCTCTGTTGTCTGTTCAACAAGTATATATAGCAAGTTTTCCTTTTTAACATATTTTATTTTTAAAAATATATTTAGAAAAAAAGAGCAGTTTTAGAAACCAGAATAATCAAATGGCAAATTTATCCAAGCTATAGCCGATTTGAATATATTAATATAGAATATATTCATTTGATTTCCTTCCATTCAGTGATTACAGCTATTTCAGTATCATATTCCAAGAATCTCCCTTGGTTTGATTGTTGTAGAGTAGTTTCCCTTGAACAATTGTTTTTAAGAGTTATCTCCACTGATTGTTGTAGAGTAGTTTCCCTTCAAAAATTGTTTTACAGAGTTATCTCCACTGCTGTTGAGGATATCCTTGCTGTGGGTATGGGTATTGTTGCTGGGGGTAGGGATATCCTTGACCCGGGTACTGGGCCTGGCCAGGAGGGCCCCCTTGTGGGGCTCCAGGATAACCTGAAATAGTATAATATGTTATAATAACAACCTAAGGCTATGAGAACAATAGATAACTTTAACATCTATTAATTCATTCTTCTACATGGTTAAAATTTCTTTTTTCGTGGCTTAAAGAACAAAAGAAAGAACAAAAGGGTAGCCAAATAGTTACATGAAACCATTAATTAGAATGTTCATTTGACTGTCCTGGTTAGAGACAGGGATCAACTTTAACCTGTCAACGAACTTAACACTTATCCTCCAAAACTACCTAAAACCAAGATGTGTGGGAAGCCTCCCCTGTAATAATATTTGCATTTAATGTGATCAAGTATAGAACTTACATACACAAACAAACATTTGACAAATTTGAGGGTTTTGAACCCGAGGTTCCTCTAACTGTTGAATTTCACGGGTCATTTTGATCAATTTTAAGGGATTCTGCCAATTAATAGCCAAAATACTCCAAATTTAAGGGAAAAAAAAGACCAACTAAAATTACAGGGGTCAAAATGAGAGTTGGAATCTTCAAGTCAAAGGGTCATTTCCCAGATCAAATGGAACCCCTTTAGAACCTATTTCAAACCCACCTCCAGAGGCTCATGTCACCTTCCATTTTAAACCCAATCCTCAAAAGTCAGATCAAGATGTAAGGCAATTTTTAAATATCAAACACTACAAATACTCAACACAAATTATTAGGATGGAAGTGATCAATTAGAAATCTACCTCCTTGGCCTTGTGGGTAACTTCCTGGAGCTTGTGGGTAACCGCCCATGTAAGGATTGTATGCGTTGAAGCCGGACGGCATTGCTGGCATCGTATGACTATAGTTCTGCGGCGGATATGGGGCATTCCATGGTTGACCAGTACCTAAAATGAACAATTTAAATAAACAAATGAGTTGTTGCTGTTTTTTATCCCTTTACTCCATACATACATGTTTTAACTCAAATGTAATTAATGTTGATCCAGATCAGCCGGAACATCTATGTTGCCTGACCTGGAGCTGCACTGTTCACATCTTGGTCAGAAAAAAACAACTTACAAATCTAAAAGCAACCAGTTTGGATCCTGATCAGAAGGCACAGATGTAAGAGCTGGTCTGGATCTACACTGTTCGCCCATGCATTAAAGGTGAATCTGGAGTAGAGATACAACTGTTATTTTTCTCCATGCTTCTTAATTTACATATTGTTTGATGCACATGTGTTGTGGTAGACATTTTCATTAATTTCTTTTCTATTTCTACCTTGATTTATGAAAACTACATGCTATCTTGAAGGCTTCTGGGAGTGGTAACATTATAGTCTGTTTGACATGTTCGTTTGGTGTGAAACTGTTCAATATTTCGTGACTGAATTTCAGCCCGAAATAAAAAGACTTTCTTCTTACAAAGACTTCAGACTGAAGAAAAACTGACTTTAGATCTGTGTGCCTTCTTTGATATTCATTTAACCCTTTACTCCATATACACAGGTTTTATTTTGTGTGCTACCAATGTAGATCCAGATCAGCCAGCGCAGATGTGCCATCTGATCAGGATCTACAATGGTTACTTCTTGGTCAGAAACAATGTAACAAATCTAAAAGGGAAGAGTGTACATCCTGATCAGAAGGTACAGATGTGCCAGCAGATCCAGATCTACACTGATTGCCCATGCATTAAAACCAATATCTTTGGAGTAAATGGTTGATCCACATTAGAAATACGTGTACTATAAAAGATGTGAAAGAAACCATATGACGTACGAAAATGTCATCAGGTATATATAAATATCAGTATGTCACTGAAAAGGACTTGAAATGCATTACGAAGCTTTACAGGCGCACATGAAACCTAGCGAGAAGCCCCTCTAGTGCTTATAGATGTGACAGCCATATTTCTGTAGCATAAGTTATGAAACAATGGATAACACAGCTCGTCTGTAAATTTCATTTATACTGAATTGGAGAATGTTCTTGTTCTATTTATGGTCAATAGGTGAGTTCTTGCATAGACATCACCTTCAAGTGCCTAACACTCCTGTTTAAAATTAAGAAATTCAAATGAAATGCATTTAAATGGTATTAAACTTCATGATAATAAGGAAGATAATAAGTTCACTTACATCAGAATAAAATAATAATGAATAATAAAGTAACAATGAAATAAAACAAACTACAAATTTAACAGAAAGCTGCCTATATCCTATTTTTAGACAATTCTGATGCCTTCACATTGCCAATCTATAAACTAACTAAAAACATCCCAGTGAAAAAGGGGACATAACTTTGTCAAATGAGACCTTGACTGTTTTGACATCATCAATACCCTGTGGTCAAATTATTTGAAAGCTTGATGAAAAAATATTACAAAATGGCAAAGTTATAGCTAGTGTTGGGATATCGGTTGCAAATCACAATCGATCATCAGTTGGAAATGGTTGCCTCTTTCGATGTGATTTCACCGATTATTAATCGGTTTATAAATCATATCTGTGTTACATTAACAAATGGTTTCTAATAAGTAGCTTATATAATATCAGTTATTATTGTGTGTTTGCTGCTACTTTCTACATAAAGGTTGGTGTTCCAATTACAAAAATAAAACTTTATCGCGTGTTTTATTAAATATGCACTGATTAGAACGAATGAACAATGCTTAACAAAGAATACACACCCTAAATTACGTTGTTGATAGCACATAATGCCCAAAAAGGCCCTACCAATTAATTTCAATCATGACTAGCACAAATATTGACCAAGATATGTTTAATTGTGCAGTAGTTTTCAGCCGGGGTATACATCGGTTTAAATTGATTATGGGATAATGACATCGATTATCGGCATCGGGAGATTCTTACTGATGATTAATTGATGTCTTTCGATCATCAGCACATCACTGGTTATAGCCAATGTTATTTTTTCGTGATAGGCCAACAGATGGAAGGACAAAGCAATCACTATGTATCGTCTTTTCTTCGTAAGGGTAACAAAGAAATATGACAACGTTTCTAAAGGTTTTCTTCAATGTAACATTTCAAACGACACAGGACAAGAAACTTAATTAAGTATACAGAATATCCATTACAAGTTACAAAGGTAATTTCACATATAATGTCCGAGTTAACAAAGTGTCAAGGAATAACAATACAAAAACCTTTAACACCATAAGTTTATTTATAGGACTCGATACTCATTAACTTAAGCCAGTCAATTATTGTTGATCAAGAAGTTTCCTGAAAATGGAAGAGCAGAATGATCGGAGTCTACAACAACAAATCATCACCTTTAAAACAAAAACAAGATAGGGCCTGTTCAGTTTATGCAATGAGATGTACGTCATAATAAGCAATCAAAAGCTTAACCCTATATTCAATGGAATATGAATGTAATCCATGAGCGAACTGTGTAGATTCAGATCAGTCAGCACATCTGTGCAAACTGATCTGGATCTAAAGCGACGTTTGCTTTTTGATTAATCGGGGTATTTCTGGATCTACACTGTCCGCACATGTGATAAAACATGTATATATGTAGTTAAGGGTAAAAATCAGTGCCCAAGGTTATAAAGCTGAGCATGGAAACCAGTCTCAAATCTCAAGCATCTGATTGGCTGAAATGGCGACTGGTCGCCATTTCAGCCAATCAGATGCTTGAGATTTGAGACTGGTTTCCAAACTCAGCTTTATAACCTTCAACCCAGAAATTAAAGTGACTTCTGAAATCAAGGTATTATCAATTGTTAGTTAAGCACATTAAGCATATAAGAATTCACCATTGAACAATATTGACATAGAATAAATATCTTCCCTTACATAAACAGGAGAAAATCTAGGTTATTTATAGATAAGGAGAAGTTATTAGCAATGTAAAATTAGAATGGCATCAAATATTTTGATTTTCGGGAAATAATTTCTATCCTTTAGTGTGTTGAATTAATAGATATTCCAGAGAAGAGAAACCACAATGCCACGAAACCAGTTTTTTCATGTTAATTAAGTATTCATAGGGATGGGTATCTTTGTGAAGAAAAGAAAGTATCTGTAGAAAATGACACTTGAAACACATCATATAACAAGAATCTGTGATAAAATCCTTTTTAGTAACAGTGTTAATTAAATAAAAATTTAGGTGGGGGGTGAACATGGAGCAAATATCTTGTCTGCATTTAGAAATTAAAGAAATAAAAATGTTGAACAAATCATTTCTTGGTGAAAAGGAGACCACAACCAACTCAGATCCCCGTCCCATCCCTAAAAAATTTTCTGTCAGGTTGAGGGTTTTTTGTGGGGGGGTTTCGTTGTTTTTTCTTTTGGAGGTGGGGGGAGGGCTGGGTCGTGGAGAGGGGGTACAAACATTCACTTGTAACCATCCAATTTAAATGTAGAAATGAAAGATATAAAATGTAAAACATTTTAGACAGTACAATAGAACATCTGTATGTTGAATGCATGCAACCAAGATTTGATGAGATTATGCAGTAAATTCTATGTCTGTACTATTTGCTAAAAATGACCACATGGCACGATAAACTGATAATCACAACATTCAACACACTGAATATAATCGCAAAACAGCCCCCAACTTTCTTGACATATTTGCATTACTTCACAACCCAGAAAAAAAGTTGTTTGAACTTAGCATAATTTAATGCTCTGAAAAGACAGTGACTACAAAATCTTTTATCTAGTACAAGTATTATATAATGTGAGAAACAAAAATAAACCAAGCAGTATGCATCAGGTTTACATGTACATTGATTTTCAATACATCAGGCAGCTGCTCATGCTATTTTCTGACATATAACGGCCCTCAACATTTTGTATCTTAATAAAACCTTTATGTAAGAATCTCATTTACTTTAGTTTGATAACTTGTGTCACATTCAGGACAAAATTTGGGTTTAAGCCTATGTAACCAGTGTACACCCTGGACCAAGATCATAAAACTAAACCAGGCAACCAGTTTCAAGTTTCAAGCATCTGTTCGCCATTTCAGCTAATCAGATGCTCGAGATCTGAAACTTATCTCAAATCAGTTTTATGATCTTGGGCCCAGCATCTAATTGGCTGAAATGGCGACCAGTCGCCATTTCAGCCAATCAGATCCTTGAGATTTGAGACTGGTTTCCAATCTCAGCTTTATAACCTTCAGCCCAGATCAGCCTCTGCATCCCCACAGTCTGACCTGGGTCTAGGTAGTATTAATAATCTGTTAAAGCAGCATTGTCAAAAAAAAAGACACGCTAGAGATCACAAATAAAAGCAAAAAAAAGCAAAATGCAGATCTCAGTGAATACTTCCACTTTTTAAAAGAAAGAACAACTAAATGCTTGTCAATTTTAAATGTAGACCAAAACTTTATTTTTAAATTGATCAAATTCCTGTATTTCTTGAGTCTTGTTCTTACATTCTATTGCCTGGTGTATCCTTACAATTTGTAAATAATAATCTCCCTTATTTTAAAAATTGTTTGGAAACAAAGAAGACCTAAAACAATTAACTGTAAGAAAGTTTTCTGTGCCCATGGTTATAAACTGGTCGCCATTTCAGCCAATCAGATGCTTGAGATTTGAGACTGGTTTCCAATCTCAGCTTTATAACCTTCAGCCCTAGTCACTGACAGAACGCTGTGACCCACAAGCATTCTCCTCTTCACACAAAGCATTGCAGTTCTGATCCAATAGTTGTGGTCTTCATAAAAAACATTGGTTCCTGGTCCTACAGATGTTGTATCTGTCCTACAGTTGTTGTATCTGTCCTACAGATGTTGTATCTGTCCTACAGTTGTTGTATCTGTGTCTGCCATTGAACTTGTAAGGTTATGGTCATTGTACTCCTGATTCTATGGTTGTGGTTCACACACAACGCATTAGACTCCAGATTCTATGGTTGCAATCTACACACAAAGCATTGAATTCCAGACCCGATCCTATGGTTGTGGTCTTCACGATTAGCATTTGACTTCTGATCCTATGGTTTTGGTATTCACACACAGCATTAGACTCCTGATCCTACGGGCGTGGTATTCTTAGTGGGCTTTGGAAATGTGATCCTACGGTTGTGGTTTCTTTGCGGGCTTTGGAAATGTGATCCTATGGTTGTGGTATTCACACAGGGCTTTGGATTCCCGATTTTTTGGTTGTGGTATTCACACATAGCATTGGACTTCTGATCCTATCTTTGTTGTCTTTACACAAAGCATTGTTTTCTTAGTGGGCTTTGGAAATGTGATCCTATGGTTGTGGTATTCGCACAGCATTAGATTCCTGATCCTAGTATTGTGGTCTTTACACAAAGCATTGGATGCAATAATGAATCATTGAAAATGTTATCAGTCTAAAAATTTTAATAACAGCAAAATGAAAGATGATTGTAAATATAATAATTTATTATATATATGATAAATACTGAAAGTAGGAGAAAGTTAAAGGTTGTAATGGTGAAGTAATCGTCTCATTTGAACTGTGTGATTTGCAGTTACTTACATTGCTGAATATATACATCTAATTGAACCTTTTACTCCACTAAAACAGGTTTTATTAGATGTGCAGCTAGTGTAGATCCAGATCAGCCAGCACATCCATGCTGTCTGATCAGGATATAATACTTATCCCATCTTGGTAAGAAACAACTTAATGAATCAAAATGCAAACCGTGAATATCCTGATCAGAGAGCACAGATGTGCCGGTTGATCTGGATCTACACTGGTCACACATGCATAAAAATGCCTATATATGGAGGAGAGGGTTAATTGCTTGTCTGAGCTTGAATACAGTTTTGTTGAACATTTGCAATTTTCTTCTAAGAGGAGACATATGGTATTTTAGATGTTTTCTGTCTGTGATTTGGGCAAAATCTTTGGTGTGTGCAAATCTGAAGAACTTTTTTCTTTTCCCATCAGGAATTCAAAACACAGATATAAATTTTATTCCCACCCACATTCATTTTATGCCCATCAACATTTGGCTCAGATTGCAAAATACATGTATTTTAGCAGAAGTTATAAACCATCTTTAACATAACATATAATAATGCAACTTTCAAGAGAATTTAAAAACAAGAAATAACAATATATATATAAGCGTATATAATGGATACAAATGGCTTTGGAAACAGAAAATATGTGTTGTAAATTTACCGGATGCTTGTGATGTACTTGTACCAGAAACTGAAAACAGTATTTTTCATGTAAATATAAACATTACCTAAAGTTAGTCAATTTTTGTAATGAAGATTAAAATTAAATAAAGAGATTCAATGTCAGTAATGTACAAGAATATAATCTGTGCCCAAGGTTATAAAGCTGAGCATGGAAACCAGTCTCAAATCTCAAGCATCTGATTGGCTGAAATGGCGACTGGTCAGATGCTTGAGATTTGAGACTGGTTTCCATGCTCAGTTTTATAACCTTGGGCACAATGAGTAAATTTATGTGGCAAGTTCCACAAACTTTCCAGAAACTGTTGCAGCTTGACAGTATCTTGGTTATGTAGCATGCATTTAAACCCACATGGTGTCATAAAACATTTCCTCAACAAGGGATCAACCTACTGAGCCAAGAACTGAGCCCACAATCATAAAACTGAGGTTTGAGACCTGTCTCAAATCTCAAGTATCAGGCTGACTGAAATGGAGACTCAGATGCTCAAGATTTGAGACTGGCCTCCAGTTTCAGTTCAATGATTTTAAGCACAGGACATCTTACCGACCCTTTACTTACAGCAAGCACTTCACCTCTAGTCATACACAGTCCTCTACTTTTTATTTAAAAGCGGTTGTTAAATAAATCCTTTCTATCTTTATGTACAAATTTTGTTTTGACGATCCTGCCTTCTTGGGCATGTCAGTACAAGCATAATTGCTAAGGGTACTTCACTGTGGATAATACTGTAGACCCTTATCAGACTGCACTGATCTGTAGACTACTCTGGTTCTACACTTGTTGCTTATTGAATGGTCTCAAGGCTACTCTACAGAACTTGGATATAGCTGTTAACCCTTCACTCCATACATACAGGTTTTATTACATGGGCCAACAGTGTAGATCCAGATCAGCTAGCACATCCATGTCCTCTGAATGGGTTTTTACACTATCTGCTTTTAGATTCATTAAGTCATTTCTGATCAAGAAGCAAACAGTGTAGATCTGTGCCATCTGATCTGGATCTACACTCTATGCCCATGTAAAATTAAATCTGTACATTTGAAGAAAATGAGTAATATCTGATCCATGTTCTATCAACAGCATTTGAGTCATGCATGTCTCAAGCCCCAAAGTCCTCTGTCTACAATTGTATGGATTGAACCTGAGACTTCTGGATTGACAGCAGAAATGTGATGTGAAAATTCAATATTAATCTATTTACCATAATTCTGTGCCATTGGCTGAGATGGGGCTCCAGGTGGGGCACTGGCTCCTGAAAAACAAAGGTGAAGGTTAAAGCATGATCACATGGAAAATAAAAATGTGGTTTGTTTTTATTTCTCAAATTATGATGTAACAAGATGAAGACAATATTATCACAAATCTATGAATAGCTACAAATAATAAAACAAACCAATGAAAAAAAGCAATAACAAAAAGTGAAAGCAATTTGCCTACAGTTAAAGAAAATTCTCAAGTTTATTTCAAAGGTTTAGTCTCAATTATTCAATAGAAAATAATGTATATGCAACTAATGGCTGAAATTCTTCCATTTTATTAGTTAAATCTTTACATATTTTGTTCTTAGAGAAGGAAGTGTGAACTTAAACTCCCCATGACATTTTACTGTTACCCTTTACTCCATATAGTCAGGGCTGAAGGTTATAAAGCTGAGATTGGAAACCAGTCTCAAATCTCAAGCATCTGATTGGCTGAAATGGCGACTGGTCGCCATTTCAGCCAATCAGATGCTTGAGATTTGAGACTGGTTTCCATGCTCAGTCTTATAACCTTGGGACCTGGTTTTATTGCTCATGGGAACTGTGTAGATCCAGCTGAACTCTAACTACAATGTTCACCCACTGATAACAGCCATACCCCATGGAGTAAAAGGTTGTGTTTAAAATAAACATCCAGAAACTGTTTGAATTTACACATGTGTAATCTTAAACCAGACAATACGTCAAAGAGACATAAAATTAAAATCACATATTAAGCATCTGATTGGTTAAAATCGAGACCAGTCCCGAAATGGACCAATCAAAAGATATTGTTCTGATACTGGTTTCCAATCTCAGTTTTAAATCTTGGGTCCTCCAAATTAGCAAACCCAACTTTGTGTCAATGGCCTAAACACTTATCTGTCATCACAGTTTTGCTCTTACTAATACAGATATGCTTAATATTGTATATACATGAACAATCACCTGGCAGTTGAAAAGCAAAAAACAACATTATTTATGTGCCTTTCCCTGAGATCAATAAGAATTTGACAGACATTTCTAAGAAACTGACAATTAACTTATATTAGTTAAAAGAACACTATTCTATTTAAAAAAAAAAACAACTTAAAAGGTAACTTAAAAGAGCTCAGATTTGGGTAAGAGGATATTTATATTAGTCTGAATTCAACAAAAGACCAGGGTAGATTTAAATCAGCCAGCACATCTGTGACATTTGATCAGGGTCTACACTGATCACTTTTAGGATGAAGTAGAGATGTAATAAAAATTTCCTTTCAAACTACAACTTATGTAAGTCATTTACATATCAGAATTTCATTTTCAAACATTTCCAGAATTAATTCTACCTGAATAACTAGATGGCACGGATGTAGGATTTTGAGAAGGGGCTGCAGAGAATGATGGCGGAGGTGGCCTAGGTGGCGGTTCCTGCCGTGCTGTAAATAAACAACAACTGTGCAAACAAAACACCACAACTAACAACCACTACAACAGAGATATACAGTGAAACTCCTTATTAGCCCTTTCCTCTATATTGACACCCCTTTATTGCATGGGGGAACAGTGTAGATCCAGATCAGCCAGCACATCTGTTAAGGGTTAAGACCCCCCAAAATTAAGACCACCTTGATGATAAGTCATATTTTCAGTTCGCTTCAGGCATAATGCTTATCGAGTTGTCCAGCTTTATATGTGAGACTGTTAACATTTGATTTTGTAAAATTATCTCCCAAAAGTCCTTCAGTTTTACACCTTCAAGGCCTTGGAAAAACCTTTTATCTGTTTAATTCACAATGTTTGAAATAAAGATAATTTTTCTAACACTCCATGGAACTTCACTGTACAAACTGAGATGATCCCTGAATAATCAACTATAATGAAGTTATAATGAACATAAATCCATGGAACTTCACTGTACAAACTGAGATGATCCCTGAATAATCAACTATAATGAAGTTATAATAAACATAAATCCATGGAACTTCACTGTACAAACTGAGATGATCCCTGAATAATCAACTATAATGAAGTTATAATAAACATAAATCCATGGAACTTCACTGTACAAACTGAGATGATCCCTGAATAATCAACTATAATGAAGTTATAATGAACATAAATCCATGGAACTTCACTGTACAAACTGAGATGATCCCTGAATAATCAACTATAATGAAGTTATAATGAACATAAATCCATGGAACTTCACTGTACAAACTGAGATGATCCCTGAATAATCAACTATAATGAAGTTATAATGAACATAAATCCATGGAACTTCACTGTACAAACTGAGATGATATTGCATTTAACCCTCTACTCCATGGGATACGGTTGTTATAATATGGGCAACCAGTGAAGATCCAGTGTCCAAGGTTATAAAGCTGAGCATGGAAACCAGTCTCAAATCTCAAGCATCTGATTGGCTGAAATGGCGACTGGTCGCCATTTCAGCCAATCAGATGCTTGAGATTTGAGACTGGTTTCCTTGCTCAGCTTTATAACCTTCAGCTCAGATCAGACTGGTCGCCATTTCAGCCAATCAGATGCTTGAGATTTGAGACTGGTTTCCTTGCTCAGCTTTATAACCTTCAGCTCAGATCAGCTGGCGTATCATTGCCATCCAATCAGATAAGCAATTAGATTCATTCATATTTTTTCTGATCAAGAAGTGGCCAGTGTTGATCCAGGTCAGACAGCACTGATATGTTGGTGATCTGGATCTACACTACAAAACTCATATACATGGAGTAAAGAATTAAGATAGAGCAAAATGGTAGTACTATTAACCCTTCAAACCATAACTGCAACTCATAATAAAAATCTTAAATTAATCCCAAATGTCAGCGCAGGCATTGGGGATAAATCTACATGTACATGTAATACTAAAAGCAATTACATCTATTTTGTGATCGGTAACATATTGTTTCCTAATTTTGATTCTATTAAAGTGAAGATATAACAAGTCCAAAGCAAGCATACATACTGCAATAAGAGGCTATGCATACTTCAAAACAAAGAATACAATAAGTCTTTAAATTTTATGTTCTTTGTTGTCTACTGCACAATAAATTTAACTCAAATTCATTTGAGATCTTGATAAAAGTAAATTTTAGATACAGCGATATCATTTTTAGATTTTTTATCATCTGACTTCACTTTCCAGCAATAAATGGACTATATTCTCAACTAAAAAATGTATTTCACCTCAATTTTGGGAGAAAAAAAACACCCAGTTCAATGTTTTAAAAATTGTTTTTGACAAAATATACTAACAAAATGAACACAGATCGAATTTTAAAATGACTGAACACATCAACAACACTAAACACAATCAAACCTGTGTAAAATACCATCTTTAAACTAAACAAATCACTTTATTTTATGCTTTCTAGTGAATTATAGAATTTTCCCGGTGAAATAAAAGTGGTATTTCACCATTTTCAAACAATGGAATACCATTTTTATTTTCACTGCTTTTTTCACACTGGTACCCAAACGCTTATAGCATTCCGAATGAAAACGTTTAGAAAACGGGCTCAAATATGGGTATATGACGTCATGGCTTCATGTCATAAACAAACTTTTTTTGCGCCATTTCATGGAATTTTTCTGTCAAATTCACACAAATTGTGCACTTGAAGCATAAAAGAAAAAGAAAATTTGTTTTTACTAGTGCAAGATAGAAATATATTTCACTTGTGAACTCCGGAATTATAAATTACAAAATACAAATTCCGGAGCTCACTCGGTGAAATATATTTCTATCTTACACTGGTAAAAACAAATATCCTCTATCTAGTTTTTTATCTTAACAAATTAAGAGAATTTCAAACTGCTAACAAAACCTCCCACTCAACAATGACCAGTTTATTACAAATTTGACTGCATTATGGAAGAAAATAGACAAAAAAACTGAAACCAGTAACAAAAGGCGGTAAGAAGCAAGAAAACATCTTTGCCAAGCTATGCACAGCAAACTTACTGGTTTGTGGGTTCTGGTATTGGGGTTGCTGGGGCGGGGGAACTGCAGGTTGCCGAGCGATGGATTTTTGCAGGTCAGCCATGAGCTCTTCTTTCTCAGTCTTACGTGCGAAACAGAAATCGGAAATCTTGTTCTGTAGCTTCACCAACAAGGGAGTTAAATCATTGTAAAACTGAAATAAACATATGAACAATAGTTCAGACAATTATTTCTTTCTACAAGACAACACACAACTCTGATTTAGACATAAAATCTGTCACTGTGTCTTGTGATAATTTTTTATGTTTTTAATTTTGTTTTGTTTTTTTTGAATAAATTCCTGTTTTCATTTTCTTTTAATTTCTTTTTGTAAGAACAATAGTGTGGATACACTTATTTTTGTGGGCATAATATTTCATGGTTTTCCATTACACATCATTTCCCTGGGTTCTAAATTCCATGAAATTTTATTTTCTGAACTAAGTTGATGTTTAATTCTTTATTTCATGGTGGTTTTAAATCTGTTGTCAAAATGTTAAGCAAGAATTACCTTTCCTCGTCAAAATATGCTTGTTTTTTTTTATTATCAGAAAAAAAATGTTAAGTGCACTTTTCAAAATAGGAAGAGATGTCTTACCTTTGTTCCCTCCTCCAGATTGCCTTTTAGCGTCATAAAACCATCAAACCCTGCAGCTAAATCTTTCAGCATCGCTTCACGTTGTGCTCCGCTCTGGTTTGATGCTTTACTCTGACAAAACTGGGTGTTTGTATTCTATAATGAAAGAATAAATCTCATGAGTTTGTTTGTAATTTGAAATTTTCAAACACAGCAATTCAAACAGTACTTTACAGTGTAATTTGTGGAGTGAAAGCCTAAAGGTTCTTTCTGCTTCTTTATTTAATATCACTTAAACATTATCACTTTCACCCCTCAAAATAATAATATTCAGTATACAAATCTAGAGTTAATTTTTGCATAACACATTTCCCTCTTGTTGGAGAGACAATTTAAAGAAAAACAAGGTGGACAGAGCATCTTGCCTATTCATCCACTTAATCCATAATTTATGTTTCTATTTTTTAGAAACAAAGGCATCTTTAAAGGAACATCATTTGTATCGTTAACTCAACATTAAAGATGTGATTTTCATAAGAATTAAATTTTGCGGTACATTGAAAAAAATAATTTTACAAATTATTACCCATACAAAGTTAATAAGTTAACCCTTAAATGCATAAAATATGCCTCAATTGCTTGCACAAACAGTGTAGATTCAGCTCAACCAGCACATTTTTGCTGTCTGATCAGGATCTGCACTGGTCGCATTTTGGTCAGATAACCTAATGAATTAAAAAGCGAACAGTTTAGATCCTGATCAGACAGCAAGGATGTGCCTTCTGATCTGGATCTAAACTGTTCGCCCTCGCAATGAAAGTAACTATGGAGGAAAGGGTTAAGTACCTGAATTCTAGCCATCAGCATGTCTTGACGCTGACAGCTGTCAACGACTTGTTGTCTTAGTGGTCCAAACACGGCGTCTAACTCTCTGCTTGACAGAGCTTCCTCATTCACCAAACCATCTGCGGCCAGCGCAGCCATGAATTTCCCAGCTGAAAACATTAATTAATGGTTTTTACAATCAAATCTTTAGTACATGTACTGATATCTCTGAAGCAACAAACCTTGTATTGATGTCCATCCTGGTTTGTGAAAGAAATTGCACCAAACACCTCCCAACAAAAAATTTTATTTTTTACAAATAACATTTGCTGTTGAGATGTCCAACCTGTACCACTTGTAATGAAAGCCCACGTTAATGAAGACCACATTTTTTCATCTCTGACTCATTTCGGAACATTTCAGGAACAAATTAAACTGTGAACAAAGACCATCTGCCAAAGACCACTTTTGGGTTCTCCCTAGAATGGCCTTTTAAGACAGGTTTGACTAAACAATGTCTGAATGAGTCCCATATGGCGCATGCCTTATGAAATGCTGTTTCCAAATTTAAATATTTCTGGTAATTTTATGTATGGACTTACTTTATTAAGGTAATTTGATGCTGTTTTCTTTCTTTTTTTAGTGCCTTTTTCCATCTTTCATTATTTCATCACTATTTAGGGAATATTGTTACATACTTTAACAGTAATTAAAACTACAAAGCATCTGAATACCAACCTACTGTGTTTATAACTTAATTTTTTATTGATAAATTTTTGCTCAATGGGTGAAAATGTCGTTTTTTCACGGAGATAAATTCACACAGTTGTATTGTTCCTTTAAAAATATATACTTAATGGTTCTAATTCACTGGGGTTTTGATTTCACACACTTCATCTAGTGAAAATTTGGGAAAAACCCCTGCAGAATATAGTAATACCACAGTAACTTACCCATATCAAACTTGCATTCCTTTAGCTCATTCTCTATCACCTCCCTCTCAGCTTTAATGGACTCTACTTCCTCCATCATTTTCTTCAGATCCTTCACTACTGGGTTGCCAGAGAGAGATCCACTGCTGCTAGCATTAGGTAGTGCTTTTTCTATTTCATGCTGAAATTACACGTTATAATCTACTTGTTATCTTTTAATATTTTTCTCTACAAACAGATTGGTTGACATAACTTTATTAAAATGCTAAATATGACTGGATACTCGCTGTGTTCACCCTTTCCTCCATATACGTCATTATGAAACGGGCAAACAGTGTAGATCCAGATCACCAGCACAACATCAGGATCACACTCTTCGCCTTTTGATTTATAGGGTTATTTCTGATAAAAATGCAAACAGTGCAGATCCTGATCAGATGGCACGAATGTGCCGGCTGATCTGGATCTACAATTGTTGCACATGTGTTAAAAGGTTTACATATAAAGTAAAGAGTTAAGGACAGCTGTTTCATTGTGTTAGCTTTCTACCAGAAAATGTTAGTCTTCTGAAGGGATTTAATACACTGCTTAATAGAGAGGTATGATTTCTACTAATTCTAAGAAGAGGCATTTCTTTTCTGCTTGAGTTTACTACTTTTTTCCATTTCTTTATAAAATGTAATTTGTCATTAACATTTCGCGCACTTTCAATTTAGACACCAACAGCAACCGTGCAACATGAATCAAAAGTTACACCAGTATAAAATAAGAAATTTGAAAACAAGTAATGTATGATAGCAAATGGTAGCAATAAGAAGTAGGGAAGTGACCCCACCACACTTCTTGTCATGTGAAAAGGTATCTTCAGACAGCTGACAATGATTACTTAATTATGCAATTTGTGGTTAAAATAACATTTTGTTGTCAAAACATGTAACAAAATCTCTAACTAGTTAGGAGATCACAATAGATAATTATAAGTTCTTTCCAAATATAGGAAAAAAACTAAAATGTCAGAACAATGACCGAAGATACCTTTTCTGGTGGCATGCCCATTCATGAACTAAAACAACATGGGAACTTATCCCTGTTATTTGTTAGTTTACTTACTGTTGGTTTAGACAACAAGGACATGGCGTTTTTGTGCTGGTTATATTTATCTTGAACAATTTTATCCGCGTTGATAGCCGTGTCCAGGATATGTTTGTATTTGCCGCTCTCTTCTCGCATGGGTTTGGTGAGAGTTGCAGATGGCGTTCGTGACCAGCGCTCTTTAAACTGATCTTTGAGCTGTGTGTCTGACTTTTCTTCATCGTCAAGCATTCTGATACACTGAAATGCATGTTCAATAATAAAATACAAAATACTAAGTAAAATTCTAAATTTAACTGTTTTCTTCATCATGAAAATCATTAACTCTATACCTCATATATTAGGGGTTCCACTAGCTGCTGAATCTGAAGGTTCATTTCTTTAGGGATTCTCTCAATTGTTAGCCAAAAATACCCCTAAAGAAAAAATGACCCTTCAGCTTAAATCCTAAGGGTGAAAATAAGGTTTTTTTTAGAAATTTCAAGGGTCAAAGGGTCATCTCATGGGTCAAATGGAACCCCTGATATATATGGGATTTATACCATATGTGACCACTGTAGATCCAGATCTGTGCGGTCTTAATAGGATCTACATTGTTCGCAGTTAGATTCATTTGGTTATTTCTGACCAAAAAGCAAACAATGTGGATTCTGATCAGATAGCATGGACATGTCAGCTGATCTGGATATACATTGTCTGCACATGCGATAAAACCCTTGTACATGTAGTAAAGGGTTAAAGAAGACATTGTTAAAATAAACCTATAGCAAAATGAGAGAAATATTCAATCTGCTCATTAACAAATATAGACCCCAAATAAATACAATTACATAATTGAATTTACAATCACTCCTTTCTATTGCACTTTTCACTTAGAAGTAAACATATTTTAAACATTTACTAGTTATTAAGATGAGCCACAAACCTCTTCTAGGATTTCCCTATTCCTGGTCAGCAGTTCAGGCAGATCAGTCATCAACCTATCAAGATACTGTAATCCTCCCATATCCTTGATTTGCATGGCCTTGTCTAGCAGGGACTGCGGCACATTGTCCCCACCCACGTCTTCTAGTGCAGCAGGCAGATTCAAGGAGGCCAGCACACTGTAAACATGATATTGCAGAGTTAACTCTTTCCACTATGGAATTGTCATGGAATAACCTTCATAATGTTACAGCAGATGTTATTTGGAGTGATAACGCTTACAAGGTTTCGGTAAAGTCATTGATGTCACTTCTCTATATTATACATTATATAAGAGTCCAAATAAAGGTTGAACCTAGAAGATGCATTCAATAACACAACCGAGTACATCCACCACAGGCATGTCAATATTTTTTTAATGAAACTATGAATAACCCTGCAACCCATTATTCTACGGACACAGCTTATACCCCATGTGTGACCATTTTTGAAACAGGTCAGACAATCTACTCTTTTTCCTTCTTGGTCTTAAATAATGAAATAAATCTTAAAGCAAACAGTGTAGATCCTGGCTGCATATTGGATACAAGCATTTTACTGTTGAAATGGCGATCAGGACTCAGATCAGCATGACAACCAATGTCAACCCGGATCAGCCAGGTCACCAAAATCTCAGATCAGAGTCTATAATGCTCCCTTTTCAGTGATCTGATGTCACGGATGTGCCGGCTGATCTGGATCTACACTGTTCACCTATACAATAATGATGTATATATAGAATTAATACATTATGGTTTTCTTCCAATTCCATATAGATTTGTTAAATATTAAATTTACTGCATGTAAAAATTCATCCTGAATTATTTCATCCTTCCTTAACATGTATTACCTATTCATCAAAGTTGTCTGTTCTCTTAGGCGACCAATTTCCATGTTGGTAATTTGTGACTTTCTACCCTCAAACACATTCATGGCATCATACACGGGTATGGGTACAATCTTCTCAAACAAATCTGAAAAACATACAACAGTAAAATGTAAAAACAGTCCATGAAAAATAAATTAGGGTATGTAATGGGAAAATGTGGTCTTTGGATATATTTTTTAAATGTTAGTTGTTACTATAATTGAAAAGAGCTTACAATTCCTTTTATTTTTTCATAACATACAGGTAACTTTTATAACATGGTGACTATATAATGTTATTTTAAAGGGAAATTCATAATAACCAGCATTTTCTGCTCAACTTCATGGTATCATTTTATGGATCGATGTCGGGTTTTTAAAACATCTTTACAAGTGATGTGTTCGAAATTACATTTTTTGTTGGCTTTTAAATGTACAACTGAAGATTGGAATTAAAAGGAACCCAGATAAAATTTCATACTATCACAGGGATACATCATAAATATACACAACACTTCCAGACAGACCCATAAAGGCAGAGAATGTATTAATCTTAGATTAACTTTTATTTTTTAACAAGAGGGCCATGATGGCCCTATATCGCTCTCCTGACTACAAAATTACTCTCAGCTTGTGGTTTCAGACAAGAAGATTTTTAAAGTTTTTCCTATACAAGTCTATGTAAAATGAAGTGACCCCTGGGGCGGAGCCAATTTTGACCCCAGGGAAATCATTTGAACAATCTTTGAAGAGTTCCAATAGAGGATGCTAAATGCCAAATATCTAAGCTCTAGGCCTTGTGGTTTCAGACAAGAAGATTTTTTAAAGTTTTTCCTATATAAGTCTATGCAAAATGAAGTGACCCCTGTGGCGGGGCCAATTTTGACCTCAGGGAAATAATTTGAACAATCTTAGTAGAGTTCCACTAGAGGATGCTAAATGCCAAATATCTAAGCTCTAGGCCTTGTGGTTTCAGACAAGAAGATTTTTAAAGTTTTTCCTATATAAGTCTATATAAAATGAAGTGACCCCTGGGGCGGGGCCAATTTTGACCCCAGGGAAATCATTTGAACAATCTTTGTAGAGTTCCACTAGAGGGTGCTAAATGCCAAATATCTAAGCTCTAGGCCTTGTGGCTTCAGACAAGAAGATTTTTAAAGTTTTTCCTATATAAGTCTATGCAAAATGAAGTGACCCCTGGGGTGGGGCCAATTTTGACCCCAGGGAAATAATTTGAACAATCTTAGTAGAGTTCCACTAGAGGATGCTAAATGCCAAATATCTAAGCTCTAGGCCTTGTGGTTTCAGACAAGAAGATTTTTAAAGTTTTTCCTATACAAGTCTATATAAAATGAAGTGACCCCTGGGGCGAGCCAATTTACACCCCTGGGAAATAATTTGAACAATCTTTGTTTAGTTCCATTAGAGGATGCTAAATGCCAAATATCTAAGCTCTACGCCTTGTGGTTTCAGACAAGAAGATTTTTAAAGTTTTTCCTATATTATTATATAAGTCTATATAAAATGAAGTGACCCCTGGGGCGGGGCCAATTTTGACCCCAGGGAAATCATTTGAACAATCTTTGTAGAGTTCCACTAGAGGGTGCTAAGGGCCAAATATCTAAGCTCTAGGCCTTGTGGTTTCAGACAAGAAGATTTTTATAGTTTTTCCTATATAAGTCTATGCAAAATGAAGTGACCCCTGGGGCGGGGCCAATTTTGACCCCAGGGAAATCATTTGAACAATCTTTGTAGAGTTCCACTAGAGGATGCTAAATGCCAAATATCTAAGCTCTAGGCCTTGTGGTTTCCGACAAGAAGATTTTTAAAGTTTTTCCTAAACAAGTCTATATAAAATGAAGTGACCCCTGTGGCGGGGCCAATTTACACCCCTGGGAAACTAGAATTATCACTGAAAGTGATTAAATACCCCCACATGTATGCTTGATAATTGAACTGGGAATGCTTCGAATCAATGGCATAATGTGCCCCACTTTCAATCCAAAGTGTCGTCTTCACAGTAGCCACATATTCAGCAAGTTTCATCACAATATCTCATTCCTTCTAAATTTATTGAGCAGAAATGGTTTAAATATGTTAGTAACAGTGGCCTTTATCTAACTTTTATCTAAGAACTGTGTGCCAAACATTGTTTATGAGAAATCATCCAGAAACCATTTTTTCTATTTTTAGTAACAGTGACCTTGACCCCATCAGGCCCAATTTCAATACCAAGTTTCGTCTTCACAGACACTACCTATATAGCAATTTTCATCACAATATCTCATTCTGAACCAAAGTTATTGAGCATACAGTTTATTTTCTATTTTTAGTAACAGTGACCTTGACCCCACAGGCCTTGAATCCCAAAAGTCATCTTCACAAAAACCATCAATACACCAAATTTCATTTAAGAATCGCATTCCAAGCTATAGTTACTGAGTGGAAACGAAGTTTTGAAGTTTAAATAACAGTGACCTTGACCTTGAACCCACAGGCCCCAAAGTCAAACCTAATCTTTATCTTGTTATGTTACATCTGTGTCCCAAAAAATAATTAAATCTATGAAGTATTTCATGAGTTATAGTCCAGAAACAATTTTTCTTTTTTAAGTTACAGTGACCTTGACACTGACCCCTCAGGCCCCAAAGTCGAACTCGACCTGTATCTTCTGATATTACATATATGTACCAAAAAAGGATTTAATCTGTGAAGTTTTTCATGAGTTATTATCTGGAAACCCTTTTTCTATTTTTAGTAATACTGACCTTGACATTGACACCACCAGCCCCAAAGTCAAACTTGACCTGTATCTTGTGATGTTACATCTATTTACCAAACAAGGATTAAATCTGTGAATTGTTTCATGAGTTATCATCCGGAAACCATTTTTCTATTTTTAGTAACAGTGACCTTGACACTGATCCCACCAGCCCCAAAATCGAACTTGACCTGTATATGACGATATACCTGTGTACCAAAAATTATTTAATTCTGTCAAGCCTTTCATGAGTTATCATCTGGAAACGAAGAATCCGACCGACAGACAGACAGACCGACCGACCGACAAGCTCACTCCTATATACCCCCTCAAACTTCGTTTGTGGGGGTATAATAATTTGAACAATCTTTGTAGAGTTCCATTAGAGGATGCTAAATGCCAAATATCTAAGCTCTAGGCCTTGTGGTTTCAGACAAGAAGATTTTTAAAGTTTTTCCTAAACAAGTCTATATAAAATGAAGTGACCCCTGGGGCGGGGCCAATTTACACCCCTGGGAAATAATTTGAACAATCTTTGTAGAGTTCCATTAGAGGATGCTAAATGCCAAATATCTAAGCTCTAGGCCTTGTGGTTTCAGATAAGAAGATTTTTAAAGTTTTTCCTATATAAGTCTATGCAAAATGAAGTGACCCCTGGGGCGGGGCCAATTTTGACCTCAGGGAAATAATTTGAACAATCTTTGTAGAGTTCCACTAGAGGATGCTAAATGCCAAATATCTAAGCTCTACGCCTTGTGGTTTCAGACAAGAAGATTTTTAAAGTTTTTCATATATAAGTCAATGTAAAATGAAGTGACCCCTGGGGCGGGGCCAATTTTGACCCCAGGAAAATAATTTGAACAAACTTTGTAGAGGTCCACTAGAGGATGCTAAGTGCCAAATATCTAAGCTCTAGGCCTTGTGGTTTCAGACAAGAAGATTTTAAAAGTTTTTCCTCTATAAGTCTATGCAAAATGAAGTGACCCCTGGGGCGGGGCCAATTTTGACCACAGGGAAATCATTTGAACAATCTTTGTAGAGTTCCACTAGAGGATGCTAAATGCCAAATATCTAAGCTCTACGCCTTGTGGTTTCAGACAAGAAGATTTTTAAAGTTTTTCCTTTCGGTTGCCATGGCAACCAGAGTTCTGCATGGAATTGATTTCTTTAAACAACTTTGGAAGAGCTTCATGCAAGGAACATTCCTGCCAAGTTTCAGCAAGATTGGCCCAGGAGTTCAGGAGAAGAAGTCGTTTGAAGAAAAGTTGACGACGCACGCACGGACGACGGACATCAGGCGATCACAAAAGCTCACCATGAGCACTTCGTGCTCAGGTGAGCTAAAAAGATGAGTTTATATTGAAATATGACCAATCTAGCTGTAAAATCAGGATCTAGGCAAAAGATTAAGCTGAGACTGGAGACCTGTCTCAGATCTCAAGCATCTGTGCCCAAGATCATAAAACTAAATCTTGAGATCTGTCTCAAATCTCAAGCATCTGATCGGATGAAATGGCGACCAGTCGCCATTCAGCCAATCAGATGCTTGAGATTTGAGACCGATCTCAAAACCTAGTTTTATGATCTAAGGCCCAGATTGCTTAAAACTGAAACAGTTTCTGAATCAACCAATCAAAAGCTTGAGTTCTGAGACATGAACAGTACTTAAATCAGGTCTAAATTTATTTATCTGCAAGACATTGTCAAATATTTTACTTCAACACACTTCAGAACATCAATTATAAAATTTGCTGAACAATGTAACAAGGGTTACTTTTTTGGCACAAAATAGAAAGTCCTGTCGGAACTGTACCTTTAAAATTTTCAGAAAACTTCTGTGGCATTGCTAACGCTTTGGCAACTGCGGCTTTCCCAAGGCCTGGAAGAGTCTTAACATCCGGAACTTTATCATGATAAATGAAGTCATTATCCTTTTGTGCGGCATCGAGCTCTCGTTGGATTTTACCCTGCTCGTTCTTGAAGCAGAAAGACATGCCCCCTCTTGTGGCTGCAGCTGCCATCAGTTCTTTGGCGTGCTAAAATTGTAAGACTTCATAAGTTGTTTGTCATAAATAATCATTCCCAAGCAAGTCAAGCGTTGACATTAAAAAGTGTCATTTTCAAGTCATCATTTAAATATATGCTAAATGGTAAGACTTTATAGTGAGGGTAATAAATTTGGAATATTATACCAGTATGCAATCTGTAGGTTTGTATTTGTCGAGTTGGGTATGTAAAAAATATCACACGAGACCGAAGGCAATTCTAAAGTAGTTTAAATGGCAATTCTAAAGTAGTTTAAATGAGAAGACAATGTATTTATGTGTTCTATGATAAGGAAGCATAAAACAGGAAGATACTATAAGATTTTTAATTGATAAGACATTGCGAAGATAAATAATTAAATAATGTAAGATTAAACAGGAAAACAATTTTGTGATAATGTTCCTTCTGTCGTATTTAGAGAAAAGTGCCACTTGGGCTATAAAACATCCTTATGATCGTATAGTGGAAAATATCATACAAAGTAAATTGTTCTCTCTCTCTCTCTCTCGTAAAATCCTTGGTTAAAATGTATTTTACAGAAACCCGTTTATTTTATCTGAACTTAGTTTGGTTAATTAAAATAAAAATACAATTGATTTACACCTTGATTTATTATTTGTTATATTGGTAATATACAATATATGTATTCCCCTCAAAACATCTCACAGAATCTCAGAACATTTGCGAATCATATATCTGAACTACACCAGTATTCTCGTGAACTCACTTTGACATCATTTATTTCGGTAACGTCTTTTTTTAGCAGAACAGACATTCCTGACTGGCGGCCTTCAAATATACTTTAACCCTTTCCTGTATAGACACACCTTTATTGCTAGGGTGAACAGTTTAGATCCAGATCAGCTGGCACATCCGTACCATCTGATCAGGATCTAAACTGTTCGCTTTTTGATTCATTAGGTTATTTCTGACCAAAATGTGACCAGTGCAGATCCTGATCAGATAGCACGGATGTAATGATCTGGATCTACACTGGTCGCACATGCGTAAAAATGCGTATATATCTAGGAAAGGGTTAATAATGAATTCTGTAAGAATATTGTTTTAAATATTATAATATGAACAAATGTTGACAGTTATTGAAATGCAAGATGCACTACAAACTTGATTTACCAATATTATCTCATATCAAACGCCCCTAAACCTTTACTCCATTGGACATTTCTCACCAAGAAGTGAACAGCGTAGATGCTTGCTAATCTGGATTATTACTGTTTGCACATGCCATAAATTACACTCCATATAAAATAGTAATATTCTCTCAACATACCCGTAATCTTGATATTTGTTCTCCATAGCTCTTGGCTTGCTGAGCAACTACCGATTGGTAAAACTCGGCCAGGGCATGGAATGCTGCTTGCTTCATAGCTACACTGGGTAACCACTCCTAAAAACATAACAAAACACAACTTAGTAACTTTCACATTACATTAAACATAATACACTGCAGACTCTTTATAACGCGGTATTGCGGGTCCATCATCCCGAACGCGTTAATAAGTGAAACCGCGTTATATTTTCCCGCGCAAAATACATGTCCCGATTTTCCCGTACGTAATTAAGGATTGAATCAATTTTTGATGGTTTTCATTTGGGTATGGAAAACAGTTGGTTTGGTTAAAGTGTGTGAAGCCCGCAGGGCTTCTTGCATGCTTTAAACAATCCAACTGCTTTTCATACCCAAATGAAAACAGACTTCCCAAAAGTTGAAAAAAAGTGTCAGACATCTGGTCGGACAAGATGTGAAAATCTGTCTGAACGATACTAAATCTGTCTGACCGAAAAAAGTTAATAAGGAATTTGCAGTTCAAATTTTGTCAGACATTTGGTCTGATAACATAAGAAATCATGTTAGACCGGCCCAGTTTTTACCAGACAGGTCCTTCGTTCCTGCAACTTTCGGGAAGTCTGTGAAAACCATCAAATATCATTTCAATCCTTATATTTACACTCATAAATAATCTCATTTATACAGAGAAACTAGAAGACTTTGTGATATTATGGCTTTTTCTGATGGCTGTTGGAACAGCTGCGTTGACGACAAAGAGTATACAGAGGTATATAGTACCAATACGGTAAATGGTATCTGTAAGTCCAAAAACAAGAAAGTGAGTAGTCATTTAAATGTGACATTCCATCAAGTATGTAATTCTTTGATGGTAAAATGCAAAGCTATGTACCATATGAACATTTTACACTTGAAAGATAGTTATAAAATGTGTGTGCAGCTCTATTAGTAATAAAATATCATGTAAAACAAGTTAATGAATGATACAGAAAACCAATATCTTAAATATTGTGATCTAAACAACAACACATTGCCAGGCTTAAAGCCACCAACTGCTAACACACCTTCCAAGCAGGGCAATACACCACAAACTGCTATCCTGATGATTTAACTAACAAGCTTTACAAGTGTTACACTATCAACCGCTATCCTGCTGGAGTGAGGTGCAATGTTACGTACCACTATCTTGCTGGTCTACAGACTTAACATGCCAGGTTATCAACTGCTATTCTGCTGCTCTGCAGACCTACAGTGACAGGCAATTCACAACTGCTCAGGGCTGAAGGTCATAAAACTGATATAGGAAACCAGTCTCAAATCTCAAGGATCTGATTGGCTGAAATGGCAACTGGTCGCCATTTCAGCCAATCAGATTCTTGAGATTTGAGACTGGTTTCCATGCTCAGCTTTATAACCTTGGGCACAGATCTTCCATCTGTACTCAAATTGAAGAAGCAAGCAGAAATGGGGACAGAAGCAGAACATAGCTTAGGTCACACATAAGATACAGAAACAGAAACCCTAAGCCACATATCCTTGAGAGATGGGAGCAAAAACACCCTATAAGACCGGAACAAAAAAAATACACTAGGCAACATATCCTCAAGAGACGGGAACAGAAACCTATACTAATCCACTTATCACACCACTTATTGAGGAACTGGAGCACAAACCTACACTATGCGCATACTCCTGGTGCCAAGGTTATAAAACTGAGATTAGAAACCAATCTCAAATTTCAAGGATCTGATTGGCTGAAATGGCGACCAGTCGCCATTTCAGCTTATCAGATGCTTGAGATTTGAGACTGGTTTCCATGCTCAGTTTTATAACCTTAGGCACTGAGGATGGTAGCTAACACCTACCCTAGGCCACATGTCCTTAAGGGATGGGAGCTGCATCAGCTTCATGGCATCAGCATACAGGTCCGAGCACTGGTACGCTATCTTCACCACCATAGCTTCCTTCATACCTGGAAGTAGACAATCACACCTGTTTTCAATTCATATATCGCTTTACTCCATTGCATATGACTGTCATCCATGGGCATACAGTGTCAACTGAGATCAGCCGGAACATCTGTGTTATCCGATCAGGATTTATATTGTTTTCTTTTTGATTCATTAGGTTATTTCTGACCGAGAAGCAAACAGTGTAGATCCTGATCAGAAGGCACAGATCTGGATCAACTTGGGTTGCACATGTGATAAAACCCGATTATATCGAGTGAAGGCTTAATGGATTTACCTTAAATAAATCTTTTTAAAAAATATGACAAAAGGAACTTGATTAAACAATAGTATTGAAGACCATTATGAATTAAATGTTATCTGACCTGTCAAGGTGCAAACAACTGGCTGAATTCCATTCGCAATATTATGGAGCCTAGTGTCGTCATTATTACGACAAAAGTGAATTCTCTCTAAATTTCAACAAATTTTTGGCAGTTTCTCCAACACAGTTTATTAGTTCATAGTTTACCATTTTTAAATACTGATTTTTGGAAAAACACTAAATTTTGAAAGAATTCGACTGCCCAGCAGAGAAGTAGATTTCATTGTTGGACCCTATTACTTATAAGAAGGGGTTACTTACTAGAAGCAGCCTTCCTGTAGATAGCCTCCTGACCCTGGGCCAGCATCAGGGAGGACAGGGCGTTCAGTGTATCTGGTGTAAGGTCAGGGGTTGGATCCTGGCTGCATATAGACAGTGATGTATCCTTCAGGTGCCCGAATATCCCTGCTGCTTGCTGAAAACAAATACAACCAAGGCTCAAGATCATAAAACTAAGATTGGAGACTAGTCATAAATCTAAAGAATCTAATTGGCTGAAATCAACTTTGTCAGCCAATCAGATACTTGAGATTTTAGACTGGTCTCCAGTTTTCGTTTTATGATCTTAGGTACAATACTCTCATTGCTTTGAACATTAACCCTTTTCTCTGTGGACAAAACAAAATCCATTATAAAATAAAACAAGAAAAAGTCGTCGCCCCGCGCCGAAAACCAGGTTTTCATTTAATACTTATACTTTTGTAAAGAAAATATCTGATATGAAGAAATTGAACTTCTATTTTTAGCAACAGTGACATTGATCTTGATCACAGACTTCTGAGTAGAAATCCAAGTTGCGTCTTGGTATCAGCTACCCAAAGAAAGTTTGGTGTCAATAGATCACAGCTAACCCAAGTAATAAGGAGAAACCTAAATTTCTATTTTAAGCAAAAATGACATAGACCTTTATCACAGACACATGGGTATCAATCCTAAGTAGTGTCTTGATATAAGCAACCCACAAACCAAGTTTGGTGTCAATAGGCCAAAGAAAACTCAAGCTATTGAGCAGAAACAGAATTTCTATTTTTAGCTACAGTGACCTTGAGCTTTATCACTGGCGCCTGGGTAGCAATCTCAAGCTGCATCTTGATATTAGATATCAACACTAAGTTCGGCGTAAATATACCAAAGCAAACTCAAGTTATTGAGGGAAAACTGAATTTCTATTTTAGCAACAGTGACCTTGACCTTGATCACAGATACCTGTGGCAATCCCAAGCTGTCTTTTGATATCAGCTACTCATATACTAAGTTTGGCATCCAGAGGTAAAAGCAAACTCTAGTTATTGAGGGAAAGCTGAATTTCTATATTTAGCAAGTGACCTTGACCTTTATCACAGACACCTGGGTAGCAATCTCAAGCTGCCTGTTTATATAAGCTACCCACAAACCAAGCTAAGCGTCAACAGGCAACTTGGCATCAACAGATAACATTCACAAAATACTTAACAAAAATCTAAGTCAAAAAGGGGCATAACTTTTGGAAAACACAGTCAGGGGTTATGAAACTTGACCTGGTAATTGGTACTGTGATGTGAAACAATTATGTAAAGTTTCAAAGCTATACCTTGAATGGTAACTGAGAAAAACACAACTTTCACCAAAAAAATTAACAAAATTTCTAAGTGAAAAAGGGGCATAACTTTGTCAAAATACAGTCAGGGATTATGAAACTTGTCCTGATAATTGGTATTGATATGTCAGACAACTATGTTAAGTTTCAAAGTTGTACCTTGAACGGTTACTGAGAAAAACACAACTTTCACAAAAAACTTCACAAAATTTCTAAGTGAAAAAGGGGCATAACTTTGTCAAAATACAGTCAGGGATTATGAAACTTGTCCTGATAATTGGTATTGATATGTCAGACAACTATGTTAAGTTTCAAAGCTGTACCTTGAACGGTTACTGAGAAAAATACAACTTTCACAAAAAACTTCACAAAATTTCTAAGTGAAAAAGGGGCATAACTTTGTCAAAATACAGTCAGAGATTATGAAACTTGTCCTGATAATTGGTATTGATATGTCAGACAACTATGTTAAGTTTCAAAGTTGTACCTTGAACGGTTACTGAGAAAAACAAAACTTTCACAAAAAACTTCACAAAATTTCTAAGTGAAAAAGGGGCATAACTTTGTCAAAATACAGTCAGGGATTATGAAACTTGTCCTGATAATTGGTATTGATATGTCAGACAACTATGTTAAGTTTCAAAGTTGTACCTTGAACGGTTACTGAGAAAAACACAACTTTCACAAAAAACTTGACAAAATGTTGACGCCCGCCCGCCCAACGACATACCCCAATCTAATAACCAGGATTTTTCTAAAGAAAACCTGGTTAACAAGCAAGAAATTCTTTTCCATTTTTAGGAGCTTAGATGTTACTACACCAAATGAATAAAACCTTAACTATGTATATATGACTGGGACATGAAGAATTTCTATCATTGTTCTTCGCCATTGTTGCGCCATTTTATATTTCTTGCTTAACATGTTATTAAATGGTGCACTTTTTATGTAATGTAATTTTGCTCATTTACCATGCCCGAAACTTTGTCTCATGCAAGATATGACGTTACCATGGCGGTGTTGTATTGTATAATGTATAAATTTACATGAATTAATATATGTATTTTCCGCTATTTTGTGGCAACTTAAAGGTGGCATTAACACGCCATTACCATTGCTTTTATTCCCTGATGAAGATTCTATTGAATCGAAACGTTGGAGTTAATATATGAACATAATTATTTCATGTTTGTGCAAATTATTTCCCCAATTTTCTCATTATTCTTCAAAGAGCCAAGCTAAAAAAATGGATATTTGTTCTTACTTAATATCTTTACTAATGCTTACAAATTATCCTTTAAACACCATGGGATATGGCTGTTATCCACAGGCAAACAGTGTAGATCTAGATCAGCTGCCACATTAATGCCATCTGATCAGGGTCTACACTGTTTTCCTTATTATTTAATTGGTTATTTCTGACCAAGAAGCAAACTGAGCAGATTGTGATCAGTGCACAAGATCATAAAACTAAACCTGGAGATCAGTCTCCAATCTCAAGCATCTGATTGGCTGAAATGGCAACCAGTCGCCATTTCAGCCAATCAGATCCTTGAGATTTGAGACTGATCTCAAATCTTAGTTTTATGATCTTGGACCCAGATGGCACATGATATGCCAGCAGGTCTGGATTTACTCTGTCTGCCTATGGATAACAATGCCCAGGTTATAAAGCTGAGCTTGGAAACCAGTATCAAATCTCAAGCATCTGATTGGCTGAAATGGCGACCAGACGCCATTTCAGCCAATCAGATGCTTGAGATTTGAGACTGGTTTCCATGCTCAGTTTTATAACCTTGGGCAGAGATGTGTCTGCTAATCTGCATCTATACAGTTAGAATATAATAGGTAAAAGGTAAAGCTTTTCCATGTTTTATTGCAAAGAGATGACACATGTCTATTTCTTCATACTTTGAAATGACTAAGTGCAGTTTCACAAACTGCCCTTGAAATAACACAAAATTCTGTTCTTGACGAGAATTGTATTACATCACAATTACACATGAAACATACCTGTAGATATTTTGCAGAGGTTTTAAGACCTTCATCATTTTCATGGTTTTGTACCTCTGCAACCTGTGACATCAATGCCCCGATATTGAATAGCACACATACTTTCTCGTATGCTCCTGAGGCTATGGCTGTAACATACAATAACACAATTAGTAAAAGTCCTGTTTCATTTGGTTTTGTTTTTTTTTGTTTGGCAATAGTTTATTTTATTTTGATCCTTGAATTACCAAAAGATATAGTTTCATATCTTAACCCTTTCCTCAATAGATACACCTTTATTGCATGGACGAACAGTTTAGATCCAGATCAGCCCGCATATCTATGCCGTCTGATCAGGATCTAAACTGTTTGCTTTTTGATTTGTTAGGTTATTTCTTAAATTTCTTAAAATGCGAACAGTGCAGATCCTGATCAGACGGCATGGATGTGCCGGCTGATCTGGAACTACACTGGTCGCACATGCGTAAAAATGTGTATATATGGAGGAAAGGATTAAGAGTATCTGTGAATTTGTCAAATTCCTTTAGAATACATCCTTAATGTATAATATCTGAGACTGTCGCAATGTCATATCATACCAGATTTCACAACACTTGAATATCAAGCACTAGAAATTCAATGTATTCTTATTCTAACACATATCATGTAATATCACAACTTCAAATTAGGTGGCTTAAATCACACAGCATTGCTATAATTGATTTAGTTATGATAGCGTAGTTAGTTTTAAGTACATGCATGATAGCTGTTTGACAAGCAAATCTCAACAAATTGTGTAATTTCTTTTTAACCCTTTCCTGTATAGATACACCTTTATTGCTAGGGCGCTCAGGATCTAAACTGTTCGCTTTTTGATTAATTAGGTTATTTCTGACCAAAATGCGACCAGTGCAGATCCAGATCAGATGGCGCGGATGTGCCGGCTGATCTGGCTCTACACAGGTTGCATACGCGTAAAATGCGTATATATCAAGGAAAGGGTTAATACCTAGTGTATTTTTTCCAGAAAACAAGGAGCCCTTGTCGAAAGCATCTCTCCATTTGAACTGGACTCTAATCTACAATCAAACAGAAATGGGAAAACATGTCAAAATGATTGAACCAAAATATATTAAAAGATGCCTACGTTATACCACACAGACTTTCAAAAAATAATTTGAGATTTTAGAAAATCTCTTGGACCAACATTCTGAAAATAATCAGATTTTACAACTGATTGATGACAAAATCAATCATAAAAATAGAATACTATCATTTAAGAATCCAAAATACACTGCAACTGTACACTACAATATACACTGCAACTGTACACTACAATGTACACTGCAACTGTAAACTACAATATACTGTAACTGTAGTATCATTTAATTTCGCGGGGAGGAATTTTCGCGCAAAACCTGTAAATAACAAAATCGCTGGGGCATTTATTTGCGCAACTGTATTTTCCTATACAGAACGCTGCTAAATTGTTTTATTTCGCTAGGGTTGAATTTCACTCTCTTGCCATAGAGTGAAATAGGCTAAAATTAAACCCACCCGAAATAAAATGATTCAACAGTACACTACTACTGTACACTAAAATATACACTGTAACTGTACACTACAATATACACTGCAACTGTACACTACAATATACACTGCAACTGTACACTACAAATCTGTTTCAATCATGTCAATGCTAGGGATTAAACGATGATCGATTACGAAGTTTAATAATCGATCATCGATTTGCTGTTCTTTAAGCAGCTCACAAGGGAGATCACTGTATCAGAACAAAAACAGTATATGACATAGATCAGTGTTATTTTGGTTTTAAATGAGCTTTGGAATATGTTCTGCCACTAAGTATTTCAAGAAAAAGACTCCTGTACCTGCAGCTTAAACCCTATGCTCACATCAGATATAGATATCTGCAGCTTGTGGGCTAGAAGTGTGGTTCTCTGTTAGTACTTATCCATACCAGAAAATACACCAATAGCCTTTTGTGATAATACAGTAGTTCTATACATGACCCTCATTTCATGATACTAGGGACCGAATTTTGACCCCATTCCCCTCCCAGTTAATTGTTTTTCCTATGTCTAAAACAAATTCCCCCCCCCCCCCCCCCCCCACAAAGGATTTCTTGTGTATTTTGCATTCTTTTAGCAGAAGACTCTTAACAATATCATTTTGAAATTTGCTTTTTTGCAAAATAGATTATGCAAAATAATAACAAATTATGAGTAATTTTGTTGCTAGAATATTAATAAAGAATTCTTATAAATTAAATTCTTCTTTATTTAAGCATGTACATTGTTATTGTAAATGTTTCGATTATATAATCGATGATTGATCGAAAAGGCTTGTTTGATTATTTCCGATGATCGATTATGATTTTTGTCCGATTAAGAAACCCTAGTCAATGCATCTTTATTTCATCATCTTACTTAGGCCTCCTGTGGAAATCAATTTCATTCACAGAGCATTTTTTGTATGTTTTACAATCAAAATACGTGAAATTTTAACCTGATAATAAGCTGACTAGTGATGCGTCAAAAACCACATGAAATGGCCTTCATTCAATCCCCCCACCCCCAGAATGATACAATAGTAAATTAATATGGAAAGAACCAGGGAACTCCTAAACCTTTTACTCCATGTGATTTGGGTTTTTTTGCATGTGCAAACAGTTTAGATACAGATCAGTCAACACGTCTGTGGCATAAGATCAGGATCTGCACTGTTTGCTTCTTGGTATACAGAGTGTAAAATTAATTAAAACTCATTTCTGGGAAGTCCAATGACAGGGTCAGTGTCTTCTTTTGATGAATTAACCCTTTCCTCCATAAACACGCCTGTTTACGCATGTGTGACCATCCGTGCCATCTGATATGGATCTGCACTGGTCACATTTTGTTCAGAAATAACCTAACAAATCAAAAAGTGAACAGTTTAGATCCTGATCAGACGGCACGGATGTGCCGGCTGACCTGGATCTAAACTGTTTGCCCATGCAATAAAGGTGTTTCTATGGAGGAAAGGGTTAAAAAATAATAAGTATCCCAGGTCTATTTTCTCTCGTTACATGCAGCATTTTAAAATCAACATTAAATTTTATACCTGATTCTCCGAGATCGGAAGTTTGTTCTCTATCGCAGTCAACTGATCATAGTACCTGTAATAAAATCAAATAGCACATAATTGAATTTCGCCACTATCGGCATTATCGTGAATGGGAACTCGTAATACTAATAGAGAGAGCAAGACATTGTGAATGGTTCAGATTGTATTTAGCAACTCCCTTGTTCAACGTAAAACAAGTTTACACAAAACAATAACGTTGACATCAGGAACGTAACATACTTTTGCAATTTGGGTCATTGGCAATATGCTGTATCAGTTCAGTCTCAGAATACCAGTATGCTTGAGAAAATTCTTAACTCCATAAATTGTAGCCAAATTTAAAAAATAAAACATTGAAGGATTCTTTAATTTATGTAAATTTCAGCTTAGCTATTATATTTTTATTCCAATGTTGCAAGAACCAGCTTGACGGGCCATTTCTTCCTTTATTGTATAAACAAATTATTTGCAAACGTGCAAAAAAGTTAATTGTTGGTCAAAAGACGAATAATTTTGATCCGAAAGTGTCCTGTTATCTAGATACACACTTTTTTTGGACATCATAAAACACCTTCAATCTTTAAACAAGTCCGCTAATTGTAGTTAAAACAGACAGTATACTTGTGATTTAAATAACAAAAACCAATACAAACAATCAATTATCCAATAAACAATCCACTAATTAGACAAATTCAGATCATTTTGACGCAACCGTAAGAGTGACCAAGATATGTAACTGTGTATTCGGCGTTAAGACAATTGTCTGATGAAAGCTACAAAAATGAATGTTCATACTGTTTTTCTTAACTTTTGTTAATTCCAGTGGATTTTCCTCTCCCACCACCAAGACTGCCCACAGAGGCCAGATTTTGAGCAGACTTAGAGAACAGTTGGTGTTGACACAAAGAAAAACACCTTCTGCCATGGCTTCCTGTACCAACACTTCAGCAATTTTTTATTGACTACTGATTAAATAGAAAGTATTGTCATTAACTTTAACTGTGAACAAAATTCAGAATGTTGATATATTTCCCACTCCCCACCCACATCTGACTCACCTGTACAAAACTTCCAGCGCCGATTCATGTTTGTCTACCGATTTCGTTATTGTCAAGTTTCTAAGTTTGCTGAACTCGCTTATTGCTGAGTTATATTCGTCCGGATTGGCAGAGCTAAATGTGTTTTGAATAAAACTACGGAATGGTTTTACAACATCAACTTCGTAAGTTTGTTTTAGCGGAACTGCCAGAAACGTCGCCATCTTGAAACTATTTGATCACATGGTATAACACTGCTATTTATATTTCGATGACGTCAAACCTGATTCAGGGGCGCGTGCATTTCAATTCACACGTGTCCATTACAAAATTCCTCTTTTTACCAGTATCGTGGCTAACTACTTTTTGAGATTTTGTGTTCAAATAACGATTTACGAGACTGGAAGCTAGAAATATGGAATGCAGATTTAGTTCTTGGCTGGGGCACGTAATATGTATAGATCTACTTGCTGACGGGGAAACATATTTATCATGTGTGTGGCCCGTAGACCCACCGAGACACTTGCCTCTGAAATTTTGAAAAAAAAAATTGGGGAACATGCCTTGGAAAATATGATTGTTACAGAAAGTTTAAAATAAATTAACTCCGTCAAGATGTATTCATTAGAGTCGCCTCGCAAGTATCATGGTATAATCACCTCCAAAATGACTTGGATTGAGTGTTTGCAGGCCGTACAGGTAGCTTAAATGCATTCGGTTTCTGCTCTGATGAAATATTGAAAATAGCAAAAAAAATATAAAAAATTTTTTTTAAAAATGTATACATTTTATCACAATGTACGTAGCCTACAGACTAAGCTGTCAAAGATATCTTGTTATGTAAGCCTATGTTTTTAGTTTTGAGAAAAACAATAATGGAAATTGTAAAGAGAAGGATTCTATTTAAAAATGAAAATAAAGTTTAAAATTATGTTGTATTTGAATCACGCTCTTGGAACTTTCACCATAAAAATAAACAATACATCAGGGGCGTTTCTAGTATTGGACCATACTTTTCCTGGAGAGAGAGTGTGATGCGGTGAAACCCATCCCCGGATAAAAGTAAAGATGGGGCACGCCACGGGAAAAGGTACATTCGGTCATATTTTGTTGACATTTAGTTGTTACTATATTATGAAAGAACTTAGGCCGAAAAAAAAAAAGGTTTGTTTCTGGTTACCGGACCGACCGTCTCTAAATAGCGCCGACCGTAACTTTTTTTCAGCCCTCCCAAAAAAATTGTATGAAAAGCCGACCGGGATTTTGACCGACGAAAAATTCTGTTATTTTCGGACACAATGTCCGGTGCAAAATAACAGCCAGCACCGTTTCATTTTTGGAAAATTTACTTTCACTTTCTTCTCCGGCGTGATTTTTGTCCATGTAACATATGTAAACCCCCTTTCGGGTCAACGTTGCTAATTCTATGATTGAATTCGCCGAGGTAAACAATCATGGATGTCAACGTTCGGCGAGCCAGTAAAAATATTCTTTTTGATCCACCGACGACTTCATTGTAGCAGGGTCTATATAACAAGGGGTTAAGAAAGTATAGCGTAAACGCGCATATTTTATCGATAATGCTGTCGTCGCGTATCGTTATCAGCTTCCAGTGTGTAAAACACAGATCACGGTCCAAGACGGACCAGGTACAATGGAATGTTGAACGCAAATTAATACTATCCGCTGTATTTTAGTTCATACGGACTAATTAGTCGTCCGATTTTAAGTGTTTATATGTCGCTGAAAAGGGGAAAAGTTGATCTACACGTTTGTGTAATTTTTATTTCAATAAAACTACAATGACATCCTATTTAGTATAATTTACACGATTTAAAATCGCAAAACGGGTTGATATTTCGCCGAGTATTAAAAAGATATTTTTCTTCATTATAATTAAATACGCACACCCTTATTATACTCATAAAATATTTATTATTATATTTCTAAATTGTTATAACCAAAAATAAAAAATGGTTATATAAAAGTTTCCGATTATTAGTAGTTGTAATTTTGTTGCAGAGATCGGAACTGTGCTTTGTTATTGTTTGCTATTTGGTATTTTAGCGAATTATAATTTATCAATTTACTACTTGTTATAACAACCCTGATTGTAGAATTAAAGAAGCAAATAGATTAAGATTTCTGTTCGAAGTGCACACGTGATACGGCGTAAATGCAGAATCGTTTAATAATTTCTTTATAAGTGAACAATTATGTACTGATATCTGTATCGTAAAATGAGTGAAAGAAACAGCACTGATCAAATTATTTACCGTGCTTTTGTGGTAGTGATAGAACTTTTACCATCTTTGACGGGATATGTATATATTTGATTATGTGTTAATTGCAACAATATCACGAATACAGCTAAAACGACTTAATACGAGTTGAAAGTGAGGCACAGTGGTTGCAAAAAGTGGTAGGTATTAAGGTAAGTATACGCCTTTCCAATAAACAGTTTCGCAGTCCTGTACGAGTTACTTCCCGTGACCAGATATCAACCCAAAACGAGGTTTCACAGGAAAGCTGAACTATCGTACTATGGCTTAAGCACATAAGGCCTAACATAATCCATTAAATTTCAGGTGTGTAATCGTCGCCGCCGGTCGAAAATAAGTTACTGGTCTGTTATTCTAGTCAGACATTTTTGCTTTCACTATTTGTTAGATATTTGCATTTTTAATATTGTAAGAACATGTACCATTCTTGTTGATAGTGGGCAGTATGAAACGCAATTCGGATAAACGTAAGTATTAATGTTACGAATTTCTATACAGCATTTTCATCTTTATGTATTTTATACTTAAAATTATATTTAACTGGTATGAAATTCGCAAATTGCTAAGACTGATAATGTACTATACTCCGGAAATCGTGACATGTCAACATTCTGTTACAGTATCTGTACGTTATACTTGTACTCATCTATTACTTGAATTCATCGTACCGTTAATGTTCAACGAAAAATAATTTTGAATTTTTGAAAACGTCACGTATACTTCACAAGCAAAAATACGGTACGATTGATTTTGTCTTGAAATTAAAAAGGATCAATAAGGTTATCTGATTGTTCGTATCATTCATAGAATAAAATTCAAGGATTCTGATGCTGGCTTCTAATAAAGATGGAGATGCCGGCTTCAAATAATGATGGGAACATTTATATTAACATTAAGACTGCTAAGGTTTGAAATTCTGTCATTTTGGCGTAAACGCTCAATCGCTTGATTGAATATTTATAAAATGTTCTGCTAAGATGAGTTTCTAATTGATGTCTTATGGTTCTACTTGTCGTATTAAGGATTAATAATTCATATAACTGCTATATCAAATACTTTTGCTACCCGATTCAGTAATTAAGGATTTCGATATACTTATTAATTAGGAGGTGGAGGTTCATAAAAAAGTAAACCGATCTCTATTGGTCAGTGATATCTTCTTCTTAGTAATTGACAGGGGACCCCTTGTGCGCGACAATTTGGCATTTTTATGACATGCTGCTTTCAAAATCAATCGCAGCCGGCATGTCAGTAGTTGATAAGACACGCTAAGCCGGAAACGACACTCAATTTATCCGTGGATAGAACACAGGCTGTTAGTTTAAGTCGTTTAAAGTAAACCTTGGAGCGAGGAATAATGACTTTACACTTTTAGTCAAATTAGATTTGTTGTTTTATAAACTATTCTTGATAAAAAATTTCATTATGCTGATGTATTATTACTAATTCAACGATAAACGAGAAAATATATTTTAAAAAAGAAATTTCATGATGAAAAACGAAAGTTGTAGGTACATGTTCCCTATTACATTAATACAGCGAGCAATAATTTTTCCTGTATAGTAGTCACGTGACTGAATAGGGGAGGTAACCGAAAAATTCACCGAATTATTGGAAAGGCGTATATCCAACATATTTTTTTTTTTACAAAAAATAGCCATGAACTAATCAACAATATCCACGCATTAAACCACATTACGGCATTACACATCTAATTGTAATTAAAAGAATTATTATTTATATTACATTTTAAGCAAAACAATTCAACTTTAAGTTGAAACACTGGTTTATTAGTTTCAATGGAATTAAAGTATAAAATGCAGTGAGTTTTCCCTTTTCTACACTTCAATACCTTAAAAGATACCTCTAAAAAAGATAGATACATTTCCGGGCAAATAAACTGTAACCTGTCACCTCTTTCAAACAGCATATTATTCAATCGGGCGTTAAAAATCTGTTAAAAATACACAGGAACCTAGGCCTATCCGTTATCGAGACGTTATTGGTACATGTACTTACAATAATCCACGTTCAAATTCCATTGTCTCTTTTAAATTATCACATAATCCGCACAATTCAAAAACAAACAAAAAGAAATTTTCTCAAAAATGTTTAATAGTACTCGTAGATTAATGTACATTTCTTTGATCCGCCTTCCCTGTTAATTTCATACGGAGACTGAATTTGATTGACAGTCAGTATGGAGGTAAACATTGATACCAACCGTCAATGAAATGCAACTTCAAAGGAAATTGTCGGCTCATTTTAAGACTGTGTTGTTTTATCGGCTCTGCTTTGAAATCGTTTGATCTACAAGAAGTGTGTACGTGACATTTGTCATTTTTAGCTGAGTTAAATTGGTTGATGATGCAATAATACTGAAATATGATACTTGAGATATAATTGGGATGTAATTTATTATGGAATATGTTCGCATTGGTAAGTGTTTTAATCAAAGACCTATATAGGTAATATATAGGTCTTTGTTTTAATACTTATTTTACATTCACGTTGTAAATTTCGTGGTGACATAATATAATTTGAAACTTTGATTTTGTGGCAGTACATGACAAAAGGGTCTGTTAATCAATTAATAAACATATAAATGATGCATATTTATCACGAGTATTGTCCAGAACACGATCTACCTGACCTCCCTTGTCAACAAATATATGCAGATTTAATGATGTATACGATTACCGGCGAATCGAACACTCCGGGCAATAGAATATTTTTAGCTGACAATTTATGTATTCGATTTCCCGGAGTCCACTGTACAAATTGAACAATTTTAATCTCTGATATACTTACTAACACACAAGATGGTATATACTTGGACTTTGGTTCTTTCCCCTTAAAAAAACAAAACAAAAAAAAGAAAGCCGACCTACCGACCCATTGTTTTTTCAAGGATGTAACCAGAAACAAACCTATTTTTTTTAGGCCTTACAATAATCTATAAATTTCTCATAACTAACAAGTGCTTTTCTTATACATTCTGACAATAAAACGAAATTTTAACGCGAAATGCATAATGATTAATGTCGTCTGCTCAACTCTGCGACGTCATTTCAAGGATTGACGTCAACTGTCCGAAGGTACCTTTTCCCGTGACGCGCCCCAGATAGTGTTTATCTTCCTGGATCTTGGTATATAAGTTGAGGTGTTTCTGTGCAAAATGTGTTTATTTCATACGTGCCTAATCAAGGTTACCGAGCAAGAACTGGGGTTATCATCAATAACTTAAGTTTCTAAAAAAATTGCAAATGTCACAAAACTCTAGATATTAATCAGTAATTTAGGTTATCATCTTGTCGTTGTAACTGTTTGGCATGCGGTTTGCATAAATAATCCATTATCTGAGTTATATTCGTCCGGATTGGCAGAGCTAAATGTGTTTTGAATAAAACTACGGAATGGTTTTACAACATCAACTTCGTAAGTTTGTTTTAGCGGAACTGCCAGAAACGTCGCCATCTTGAAACTATTTGATCACATGGTATAACACTGCTATTTATATTTCGATGACGTCAAACCTGATTCAGGGGCGCGTGCATTTCAATTCACACGTGTCCATTACAAAATTCCTCTTTTTACCAGTATCGTGGCTAACTACTTTTTGAGATTTTGTGTTCAAATAACGATTTACGAGACTGGAAGCTAGAAATATGGAATGCAGATTTAGTTCTTGGCTGGGGCACGTAATATGTATAGATCTACTTGCTGACGGGGAAACATATTTATCATGTGTGTGGCCCGTAGACCCACCGAGACACTTGCCTCTGAAATTTTGAAAAAAAAAATTGGGGAACATGCCTTGGAAAATATGATTGTTACAGAAAGTTTAAAATAAATTAACTCCGTCAAGATGTATTCATTAGAGTCGCCTCGCAAGTATCATGGTATAATCACCTCCAAAATGACTTGGATTGAGTGTTTGCAGGCCGTACAGGTAGCTTAAATGCATTCGGTTTCTGCTCTGATGAAATATTGAAAATAGCAAAAAAAATATAAATTTTTTTTTTTAAAAATGTATACATTTTATCACAATGTACGTAGCCTACAGACTAAGCTGTCAAAGATATCTTGTTATGTAAGCCTATGTTTTTAGTTTTGAGAAAAACAATAATGGAAATTGTAAAGAGAAGGATTCTATTTAAAAATGAAAATAAAGTTTAAAATTATGTTGTATTTGAATCACGCTCTTGGAACTTTCACCATAAAAATAAACAATACATCAGGGGCGTTTCTAGTATTGGACCATACTTTTCCTGGAGAGAGAGTGTGATGCGGTGAAACCCATCCCCGGATAAAAGTAAAGATGGGGCACGCCACGGGAAAAGGTACATTCGGTCATATTTTGTTGACATTTAGTTGTTACTATATTATGAAAGAACTTAGGCCGAAAAAAAAAAGGTTTGTTTCTGGTTACCGGACCGACCGTCTCTAAATAGCGCCGACCGTAACTTTTTTTCAGCCCTCCCAAAAAAATTGTATGAAAAGCCGACCGGGATTTTGACCGACGAAAAATTCTGTTATTTTCGGACACAATGTCCGGTGCAAAATAACAGCCAGCACCGTTTCATTTTTGGAAAATTTACTTTCACTTTCTTCTCCGGCGTGATTTTTGTCCATGTAACATATGTAAACCCCCTTTCGGGTCAACGTTGCTAATTCTATGATTGAATTCGCCGAGGTAAACAATCATGGATGTCAACGTTCGGCGAGCCAGTAAAAATATTCTTTTTGATCCACCGACGACTTCATTGTAGCAGGGTCTATATAACAAGGGGTTAAGAAAGTATAGCGTAAACGCGCATATTTTATCGATAATGCTGTCGTCGCGTATCGTTATCAGCTTCCAGTGTGTAAAACACAGATCACGGTCCAAGACGGACCAGGTACAATGGAATGTTGAACGCAAATTAATACTATCCGCTGTATTTTAGTTCATACGGACTAATTAGTCGTCCGATTTTAAGTGTTTATATGTCGCTGAAAAGGGGAAAAGTTGATCTACACGTTTGTGTAATTTTTATTTCAATAAAACTACAATGACATCCTATTTAGTATAATTTACACGATTTAAAATCGCAAAACGGGTTGATATTTCGCCGAGTATTAAAAAGATATTTTTCTTCATTATAATTAAATACGCACACCCTTATTATACTCATAAAATATTTATTATTATATTTCTAAATTGTTATAACCAAAAATAAAAAATGGTTATATAAAAGTTTCCGATTATTAGTAGTTGTAATTTTGTTGCAGAGATCGGAACTGTGCTTTGTTATTGTTTGCTATTTGGTATTTTAGCGAATTATAATTTATCAATTTACTACTTGTTATAACAACCCTGATTGTAGAATTAAAGAAGCAAATAGATTAAGATTTCTGTTCGAAGTGCACACGTGATACGGCGTAAATGCAGAATCGTTTAATAATTTCTTTATAAGTGAACAATTATGTACTGATATCTGTATCGTAAAATGAGTGAAAGAAACAGCACTGATCAAATTATTTACCGTGCTTTTGTGGTAGTGATAGAACTTTTACCATCTTTGACGGGATATGTATATATTTGATTATGTGTTAATTGCAACAATATCACGAATACAGCTAAAACGACTTAATACGAGTTGAAAGTGAGGCACAGTGGTTGCAAAAAGTGGTAGGTATTAAGGTAAGTATACGCCTTTCCAATAAACAGTTTCGCAGTCCTGTACGAGTTACTTCCCGTGACCAGATATCAACCCAAAACGAGGTTTCACAGGAAAGCTGAACTATCGTACTATGGCTTAAGCACATAAGGCCTAACATAATCCATTAAATTTCAGGTGTGTAATCGTCGCCGCCGGTCGAAAATAAGTTACTGGTCTGTTATTCTAGTCAGACATTTTTGCTTTCACTATTTGTTAGATATTTGCATTTTTAATATTGTAAGAACATGTACCATTCTTGTTGATAGTGGGCAGTATGAAACGCAATTCGGATAAACGTAAGTATTAATGTTACGAATTTCTATACAGCATTTTCATCTTTATGTATTTTATACTTAAAATTATATTTAACTGGTATGAAATTCGCAAATTGCTAAGACTGATAATGTACTATACTCCGGAAATCGTGACATGTCAACATTCTGTTACAGTATCTGTACGTTATACTTGTACTCATCTATTACTTGAATTCATCGTACCGTTAATGTTCAACGAAAAATAATTTTGAATTTTTGAAAACGTCACGTATACTTCACAAGCAAAAATACGGTACGATTGATTTTGTCTTGAAATTAAAAAGGATCAATAAGGTTATCTGATTGTTCGTATCATTCATAGAATAAAATTCAAGGATTCTGATGCTGGCTTCTAATAAAGATGGAGATGCCGGCTTCAAATAATGATGGGAACATTTATATTAACATTAAGACTGCTAAGGTTTGAAATTCTGTCATTTTGGCGTAAACGCTCAATCGCTTGATTGAATATTTATAAAATGTTCTGCTAAGATGAGTTTCTAATTGATGTCTTATGGTTCTACTTGTCGTATTAAGGATTAATAATTCATATAACTGCTATATCAAATACTTTTGCTACCCGATTCAGTAATTAAGGATTTCGATATACTTATTAATTAGGAGGTGGAGGTTCATAAAAAAGTAAACCGATCTCTATTGGTCAGTGATATCTTCTTCTTAGTAATTGACAGGGGACCCCTTGTGCGCGACAATTTGGCATTTTTATGACATGCTGCTTTCAAAATCAATCGCAGCCGGCATGTCAGTAGTTGATAAGACACGCTAAGCCGGAAACGACACTCAATTTATCCGTGGATAGAACACAGGCTGTTAGTTTAAGTCGTTTAAAGTAAACCTTGGAGCGAGGAATAATGACTTTACACTTTTAGTCAAATTAGATTTGTTGTTTTATAAACTATTCTTGATAAAAAATTTCATTATGCTGATGTATTATTACTAATTCAACGATAAACGAGAAAATATATTTTAAAAAAGAAATTTCATGATGAAAAACGAAAGTTGTAGGTACATGTTCCCTATTACATTAATACAGCGAGCAATAATTTTTCCTGTATAGTAGTCACGTGACTGAATAGGGGAGGTAACCGAAAAATTCACCGAATTATTGGAAAGGCGTATATCCAACATATTTTTTTTTTTTACAAAAAATAGCCATGAACTAATCAACAATATCCACGCATTAAACCACATTACGGCATTACACATCTAATTGTAATTAAAAGAATTATTATTTATATTACATTTTAAGCAAAACAATTCAACTTTAAGTTGAAACACTGGTTTATTAGTTTCAATGGAATTAAAGTATAAAATGCAGTGAGTTTTCCCTTTTCTACACTTCAATACCTTAAAAGATACCTCTAAAAAAGATAGATACATTTCCGGGCAAATAAACTGTAACCTGTCACCTCTTTCAAACAGCATATTATTCAATCGGGCGTTAAAAATCTGTTAAAAATACACAGGAACCTAGGCCTATCCGTTATCGAGACGTTATTGGTACATGTACTTACAATAATCCACGTTCAAATTCCATTGTCTCTTTTAAATTATCACATAATCCGCACAATTCAAAAACAAACAAAAAGAAATTTTCTCAAAAATGTTTAATAGTACTCGTAGATTAATGTACATTTCTTTGATCCGCCTTCCCTGTTAATTTCATACGGAGACTGAATTTGATTGACAGTCAGTATGGAGGTAAACATTGATACCAACCGTCAATGAAATGCAACTTCAAAGGAAATTGTCGGCTCATTTTAAGACTGTGTTGTTTTATCGGCTCTGCTTTGAAATCGTTTGATCTACAAGAAGTGTGTACGTGACATTTGTCATTTTTAGCTGAGTTAAATTGGTTGATGATGCAATAATACTGAAATATGATACTTGAGATATAATTGGGATGTAATTTATTATGGAATATGTTCGCATTGGTAAGTGTTTTAATCAAAGACCTATATAGGTAATATATAGGTCTTTGTTTTAATACTTATTTTACATTCACGTTGTAAATTTCGTGGTGACATAATATAATTTGAAACTTTGATTTTGTGGCAGTACATGACAAAAGGGTCTGTTAATCAATTAATAAACATATAAATGATGCATATTTATCACGAGTATTGTCCAGAACACGATCTACCTGACCTCCCTTGTCAACAAATATATGCAGATTTAATGATGTATACGATTACCGGCGAATCGAACACTCCGGGCAATAGAATATTTTTAGCTGACAATTTATGTATTCGATTTCCCGGAGTCCACTGTACAAATTGAACAATTTTAATCTCTGATATACTTACTAACACACAAGATGGTATATACTTGGACTTTGGTTCTTTCCCCTTAAAAAAACAAAACAAAAAAAAGAAAGCCGACCTACCGACCCATTGTTTTTTCAAGGATGTAACCAGAAACAAACCTATTTTTTTTAGGCCTTACAATAATCTATAAATTTCTCATAACTAACAAGTGCTTTTCTTATACATTCTGACAATAAAACGAAATTTTAACGCGAAATGCATAATGATTAATGTCGTCTGCTCAACTCTGCGACGTCATTTCAAGGATTGACGTCAACTGTCCGAAGGTACCTTTTCCCGTGACGCGCCCCAGATAGTGTTTATCTTCCTGGATCTTGGTATATAAGTTGAGGTGTTTCTGTGCAAAATGTGTTTATTTCATACGTGCCTAATCAAGGTTACCGAGCAAGAACTGGGGTTATCATCAATAACTTAAGTTTCTAAAAAAATTGCAAATGTCACAAAACTCTAGATATTAATCAGTAATTTAGGTTATCATCTTGTCGTTGTAACTGTTTGGCATGCGGTTTGCATAAATAATCCATTATCTAATGTAATCGATCAATAACTACGGCTATCGGTCCGATAACAATTTCTATCGACGATAACAAGGGCTATCGCCAGTAACTATAGTTATTGGTGAAAACCCTATTTCTCGGCTGATAACCATGGTTATCGGGCCTATATCTATAGTTATTGGTCGATTATCATGGAAATCGGATTAATTGTGCAATCCGCTTGCCATACGTTTTCTAAGTACTTCTCTTTGGTCAAAGGGAAGCAACTTCAATACACAAAATTACCACATTACAACGGTTAGTTCCCTTATTATGTTATTTTTATCACGGTTTGTAGCTCGTGAAATTCGACTGAATCATACTGTAAATAATGCTTATGCGTCTGATTTCAAATCTCCTATTCACTGAATATAGTCAGAAGAAATGTTCAAATTGAAGGCAAACGTACCAAACAGCGTCGGACTGAGTGATGGTTCCACCAGAAGAAAGTAAGAACAACGGTACGTTTAAATTACCCGGAACTTCCCTGATAATGCTTTAAAAGGAACAAACAGGATCATTGAATAGGCAGTCGGAATCGTTTCCATAAAGCATTGATTTATTGTTTTTAATTTATTTTGATTTCCTATTGATTTCACATGTAAATTTGTGTTTTTCCTTTAGAGTTCGAACGAAAACAATGTGCATCTGTAACCTTTACAATGTGCATCTGTAACTTTTGCAAAAGTTTAGTGTGATACCTGTAACAAAGGCAGTTAGTAAAATATGCATACCTGTACTTGTAAATGCATTCTTTGTTGCCAGCTTTCAAAACAAACACGTGCACTGGCACTTGAGCAGCACTACCTTGTGTACTATTACTACCATTCGTATTGTTGAATGAAGAGAATTGTCACTTCGAATTTTCATTAACATGTAGCTTACGCCAAAATAACGCAGTATTCCTTCGTGGTCCATGAAGTCCGTTTTAATATATGAGAACTTTTTCTATTAATGCGAGGGTCTCTTGTTTACAGGGATAACATGTCAGAAAACGAAACGAAAGTAACTTCATCCCTGTATCTTGTTTATTCGTGCCTATATCTTGTTTGATAGAGGTGGAGTGGTGCCGGAACAGCGGAACAGGTGTATATTTGTGTCACCGTGTTTGCGATTCCGCGTTTAAAATAGGGTCTCTTTGGTTAGAGATCAGTAATAGTCGTATAGGTAAGTTATAATAGATTTTTTGAAAACCGTGCATATGTTTCACGTGTTACGTCATTCACACTGGCGCTTGACCAGCCGCCCCACCCCCTGCCAACCCTTACTAATACGCCCTTTTTTATAAAAATGGTGTCAAGTCACTAATATTATTCCATTCTACAAGTTTTAGCTTTGCAAAAAAGCTAGTCGGTCATTGGCACAACCTTTTAACAAGACGGCAGAAAAGTTTGAATTTTAAGGCACTTTTATTGGATGCCATACAAAAATGTAAGTTTACTTATAGGTATTTCCTCTTTCGAATGAGATGTATTTAATCTGGTGATAAATCTAACCATGTTTGCGAACAAGTAAATAATTTACTTGGAAGTAAACCAAAATAGAAAAGTTTGTCAAACAATATTTTTGTGTCAGAAAGTGTTAGAAAGCAACGATTATCAAGCTGTAAATATATATCAAAAGCTACAGAATATGTTAAAAACCAGTTTTTTCACAGTCATAAGGTGGGAGAGAAAAACGTGAACAGTCTGTCAGGGACTCACAGGTATGATTAAATTGTTTTTTCTGATCTAGAACATTATCGTTAGAATGTTGGTTCAATTCAATTCAATTATATTATATTATTTATTAGAGTCTCATTCACATTACATATACACAACACAGTTTATACAATGAATTTATATAAATGTAGTATTACATGCATATGACCAATCATTATTGATTTATAAGAGACTATTTGATACTAAAAGATCTTTACACGTAAAACACTGAAAACATTCTATGATAAAACTAAGTAATGCACCTTAATTAAGACATAGACATATATGGATCTTAAAACAATAGTGTACTCATAGTACGGCATATATCAGTTCTATTGGCAAAATTGTAAAACACAAAAAAAATGTTGTATTATTAAATTATTCTTATATACAGCTCTACATATTTACAGTTGTTATAAAAATGTCATTTATATAAGTGTTTTCTCCTTTCTTGGAGAATATTATAGCAGGTTTTGGCTGACAAATACATCGAATTCTCTTTGGTGAAAATGTAAATAAATTTCTCTAAATCTGACATGTTTTTACATTCATAATTTGTAGATAGAGTATCCAGTAATTGACATCTAATATTGGCATAGATTGGGCAATGTAGAATTCACTTAGTATGTATCATGTCTAATTCGAATAACAACCTAACGCATTGAATTCAAATCAAATTCGCAAAAAGTATGCACTACAGCGCCGTCTTTTTTTGTTAAAAGGTTATGCCAATGACCGACTAGCTTTTTGGAAAGCAAAATTTTGTATTGTCTATTATTGACAGTTTCACGACCCGATTTGATACTTCTGCAAAAGTATGTGTGTTCGCATGTTCCAAAGATTATTTTGTTGATTCAAAACCAAATTACAACTAAGTAAAGCTTAGACTTGTAGTGTCTATTATTTTCAGTTTCATTACCCGATTTAAGATTTCTGCAAAACTGTGTGTTCTGGTGTTCCAAAGATAATTTTTACATTCAAAACCTTATAAAACTTTAGCAACCAGTTGATTAGTGGCAAAATGCAAGATAACAGTTAAGCAAAATTATCAAGAAAGTAACGACGGATTTATCCATATCGAGCTAGCTAAACCATGTAAAACATTCCCTGGGATACCTCTGATCCCCGAGTTTCACAAAATGCTGAAGTTCGTAGATTCGTGGTCAGCAAAATAAGTAGCTAATCTCTTTTCATTGTTCTCTACACATTGTATTTGCTTTGGTTTAAGAAATTTATAAGCTGTACATCTTTTGTTTATCATACACAGTGTACGTTTACTAGTCAAAATCCATGTACATCTATATGTTTATTGTTCGTTGTCGGAAATATCTTTATGAGTAATAAACCTAGCTGATAAGAAGCTGGAGAGAGGATTTAAGAATAGGTACAGACTCAAAATGTGACGTCCTTCAACAGCCAATACGAGGCCTCTATGTTTTTATAGATAACGACTGAGTAAGAGTCTATCCATAAATAACGACTGAGTAAGAGTCTTATTATCTAAATTGTCCGTCTGGAACGTGATCTTTGCTTTACATCACTGTTAACCGGTGTTCAGGTAGAAAGCTCAAGTTTGGTCCATTATAATATGTCGGTCATCAGGATGACCGACAATCATCAGGATGACCGACAATTAAAATATGCGAAAATACACCGTCAAAATGGTATTCTAAAAAAAATTATATTTCTATGTATATAATTGAATAAATTTTTTTTAGAATACGATTTTGACGGTGTATTTTCGCATATTTTAATAGAATGGAATAATATTAGTGACTTGACACCATTTTTACAAAAAAAGGGCGTATTAGTAAGGGTTGGCAGGGGGTGGGGCGGCTGGTCAAGCGCCAGTGGTCATTCACGTCGGCATACGTTATTTATCCGTCATCCCTTTGCGGCTACCGAAATTTATTCGTTTACCACATGTTCCGAACAAAAGCAAAAAAAAAACAACAACACACCAACGAATCGTTGCTATGGTACGTTTGATGACTGACGACAACGGAAGTGCCGTCAAAGTGCTTTTAACTGGCATAACTTTAAATTTGCTATAAAAAAATCTTGGCGATATTGGTAAAAGCAAAAGAAATACCATATTCCTGCATATTTTATCAATAAATATGGAATATTATTACAGAATGCATTCTGTAGGTTCGTATTGTTCGAGTTGGGTATGTAAACAATATCGCGCGAGACGTAGAGCACAGATCCAGCTTTTCCGCAGTCTATAACGAGTGTTTGCTTTGATATCTAACGTATCAAGCGATATATTATATTCATTTCTTCAATATTCTTCCAAAAAATACTTACAAATAGGTAGAAATATTAATTGATTTATCCAAAACCCTTTAGTTTCGGTTTAATTGGGGCACCGGCGGCCTCTCTGCTCACCAGTTTTTGATGCACAGGCTGACTCTGCATTGCGCACAGGTAGGCTCAACGATAATGACTACTTAGGCACCTGTTTACTCACTGTATTATGGACAATTTAGAATTTTGTCACTGCATTCTCCTTATTAGAATGTAAATTAACGTTACATGAGCAGGGGACTTCGAAGTTGAACGAGAAACCTTAAGGTTTATCGCAACTGTGTTAGTATCCTTTTTATGTAAGGTTAATGCATACATTGCTAAATGTTTCTGAAAATGCTAATAGATATGCAATAATAAAGCTTTACAAAACTTTAACAAAGTTAAAACACATATTTGATATCTATAGCCTATGTACATTCTATATTGCAGTTATAGACTGCAGAAAAGCTGGATATGTGCTCTACGTCTGTGTATCGTCAACTAGTTTCATCGAGATTTCGGCCACAATCGCCGACATTTAAACAGTAAACACTACAATGCATAGTTTAGACATTCTAATGTTCCGTGCACAACCTTTTTTGTAAAATATACCTTATACCTGTAACATTTGCGTCTGGAATCTCTGACATATGCTCTCCATCCATTGTTATTAGCAAAGAACAGCCGTTGCCGAAGCAAAGAAACAGCCGATATAGCGAATTTCGCAAAGAAACAGCCGATATGGATAGGCACCGTGGGTGTATTTTCGTATATTTTGATAGAATGGAATAATATTAGTGACTTTACACCAAATGGCGTATTAGTAAGGGTTGGCAGGGGGTGGGGCGGCTGGTCAAGCGCCAGTGAACGTGGTTTACATAATAGCAGATTGTTCGATACGGAATTTCTAATCAGTCGAGTTGTATCAATTTTGCGGATTAACGATGCATTATGCTAAAATCATTCATGGGTCTATAATAAAAGAAGAAACTCAAACGATATTATTTTCCAGATTGATAACGTTGCTTGCGCATACCTTGGGGTTCTAGTCGGGATGCTCCGCCCCAGTAGTTGAGCGGGCTTTTTGCGCGTTATTTTGGCCGGCGCCTTTGGTCTTTAAACTCATGGGTTCTAGTCGGGCTGCTCCGCCCCAGTAGTTGGGCGGGCTTTTCGCGTTAATTTGGCCGGCGTCCTTGGTCTTTATACCAAGGGGTTCTAGTCGGGACGCCCTGCCCGAGCAGTTGGACGGGATTATTGCGCGTTATTTTGGCGCGCGCCCTTGATCTTTATACCCAGGGGTTCTAGTCTGGATGTCATTTAGATGCTTGAGATTTGAGACTGGTCTCCAATCTCAGTTTTATGATTTTGGGCCATGATCTTACTAAAGTACAAATGACACTGGGATTAGAGACTGGTCTACAATCCTAGTTTTATGATCTAGAGCCCTGCATGGTTTCATTGATTGGCGAAATATTTGCTTCCAAAATCTGTATACAAATTAAGGTGTGCAGATACCAAGGCAAAGGAGCCGATAAAAAACTCAGAAGTTATCTCATCTTGGCGAGAGTCCAGTGGCAGGGATGGCCAGATTGATTTTCAGCTACGCCAACTAAAATCTTTCTAGACTTTAGATACAAGTCCAGTGTTGTGGCGTTATAAACCGGACTCTTTAAACAACCATGGACAATGAATGAGTATCTTGCAGTACGTCCCCAAAACCTAACATAAGACTTACTCTATTAATTTTCGATAATGTGGCCATCCAAACATTACATAGATCTATCACACAGTTGCCTGACGGTAAGTGTTTGCGAGCCGAAATGCCATTGTAAAATCATACGAATGTATGATAAATAGTATTATGAGCAGTATGATGAAAATATTTATGAGCGTCGTAAACATTTTCTAGCAGTTAATTCAGATCGAAGAATCATATGGCTCTGTTGATATATTCCTATACACGGGCTATTTTTTTCCAGCAAGGCGCTTGTGTTTCAACCGCCGGCGTCGGAGTGCCGATGAGCCTCGCCACTAGCCTACTGACGGCGTCGGATTACAAAATAACTTTGTCAACAACATCAGGCAATATTTAAGGGAAATCGGAAGATCTTTATTATCCTGTTAATATGGTACTGAAACTGTTGGAATCACGATAAATATAGTATTATTCGCCAACGTATGCCTGGTATGGGCGAGATTGAAAAAATAACTGTTTTACTGTTGTGTTATAGAACACCTATGATGATAAGTAATGGGTCCGAATTTTAACTGAAAGAAAAAATAAAACGAATTGTTAGCACGGACCTATAAATATAGCCTTAAAATGGGACCAAATTTTTACTGAAAATAAAACAACAACAAATAGACGATTATTTTTGGTTAGTATTAAGTTACAACTAGAACCCAATCTTCTTTAAAAAAAAAACCTCGTGTTAATTAAAGAAAAATCTTATTGTTTAAATAATTAAAATGTTGCAAACATCCTTAAATAGTTTGGAATTTGGGTCAATTTCAAAACACCCCTATCGATTTGGTTTGATCCAAATGAACGTTGACCTCCGCTGGTATGCACATTCAACCAATCAAAACGGAAGATTCAGGTTTTGTGTACAATGTGATACGATAGCAAATTACACGAGGTATGAAACTGAATGACAGAAAAATAAAGAAAAATAATTAAAAATACAAAACGCCTAAACAAAATAAGGACAGTTTTACCAAAGGGAACTATAATATTGGAACTACGTTTTTGACAGGTAAACAAGTGTTATATTTATTTGTTTACTTTGTAGCCACAGTTAAACGACACGCATTCCTCGCGTCTTTTGTTTTGAGTGAAGAAAATGAATGAATCATTTGAGAAGATGGCTCTTGTTGGTCAATTGTTTATTATGAAAGCTTTCAGTATTTATTTTTTATGTGATCTACAGATGTGTAAGTGTTGATTACAGCTGTGGATTTAATGTAAATTAGTTTTGTTGGGAGCCACAAGTACAACACTTTGATAGAATAGGTTAACACTACTGTGGATTTTGTAAACGTTTAATTAATAGTAAATAATCTATTTAATGGCTAAAAGTAATTTAAGAATAATTTTTTTATGTTAATTGAAAACAGGTTGAAAAAGCAGAGAATATAAATTAGAAATTTCAAAATGGAAGAATAAATTAATGTACAGAAGATCCACATGCAACATTCTTGGAAGAACAAATGTAATAACCAATTAATCATAAATTTAATTATAGTAAACATAGGAAACGAGAATTGTGAATGAAGATAAAATGATACAATGACCCTTTAGAACATTTTATTTGTTGTTGGTGTTAATGAGCTCCGAACCACAATCTGGTACTTAATAATCTAATTTAAATAAAGACGAACAGTCCGTTATTATTAATTAGTTATACTAGTAACTACTGGCAAATTTGATCTGTCATTAGTTTTCTATGACATCATGAAAATTTTGAACTAATATTGTCAAGCATACCTATTTGGGTCCTGATTGTAATGTCAATTGTCATTACCCCTTTATTCCGTATACAGGTTTCATATGTAATAAGAGTAGATCCAGATCACTGATCAGCTGGCACATCATGTTTGCTCTTGGTCAGAAATGACCTAATGAAACAAAAAATGAACAGTGTAGATCCTGATCAGACAGCAAAGATCTGGATCTTCACTATTTGCACATGCCATAACAGTAACTGTCTTATCTATTAAGTAAAATGTTAGTTAACTATTTTGATCTTACTTTAATCAAGTGTACATACAAACATATTGTAGACTACAGCAATTTCCGCAGTGTATTGTTCTTGCATATAAATCTTAAAATTCAACCTTGGTTTGGGCTGCAGAAACCCACTTCACAATGTCTAGCCTTACCAGTAAATTGTCCCCTGGAAATTGCCTCATACAGTGAAAAAATTGTTTCAATTCATTAATCTGGAATGCTGCTGGAGTTGTGGCATTCAGGAGTCAAGGTTATAAAACTGAGCATGGAAACAAGTCTCAAATCTCAAGCATCTGATTGGCTGAAATGGCAACTGGTCGCCATTTCAGCCAATCAGATGCTTGAGATTTGAGACTGGTTTCCATGCTCAGCTTTATAACCTTGGACACAGGAGTCAGATTGCTCAGTAATTGCCGGGTTCAAGGATTGTGATAATTATTTTTGCAAAGAAACTTAACCCTTTCCTCCATAAATACGCATTTTTACGCATGTGCAACCAGTGTAGATCCAGATCAGCCAGCACATCTGTGCCGTCTGATCAGGATCTGCACTGGTCGCATTTTGATCAGAAATAACCTAACAAATAAAAAAAGCGAACAGTTTAGATCCTTATCAGATGGCACAGATGTGCTGGCTGATCTGGATCAATACTGGTCACACATGCGTAAAAGTGTGTATTAATGGAGGAAAGGGTTTTTAAACACTACAATTGTACGCAATGATAAAACCTTACCTTTGTAAAAATATAGTCTGTTAATGGAAAAAAAATCCTTATACTTGGTAGTTTCAGTCTAAAATAAGATAAGCACAGATAAGCTGGCTGATCTGGATCTAAACTGTTGGCCCACGCAGTAAAGTTGTATCTAGTGAGGAAAGGGTTAAGAGGAAAGGGTTAACCCTTTCCTTCATATATACACCTTTATGGCATGATTGAAGAGTGTAAATCCTGCTTATCTGTGCCATCTGATTAGGATCTACACTGTTTGCTTTTTTATTTATTTAGTTATTTCTGACCAAAAAGCGACTACTAGTCTACAGATCCTGATCAGACAGCACAGAATGTGCCAGCTGATCTGGATCTACACTAGTCACACATGTGTTAAAATGTGTGTAAAACCTGTTTATGGAGAAAAGGGTAAATGAACATATCTATACACTTAATTTGAAGTCCATACACTTAAAATCATGAAACTCAATAATAAGCATGACTTATAAAGCCACTTTGGTCACTTTTGCTAAAGTATTAAATTGCTATATTATTGTAGGGTTTTAATTAGATGATTTGGGAATCTTGCGCTTTCTTTCAGTTTGCTTTCCATGAAATTTCAATTCAAAACAAATATCAGTTTTTAAAATTCTTTTGTGCTTTTTCCTAGCAGTTGGTGAAACATATGTACATCTTGCAGTAATGCACTGGTAATTAATGTTCTCCTTTACTTCTATGAAAATATACAGTTCTGTCTGATAAGCCATTTATTTTGAAGACAGAGTAGAGCTAACCCGAATGAAATATTCTCGCTTTAACCCTTAACCCTTTCCTCCATAAATACACCTTTTTACTCATGTGCAACCAGTGTAGATCCAGATCAGCTGGCACATCCGTTCCGTCCAATCAGGATCTGCACTGGTCTCATTCTGGTCAGAAATAACCTAACAAATAAAAAAGCGAACAGTTTAAATCCTGATCAGACGACACAGCTGTGCCAGCTGATCTGGATCTAAACTGTTCGTCCACGCAATAAAGGTGTGTCTATTGAGGAAAGAGTTAACTCCATTGATAACTTCGTTATATCTCTTTTGCTACAAGTGTTAATCCAGATCAGTCTGCATTTTGATCCGAAACTACACTAATCACTTTCTTTATCATATAGGCCTATGTAATGACTAACAGTCAGTGCATATATCCTGATGTGCTGGCTGATCTTGATCTACATTGATCGAACATGTGATATAAACCATACCCATGGAGTGAAAGGTTTAAAACTGGATAGCACACAGAATTATTTACTCAGTACTGTTTCAGATGGGTGTTTGTTGAACACGAATGCTTAAACCATGTAAAAAGATTTCACTGACGACTGAGGACTACCTGCACAATGGCTCAGTCAAGCCGAGGTCGTAAAGACTCGGGTGATCATCAATATGAAGAAGTTTCTGTTATTGGTAAAGGGGCCTACGGGGTCGTTTACAAAGGGCGAGACTTGAAGAATGAAGGCCAGTTTGTTGCAATGAAGATGATTCGAATACCAAACTCGGAAGAAGGGATGCCGATGAGTGCAATAAGAGAGATCGCGTTGCTCAAACAGCTGGAGGCTTATGAACATCCAAATATTGTCAGGTATTGCTAACAACCTTGTATTGTTTCTAGAAAAGCACATATCTGATTGGCCTACTAGGGTCATGTGACTGTGTTTGATATCTGAACTGGTGAAGCTTAGTGTAGTTATAGATCCACTATGAAGTGCTGGGGTCCCACTTGTTGCTGAACCTCAAGGGACATTTTGATAAATTATTAATTAGGAGATTTTGCCGATTAATAGCCAAAATACCTCTAGATTCTATTTAACCCTTTCCTCCATAGATACACATTTATTGCATGGGCAAACAGTTTATTTCTAGATAAGCTGGCACATCCGTGCCGTCTGATCAGGATCTAAACTGTTCGTTTTTTGATTTGTTAGGTTATTTCTGACCACTAATGTGCCAGCTGATTTGGATCTACACTGGTTGCACATGCGTAAAAAATGCATATATATTTTAAGGATAAGGGTTAATGAAAAAATGGCCCTTCAACTATAATCATAGGGGTCTGAAAATGAGGCTTTTTGGAAATTTCATGGGTCAATGGATCATCTCCTATGTTTAATGAAACCCCTGGATGGAAGTGATTTTTTATTTCCTACATACATTTTTCCAGCTGAATATTCTCGTAGCCAAGAACAAGACCTCATCAAAAAGTTCAAATTTGTAAATCTTAAATACAAATATTAAAGTTAAACTTGGCCCCAAAAGCATAAAGTGACTGGGAACCAGTATCCTTTCTTGAGCATCTGATTGGTTGAAATTGAGACCAGTCTCCAGAGTGACCAATCAGAAGTTTGACTGGTCTCCAAACTCAATTTTTATGATCTTGGTGTCACATGTCCAGTCAGAAGCAGGGTTGGGCGGTAAATACCACACCTGGTATTTACCAGTTGTATTTATGGGTATTTACCGCCCTGGAAAATACTCCTAAAGTGGCAAATACTATTCAGAAGTGAGACAGTGTCCCAGAACCAAGCCTCTCAAAGATGACACATGTATAAGCTTAGTTTACTGATGTGCAGAAAAATGCAGAACAGTCATTCAACAATGGGAAGTTAAAATAATAAGGATGTTGATAATTATATAAATATCAGATTAAAGGAAACTTATCATCTATAGATAAAAGTTTGCTCTTTATGAAAGTGGTACCAGGTATACAGTGCACATTAACCCTTTACTCTGCTTATCCTTGCCTTAGTGCAACAACGGTATATCTCCTCCATATTTCAATGGCACTTACACTGTTTTTGCACTAAGGCGACGAATTTAATTATTATTATTTTATTAATATAATTTATATGGGTTTTATCTCATTCGCGACCAATGTAGATCCAGATCAACTGGTACATAAGTGGTTTCACTTACACCTAAAATTGGAGGATCAAAATGATGCACTGCTGCCATTTTCTGAGCCTGAGGGTCAAACGAATTTTTCTTTATAATTGATAATGAAATGGGATCATTGGGTCGAAATTCTCAAGGGTCAAAATTGTCATTTCTTGGAATATCAAGGGTCAAAACCCTGTCTCAAGGGTAAAATGGACCCCAGTACATCTTTTCCATCTGATCTGGATCTACACTGGTCATCTAATGAATCTAACAGAGAACTGTGTAGATCCTGATCAGATGGCACAAATGTGCAGGCTGATCTGGATCTACCGTATATTCCCTATTAAACGCCCCTCCCCTAATAAACGCCCCCCCAGTCTTTTTTCAAAAGTAAACGAGTGACTTACAATGACATGACAATCTTTAATCACTCAGCATTAATCCAAATGAATACATTTCATCATTTCAGTGTGAAAAATTTCATTTCAGGTTAAGTTTTTTAAAAATAAGTTATAGGAAAATGACAAAATTGTTTCCTACGGTTATTTATTATAAAATAACACAATTATTGAAAACTACATTTTGTCAATAGTTGGTCTCTATTAAACGCCCCCCCTTTGCAAAATGTAACGCCCCCGGGGGCGTTTAATAGGGAATATACGGTATACTCTTCCATGGGAAAACATCAATATGCCATTGGCTAAAGGGTTAGGTTAGTGTCTGCAACAAAACTACTTGGTCAGAAAAAAACTAATGAATCTATAAGCAAACAGTTAAGATCCTGATCAAGATAGCAGGAAAGTGACGGCTGATCTGGATCTATACTTTTCGCCTGCACATAAAGGTATATCTATGGAATAAAGGGTTAAAAGCAAATTGAAAACAAAATGTTGTCATTAAAAGATTCATGTTCGAAACATGTCGAGTTTCAACAGAATCACTCATGTCACAGGGTGAGAAGGAATGTGCAGCCAGACCGGGACTTGAACCCAGGACCCCGCGCTTACTACCCGACTGAGCTATCCGTCCGGCTACACATCTTCTCCGCAGATAGTTACAAGGTTCTTACCGCGACATATTCCCCCAACAAATTGGAAATTTGTCCTCGAATTCAAGAGGGTAATTTATATTCACAATTGCAGGCGTTTAAGACTTAACTGCAATGCTGTCACGGGCCCCATGTTGGGCGCTAAATATCACAGGGTGAGAAAGAATGTGTAGCCAGACTGGGACTTGAACCCGGGACCCCTCATTTACAGGGCTAATGCTCTCCCAACTGAGCTGTCCGTCCGCTTACACATCTTCTCCCCAGATAGTGACAAGATTCGTACTGCGACACTTACTTCACACTTAGTCAACTGAAGCATATTCTATGAACTTTTATCTTTTCACAATGGTATTCAAATCCAAAAGGCTTACATTTTGATGTGTATGGGAATGTTACATAGTGGCTATACTACGTCACTTTTAGAATGTTGTGCACACATAAAATCACTTGCTTCTGGTAGGTTTTTGCTTATTTCTCGGTAATTTATGGACTGATTTTGATCAGATAAAGTGCACCATACTCCTGTTATTGCTGTTAAAAAGCATTTTCATAGACTGCGACTTAACCTCCAATTTCAATCGTCTACTGTTTTCTCAAACATTCAAAGACAAAATTTGTTATAAATGTCTTGGATGTTAGAGAAATTTTGAAAACAACAGCCCACTGATATTGAAAGTTGAATGTCGGTGAAAATATCTTTTAAGTGGAGTACGGTGCTCTTTATCAAAATCGGTCCAGAAATTACTGAGAAATAAGCAAAAACTTGCCTAAAGCAAGTGATTTTGTGTGTGCACGACATTCTAAAAGTCATGTGGTATAGCCACCCTGCTAGTGTATTAGATTAAAATCGCAATGACTGTTACTGCCTATGTAAAAAACAGGATTTTCATGTTTTCTTACAGTAGAGCTTACTGGCATTCCAAGAGTTCTTGCTTTTAATTATTATCTCTCTGCATAATTAGTTATTGAACTTAATGCACAATCTATATTATTCAAGTATTGAATTTCACGTTGAGGTAATACGATAAAGTATTTATCAAACTTTTGTCATGAAAATTAGGTAGCCATATTGATTGGAAAACTGGTAAATATTTATTGACAGCGATTCAATGCATTCACAGGAACCCATTTTAAGCATTTTGCATACACCCACTTCAATGTAAAGTTTAAATTTCATACAATAAATAAAATCTTTTAATTTATTTAAAGTGCTGAGTTTTAAAGTAGTAAAATCTTTTCAGCTTTGAAGTAAAATTTAAAAAATTCTTTTCTTTTTTTAAAGGAAACTGGTCGGTTTACTTAACCAGCACACTTAAGGGTCACACATTAAGTGTTAGAAAAATAAATCGGTCAAAGGATACCAAATGATTTTTTCCAGTTAACCCTTTCCTCCATATTTACACATTTTTACCAGAATGCGACCAGTGTAGATCCAGATCATCCAGCACATCCGTGCAGTCTGATCAGGATCTGCACAGGCTGCATTTTGGTCAGAAATAACCTAATGAATAAAAAAGCAAACAGTTTAGATCCTGATCAGATGGCATGGATGTGCCCGCTGATCTGGATCTACACTGTTCTCCCATGCAAGAAAGGTGTATTTATGGAGGAAAGGGTTAACATAGCTGGGAAAGGAATTGTTTTAGACGGATTCTTTTGATACTGCTGAGATACAGAAAGGAAATGTTTTGTCATTTTATGATTTTTGAAAATAACAACTACTGAATTCAAATCATCAAAAGCTTGCAAATATATAATATTATCTATTAATGAAGCAGATGCTGAAATTGGATTAATGTGAAAAAAAAAATCCAATCTAATAAATTGACATAAAGGTTAGGCAGGGCCAGACATCCGCTGTTCATGGTTTGAAAATGGGTATATATTTAGTACTGATTTAATTTTGTTAATGCTCATTAATAAACACTAACTGACTTAGTGTTTGAAAAATATAAATTCTGTTATTGGTTAAATTGTTCAATTATAGCATAAGTACTGATTTATAGCGATAAATGTTCCAATAACTTGAAAAATATTACAGTTCAATTGGACAAAATATAATTTCAAGTATGGTGTTAAAAGCTAAGGAATAATGAATAAGGTTTTAGTTATAAAATCAAAACATCTGGCAATACAACAACTTTACGGTGGGGCAGGTGTTGATGTTGCAGACTCCACAGCTGCAGGTGTTTATTTGTGAAGTTGAATTTGTATTATCATGAAACGAGTCCATCAATGCAAAATGCAACATTATTGTCAAATTGCAATCTGAATTTTTTTTATTTTTTAATTATTATTTGTTAAGATAATAATAATATAAATCTAAGTTTTAGACCTAAAAATAAGACCTGACATAACTCATTTTTTCATTTTCGTGTTCAGGGTTGGAGAGGATGAAGGTGGGAGGTAACCTGTTACTATTTTAAAAAAGATATTGTTTGACCTGTGCTATTGACACCTGTAAACAAAGACCAACTGTGGATAAAGGCCCCTTTTTTGTCCAACAGACCGATTTATAGAACTATATCGCCTAATTGTGAACAAAGAACACCTTTCTTTGAAGACCTCTTTTCGGTTTTCCCCTGAGTGGTCTTTGAAAACAAGTTTGACTGTACATGCTTTAGTATGTAATTTTTACTGTATTTTATTAAGAAACGTGGGAAGCAACAATGCTAGTTGAATATTATAATATTATATGACAAGAATAAATCTTGTCAGATGAAAAATAAATATGTCTTGCTGACAGAGTTGTGCCCCTCTTTGCCATTTATTACCAAAAATTGATTTTATTCGAAATTAAAAAAAAATCCACAAAAATGAATCTATGAAATTGTCACCAAATGATATTGCCACCAGTATGAAATGACAGCTTTTTTCTTCAGGTTATTAGATGTGAAGCATACACCTCCGACTATAGGGGAGATCCAGCTAAAACTTGTGTTTGAATATATTGACCAAGACTTGACCACATACCTGGAGAAATGCCCACCACCTGGACTGGGACCCGAGAGAATTAAGGTAAAACTTTTTTATATTGATTACTATTCAGTCATTTAGTCATTTGCCCTTAACTCTTTCCTCCATGTATACACATTTTTACGCATGTGTGACCAGTGTAGATCCAGATCAGCCGGCACATCCATGCTGTCTGATCAGGATCTGCACAGGTTGCATTTTGGTCAGAAATAACCATACAAATAAAAAAGTGAAGAGTTTAGATCCTGATCAGACAGCACGGATGTGCTGGCTGATCTGGATCTTTATTCTTAACTGTTTGCCCATGCAATAAAGCTGTATCTATGTCAGGCAGTCTGATAATGGTCTATACTGATCGCCATTCAGTCCAAGGATTATTCTTAATCACCTAGGAAGTGGTTTCTATCAATTTCAGATTGTGTAAGTCAGCAATGACTGATTACAGGTCTTCTGATGTTGGTATTTAGAAAAACACTTTATATTTTCATTCTGATACATATACATGATCTATACACTATGGAGCCTGGATCCAGAGCAGAACAATTCATCTAGGTTATAACCATTTGTTTATCATCAATAGCTTTTGGCCATTTAAACCTAAATAAAGGATCATTTGTTGCCATAGTAATTCCTCTTTGTTTGTCAAAAATCTTTGAAGTTTGCATTTAAGTTTGATGTCGCAAAGTAAATGATCACAACTCTGCTGAAGAGTTATGCCCCTTTTTCAAAAATGCCTGCAGTTATAATTTGCAGTATATGTTTGTTTGTTTTTAGTAGGCTCTGTAACGTATCAATCTTACGTTTGATCGGTGAAATATTTGCTTTTCAACATAATCAGGTCATTGGATTTGATTAATTTGGGTCTTTGACTTATTAAAGTAGTTAGCTTTAATTTTTGACGTCATGATTTTAAGATTGCATTCAACACACATTCAATGATTTGACCTAGACATAACCTAATAGTATATCTAAGCTGGCATTCCCATAGATTTTGGAAAATCTTTCAGTAGTATTATATCAACAGATAACGCATATATTATGCACCATTAAACCATTGAATATGATTCTTTTAATTGAAATATCTTAATGTGTGAATTACATTCAAATGTTGATAAAGCATGATAAATTCACATTGAAATGAGTAAAAGATAGATATCACACTTTAAACTTCAAAATATACAGTCAGGTGTACGTAAACAGTCATTAATGTTTTTTCAATCAGTCAGAAGTATTGTTAAATTGACCGATTTACATTTGTGGTTTAAGAACGAGGTAGTATGAAAAGCACCAAAAAGCATTTTAAAAACATAGTTGTGCTCAGCTTTACATATGTACATGTATATTAATTTTTTTTTCACTCGGTGCAGTTTACAGAAAAGCTTAATGCAGTTACAAAAATGTAAGATCTGGACCTACACATGCGATAAAAATCATATATAGGGAGTACAGGTTTAAATCCCTCCATGTTCCACTTTATTGCCAGCATGTTTAAAACTTTTGCCTAATGAAAGAACAAATTAATGATTTCATAATTTATTATAGGTCTGTAACAAATATCACCAACTTGGTCTGTAACAAATATCACCAACTTTCCCAGTGTATCAGTTTTCAAGGATTGTCTATTAAGAATATCAAAGGCCACATTTTTTGGTTGTTTTTTTGTGAAATCCAACCTATAGATATAATGAATATTGTCTGCTTAGTGCAAAAATGGTATAATTACTGCTGAAATAAGAAGAACTTCTTATGGTACTAATGAAATGATATTATAGTGATTTCAAAAAGATTAAATTTCTTTGGCTTCATTTTGAAGTTATCAATGGGGATAATTTTTGTTATGCAGTTAACTCTTTACTTCATATATATGCCTTTTACCACATAGGCTACCATACTGTAACATCTGATCTGGATCTACACTGGTTGATTCTTGGTCAGAAATAACCTAATGAATTTTAAAGCAGACAGTGCAGATCCTGATGAGACAGCTGATCCAGCATGGATGTGACAGCTTATCTGGATCTACACTGTTTGTCCATGCAGCAAAGATGTATCTATGGAGGAAAGGGTTAACTCTTTTCTCCTTAGTTACAGGTTTTATCTATTGAGTGACTAGTTATAGTATAGATCCAGATAGCTGGCACATCACTGTCATCTGATCTGGATCGAAATTGGTTGCTTTTTGGTCAGAAATAACCGAATGAATATTAAAGCAAACAGTGTAGATCCTAATTAGATGGCACAGACCTGTAGCAAGATCTGGATTTACACCATTCTTCCATGGGGTAACAGACATATCCTATGGAATAAAGGGTTTAATCATTAGATTGGACTTTAGAATTGGATCTAGGCATGTATGTTTAGGGTTTTGTTAAGGAATTAGTTAAATATGTTGTCTGGTTTTGGTTTCAGGGACAGAATCTAGTTAAATAATCATATAAGTCATAAAATAACATTATTTTATGTTGTTATATTCTAGGACTTAATGTATCAACTTTTGAGCGGTGTTGACTTCTTGCATTCAAATCGCATAGTTCACCGAGACCTGAAACCTCAGAACGTACTTATCTCCAAAGATGGGAGACAACTGAAGCTTGCTGATTTTGGACTGGCCAGAGTGTATGCATTCCAGATGGCATTAACACAAGTGGTAAGGTGATAGGTTGTGAACCCAATATATTTTGTTATGTTTAGCAGAATTATTGGAATTTTATTTGTCTGAGAGTTCCCATTGTGTCAAGATTAGAGCCCAAGATCATTTACTAAATCTGGAGACCAGTCTCAAATCTCAAGCAACTGATTGGCTAAAATGGCGACTGGTCTCCAATCTTAGTTTTATGATCTAGGGCAAAGGTCCCAAGGTTATAAAAATGAGAATGGAGACCAGTCTCAGATCAGAGCAATTAAGCACAGGCTTAAAACTGACCATTGGGAAGCTTCAGATATATCCTTGGAACCAGATACTGTGTTAAAAATTCATTGACATTGATTTTTAATGCCCTCAAAAAAGAAGCAGTTTATTGTAGTACATTGAATTCAGACTGATGAAAAGCTCTTTCAGGGATCAGCTCTCTTTCAGGGATCAGCTTTGGTTGTGAGAATAGGGAAAAGTTTTTACAGTTTCTGGGAGAGGTTTTGGAAATTTTCAGCTTTCTTTATGAAATATAATTGACTAAGCAGTGGGAGAAGATCATAAAAATAGGGAGACTTTTTCTTCCACGTCTCCCTAAAAGCCATTAAAATTAGGATGTCAGAATTGAATCACTTTGTTTACTGTTATTTTCATTTTATTTTATTCTTTAACCTTTTCCTCCATATGTACACATTTTATTGAATGTGTGACCAGTGTAGATCCAGATCAGCCCACACATCTGTGTCATCTGATCAGGATCTGCACTGTTTGCTTTTTGATCAGAAAGTAACCCAATAAATGAAATAGCAAACAATACAGATCCTGATCATCATCAGACAGCAAACATGTACCAGCTGATCTTGATCTACACGGTTCACCAACGCCATAAATGCTTAAAAATGGAGGAAAGGATTCATAGACACCAGGTTATTATATAATGGGTCCTACATTCAGGCAGTAATAATTAAGAAAATTGCTGAAAACAGGCTGCTGTGAAAATATGCAATAAATGATGTGTATAAATTTAATGCTGGATACCTGATTTATGCCAGGTGAAAATTTTGTAACAAAGAGGTTCTCATTTTGGTTAACAGCTGTCATTTTGTTAAGGTTGACCCCCAAATCCCCCATCTATTTTCAATGTACCTTTCTACATTGAAAAAATGATGAAGTCACAGCATATTGTTACCTAAACATAGATTCCTGTTATTCTATTAACCCATTCCTGTATATATACGCATTTTTACGCATGTGCGACCAGTGTAGATCCAGATCAGCCGGCACATCCGTGCCGTCTGATCAGGATCTGCACTGGTCGCATTTTGGTCTGAAATAACCTAATGAATCAAAAAGCGAACAGTTTAGATCCTGATCAGACGGCACGGATGTGCCGGCTGATCTGGATCTAAACTGTTCGCCCTAGCAATAAAGGTGTATCTGTACAGGAAAGGGTTAAATGAAGTATCTGGGGCAGCATAATTAAGTGTTCTACTGAACACCCACCAACTTTCATAAGTGGTCTTTGTTAAGCCTTTACTCCATCTATACACATTTTAACACATGAGCGACAAGTGTTCATCCAGATCAGACAGCACATCCTTGGTGTCTGATCAGGATCTGCACTATTTGCTTATTAGTGAGAAATAACCTAAAAAGACTTATAAAAAATGAACATTTCCTATCCTGATCAGACGGCACAGATGTGCAAGCTGATCTGGATCTACACTGTTTGCCCATGCCATAAAGGCATATATATAGAGAGAAGAAAGAGTTATTAGGTTCAAGGAAAATGATAAAATCCCAAACATTTCATGTTTGTTCTAGGTGGTGACGTTATGGTACAGAGCACCAGAAGTCATTCTTCAGGCCCAGTATGCAACACCAGTTGATATGTGGAGCTGCGGATGTATCTTTGCTGAATTGTTCAATAGAAGGTATGGTTAAATGGTTTGGTAGGAGATATGGTTGGATTGTTCGACAGAAAGTATGGTTGAAATGTTCAGAAGAAGATATGGTTGAAATGTTCAGTGGAAGGTATGGTTGAAATGTTCGATAGAAGGTATGCTTGAAATGTGCAGTGGAAGGTATGGTTGAAATGTTCGGTAGAAGGTATGGTTGAAATGTTCAGTGGAAGGTATGGTTGAAATGTTCGGTAGAAGGTATGGTTGAAATGTTCAGTGGAAGGTATGGTTGAAATGTTCGGTAGAAGGTATGGTTGAAATGTTCAGTGGAAGGTATGGTTGAAATGTTCAGTGGAAGGTATGGCTGAAATGTTCAGTAGAAGGTATGGTTGAAATGTTCAGTGGAAGGTTTGGTTGAAATGTTCAGTGGAAGGTATCTTTGAAATGTTCAGTGGAAGGTATGGTTGAAATGTTCGGTAGAAGGTATGGTTGAAATGTTCGGTAGAAGGTATGGTTGAAATGTTCAGTGGAAGGTATGGTTGAAATGTTCGGTAGAAGGTATGGTTGAAATATTCAGTGGAAGGTTTGGTTGAAATGTTTGGTAGAAGGTATGGTTGAAATGTTTAGTGGAAGGTATGGTTGAAATGTTCAGTGGAAGGTATGGTTGAAATGTTCAGTGGAAGGTATGGTTGAAATGTTCAGTGGAAGGTATGGTTGAAATGTTCAGTGGAAGGTATGGTTAAAATGTTCAGTGGAAGGTATGGTTGAAATGTTCAGTGGAAGGTATCTTTGAAATGTTCAGTGGAAGGTATGGTTGAAATGTTCAGTGGAAGGTATGGTTGAAATGTTCAGTGGAAGGTATGGTTGAGTCGTTTGATACAAGGTATGATTGAATTCTGTACCATCTACCGTATAGCGGGTTATTTCTGCGGGTGCCAAATTTCTGCGTTTCTGCGGTCTTTGGATGAAATCGCAGAAATAAATCCAGCAGAAAAAAGACACCAGCAGAAATTTAAATCGCAAAATATTATCTCATTTTCAAGTGAAAATCAGTGGAGTCGCCATGTCCGAGATAATCCGTTTCACAATACAAACACTGTAAAATAATTACGATCAATTACCGAAAATCGTTTTCATATAGGCAAAGTATAAACGCGACATTTGCTCAAACATTGCTCAAACATTCAATTTAATTGAATAGTTGTTTGAGAGTTGGTTTTCATCGGTAAATAATATCTTTGTAATTTTTTGATAAAATAAATTGAGTAGCAGGAATTGACCCATGATTAAAAATATTGAATTATCTGCAGTTTGTATATTATTTCACAAATAACAGTAACAGAGACAGAAGTTATCTGTATACCGCACCCAGATGATTGTCTCCCTAAGTATGCTTATATCACAATCGTGTTATTCTTACGACACCCTACCCTATATGAACCGCAGAAATTTATCCTTCACGGGAACCGAAAACGCAGAAATAAAAACCGCAGAAATTTTTGCATCCATTTTTGAGGGCAAAACGCAGAAATTTATGACCGCAGAAATAACCCGCTATACGGTATTTAGGATCTACACTGTTTGCTTTAAGAGTCATTTGGTTATTTCTGACCAAGAAGGGACAAGTGTAGATCCAGATCAGATTGCATGGACTTGCCAACTGGTCTTGATCTACACTGATCACAAATGGGATAAAACCTAGTAAAGCCCAGTTTTAACTGCATTTTTGTGATAGAACATTCTAGATCCTTCTATGTCTATCCTTATATAAGTCTTGTCTATGTGTAAAATGTGAATCACTTATGTGACTGAATTGCAGTTGTGTAGACCCTAATCAGACTCCACAAACAAGCAGTCAGGGTCAACACTGGTTTAAAATGCTAGTATAGGAATAAATGATATGATGAAATAGTTTTTCTGAATGATTAATCCATCCATTTCTCTTGCCTTGATAAAAGCTAACCGGACCAAAGCTTTTCCAGTAACTGTGCAGTGTTTACTGCTATGCATGAATTCTATCCCTTTGATTGAACGGTACCTACTACCTTTTTTGTTTTATTAATTTAATTGAAAGTGTGTATACAACTGTTGTTGATTAGAGGTATAATGTATAGTGATTTCTGTTTTTCAGACCCTTGTTTTGTGGAGAATCGGACATTGACCAGCTCATCAAAATATTTGAGTAAGTAGACTCAGTTAATATGTGTAATAAAAATATCTTGCTTAACCCTTTCCTCCGTAGACACACCTTTATTGCGAGTGTAGATCCAGATCAGCCGGCACATCCCTGCTGTCTGATCAGTATCTGCACAGTTCGCTTTTTAATTTGTTAGGTCATTTCTGACCAAAATGCTACCAGTGCAGATCCTGATCAGACTGCACGGATGTGCCGGCTGATCTAGATCTACACTGGTCGCATATGCGTAATAATGCTTATATATGGAGGAAAGGGTTAACTCTTAAGTAACTATGTAACTTGAGACAGTAACCAGTACTTCACCGGTCTGCCCTCACAGATATTTGGTAAACCCTGGCTGAAGGTTATAAAGCTGAGCAAGGAAACCAGTCTCAAATCTCGAGCATCTGATTGGCTGAAATGGTGACCAGTCGCCATTTCAGCCAATCAGATGCTTGAGATTTGAGACTGGTTTCCATGCTCAGTTTTATAACCTTGGGCACAGGTTTCTATAAAGTCACTGATACATTGCTAGTACAATTATTTGTGCAGATGGCACTAATAACATTTTCATTTGGGCTTAACTTCTTATAAGTAAGATATTGTAAAATTTAAATTTGCTGGGGTTTGATTTTTTGCTATAATCTTAATGTGAAATTAAACCCAGTAAGATAATATTTAAAAAATTGAACTTGGAGTAAACTTAATTTGCTTCAAAACAACCTGGAATAATAAGTAACAGTGACATAGTCATCACAAGGATTCTGTATCGTCTTGAAATCAGCTTGACGTCCCAACTTGGGAGATCCATACTGTATAGAGTTACGTTACCTATGTATCGTGTGGCTAGTATCATCAGACTTGTGACTATTAGCTGTAAAATATTCCCCTGTATCAAGATTAAATTTCAGGATTGAGTTTATCACAATGAATATGATCAGATCATTATTAGATGCATTATTATGATGCATGCATTATTATCATACTTGCATTATTTTGATTCATGCGAATGTTTAACCCTTTACTTCATATATGAGCGTTTAAATACATTGCGACCAGCGTAAATCCAGATAAGCTGGCACATCCTGGCCATCTGATCTGGATCTGCACTGGTCACATGTTGGTCCTTGCTCATCTCAACTTCCTGTTTACCGACTATTTTTATTAGATACTATACAGGTGTGCTGCACAATCCAAAGGGCATCTTTATTATCACTATATAGGTGCATTACATAAACCAAAGGCCATCTTTGTTAAAAAATTCAAATTACCTTTTGAAAGTCATATTCCTCACAGCGGGGGTATCACTAGTGAGCATTAGCTCATATATTTACTTGTTTAATTATGTTGAATGTAAATTTCATAGTATTTTTAAGATTAAGAGCTTAAATAGTACACCTAAGCAGAAACAGTTTTTTCTTGTCAGAAAGAAAACAGTAGTTTATCATTCTGATTTCAGAATTCGTGGTCGCCCATTGGAGTCGGACTGGCCCACTAATGTGTCATTACCATGGGACTCATTTCAACCATTGGCACCGAGACCTGTAACAAGTTATATTCCAGAGATTGACCCTGTTGCCAAGGATTTATTTGAGGTTTGTAATTGATAGATTGTGGATTTAATATGCCAGTTATCCTGCCAGATTATGTTCAATTTCAGCAGTTGTTTTGCTTGCTTACTTAAGTTGGATGTCATGCATTCCCTTTCAGTCAGCAAAATTAATATATAAACTAATAGAACAAAGATCTTTAGAATAATTTAACCCTTTCCTCCATATGTACACATTTTAACGCATGTGAGACTAGTGTAGATCTGATCAGGATCTGCACTGGTCACTTTTTGTTCAGATATAACCTAATTAGTCAAATAGCGAACATCATTGAATCATATAAAAACACTGTATAATCGTTCCTTGGCTGTCAATTCTATATTGATGCTCATTTTCTCTATATAGATACAAAAGCAGACAATGTTGCTTGTTATGCATTTTGGAGTAAATATAAATATATATAGTCAAAATTTGTAACCAAATAATATATTAGTTATGAGAAAATTGTAATAGTAAGTTCCTTAACAATATAGTCTAGACTAAAATAACTTGATGACTTCAACTTCAAACATTGTAATCAGATGGCACAGATATGCTGGTTGATCTGGATCTACACTGTTTGCCCATGCAATAAAAGTTAAATTTATAGTGTTAAGAGTTAAAAGAAGTTTGAACTGTACATAACTAACTTCTGCATTTTTGAACTTCAGAAATTGCTCACCTTTAACCCACATAGACGAATCAGTGCCAGTGACGCCCTGCGGCATGCATATTTCAAAGACTGTGATATCGATAGTATACGTACAACTAGTTCTCTGTCCCCGACATCAACATCGGAAAGTGACAGTACAGACGGGAGATCAGACACACCTGTCAGTAAATGATATTTGCTGATGTTGTTCCCATGGTAACAAATCAAATGCTTCATACAGCAAGTTAAAGAGAGGAAATATCAAATGCTGAATTCTTAAAAACATAGACAAAAGGAGCAAGAAAATTGAGATTTGGATTAGAAATGTTCAGAGGGGACGATGATGAAGTTTTACTTACAAACAAATGATCTCATGGTAAAAAGAATAATCGTCAAGGAAACCATAAAAATAAACGAGTATAAAAGAATTACATGTGTAAAAATGAGAATTGTGTAATGATAAAGTGTAATATGTTCAATGGAGAAGAAATATACAGAACAAGATTGAGATATATGAGACAGACTTGAGATATCCAAGACAGGTTCGAGAAATCCGAGAAGCTCAAGATATCTGAGACAAGCTATAGATATCCAAGACAGGCTCAAGATATCCAGGACAGGCACAAAGATATCTGTGATGGGCTCAAGATATCCAAGACAGGCTCAAGATATCCAGGACAGGCATGAGATATCCAAGACAGGCTCAAGATATCCGAGATGGGCTTGAGATATCCAAGACAGGCTCAAGATATCCGAGATGGGCTTGAGATATCTGAGACAGGCTCAAGTAACTCAAACATGCATGAGATATCCAAGACAGGCTCAAGATATCCAGAACAGGCATGAGATATCCAAGACAGGCTCAAGATATCCTGAACAGGCATGAGATATCCGAGACAGGCTCAAGATATCCAAGAAATGAAGTCTTGATAGAAGAGGAGAGAAGACAGACAACAAAAGAGTCAGAGTGTTGGAATGTAGCAAGAAATGTGATGTTATATATCTGTTGTTTATGTCTACAAATGATTTTATGGCACCTGTTGGATAGGTAATATGAACTTCGATTTTGCACAGAAAAAGAGAAGAAACATGACGGTGTAGATAATTACTCAGAGTTTATACTGACTTCCATTTTGGAACTTCTGCATTTGAGAAATGTTTAAAGACTAACCATCATAATGAATACATTATGCCAATAATCAAATGTTTAGCGTCTGCCTAATACTAAAACCTAGTACGAGGTTTTAAACTTATGAAATATCCACCAATCAGAATATGTTATTTCAACACATGACTATCTTGAACCTGTCCTATGGGCATAGAGGTGCAAGATTTTGATTTTGTGCTAGTGTTTGTGTATTCATGTGTTGCCAACAATCAAAATTGGTCGACACAAGGTTTTGATATTAGGCCAATGTTATAATAAGTCTATGCAGATCTTTTACTGATCATCAACATAGCAATATTAGTAAATATGCATAGTTGTAATTACAACATTTTGTACATGTATATCTACCATTTATGCAGGGAAAGGCTTAGAGGGAGACATGGGAGAAATAGTCTCCCATATTTCCTAAAGAGAGAAGTTTTTCCCTATATGTTTCTTACAGAAAGTGGAACATTTCCAAAACTTCTTCCTAAAATTGCAAAAAACGTCTCCCTGTTCTCACAGCCTAAGCCGATCCCTGTTATGTAATTTACATTAAGTTCTTTTCACCCTTTTATTATCATTCTGCTTTTATTGTATTAAAAATCTCCTAAAAAATTAGTGATCTCTTATTAAAATATTAATAACTACATTACTGAATAATATTAAAAATTACATGTGAACAATAAGTTATCTCTTAAAAAAATTATTAATGTTTTACTGAATGAAATTAACCTGAATTGTAAAATTCAAGAAGTGACTGTACATAAACAAATTGATGTGCTTACCCTATACCAGGTAGTAAGCCACTTTTTTGTGACATTTTGAGAAACTAAAATGGTACAGTGATAATGAAATATTACTAAAATAAATGAAATGACAAAATATTATTGCAATGAATTGTGAAGATGTGATATATATGTCCTGAGTTAAGCAATATAAAAAAGTGATTTTTTTATTATAAAACAAACCATATACTAAATTCCATGTGATAACTATTTAGTATTTTTTTTACTTCGAGTTTAAGTCACAAAAGCCTTATGTTGGTGCAGTGGATGATTAAGCCTTTGCTTCATATATACACATTTTATCACATGTGAACAGTGTACATCCAGATCAGCAGGCACATTCATTCTGTCCGACCAGGATCTGCACTGTTTGCTTATGATTTATTAGGTTTGTTCTGACCAAGACGCCACTAGTGCAGATCCAGATCAGTCAGCACACTGATGTGTCGGATGATCTATATCTACACTGTTCACCATGCTATTAAGGTGTATACATGGAGGAAAAGGTTGACATGTATTTTTAGAAAGAAGCACAATATAAATTCTTGAGTCATTCCAGGAAAATGTGACTTTTTCAATTGTTACAATTTTTGTCACAAAAACAAATTATTTCAGATTTGGAATAAATTATATTTAAATTTGTTAAAGATTGTTTTAAGGAATATAATTTTTTCTCAGATCAATTTTCATATGGCATGGTACATTTATATTTTTTTCAGTTCCAAAGTCTCAAACAATTTTTACAGGACTGTATTACTGTATGAGAGTTAAGTAGATTATAGAAGTTATGTTATAAAATATGAAGAGCCTCTTTATGTGGACACGATGTTTAGCCCTTTACTCCATATATATATGGAATATTATAACAGAATGCATTCTGTAGGTTCGTATTTTTCGAGTTTGGTATGTAAACAATATCGCGTGAGACCGAAGGTCGAGCGTGATGTGGTTACGTACGCAACGAGAAATAATACGAACCTACAGAATGCATACTGTCATAATGTTCCTTTTATTATATACCCTTCTCGCTCAAAACAAATTTAAATAAACTAAACAACACAATTTTAGTCAAAAACGTGGTTTACATAATAGCAGAAATAAAAATAGTAATGCGACAAAAAATTTATGAATGGCGTAAAAATACGGTAACGATTGTAAAACTGCGACGGAAATTTCCTAATTTGGAGTTCGGTATGTGCCGGAAAATTACGACAACCTACTGTGACGTTGTATATGACGTCACATATAACACGGAAAGCTGGACATTGTTCGATACGGAATTTCTAATCTGACGAGTTGCATCAATTTTGCAGATTAACATTGCACTATGCTAAAATCATTCATGGGTATATAATAAACTAGTTTTATCACACGTGAACCCAGTGTAGCTCCAGATTAGCTGGCACATCCATGCTGTCTGATATGGATCTATACTGGTAACCTGTTGGTAAGAAATAACATAATGGATCTAAAAGTGAACAGTATAGATGCTCATTAGAAGGCACAGATGTGTTGGTTGATCTGTATCTACACTGTTTGCCATGGGATGACAGTCTCAATAGTTATTATTGACAGGGCTAAACCAAGAAAGCTGTTTGTATTATCAGGGAAGACAACTCTGGAATAATTTGTTCAGGGAGGTCGTGGTTGTGCACATTTAATTTCAATTTCATTGTTGTTATTGACTTTTTAACCCTTTCCTCTATATAAATGCCTTCATGGCTTGGGCGAACAGTGTAAATTCAGATCAGCCAGCACATCTTGTTCTGATCAGGATCTGCACTTTTTGCTTTTTGATTTATTGGGTTACTTCTTACCATTAAGTGAATAGTGAAGATCTGATCAGATGGCAAAAATGTAACAGCTGACCTGGATCTACACTGTTTGCACATGGGATGAAATGTGTACATATAAAGAGGAAAGGGTTGAAGTTTAAGCCATGTCATGAAAACAATGTTCTAAGAGCATTTCAATGACTATTTTATATTTTGTTAAAAAGTTTATAGGTAGATAATTGTGTATTTTATGGAATATTTTTGTTGAATAATGCATTAATGATATTTACAGTAAATGGCACTCGTATTGTTTTTATGTCTCTGAGCATTGTAGATAGATAGTGGGGGTGCAGGTATTGTCAAACCTTAAGTTTGAATTGGAACTCCCACCCGCAAATAGAGAGAGAACAGTAATTTTCTGCTATATTTTCTGTTTACAATCTCTGAGCGAAGGATAATAACTTTTGTATATACTGAATTACTGGACCAAACTTCTAAAAACCGATGGCTTACTATAATATCATTATGCTCAGTTATAATGATCTGGATATCGAGTTGTGATGATGTTGATATCAATTCTTGTCGTAAATTTATGTTTTTCCTTTATCTTTACTGTCAACTTCCATTACAGAAATAGAGTGAATATGTCACATGATTTTTTGGACATTAGGTTCAGTATAGATATGTAGTAAGTGGTTCATACCTTAAATAAACCACCTTACATTATCGATCTCAGATATTCCCCTGGTGAAAAATGGACCAAGATCTCCTTACTGTGATTTTATTCATGATTTCATTTAATCTCATTTTCAATTCAGGTACTACTGTTCAGTTATATTTCATGCTGGTTTAAATTTTGCATATTTCACTTGAGGGAACATGCACAAATTCAATAACCATTGAAAGTTTAAAAAATTATTGTTAATTTAACAATAATTATTCAGCTGTGCAAATTTATACCTGTTCGCAAATTTCATTTGGGGTTAATACTAAAAAATTTGTGACCGCAGAATTTTAATGATACTACAGTAATTCCTAACCCTATCCTCCATAGACACACCTTTATTGCATGGGCGGACAGTGTAGATCCAGAACAGGTGGCATACTGTGCCGTCCGATCAGGATCTGCACTGTTCGCTTTATGATTCATTAGGTTATTTCTGACCAAAATGCGACCAGATGGCATGGATGTGTCTGCTGAATTGGATCTACACTGGTCGCACCTGCGTATATACGGAGGAAAGGGTTAACCATTAACTCCATGGAATACAGTTTTATCCCATTGCCATTGGTGAACAATGTAGATCCAGGGCTGCCTGAATATCCATGACTGCTGAATGCAGGTGGCTGCTAAGACAGGTTCACATGTATATAGAAGAAAGGATTAAAAGGTTAGAAAAGCTCAAGGGAAATTCCATTACTTGCATTCAATATCACAGAAGTTTATTTCATATTTTATTTTTACATGCATATAAGGCACGACCATTTTCTCAATGTTTGATATTGTTGAATTTATATATAAAAAGTAGTTCTTGATATATAATCTCATTTTTGACTAATATAATGATTAATATTGTACATATTTGATAGTTTTTGTCTTTCATAACTTGGAATTGAATTCATGATGTAATCTCATTTTTGACTTCTGCTGTACAAATTTTTATAGTTTTGTCTTTCATCGACTTGCAAACCCCAATGTTACCCTTTCGGCCTTTATGTCATGGGCAAATAAATCTCAGATTTATGCATTTTATGCAACATAATCAAAACTGATGCAGCATTTTTTGCTCCTTTTTGAAAGTTTGCAACTGTATTTTTGATAAATTACCTATATGGAGGTTTGAGAGTACCAAGATCTCTGCATGTTATCCCAAGTATCTCAATTTCTACAAATATATCTTACCATATGCAAAATCCTCTATGGTAATTTATTAATTTGATGCAACGTAGTGAGATTGATGCATTTTTATACATATTTAACCCTTAACTCCATGTATATGCATTTGTATGTGCATGTGACCAGCGTCAATCCAGATCAGCTGGCACTTCCATGCTATCTGATCTGGATCTGCACTGGTTTCATCTTGTTCAGAAATAACCAAATGAATCTAAAAGGGAACAGTGTAGATCTTGATCAGATGGCCAGGTGATCTGGATCTACACTGTTTGCCCTCAAAGTAAAGGTGTAACTATGGAGTAAAGAGCTAAATGCTTACTATGGTTACTTTATTTTAGATGAATGATCTATAAAAAGGGGTCATATTATATAAAGATCTCTAATATCTTTTCCAAATATCTCAATTTCTATATTTTACTTTTGCCCAACAAATCTCTAATTGATACATTTTATTTTTTACCTTGATCAACATAAATTATTGTTCATTGCCTAGTTATTTCAAAATGTTTGAAAAACATTGTTTCTTGTCTGTTAAATATATCTCTTTTCTTTAATTCTAGTTTTTGTAGGTTCTTGGTGTTAAGTATTTCCAGCTTTATTTCATTTACAAACAAATCTCACATGATTGCATAATATGCAAACAAAAAATGAAATTTGATGCACATGGCCTTTGTGCTTAACTCGTCACAAATTTTAAAGGGTCAATAGTTATATTTAAGTGTCCTATATTGAATTTATGCATTGTAAAAGCATTTATGTACATGGGCATGTAATTTTATAGTTTTTAGTTTAATAGCATTTTAATAGGTTCTTAACCATTTACCATATATATATGACTTTTAAGCCATGGGCAAACCGTGTAGATCCATGTAGATTATAAAACTAAATCTGGAGACCAGTCTCAAATTGCAAGAATGTGATGGCTAAAATGGCGACTGGTCACCATTTCAGCCAATCAGATGCTTGAGATTTAAGACTGGTCTCCAGTCTTAGTTTTATGGGCCCAGTCCATTCCCCAGACGAAGTATTGTAGACCCTGATCAGACTGTGCAAATTCACTAGCTGATCTGGATCTATATCTTGTGATATTTTGATAGAACTAAGTCTTGTAATGCCAGAATGGCTATGTAATGGTTTGAAAATGATAGTTTACAGTTAAACCCCTCTAACCCCTCTATTAAGATCCCCTCTAGAACTGGAAAAAAGTGGTCTTATAAGTGGATGGTCTTAATTTTAGATAAGAAAATAGAAAAATAGCAACAATTTAAAAAGGGACATTACAATAGTGGTTTTATTATTAAGGTGGTCTTAAAATCAGGCTGGTCTTTATGTTTTTTTTTACTGTATTGAGATTTCTGATGATTGCTGATTGTATTCTAATGAAATTTTTGGGTCACTATGAATCCACTATGGTCATTCATGTCCATCCATATCGGGTATAGCGGTGGCTGCCCAGCCAGCTGCATTATTATACCCCCGCATAAAAAGTATGGGGGTATATAGGAGTCATCATCCGGTTGGTTGGTTGGGTGGTTGGTCTGTGGCACTTACTGCGTCAACAGTTTTCAAGATATCAACTTGAAACTTTAAACATATGTTCGTGAGTATATTTGCGCTAACTTTTTTTTTTCATGTGGAACAGTCCATTATTTTTTGGAGGGGAGCACGATTTAACAAAATCTTGTGACGCGAACTTCTACAGTTTTCAAGATATTGACTTGAAACTTTACACATATGTTCGGCATGAAGTGTAGATGTGCGTGACATATTTTTCATGTGGATCAGTCCATTATTTTTTGTAGGGGACATGATTAAACAAAACTGTTTGAGCACTATTCAACAAAATCTTGTGACGCGAACTTCTTCTACAGTTTTCAAGATATTGACTTGAAACTTAACACATATGTTCGGCATGAAGTGTAGATGTGCGTGACATATTTTTCATGTGGATCAGTCCAATATTTTTTGTTGGGGACATGAATAAACAAAACCATTTTATGCAAACTTCTACAGTTTTCAAGATAACAACTTGAAACTGAAATCTTATGTTCTGCATGAAGTGCGCATGTAAACGACGTATTGTTTGTGTGGATCAGTCCATTGTTTTTGAGGGGAGCATTATTTAACAAAATCTTTCATTTTTAACAAAATCTTATGACTCAAATTACTTCTCCAGTTTTCAACCTTCAAACATACGTTTGTGAGTAGATTTGCATGACAAATTTTTTTTCATGTGGATCAGTCCATTATTTTTTAGAAGGGGAGCACGATTCAACAAAATCTTCTGACCCCAACTACTTCTACAGTTTTTAAGATATGGACTTGAAACTTTAAACATATGTTCGGCATGAAGTGTACATGTGCTTGACATATTTTTCGTGTGGATCAGTCCATTATTTTTTACAGGGGACATGTTTTAAAAAAAATTGTTTTATGCAAACTTCTTCAGTTTTCAAGATATCGACTTAAAACTGAAATCATGAGTTCTGCATGAAGTATGCATGTAATTGACAAATTTTTTTGTGGATCAGTCTATTATTTGTAGGGGAGCATTATTTAACAAAATCTTATGACGCAAACTACTTCTCCTGTTTTCAAAATATTGACCTGAAACTTTGGACATATATTCGGCATGAATTATACATGTGCAATACATTTCTTCCTTCTGGATCAGTCCATTTTTAGAGGATCACTTTTTAACAAAATGCTGTGATGCGAACTACTGGTACAGTTTTCATGATAATTACGTCAAACTTAAAACATATGTTTGGCTTGAAGTGTAGATGTGTGTTGCATATATTTCATGTAGGTCAGTCCATTATTTTTCGTAGGGGTATGATTTAACAAAATCTTGTGATGCGAAGTAATACATTTTCAAGATATTGACTTGAAACTGAAATCATGTGTTCAGCATGAAGTGTCGATGTGGTAGACATATTTTTCATCTGGATAAGTCCATTATTTTTTGAAGGGGAGCACTATTGAATATTGTATTCATTGTTAGGTAAAAATATGCGAACATTATTTCTGCATACTCTGACAAAGCAATATTGCGGGGGTATTAATCACCTTCAGTGATAGCTCTAGTTTTCAACTATTGTTAACCCTTTACTTCATATATCATATTATTACTTCTGTTGATCTAGATCAGCCAGCACATCCATGTCATCTGATCTAGATCCAAACTGGTCAGAAATAACATAATTTTAAAGCGAACTGTTGATCCTTATCAGATGGCACCGATGTACAGGCTGATCTGGATCTACACTGTTAGCCATAGAGAAAAGGGGTTAATATCCAATGGAGTAAACTGTTAATGCTTGAGCCTTGGTTCAAAACAGTACTGGTGCCTAGAAGCTAGAAAACCGGTTGTGGAACCAAGCCCAAGAATGATAAAGTAATTCAGTCTGTATGTTTTTGGTCCTAGTTCCTAAAAAAAAGTGACATTCAAGTTCAGTTTCATGCGCATTACAGTATATATGTGTTGCTTTGTTTTTGCTATATGTACTGCCATAATGTAATAAAGAATGTGTTCGTAAAAATATCGTCCAAAATATTTAAATTTTTTGACTGACTTGTCATAATTTTCATACAGTGTAAATTAAGTTTCATTCTAAAATCATTTCATAAAAGGGTGTATAAAAAAGCTGCTTTTTATGTATAGCAGATTTGTTGAGGGCAAGTTTTGTCACTGCACTGTTTTAATATTTTTATACTATATGCATACCAGATCTATTTTTTTCAGATTGAGCAGGCATTTTTAAAATTGTATGTAATGATCAACTTTATACTCAATAAAATTCTGTAAATATGTATCATTTGTTCAGACATTGGTGTAAAACATCCATAGTTCATTGTGGGAGATTTGCAGCAGTTTATTATCCCCCCCCCCTTTCAAAGAAGCAGGGATATATAGTGCTTTGCTGATGTTGGTTGGTCCAATCCCTCGGTCCATAACCAACTTTGTTCTATCAATAACTAGACAAACGATTTGGGGTACAGTTCTCATATTTTGTAGGGAGGTTTGTCATTGCATGAAGATCATGGCTTACTGATTTGTAGGTCAAAGGTCAAGGTAACAGTGATCTTCAGTAAAATAACAGCAGCTAACTATCCAGTTGACATTTGTAGGGAATACACACTTTTAAAACATCTCTTGTTTACTAATTCTGTTGCAAACAATTACAGAGAATTCTTGTTAGGAGTGTACAGATATGCAACCTGGACCCCAAGATCATAAAACTAAGATTGGAGACTAGTCTCAAATCTCAAGCATCTGATTGGCTGAAATGGAAAATTGTCTCCATTTCAGCAAATCAGATCCTTGAGATTTAAACTTGTCTCCTATTTTAGTTTAAGGTTTTAGAACTGTAATATTTCCGCCAAACATCGACTTATGCCGTCACTAATTCATTTTTTCCGAACGCCGATTCGCACGTTTCCGGTTGATACTATTTTTCGTAAAAGGAATCTACTCTTTAGGTGTTTTCCGCTATTATGACGTCATTAATAACTAAATCAAATAATAACAAAGTGCTGATATAAAATTGATGTAAAGTAAACAAATATTTTCATAACAAATACTCAAAATAAGTCTATAGACGAACAACACTCAGTAACGAATAGAGGTTATATGAAATTAACCACCGTTTGATCAATCCTCCGTGGCGTAGTGGTAACGCTCAGGACACTATTTTGACGGCCCCAGTTCAATCCTCGGGAGAGGAACCTTTTTTCCCCCTTTTTCTTCTTTTTTTTAAAAATTATTGTGAGGAAATTTTTGGAGAAAATAGTATAATCAATAGGTTTAAAATTCGGAAATAATTGTTATTATTCTTCATCTTCATTTAGTAGCCATGAAAACTGAAATATTTTAATGATATTATTACAAAATACTGACTCTTTTATAATGCAGCAACAGAATCACGATATGAAACTAAAATGATTATGGAATCTGTACTTTCATTTAGGAAAATGTTGCTATTTTATTGTTTCTATAATTGAACAGTAATTTTGTGATAATTGTCTTATAAAAGTAATTTTATGTGCTTGCACGATGATTTTTTCCTTTAAAAGAATGCTTTGGTTGCTATGGTTACGGTTGCCAAAATTACTTTATTGAGGTTAAATTCTAACCAGCATAGCTGATTGCTTGCATATTTCTTGTTTTTCAAAAAAAGTGAGGGGGTATGAAAAAATCACCATTCGTAAACCAAGCCCTTTGGTTTTTGTGTTTTTTAACCGTTTGGTCTGGGCCATAGGTACCTATTTTGTAGGCTAATAAAATGAAAACGAAGACAGTGAGGTGCTCTTTTATTTTAATTATTTGATTCTTTACACATTGCAGATAATTTTAATGTATAACACAATTATTTTACTGCATTAAACATGCACAAAAATTACAGATAAAAACTTGCTTAATTTTTGCAGATCGGAAAAATGTGCATTTCCGAAGATGGGGTACACTTTAAAAAAGTCAATTTATAAAGTGTTAGAAATAAATTCTAAACATAATGCTTGTTTTTTCCTGTTCAGATATAATGTCCTTAAACAATTAGCCTTTATTTTACAAAATTTTACAAGGTTTCAAAGAAATAGAGATGAATTTTGCTTCTAGTATGTTTGATTTTACAGCCCATTTTCCGAATAAGAGGGTCCCCTTCTAAAATACTATATTTCTCGAGTTACGCATGGTAAATGTTTGTTAAAACTCGTGTTTAGATGTCTAAATGGATGTACTTGGAAATGAAAACAACAAAATCCCAATCTGCAAAAGTGCATATTACAGTTCTAAAACCTTAATGATCTTAGGCATTGGGCTGAAGGTTATAAAGCTGAGATTGGAAACCAGTCTCAAACCTCAAGCATCTGATTGGCTGAAATGGCGACTGGTCGCCATTTCAGCCAATCAGATGCTTGAGATTTGAGACTGGTTTCCATGCTCAGTTTTATAACCTTGGTCATTGGCCTAGATAAACTGAAGATGGATACCAATTCAAATCTCAAGTAGCTCATTGGTTGAAATTGATTTCATTCTCCATACTGGTCAATAACAGAATTCAGTCTGGTTTCCTATCTTTGGTTTCTTTCACGAATATTTTGAACCAGTCTCACATCTTGGGTCGGTTATTGGTCAGTATTGAGATTGTGTTTCATTCAGAGAGTTCAGACCAGGCATCGTTATAAGTTTGGCTGTGTTAAGTGCATGTAACTTTAGTATGGACATAGTTGGATTGTGGGGGTCTGGCTAAAGACTGAGTTGTTGGGAGGCACATACATCTTCTACCATATTGATAATACCACATCCAAGCAGAAAACATAACAAAGAAATTTTGCAAGAATGCTTTATTTCCAATAATATACTCTGCCATCTCTTGAGCCTAGAATCAATTGTCTTCTACATGTCATAAAACACTGCTGATGACTTCCCACCATTAAACCAGTACTTTTACAGTCATAATAAATCAAGTTTTCTATTCACACAACTGGGCTGAGATCATAAACCTTAGACCGGAGACCAGTCTCCCATCTATAACAGCTGATTGGCTAAAAACCCAGTCCAGTCTGCAAACTGACCAATCAGAAGCAAGACTTTCTAGACTGGTTCTCCAATCTCAGTTTTATTTCCACAGGCCTGGTAAAATAAACCATCATAATGAAATTACCATTCTAAATCTTCAAATGAAAACCAAATGTAATAAATATTAAGTAATACAATTCCATTTATCATAACTTTCTAACAAGACAGATGCGAAATTTTGGATGTCAACTCTGCATCCAACTTAACCCTTTCCACCATATATACGCATTTTTATGCATGTGCGACCAGTGTAGATCCAGATCAGCCGGCACATCCGTGCCGTCGCACTTGCATACGTATTTATGGAGGAAAGGGTTAATCATTAAATTACGCAATATTTTTCATTAAATTTTTTAATGCTTTATGTATAAAATGCACCACCCACAACAATTTCAAATGGTCACTACTCCCATACATTGCAGCTATGGATTTCAATGTTTTGGACATAGATATACAATTTATTCCAAGATCCTGGACCAATGATTATAAAACTGAGATTGTAGACCAGTCTCAAACATATAAAATCTGATTGGCTGAAATGGAGTCAAGACTTCATTTCAGCCAATCATATGCTTGAGATGAGACTCGTTCTTATTCTCAGTTTTATAATATTAGGCCCTGAAGTGCGACTGTAAGGTTGTTTGTGACACTCACTTTAATACTGAATCAATTCTTAATATAATACTTGATAAATTATTTTAAAAATTGTGCTCGAATACATAATAGTGTGTCAATCCCAACTTCTTGACACGTTTCTTCTGTAAGTCCTTAAGAAGGGACCCAGGACCATTATCTCGAACATAAACTGGATGGATTTATTTATATACCAATAAAATTTTATTTCTACCAAAAGCAATCCAAAAGATGCACTGAAAGAAAATCAAGAACACATTTCTTGGTACACCAATATTTTGACATTCCTAGAGATCATTAACATTTCTCAACACAAACTTTAATTTGAATCATAAAATTCAATATTATGAACAACTCGGAAAGAGCCTTTCTTTTTTGCAGTAAATTTTCCGATAATTGAATTGATAAATAATGATTTCAATTTTTCCAATTTATATTCAAGGTAATGATTGCAGATCCTCAATGATTTGCCTTGAAGTTGGGATTGTTAGTGTAACATTAATCATTTTTAACCCTTTCCTCCAAATATTCCTTATGATGTGTGTGATCAGTGTAGATCCAGATCAGCTGGCACATCCATACTGTCTAATTAGGATCTGCACTGCTGGCTTTTTGATTTATTAGTGCTGTCTTTCTGCACTGTTCGCTTTTTGATTTATAAGGTTATTTCATGCCAAAATGGGAACAGTGTAGATCCTGATCAGATGGCATGGAGATACCAGCTAATCTGGATATACACCGGCTGCACATGCGAAAAAATGGAGGAAAGGGTTTAGAAAATGTCTGCATGCAGATTCTGATAAAACACATTCTCTCCCTGAACCAAGTTCAATACAAAGATATGATATGTTTGAATCACTTGCACAACTCAAAACAATCTCAATTATTTTGCAAAATCAGAAAAGCTTGTGAAAAACATAACTAATTAATTACTTGATTTAAAAAATTTTAAACACTTATTATCAAAAACAATATAAAAGTAAGATATTTAAATAACAACAAATCTGACAACTGTCATAAAACCCTTATCGGGTTATATTGCCATAGAAACCATTTTTTCTTCTTGCTTCATACATTTTAACCATTTACTCCATATATATGGATTTTATCACAATGTGCGACCAGTGTAGATACAGATCAGCCAGCACGGCTGTTTCTTGCTGATTGTATCTACACTCTTCGCCCATGGGATATCAGTCTTGGTTGAAGGTTATAAAACTGAGATTGGAAACCAGTCTCAAATCTCCAGCATCTGATTGGCTGAAATGGCGACTGGTCGCCATTTCAGCCAATCAGATGCTGGAGATTTGAGACTGGTTTCCATTCTCAGTTTTATAACCTTGGGACCATATCCCATTGAGTTAAGGGTTGAACTCCCACTCAATCATATTCATAAAAATACAAAATGAGTATCAAAGGAAAAAAAGAATAAATAAAAATAAATATAATGAACGAATGTATAGCCCAATTAATACACAATACAGCAAATAAGGCCGCAATCCCACAATCAAAAATATTATTGTTTTCCCATGTTCAAACTATTGGATATGCATGTAGACAAAACATAGTTTTTTTTTATACATTCTTCTTAATAGTCTACTATGATATCATTCAATTTTGCGATGGCGAAAATTATTACATTCAAACGTCTCATAAAAGTAGACATTTAATGGTTCAAATTCACTGGGGTTTGATTTCGTGGACATTCCCTAGATCCTAATACACGAAAATTAACCCTCACTTAATATAATACTATTAAGTATTTTATTTGTCTTTTGAAAGGTACTTAATGGAACAATTGAAGCCAGAATGACAACAAAATGTTGGGTTAGTTTTCTTTTTTTCGAATCAGCAACAGGATAAAAATATTAAATATTTTTAATTGTGGCTCAATAAATTAATTACTTGATTTTTATCTATACTGGATCCCCAGATTTTTTTAAATACCCTTCTTTTCCAACTTTCTGTGTAAACGAAATACTAATGTGAAATTGAAATGACCATGCTTCATCATGTAATTCTAGCTGACATAAACAGTGTGCTCAAGAAATTGCATTTTCCAACAATTTTAAATACTGACTTGATAGAAAAAATGATTTTCAAAAAATAAATTTTCACCCGTATCCATTTTGGCACAAAGTCTGATGAAAACCAAGTAATTAATTTCTGGTGGCCATTTATATCTGCAACATTTCATTGTCAAGAAGGAATGTAGTTTCATCAATAGATGAATAAAGTCAAACAATATACATGTACAAAGTTATAACAAACAGGCATGTGTATAAACAAACACAAATGGACGGTTTTATTGTATATAAAGAATTTTAAATAAAATATATCTGAGAACTATTCTCCGTAACAGAATACTTAAGGAATAATGGTGGACGGAATTGATACATGGATATAAAATGGATTGTTAATGAGCTTGATGTTAAAGGATTAATGTTTACATAACATTTCATAAACCAAAGATTAACACTTTACTGAGACTTTTTTTTCTCAAATACAGTGTAGAACCTGATCAGCATGCATGCCTGATCTGGATCTACACTAGCAGCTTTTTGATAAATTTCAATTATTGCTGACCAGTGTAGATTCTGATCCGACTGCTTGAAAGTTACCCTGTGTAACATACCAGTATGTTGACCAAAAAAAGGCAATCTCATGGATGCAAGTTTTGGTGTCGCATGGATTAACCCTTTCCTGGATATATACGCATTTTTACGCATGTGTGACCAGTTTAGATCCAGATCAGCCAGCACATCCATGCCGTCTGATCAGGATCTGCACTGGTCGCATTTTGGTCTGAAATGCATTAATCAAAAAGAGAACAGTTTAGATCCTGATCAGACGGCATGGATGTGCCGGCTGATCTGGATCTAAACTGTTCGCCCTAGCAATAAAGGTGTATCTATACAGGAAAGGGTTAAAACAATTATATCTAAGTGGTTAGTTATCCCTTCACTCCATACCTTTTTTATCAGTCTGATATTAAGAAACAGTTAGTTAGCTGACAGATGGTATAGATGGAGTAAATAAATATAATCCTGAGCAAATTAACAAATCAGAATGTAAAAGTAAAAGTATCATTAATTTGCATGCATTTTAATGTCATTTATTTCGGTGTCAATTTAATGATGTTTGTCTTGTTGAAACAACTGTATTTTTGTTTAGTTTTAAGCTCAGTTATTAATTATATTTTTAACAAAAATGTATTTATTAATTTCTTTCACAAAATGGAAAATAAGTTTTTTGGTGTAAAAAGGTTTATTTCTGTGCACTTGTAAATATATTTTATGAAAGGATGCATTCTACTAGAATTGCTTTAAAAACTGGTGTTTTCTATTGCTTTGTAGAGTGCTATATTTAATCAGTGGTTAGTTTATTGCACACAATTTTAATGAGAAATGACTTTTTTATTGATTTTTAACATTTTTTTTGATGAAATGAAAATTGGGCGAAAAGTGAAATGTTTTCTAATGACAGGGATTTATAATCCCATGTCAGCTTTTTTTAAACTGATGAATTTGATGAAATTCAACTTGTTTATTTACAAATTATCACAGGTTTGCTTTGATAAGCATTTTTACCCATATTTTTGGGTAAATTTCAAATTTTGGCAGTGTTCCAAAAAGGTCCCCACACCAAATCTAGCACTTTTAATTTACAACCCAGTGAATTACAAATTTCTGAAGTGAACATATACATTGAAAACAATGTTCATTTTAAACTTTTTCTATAAAATTTTAAAGTGAAAAAAATAATCATTTTTAAACTTTTTCTTTTTTTTAAATTGGATGGCTAAATTGTTATGTGTTCACCACATAAAAAAGATATTTATTTTAATTTAAATGAAAACATAAATTATAATGGTATCTTGTAGGTACATGTATTTAGGGTTGTTAATTAAAAGTTGAATCATCTACATAGAATAATTTCTTCACTACAAATACACACTTCACTGGTCACTCTATTTTAACCACTGTCAAATTGTGTTGTTTTTTTCTTGTTATTTTTCTGATACATTTCTGGGAATCTGAAATGCCCAATTTTCATTAAATTTCAATTTACAGAATTGTGTATTAAGATGACAAAAAGTTCAAATAACTGAAATCATGCATACAGAATCTTTCAAATCAAGTTTATTTAAAATGTTGCTTGTTCTCCTGACATCCAATTACTCTCAGAATGTTTGAATTGCAATATTTAATTCCTTAAATATAACAACATCTTTTTATTATTAATTGAAATATATATCACCCTTCACTCCATACATACACTTTTATTGCATGGGCAAACAGTGTAGATCCAGATTAGCCAGCACATCTGTACCATCTGATCAGGATCTGCACTGTCGGCATCTATATCAGAAATAACCCCATGGATCTAAAAGCGATCCTTATCTGGCTCTGCACTGGTCGGCGGTCACACATGCGTTAAAAGGGTATATATCGAGTGAAGGGGATAATTAATTGATAAATTTTTAGTAAACTTTAACCGTATCATTTCAATGGATAAAATAGCAGTAACTTATATATACTTCAATAGCACTATACTGTGTTGGATTTAAATTAGGAAAAAGCACTGCAAATTATGTATGTTAACAAAGCACTGTAATATGTACATATTAAGGCAAATTAGGATGAAATTATATACAAAAGTGCTAACATAACACTCGAAATATGAAAATAGCAAACATAAACAACAAATTTTGAAATGAAAAAAAATACTATTTGGTTTATCCATGTTTTTTTAAACATGTGAAACAAACTAAAGCAAATGTTAAAAACTTGGTTGTCTTGTTTTAGTTTTAAAATTGGTGTTTTGATATAAATTTATATGATCAGATAACATATAGATACAATTTTTATTGCATGGGCAATCCGTGTAGATACAGATCAGCCGGCACATTCCAGCCAGCTGTCTTATCAGAATCTACACAGTTTGCTTTAGGATTCATTAGGCTATTTCATACTGCATAGATCCTGATCAGACTGCATGGATGTGTGCCGGTTGATCTGGATCTACACTTGTCAACCAAACAATAAAAGGCATATCCATGGAGAAGATGGTTAACTATCGAATCACTTTTATTCTAAAAGGATTAATTTTGGTGTACTTCAAAAAAGAAATTCCACAAGTCACATATGCCAATGAGACTCTGAACAACTGCTTATTACAAAGAGAAAAAAAAAACAAACACAAAGTTGAAAACAAATCCTACGACAAAAAATAGCTAAATATCACAGAAGCTTTATATCACAGTAACGGCTCACGAGCTTGAATGTTCCGATCACTTCCGGAACATTCAAAATAATCTACACTCTACTTCTGGTTAATATTTTAAAGTATACTGAATAATGCTAAAATTTCCATCAAATCAGAAATGAAGAAAAGCTTGGATATTGCAACAGAGAGACGGACAGAAATACCTATGTTACATAGTAATATGAGGAGAGATTGATTGTTTGCTATATTAGTTGAATTTAATATTATATTTATATTTAAAAGTTGTATATTTTAAATACTAATTTTCGTATCACAGAAATGCTTCAATGAGACAATTTCCTCTACTCTTCATTAAACAATCTTGGTTAAATAAGATCTACCTATAGCTAAAAATTAATTTGATCATTAGTAAGTAAATTATTCTTTTAATCAATAAATTATTACGTTAAAGTCCTATACATACATTTTTATCACAGTTTTGCTCTAGAGCTGGACCGATGCCAATGTCATATACACACATAAGAAAAAGAAAAAAAACACCAGTATTATAGCAGATTGTTTCCCCGTAGATTTTATAATTATATTAACCGATTGTTGTTTGTAAATTCATCATCTGACTTAAATGAAATAAATGCATGCAAAGTAATGATTACTTTATCAAATTTTCTGATGTAAAAGAATACCATGTCAGCTGATCTGGATCTACAGTGGTTGAAAACAAGATAAAATCTGTAAAATTTATAGAGTAAAAGATTAGCATCGCCAACTTTTAGGTAAAGCATAATCCATGAGGCACAAACTCTTGCAAGCTGAAACATGGAACAAAATAAATTTATAATTGTTACAATTCAAAATTGGCTTTAACAAATTAGTTAACTTTTTCTGTGAAATACATTATGATAATATTTGGATACAATTCTTTTTATTTTAGACTAAATCTACCATTTATCAGGATTTTTTTCCCATCTACAGACAATGTCGTTTCAAAGGGAAAGTTTAATCATTGTGTACAATTGAAGTGTTTCAAAACCCTTTTCTCCATATATACGCATTTTTACGTGTATGCGACCAGTGTAGATCCAGATCAGCCGGCATATCCATGCCATAAGATCAGGATCTTCACTTGTCACATTTTGGTCAGAAATAACCTAACAAATAAAAAGGTGAACAGTTTAGCTGCTGATCAGATGGCAAGGATGTGCCTGCTGATAAGACGGCACGGATGTGCCGGCTGATCTTCATCTACACTGTTTGCCCAAACAATAAAGGTGTGTCTATGGAGGAAAGGGTTAAGGAAAAACAGCAATTCTAATGCTAGAGAAGGACATGTCATGTAACGATCCAACAACATATGATCTACATGATATATTTCTTAAACTTGAGCAAACAATTATTGCCATGATAAAAGTTATTTATTGAAACAAAACGTTTTTATAAGTTGAAAAAAAATCGTTAATAAAAATTGCTAAATAAGATTAAATAATAAACTTACAGTGGTCATTCAAGAAAATATAAAAAATCAAAGATGTTTTGAGGGATTATGCTGTCAGAATATTGTTTTTACTAAGATTATAAAAAATAAACAAATGAGCAAATTTTATATAAAAAAATGAAGAGATTATGCAAAAATTGAAGTGACAAATATATTTGTTGTAGTACGTATGAGTTGAGACATGAATTACCTATGGATTAAATGAAATGAACAAGCTTTAACAATTGAAGTCAATTCAATTGTTTTACATTTAAGGAGAAACCTATGATTCTCTAAAATGCTCTGTTTTAAAAAGAGCTCACCATAATCCATTTCAAGTCTAGAAAGTATGCCTCAATAACAGTATTGTATTGAAAAACAATTCAGAATAAGCAAAAACAATACCGTCATTGCTCATGTTAAGACCACATTTTCTTTCCCAATTTTATTGTTCAGAGGCTGGAGGCGAGGCCAATATGTAGGTTACGTAAGTAGCATGTAAAATTTTAACACAGCCTTTAAACTGAATTTTGGGCTGGTTTTCAGGGGGTGGCCTATATTCTGATGTTGCCAATCATGATTTTGAAGCAAGAGGTTTTTAGTGATATAAAATATAGAAGCAGATAGAATCTATTTGCTTTCAGCACTCTGAATACAATTACGGTAGCAAAAAGGTGATTAAAGTCTGAAAAAGTTCAATCAGGCATTTTTATAACACATCTTCAATATGTACAATAATAATTAATACAGTAACAAAATAGTTTAACAAGACATAAAAGGAACCAGTAAACCGATAATCAACAATAATGGTGGCATAAATGTCACATTCAATGTTCTCCGAAGGGGGTTTTCAATCAAATACAATCAACATAATGATTGTTTGTTTATCTGAAAAAATTCACAGGCACTTAATATTGAATTCCATATCTTTTCAACTGAATGATTTTTGGAGAAGTCAATGTAAAAAAAAAATGTATTTGTTAAAATTTCTAGTTGTTACTAACTTAAATCCAAAAGTTAAACAGTTTAAAGAAGCACACAAGCAGATGATTTCTTAGCACTGTTCGGCCTCTTCTTTTCTGGTGATTTCTTCACAGCTGGTTTCTTACTGTGTTCTTTTTTATCGTCATCGGAGTCAGAGCTAGAGCTTGAACTTGAGGAGTGCGAACCTCTGGAGCCGCGACGTCGATGTTTCTTGCCAGCAATGCCCATTTTTCCGTCTTTATCCCCTTCTTTGCCATCTTTTCCGCTACCTTCATGTTTTTTCTTATCATCGTCTTTTCCAGTTCCTTTTGTGTCTTTACTGTGTGGAGGCACGACACCTACAGGTTTAACACCACCGTCAGTGCCGCTGTCCTCATCATCAGAATCTGTTAACAGAATTTCGTGAAAAAAGGAATACATTCAACAATTCTACTAAATACTTTCAAATCTTTTTAGATAACATTTTGATAAAAAGGTTATTCCATTACATTAATACAGCATGTAAAAGGTTGAAAACAATTGTAAAAACACAGTACAAATTCAAGTAAATTAGAACTAGAAAAATTATGCAAATATTTTTTGAATGTTTGTGTATATCCTGATGATCTGTTCTATAGAAAGGGTAACTATATATGATCTTTTATTCATGGTAGGCCTACCAGCAATTACAAATATTAATTTATGTCTTGAAATTTGTTGAAAATAAAAAGCAAAATATTCCCCAGGATTAAAACTCACCCGTTCATCCATGGGAAGTATAACAGGTACCAGACTAATTTTTTTCTACGAGAGACCTTCTATTAACATCTCTGAATCTCCAATGCTCCACATCATTTATGTTATTTCTTGTTGCATAACATATATTTTGCATGTTACTGTATATTGCTCAAACTAATGGATGGTCTTGGTGTTTTTATGTTTTTATGTGTTGGTTCATTTTCATTTATAACTTTTACAAAACTGCAACACAACATATGAGGCATGAGACTCCTAAATATTTGTTACAATTAGTCTGTTACCCGTTATTGCAGCTGGTGTGACACCTACCACTGTTTCCTACCTTTCTCCAGGGGTATCAGCGCTATACACTTCTCCGCCTGGTCGTTTGTCGGTGCGCAGTAGATGTCCTTGATCAACTTGGTTGATACTTTGCGCTTTTGATGCTGTTCAGCAGTCTCAATCATTTTCTTCATGTGGGCCTAAAATTTAGTTAATATTGTAACCCATGCACATACATGCCGTCTGATTAGGATCTGCACTGTTTGCTTTTTGATTCGTTATGAACGTTATGTTATTTCTGAAATTCTGACCAAAATGCGACCAGTGCAGATCCTGATCAGACGGCACAGGGTTAAGAAATAACTGTAAGCACTGTGTAAGGTTCAACCTTATGTTTTATTCACTCGCAAGCATTAATATTAACATATACATCATTATGACATCAATGTAGAAGTATGTCAGTCACAATATGGTCCAAGATATCCCACAAACAATGGCATATTTTTACAGACACCTGTCATGGAGCTTAGGGCCCATGCAAATAGTGTAGACTCACATATACTTTGAGAATCAAGGTGATATTTTCTCTCAAAATAATTATCCCTTTTGAGGTTAAAATTTATTCATTAGAGATTTTAAATTGTGAATAGTTTTGACGATTTTAATATACAACTCAGTTAAATTCCAGTAATGGTTTATTTGGATGTAAAATAAAAGCATTTTGTGTATTTTAATAAAAGCAACAAGGCCAAAAAGTTAAGATATAAGAGTGATGTTAACCTAGTTTGACTTTAACCCTTTCCTCCATATATACACATTTTTACGCACTGATCTTGATCTACACTGTTTGCCCACACAATAACGGTGAATCTATGGAGAAAAGCATTAATATATGAAAACTTTTGGACATTTATAGTAAATATAAAAAGGAAAACTTGAATTAAAATAAAATTACCAGTTTCTGCTCCATTTTCTCTTGTCGTTTCTTCAGAGCGTTAACCTCCATCATGTATTTGACCTTTTCTGGATCAAATCTCTGAAAAAAAAAATCACATTTATAATCTTGAATTACTGAATTAGTTTTTTTTAAAGTTTAAGGTTTCAAAGTTTATTTTATAAAGACATTTTTATTATCCATTTATTTCAGAATCCATGTATATTGAAAAAAAAAGTTTCTGTGGAATCAGTTGATTGTGTGGAAGAATTTTCGCACAAAAAATACGAATAATATATTTGCGCTGGCATAAATTAGTGTAAAACATTTTATATTTAAACATATTATTACGGTGTAATTTCACTGAAATTTTAATTCTCACATTTACCTAAGCACAAAACAAGTGCAATTTAAACCAATGCAAAATATAATGATATTGCAGAATCCTATTGTTGGACTAAAATCAAACCTCGTGTCGACCAAATCTGACCTTTGGCAACAAAGGAATACAGAAAAACTAGCCCAAAATCTGTCAAAAAATCGCACATTTGTGCCAATGGGAAAGGTGCAAGATAGTCATGTGTTTAAATAACTTATTCTGATTGGTGGGTATTTCATAAGTTCATATGTTAAATGCATTTCTCTGGTTACATCTTGCATTATATGCATGTAATGCAATGTATGACCACTTAACCCTTTCCTGTACAGATACATCTTTATTGCTAGGGCAAACAGTTTAGATCCAGATCAGCCGGCACATCCGTGCCGTCTGATCAGGATCTAAACTGTTCGCCTTTTGATTCATTAGGTTATTTCTGACCAAAATGCGACCAGTGCAGATCCTGATCAGACGGCACGGATGTGCCGGCTGATCTGGATCTACACTGGTCGCACATGCATAAAAATGCGTATATATCCAGGAAAGGGTTAAAACAAATACCTGGTAGTGTTTTCTGTTCACTACACAAAGTATCACCTACCACTTTGTTTGTGTTCAGGGCATGGATACCCTTGCCTGGGGGACCCCCCATTACAGACTTCACTTTGGCCCCACCCTTGGGTTTCTCGTCCTTCTGTTTACCCCAGATCTGAACAACAAACGCCCCTGTCTTCAAGAATTCTACAACCTGAAAATAACAACAATTATGATCAAAAACTATTTGAAACAATTAAATATGTACATTCAAGATTAAAATATTTACAAATATTTAAGTTAAAATGAAACAAAAAACAAGACATGGCAATGCGACAAAACATCATTTTCTTCTTAAATTTAAAGTAAAAAGATGGCATAACTATGACAAAATACAGTAAAGAGTTATGAAACTTGTCCCTATAATTGCTACTGTGATGTCAGACAACCATGTTAAGTTTAAAGCTCTACTTGGAATGGTTACTGATAAAAAGTTGACTTTAACAAAAAACTAAACCAAATATTGATGCCTGCCCACCAGTCTTATAACTAAAAAAAACTGGTAAAAAACAAACCAACAAGTTATCTCACAAGAGCAGGCACAGCAGGTTGTATGCAAGATTTCCAGAAAGAGAATTCATATGGGGCATTCTTAGTGTAGTTACATGATAATTTCAATCTTTCTTGCCAATATCTCCATGAAAATTAAACATTTCTGCCCAAAAGAGGGTTTGAGCAACCCCATCTAACCCCCTCTAGATCTGCAACTACCGACTAACTTAAAAGAAAAAAATGTTACATGTTACAATGGATTTACCTCAGCAGTTCCTGGGAATGAGATAACTCTTTCATGAGCAAAGTCAGGGTTCATGGTATCCTTGACAACCTTTGACTGGGTATATTTGTCTTCTAGATACACCTTGTACTTGCAGTAAACATCCTGTAACAAAAAACATGTGCATATGCTTAACTTTGTTTTGTGACAATTTTGTTTGTTTAATGTTATTTAACACATTTAAAATCATATATGTATATGACATAGTAGACCCAAAGCCAAAACCTGAGACCTGAGATCTCACTCCAATCTAAAGCAGCTGTTAAAATTAAGACCAAACACCAAACTATCCAATCACATGTTAGGCTCCAATCTAACCAACCACATACTAGGGTTTCTGGAATAGTATTTAGTCTTCATTATTATGATCATGGTTCCCAATGGAAAAATATGATTTGAAAAGATTCTTCAATCAAATCCTTGTACAGAACTGTTTCAGGGCTAATAGAGATCCCATAAGCCCTGGACCAAGACCATAAAAGTAAAACTGGAGATCAGTCTCAAATCTCAATCATCTGATTGGCTGAAATGGCGAATCAGACAATTAAGATTAGAGACTGGTCTCCAATCTCAGTTTTATGATCTTGGGCCCTATATCCAATCAGAAACACTGAATACTTACAGTAAATCGGTTTGGCAGACCTCTAGCGTTGACTATTTTGATCTTAAAGTCGATGTTTTTGCCGATCAACTGCTCTGGCTGCTCTACAAATTTGTCGTCTTTCTCTGTGAATTCCTTCCCTTTGGGATCACAAGGGACTACACCAATCTAATCATAAAAAGTAGGAATGGGACTGAATATTCCAATATTCGGTTTAATGACAAACTACCGGAATTAGTTAAAATTATATATATGTGTCGTCTTGTTCAAAAGAAACTACCTAACTCGTCGGTAACAAAATGTGTCAATAATGGCCTAAAGACCACTTATAGGTTGGTCTTTCTGTTGAATTTGTGAGTTTACTTTTGAGTTTTTAACCATTTAATAAATGCAGTAACCCATTAAAATCTGAAATGTTCTTTTATAACTTATAACAAAACATTCCAAGCCATTTTATTCAAATGATTATAAAAAGATTGTTTTTGTTTTATTTTTTTAAATTGTGACCATAAAAATAAACATACTCATAAACATAAGCATACATATGTATAGAAAAATTAAATGCAAAATTTCATGCTTTCTTGATTTTCCTCCATTTAAATATTCAACCCTAAAAAGGAGCTGAAAACCACCGAGAACAAAAAGAAATAAATCTTATACTTACCATCATTTTACCCACCGGTTGTCCCTTGTAGTCAATAATGTCCAATGTCTCACTAGCCTCAAGCTAAAACAAAACAACATCCTTTCAAATTACAAACTACCAAACTACTAAAATTTTCTGTTACGATCCAATCATACATGGTTAATATTGATATTTCTAAAGCAACAGTGGTTTTCTAAGAATATATATCAAGATTAATAATAATTTTGTCACTCAGAATTAATTTAACCCATTACCGTTTATATCGCTTATATGAATAGTGTACATTCAGATCAGCCAGTACATCCATGCCATCTGACCGAAATCTACACTGTTCTCTTCTTGGCCCAAAAGAATCTTAAGAATAACAGAATGAAGTGCCGGCTGATCTAAATCTACACTGTTCAACAGTGGATAACAGCCATATCCCATTGTGTAAATGATGAAATTTAATCTTATGTATGTATACCATTATTAAGAAAAACTAATCCCCTAATTTCAGAGATCAGATCCTGATCAGATGGTATGGGTGTGCTGGATAATCTGGATCTACACTGTATGCACATGCGTAAATATGTGAAGTATTTTCCCCTTAACCCTTTCCTCCATATATACACATTTTTACGCATGTGCAACCAGTGTAGATCTAGATCAGCCAGCACAGATCTGTGCTGTCTGATCAGGATCTGCACTGGTCGCATTTTGGTCAGAAATAACCTATTTAATCTAAAAGCGAACAGTTTAGATCCTGATCAGATGCCAAGGATGTGCAGGCTGATCTGGATCTAAACTGTTCACCCATGCAATAAAGGTGTATCTATGGAGGAAAGGGTTAAAACATTTATTGGTATGCAAGAAAGTGACAACCTACCATGAAAGATACTGACTGCAGCCACATCTTGACGCTGCCGATATGGAAATCTGCTTTGGGATCGTCATAGAATGGATCCTTGTCCTGAAACGATAAAAAAATATTAACGTTACTTGTAAATTCCATTTCATTACTTTCATACAAGTATTAAAAGTTATATATACACACAAAATTCTCAAAGCCTTAAACATCACAACCTTAAGCACAAGATAAATCTTAAGATAGTTTTCAAGCCTCGAAAAATGTCTTGCTACTGTGGTGTCATTCAATTTTGTGGGGATCTAATTTCAGGGAAAAGGCATTAATGACATTTTCGCGTGTTTTCAATTTCAGGTTGATTTATTGTTATTAGATTAGATTTAGATATCTTAAAATTTAGATTTTCAATTAATATATGATTTCACTGGCGTTTAATTTCCTGCAGTTTCCTGCACCTAGCTGAATTAAATGCGAATTACACGAAAATTAAAGCCCCACAAATAAAAAGGATTCCACAATATATATTCAATATTGTGTTCTCACAGAAAGTACAGTCGCAGAAAACTTGGTCACAGGTGGCAGACCTGTGGTGCTAATTTGCTCTTCATTACCATAGGAAACCTAATGAGAGGTCAACAAAATGGTTTTTTCGCACATTGGCATCAACCAGTATTAAATGAATTTTTTTGTTCGGACTTGTATCTATATAATTAACAGTTACTCTTATTATAACCCCACTGTCAATATTTCTCAACAGTTTTTCATATTGAAAAGTGATACTAACCCTGTTGAATTTTGTTACAGACTAGCAGTCATTCAAATATAGACAATTCCAGTCATGGTAAAATAAGATATTTTGTAGGAATACATTGAATAGCTGCTAATCGTGTTTGACGCAAAAATATGCAGACTGATCAGAATTTTTATCGACTTGAATTGTAAGAATAAATTGGTTTAACCCTTTATCCCTTCCTTTATAGATACACCTAGGGCGAACAGTTTAGATCCAGATCAGCCGGCACATCCGTGCCATCTGATCAGGATCTAAACTGTTCGCTTTTTGATTCATAAGGTTATTTCTGACCAAAATGCGACCAGTGCAGATCCTGATCAGACAGCACAGATGTGCCGGCTAATCTGGATCTACACTGGTCGCACATGCGTAAAAATGCGTATATATCAAGGAAAGGGTTAACTTTAGCATATAGTTTATATCCAATGTGTGACTTGCTTATTGTCCATGAGTTAGCAGTGCAAATCCAGTGCAGTCTGATCAGAATCTACACATGGTCATGGTAAAAATTAAATCTAAAAGTGACTTGCACAGATCCTGATCAGACTTCAAGGCTATGCAGTCAGATCTGGATCAAAACTTGTCACACATGGGATATAAGCTATATTTGTGGAGTACAATACAGGGAAAGCAGAGTGGGGACTGTGTCAAATAATATGGACAAACCTGTGGTAACTGCCATTCCAATCCATCTTCATACTTGTCGAACATCTCTGCCATGATACATTTACGATCCAGGAACTTCTGGCGGTTCCAAAGCCACTCATGTTTAGTTTGTGTGTCGGTCATTTTTACCATCACCTGTAATTGTACAGATTAAACAGCTTTAACTGTTTCCTCCATATATATAAGGAAATGTTGTAGATCCAGATTAGATGGCACATCTGGGCTGTCTTATCTGGATCTACAGAAGCTTTCATCTTGAAATAACATCATGAACTGAACAGTGTAGATCCTGATCAGATGGCTCAAATAAACCAAGTGATCTGGACCAACACTGTTCACCCAGGCAATAAAGGTGTATCTATGGAGTAAAGGTTGTTATATAAAAACAGCTCCTAATGTCCCACAGCATAAATAATATGTTTGTTGAAATATTGTACAGTTGTAGAATTTGATGTCCTGTGGTAGATATTTTGAGGTCATTCCAAATATGGCTGTTTCATGCAGGTAAACATTGAAACAGTTTTCTAAACCCTTTAGGTGCACAGCACATCATCTATCATATTTGTGGGGAGTGCAGACCATTTCACGTTGAGTATGATATCAGTAACATTTGCGACCAGTGTAGTCCCAGATCTACCTTCGCATATGCACAGTCTGATCTGGATCTACCCTGTTCAGATAATAAATAATAAATTTCTGTAAAAGATCCCCAATGGATTGGACTTTATCCATTAAAGTAAATCCATTATATTTACCTCAGTTCTTCCGGACAGCTCTCCTCGAGCCTCAGGGGAGACAATTACGAGATCAAATCGTCTGTTTTTCTCGAGAGCCTCAGAAACACTGTTTGCCTCTTCAACACCTGGCATGATCTCAATCAGATCCTGTTGTAGGATTGCCTCATCTGAAATATAACAAAACACATTAAAGCACAATCTCTGTAACCTAGTGGTTCATGCTTTCAACTAAGTAGTCAAAGGTTTGGGCACCATTAGGGATTTGTTCTGGTATGTCCAGTAAGTTATCCACCATAACCCTTTATTACATGGGTTATGGCCGTTATCCATGGTTGAGCAGTGTTGATCCAGATCAGACCGCATCTGTGCCATCTGATCAGGATCTCAAATGTATGCTTTTTGATTCATATTCTGATTATTTCAGAACAAGAAGCCAACAGTGTTGATCTTAATCGGACAGCTAGGATGTGTCTACTGATTTGCATCTATACTGTTTGCACATGAACAAAACCCATATTTATAAAGTAAAGTGTTAAAGAATTGGAATCTTAAATGATGTCTCTGTAAAGAGTTGTTTGCTCTCCTATGCATAAGTAGCCTTGAAGGTGTGATTTCTATAGACAGTCAAACCTGTCTTCAAAGACCATTCTGCAGAAAACCTAACAGTGGTCTTTAAAAGCAGCTGATCTTTGTTAATAGGTGGATTTTTTCTTGAAATCAGTTAATTAGACAAACAATATGTGGTTCTTATCCACAGGTGGTTTCTGTTTACAGGTGGTCTTTAGCTTTTAGTCTTTTGGACTGTATTTCGGGGCTTATTTTACCTCTGCTCTTGTTGGTTCCAGACATATCAAATCCTCCTGACTTCGTGGCAATTTCAGCCTGCGCCATTTCAAAGGTCGGCTCTTCTACTTTGGCCCCCGCTGTATCCTTTGGATTGCAGAACACATAAAACTGGGTCGTTCCGAACAACAGACGATCGTGATGCTTCAAAGTTTTTGTCTCTGTTGTGATAGCCTTGCCGTTGCGTAGAGTACGCGCGTTTGGGAACGTCTCAATTGTGAACACACCATCTTTGTGCATGATCTTGCAGTGGAGATCGGCAATACTGTAAGACAAAAGCAAAATATAGATTCTGAACTTACAATTTACAATAATTGATCCAGATTCTTTCTCAGTGAATTTCATAGTCAAACATATTAAATTCAATTATAGTCCATTGATTATGCATACTTTCTAAACTTGCAGAATGAGTTCGCTTCCAGCAATAAATTATGTACTTGCAAATGTACAGTTTGAAAAGAATTTATGCAAGTACATTTGAAAAGTAATCCCATAATACTTCCTTTTGTTACCAGTGTTGACAAATATATATCAAGTGTAGAACAATATAGACCAGGATATGACCAGTATAAACCAGGATCTGCATCCATTACAACCTTTGCTAAATCTAAAATGGCTATTTTGTTTATATTGTTTTGTATATTCCTGCACAACACCCAGGTAAAATAAGAGTGGAACAGTTTTGTATGCAAGATTAGAGCAGTCATACTGTAGATACATTGTAATTTCCGTCTTTTATTTCTGGCCAAAATCCCCATAAAGATCGAATATTGCTCCCCAGAAAAGTGGACTCAAGCAAACCCACTGAACCCCCCTCTGGATCTGGCACAGCTTGAATGACCCAAAATGAAAATAGAGGTTCTACAGGGCAGTCTGTTACAGGGTTTCAGGTATGTTCAGGTCATACCTTTCTCCTCTTAAGTCAGGTCAGTTCCATCAAGCTGATTAATAAAAGTTCTACAGGGCGGTCTATTACAGATTCAGGGGGTGTCAGGGACATATTACCTTCCTCCTCTTAACGTCAGGTCGGTGCCTTCAGCCTTGCCATTACCGATGATTGTCTCGTCATCCTGAATGATGAAGTGGATGATTTTTCCGGTCATCTGGGGATCACTGTTCAAGTTGTAGAGATGTGGGTACGTCTTCTTCTTCTCATTGATCTCAGCAATGCTCTGGTAGTCGCTCTGTAATGTTACCGATAGGTCAGCGGCAAAGATCATAAAACTAAGATTGGAGACCAGTCTCAAATCTCAAGCATATGATTGGCTGAAATGGCGACTGGTCATCAGATGCTTGAGATTTGAGACTGGTCCCCTGATTTTGTTTTATGATCTTGGGTTTAGTACGCTGTTTAAACAATATTTGAATTAATTTTGAAAAGGAATCACACCTGGTTTCTTCCAAAAAATTGAAAGCAAATACTTTCTTTTAACAGGTGTTGGAAAAACATCTTTCAATCAGATGCAAAATTACTCACTCTGAAAATATTAGTTTCTGGAAGTCACTCGATAAATATAAATGATATTTCACTAAAACATACAAATATCCTCTATTTCTTCAACATCAGCAGTATTGTGTAGTCAATAATTATATATTTTGGTATTTCCTTCATTGATTTTCAAATAAGTTTTAATAGTTATTTAGGTTCTCAATTCAATTAATAATTTAATTGGAAAATCTACAAGAAACAGGTGAACAGTATCAAACTAAAATGTGTCAGAAGATGCAAACAAACACTGAATAAAGTGAAGAACTAACAATACTTAATTAATACTTGAAGAAAAAAATGGTTGCAAGAAATAATCTTTTCTTTACGATCATCTAAACATCCTGCATGATGATCTATGCAAGTTTGAAAGAATCCGCCTGATAGTTAATGAGAAGTTGATGCCAAAAGTGTTGGGAGGATGTAAGGATGGACGAGTACGGATGGACGGACGTATGGATGTGTGCAACTCTATATGCCTCCCAGTTTGTGGGGGCGTAAACATAAAGTCAGAACAGTCAAATAACAAACGGAATTCAACTAATGCTGAATTAAAAAAAAAATTCCTTGTTTCCCTTTGATTTAACTCTACTTTAAATGGGTCTATCATATTTTAAGAATCAAAACATTTCTCAAAAATAAATTTGGTCTTTATAGTTGTATATTTGAGTAAAACTCTTTTTTTTTTCAATATTACTGACAAAACTTGGTTGAACTTCCATTTATTTACCATTGTTTGGGATGGATCAAAATTGTACTGTTTATTGGTGTAAATATTGAGTTGCGCTCAACCCGGGGCTAGGCGGCGTGGGCAGTACATGTAATATGCAATCCCATTACTGCCCATGAACAGGCTCAATCAAACCGAGCCTGCAGTATTTTCATATTTGTCGTGTTTGGTGGCTTTCAAAGTTCTCTTTTCATCTATTTCCATTTATTTAAAATTAATAGCATACTGTGAAATCGTTAATATTCAATGGGTACTAGTTTTTGTTAATTTCGTGGGCAGATCATTCCATCTATTTAAAACCAAGATGAAATAAACAATCGGACATAAGCATAAAACTCACGAAAATAATGCTAAAAACTGTTTTGAAAATATTGGTAGAAGAAAGAAAACAAACATATTTCTAAGCAAGCCTAGATTTCTACTATGTTCCTAAATGTCGGAATTCATGTTGAATCTACACATTTCTATTATAGTTACCTGACCCTGAATTACGTAAATAAATATACCAGGTAAGTAAGACATATAACAAATTTCTTATTTTGAAAACTAAAGTAACTGCAAAATCAAGACATTTACCAATGGAATTAACCCCTTATTCCATATATACAGGTTTTATCAAATGTGCGACTTAAATGTAGATTCCAGTCAGCTGGTACATCCATGCCCTCTGATATGGATTAACGCTGGTCACTTCTTGGTCAGAAATAACCTAGGCTGGAGGTTATAAAACTGAGATTGGAAACCAGTCTCAAATCTCAAGCATCTGATTGGCTGAAATGGTGACTGGTCGCCATTTCAGCCAATCAGAGGCTTGAGATTTGAGACTGGATTCTATGCTCAGTTTTATAACCTTAGGCACTAATGAATCTAAAGCCAGTGTAGATCCTGATCAGATGGCATGTATGTGGTGACTGATCAAGATTTACATTGTTCACCCATGGGAGAGCAGCTATATCCGATGGAGTAACGAGTTACAATAAATAAGTATTAACAATATGGCTGCAGTGTTATAATTATTTTATGCAGAGAATACATGTTATGTAGATACCCTATTAACCCTTTCCTTGATATATACACATTTTTAGGCATGTGCGACCAGTGTAGATCCAGATCAGCCGGCACATCTGTGCCGTCTGATCAGGATCTGCACTGGTCGCATTTTGGTCAGGAATAAACTAATGAATCAAAAAGCGAACAGTTTAGATCCTGATCAGACGGCATGGCTGTGCCGGCTGATCTCGATCTAACTGTTAACCCTAGCAATAAAGGTACATCTATACAGGAAAGGGTTAACAGTAATCAAGCCCCAGTTACAGTAATTATCTACCACAGATAATCTAGTTACAAGAACCATATACTGAAGATAACCTAACCCTTTCCTCCATATATACACCTGTATGGCATGGGCGAACAGTACAGATCCAGATCACCCAGCACATTCGTGCCATTTGATCAGGATCTACATTGTTTGCTTTTTTCATTTATTAGGTTATTTGTGACCAGAAAGTGAACAGTGCAGATCCTGATCTGAAGGTACAAATGTGCCAGCTGATCGGATCTACACTGTTCACCCCTGCAATAAAATGTGTATATATGGAGGAAAGGGTTAAGAAGGTACTGTGGAACACTTACGGTAGCCTGGGCTTCTTGGAGACGTTTCTGGAATTCTTGCTCCATGTTTGCCATGTCTTGCTTGTTCTTCTCTAGCATACTCTTGTATTCATCTTCCAATTCCTTCTTCATTGCAGCTTTTTCTACAAAAGGTAATTATCATTTACTTCATTTCATGCATGTAAAATGCTCTTTGCAGTGAAAACAATTACAGTGAACAGCCGCTTTTGCCAATACTAAATTCATAAAACTGTGTCCAAGATCATGGAATGAAATCAGGAGACAAGTCTCAAATTTCAATTATCTGATTGACTGAAATGCAGACTGGTCACCATTACAGCCAATCAGATGCTTGAAAATTGAGACTGGTTTCCAACATCAGTTTTAAGATCTTGGGTCAAGCTTTTGTTGAACCAAGTTCATAAAACCGGGGTTTGAGAAAATTCTCAACTCTAGCTTGTCATGGATAGGCTGGAAACGGGATTCAATTTTAACCTAGCAGCTCCTTAATCTTTTACTCCATAGATACACCCTTATCGCATGTGCAAGCAGTGTAGATCCAGGTCAGCTGGAACATTAGTGCCATCTGATCTGGATCTTAACTGGTCACTTCTTTATAGTCAGAAAAAACATAATAAACCAAAACCCGAACAGTGTAGATTCTGATCAGACGAGATAGATGGGCCTGTTGATCTTGATCTACATTGTTCACCCATGCAAAAAGATGTATCTATGAAGTAAAGTTCTGGATCTACATTGTTCACCTATGCAATAATGCAATATCTATGAAGTAAAGGGATGATGGTATAAGGTAAACGTACCATCTTCAGTCATGTCATCGTTCCCGTCACCCTGTAGCAGAGACATGTCCATTTTCCCAGATGCCAGCATAGCCTTTAGTTTCTCATTCTCTTCCTGCAGTTCTCGGATCAGTGCAGCTGTCGGATCCTCGTTCACCTTGGCGTTACACTTGATCTGCTTGGCACGATCAGCTGAGGGACAGAACTAAACATTATCCTACAGGCTCGGAGCAAGATTTTTAGGAATTGGGTTCATTTGGGGCATTCTTAGGGTAGATACATAATTATTTCCAATTTTCTGGTAAAAAAAACTTGAAAATTAAAAATTGCTGCCAAAAAGTGGGTTTGAGCAATCCTACTGAATTCTCTGAATCTGTCCCTGTCCTATGATATAAAGTGATTTTCCCTAAACATGCTTTCTACTTTAACAAATTCCGATAGTATAAACTCAAAAATTTTCTAAAAGTGGTGATTATTATCTCTAGGTTGTTGTACCAAAACTCCCCTTTCTTAACGAACAAAGTCAGGGTATCATAGAGGGACCAACAAAAAACACTGCACTTTTTGATAAAAGCATTAATCTTTGCAAAATTGTTTTGAATGGCATAATATGTGATTTTAGGTATCCCTTTCCTGTATAGAAACACCTTTATTGCTAGGGCGAACAGTTGAGATCCAGATCAGCAGGCACATCCGTGCCATCTGATCAGGATCTAAACTGTTCGCTTTTTGATTCATTAGGTTATTTCTGACAAAAATGCGACCAGTGCAGATCCTGATCAGACGGCATGGATGTGCCGGCTAATCTGATCTACACTGGTCGCACACACGTAAAAATGCGTATATATCCAGGAAAGGGGTATGTAGGCATATCCAGTGACTCTCCCACACTGGTCCAAAAAAGTAATATTCTATAAAAATGATTAAAGTTTTCTGACCCATCATCATTTTAAATCATATACTGTCAGGATTTCATTTTAGATTCCCACAGGATCAAACTTCAGACTCAGATTTGCAGTTTGTGATGACAAACACACGAACAGCCCCAAAATAGCAAAACAGTTACCGTATCTGAGCGTGGACAAGGTTTCTTCATAGTTAATATCTGCAGGACTCAGAGCAGCAATCTGGAAGGAAAAGTGACATGGTCCCAAGGTTATAAAACTGAGCATGGAAACCAGTCTCAAATCTCAAGCATCTGATTGGCTGAAATGATTATTGGTCGCCATTTCAGCCAATCAGATGCTTGAGATTTGAGACTGGTTTCCAATCTCAGCTTTATAACCTTCAACCCAGGTTGTCATGTTTACCATTTACTCTATTGAAAAGAGTTATATTCTAAGTGTGCCCGGTGTAGATCCAGATCTGCCTGCACACTGCACATCTATGCAGGCTCATAAGATGGCACAGATATGATGGCTTGGCTGATCTGGATCTACACTGGTAAGTAATAGTTTAAATAGCTAGCAAAGTGACCTTCTGACAGTGTAAATTCAATAATATAAAGATTATGAGAACAATTAACATACTGTAAAAGTTACAGTCAAACTATGAAATTTTGAACGGATGAGAACTTGTAATACACATACAGCAAAACCCGTCATGAAGAACATCCTGAAATAATTACCATCCCTGTATTAAAACTACCATTTCACTGTCACATTCAAAGACCACCCCATTGTTGTTCAGATCACTTTTGCCCAGTCCCAATGGTGGTCGTAAGGTGGTGTTTCACTGTACTTGGTTCAATACCTTAAAATTTTTAAAGACTAGATTAAAATGAAAAAAAAAACCAAAACAACTTAACCCTTTCCTCTATATATATGCATTTTTATGCATGTGTGACCAGCGTAGAACCAGATCAGCCAGCACATCCGTGTCATCTGATCAGTATCTGCACTGGTCGCATTTTGATCAGAAATAACCTAACGAATTGTAAAGCCAACAGTGCAGATGCTGATCAGACAACACATATATGCAGGCTGATCTGGATCTACTCTGTTCACCAAGCAATAAAGGTGCCTTTATGGAGGAAAGGGTTAAATTGAAGCATGACAATTTCCATGGAAACCTACCATAATGGTTTTACTGTTTCCACCCAGAGCATTTTTCAGCAGTTTGGTCAGGACAGAGTCTCTGTAAGGCACTCGTGCATCCTTCTTGCCGCCGGACTTCTCAGCAAGTGCAGCGATACAGTTACCCAAACTGGATAGGGACTGGTTAATAGCTGCTCCTTCTTTAAGCCGGTCCCCAGTTGCTCCTGTGCTTTCTGCTCTCTCACTGAAAAAAGTTAGATTTATAAGAATACAGTTGAACCTGCCTTAACAGCCACCTGCTATCAGCAACCACCTGTCTTAAAAAGCCAGTTTGAATATGTCCTATGTCCTGTTCTATTTTTACCTGTCTTAAACAGCCACCAGTGGTGTGTTCTGCAGCCACATTTTGTCACTCCTTTGCATTGCTGTTTAATACAGGTTTCACTGTGGACTTTATCATAGGCATAAAAAAGATTTAAGTTATGGTTAATTATTCATAAAAAGTCATATATTTATATACAATAAAGGGTTTATTGTAAAGCTGGAACAACTATATCATACCTGCCAGCCAAATCGACAAGGTTGACCTCGGACGTCTTCGCCATTTCCTCCCCAGCATCGTTGATAGATTTCTGGACAAACTTGATACACACAATGGTGTGAGCACGACTGAAAGAGACAAAAACGATTTTGAAAATATGTATTCAAAAAAGGAATAAAATGTTCTTGGCAAAAAAAACAAACAACACAACATAACTACAACAAGTGCATGGCATGAAAACAAGAAAGATACAGTTAACCCCAAACACCAAATAGACAATCATAACAAACTGGTGATTGTTCGCAAATACTGATACATACATATAATAACTTTGATTTTAAAGCCTATAAAACCAAGAGAACTACATGTATACTCACCAAAAAAAAAGGAAAACTGACACTTCGTAACTTTGAACTTCTATGAATATCTTTGTTTGCTGTTGTTATTATTTATTGATGAAGATTATTTGAATCGAAAGGTCAGAATAAAAATAATATCAACATAATTCGTGTTAGTGCAAATTATTTCCCCAATTTTAGGAATATCTTATAAGGCAATATCTATATGCTTGCCCTCTTCTAATATATCAATATATTCTCAGAAATAACCTAATAAATTATAAAACTTTAAGGGACATAAGTGTGCCAGCTGATCTGGATAAATACTGTTTGCACAGGCAATAAAATGTGAATATATGGAGTAAAAGTTTAACTTGCTGTTTAGGCTTTCATGATGACAATCTCTAGTTATGTTATTATTTCTATGTTTCAATACTGAAAATTTGCAGATATTGTTTCATTTCAAGCTAAATAATTATCCATTTCCTACATAGACACACCTTTATTGCATGGGCAAACAGTGTAGATCCAGATCAGCCAGCAAATCTGTGCCATCTGATCAGGATCTGCATTGTTTGCTTTTTTATTCGTTAGGTTATTTCTGACCAAAATGATCAGTGCAGATCCTGCAGACAGCATGGAGGTGCTGGCTGATCTGGATCTACACTTGTTGCACATGTGTAAAAATGCATATATATGGAAGAGGGTTAAATAAAAAGGTTAAAACTTGATCCCTTTACTTAATGGCCTGGCTGTTACCCATGGGCAAACAGTATAGAATCAGATCAGGCTCTACACTGTTCACTTTTAAATGAAAAGGGGTTATTTCTGACCAAGATGCATCAAGTGTAGATGCATCCAGATGTGCCATCTGATCTGGATCTACACCAGTGGCACATGTGATAAAACCTGTATACTGGAGTAAAGGGTTAAATGTTTATCTGAATAATCAGTAGAAATTGATTTCCTTCAGAATCTCATTTTATGATTCGATGTAAACTATTTTCAAAATCCTATTTTAAATCAGTCAGCTTAAACAATTATTTATTAATGCCTGGATAACAACTTTATGTACAAAGCTGGCTTAGAAAGCTTATCTGGATCACTTGTTTAAAGCTTTATTGATTCACTTAAAATATTGTTTGTAAAGAGCAGAGAACTTTAAACACCCTCTATAGATATTTTGAAGAGAAAATCTATATCAATGATTTAATAGGCAATATTAACCATTAACTCAACTTAGTTACTTATTATTAGTAAAATGACAAGTTTTCAATTATGAATAAGAATGTGTCTGTAAAGCTCAGATATGCGGCCCAAGATCATAAACTAAAGACCAGTCTCAAATCTCAAGCATCTGAAAATCTCTAGCATCTCATTGGTTGAAAAAGGGACTAGTCTCCATTTCAACAAATTAGATGCTTAAGATTTGTGACTGGTCATCAAGCTTAGTTTTTTGATCTTGTGCCCAACATCTAAGGTTATAAAACCTATGCCCAAGGTTATAAAACTGAGCATGGAAACCAGTCTCAAATCTAAAGCAAATCAGATGCTTGAGATTTGAGACTGGTTTCCAAACTCAGCTATAACCTTCAGCCCTTGTATCAGGGAATGTAACATTTAAAAATTGATAATGGACAATTCATTATTTGGATTTGAGATTTTCATAGTCAATTTGATCAAATTCATTCACACTGCAAAATGATGTTTTGTAGAAATTTATTAACTGCTTGTATAGCAAACTGTGCAGACTCAAATCTGATCTGACTTGCAGACTGATCTGGATCTAGTCTGGTCATGTAAAGTCATGTCTATTGAGCACTAATAGGATTACAAAGTATTATCAACTGTGACGTAGTTGTTACCAAATTCCAGCCAGGGTATATTGAAATATGCGCTTAAGGTATATAAATAACTTTATCTGGCTATGTTTTGTCACCAAAACACATTTTAGTGTAACCAAAAACACAGATTTTGAAATTATTCAATTGAGACAGAATGATCAAATAATTAGATAAAATAAATTGATTTTCCACAGTCAATTAACCTTCTAAATGGATTCCATCCCAGATGGAATGTTCTTCATCAACCATGAAAAATGATACAAAACAACTCATTAACCAAATCAAGATTTTCTTAATGTGTCTTTGCCTTTTCATTAAGATGTTCCTACTGTTTATCTGTGCTAGGGTAAGAGAAACTGACACTGGATACCAGTCTCCAATCTCAAATTGATGATTGGCTGAAATTCCACTCAGACTTCAAACTAACCAATCAGAAGCTATAGCTTTAATACTGGAACCTTACTTCATCAGAGCTTTATGAAATGAGGAATCTGTTATGCAAATTGGTTTTAAAAAATGTAAGACCCTCTGTTTACTGCGCAGGTTATTGTACATTCATATATTATTCACAAGGTTTTCGTAAACGATTAGATCAGCTTCATAAATCTTTAACTGTTGAATGATTATTTTCATCTAGATTTGCATATAAAAGGCAAACTTCCTAGAGCATTCTTAAAGTTATAGAGCCCCCTTTTTCATTAGTTTAAATTTTCTTAAGGAAACTTGTCAAAGATGGAGGAAAAATACTGCACCGAAGTTTTGCAAAATATTCAGATCACGTCTTTTTACTAGATGAATGTACTAACGTAACAACCTTCCCTGTTATGACTGCACAAGACCGTATCCAGCAAACACTGTAAGCATATTAGCAAAATATTTACCAGTACCATGGGAGTATAGCTTTACTACCTGCTCGTTTAAAGTGTGCTTAACCAAACAAATCTATATATAGGCTTTTTCCTATAGATAATAAAACACTTTGGCATTTCGCCCTTCGATAAAGAACTGTTTGAACAATAATGAATGAATTCAAACAAAAGAGTTCTTATTTGTAGATAAAAGATAATCTTAACCAAGCACGTCATTGCGGCATATCGTCATACGGCAGTGAAAATAAGTATCTATAAATCCAGTGACATAGAAAATAGCCAAAGTTCGTAGCTAACATATTATAACAATGTTTTATTTCATCATAAATGAAATTGTATCAATACATTTATTACTTGGTTTTTAATTCAGTTTTATGAATAGTTTTACTTGACCTGTAACTGACTTGTAATTTATTCACTCTATGCAGGATTACTAATATGTAGTATATTAAAAGAAATGTTATATTTTATTTAACCTTTTAACTCCATGGGTGTTCCAGGTGCAAACAGTGTAGATTTGATCTAATTCTACACTATTTGCTTTTACATTTATTTGGATATTTCTGACCTAGAAGAAACAGTGCAGACCCATATCAGTGGGCATGGATGTGCTGGCTGATCTGGATCTGCACTGTTGGCATAAGTCATAAACCCAAATATATGGAGTAGAAATACATGTATATTTGTCTGAATAAAAAAAAGACAATATTTATATTGTTGTTAAGTCCCAGTTTCTTGGAAAACTGAAGTAAGTTCTCAATGATAATCTTAAGAGGTAAACTCAAAATATTACTTAACTTTATCCCTTATATACAGCATTGATCAAATGGAAGGAAAGTGTATATCAAGATCAGCCTACACATCCATGCAGTCTGATCTGGATTTACACTGTTTGCTTCTTGGTCAGAAATAATATCAATTATCTTCAAGCACACAGTGTACATCCTGATAAGACTGCACAGATGTGCGGGTTGATCTGGATCTACGCTGGTTGCACAAAGAATATAAGCTGAATCAATAGAGTTAAGGGTTTTAATGATGAGGACTTATGTTTAACCCTTTCCTGTATAGATACATGTACACCTTTATTGCTAGGGCAAACAGTTTAGATCCAAATCAGCCGGCACATCTGTGCCGTCTGATCAGGATCTAAACTGTTCGCTTTTTGATTCATTAATCCATGCCGTCTGATCAGGATCTGCACTGGTCGCATTTTGGTCAGAAATAACCTAATGAATCAAAAGCAAACAGTTTAGATCCTGATCAGACGGCATGGATGTGCCAGCTGATCTGGATCTAAACTGTTCGCTGTAGCAATAAAGGTGTGTATATACAGGAAAGGGTTAATATTATACATGTATTTGAACTCAAACATAAAACTATTTAACTGTTATTTTCAAAGTATGAAAACAAAAGATTTATTGCTTTTTAATGTGATATCACAACCATATTATATTTGTTTCTTTTGTTCAAAACTCACAGAATTTACTGCACTGTCATTTTACATGTTTCTTGAATATAGGGCAATAGTAACTCAATCACTTGTTACTTATTGTGTAACTAAAATGAGGGTTTCAAATTAATGAATCCTAATGCACACAAACAATAAAAGATTATTTTTTTTAAATAAAAAGCAGAATAATCTGGTTTGTTTTGGGGGGTGGTTTGTTCATAATCAAGTCTGCACCATTATGGAAATAACTTTGCTGCAGGCCAGTGTGCTGTTGTAGGTGTTAATGCAGGGCTTTTTTTCACTGCCAGGGAAAGGGGCTCATGCCCTATAATTTTGGGGAAAAAAGCATTATTTTTTCTCTAAAGGGGAATGAAAAAACCTGATGTAAAGTTACTTTTTGGAGAAAACTGGCCCCTACTAAAGAAGGAAAAAAAGCCCTGTAATGAATAATACCATAGATAAAGCTAAAAAATAAAGAGTACCTCTATCAAGATAATTCAAATTATCTGTTAACCCTTTCCTCCATAGACACACCTTTATTGCATTGGCGAACAGTGTAGATCCAGATCAGCTGGCACATCCATTCTGTCTGATCAGGATCTGCATTGTTAATTTGTTAAGTTATTTCTGACCAAAATGCGACCAGTGCAGATCCTGATCTGGATCTACACCGGTCGCACATGCGTAAAAATGTGTATATATGGAGTAGAGGGTTAATTAAACTTGTGACAAATCAAATAATGTATAATGCTGTCACATGTTTGATCAAAACACAATGTACAGTGCACGTCATACTACTGGTGCCATAATGCAACTCAGTTTTTCTGCCGATCTGGATCAAATCAATGTAGGATCTTTAGGAGTCGGATCATAAGTGATCTTTGGCCCTTTACTACATATTCACATAGAACCAGATCAGCTAGCACATCTTTGGCGTCATCTAATCTGGATCTGCACTGGTCGCATCTTTGTCAGAAATAACCTCATAAATCTAAAAGCAAACAGTACAGATCCCGTTTAGATGGCACAGATGTGCTGGCTGATCTGAATCTACATTGTGCAACCACACAATAAAAGTGTATTTATGGAGTAAACTGTTAACTATTAAACATCATGATGTATACCTGCTGGTGGCATTCATCTTGGTTGACGCGACAGTTCTGTTCCTGGTTCCCTCCTCTATCCTCTGTTCGATCTCAATATAGCTGCCCACCGGGATCTCCTTCTGTCCGTCAGCTGAAAATTGACAACCAGGAAATATTCTAAAATCGATCATTTTATGTGAAAACTTCAAATGTGAACTTCAGATTTTGCATTAGATATATAATGTAAATTTTACATTTTGTCTTTGTTTTTTAACCCAAAATGAAATTTGGAAGGCATTCATTAAGAAGGAGCCAAAATTGAAATTTTATTAAATTTCTTTTTTCCCTCCAATCACTTGCATGGCCCTGACAAAGAAACAAACAGTATAGATGATCGGACAGCATGGAAGTATCAGCTGACCTGCATCTACACTGTTTGCCTATGTGATAAAAGGCATATCTATGGAGAAAAGGGTTTATGCAGAAATCTTTTAACCCTTTCCCGTACAGATACACCTTTATTGCTAGGGCGAACAGTTTAGATCCAGATCAGCCGGCACATCCGTGCCATCTGATCAGGATCAAAACTGTTTGCTTTTTGATTCATTAGGTTATTTCTGACCAAAATGCGACCAGTGCAGATCCTGATCAGAGGACACGGATGTGCCGGCTGATCTGGATCTACACTGGTCGCACATGCGTAAAAATGCGTATCTATCCAGGAATGGGTTAACAGGATGGGTAACAATAGTGCAGGTATTCTGTGTGAAAACACTGCAGATGAGCCAAACTAGTCATAATTTATTTACTTTACGCCAAATACATAAGTTTCTCTAAGCAAATACTTTTGGTTTAATAACAATAGATTGTACATTGTTTTCAAAAAGACGATAAATAAACAATGTAAGAACACATACCATAAAATCCAGATTTTGGGTGCTCCCTGACTTTGAGCGGGGTCTTGGCGTTGCTGTCAAGAAGATCTCTTGCGTTCTCATTGTAGATTTCCAGCATACTGAAAGTCACCTGATAAACAGACAGACAAACGTGGAAGCATTATAAAACAGCAGCTTGAAGAAAGCATTAACCCTTTCCTCCATATATACACTATTTACTTGTGTGCAACTAGTGAAGTTCCTGATCTCCCGGAACATCTGTGCTGTTTGATCAGGATCTGCAATTATTTGCTTTTTAATCTGAAATGACCAAATAAATCAAGAAGCAGACAGTGCAGATCATGATCAGACTGATGTCGGTTGTGCAGGCTGATCTGGATTTACACTTTTTGTCCATGCCATAAAGGCGTGTGTATGGAGCAAAAGTTTAAAACAGAGCAAAATGAGAAAGAAAATACAGAATTATAAATGTAATCTTTGACAGATGCCAAGATATAGTTAGGTCAAAACTTGAAGAAGAAATTGTTTCCAGACAGGTTCTGTAAGCTGTAGTAAACCATTAATTGGCACACATCAGTGCCCAAGGTTATAAAGCTGAGCATGGAAACCAGTCTCAAATCTCAAGCATCTGATTGGCTGAAATGGCGACTGGTCGCCATTTCAGCCAATCAGATGCTTGAGATTTGAGACTGGTTTCCATGCTCAGCTTTATAACCTTCAGGCCAGACTCTTAGTAAGCAGTCTGACAAATAACATCTTCTACAATAAATTTTGAGGGAATCGTGCACAACTGTTAATGCTGGCAAAACGAAAATTGTTCTGCAAAGTTTCAGTGATGGTACTATCAATGTTTATTTTGATCAGGAAAGGTAGGGTGGTCACCTTTGACTCATTTTTTATTAAAAGTTTGAGCATTTTTTCAGAAAACTGGGAACATGATTCCATGCATGTTGGTTTAGTCTGCACACTGGTATAATAGAGGCACGGCACGGGAAAAGGTACCTTCGGTCATTTTTTGTGTCATTTTTGTTGTTACTATATTTAGAAAGAACTTTCAAATTTCTATTATTTTCTCATAACAAAACAGTGATTTTGTTACACATTTTGACAATAAAATGGTATTTTTACCACATATTGCACAATAATTAATGTCGTCTGCTCAACTTTATGACGTCGTTTCAAGGATTGACGTCAACTGCCCGAAGGTACCTTTTCCTTGGGCGTGCCTCAATATGAGACCAACATATCAAAACAGTGTTGAGTTACGAGGAACATTCCGGTTCTGAACTGAGTGGAATTCAACAAGAGGAAAAGTATTTTTTGGATTTTAAGAACAACATAAATACCATTAAAAATATGCAGGAGATATACTTTATTGCACCAAGATGATAACATAAGCTTGTAAGCAGTTTTTGATCTGAAAGGTTCTATGTAGATCACAAATGAAAGATTTGTTGTGTTTGTAAATAAAAGGAATAGAGACCAGAGCAAAAAAATGTTTACTCCTAGAATCAAGAATACTGGATATCTCACCTCAAACTTTTCCTTGGCACCAGCGGCTGTCTTTGCACCCATCTCTTTAAACAGGTGGTCACAATACATGGGTACAATACCTGAAAAGTAAAACTTACATGTACCCTCGTTTTTATATTGTTTTCAGTGTTCATTTATGAAAAAAGATTGGATATAATACAGGTTTGATGGATGATTTCCCAAAAGGGGGTTTGTTTTGGATAGTCTTAGGGTAGATACATGATTATATTCAACTTTCTAGCCACAATCATGACGAAAATAAAATATTGCTGCTTAAAAAGGGGGTTCCAGGAACCATACTGAAAACCATCAGTATCCGCTCCTTTATAATATTGCCTTGCTCTGGAAATTGAAGCTACGATCCTGGTAAAAATGTCTCCATATATAGCCAGACATGTATTTGTGACACAGTTAAATGTAATTTTTAACCCATTCCTCCATATATATGCCTCTGTGCCATCTGATCAGAATATGTATTGTTTTGTTGTTTGATTTATTAGGCTATTTCTGACCAAAAGGTAAAGGTAAACATTGCAGATCCTGATCAGATGGCACAGAAGTGCCGGTTTATCTGGATCGACACAGGTTACACATGTGATAAAATGCAATCATATGGAGTAAAGGGTTAAGTTAGAGGAGAAAAAACAACTGAATTGTGCCCAAGGTTATAAAACTGAGCATGGAAACCAGTCTCAAATCTCAAGCATCTGATTGGCTGAAATGGCGACTGGTCGCCATTTCAGCCAATCAGATGCTTCCGATTTTAGATTGGTTTCCATGCTCAGTTTTATAACCTTCAGCCCTGGATATTGGCTGAAAACATAACATGTTCAAATTGTTAAAAATGAACAACAAATACACTTATCTAACAATAGTGACAAAAGAAAGCATAAAATTAATAAGTTTATTATAGTATCATTCTTGCATAAACCCTTTACTCAACTATATAAATTTTTTCACATGACTTGTGTAGATCTAGATCATCTGGCATATCTGTGTTGTCTGATCAGGATCTACACTGTTTGGTTCTTGGTCAGAAATAGTTATCGAAAAGTGAACAGTCTAGATCCTAATCCGATGTGCCACCTGATCAGGATCTACACTGTTCGCCCATGGAAAATAGGCATATTTCATGGTGTAAAGGGTTAATGTTGTATTCGTAAATGATACTCACCTTTGTTAACACCATAGCCAACCATTGACCAACTTTTTCCAGAACCTGTCTGTCCGTAAGCAAACAGCGTAGAGTTGTAACCATCCCAGGCATTCTTTAAGACGCCAGCGCCTAGTTCATTGAATACCTTGACCTGTTGAAAAAAAATGTACAACACATTTAAAGTTTTATTGAAAAACATAATTTTTAGTTGCACAATATGGTAATTTAACAGAGTTTTCAGTAAATTAATGGCAGATATTTCAGCCAAAACTGTAAAGTCAGAGGTTCTACTAGCTGCTGAATCTCGAGGGTCATTTTCATTAAAACTATCCAAAAGACACCTTTACCCCTTGAAACAAATTGGAATGAATCTTTATTTTCCTAGGTGAATTTGCATTTATGCTTTGAGACTGACCCTTGTTTCTCTCTAACTTTATTAGAAAAGCTAAGTATAATCATCAATATTTAGGACTATGTATTTTTCTACATTTTAGTTGTTACAAGTTTTGTAAAAACTTCCAATTCTCTGTTAGTTTTTCATAACTAATATGCAAGGTTGTTTACACATTTGACCACATAATGTTAACACATTTGACCACATAATGTTATTTTTACCATGAAATGTACAATAAGCAAGTAAGGTTGAACTGTGACACTGATGAAGAACAGGAGTTTTTACCATTTTTAGTAATGGCTGTTTACAGGCATCTTCTCAGAAAATTTCTTAAAAACCATGCAGTGACTTTACATCAGTTTTTTTTTATTTCCCTTTAGAGCAGAAATCATGCTATTTTCCCCCAAATTATAGGGCATGGGATCCTTTACCTGGCAGTGAAAAAAGCCCTTAAGAATGACATTATATTGGATAGCTGAGCTGCAAAAGAAATGAATATACCTGGTCAGCGAATTTTCTGCCATTTGGATGTGATGTATCCGGTGCCCAGTATCCTGTGCCGTCATCTTTACAACCATCATGTGACCAGTAACTGTAGTCAAATGTGAATTTCTTCTCATCTTTACCAGCAGAAGGGTCCGTAATCTTTGTTGTTGGCCCTTGCATATCAATGATAAGCTGGGCATTGCGTTCTTTCTCACGACCATTGTTAGTATGGTTAAGGAAAGTATCTCATAGAACTTTACCAACATGGTACACTGTATATTGTATACATCAGGGTTGGATGCCAGATTTCCAGAAAAAAAAATAGATGAAAAGGGAACTTTTGAGGTTCATTTAAGACAGTCTTGGGGTAGTACCAGGATAATTTTCACTTTCTGGCAAAATTCTTCATGAAAATTATTTATTGTTACCCAGACAGGGGGTTGGAGCAACTCTGCTGAGCCCCTTTGGATCCGCCCCAGTACATTACTTGGCAAACTACTTCCAAAGTATAATGCTGAGCAGAACATAATACATACTGCCCTACCCAGAATTTTTTTAGTTGTTAGGCTGAAAATTGATACAATTGGCAAACCAAAACATCATACAAAAGAAAACAGCATGTAGGAATTAATAAAAGCCATGTTAATCAACATTATATGCTAACAATATCACAAAAATAAATCATTATTTACTCTTATTTCCATTAAGGCACAAGGGAATTTATACATTTACTTAAAGTAAAAAGAACCTGTTACTTCATAATTATATGGATATAACATGTATGTGGAACTTAAATGATTTACTGTTGTTCATAATTATCTTTTTCATCAAGGGTAGTTTAAGTTTTACTTCAATTTTTTTAAGACCATAACTAGTTATTAAGCTAGAATACAGCTCTTTTATAAACTGCACAACAATGATATTTGTTCAATCATTCATTGTAGTTGGTAATTACTAAATCAATTGAAATGCATATTTGGAAACTTGTAGATACAGCTTACAAATCCCATGCTTAAAACTACTCATTAAATTTGACCTCCCAAACCAAACTGTAATTTGAGTACATTCATTTGTACAATGAATGATGATTTGACCAGACAGACTCAGTAAAATGTGTAAAACCGGGCCATCCTAGTCCATGCTAATATGGAAGCGTAAGCAAACATTAACACTAGCAAATATTATAATAAATGCATTTATGTAGTCCAAATACTTTAGACTACATGCTTGCAATTTTATATTTTGCCCTGACATAACATAAAATTGAAAAAAATTATAAATAAGTTATGTCAGGTCTTATTTATAGGACTAGCATTTAAGAAGCAGAACAACTAAAAAACAACAAGAAAAATCATGACTATTTAAGCCATTGAATCACAGTAAACATTGTGTACTTCTGAATGAAACAAGGTCTATGTGTACATGTATTATCAAGTCCACTGACCCCCACTGCAACAAGCTCAGTCATGTATATAAACACTCCTCACTTAAGGAAAAATACCATGAATTTAATTGTTGACAAACTAAAAGATACACACCACCAATAATTACTATAAGAACATCCGATTTTTTGGAAATCAGTTCACCGCATCATTTTAATAAGGAAAGGAATTCTACAGACCAGACGCTAATTATATTAGCCGGTGCGCGTTAATTATCCCCGTTAATGAATCTCAAATAAAAAGGATATGAAAGGTCGCACTCTGACCGCTACTTTTACATTTTCCTCCGTCATTTTTGCGAATCAAATATTTTGGCACAGTAATCCAAAGTTTAAGTTATCTTTATTTCTCTATTTCACAATTTAATAACGACTTTTATATCGCAACTGACGTAAACCGCTAACATTCAGCGGCCATATTTACGGACATGTATATAACTGTTTGGCGAAGTTTGATTGGTTGCTAAGCGCGCTTCACGCACCGGTTACTGACCCGACTTCAGCGGAGATAGCCGGTGTTTGTCGATTGATATTCAATTTTCCAATTAGACTGGTACCTCGGTCTCTATCTACTTCGATATTTTTAAATAGTCGAACGCGGTACCAGTCTATTTTCCAATTAATAAATATAGTCAATCAATCAATTCAAATCAGCATGAACACTATGACAGGGGTAAAATAAAAAGAGCGAGTTTCTAGGTTCTTTTACAAGATTTCCCTAAACCTTCATAAACTCTAAAATCTCTGCCACCGTTGTGCAAACAATGAGGTAAGCATTCGATCAACTGTAAGTCTATGGGTTAATATTGCAGAGCGATGTAAAATATCATGCTGGTATCCTTTCTTTTTGACTTTAAAGATGGTTGTATATATAAATATTGCCTCAATTTTGCATACGAGCAAATCAGAGATGATTAACGGTCACCCTTAACGAACTAAGACCATTTTAAAGGAAGTCCTCAGTGGAGGCATAGGCGTGATGTTGGCGGCATCGACGAGGTTCTTGAGCCAGAACCATCTTTTAATCACTTCGTGTTTTATTTTTGGCATATGATTTTACGTGTAGGCTTTGTATAAAAAAATTTAAATATTATTATTTCCAAGTAGTTAAAAGTAATTCGTATATAATGCAATTATTTTCCGATATTATATACTTTATTGGTCCGTTTTATTATCCTTTTTCTAAAATATATGTACTTATAAACATAAATTATAAAAGTTGCTTTTGAATAATTTGGTAGCAAACGCTTCAAAAACGTAAAATGGTGTAATTAGGGATATACCAATTGGTGGTAGCTGTTAATAAATGTACAAGTTCCGTCATTTTAATATATATTTGTTAGGTATTGTGTTTATTATCATTTGGTAATAACAGGTTTTAATTTACGTTAATTTGTTTGAAACTATTTCATATTATTTGTTTTATTCCCAATAAAATTTAACTGTATTGTTTTGCAGATGGCGACCTTTAGAGGCAAATAAAGAAACCGTGCCTGGTGCCAAGCTTGGTTTAAACAAGATTTGTTCAAACAGATGCACATTTAATGACAGACTACAATAGAAAATTGTACCAAGCTTCAGAAAAAGAATGAAACACTTCTGAAACTAGTCAGTTCCTGTCATGACTCGAGCGAAATAATGCTTTAAATTATTCAAGAGCTTGAACTACTGGAGCGGGGCATCCCGACTAAAAACCCTGTATATAAGACCAAGGGCGCCGACAAAAATTACGACTAGAACACCTGTGTATAAAGACCAACGGCACCGGAAAAATTCCACAAATAGCTCGTCCAACAACTGGGGCCGTGCATACCGACTAGAACCCCTGGGAATAAAGAAAAAAGCGACGGACAAAATAACGCGCAAAAAGTTCAGCCAACGAACGGGACGAGGCATACCGACTCGAACCGCTGGGTATCAAGACCAAGGGCGCCGGCAAAAATTACGCTCAAACAGTCCGCCCAACTACTTGGGCGGGCCACCCGACTCGAACCCTTGGGTATAAAGACCAAGGGCGCCGGCCAATATTACGCGCAAACAGCCTGCCCAACTACTGAGGTTCCCAACTTGAACCCCTGGGTATAGGGTACAGGCCCAAAATATGCGCGAAAACTCCGCCCACTTTGGCGTGACATTCCGACAAGAACCCCTGTATATAAAGACCAAGGGCGCCGGCCAAAATTACGGGTAAAAAGCCCGCAAAACTACTGGGGCGGGGTTTCTGGGTATAAAGACAAAGAGCGCCGGCCAAAATTACGCGCAAAAAGCCCACCCAACTACTGGGGCGGGGCATACCGACTAGAAACCCCCCCCCCCCCTCCCCCCGGATATAAAGTCCAAGGGCGCTGGGTACAAACCATGATAAAATAACATAACAAGGGAACTAACTGTTTTAACCGTAGTAATTGTGTGTACTAAAGTTGCTTCCCTTTGATTAATTTAGAAGGAGACTTTACTGCGTTGCTACGGCGACCCCACTGATTTCTGTTCACAACGCCGAGCGACAGCGTTTGTTATGTGCACGCTTCTACTGACGAAGCCTCTGTGTGGCTGCGGCGATGCTTGCGATCGAACTGCGCGCACCTTGGCGTTCTTGAACGCGAAGGATCGCCATGAGAATCGTATTGCGGTGCTTAAGGGTTAAGAGGCCCCCAGACGAATTGAAAAATATTGAAGATTTCGAAATGAGTGTTTTAACAACGTACCTTCTGTAGAATCTGTCGTGGGTGGTGGGTGGGGGTGGGGTGGGGGCGAATGCGTATGTATTACGACATGGCAGCTATGCATAATATATTAAAAAGGACTTCATTTGACCTCTGAGGAATACTGCCTAATTTGGCTAATTGTAACTTAAGATTCAGATTCGGCGAATTTAGCCCGACCGACTACGCAAAAGTGATGCTTGGTCTGAGTTTTAATATTCCTATGAAATTTTCAGGACAATGAGGTGTAATAATAATAATAATAATAATAATAATAATATTAATAATAATAATAATAATAATAATAATAATACACACAAAATCACACATGATAACTGAGCAGTATTTTAAGAAGTCAAAAGGTTTTGCAGCAGGAAAGTTTTATAAGTTTTTTTTTAAGTTTCAAGTTTGTTTATAAATTTTGTTGAGGCTGGAATTGTCCAGTGTAACTGAAATGTCTTGTTAAGGTATTCTGAGATATTTTGGAATATGTGTCGCTTAACTGATCTCCACATGTTTACAATGTACATGTAAATAATTAATTCCTGTTTCAGATTGTTGCCGTAACTCATATTTATCGACCGGTTACAGATAGTGTGTACGACTGTGCGGTTGCTGTCAGTTTGTTGCGTTCGCCACATCTACAATGTACGGTCCAAGACGTCTTGATCTGGGTTTTATATATTGCCACCAAAACAACAACAATAAGCACATCCGGAAAAAAAGATTTTTGAAATTTGACGAAAAATGCCGAACGGACGAAAACGCAAGGGTGGTTAGTATGTCATTTCGATAAAATTTATAATACTATAGAGAATAACCGAATGCAGTAAACATGTCATTTGTTATGTTTTTGCTTTCAAGTGATTTTGTTTTCAAACAATATCCCGGTGTCAATGAAGTATTTTGATATTTATTCCACAGGTGCTTTGAAGACGGACCCCGTTTTCTCCAAAATTTATATAAACTGGCTGCCCCGCCCCCCCCCCCCCAAAAACAAATGAGGGTCTACACTTCATAAACTCATTGTTTTGGTATTGTTTTGATAGATTGGGATTGTTTAAAGCCCCAGCCCTAATCTTAAGTAAGAACATACTATTGAAAAATCATATTTGTCCATATAGACTCCATAACAGAACACAAAAGGTCAGATCGAATTCTTTCTTATAGACGGGATTTTCAATGACATTGTTAAATAATTGTTATCGAACTTTTAAGAAGCTAAATGTAGTTGAAGTATACTGGTCATCATTGGTGTCGCGTCATCGTTCGTCTCGCGGTATTTGCGTTGCGCCCTCTACCGATTGTTTATGTTGTCACGTTGCTGACCTATATTTGTGGTTTGACGAAAAAATGTTTTTTCAACAGTTATGAGCAGTTTCTTGGTGAGTATTTGTTCGTATACATCAAATATAGTTTTTTTGTTTGAAATGAAGCAAAAAACTCACCTTCAGCCCTTATTTTTGTCCTATTTTGCTTTGTTTACAAGTTCGTCTGCCCCGCCCATAGCCCCGGAAGTGTTTATATGTAGTTAGGTAACCGACCACTAAATTTTAAATCAGATAGGTAACCGACCACTAAATTTTAAATCAGATAGGTAACCAACCACTAAATATTAAATATGGAATGAAAGTAGTGTGACCATGAAACAAAATAATTTTTTACAGTCAGTGTGATTAACAGTTGTTATTTGTTAAAATTTAGTTAACAGTTAAAGTTTTGACATGTTCACCTATCACACTTTAAATGACTTGTTATCTGATTAAACATTTAGTGTTCTAAACCTACGAGTGTTCGATTTATTCCAAGAATTTTCACATACCGCGAAACGAATGATGACGTAATCAGGACAACATGGCGGACACCAATGACAATCATATGGATGCATTCTATTGTTTTTGGATATTCCATGGTCATTTTAAGAATTTAATAACAGGAAAAGGTTGGAATAGGAGAAATAAATCAAAATTTAACAGGTAAGTTTCTTTTTCGTCTTTACTTCATTGTGATAACTGTTAAGTAACGCGAACCCATAGATGACCAGTATATATGTAGCAACCTATTTTTGACGAAGAGACCACTTCATGCGTGAACTCCATTTCTGTGAAGTATATTTAGCAACCTATTTTTGACGAAGAGACCACTTCATGCGCGAACTCCATTTCTGTGATGTTTCGGAAATCCTACCCACGCTTTTAGTTGCGTGGACCAAATTTATTTTAGTAAATTAAAATTTTATTACAGTCAATGCGAATGTCCGTCGGTCAGCCGGACATGTCCGGTATTTTTGCTTGTTGACCGACGAAAAGTTCTTTTATTGTTGGACACAATGTCCGGTACAAAATAACATTTAGCACCGTTTCATTTTTGGAAAATTTACTTTCAGTTTCATGTCAAGTGCTATTTTTAACTGAAATATCATGATTGTTCTGCACGTTTTATCCTTGTGACACTAAAAGTAAACCCCAGTACGTGACATTTCCAGAAATATTCGAAAAGCTTTCGGGTCAAGGTCGCTATAATTCCCATAATTCAAATCGCCGTAGTAAACAATCATGGCGGACAATGTTAGACGTACTGATAAAAATATTTAATATTTTTGATCTGCCGACAATTTCATTGAAGAATTACGGAAGCAGATAGATTAAGGTTTCGGCTTAAGATGCACAATTGATACAATGTAAATGCAAAATCATTGAATTATGGCGCAAGGAGATTACGATCTCGGACTTTAGTAGGGGCAAATAAATGAAAAATAAGCACTTATCAAATTATTAAACTCTGCTTTGGTGGTAGTGATAAAACTTTTACCATCATTGAAGGGTTATGAATTAATTTGATTATGTGTTAATTGCAACACTATCATGAAAGTAAATCTGTAGATGACTTTGGCACATTTGAAAGAGTGGTGTGTTTTATGGCTGTAAGAAGTGGTAGGTAAGAAAATGTTATATAAGACATATTTTTTCAAGCATTGGCATCAGCAAATGTACAATATGATTAATATAATATAACATAATTTAACAATCTTTCGGCATTACACAAGGTACTTGGTTACAGTGTTATTATTTAGAAATCTAAAATATAATTATGAAAATAATATGTTAAAATATCTATTACTTAAAGCTAGATATAGTAAATACATATACTTATAATAAAACTGCAATTTAAATAAATATTTTATGTCAATGTCACAAAATACAGTCGACAAAATTGCCACAGGCAAAAAATTGTTGCGACAGGTAAAATTTTGGTGTTTACCTGTCGCAATGTCCTGTGAAGGGAAAAAAGTTTTTGCGTAGACTGTTATTAGCCCGAACTAATGCTGCAAATTTGTGCCTATAGTTCCAAATTCATGTAATATTTCATACAAGAGCGGGTTAAATTGAAGTAATGCAGCTTTAATTTGTATATAAGTCTGTCCACACCGAATTTACTATCAAATACCATGTTCTCTGAAAATTCCTGTCACGACTGTATAAGCCAGTAAAGGTCAATAACAAAACCTCCGTACAATCGTACTTCGTTCAGCGTTGCCAATAATGGCAATGTATAGAGTGTATGGAGAAAAACATGTTTTACAATGATAAACGTTAAAATAAACAAAAGCTCTTAAAACATTTTATTAGATTTAGCATTAAATTGTAATTTGTCATAAAAATTATCTAATGCTGGTACTTAAATGTGAAATTTTCTCATTCTTTATCAACCTTTACGGACGAAGCTTACGCCGCTATCCATATTTTTAAGTCAGAAAACTGATAAAGTAACATAAATCAAAATTTTTTTTTGTTGTCACTTAATATATTTTAACATATGCAGTAACTGTTTACTGAAAAGTTTGTTTATTTCAATAAACATTTTAAAATATATAATAAATTTTACGCATAGCTGCTATGTTGTTATACGGGTACCCCCTGACCGATTGAACGGAAGTAACGACTTCCATTGTTTAGACATTAATTTTGAAATGGTCAATGACAGTCAACATCATTTGACATTTGCAGGATTTCCTATCTGCATATCCTGAGGCTAGGTGGCATGGGAAATAATATGCATCATGTCAATTACTGGCTCAATCTAATCCTGCAATATTTTGAATATTTGTTGTGTAAACTGGGCTGAAGGTTATAAAACTAAGATTGGAAACCAGTCTCAAATCTCAAGCATCTGATTGGCTGAAATGGCAACTGGTCGCCATTTCAGCCAATCAGATGCTTGAGATTTGAGACTGGTTTCCATGCTCCGTTTTATAACCTTCAGGCCTGGTTTTCAAAGTCTCTTTTTCATCTACTTGAACGGTTGACTCCATATATAGTCATTTTGTCACATGTGTGAACATCGCCGTCTGATCAGGATCTGCACTGCTTTGGTCAGAAATAACCTAATAAATAAAAAAGCATGATCCCGATCAGATGGCATGGCATCGGTGTGCTCATTGATCTGGATATACACTGTCCACCAAGTCTTTAAGGTGTAGAAATGGAGAAAAGGGTTAAAATAAGCTGCTAGTAACACTGAATCAGGGATTTCAATAATTTTTGAAAACCAGGGTCATCTGACCCCTGTTGATAATTTTCAAGGGGTCATAATCAGATTGTTGCAAGTCATAAACTCGTATCTTTTATTATGGTAATTGCACTTTACTTCTTAAAAATTGGTTTAAATTCATTTTAATTAATTTTCTGTGGTCAAATAAGTATTTTCTTCATATTTAAAATGCCAAAGACACAATATTTTTCTTGTTTCTTGCAAAATGTGACCACTTCCTAAATTCTTCTGCATCAAATGAACCCAAGCTCTGAATCAGGTAGGGTCAAAAGTGGAAAAATTTTAATTTGCTTTCATGAAAATGCAAGAATCTGCATCTATTGAAATCCCTGACTGATGTAAAATTTGTTTTCAGATTCCCCGGCTGCAGCACAGTCTGCCTCACAAGCTGTTCAAGATGAGCCATTCTCAAAGAAGTCCTGGACCGAAGATCTCACCTTGGTGGTCGAAGACAAGAAACTCTTTGTTTGCAAGGCAGTTTTGGCACTTGCCTCGCCAGTGTTTGCTCGGATGTTTGAGTCAGATTTCTTGGAAAAGAACAAAGAAGAGATAGAATTAAAAGGGAAGAAGTACGTGGAAGTTGTAGAGTTTCTGTTGAGTATTTACCCAAGCACACGAAAACAAGTCAGCGTAGACAATGTGTTTCAGGTTCTACCACTTGCGGATGAGTACCAGGTCGACTCCTTGAGGAAGGATTGCGAACAATGCCTTTTGCAGGAGATTTCATCGAAACAAAGCCATAAGTGTACAATGTCTGTGTTTCGATACCTGCAGCAGGCATCCCTGTATAGTCTTGAACGCCTGGAGGATAGATGTTTGGAGGAATTACGGGAAAAACCGCAGAAGGAAATAGAGGCAGCTGAAGATGCATACCCACTGCCTGTCGAGTGTAAAAATAAACTGTTAGGAAGAATAAATAAACAGTTAGAGGAGAATCTCAGGTTAGCAAATGAGAAAATTGAAATTTTAAAGAAAGAGAAAAGAAGTCTTAAGAGTGACCTTGACCTATATAAGAGTAATTATTTCGAAAGAGAATTGAAAAGACGAGAAGATTTCTTCGACAAGGAGGAGGATTTAGCGGTTCAGGGAATAATAAAGCTAGAAATTGACAATGTCAGTGCAATGGAGGGAATGAAATTTAGTAAACCAAAAAAGCTACGAGATGTGGAGTGGACTCTGAAAGTGGAGAAATATACAGAAGATGGGAAAACATTTCTCTCGACCTGGGTCTCATTTGAGCCAGACAGGCCTCATATGATGTGCTTTGCTGATGGAACATTTACGCTGATATCTACAACCAAGAAAAACTTGGACTGGTTTCTGAAAGATGTGACATTCTCATCGGTGAGTTTCACCTGGGGATGTCAGAAGCTGATCGAGTGGAAGGACTTCATTGATCCTGAGAATGGTTATGTGTTGAATGACAAGGCTAACCTTCAAGTCTTCATGATGGTACATGATCCACATGAGGCGTAAAATAAACAGACTTGCATGAGGCGTTAACCCTTCCCTTGATATATATACACATTTTTACGCATGTGCGACCAGTGTAGATCCAAATCATCTGGCACATCCGTGCCGTCTGATCAGGATCTGCGCTGGTCGCATTTTGGTCAGAAATAACCTAATGAATAAAAAAGCGAACAGTTTAGATCCTGATCAGACGGCACGGATGTGCCGGCTGATCTGGATCTAAACTGTTTGCCCTAGCAATAAAGGTGTATCTACGTATACAGGAAAGGGTTAACTAAATGTTACCAAGTTAAACCCTTTACTCCATATATACGGGTTTTATCACATATGGGCTGTTTTAAAAAAAATGGCTGGTTTGGGTTTTCCTGTTATAAAAATGTACAACAAACAGTTACTTCCATTTTCCTACTTTGCAGAGGTGTCTCATCATGCCCTTTAAAGATTTGTGAAGTTTCATCAAAATAGCACCATCCGTTAAAAAAAATATTCTAAAAGTAATGGGCAAAAAATGTCAGGAGTGTGACAAAAAAGTGTGACACTTTTCAAAATCACATTTGTTCAAACCATTATTTTACAAAAAGCTTGAGTAAAGACAAGTTTTAGTGTTGTTTTATTAAAATGTGCATTTATAATATTAGGCATCAAATAATGATAAAATTTAGCATATTATACTTAAAGTAATCAAAATTTATACTATTAAATCAAGCGTGGTAGATTAAAAAATACCTTGAGAAAATCAATACATCTTTGCTTTATAAATTTAAAGGACTTTAAAGATTAATAGTACATAATAAATGTTTTGTGTATCATTAATTTTTATGTTTCTAGATGCAATAATTATAATATTATCACCTATATTGAAATTATATTTGTCTGCATCTCCCTTCAGAAAATGTCAGCTAAATTTGTCTGGAGTGTGACATTATGCACATATTGCAATATTCTGTCAACATATCCTTTACATGAAAACAAGAGCATGTTTTTTCCTAGAAGTATATATCGTGTTTTGTTAAATTGTGACAAACAGGAATGGCCTTGGTGAAACATTTTTGAGTACACTGCACTTATGTGGTTGTCAGGAGTGTGACACATTTTCTTAACAATATGAATTTTTTATCTTTATGCAATACCACAAGTTCTAAAGCACTTATATTTGATGCTTCAACATGTATTTTAACAGAAATACACATTTAAATAATAAGAAACAGTAATACTTGTATTGTAAGCACATAAATTAAAATTCTTTGATCTATTTAATATAGGTCAATAAAGCTCCATAAAATTTTTATTCTTGCCACATATGAGTATAACTTGATTGATTTTGATCACTGTAAAGACTGAACAAACATATGGAGCAACCAGTTTGGACTTTTTATGAACTTAAATTCTTTACATTTTTTTCACTTCACTTGCCATTTTTCAAATGACAATATCTCAGCAACCAGTTGACTGATTTCAAAAATCTTTTCTGTTCTGGTCTCAGTTTTAATAAGCAAAAATTACAGAATAACAAGTTTGGCATTTTTATGAACTTTAATTTTTCAAATCTGTGCAGTCTGATCAGGGTATACACTGTTCACTTCTTGGGCAGGTACTAACCTGATATCAAAAAGTTCACCCATGAATAACAGCCTTTCTGGAGTAAAGAGTTATGTTGTATTTGTGCATAATGAACAAAGGTTTTGAACTGATACAAAATTATTTATGAATTCATCTTTGTTATTCGTTTTGTAGTATCTTGTATTTACTTCAAAAGAAAACTTATAGATTACAGTGTCTCTCAGTCTGTAAATAAGGGCTGTCATAAAAAGGAGATGTTTTGCAATTGGTGCTTGAAGATTATGGTGCACAAAAAGGATAAAAAATTACCCATTACCCGAAGCACCTGTATTTTTATATGTGCAATGTACTATTTTATACGTCCAATGAATAAAGTTGAAGGTGCACTGATGAAGTGAGCACTTATGTTAAAATAGTATATGTACACATACTACACCCAAAGATTTATGATGTACCTATAAAATTATATGTGCAACTTGTAAATTTTTTTGTATTTATATCGCATGATTCCGCTGTTTTTTTGAGACAGATATTTGAAATTTACATGTTGGACATATAAAAATGGAGATACAACAGTATTTTAAATGGCAGTGCAACTTTATTTTATAAGTGCAACTTCATATTTATACATAGATCTGTCATATTTTATACATTCAACTGGTAAATATTCGGGTTACTGTACACCTGTAATTTGGTTTGTAGACCTGTTCACCTCTATTGTCTTTTGAGCTTTTTAGTGCACCATAGTAGATACATGTAGATGTAGCAATAGGTATTTTGATACATTTTATAATTTACATACCTTTGTAAATCTTGTATTTTCTTTTCAAAGAAATGCTAATTTACACAGCATAATCCTGAAGGGTTTTGTGCAATAGACAAATATTTGTAACTTTAAAACTATAAAACTAGCTAAGTAATTTGCATAAAATGTTTTAGTATCAAGGTCATTTTTGCAGCCCTTTACAATAACTCATGTACTCCAAATATATGTATTCTAGTGCATGTGCCAACAGTGTAGATCCTAATTAGCTGGCACATCCATGCCATTTGATCAGGATCTACACTGTTGGCTTCTTGATCAGAAATAACCTAATCAATCTAAAAGCGATAATTGTAGATCCTGATGTTTGCAATGGATGTACCAGCTGATCTGGGTGCACATGCAATAAAAGCCGTATATATGGAGTGAAGGGTTTAATATAATTAATCCTTTTTTAGTTTTTGTCAGGCCCTTTTGAAGAAAAGGTAATTCATAGGGACTTATTTATTCTCCAATCCATCTGTCTTCAAAACTCAACAGTTATATTTGTCATTTCTTAATATTTCTTCATCAAACTTGCAATTGTCAATCATGTTGATACCAAAATGTTTAGGTCAGGGTCACATTTGATTGGGGTTAGGCCTCTTTTTGTACTTAAGATTTTGTAAGGTATCGGATAATATTATATTTATAATGACTATTACTTTGTCATTTCTTCATATTTCTTTGTGAAACTTTCAAATATATATTGCCCATAGCAACAAGGTCATGATGAAGCCAAAATATGGGTTAAATTGCATTTGATCAAGATATATCCAGGGTTTTCAATTTAACTTTGACACAGAAAAGTAAACATTGGCTGTAACTGCCATTTCTTGATATTTCTTCTTTAGACTAAAAGCAACCAGTGCAGATCCTGATAAGACGGCATTGGGGTACCAGCTGGTCTGGATCAACACTGGTTGCAATGAAAGGAGCAGACTGTTAGAAAAGCAAATTCCACTACAACTTCATTCCATATATACAGGTTTTACAGCAGGTGCAAACAGTGTAGATCCAGATCAGCTGGCACATCATTGTCATCTGATCTGTATCTACACCTTTTGCTTATTGTTCAGAAAAAAACTTAATGAGTCAAACAATCGAACAGTGTAGATCCTGATCAGACAGTACAGATATACTTGTAGATCTGGATCTACAGTGTTTGCCCATGGATAACAGCGATATCCCGTGGAATAAAGGGTTCATTAAATGGTTAACACTGTTATATTTTTCATGCAGGTGCTATCATATATGGTTTCATATGTCCATCAGCGCTTGTAAGCCAAAGATTATAACACTTCAGATTGGAGACCAGTCGCAATTCTCGAGCAACTGATTGGCTGAAATGGCAACTAGTCGCCATTTCAGCCAATCATATGCTTGAGATTTGAGATTGGTCTCCTGATTTAATTTAATGATCTTGGGCCCTGCTAACTTTGTTTTGTATTCCTAGTCACAAGACCTAAGAAATCTTTGTTCATGATTTTGTAATTATGTTTATAATATTATTGTGTTTTGTAAGTGCATGACTTCCAGAATTCTCTTTACATATTATTTGTTTTCTGTTGAAATATTGTTAACCTTTAACTTCATAAATACACCTTTATTTGCAAGGTAGAACAGTCTTGATCGAAGTCAGCCAGCACATCTGAGCCATCTGATCTACACTGTCGCTTTTAAATTCATTAGATTATTTCTGATGAAGATGTGACCAGTGCAGATCCGGATCAGACAGTCTGGATGTGCTGGCTGATCTAGATCTACACTGTTTGCAAATGCAATAAAATGTATATATATTGATTAGAGGGTTAAAACTTCAAGGAATAACAGTTTTGTGTAAAAGTCGTTATAAAGGTGATTCTGGATGGAACCATATTTAATGATGATTGAACAATGTTTATATTTATACAATTCTTGATGAGATCAAGCATTCTTCTTGTATTATTATGTGTTTTTCTATAATGATTCTTGGTTTAAATGTGCTATTTCTCTTTATTCTTTTTTCCAAATAAAGTTTAGCATCATTGTTATAGATGTTTTATATTTTATTGCTAGAACTGTTTACTTAACCCTTTTCTACACATGCCTTTAATCTCATGGACTAAGAGTTTAGATCCAGATCAGCTGGCATACCCATGCCATAAATTATGTTCAGATTCTATTATTGCAGGAATTTTAAGGATTGAATGAATTCTTAATTGTGTTCATCAGGGTATGTAAAACATTTGGGTTGTATAGTGTGTGAAGAGCTTCATGTTGCTTTAAGCCTTTACTTCATCGATATACAGTGAAACCTCTCTATTACGGACACCTAAGGGACTGCTGGTAAGTGTCCTTAATACCGGGTTGTCCTTAATTTTGGGGTTGGATCAAAAAGAAGAGAAAATATCTGTTCTTTAAAAATTTGCCCGTAATACCGGGGTGCCCGTAATATTGAGTGTCCGTAATGAGGGGTTTTACTGTACCTTTATAGTGTGGGTAAACAGTGTAAATCCAGATCAGCCAGCACATCCATGCCATCTGATCGGGATATCATTGTTCACTTTTTGGTCAGAAATAACCTAGTAACTCTAAAAGTGAACAATGCAGATCCATATTAGACTGCACAGATTGGATTTAAACTGTTCCCTTACGGGATAAATGGTGTATATTTGGAGTAAAGGGTTGAAAAGAGTTGAATCACATCGAACAAAATAAATAACGGTAGTTCAAACGAACAGAGAAGCCCAACTATCACTAGCCATTCTTCAGTAAAGCTCAGATAAACTGTATCCTGATCTGTGATCTGAGAAGACTTACTATAGCATGCCATTCCTCTGTAAAGCTGGGATTACTGGTAACTAAACAAATTCTGGTCCTAAGGTTATAAAACTGAGCATGGAAACCAGTCTCAAATCTCAAGCATCTGATTGGCTGAAATGGCGACTGGTCGCCATTTCAGCCAATCAGATGCTTGAGATTTGAGACTGGTTTCCAATCTCGGCTTTATAACCTTCAGCCCTGCTGTGTCCAGAGAAGTCTTACTAACGGAGCCTTACTGTCACATCCCAGTCCTCTGTGAAGCATGGATTAACTGTATCCTAATCTGTATTCTGAGAAACCGTACTTATCACATTTCAGTCCTCTGTGAAGCTCTGACAAACCTGAACCCAGATCTGTGTCCTGAAACCTGATCTGTGTTCTAAAAAGCCTTACTTTCACATGCCAGTCTTCTGTGAAGCTCAGATTAACCAAATCCTGATCTATGTTCCTAAACAAACGGTCCTTTATAATTCTAGACAAAATTTCCTCAACTCTATTTAGCCAGAATTTACATGTACGTAGTATGCTGATCTCCTTTTTGTAGTAAAGCTTCCCATGAAATAACAGTGAATTCCAACTAAAAAAAATTGACACATATGGTCATGCATGGTCATTATACAGAAATTAAAGAAGGCAGTAATTGTGAAAAATAATCAAATCAAAATGTGCTTATTGCTTGTGCATCTCTTCTAATTTTTAAATTTCTGTGAAGTTTAGCAGGATGTTGCTTGAAAATTGCCAAAAAGTCGATATTATTATATTACAGTAAATCAAAGGGCAGTATCTCACATGAAAAATCATAAAACTATATTAAAGTCAATGTCAGAACAAGGTTACTAATTTGGTAACAACTGATGTTTGTAAAATATCTATGCCCTCTAAATGCAAATTGGACAATAATCCGATATAATTTTATTTCAGATCACTGTGACCTTGACCTTTGACCTACTGGCCTCAAAATCAATAGGGATATTCTACATGTGATGACAAACCTACCTACCAAATCTACAACTGTATGCCAAATTGTTGTCTAGTTATTGATCGGGCAAGTTTAGTTACTGACTGAATGACCGTCAGATATGAGCAAAGCAATATACCGATGCTTCTTTGAAATGGGGGCATTATTACTAGCAGGTGAAACGGACTTACAATTTACAAACAGCTTCATACGAATTTAATGTTTTACTTATGGCGGAGTTTGAAACAATCACTGTGGTCAAGATCAGGAACACACTAATGGTGTTGCCATTCTTGAGCCTATTTCTGGTTTTTAGCAAATTCCCTGATTGTCGTCTGCAAAAACATTCTTAGACATTAACCAACAGTCAAGTTTGTCTTACAAGAAGCCATTGGAAACTTTTATTTTCTTAGTAAAATCCATTTTCAGTGACAGGAAGATACCAGTGCTACTTCGCCATACCTAATGGTTTCAATATTCATCAATATAAAAACTACCCTATAAGTGGTAACTTTCTATTGATGAACAGTATATATCAATGGGCCTGTTCTTTCTAGTAAATGAAAAAGTAAAACATGTTTTTCAAGCATAATAACTTTTAATGGTCCAAAAAATGAAATCTTTCTATAAAGATCTGATTCATGACATGTTGAAAGAACAGATGAAATAATGGAGAGATGAATTCACTGATGGATGAATGCAGAGTGCTAGCTAGGTCTTCATTGGTTCTTGTCCATCCATAGTTTTGCCTTGTTTTTCTAGCTCGGCTCTGTAAGGAAAATAAAACATTATGATATAAATCAGATGTAAATAAAATGTGCTAGTGTAAATTGTGGGTTAATGGCAAAACTACCTCACTAAACAGCTTCAAACTTAAACTTTGACATACCATGGTGATATATAAACATTTAAATGCTTTTTAAGTAAGTTAATGAAGTAACGTTAAACTAGCATCCAGTTACAAGTTTTGATTGTAGAAATGAAATCATGTCTGAAACATTTACCAGTATTTCAGAATCAAAATATAAAAATACCCAAAATGAAGCTGCTGGGGAAGAAATCAGTAATTTACCAAATTTAAGGGTTCCATTTTGATTACAGTTTACAGGAAAAAAGCCTTCTTATCGTTCTTATGATTTTAACTGAAGGATAATTTTTTCCTTAACCATTTACTCCATAGTAACGGTACATCTGTATCGGGGATTTTAATAGATGCAGTTTTTTGCATTTGATGCAAGCAATTATTTTCCCTTTTGGCCCCAGCTGATTCTGAACTTTGGGTTTTTTGATGCAGGAGAATTTAGGAAAATTTGTCAAATTTTGCAAAAATAAAGGTAATTTTTGTCTATTGCATTTTAAAGATAAAGTAAATTCTTATTTGGTCCTTGAAAACATATTAAAATAAAGTTAGAGCACTTTTATAAGTAGTAAAGTTCAATGAACACAAGAAATGACTTGCAAAGATCTCATTATGAACCCTTTAAAATTATCAAAAGGGGTCAGATGACCCCTAGTTTTCAAAAGCTAAGAAAACCATGCATCATTACACAGGAAACCTGTCTAGTGTAGATCTACACTAGTTCCATCTACTATGTGTTCTTCTTTGTTGGAAATTACCTAGTGAATCTAACAGCAGTGTAGCTCCTGATCAGATGGCACAGATGTGCCAGATGATCTAGATTCACACTGTTTGTCTTTGTGATAAGAGGCATATATATGGATTAAAGGGTTAAATTAGGGGTATTTTGGCTATCAAGTGTCAATCCCCTAACAAATTACCGATATCACCTTTTAGATTCAGCAGTAAGTGGAACCCCTTGAAATCATTACATAACTAGGATTTCAACATCACTGTCATCACGATGTAGACTAGAGGAAAATAAGTTTAACAAAAACCCTTTTCCTACATATATTCAGGTTTTATCATGTTTGCGAACAGTGTAGATCCAAATCAACCAGCACATATGTGCCATTTGAATCTGATCAGGATCTATCCTAATGAATCTAAAGTGAACAATGTGGATCCTGATCAGATGAAATGGATGTGTTGGCTAATTTAGATCTACACCGATCGCCCAGATCAAAGAAGTAGTATCTATGGAGTTAAGGGTTAATCAACCTTTAGCATTACCTGAGTTGTAGAGAGAAGTCATCATCAATGTTATCATCGTCCCAGTTATCTTCCCAGACATTTACATCCCTCTTGTCTTCTTCATCTCCAGCCCAGTCTGAAATGTAACACAGAATGAAGCTGTAACCAAGGTAATGATCAGACGTCTCTTTATACTCACCTTTCTTGAGTTAGATCAATGAATGAACCTGGGCTACCTTGCAGGCTATTCTAATTCCCTATAAGATGCTACATAAGCTAGCTCAATGGTGTTGATACTAGAGCAATGTACTAGCTAAAACAATTTCTGAGATAAATACATCTCTGAGGGTTGAAAATTGTATAAACTGGCCGCCCTTGCACCCCCCCTCCCCCCCCTAAAAAATGAGGGTCTACACATAGTCTACACTGGAAGAAAACATTGTTTTTGCTTTGTTTTAATAGATTGCGACCGTTGTCAGTGTATCCACACTGAATTTTACTATCAAATACCAAGTCTCTCAGTGTAGACCCTCATTATTTTGGAGGGGGATGCAGGGGCGGCCAGTTTATACAAATTTCAGAGAAAGCTTGGTCTGTCTTTGAAACCCCTGTGGAAATTTGCACCTAAATTTCTAATGAAGAATAGAAGTTCACATTTTGCTGCAGTCTTTGAAATAAACTTTAAAATCAGCTTTCTTGACCAATTATTTTGAACCAATCCTGGATAAGAGATGACAATATATTTTTAGTATGTTATGAATTGACCAAATATGTTTGGTTACGAAATTGACAGGTTACGAAAAAAATTACAAAAACAAGCATGACTAGACGAACACTATGCTACTTATTGAAAAATGTGATACCAAAGACTGACGATAATTTTCAATAAAATACCAATGGCAATTTGCGAAATAGAATAAATTCGAGAAGTACCTTCCCCCGGAAATTCTTCAAATTCGTCATCTTCTTCCAAAAGACCAAGTTCAGGCTTTGGTTTTTGTTCAGTCATTTTGTCGTGAATTTTGTAAATCGTGAAACTGACCAATTTTCACGAATTGCATTTTTAATGCTGACGTTTCTTTGCGGACCACCTCGGACACGTTCGCAAGTTATATGGTATCAAAATGAAATCCAATGTAAAATTTTGCATCTTTTTGCAGTTTGCTTGGATAGTTGAAGGCTTTTTTGACCTAGATGAGCTGAAAAGTTTTAATTATGGTATTGACATCAGGAACGAACCAGTTGTCATGACATCACAGGTTAGCAGAGACTTGTAGAAAATGTTAGATCTAGTTAGATTGTCAGATACATTGTTTAATTGTTAGATTGTATGAGATTTGTTTATTTTGTAGTTGGTAAGATAAGTAACAAACAAATAGAATGTTGCTGCTGAGCATCATGTAACAGCAAAAGTTCCTTAATTGAAAATGCACATTTAAATGAAACTTTTCTTAGAGGAATTAATGTTATTTAAAGTGAAACAGGAGGGAGAAAATGTGTAGGCCTCGACCAGGATTCGAACCTTGGACCTCTTGCTTATTGTGCTGTCCCTCCTCCATTTGAGCTACCGAGGCTACCTGTTAAGAATGCCACTACATTTCTCCCTTTTATATGAGACAAACCACTAAATCAGCAAATGTCTACACAATGCAGGTTCGGATCGACTACCCCAGCCAATGCTTCGCCCAGTAGAGCTCCAAGGGTAAATCGATGTACACTGGCCACCAAATGAAACAGGAGGGAGAAAATGTGTAGGCCTTGACCAGGATTCGAACCTCAGATCTCTTAAAAAAAACCAACTTGATTAGAACTGTTATTATGTACCTCAATATTTTGCTTAACCTAAAAAATAAATAGAATGAAAGCCAAAAAAATTTGTATTCATTGTAACACAACAAACTGTGTCAGGTTTTGTTTGAATAACATTTTTGTTATGATAGCTACAAAGCTCAAATAAAAAAACGAGTCAAGTTTAAACATCGTAGATCCCAATGGGATATGTCTCGTTAAAGAGAATAATTGAATTCAAAGATGATTGATACTGTTTTGTCAACTTTTATTCCTACCAATAGATTTTGATAAAATTTGTGGGCCGTCACAGGGTGTTAGACCTGAATTCAGTGAGCTTGGATGTTGCATCAACTGCATTGTTTCATGTTGTTTGTAACACTGCTTTTTTTTATCAGGAGGAAGGTGGAACAAATATAAATACTATCCAGCTTACATCAAAATTTGGACAGCCATATCGATGTAGCTTTCCAAATACTGTGGAAAATGAAAAACAAAAAGAGGAAGCAGAGAAAGTTGCCATGGAAACAGGAATTCCAGATTTACTTAAACCGATGGAAAGTAGTCCCTGCATGAGAAAGGTACAACTATTTCACTTTTTCAGCAGTTTTAAGGACTCATACACATGCTGAATTTATTTAATAGACTCACCCTTCTATCCATTCATGCTTTCCATTCATTGTTCATAGTTGTCTTTTGCAGAAATTTATGAATGTTTTAACTTAATCACAGACAGTTTTTAAAACTGATTACTGCACAGATATGCAGATTCCACTGGGTCTACACTGCTACTGCACTGAGAGAGTTGTTATTCTATGGGAACTGTTTTTGGCTGGTCTCAAGTTCTTTTGGGTGCTCTCATTAATTGCTGTATGTCTGCATATATTTTTTCAATTAAAAAGTTTATTTTATTAGTGTGTTTAAAGATAAAACATTTACTTATAAGTATTATGGTTTTTTTTATGTTACAGACAATGGACTGGTGGAGTTATGAGTTTTGTTATGGAAAGCATATCAAACAGTTCCATATATCGGAAGGTAATTGGTTTGATTCATTGGCTATAGGGAAGACCAGCTCAGGTTGCCTACTGTATTACATTAACCCTTTACTCCATGGGATATGGTTATTATCCATGGGCAGACTCTGTAGATCCAGATCAGCCAGCACACTGTTAAATTTTTGATTTAGAAATGTGCTGGCTGATCTGGACCTAAACTGGTTGCAAACTTAGTAAAAGCTGTGTCTGTGGAGTAATGGGTTTGCTTTTGGTATATGGATGATATCACAAGTGCTTGGGCTATAATATTTCGTGGAAATTACACAATTTTTATGGATATTCTGTTTTTGTTTTATGAAATTTTGTTTCTGTATTTTGAAAATAAGCATGTTTATTTAATTAGCAGCTAATGATTAATGATACTTAAATTTGGTTTGATTCGATAAAAAACCTACCAATGCATATAAATCATTTTCAAGTTATATTTATTTGTAATACTTGTACCTACTTCATTTCACTTATTGTGATTTGTCAGCTTTGAAATATACGAATTGAAAGTAATAACTGTTAATTTGATTTCAGATGGCATCATACAAGGGGATATAATTCTGCTTGGCTACTATGAGTCAGAATTCAATTGGGATGATAGTGATGACAAGGTAAGAGATTTATCTCCCTTGTACTGTAATTGTTCAGTTATAGTCTGATTAGCCATGCATTTACTGTTGTATTTATAGATATTTAGACCAATAGATTTGTGATGAAGCCAAAATCTGTCGGTAAAGGCCACATTTGACTGAATTATGCCGTTTTTGTAATTAGATTTTGCCACTTAACATGGGCTATATTTTTGCCATTTCTATATATTTCTTCATCAAACTGTCAGTGTTTTACTCTGACAATGTACCCCAGAGCCACAGAAGTGTTCAGCTGAACAACCATATAGTTTCAGTGAGTGATTACTACAGTGTTTTTATTCTATCCTGCCTGTGCTTCATTGTGCTATAAATATCAGTTACACCAGTGTTTGAAGGTTTTATGATGAGGTTTTAATTGGCCATTGATCAGCTCAGTGGACTGCCTTTACACGTTCTGAATAATCTCTAAAGCTGCCCAACCATTAACTGTGTGGGCAAAAGCAGATATAAAGGTTTAAAGTCAGTTTCAATCAGGATCTACATTAATTGCTTTTATATTAATTAGGTTAGTTCTGACAAAAAAAACCAACAGAATAGATCCAAATCAGACTGCACAGATGTTCAGACTGATCTGGATCCACACTAGTTGAACGTGAAATATAAGCCATGGTTTAATCCTGTTTCAAATCATGAGTCTGATCTGGATCTGCACTGGTCGCATCTTGGTCAGAAATAACTTAATGAATCTAAATACAGACAGTTCTGATCAGATGTCACAGTTGAGCATGCTGATCTGGATCTTCTTTGTTAGCCTACAAATTAAAGGTGTAAAAGTTTAATGTTGCTCTGGTCAAAGTAAAACAAATCTAAAGCTTTATATATTAGTTTATTACAAACTTAATATATAAGGTATATTGAGGAATTTGTACAAAAGTATAAAAGAATATGTTTTAACCCTTTAATCCATTTTTTTTTGTATAGGTTAATAACATGTGTAGATCCAGATCAGCCTTCAAATCCATGCAGTCTAGTCAGGATCTACACTGTTCACTGGTCAGAAATAACCTTAATGAATTAAAAAGGGAACAATTTAGATCCAGATCAGATGGTGCAGATGTGTTTTCAGATCTGGATCTACACTGCACATTTGATAACAGCCATATCCCAGGGCGTAAAGGGTTAATAACAGAGGTGATGTATTTTCTAAAAACAAGATGAATGAATATACAACAGCAAAAGTTATTACATGTCACAGGAACTTGTCAGACATTTAATTTAATGAAACTGACAATTAATTTGTGTTTAGTTTAAAACAAAAAATTAAATATTTCTCTTCTGCATGTCTACCTGTATAAATAATGAAATACAGTAGCACAAAACAATGTTAAGACAAGTTTTGTTATTAAATATTAGCCATACAAAGCTCTTGAATATGGTGTTTGAAGAACTATTAAAAAACTGTCTGAATTATAAATGGGCATACGCCCAGGAAAAAGATGTCTTATAAAACTAATGTAAATCCTCAAAATGATGTCATAATGACCTGCTGATGACATTGCTTACATAGATGCAACTTTAATTGCATGGGCGAACAGTTGAGATCCAGATTAGCCCGCACTTCTGTGCCATCTTTTACAATCAATACATTGTTTTTGACCAAAAGGCAAACATTGTAGATCGAGATCAGATTACAAAGACGTGGCAGCAGATCTGGATCTGAACTGGTCACCTTTGTTATGAAAGGTGTATATATGAAGTAAAGGGTTAGCATTGTTTATTACACACTTTGCAGTTTAACCCTTTCCTCCACATGTAGACCTTTTATTGCATGAGCAAACAGTGAAGATCCTGGGTTGAAGGTTATAAAGCTGAGCATGGAAACCAGTCTCAAATCTCAAGCATCTGATTGGCTGAAATGGCGACCAGTCGCCATTTCAGCCAATCAGATGCTTGAGATTTGAGACTGGTTTCCATGCTCAGCTTTATAACCTTGGGCACAGATTAGCCAGCACATTCATGCCTCTGATCAGGATCTGCACTGTTTGCATTTTGGTTAGAAGTAACCTAATAAATAAAAAAGCATACAGTGTATATGTCACAGATGTGCTGGCTGATCTGAATCTACACTGTTTGTCCTTGCCATATATATGTATATAAGGAGGAAAGGGTTAATTAATATAGTCAACAATTTTTGTCCAGGGTTGAAGCTCTTTACAAAACACTTTTCATTTCTAAAAAAAAATCACAAAAACTCCTTTCTCTGTGATGTGCCTAAATTAATATAAGCTACAGCGACATTACTGACAAACTATGATCAGCAGTAGTTTCTATTATTACAATAATTAACCCTTTCCTCCATATTAACGCCTTTATGGCATGGCCGAACAGTGTAGATCTGCACTGTTCGCTTTTTAATTAATTAAGTTATTTCTGACCAAAATGCGACCAGTGCAGATTCTGATCAAACGACACTGATGTGCTGGCTGATCTGGATCTTCACTGGTCACACATGTGTAAAAATGCGTTGGAGGAAAGGGTTAAAAAGTTATACATTAGGATGAATGATAAATTACATAATTTAGTTGATTATACATGTACAATATACAATATATTGCATAAATAACATTTTGAGCATTATTTTCAATGAAAACATGTTTCCAATAAGTGCTATGTTTTACATTCCACTAATGTTAATACAATAAATAACTTCACACGTAATTAATAATAAAAGATATGTTTTTAATAAACAAAAATTGCATAATTTGCTATGCAGGCTGATGTGGATCCAGACAGTTCTCTTCTAAGTTAGAAAAAAAACCTCTAATGAATCTGGAAGTGACCAGTGTAGATCCTGATCAGTGCCCAAGGTTATAAAACTGAGTTTGGAAACCAGTCTCAAATCTCAAGCATCTGATTGGCTGAAATGCCGACCAGTCGCCATTTCAGCCAATCAGATGCTTGAGATTTGAGACTGGTTTCCAAACTCAGTTTTATAACCTTCAGCCCAGACTGCATGAATGCTCAGGCTGATCTAGATATACACTGGTCACATATGGAGTAAAAAGTTAAATTTCGTCACCTTAGTCCAGGGGTTCCATTTGACCCGGGAGATGACCCTTTTATCCTTAAGATTTCCAAAAAGCCTCATTCTGATCCCTATGAATTTAGCTGAAGGGTAATTTTTTCCTTAAATAAGGGGTATTTTCACTGACTGAATCCCCTAAAAATGATCAAAATGACCCTTAAGAATCGGCAATAACTCCTTTTTATTTCTATGGTACTTATACCGTTTTTGCACTGAGGAGATGTAAGGAACTGAGAGGCAACTGAAGCACACTTGGGATAAAAATTCAGTACAATAACCCAATAAATTCAATTCAATTCTATTTATCACCTGCCATCTGATCAGGATCTACAACATTAGCTTTTTGGTCAGATATAAGCTAATAAATAAAAACCCCGAAAAGTTTAGATCCTGATCAGATTTCTTAGATGTGAACATGTATATATGTAAGAAAGGGTTAAAATCAACAACATAGAACAATGAGTCTATTATTTTGCATTGATTCTCACATCTGAGTATTCGAAAAGGTTGACAAAAAACCAGATGTGAAAATGCACAATTATTCCAACTAACAGTAGAACTAGGCAGTATAACATATCCATAAACTTGGTTAAATTCTTTCATCCCTAGATAACCCTTATTTACAAGGGCAGACAGTTTAGATCCAGATTTGCCGGCACATCAGTGCCATCTGATCAGGATCTAAATTGTTTGCTTTTTGATTGGTAAGGTTATCTCTGACCAAAATGTGACCTGTGCAGATTCTTATCAGACGGCACGGATGTGACAGATGATCTGGATCTACACTGGTTGCACATGTGTAAAAAAAGGCGTATATATGGAGGAAAGGGTTAATGCAGTTTAATATTGATATTCTCGCTCAATACATAGGCCATATAGCTCACTGGGTGCTGTTGATATGTTTATGCATATAGCACTTGAGGCTAGATACACTTCCGGTGATATCTTAACCCCTTTCCTCCATATATACACACTTTTACGCATGTGCAGCCATTGTAGATTCAGATCAGCCAGCACATTCGTGTTGTCCGATCAAGATCTGAACTGGTCGCATTTTGGTCAGTAATAACCTAAAAAATCATAAAGCGAACAGTTCAGATCCTGATCATATGGCACGGATGTGCCGGCTGATCTGGATCTACAATGTTCGCCCATGAATAAAGGTATGTCTATGGAGGAAAGGGTTAATTTAATCTACATGTATGATATCATTATTGGCTATTGAGCTTAACTGATAAGCCTCGTTGGCTTCATGATTCCATAGAGTCTCTGTGAGACTGTATCAGCAGTGACCTCATTAGGCCTTGGACCGTTCCATTATGTTCTATCTTGTACTTAATCACTTTTCCAAGGATCTGATCGCACACGTACAGAATGTTGTCGTCCTTGTCAAAACACAGCGCCACAGGATTGCTTGAGGTTTTCGTGTAGATCAGGCGATACTTGCGTAGATCAGGTTTGATGATTTCGATGAATGATGTAACTGAGCCCCCACAACAATAAATGTTGCCGAATCTGTCCGAAGTTATTCCTGTCGGTAAGCAGAACTCCACCTGGAGAATCAAACACAAAATTATTTGATATTTTATCAGTTAGAAAAACATGGACTTTTAAAAATTGAATTGAATTGAAAGATGGGGGGTGGGAATCAGACTTCTGCACTCTGACGTAATTTGTTATTTATGAGCTGAGCTATCATATATTTATTTATATTCATTTCAACAGTTTTGATTATCATCATAAGCATTACTAATGTATGTTACTGATGCATGATTGGATGTAAGATTTCAAGAAATGGGGTTTGTTTCGAGCAGTTTTAGGTTAGTTACATGATAATTTTCAACTTTCTGGCCCAAGTACCCTTAAATTTTAAATATTGCTGCCCAAAAAGGGATTTCAAGCAACCCCACTGAACCCAGCCCCCTTTAATGAGCTGTATGATTGAATACAGTACATGTATTGCGTGTATTTGGAAGCTGTCAAAAACAAAAGAGGTTATTGCAATATGATATCAAGGGTATAGAAATAATTATCATTTTGGTGCCCTTCGTTAGTGGAACAGTAAAGTGACTTTTGCTGTACAATTTTTTATGCCCCCAAAAAGTGGGAGGCATATAGAGTTGCACTCGTCCGTCCGTAAGTACATCCCCAAATCTTGTGGCATCAACTCCTCCTAAACTATAAGGCGGATTTCTTCCAAACTTGCACAGATGATCAAGCAGGATGTGTAGATGATCATAAAGAAAGGATTTTTTCCTGCGACCATTTTTACCAGAGTTACAGATTTATGGCCCTTTGTTATTAAAATTAATGATGCAGCAGTAGGGGCATCAGTGTCCGAGGACACATTCTAGTTTCTCCTGATTCAAATTATAGCCCTTGATAAATTCTACAACAATTTACAAAGCATGATTTATAAATCATAAAGAGAGCCACCAAGAGTGATTTATTAGTTCAGAAAGTTCTCTGGAACATGTCCCCTAGCAAACCATAATTAACTAATTAATGAAGCCAGGAACTAGTGACCTAATAATATAATCTTATAAGAGAAAATGGTCACCAAGCATGAGATTTAATTGGGAAGTACTCACCTATCTTGACATAAATTTAGGAGGTGGTCACCAAGCACAATTTAATAAATTCAGTAACTAAATATCTGGCATAATTAACTCTTTCCTCCATATATACACCTTTTTATGCGTGGGGGAACAGTGTACATCCAGATTAGCCAGCACATCCATGTTGTCTGATCCGGATCAACACTGTTTGCCTTTTGGTCAGAAATGGCCTTATAAATCAAAAAGAGAACAGTGCAGATCCTGATAGATCTTCTGATGTTGGATCTACACTAAATCCAGGCATGTTAAAATGTATGTAATATTATATGGAGTAACTGGATAAATCAATTGTTGTTTACCTTATGTCGATACAAAAACGTCCCATCATGTTTGAGCATTAATACTTCATTCTCAAGGCGATTGGTCAGGTAAAGTCCATGTTCATTGGCCCAGAGACAACTATCCTTGTCTCCTGGAGAAAATGTCCGTAACATCCGCATACTGTCATCCTTCTTGTTGAGCCGGATCTTCTTGATTTGCCACTCATCTGGTGTTGAGAAGCTTGATGAGCGATATCTCTGAATTAGATAGAGCTTGTTGTGGTAGCACGAAACAGAGTAGAACTCACCGGTGGCGGGATGAGTTCTTTCATGACGCAGTGTGTTCCGGTTGTTGTCAATGTGATAGAGTTGGATGGTTTTGGTTCTAGGCAAGGTTACTGCAATGCTTTCATCAGACAAAGCAGTCAGGCTGCAGTGTTTATCATTCACGTAAACTCTGTCGAGAGGCATAAAATCATTATCAAACAGCTTGAGGCACTTATTCCTCTTGTCGAACATGACAAACTTTTTATCTGGCATTAATGTTATTGCCTTGATATTGCATGATTTTGAGTCACCCTCAACAGCTACTGGCATTATTCCCATTTTGACCTTAGCAAATTTGGGAAAAGGTTTTGCCTTCTGCTGGTTGTATAACTCCTGTTTCTTCAGCAAATTGTTGCTTTTCTCCTCATCCATTTTCCGAAGAAAGTTAAGAGGAGCTGCCGGTTGCTCCTCCAGGGATGATGCATCATTTGAAGAATTGCTAGCATAGCTGTGATTGCTTGAGACGCTTGTGTAGCTATGGTTGCTGGTGATGCTGGAGTGATGCCAAAGTTCTCTCATGTTTCCATTTGATTTGCTGGTAGTGGTCGAAGGCGATGTCATTATTTCAATGCCATCTTCATTAGTTATAAGGATTTTGATATCAGATCCAGGGCTAGTTGTACTGTTACTTGACTCTGGTAACTCAAGAGACATCCTTGACCTTTTTTTCTTAGATTTATTTTCTTTTCCAGAGTTTTTCCAATTTTCTTTGTCTTTCCTTGAATTTTTCAGACCATTAAGATCACTTAATTTGTACTGCTCAATGTTTGGTGATTTTTCTTTAAAACGTTTTGGTCTTGCCCCATTGAAATGATCAGTGGGATGTTCTTTTATGCCCTTTTCAGATTTTGGTGAATCAAGAAGTTTGCTTTTATCATTCATCTTGTCATCAAGTTCTTCTACAGTTTTACCATGATCTGGGCATTGTTGATATTCATTGAACTCTTTGTCCCTGTCACTGTGTATTTCATCATCTAATTCAGGAGAAGAGGAAATCAGAGGAGTATTTTCACTTACTTTAGGTTTGCAATCACTTCCATCAGTGTCATCACTAGTTGGTGATTTTGTCTCTTCTGCATTTACATTATTTAAGTCCTTTAACTCTCCCTTAGTGTTATCACCGTGGTTTGTTTCACTGTTATCTTCTATGTCCTTTCTTAGTTTTTCAGCAGTATCTTTCATTCCCAGTTCACCAGTTAAATGATACCTTTTATTTCTAGTATGATTTGCATCAGTTGCTTCGATAATGTGTTCCAAAGTTTGCTCTCTTACAGAAATATCTTCATGTACATGTACTGTATTCTCTATAACTTGTTGCTGATTAGTGGCAAACTTTCTAGCTCTCTCCTCTCTTAGTTCCCTTAAAGCAATATTCTGCTCTCTGTTTTTTATAAGATGTGCAAGTCTGTCAAAATCTGCATCAGATTCGCTTTGTTCTTTTTCTTCCGTGGTGTTATCTAGTTTTCTTTTCTTTTCTGATCTGTCTTTTCTCAGTTCGAGAACAAGTTCATTATTAGTATTGATCTGAAGATTCTCTCCAACGGGAATGTTTTTAGCCCTCTTTTGTTTAACTGTATGTGTTTCACTTTTCTTGTCTTCTGATTTATCTGAATTCAAACTGTCTTCTTCAACATCTGTGACTTCGTCAATATACTTTAAGTCGTCCAAATCAACTAGAACACTTGCCATGGAGTACAGATCTATTCGATTGTATCGCAATTCTTACAGATCTGAAAATAAATTCTAAAACTTTCATTTGTTTGTTTGGAAGAAAATTTTTTTTGACAAATAAAAATATTAAATTGCATAGATGACAGTAAGTTACTACTCTGATTTCGAATGCACACAAAATTAACATTTAGTAGTATGATCACTTTTAAGTCATTTCTTTAATCCACACAAAATTAACATTAAATGATTAGATTTCAAATCCAAGTCACTTTTAGTCACTTAGTTAAATCCACAAAAAATTAACAGTCAGCAATTACTAGTAGATTTTAAATCAAAGTCACCTTTAGTCACTTTGTTAAATCCACACAAAATTAAGATTCAGTATTAAGATTTCAAATCAAAATCACTTTTTAGTCATTTACTTACATCTAAATCCACATAAAAAATTAGGTGATAAGATTTTAAATCAGGGTCAATTTTTAGTCACTAACAGAAGTAACATTCAGTAATTACTGGTACATGTAGAATCAAAGTAACCTTTTAGTCACTTAGTAAAATCCACACAAAATTAATATTCGTTTATTAGATTTTAAACAAAAATAAATCTTTTATTTAGTTAAATCCATGGGGAATTAACACCACAGAAACAAGATACTGTGTAAATTGTAATTAATGCATGTTTATTTCAGATGTACGTTTTTCATCAAAATTAGTTTTGCCAGAGAAATGTCCGGGAGCCGTTAACATTGAAACTTTGTGACAAAATCTATAAATCATTGTGTTGAATTACCATGCATACTAATACTCATGTCAGCTTAATGTGATGTGCTTATGTCACAAATTAAATATTATGTGAAACAGTAAACATGTTAGTTGAAGCTTGGCTGATTGGAATATCATTTTTGAATAGTTTTGAATATAATACTAAGCAATTTGATTCACATGATTTAATAATACACAAGGAAACGGTTTCATGTTTTTGATTAGATAATTATCTCAGACAATAGGTACAGTGTTCTAATGTCAGTATACGTTACTGTTAATGATACTAACCATGTATAGAAATCTGAAATTGATGAGCATGATGAGCAGAAATTGTCACATTTGTGCAAAAACGGTGTAAGTAACATTGAAAAAAAAGAGGAATTATGCTGTTTTTGCTATAAGTCACTAAAATATAAGCATGTCATTAGTTAAAAAATTTGCTGGCTGTTCAGTTATAATCTAATTACCTTACAAGCATAAACAAGTTTTAAAAATTATTATTTAACCCTTTCCTCAATATATATGTATTTTATCGAATGCACAAGCAGTGTAGATCTAGATTATCTGGTACAACAGTGCTGTCTGATCAGGATCTGCGCTGTTTGCGATTAGATTTATCATGTTATTTCTGACCAAAAATTTAACAGTGTAGATCATGATCTGAGATAGCATTGATGTACCCGCTGATCTGGATTTACACTGGTTGCACATACGATAAAATGCTTTTATAGGGAGGAAAGGGATAACTTATCTCATTACGTCATAAAAATATATCAAATAAGGAAAAATAATTTCACTATGTAATATTTATTTAAATTAAATTAGAAACAAATCAATAAAAAGCAAATTCATTATCAAAAGTTACATTATTTTACTAAAATCCATCATCTGTCCACTAGTCCTTTCAAATAAAAAAAACACGAAAGAATGGAGACTCAATAAAAGAATCTACGTTTTAACATGTTTCAAACCTAATTATATATTCGAAATATCAATAACGGTTATTAATCCATACCTTTGGATTGCCTCTGTCTCATTCCCCAGGGGAGCTGTCTTGTCGCTAAACACATGAATTGAAATTTTCATAATTCATAAGAATGTATAAAGTTGATGCCACGATTTGTATGCTTATTCTAGAATTTCAGTTCCAGGCCAGCACTTTAGGCCAGGAAAATCTTAAATATGTTTCTTGGACATTTTGTTACAAGATTATCTTGTTCCAAGTTTATGTTAATAAATATGGAAACCAGCCTCAGATCTTCAGCTTCCCAGTGGTCAGTTTTGAGACTGTGTTCAATTTTAACCAATCAGAATGTTGAGGTTTGAGACTGGTCACCATTCTCGTATTCATAACCTTGGACATCTGAGTCTCAGGCCTTATTTAAATTATTACGGCTCACAATAAAAAGACAATCAGAATTAGTCACTGGCAAAATTACTTTCATTCATTCCATCTGATCAGGATCTACACTGTTTCCTTATAGATTCATTATGCTATTTCTGACCAAGAAGTAAACAGTACAATCAGCATAGATATGTCAGCTGATCTGGATCTACACTGTTCAGCCAGCGATAAAAGTCTTTTATCTGGTGTAAAGGGTAAACAAATTCAGTTTACAAACCTATTTATGCATCACTCAAATTCTAACGTGAGATGAGCCAAGCGATTAATGTATCGCTCAAATTCTAGTGACCAGTGCCCAAGGTTATAAAACTGAGCATGGAGATTTGAGACTGGTTTCCAATCTCAGCTTTATAACCTTCAAACCAGATGCTGCTGTTACCTGGTCAGTGGTCAGTTCCTAGTTGTAGGTGATCAAGATAAATAAATAAAAGTGACAGAGCTTTCAGAATCAATTACCATTAATGTCCTGCCAAACAGTAAGATAAGCATCAAGTGTTATTACAACTGATTTCCTTCTCTAAGAGCCATTGAAGTGCTCTCACTTAGGCTGTTCTAAAGTTTTCACTAAATTTTCATCACTATCATGGTCCAAGATCATAAAACTAAATAAGGAGACCAGTCGGAAATCTCAAGTATCTGATTAGCTGTAATGGCAACCAGTGGCAATTTCAGCATATCAGGTGCTCTAAACTCAGGTTTATGATCTTGGGCCCTGATTTCATTCTCTAAGAGCTGCTTAAGTGCTCTCACTTAGGCCATTCTAAAGTATTCACTAAATTTTAATCACTGTATCTGTGTCCAAGGTTATAAAACTGAGCATGGAAACCAGTCTCAAATCTCAAGCATCTGATTGGTCGCCATTTCAGCCAATCAGATGCTTGAGATTTGAGACTGGTTTCCATGCTCAGTTTTATAACCTTAGGCACAGGTCCATTCAACCCTTTACTTGGCTATTTTGTGAAACGTAGCATACAACTAGTGAAACTCAAGGCCCAAGATCATAAAACTAAATCAGAAATACAGTCTCTAATCTGAAGCATTTGATTGGCTGAAACTTTCAGCCAGTCTTGAGATTTGAGATTGGTCTCCAATCTCAGTTGTATGATCTTAGGCCCATTTGTGATAATTTCCAGAGAGCAAACACCTCTCTACAAAAGACATCGTTTTTTTTTTCTCCATCAGTTATTTGTTTTTTGTTGTTGTTTTCATGAGTCAGATTTCGCTAAAGACTAAACACTTACAAACACCAAAACACAATTCTCAACAAAGTTTTAAACTTTCGTAAGAGTACTTCAAAGATTTTAAATTTGAGGGGAATTAAGGGTCTGAACTAAGTCACTCATGCAGTGTTAGAAAGGTTTTAAATCTTCAAACCTGTTATCCTCCTGTGGGTGAACAGTGTTGACATAGGTCAGCCCCAACCTCCCCCACCCCCTCCTCTCTCCTGCCCCATAAAAACAAACAACAAATCAAAAACAAAAAACTTTTGTGACTGTCTTTTCCCTATGGGTCTTTAGTCAGTTATATCTTTATGTTAAGAGGGTGGGTGAGAGTGTCGGGGTATGGACCCAATAATGTACTGGTAAATGTCTTGATACCAAGGCCACAACAGGTCTGCAATGGCATTAACATGTTCAAGGTTATCCAAACATTTTGATGAAAATATGATAATGATTGATATGAATTCTGTGTTAATAAGTTATTCAACCATACATTTTGAATTATTCACCCATACTCTCTGAACTATCAGGTTTACTAGACAATAGTTAACAAGTTTAAACTTTATTGACAGTTTACTTAGAAATTAAAAATTTCCATTGTCTAAATAGTTTCAGAAGTCAATTCATGCTGTCACAGAAGCAAATAGCAAAACAACGAAAATAGAGTGAAAAATATTGATCGATGATGAGTTAATGACATATTTTACAGCAGGCTAATGAATTAATAGACACGTGTCTTCTGAAGGAATTATGGGATTTGTTTGTTGCCATGTACTTGGATAAGGTCCCCTGAGGGATCCGGAGCTTGTGCGATTGGAAATGAAAGTTTGCATAATAAATAAGAATGATGTATGTATAGGTGACATTTTATCTAACTGCAGCACTGGTAGCTTTGGTGTGATATTTCGTAGTCAGCCCTTGGTCAGCTGAACTGTGGTTTTTATTTCGCGTTTCTTTAAAATCAAGTCATTCTTTTGGTGTTAATAGTCATTGATGTCCAACCCATAGATACAGCTTATATCCTGTGTGAAGCCCATTGATGCAACTTGTATCGTGTGTGCAACCCAGGAATGCAGCTTATATCCTATGTGCAGCCCATTGATGCAACTTGTATCCTATGTCCAACCCAATGGATACAGCTTATATCCTATGTGCAGCCCATTGATGCAGCTTACATCCTATGTCCAACCCATGGATACAGCTTATATCCTGTGTGCAGCCCATTGATGCAACTTGTATCCTATTTCCAACCCATAGATACAGCTTATATCCTATGTGCAGCCCATTGATGCAACTTGTATCCTATGTCCAACCCATAGATACAGCTTATATCCTATGTGCAGCCCATTGATGCAACTTGTATCCTATGTCCAACCCATAGATACAGCTTATATCCTATGTGCAGCCCATTGATGCAACTTGTATCCTATGTCCAACCCATAGATACAGCTTATATCCTATGTGCAGCCCATTGATGCAACTTGTATCCTATTTCCAACCCATAGATACAGCTTATATCCTATGTGCAGTCCATTGATGCAACTTGTATCCTATTTCCAACCCATAGATACAGCTTATATCCTATGTGCAGCCCATTGATGCAACTTGTATCCTATTTCCAACCCATAGATACAGCTTATATCCTATGTGCAGCCCATTGATGCAGCTTACATCCTATGTCCAACCCATAGATACAGCTTATATCCTATGTGCAGCCCATTGATGCAACTTGTATCCTATTTCCAACCCATAGATACAGCTTATATCCTATGTGCAGCCCATTGATGCAACTTGTATCCTATTTCCAACCCATAGATACAGCTTATATCCTATGTGCAGCCCATTGATGCAGCTTACATCCTATTTCCAACCCATAGATACAGCTTATATCCTATGTGCAGCCCATTGATGCAACTTGTATCCTATTTCCAACCCATAGATACAGCTTATATCCTATGTGCAGCCCATTGATGCAGCTTACATCCTATGTCCAACCCATAGATACAGCTTATATCCTATGTGCAGCCCATTGATGCAACTTGTATCCTATTTCCAACCCATAGATACAGCTTATATCCTATGTGCAGCCCATTGATGCAGCTTACATCCTATTTCCAACCCATAGATACAGCTTATATCCTATGTGCAGCCCATTGATGCAACTTGTATCCTATTTCCAACCCATAGATACAGCTTATATCCTATGTGCAGCCCATTGATGCAGCTTACATCCTATGTCCAACCCATAGATACAGCTTATATCCTATGTGCAGCCCATTGATGCAACTTGTATCCTATTTCCAACCCATAGATACAGCTTATATCCTATGTGCAGTCCATTGATGCAGCTTACATCCTATGATCAGCCCATTTATTCATCTTGTATCTTATGTGCCAGTCATGGATGCATCTTGTATCCTATGTGCAACCCATGGATTGCACCCACTTCACCATGTCAAGGATTTTTCAGAACATTTAGTCAGTTTCACTAAGAATTGATTTATTTTCCTAATTGACAGCCTGCTTTTACAGCACTCACTCAGATATTGCTTTATTTTGCAAGCAGCTTAACCCTTTACTCTGCGGGTTATGGCTGCTATCCATGGGCAAACAGTGAGGATCTAGATCAGCCAGTACATATGCACAAATTATCTAATCAGGTTCTGCACCTTCACTTGTTAAATTGTTAGGTTATATTTGAACAAGAAGTGCACAGTGTAGATCCTAATCAGAGGGCAAAAATATGAAAAGATCTACACTTTTCTCCCATGGGTTAAAAGCCCATTCTTCGGAGTAAAATGTTAAGCAATTGCTTTGCATTAAAACGTAACTGATAGTTCCTATAATTTGGCAATTCATTTGATAAATATGGAGCCAGGGGAAACAGTCATCTGTTGTTAGGGACGTACTTCTTTTTGTCAAAAAATTGTGACAAATTATTCACGGCTGATTACAGTGGTATTGATATATGTTGTGTGGGTTAAAATTTAGCTTAACACTATGGAAAGTGCAAATTTCTGTCCGCACCACACGAAAATGTCATTTTCGTCAACTGCTTAAAATTTTGTCAATGATACCACAGTATTACGGTGTGTTTTAACCCTTTCCTCCATACGCATTTTAATGCATGTGCGACCAGTGTAGATTCAGATCAGCCGGCACATCCCTGCCGTCTAATCAGGATCTGCAGTGGTCACATATTGTTCAGAAATCACCTAATGAATCAAAAAGCGAACAGTTTAGATCCTGATCAGAAGGCACGAATGGGTCTGCTGATCTGGATCTAAACTGTTCACCGATGCAATAAAGGTGTATCTATGGAAGAAAGGGTTTACTACCATCACCTTTGTGTCAGTCTTGATAATTGCTACATGTAAGATACTATTTTTACCTTCTTCAGGGAGAGCATGAGAAGAAGCAGAGTCGACTTCGCAGATATCATACACAGCAGTATGTCAATGGTAGCAAATGTGACCTGAGCGGGAAAAACCGAAGAACTGAAGTTCGGGTAAGACACAGTAAATGGTAGCTGATGTGATCTGAGCACAGTGATATCAGTTTCTTGCATACTGGATAAGTATTTCCACGTGATTTAAAAATAAGACACGTTTCCCTAGGCATGTTTGCATGTTCATGAGTGATAAGTATCTGACGTAATATATTCAACTTATTGATCCCATTTAGAAAATAAGGTTTGCGTAAACATCAATTTTTCAATGTAATGAACCAAAATTAAGTTTGTAAACATATACACAATGTTATGAACAGTATAAGATATGTAAGAAAAAGTATCTTGCACAAGACATTGGGTAAAGATAGAAAAATCTCTGCAGAGCCTCATTCCCGCAAAAACAGTTACCCCTCGATGTCAGATTTTTTCATCTTCACCTCACACTCATGCAAGATACTTAAAATTTTTCAAACAAGAAGCAAATTCAATGAAAAGAGAAGGCAATTCTAGGATAAAAAACACACACAATGGCACTAAAATAGCTGAGTCTTACAATCAATTTTACCAAGGGAAATCCCTTACCCTTGTCTCTTGTGGTGACCATTGAAGCGGGAAACTCTATAGAACAGAAGTCTGCATAACTCATTCCTTCATTAATAATCCTTTATGGTGTGGTGGAACATTGTAGATCACAGATTACAGTCCAACATGTGCTGAAGGCCACCTATAAACAAAGACCATCTGTTGATAAAGACCACATTTTGTTTGTCATACTGAATGATTTAAAGAACAAAGATCACCTGCCTTCAAAGACCAGTTTTTCATTTTCCCCTGAGTGGTCTTTAAAGACAGGTCTTACCTGTAATTACAAAAATTAATAAAAAAAAATAATGGGCAACAAAACACTACTTAATATACGGATATAGACAGGCTTGTAACTACCAAGTAGGCAGCTGAATCCACATGATTCGACTCAGAAAGCCAATGTACCAGATTGCAATCTTTTTCAAAACTTTCTGTGGCGGAGTAGGTGGGCAAACTTGGAATTCTCATGAACCCATAAACTCCTCCAGCACAATTATGAATCGACATAAATAGAAAGTTGGCTACACTCCTGATAGATATGTTTCATGTATTTCAGTTCATGTGTGAGGAAGGTTCTGCAGATTATATCGCCAGACTGGATGAGCCGGAGACGTGTGTGTACATCATGACGATACACACCATGAAAATCTGTCATCATCCGTTCCTGAAACCCCCCACCCCCACCCAGACTGTCACCATTACCTGCAATCCTTTGCTGACAGTGAATCAGTACCAGGAATATCTGGATCAGTTAGAAGGTTGGTGCAATTGTTTTTCATCAGATATTGCAAAGAAGTCATGAATTTCTCTTTTGTTTGACGTTACCAGCATGACCATTTGAAAATAAGGGCCAGCCACTATAATAAATCAATTGGTGCAGTTATATTTTTTTAATGAAATTATATATTCATTTGTTTGGTTTCAATGGTTAAAAAGAAATTTAGTTGTATTATCTAAAAGGTAATCTTTTGGCAAGGGAGGACAGGATTAAAGAAAATATCATATGGAAGATTCCATGATCTAAGTTAAATGCACACCATTTTAGAGTTGTTTCATAGTCATTATGTTTACTAGTTTGAAACGTTTGCACTTCCATTACTTACAGCCTATGAACAGGCTCAATCAAAACCTAGCATTTAAAACTATTTTCATACTTGTCTTGTGTTTGGTAGCAGGGGAGGTTGTCGAAATCTCCATTTGATGTATCTGTCTATTATTTGTCTCCCTCTAAGCCATGCCCTGATATTTTGTCATGTGTGTGTGTGTGTGTGTGTGTTTGTGGTGTTGGGTTGGGGGTTTAAAGTACCCATGTCATATATCTTAACAATTTTTACAGCAAAAGAAGCTCAGGAAAGATTAGAAGAAGAGAAAAGGAAGGAAGAAAAACTGAAGGAAGAAGAAGAGGAGAGACAAGTGAAAGAAGAGAAGGCCAAATACTTGGAAGAAAATCAAATACCATTAGGTACCAGATGCTTGTAATAACAACATGTCTGTTACCAACAAAAACTACTTTGACATTGAATATCATGTTAATTTTAATGCATTTTCTTTAATAGTTTAGAAGATCTAGAGATGTTTGTAATGGCAGCATTATTGTTAGCAAGATAAACTAGCACGAACATGTATTAATAGGATGTTAATTGAAATGTATTTCATGGTTAAGATGATCTAAAAATTCAAATCCTGGGAAGGCCAAGGCTTATAGCCACACTGAGGCACACTGAGGCACTTGCCTCGGTGATGATTTGAGAAGTTAGGCCAAATAAAATCCTGTGTGTGTTTAAGTTTTATTAAATTATATGTCCAGTATGAAAATTGTATGGCATAAATTTGATTTGTAAAACACCCCAGATATACGCTAAATCACAATCTCCGACAAAAATTCTGGCGGAGCATGACACGAAGCCCCCTAGAAAATCGTTGCCTCTGTGCTACCACTCTGGATACGACTCTGATGCCACAGTTATTTTCAAAATTCACAATTTACATTCATACACAATAGTTTTATTCATGACAAACACAAAATTTATTGTCCACAAAAAGAAGTGATTCGAAACAATGTAGTAGTTGTTGATGCCTTCATTTGATTAAAAATAGATAACAGCCATATACTATGGACTAAAGTGTTAGTAGACGACTGTGCAGTAACGCTATTTTCTGTTGCAGAAGAGACAGGGACAGGCAATATTGAGGGAGTAGATTCTTCTGTAGTTGAAGACGCTGACGAAGATTCTTTGTTCCAGAGTGACTGGTCTACTCTTGCTAGAAATGCCAGAAATGGTTTGAATCTTATTTGATTTATAAGTTTTAAATTTTAAAAACATTACTGGTAATTAGAATTGTAAAAAAAAGACAGTTTCAAAAAATTACAAAAATAGGGATTTTTGGATTCAAGAAAGTTAAAGTTCTGTTATTAAATTGAAAATGATTTAAATGGTTAAGTTTAATCCTATTCCCAGTTGATCGAATCTAAGATGAGGGAACAAGGCCCTTCTTCTGCATTTGAATTATGTGAAAATGTGTTACGTTGGTATTCATTCTTCCTTATTTTGATAAGATTAATCCCATGTTCAGGGCTGAAGGTTATAAAGCTGAGTTTGGAAACCAGTCTCAAATCTCAAGCATCTGATTGGCTGAAATGGCGACTGGTCGCCATTTCAGCCAATCAGATGCTTGAGATTTGAGACTGGTTTCCATGCTCAGTTTTATAACCTTGGGCACTGACAAGCTTTGCCAGTCTCTGAAGATTGATACTAAACATTGTATTCACTGATCGGAATCTACACTGTTCACTGTTAGATTCACTAGGTTATTTTAGACTTAAGTAGCAAACAGTGTTGATCTAGATCAGATGGCATAGATTTGCAGGCTGATTTGGATCTACACTTTTCACCTATGTGATAAAAGTTGTATATTTGGAGTAAAAATTTCGAAAAACTTTTCTTCAGCTGATGGGAGTCCCGTAGAGATGAAGACGATGTTCAAAGTGGTCGAGTCACCCGAAGATCTCAAAGATTTCCTGAAGGATACAATCAGGGAAATGAAGAAGTTACACACTCAGTCTTCCAAGAAAATGGGAATAAAAGAAGGAGAGAAAGAAGAAGAGGAAGAAGATGGAGAGAAGAAGATTAATATACCTCCAGTTCCATCACATGGAAGCAAATCAACTTTAAAGCCGTAAGTGTCAGGTGTCAGGTGTACAGCGGGTAATCGGTAAATCCAGATGAGCCTGCAAATCCATGCAGTTTGATCAGTGTTCACCAATAGGTCAGAAATAAAAAAGTGAAATATGCATATCAGGAATGGCCACATCCAGCAGACACAGCCTCCCCAAAAAGTAGAGAGGAAAAGAGAGTATGGTATTACAATAATTACATGTAGTTTCAAAATGGACGCCACAAACAATTAACGAAAGTGAGAATCTATTGAATCTAAAAACCAACAGTGAAGATACTGATCTGCAGGCTGATCTGGATCTACACTGGTTGCATATAGTATATAGGTTATATCCATTTCCTTGTTCTTTGGTTTTTCTAGTATTTTGATCTGCATTTTACGTTCATATTCTTAAACATGGTCTCCTATTTTTCTATTTTCCTTTAGAAGAAAAGGCTATACAGGGGTTCCACTAGCTGCTGAATCTCAAGGGTCATTGTGTCCATTTTCAAGGGATTCACTCAATTTTAAGCCTAACATACCCCTAATTAAAGGAAAATATGACCCTTCAGCTACAATCCTGGGGCTCAAAATAAGGCATTTTGGAAATTTCAAGGGTCAAAGGATCATCTCCCAGGTCAAATGGATCCCCTGCTAAAGGTCACTTTTGTTGTCCTTGGTCCATTTGTCACATAAATTCCATGTTGATATATATAACTTCAGTATTTCTTCATATTTCTACATCAGACTTTTAAATTATATTGCCTTTGACAACAGGGTCATTATGATGCCAAAATCTTGAGGTAAAGGACACTTGAAGGAGGTATGCTCCTTTTGGTACCTGGAATTTTCGTTCGGACAAAGGACACGAGTGCGGCTCAAGAGTTCAACTGAACACCCATCTAATTCTTATATGCAAAATTCCCAAAACAGTTACAAGTTTAATTATAGAGACAGTGTTTTGTAAATTTATTGTATCGCACTAACAGTGGAATTTTAGTTGTTGAACAGCTCTAAAAACAATTGGATATTGCAGTGTATATTTTTACAAACTGTCAGAAACCTGTAAGCATTGCCAATTTAACTCTATAGCTGTCTAATTTTTGGTAACCAATATTGTGTCTATTCAAATTTATGTCAGTTTTTTTATGGTGTATGATATACTATGATCCAGCTAGAAGTTTGTGTTGCTATTGTTGTAGGTTGTATGCTGATGATGATGATGCTGCTGCCACTGATCATCTTGATGACCCAGAACTGGAGGAGCTAGAAACTGGTAGGTCATACAGTCACACCTGGAAATACACAACATCTTTAGGAATACTGTGGTATCATTTAATTTCGCGGGGAAGAATATTCGCGCAAAAAACGTAAATAGCAAATTCGCTGGGGCATTTATTCGCGCAACTGTATTTTCCTATAAAGAAACACTGTTAAATTGTTTTATTTTGCTGGGGTTGAATTTCATGCTCTTGTCGTAGCACGAAATACGCGAAAATTAAACCCGCGTGAAATAAAATGATTCAACAGTATAAGGAAGTGGTCATAAGTGTAGGACTTGTTGGAAGAACTGCAAGGTTCTTGATATTTTGTTGAAATACAATTTTGTGCTTTTATTGATAAAAGTGAAATGGGAACTTTGAAAGCCACTGAACTCGTCAAATATGAAAATAATCCATATTACCGCCCCTGCGCCTAGCCTTGCAGATTTCAGTGACTGGGACTAAACAAAAAGAAGTCTTATTTTTTTGTTGGTCTTAACTTTGGGTGTTCTTAATGAGGGTTTTTTCTGTTTATGAATATTTAATTGAACAACAGTTGGATGAAAGGATTGTGACTCTGTACTTTAATAGAAACTTGACATTTCTTCCAACCTCAACTAAAATGCATTAAAATTATTAAAAAATATTCTCCTACAACTAATTTTTGAGTAATTCAAGGGAAGTAACCCACTTAATTTGTGTGATTCAAAGGAAGTAACACACATAATTAATTTGTGTGATTCAAGGGAAGTAACACACCTAATTAGTTTGTGTAATTCAAGGGAAGTAACACAAACTTATTAGTTTGTGTAATTCAAAGGAAGTAACGCACCTAATTAGTTTGTGTAATTCAAAGGAAGTAACACACCTAATTAGATTGTGTAAATCAAAGGAAGTAAGACACAATATAAGTTTGCGTAATTCAAATGAAGTAACACTAATTAGTTTGTGTAATTCAAGGGAAGTAACACATCCAATTAGTTTTTTGTAATTCAATGCAGTAACACACCTTATTAGTTTATGTTGTGTTATTTGGAAGTATTACCTGATTGGTTGTTATTATAAGTATTTGGATCATTGGTGTTAATTTAATAATTGAATTTGTAATAGTAATTTATTGCATTCACCAGCATTTAAGAAAAGCCATTAAGGTTGTCTAAATTTTTGAGCATTTGGGAACTATATTTCTTTCATTAACAGGTGCCTTCTGCTCAAACTCTTTAATTTAAAATCATACAGTTCTTAACCCCCACCTTCCCCCTTCACCCCCCACGCGCCAAAATTGTTTACATCATTACCACACTTTTTTCCCTTATAATCAGGCTATATAGGTGCCTTCTAGTAGTGAGCAAATATAAATGTTGCCACATACCTTCATAGACTAATTTTGTTCAATTATAGAAATAAAGACTTTAAAGGAACGTTATAAGAACAGACGGGACCGCCTCACAAATATCAAAAACAGAGTCAAGTCTTCCATGGAGGCCCAGTATGCTTCTATTATAAAAGAAGTAAGTAGTTAGAAAATTTGAATTGCCAGCAGTATACTTGGTCCAAAATTTTGAATTGCTAGCAGTATAATTGTTCCGAAATTTTTATTTGGTAGCAGTATAATTGGTATGAAATTTTGAATTGGTAGCAGTAAAATTGATACCAAATTAGGGCAATTTGAAGAAAAACAATGTCTGAGGGGGATGGATTAATATACTTATCTGGGTGTGAGGTAGAATTGTCATCTGCAGCTATTTAAATTTCACACAGAATTAGTTTTTGTCCAATTATAGAATCCCATGGACTGTGTGGGTTGAATGAATTTATGTTCATTGACTGTTCGCTTATCAATGTGGTATTAGTTGCTGTTTGAAAGGCATTATTAACACTTTATTTCATACTTTTTACACATGTGCCAACAGTGTAGATCCAGATCAGCCGGCTCATCAGTGCTGTCTGATCAGGATCTACACTGTTCCCTTTTAGGTCAGAAATAACCTAATCAAAAAGCAAACAGTGCAGATCATGATCATATGGCACAGATGTGCCGGCTTACCTGGATCTACCCTGTTTGCCCAAGCAATAAAGGTATTTCTATGGCATGAAGGGTTAATGCTAAATAAAAACAGTGTTACCAGTATTTAAATCAGTTTAGGAAGTGCTTACAGAGATATATTTACCATTTGTTAGTCTAAGAAAGATTTCTGTTGAAATGGGACTTGCCTTTTCTAGTTTTATCATCATATTTTGCAAGGGTAAATTTTTTTGCTAAGTTCACACCTGAGTAAGTGCTTGAAATAATCTCCAGTGAAATCAAGCAATTGAATATATAATTTTGTGAGTAAAATACACCTGTACAATTTAAACCTGCACAAAAATATCTTTTATGTCTGCTGCACAAAATTTGATTACCGTAAATTAAATGATACCACAGTATTACATTTTTCAAACCAATTTAATGAACATAATTCTAATTTTTTAAGGCACAAGATGAACTAGCACGTGATGGTATGGAAACGGATGCAGAGATTCAAGAAAACAGGGATGCAATAAAACAGCTCACCAAGACAATAGATGGTCTTCTAAGTAAACTGGATAAAACAGAAAAAGGTCAGTCGATAATATACAGTCGAACTTCGATAATTCGAACACAAAGGGACCAAGAAAAAAGTTATAGAATTATTGGCAGTTCGAAATATCGAAGTTCTGTTGAATGATGTAATTGGATACTATATGTTTAGGTAGTCTGGGTTTTATTGCATTTGTTAACAGTGTAGATCCAGATCAGCCTGCACATCCATTGTATTAAATAAAAGTGATTCATTGATAGAGGATTGAAAAAAAAAAAAAAAAAAAAAATTTACACTTCAGCTGCTCAAACAGATTATATATACAGGTGGTGTGCAGTGTGACATATTACTTAAAGATGTGTGACTACAATAAAAGCGGCTTAGAATTTAATGGATTAACAATCTTTTGACTTGTGACATTGACAAGCATGCACATTTTGCCACGAGTTGCTGCGAAAAATTGTGCAGCCGTTTATTTTTTAAAAAATTCTGTAATATCACAAATTTTTCTAATGATTTTAGTTAAAATTGAGAATATTTATGTGTTTAAATTGAAATTAAATATTTTACAGTGAACTTTAAACAGCCCAAATGTTTTCCTTACCTTAATGAAAATCAAATATCGATTCAATCTTTAATCCTTTATATATTTGTTTTTATGCATGTGTGACCAGAGTAGATCCAGATCAGCTGGCACATCCATGCCATCTGATCTGGATCTGCACTTGTCACATCTTGATCACAAATAACCTATTGAATCAAAAAGCAAACAGTGTGGAACCTGGTCAGCTGGCACTGATGTGCCGCCTGATCTGGATCTACACTGTTTGCCCACACCTTAAAGACTTATATATGGGGGAAAGGGTTAAGTAAGAAATAAATATCCAGACTTGTGACACTTGGGACATTGACACTTTCAGAGATAGCTGCTGTAGATAAAGAATTGGAACAGTTTGCGGAGTACGACAGCGAAGAGAAAGACGTGAAATCTATTCCTCCAGTAAAAGATGATTCCACTGTTGCCTCTGTGAAAGGTGAAGGTCAAGGTTTTTTAACCCTTTTCTTCATAAATATGCATTTTTATGCATGTTTGACCTGTTTGTTTCCTTTAGGAATATAATTATTCAATACCCCAAATTAAATAGCGATACAGGCAACTAAATGCAAAGTGAAGGTGCATTCGGACATTTCCACGTTTCAGAAACGTATGTGGAACTATATGGTTCAATTTTAGCTTAGGCTTTAAATTTGCACACTAGCCCAAGCAAACTGGCCCAAGCGCAAAATACGTGAAAATTAAGCCATCGCAAAATAAAATGATACCACAGTACCTCTCAAACATTGAGTCTACGCTGCTTCTGCTGATAAACTTGACAAAATATTTCTGGAAAGTTGCCAGTAACTTAAAGAGAACTGTGCTCAAGATCATAACTAAATAACGAAATCTGGAGACCAGCCTCAAATCTCAAGCATCTGATTGTCTAAGATGGCGACTTGTCTTCTGTGCAAAATTTGGTCTCCTTTATTTTAATGATACCACAGTATATTAGAACCCTTTACTCCATATTGACAAGTTTTAACACATGTGTGACCAGTGTAGATCCAGATAAGCCAAGGCATCCATGCCATCTGATCTTGATCTGATTCATCTGGTCAGAAATAACATAATAATAAAAAAGTGCAGATCATGATCATGATCAGACTTCACTGATCTGAATTTTTACTCCTGATATTGTGAAGTTCATTTCAAAGTAGCTTTTCAATATAATGTGTTAGCACTGTGTACCTCATATTTTTATTAAAAAAATCATACTTTGAACAGTGCAGTGCACAAATTATATATTATCCCATTCATTAACAAGTTTAATTACATTATATTGTTAGAAAATTCAACATTTGATGCTTAAAAATACATTTTAATTAGAACTGAATAAATTATTGGCGGCTACAATACAGCATTTACTCTAGCTCAGTCTTATTATCATCTTCAAAAAAGAAGCCTTTTAGCTCCTGATCAGCTGGCAAACTGGCAAAATTTGTAAATCTGCCATTAAAGGCCCAATAAACTTGTCTAAATGTTTTTTTTTTCATTGTGAAAATAAATTAACCATGTTGACCCTTTTCAAAGGAAAGTATAAATGACCAAATATTTATGTTCTCAAACAATCCCCAATCATTGAGACCCGATCTGAATTAAAACGTCACAGTATTTTTGTAGCCCACAAAATTACTAACCAATATTTACAATCACTCGGCGAAAAGTTATCGGTTTTTTCCGTACTTGGGCCGTAAGAACGCAGAACGCGGTGACGTCATTCACATAAAAGTTGTAAACACAAAATCATGCAAATATGGAAAGAAAAAGACGAGGAAAAATAGAGATTCTTTAAGTTTTAACTTCAGTTCAAGGTAAACAAAGAAAGATGTAAATGTTATACGACCCATTCCGGTAACGGCTTTTAGTGGGGAATACGTCATCAATTTATGCACTTCTGCATAATTAGCGACCGTCGCCTGCCGAGAGTTGCCGAAAATCAGCTCAGAAAGATTCGCTGTTTGTTTTGTAAACAAGATAAACGATCTGCAAAACATGCTGCAAATCAATAAGATAATACCCTTTTCTTATTGTAAGGTTTATTTTTTGTGTTATTATGCATACAGGTGAAATCTAAAATGTTTAGGTTAATAAAAAATATGCTGTTTGACAAGTTTATTGGGCCTTTAATTGTCAACAATTTTGCTACTCATCGTTAGTGTGTTGTTGCTGCAGTTATTACAGATTTAATCTTTTAAATGATCTTTAATCCATTTTATAACCATACAGTACTGGGATAGTAAAATCAGTTTTAGAGTTAACTCTATCAGAAATGAGCTAGACTAAGAATATGAACAGCTAATGACACAGGAAAGATAACTCCAATGTGTAAAATATTAAAAATGTAAGAGTTTCTCCCCTTTGAAAAAAAAAAGGCATGAGACAAAATAAACATTACATGAGGTTTGATATGACTGAATATTTCATAGAAAAAATAAGTTGTAATTAACCAGGTTTTCTTTAGAAAAATCCTGGTTATTAGATTGGGGTATGTCGTTGGGCGGGCGGGCGGCTGGGCGGGCGTCAACATTTTGTTACGTTTTGTGAAAGTTGCGTTTTTCTCAGTAACCATTCAAGGTACAACTTTGAAACTTAACATAGTTGTCTGACATCACAATACCAATTATCAGGACAAGTTTCATAATCCCTGACTGTATTTTGCCAAAGTTATGCCCCTTTTTTCACTTAGAAATGTTGTTAATTTTTTTTGAAAGTTGTGTTTTTCTCATAACCGTTTAAGGTACAACTTTGAAACTTAATATAGTTGTCTGACATCACAATACCAATTATCAGGACAAGTTTCATAATCCCTGACTGTATTTTGACAAAGTTATGCCCCTTTTTCACTTAGAAATTTTGTTAAGTTTTTTGTGAAAGTTTTGTTTTTCTAAGTAACCGGTGAAGATACAACTTTGAAACTTAACATAGTTGTCTGACATCACAATACCAATTATCAGGACAAGTTTCATAATCCCAGATAGTATTTTGACAAAGTTATGCCCCTTTTTCACATAGAAATTTTGTTAAGTTTTTTGTGAAAGTTGTGTTTACCTCAGTAACCATTTAAGGTAAAACTTTGAAACTTAACATAGTTGTCTGACATCACAATACCAATTATCAGGGCAAGTTTCATAATCCCTGACTGTATTTTGGCAAAGTTATGCCCCTTTTTTCACTTAGAAATTTTGTTAATTTATTTGTGAAAGTTGTCTTTTTCTCAATTACCATTCAAGGTATAGCTTTGAAACTTAACATCATTGTTTGACTTCACAGTACCAATGTTCAGGACAAGTTTCATAACCCCTGACTGTGTTTTGCCAAAGTTATGCCCCTTTTTTACTTAGATTTTTGTTAAGTATTTTGTGAATGTTATCTGTTGATGCCAAATTGCCTGTTGACTCTTAGCTTGGTTTGTGGGTAGCTTATATCAAGAGGCAGCTTGGTATTGATACCCAGGTGTCTGTGATAAAGGTCAAGGTCACTGTTGCTAAAAATGGATATTCAGTTTCCCCTCAATAACTTGAGTTTGCTTTGGCCTATTGGTACTAAACTTGGTATATGAGTAGCTGATATCAAAAGGCCACTTGGGATTACCACCCAGGTGTCTGTAATCAAGGTCAAGGTCACTGTTGCTAAAATAGAAACTCAGTTACCCCTCAATAACTTGAGTTTGCTTTGGCCTATTGACGCTAAACTTAGTGTTAGTATTTTATATCAAAATGCAGCTTGGGATTGCTACCAAGGTGTCTGTGATAAAGCTCAAGGTCACTGTTGCTAAAAATAGAAATTCAGTTTCTGCTCAAGAACTTGAGTTTGCTTTAGCCTATTGACCCCAAACCTAGTGTTGGTATCTTATATCAAGATGCAGCTTAGGATTGCTACCCAGGTGTCTGTGATAAATCTCAAGGTCACTGCTGCTAAAATTAGAAATTTAGTTTCTGCTCAATAACTTGAGTTTGCTTTTGACACCAAACTTAACTTTCTTTCTGTCAGTTTTAACAGTTATCAACCAGATATTTTCTTTATAAAAGTATAAGTATTAAATGAAAACCTGGTTTTCGGCGCGTGGCAACGTTTTTTCTTGTTTTAATTAAACTTTTATAAATGTGTATTTTTTTCCAGTTCAGTGCATCAAGATCAGTTAACCCTTTCCTCCATAAATACGTATTTTTACGCATGTGCGACCAGTGTAGATCCAGATCAGCCAGCACATCCATGCCGTCTGATCAGGATCTGCACTGGTCGCATTTCGGTCAGAAAAAACCTAACAAATCAAAAAGCGAACAGGACAGATCCTGATCAGACGGCACAGATGTGCCAGCTGATCTGGATCTACACTGTTTGCCCACGCAATAAAGGTGTGTCTATGGAGGAAAGGGATGATTTTATCATAAATAATGAATCATATAATGCTGTTATTAACCTGTTCGTTTCAGTAATTTGAGTGTTAAACAAATGCAGATTGATTTATGTGCACCTGCCAACAATATTTAAATAATTGTGAATAATTACTCAAACTATATTATTCAAACAGAAGATATTAAGCCTTTCCACCATATATGGAAATTTTTACGCATGTGCGACCAATGTAGATCCAGATCAGCTGGCACATCTGTGCCGTCTGATCAGGATCTGCACTGTTCGCATTTTGGTCAGAAATACCTATTGAATAAAAAGAGTATAGTTTAGATCCTGTCAGACAACACCCACACAATAAGTATCTATGGAGGAAAGGGTTAATCACTAATTACACCATCACCGGCATGTTCTTTCATTTCTACTTAGATATTACACTTTGATAAAAAAAAAAACAACAACTAAACATTTCTTCATTCAAGTGATTGCATTAAGACTTGTAAAAAATAACCAGCATTGGTTACTGAATGCATCTAATCTAGTATGTTCTATAACTCTGACATTTTAGGTAAAAGGTATAAGCAACATTTAAAAATTTTCGTATTTTATTTGTTTAAGTGAAAGACTAAAAATCCTACACAAATGATAATTTGCATTAACCCTTTCTGCCTACACACATATACACATTTTTATGCATGGGCGACCAGTGCAGATCCTGATCAGATGGCACAGATTTTCATCAGAAATATCCTAATGAATCAAAAAGCAAACAGTTTAGATCCTGATCACACGGCACAGATGTGCCGGCTGATCTGGATCTAAACTGTTCACACATGCAACAAAGGTGTATCTTAAAGGGTTAATGTTTTAACTTTAGTCTGTGGGATATGGCTGTTATTCCATGGACAAACAGTGTAGATCCAGATCACCCATCACATCTGCACTGTTTGCTTTTGAATCATTTAGGTATTTCTGGGCTGAAGGTTATAAAGCTGAGCTTGGAAACCAGTCTCAAATCTCAAGTATCTGATTGGCTGAAATGGCGACTGGTCGCCATTTCAGCCAATCAGATGCTTGAGATTTGAGACTGGTTTCCATGCTCAGCTTTATAACCTTGGGCACTGACCAAGAAGTGATCAATGTAGATCCAGATCAGAGAGCATGGATGAGCTGGCTGATCTGGATCTACAATGCACACAGGATAAAACCCATATATATGGAGTAAAAATGTTAATAGCATTTAATTCTTGCATAGCCATTGCAACAATTCCATGGCCCAATATCATTAAACTAAGATTGGAGACCAGTCTCAAATCTCAAGCATCCAATTGGCTGAAATGGCAACCAGTTTCCATTTCAGCCAATCAGATGCTTGAGATTTCAGACTGGTCTCCAGATTAAATCTTATGATATTGGGCCCATGTTTTATTCCCCTTGATCTCATCAGGTTAGAAGAACTCTTTACATCAGCTGGTAATTGAAATAAAATGAGTGCATATACATTACGGGGCCAAATAGGCGTAAAAATATATTGTGCCCATAATTGTCAATGGCTTAAGGGTCTGTACTGATATAATTAGCCCTAGAGACATTACACGTATATCTTTAAAATCATGTTACGTTGATATTTTGTCTGCTTTTTGAAATTTGCGGAAACAATTAACCCTTGCGACAGACATACTAGTATCTTAAAAATCATGCAATGTTAATTTGTTTTCCTAATACATGTTTGTCGAGTCGTGAAAAATATATCTGATTTTCAAATTGCTGATTGCTTTTACTGCATGTTTAAACATTTGGCTGTTTCAGTGAATGGTTACATTATCAAGGTATTCGTTTTCCCAAAAAGTGAAATTATGAATGAGGTCATATAGCTGATAAATAGGACTGATTTAAGGGGTTATTTGCAGGTCAATTGCATTTGGGCTTAAGATGTTTTTTATGTGTTTTTTCTTCACTTCCTCTGAAACCTGATCAAAAGCTATTTGGAAATCTATTCTTTCATGAAAGATATTTCATATTTATTGGTTTCAACTGCAATAAAATATGATGAAAAATGGACTTTTTTAAAATTAAAGTCACAACGGGTCATAAAAATGATTAAACTGACAAAGGTTTATAAAAACACAAGGTGAGCAAAGAGATTTCTGTTTGCTCTTTGCATGAGTCAGTGTAGACATGGATGTATTCAACCTTTACCTCATAGACACACCCTTATTATGTGGGCAAACAGTGTAGATCCAGATCAGCTGGCACATTTCTAGCCATCTGATAAGGACCTACACTCTCTGCTTTTAGATTCATTAGGTTATTTCTGACCACTATGCGACAAGTGCAGATCCTGATCAGACAGCACAGATGTGCCTACTGATCTGGATCTACACTGTTTGCCCATGTGATATAATGCATAAATTTGGAGTTAAGGATTAAGTAAACAGTTGTCAGATGTGGTTTTCAACAATTTTATCCAACCTAACTTGATGCTGAAACAAGAACTAGAAAGTTGTCTTTTTTTCTGTCAAGTACATGAGGGTGACACAAGTGCTCAGTTACTGAAGACCCACCTAGGCCTAAGATCATTAAGCTAAGATTTGAGATCAGTCTCAGATCTCAAGCATCTGATTGGCTGAAATGGTGACTGGTCGCCATTTCAGCCAATCAGATCCTTGAGATTTGAGATTGATCTCCAGATTTAGTTTTATGATCTTGAGCACTAGTTATGTTAATAACTGGTTTGCATTTGTTAGAGAGAGTATGTCTAAAAAGAAAATTATAGACTCAAGATTTAAAATCATGGTCTTTATTTCTAATTAAAAACTGGGCTGGGTCTAGTGGGAAACTGGGTCGTTCCTTACTTGGATTACTTTTATTTTGAAATATTCATATGGGCAATTTTTCAGTTGGTGTTTGTCATTAATCTTAAAATAATTACCGGCACCAGTCTGTTATATTTTTTGTAATGTTTTTTTCACACAGACAGGTCTCATAATGTGAGAATAGAAAAGCTTTTGTGCCAAGTGATTTGAGCATGTAATTCATGCTTTATAGTTATTATTTGATTTAGATATTTAAAATGCTCATAATTTGTTGATATCGCTTGCTGTACATTATAATTATACAGTTTTGCATACAAATCTTTTTAATAGGTTCCACACCCCTAATTATTGTTATAATTGAACCTACATTGAAGATATTAATTGAAAGTACTACGTAATTAAAGAGTTTTCTGATTCGGAATAAAAGGGACAGAAAGCGCTGAGTTGAGATAAAAGGAAAAAGGTAAGGTCGTACAGCGCCGTAATGTCAGAATTACACTATTTACTCACATCATTTTCTTCTATCAAGGCCAATACAGTTGAATTTTATCTGACATTTTGATCTTTTATTTACCGATTTAACCATAAATTGACACAGTTCATTTGGGTTCTTAACATATTTTCAAAATTAAAACAAAAAGTTGACGTCAAGGGATGGTTTTGGAATTTTGTTTTCTTTTTTTGACATTTTGTAAACATTTGAATTAAATAGAATTAACTAATTATGTCATGAATATAAGTTTCTGATATATACCTGGCATTAAGGGTAATGAAATGGCAACAGAGGTCAAATTCAGTACACATATTTTGTTTGTTAATACAGTGGAATGGGTATTTGAAAGTGCAACGTCAAGCCTATGGAATTTTGTCAAAATGTATCAAAATTTAATCTAGCTGGGTGCTTAAGTTCTGACATGTAGTTTAATCACATCAGATTTGTTTAATTGTTAAATTTTATTTCTCCAAAAAACAAGAATTAGAAAAAAATAAGCATGATTGTGCAGAATTTTGGTATTTTGATAAGACCAATGACTCATCTAGTACGGGTATCACCTCTTTTTTGGTGCAGAGTTCAATGATTTTTCAGCTCAGATTTTAAAAAGAATGGGTTTATAAACTTAATTAAACACAGCAGCACTGTGATAGTAATTGTCACACTGAAGAACAATGCTTTTTAAAACCTAATAGCAATTTTTCCTTTTGATTTTAAAGACATTCCTTGACCGACTTACAAAAGGACTCTTGATTTTGCATAGTTTAATATACTAGTAGACAAATTCTTTAAAAATCTTCTTGATGGTGCTTTAATATTTTGCATTGAGCATTGTCTACCAAGATTGCTCTTTGGGACACTTTAACATATTCTGTTAGCGATTTTTTTCAAAAACACTCTTGACAGAAGCAGTAAAGCCTGGAGCTTTGTTATTAGGCATGGAGCATTATCTAGGGGTCTTCTGTTAGGATAGTTCTTTTTCTCTAGGCTCAGTACTGGCCTGCCTTGGAGTTTGTTTGATTTTAAAATAGGTTTATAAAGGAATACTTCTTGTTCCAAACCACAACCATTAGAGCTTCAATATTAATGGCACTGAGTACCACAGAGGCCCTCAACCTCCCTTGTTCAAGTAATGTTCCATGGGTTAGTAATAGCACTGAGCCCCAGGTGTCACATGTTTAGCATTGCTTTGTATGAGGTATACACCTCTAAACTGTACTCTCCAATACCGGAAGACCTGTGCCCAAGGTTATAAAACTGAGCATGGAAACCAGTCTCAAATCTCAAACATCTGATGCTTGAGATTTGAGACTGGTTTCCAATCTCAGCTTTATAACCTTCAGCCGTACTTAGATTTGATATTTGGGATGGAGCAGCATCTAGAATACATTGTATAATAATGACAGTCTGTAGTTCATATTGGACAATTGCCCCGTGGTGGGGGAGGATGTCACATACTGTACATACATTATAGCAAGAATATAAATTCAGAGCACTTCTTATCTGATCTGTATATAATCTTGAAAAAGGCTTAATGCCGAAACGTCGAAAATAGAGTGAAAAAAGAATGTTATGTTACTTACATTCATTCCTGATAGGATGTAATTTAACTTTATAAAACTAGAATGCTCACTAACTGATATTTGGTATAAAGTATCATCTAGATGTCCTCTGCCAATTCTTTGTAACTGCATAATGTCAACTTCTGTGGCACTCAGGTGAGCGATATAGGATATTCATGACCCTCTTGTTTTAAAACCAACACTCGATACACGTTTAATTTGAAGTCATACTCGAAATTGCAAAATAAACTTGGATGATTTTTGTTTTTCACAAACTCTTATATTGTGCAAACACTTAAAATCTTTAACCCTTTAATCCATGGAATATAACTTCTCATCCCATGGGCAAATTGTGTAGATCTAGATCAGCATGCACATCCCTGTAGTCTTATCAGGATCTACACTGTTTGATTCTTGAACAGAAAAAACCTAATGAATCTTAAAAGTGGATGTGCAGGCTGATCTGGATCTAATCTTGTCACACAGATGATAGAAGCTATCACCATGGTTAACCCTTTACCCCCATGGGATATGGCATTTACCCCATGGGATATGGCATTTACCCCATGGGATATGGCATTTACCCCATGGGATATGGCATTTACCCCATGGGATATGGCATTTACCCCATGGGATATGGCCGTTATTCCATGGGAGAACAATGTAGATCCAGGGCTCAAGATCATAAAACTAAGTTTTGAGATCAGTCTCAAATCTCAAGGATCTGATTGGCTGAAATGGCGACTGGTGGCCATTTCAGCCAATCAGATGCTTGAGATTTGAGACTGATCTCCAGATTTAGTTTTATGATCTTGGGCACAGGTCAGCCTGAGCTTGCATTGGTTATATCTGACCAGGAGTGAACAGGGTAGATCCAGATCATATGGCATGTGGATTTACACTGGTCAACGTTGTGATAAGGCATAAGAAGGGTTAAGTTGCAGATAATTCAGAATTACAGTTCTTTGCTGCCCAGTCAGTTTCTGCACACACTTCTATGAAAACTGAATAGACTGACCTATATTTGAAAAAAGCATTTCCATTACACAAATTCATTGGGTTAAATAAACATTCTAATGCAAAATATTGCATACTTGTTTTTTTCCATATTATAAAATATGCAGAATGTTTATTTTTTGCCTTTTTCACTCTGTGAAATTTGTTTCTAATATTTTACACTGGTAAAACATAACTTGTCGTCTATGATTGTATCATATCCTCTAGAATACTGTTTGTTCAATGTAACTGACAAAATAGTAAATTTTAAGAGCTTCAGTGATTGTAAAAATCATAGAAGTTCGCCCATCTTAATTTGTCGTTATCAAATGAAAATCTCGGTACTTTCGAATTTAAATGCATTTACCAAGTGTATTATTTACACTTTAACAGGAAATTTAAATATTTGCACATCAAAATCGGCCTTTTATCGGTTACGATCTCTGCATTATTGCATATCAACATTGCATGTACGCATTGTGTATGTGAGATTGGCGATGAACAGGCGAATAATGGAAACCTTTTGCTGTACGATACAACAGCGTGAATCTGAAACCCATAATTTCCGTTGTTGAGCATGAAAATTTGTCTTTAGCATTTTCGATGTTAAATTAACCATATAAACATCAAGATGCTCCCTGTTTGTGGTAAACCCCATTTAGCACCAAAGTGCATTTTGATACATTTTCATGAACTATAGGCTTAAAAAAGCGAGTATAAAAGATGAATATATATATAAATTTAGAGCATAGATAATGATTGAAACTTGATTGTTTTTGTAGTGATAATACTAATTTTACAGAAGCCTAAGATCATAAAAGATCATAAAACTAATATTTGAGTCTGATCAGAATCTACACTGTTTGCTTCTTGATCAGTAATAATAAATAGAAGTGACTTATATAGATCTAGATCAGCATAAACCATGAAGTCTGATCTGGATCTGTAGCACATGTGTTAAAAGTTGAATCCATGAATAAAGAAAATTTATACTGTTATTAATGAAGAAAATGCTTTGCTACAAAAATCTTCTTCCTTTATTTACCTATTTACTCCATGGATATGTTTTTCATCACATGGGTGTGCCATCTGGTCTGGATCTACACTTTTTGGTCAGAAATAAACTTCTGAATCTAAAAGCCTACAGTGCAGATCTTGATCAGTTAGCAAGGATGTGCTATAATTTAATGATTCAAAAGGTGAACTGTGTATATCCTGATCAGATGGCAGGGATGTGCTAGCTGATCTGGATCTACACAGGTTGCCGATGGGCTCAAAGCCATATCCTGTGGTCTAATGGTGTTAATTTTATGAATCAGTTTCTTATTGTGATTAAATGTTTTCTTTCTATTGCATTTGTAAGACATCTTTATTTGAATCTTTTTACTTAATGATTATAAAATGCAAAACAAAATTATATTCAATTTCAAAAGAGGTTTTTAATTTTTTACCACAAGGAGCACAGCAAATTGTGAGAAACATATTAGCTTTTTTACTATCTTTGTAAATTATCAATCACTTAAGCATGAATTCATTGAAAAAGGTAATAATTTCTTAAATAACATATTTGACGATGCATTATAATTTTGTACTTATATTATTATTACAAATACAAGCAATTGACTACTGATTAAATCCTTTTAAGTTAAGATTTGCATTATGAGCGATTTTTAAGTGTGCTTTAATGCATATTTGTCTGGGTCAAACAGGTTTCCAACTTAATGAGAGCTGCAATTGGATAAGGGTGTCTTACATTACTTCAAAACGTTAAAAGCAGGTCATACTTATTGTTGGATAAAATAGGCTTTTCAGTGGTCTGAATATTTATGTCCAATAAATTATGATTGAATGGTTTTTAAAATTTTAATTATGAATGATAGTGGTGACTCCCTTAACGGCATAATACGTTTAATTATTGTAACAGATGTGAAAAGAAACCTACGTGGAGTTGAGTGCATGCAATGAGTCACATGACCCTTTCTTCTATATTTATGTCTTTATGGCGTGGGCAATCAGTGTAGCTCCAGATGTATGGATGTATGGCACATCCGTACCATCTGATCAGGATCTGCACAGTATGCTTTTTGATTTGTTTGGTTTTTTGATCTGACCAAAATGGGACCAGTGATCTTGATCTACACTGGTCACACATGCTTAAAAATCTGTATATTATATAGAGGAAAGAGTTAACAGCATAATTTAGTTTAATTATTGTCACAGATGTGAAATGAAACCTCCATTGAGTGGATTGAAGTGCATGGAATGAGCCACATAAAAAGATGATCTTAACTTTTATAAGTAATGCCTCATCTACTTTCACTGCATATTCCAATTATATGCTGCCCCTTTTGTATGCTCCCCGAAAGGTGTAGCATATAGTTGCTACAATGTCCTTATGCCATTCTATCATTTTGTCATTCCACCATTTTGACTTGTCTGAGAAATAATTTGAAGACTAAAAAAGGTACTGACTTCAGGTCCCAAGGTTATAAAACTGAGTTTTGAAACCAGTCTCAAATCTCAAGGATCTGATTGTCTGAAATGGCGACTGGTCGCCATTTCAGCCAATCAGATGCTTGCAAGTTGAGACTGGTTTCCTTGCTCAGTTTTATAACATTGGGCACAGACTTGGGGTGTTAAATGATCTTATTTGGGGAAAGTGAATGTGCTAGAAGCATAACTCTGTGTCATGTATTTTTGAGTTATGCCTCTTAGTAAGGAATTTGAGTTAGGTCTCTCATCTCCGTTTTATGATCTTGGGACCAGAAGTATAATTGCTACAGGCTTGAGACTTTAAACAGGTCATGGAAGAGATATATTTCAGGGAATTTTGGTTTATATGATTTTTGGGAGCCCAAAAACATGTCTGATATGATACAATGTTGGGAACTGAACATTTTTCTCACTTTAGGTCCCGCAAAGACAGATAATGACGATGATGATACCCGCGTGAAAGTACGAGTAAGTCGAATAAAGAAAGGAGACAAGACGTTGTTTGGGAATGAAGTGAAAAATAAACAAACAGAAGAGCTGGAAAGAAGTGTACAAAAAGAACTGGAAAAAGCAGGACTTACAAGTGGAGGTAAGCTGAAATTTATTTAACCCTTTACTCTATATATACCCATTCTAATGGTTGTGTGACCAGTGTAGATCCAGATCAGCTGGCACATCCTTGCCATCTGATTAAAATCTTAAATCTATACTAGTCACAACTTGGTCAAAATAACCTAATGAATCTAAAAGGGAACAGTGTAGATTCAGATCAGATGGCACAGATGTGCTGGATGGTCTGGATCTATACTTGTTGCACACACGTAAAAACCCATAATTATATATATGGAGTAAAAGGTTAATTTTTGTGGCTTTGTGATTTTCTTAAATGTGAAAACCAGGTCTCAAGAATTCGGTTTAAAACTACTTATTCTGAGTGGTTAAAGACAGTTTGATTGAGCTTGTATGAAATTATAATACAAATAGAATGGGATCTTTGCACACAGCGTTAACATCTTCTAGTTTTATAATTATGAAAGTCTTGTGATTATAATAGTGAGACTTAATTGTGAAGAAAACTTTGATGTGTGGCCCAAGATCATAAAACTAAATCAGGAGACCAGTCTCAAATCTCAAGCATCTGATTGGCTGAAATGGCGACTGGTCGCCATTTCAGCCAATCAGATGCTTGAGATTTGAGACTGGTCTCCAATCTTAGTTTTATGTTCTTGGGCCCTGGTCTTACCAAAATAATGTTCTGCTATATGTTGAACTTAATTTGATGGGACATTTGTGCGATAGTGTTTACAGTTCCTTGTTACTTTTTCAGACAAAATACAAGTGAAGATTATAACAACAGGATTTATTGATGATGAAGACAATGTACATGTTCTGTCTGAACAGGAATCTGAGACTTTTAGGAATCTCATTGTGGACATGATTGTAAGTTTTAACCCTTTATTCCATGGCTGAAGATTATAAAACCAAGATTGGAAACCAGTCTCAAATCTCAGGCATCAGATTGGCTGAAATGTTGGTCGCCATTTCATCCAATCAGATGCTTGAGACTGACAGTGTAGATCCAGATCAATGGAACATCAGTGCCATCTGATAAGAATCTACACTAATCCTTTTTTGTCAGAAATAACCTAATAAATCTAAAAGCAAACAGAGCAGATCTTGATGAGACATCACTAATGTGCCAGCTGATCAGGGTCTAAACTGTTTGCTCATGCAATAAAGTGTATCTATGGAGGAAAGGGTTAATAGTGAATTATCTGATCTTCAAATCCGAAACCTTGTCCATAGCCACCTGCATTGATTAGACTTATTTCTGTTGGTACAAAACTCTAGCTTATTTTAAACCCCAGTTACACAGAGCCATCGGTGATCGATCGGTAGTTTTTTTAGCAAAATAATGGAGAGAACCGATGACAAGGGATTTATCACCGATATCAACTATTGGTCACCTATCAATTGTTATTGGGGAAAGATGAGTTTCATCGGTGAAAAATAACCGATGGGGATTTTTAGACATGTTTAAAATTCTCTATCGGTGAAAATATTATACAAATAACTGATCGACAACTTGTCTACAACCGATCATCACCGATCGACAACCTGTCTACAACTGATTTCACCGATCGACAACCTGTCTACAACCGATATATCCGATGGGCCACCGATAAGCAGATGCTTACCACCGATAGAACAAAAAAGATGAGAATTAATGTTTACCAGCAAGCCATGAAATATCTTTTTAACCGATGAACACTTGTCAATCACCGATGGTTGGTTACACAGAAAACCAGAAATAAAATAACGCATGACAATCGATCAAAACAGCGACTTACCTAAAATAAAACAACCGATTGGTCACCGACCGTCTGTGTAACTGGGGCCTTAGATACCCATCTAAATATATCTGTAGTGTTAATAGCCAGAACCTTTGATCATAAAATTTTAACTGGAGACCAGTCTGTAAACTCTAGCTTTTGATTGGTTCATTTGGAAACTAGCCTTAATTTCAGCCAATCAAATGCTTGAGATTTGAAAGTGGTCTCCTGTTTCAGTCTTGAGATCTTTGGCAAGTTTATTCATACACTCAATACAATTTACAAAGTTCACATGAGGCCAGGAAGCATCCTGATTGAAGTGAAGTGACATTAATTTGTGGTCTTCTGGCATGTTGTTGTTTGAAACATGTTTTGGTTATTCAACACATTCCCGTTAAATAATTGAACAATATTTGAAAAATAACATAAATATTTCACAAACAGTGACACATCTTTTAATGTGTTGATAATAGTGTCTTGAAAGTTCTGAGAATTAAACCCTTTCCTCCATATATACGCGTTTTATGCATGTGCGACCACTATAGATCCAGATCAGACAGCACATCTGTGCTGTCTGCTCAGGATCTACACTGATCGCATTTTGGTCAGAAATAACCTCATGAATAAAAAAACGAACAGTTTAGATCCTGATCAGTTGGCACGTCAGATGTGCCGGCTGATCTGGAATCTAAACCTTTTGCCCTTGCAATAAAGGTGAGTCTAAGAAGGAAAGGGTTAAGTGCACAGGTCAGGCACATTTTGTTAACCTTTTACTCCACAGATTCAGCTTATAATCCGTGTGTGACCAATGTAGATCCAGATCTGCGTGCATATCAGTGCAGTCTGATCAAGATCTGCACTATTCAGTTTTAGATTTCATTAGACTATTTATATTTTCTGTAATGAAGCAAACAGGTTAGATCATGATCAGTGCATGTATATTCAGATTTATCTGGATCTGCACTAATTGCCTTTGTGATGAGAATTATGAGAAGATAGATGCACCTGTATTGTGTGGGCGAACAGTTTAGATCCAGATCAGCTGGCACATCCGTGCCGTCTGATCATGATCTAAACTGTTCGCTTTTTGATTCATTAGGTTACTGACCAAATTGCGACCAGTGCAGATCCTGATCAGACGGCACAGATGTGCAGGCTGATCTGAATCTTCACTGGTCGAACATGCGTAAAAATGTGTATATATGGAGGAAAGGGTTTAAAAAAATCAGAATGTATCATATTAACCAGAAGAGGTGATGGGAAGGACAAAATCTTGTTAAGTATAGAACTTGAATAAACTTCTACAAGTCACTGCCCTGTAACACTGTATTGTACTTATGTATCAAATTGGTGACACTTTACCATTTCCAGTTTGTTGTATTGTTACAATGTAGAACATTTTTGATCAATTTTCAATGTGTATCATTTACTGGGTGCAAGAGGTTAGAAAATGAAATAAAACTTGAATTTTTAACCAACTTACCAAGTTTTCTTGAGAAAACCATGGTTATTAGATTGAGGCATGTCATTGGTGGGACGACATCAACATTTAATTAAGTTTTTGTTTATTCCTTTCCTCCATAAATATGCATTTCTATGCGTGTGCGACTAGTGTAGATCCAGATCAGCTGGCACATCTGTGCCCTCTAATCAGGATGTTAATTGGTCGCATTTTCGTCAGAAATAACCTTACGAATCAAAAAGTGAACAGTTAGATCCTGATCTGAATCTAAACTGTTGGCCCACGCAATAAAGGTGTTTCTATGGAAAGGGTTAATTCTTGTTTACTTATTTATCTGCAGGGAGGTCACTCTGAGGTGGACAGAGAACAGGCCAAGCATGACCAGCAGGAAGAAAACTACAGCTTTGTGTGGGGAAAAGACTCTACAAGTTATCCACAAACCCCGGCAGTAGGTCAGACTGGGCATCAGGTAGATACTCATCCTCATGGTACACTAGAAGCAAATACAGAGACACAGTCTACAGTACTAACAGAATCACAGTCTCATACAGGAAGTGATGTCACAGCAAGTGATGATGTTTTAATAGAAGATGAGGAGGAGTCATAGATGTAGTTTTAATCTGAAGAAGTGGAAATATTGTTGCTCATTTAACTGAGTATTTGAAGTAGTGTGAAATAAAATACAGCAGATTAGTTAACTTTTAAGCTAAAAAATGAAAAGGTATCAAAATAATAAAACTGAAATTTAAGATCTGTGTCGAAGATCAAGCATTTGATAGGTTCATTTGAAGACTTGTCTCAGTTTCAACAGGTCTCTAATCTCAGTTTTATGATCTTTGGCCTTGATGTTTTTAAGAAAAAAGTAACCACTAATATAAATGGTCTAGTTTGATCATCAACTTAAGTTGAGTGGGAAGGAAAGCGGGAAATTTGTATGCGCATGCTTGTGATCAAACACGCTCTAGTTAAAACTGTAGTAGTGTATTATGTATTTCAAGGTCAGGTTAGATTATCGTGCTGACACATTTCTGAAAGTGTACTATAGCCATGGTACCTTTTCATTACAGTTAAAATGCTACAATGATATCAAAATCGATAACGCAAAAATGCAAAAGTGTGTTCGACATGTTTTTACTTTTTGACGCCAATTTAAAACTAAAGCAACTAGCGTGCAACCGTGCATTGAGCTTTATTTTAAAAAATTACGTCATATCCTCCGACTACAGTCAGTTTGATGCGACAATAGATGATCTACAGAAACAATAGTTGATGATCAAACTAGGTCAATATAAGTCTATAAAGGATGTGTTTCCATGTTTTTCATCAAGTATATTACTTGCCGAAGCTACAGTTGGTAATACTAGTATATTGTTGGAAGCTGGAATCATCTAATCTGTTAGGAGAAAGACAACATTATATAGATGAAATTTTCTTGCCCGCATGATTGGTGTTTCTCACTTCTCGGAGCTAAATTCTTGAGTACTCTTTACTCCATATAAACACATTTTAATTCTTGTATGACCAGTGTAGATCCAGATCAGTTGGTTCATCTGATCCACAGTTGTCGCATCTTTGACAAAAATATTCAAAAGAATCTTAACAGTGTAGATCATGATCAGATGGCACAATTGTGCCAGGTGGCCTAGATTTACACTGTTAGACGATGCAATAAAGTTGTATCTATGGTGTAAAGAGTATACATACACACATAAGAAAGGAATTGTAAACATGAAAAACAATGTGTTCCATGGTTTGTGATATTTTTGTATTTGTAATTTGTAAGATTTGGAATCTATTTATCAGATATATTTGTTTAATACGTCATAAGGTATAGAAGATTGTTTTGCTTTATGTTTTCTTGATTTACCGTATATTCCCTATTAAACGTCCCCGGGGGCGTTACATTTTGCAAAGGGGGGGGGGGCGTTTAATAGAGACCAACTATTGACAAAATGTAGTTTTCAATAATTGTGTTATTTTTAATAAATAACTGTAGGAAACAATTTTGTCATTTTCCTAGAACTTATTTTTAAAAAACTTAACCTGAAATGAAATTTTTCACACCGAAATGATTATTATGAGAGATTAAAGATCGTCATGTCATGGTGTCACTCGTTTACTTTTGAAAAAAGACTGGGAGGGCGTTTATTAGGGGAGGGGCGTTTAATAGGGAATATACGGTAATCATAATTATGTGCAAATTTTGGGAAATTTGTATGTTTAACTCAGAAGTAAAACATTTTGTTAATTTTGTTATATTGTTATTTAAATAAAATGGGGATTAAATTAAATTATCATATCTCATAAATCAAAAAGTGAACGGTGGAGATTCTCATAAGATTGCACCCATATGCCAGCTTATCTGGATCTACACTGGTTGCCCATGCGATAAAAGGTCTATATATGGATTAAAGGGTTGAGTGAGATTTAAGCTGGGAACAATTCATAATGATGTGTTACTTTTTGGTATTTTACTGCTGATTTTTAGACTCCAAAGAGAATTGTTTTATTTCTAAGTTCTTTTTCTTTTCCTTTGTACAAATTTGAACTGTGGACTTTACCCTTTCCTCCATTTATACGCATTTTAAAGCATGTGCAACTGTGCCCAAGGTTATAAAACTGAGCATGGAAACCAGTCTCAAATCTCAAGCATCTGATTGGCTGAAATGGCGACCAGTCGCCATTTCAGCCAATCAGATGCTTGAGATTTGAGACTGGTTTCCAATCTCAGCTTTATAACCTTCAGCCCTGATGTAGATCCAGCTAGCACATCCATGTCATCAAATCTGGATCTAATCTGGATTTCTTGGTCAGAAATAACCTAATGAATCTAAAAGCAAACTGTAGATCCTGATCTCTTTGCCCACGCCATGAAGGCCTATAAATGGAGGAAAGAGATTAATTCATTAATTTTCCGGTGTCTGTTTTTTTCCTTGTTACACTTTGATAAATTTGATTGTTTTTACATTTAAAAAAATTGTATATAAGATCGATTGGTATCATTTATTTTAATATCTCTAGTCAATTACATGAAAATTTCTGAATACGTACTGTGTTCTGTTGGTCACAGAATGTCTGTTGAATCTTTTAGTGGTATATGTATTTAAATTATTTTGTGTTTGAATTATTCATAGCGTAAATTGCGTAGATCTTTCGTTTAACACTTTACCCTTAATACAAGGGTTTTATTGCATATGCCAACAGTGTAGATCCTGATCAGCTGGCACAACTGTTGTCTGATCTGGATCTACACTGTTTTCTTTTTGTCAGAAATAACCTAATGAATCTGAAAAGTAGATCCTGATCAGATGGCACAGATGTGCTAGCTGATCTGGATCTTCTGTTCACACATGCGATGAAGGTCCGGTCGATGGAGTACAGGGAAACATTGAAGTGGAAACAGAACTTTAAAATGAATAGATTGATTAAACCCACTACTCTGTGAATATGACTTTTTCCAGTGTGCAACCAGTGTAGATCAAGATCAGCCAGCATTGAGTTCTGTCCATGAGGCGAACAGTGTAGATTAATATGCAGGCGGATCTGGATCTACACTGGCCACAAAAGGGATATAAGTCATGTCCGTGGAGTAAAGAGTTAACCTTTTTCTTCATGGATACACCTTTTCTGTGTGGACAAACAGTGAAGAATTAGATCACCTGTCACATCTACTGTGGTATCATTTTATTTAGCGATGGCTTAATTTTCGCGTATTTCGCGCTCGGGCCAGTGCGTGAATTTAAAACCTAAGCTAAAATTTAACCAAAAAGTTCCGCATACGTATCCGAAACATGCTATGTCCGAATGGACCTACAATTTATATATAGTTGCCCGTATCGCAATTTGATATAAATTAGAAGTATCGAATAATTTCATTAATAAAGAAAATGAAATTAGTTATAACTGTCAAATTTCTTTTGGAATATGCTTAATGTTACTTCAAAACTTGAACGACAATTTAGTCCGCGCATTTAGGTCAGGTCACGTTTTACCACACAATATCGTTGTCATCTCATTTTAAATTTATCAACACCTTTTTGAGTAACTGTTTCGCAATTAATTGACACTTTAGACCATAAAACGGGTACGAAATTTAACATGCCAATTATGATATGAATGGTCCAGATAGATGGATCAAACGGGTTGCGTGTCAATTAGCTGCGCCGAATAAACAGCGGTCTGATAGTTGACTAACAAAGGAAGTGGTAATTGACAGGGGGCCAACTGACACATGATTACCTCGCGTGTTCATATAAACAATAGGTATTGATAACAGTTGGTAAAATATCGATAATTATTTTTTTTTTGAAAATTTGGATTTGCGCGAATTTACGTCCGCGCGAAACAGTCTTTTTCGGCGATTGCGCGAAATTTCGTGCCAGCGAAATTAAATGATACCACAGTATATGATCTGATCAGGATCTGGATCTACACTGTTTGCTTTATGATTTATTAGGTTATTTCTGACCCGGAGTAAAGAGTTAAACAGGCTGTTCCACATTTTGCCATAATTATTAAAGACTATGCTCAATTCCAATTATGTATACACTGGTGGAAATCCATTGTATTATACTAATTTGTAAATTGTGTGATTTGTTTTAAATGTTGATAGTTACGGCTCATCATTACTTTGGCGATTCTCTATTTTGTGCTTCATGCTGCTATGTAACTATACTATCATTGAATTTTCATTGAAGTGCCTCATTTCAATTTTCTATCACAGAGTTGAATTACCCCTTTAGTCTATGGGATATCACTATAGTGGAGTCTAATCTACATCTACAGTGTTAGCTTCTTGGTCACAAATTACATATTGGCTCTTAACCCTTTCCTCCATAGATACACCTTAATTGCGAGGGCGAACAGTTAAGATACGGATCAGCCGGCACATCTGTGCTATCTGATCAGGATCTAAACTGTTTGCTTTTTTATTCATTAGGTTATTTCAGACCAAAATGCGACCAGTGCAGATCCTGATCAGGTGGCACGAATGTGCTGGCTGATCTGGATCTACACTGGTTGCACATGCGTAAAAATGCATATTTATGGAGGAAAGGGTTAAACAATTAGTGTAGATCTTGAACAGATGGCATGGGTATGCAGGCTGATCTGGATCTACACTATTCACTCATGTGGTGGTAGGCATACCCATGAGGTAAAGGGTAATTGAAGTAGGGATGCACTTGTATTTCGTGGGTATGAAATTTTGTGGTTTTCCGTTAAATGTCTTGCTGGTGGGTTTATGAATTTATGGATTTCAATTTTCTAAAATATGTTGTAAGTTCAATTCCATTATTTTGTGGTGGTCTTAAATTATGTGACACAATCTGACCATAAAATCAACAATTATTTACCCACTGAATTAGTCATGGACTGTTCTTTCTGTCAATCTTAGCCAGCATAGAAGTGCGGTTGGCCTGAAGGTTATAAACTGAGATTGCAAACCAGTCTAAAATCTCAAGCATCTCATTGGCTGAAATGACGATGCTTGAGATTTGAGACTGGTTTTCTTTCTCAGTTTTATAACCTTGGAGCCTGATCTGGATCTAAACTGTTCTAATTTAGATTAGATTATTTCTAATCAAGAAGCAAATAGAGTAGATCCAGATCAGAGAGCATGGATGGGCCTGTCACCCATTAAAATTTAACCCTTTCCTGTATAGATACGCATTTCTACGCATGTGCGACCAGTGTAGATCTAGATCAGCCGGCACATCTGTGCCGTCTGATCAGGATCTGCACTGGTCGCATTTTGGTCAGAAATAACCTAATGAATCAAAAAGCGAACAGTTTAGATCCTGATCAGATGGCACGGATGTGCCGGCTGATCTGGATCTAAACTGTTTGCCCTAGCAATAAAGGTGTATCTGTACAGGAATGGGTTAAGGCATATCCATGGAGAACAGTGTAAATATTTTTATTAATTTCAGTGGCCAGCCAGTTGTTATATTGAATGGTCTGACATGAACTAATATTAAAATGTTAGGGTGTTGGGGGTGAGGAAGAACCTTAATTACATGTTAATAATGAACTTGATATTTAATTACTTATTAACCCTTTACCCAATAGGATGTGGCTTTTATTCCATGGGCAAACCATCTGATCAGGATCTGGACTGTTCGCTTTCAATTCATAAGGTTATTTCTGACCAAGAAGCCGCCAGTGTAGGTCCTGGTAAGAATGCACGGATGTGAAGCTGATCTGGATTCACGCTGGTGGCACATGGGATAAAACCTATATATATGGAGTAAAAGGGTCCTTCTGAGACAAATAGGTTCTTCTTATTCTAAATCACAGAACTATTTCAACTACGCATATTTGCAGTAAATCCCTTGGTTGACACAATCTGGACCCATCTTCATAACATTAAGATTGGAGACAAGTCTCGATTTCAGCCAACTGATGCTTGAGATTTGAGACTGGTCTCCAGTTTTGGATCTTGTGAACAGAGTTATTAGTCCCCTAACAGTTTCATCGCATAAAATTCCAGTCATTTAAAATATACACTAGCTATCTGGCACACATTTTTGATGGGGTATTTCACCAGCAGGGGACCCATGTATTGTGTGCAATACTCTGATAGCCTTGTTGATAAATACTGCTTCACTATGTCATGCATACATTCTTAAGCTATGTAATTTTAACACTTCAGAAGAAACGTTTTCAATCGGAATTCCGAACAGTAAAGTTTATTAAATTTATATTTTACGTACGCTTCAGGTTATTTGAGTGCTTGATGTCTGCCTTTAAATTCTATGTGTTCTGCGGGATTAACCCTTTACTCCATGGGATATGGCTGTTCATGGGCGATCAGTGTAGATCCAGATCAGCCAGCTTGTCTGTGCAATTCAATCCGGATCTACATTGTTTGATTTTTTTTTCATTAAGTTAATTCCAACCTAGAAGCAAACTGTGTAGATCCTGATCAGATGGCACAGATGTGCTGGCTGGTCTGAACCTACACTGTTTGCCCATGGGATAACAGCCATATCCCATGTTCGTACATGCAATGAAACATGTATATATGAGGTAAAGGGTTTATGTTCATATAAAATGTAATATTTATGTTGTGTTAATTTTTTGTTGAATTAAATATATATTTTAGTTTTTTTTTTCAAGTTATTTGTTTGTAATAACTTATGTTTTTTCTCTTAAATTTCATTCTGACTGTACTTGCCTCCAACAAAAACCTACACATTTAAAGTTTTAGGATAGTTAAATTGAAACCAATCACAGATGAATAGTACATCCTGAAATCGGGTTTGTCAGTTAGTCATAACTGGTATTTACTTGTTGAACTTAGAAAAAACATGTTTGCCTTAACAATTTAATCCTTTGCTCCATATTTATGGGTGTTTTGCATGTGCAACCAGTGTAGGTCCAAATCAGCTAGCTCATCCATGCCATCTAATCTGGATATACACTGGTAGCATTTTGGTCAGAAATAACCTAATGACTTGAAGCAAACAGAGAAGGTACTAATCAGATGGCAGGGATGTGCTGGTAGATCAGGATCTACACTTTTTTTGCAAATGAATAAGAGCCATATTCCATGGATTTATGGGTTAAGTTCTAAATTACTGAATGGACTAACCTTTTTATCAAGTTAGTCTAGTGCCCAGGGTTATAAAACTGAGCATGGAAACCAGTCTCAAATCTCAAGCATCTGATTGGCTGAAATGGCGACTGGTTATAAAACTGAGATTGGAAACCAGTCTCAAATCTCGACTGGTCACCATTTCAGCCAATCAAATACTTGAGATTTGAGACTGGTTTCCATGCTCAGTTTTATAACCTTGAGCACAGTCCATTAATTGTTCATAGGGGTATTTTACACTAATTTATTAACTGAATTTATTGACTGAAAAGCTAACAGTGTAGACCTGGATCATACTTAACAGATTCATGGATTTCAATAGCTTTTGAAAACCAGGGTTCATCAGACCCCTTGTTTAGAATTATCAGGGGGTCATAATCAGATGTTCACGAGCCATATCTTGTTTTCAGTGAACTTTACTAGTGATAAATTTTCTTTAACTTCATATTAACTTATTTTTTTTTGGTTCAAGTAAACATTAACTTCATATTTGTAAATGCAAAAGACACACTATCTGTATTCTTGAAAAATTTGACAAATTTTCCTAAATTCTCCTGCATAAAAATGACCCCATGCTCAGAATTTGGTGGGGTCAAAAGTGAAAAATCTCAAATTTGCTAGCATCAGAATGCAAGAATCTGCATCAATTTAAATCACTGAGATGCTCTGGGTCTACACCGTTTACAAGCAGGATAAACCTTGTTTAATTTGTTGTGTTTTTTTTTAATTTTTAATTTGCGTTGGTTAAAATGTGGGGGGTAAACTATATTTTATTTTATGTTCATTCTTTGTCAGCTTGTACTTAAAAGTTGATCTTTAAAGTACATTGTATTGTAGGCGTACCAATTATTTTATTTTATCTGTTTTGATTTACTTTCTAACCAGTCAATTTTTCTGTAATTATTACATTATATTTTGATTCATCTGGTTTTTAAAATATAGAAAACCATCCTTATGCTTAGTGAACTGAAAAATGTAAAACATTCCTGTTTTCAATCAAAATTTTTAAATATAATTGTTATTGTAATTGTGTTTGTGGCTGTTTTGTATTAACTGGTATTTTGAACACTATTATGTTAAGCCACTTTATAGAAATTAAAGGGCGAAAGATAAAGGTATTCCAGACTTTTTGTTTCTTTTCGAGTAATGTTACAATATACCCTTGATGTTTTTTAAGTAAACCAGAGCCAGAAAGGATTTTACAAGGTTTTAACTTCAGAGTCTACTTCTGGTCTGATCAGTTTCCACTTCTGGTCTGGTCCCAAGGTTATAAAACTGAGCATGGAAACCAGTCTCAAATCTCAAGCATCTGATGCTTGAGATTTGAGACTGGTTTCCAATCTCAGCTTTATAACCTTCACCCCTGATCTGGGTCTACATCTTGTCTGATCTGGGCCTACATCTGTTCTGATTGCAGTCTACATATGGCATGATCATGGTCAACATCTGTTCTGATTTGGTCAACATCTGGTCTAATCAGGGTCTACATCTGGTCCAATTGGGGTCTACATCTGGTACATTCGGGGTCTACATCTGGTACATTCGGGGTTAACATCTGGTCCAATTGGTACATCTGGTACATTCGGGGTCTACATCTGGTACAATCAGGGTTTACATCTGTCATGTTTGTGTTAAGAGGTTTGAATGTATTTGAAAGAAAAGAGTGATGTACTACCGCTAAATCAGGTAATATAAAAGGAATTACGATTTCGTCAACTGTTATTTACACCAGGGTCTATCAATTTATTGAAAATGTTAACACTGATCTGATAATTAAATGCATTTACAAAATAATGATCATTTAAACCATCTGTTTTATTTTCTCCTAGGCCTTCCCTGCAGTTTTCAAAATTGATAATTTGTAGTATGTTGAACATAAGTTATACATGTATATAACTACATTTAAGGTGACAGTATTGGAATAAACCGTAGTTCTTAAAGTTTCTTCCCTAAAAAATCCAAGAACAAATTTTTATGGTTATTTAACAATGGCTTTGTAATTTGTGAATTTGCTGCTTTACGCTTTTGCCAAATGCATATGAATTGTATCTTATATACGACCAGTGTAGATCCCGACCAGAACATCCATGCTTTCTGGCCTTCTGGTCAGAAATAACTTAATAAATCAATCTGATCAGACTGCGCGGAATCAAAACGCGATCAGAGTAAATTTCTTATCAGATGGCATAGATGTGCCGGCTGATCTGGATTTACACTGTTTGCCCATGGGATAACAGCCATATCAAATAATCTATTAATTAACTGTAAAACGATGCCATTTACTGGCTTAAAAAGTATGAAATTTTGAGACTTGACGTATGTTCTCTATGGTAGAGTTAGACTTTAAAAAACTATTGCATATTTAAAATTAAAAAATACCAAGTTTTATAAGCTTTAGAATTAATGTCTATCCTACATCAAACGGTTTCAAGTGTCAGGTGTTAATAAATCATTACTTAACCAGTATTGTATTGTATGTGCCTTTTTAGTAATACCTTGCGTGTTTGAGCGGTGTAAGGCAAGGTAATGCACTATCACATGTCTTATTTCAAGCCCCTAATTACAGCACTTGTTAATTGATCGGCTACAGATGCATAATGAAATATTGAAATGAAATATTTCTTCTGCAAATCTGACCGAGTCATGAAGAAAAGACAAATGATAAGTATCAAATAAAATGGGGTTTTCTGCGGACTTATGATTCTGCACGGCCTTTAAACTACCGATACCCATTTTATTCTACATTAAACGTATATGGTTACAGTTAAAGCGAATCAAAATGAAATTCATCACTGTGTAGCTAACATATTATGGAGCAAAAATCTACTAAAATGTGTATTTTATTGTATTTGAAGTAAGCTGTGGATTCAAGCTTGCCATTTATTTCAATTTTTATGTTCAAAAAAACTTAAATTATCATGAAATTCGACTTCCAAGAGTCATTACGCTTACATAACCTTAGTTTTATTTCACTTGAAATGCATTAAACTTCTTCTAGCTGTGAAAATGGAAATCAATCTCAACTGTATAGAATTATGTCTTCTTAAACAAAGTGAGGGGAAATTTAGTCTGACGTTTTTATTTGTCCTCATTTTAATTAGTTTTTAGGTAATATTAATCACGATACCCCGTCCTGGGCCGGATAATCCAGACATAGTTATAAAAATGTGTAGATATAGATCAGACTGCGTAATTTTGTCAATGTTTGCTGCTCGGTTCCGGTCAGAAATAACCTAATTAATCTAAAAGCGAACAGTGAAAATCCTGATCAGACTGCACGGATGTCCAGGCTGGTCTGTATCTACACTGGGCGCCCGTGGGATATAAGTCATATACCATTGAGTAAAAGGTTCAACTAATGTTTTATCTGTGGGATTTATCTGGCAGCCAATGCATTTGTGGGTCGTCCAAATAAAACCGGTTTTCTAGCTACGGACCTGTTAAAACTGAAACTCTTCAATCAGGGTTGGCGTGAGTTTGTCGGGCACGGCATTAAGGTCGTACAACCGCATGGCAAACGATGTAGTACTTCGGTGATCTTCGGTTAGTCTCGGTAATTATCGATCAGTAAACTGAACATGTTTCATCATGGGATCGTTTTCGCGATTTGGAAAATGTCAATTTGCCGTAAAACCTAAATGCAATATTTTATTGCCTGTTGGTACAATAAAAAACAATCAATTAGCTATATTGTGCAAGTTTTTGTTAGACATGACATCGTAACTAAAATTTAAGTCGTCGCCAATCTTGTTATTTATTAAAATTTATGATGTATCTAGATTTCGAAGTATTTGTAAATAACATATATTTTGGAGATAAAATTTCGAATAATTTTATCTGTCAAAATGTTGCGTAAATTTTGAAATAAGCCCATATTTATATTGAAAATATAGAGTGACTGTGCGTTAAATTAGCGTAATACAAACCTAGAAGGTGAATTATTAATGACACTTTGTAAATTCCAGTGAAGTAAAGACTATTAATTTTATAAAATTAAATTCTTTCATTTTGACACGTTTAATAAGTGAGTGCATTACACGGGTACTGCAGTCTGCATGGTTAATTTTAATGTTTATGTACATCATATCAAATTTAGAAATACAAAGTTTCATCGTATTCGACAATCCCGTCACGAGTTTTCACGTAATTCTCTGCAACACTTACAATAATCAATTAATTAAATAGTGTTTTAGTTTTTTTTTTTAATTTGATTGGTATGAAAATTGATACAATATGTTATGCCCCTTCATGGTAGAAGCAAATAACTGATCTGTTTATTTGAATTCTATTGACACAGCTTCGTAGATAACTGAGTTTCGTGCCTCGAATTCTTGTGACGATTGTAATTAAGTGGTCTATGTCGATGCTGAGTCGAATGCAAGATTTCCAGGCAGGAGGTTGATCTGGGGCAGTATTACGGTAGTTGCCAGGTGGATAACTGCCAACTACAACAACATTGACCCCCCCCCCCCCCCCTGTGGAGTCGCCCCTGCAGTGGATAATTTGATTTAAGTGCTCGTATATGGAAGGTCATTATTTGTGCTGTTCTCAAATGTACAAGCACATGGCACAAGATCATAAAACTAAGTCTTAAATCTCAAGCATCTCATTAAATCTCAAGCATCTGATTTGCTGAAAAGGCGACTGCACGCCATTTCAGCCAATCAGATGCTTGAGATTTGAGACTGGTCTCTTGAATTAGACTTTTGATCTTGGGCTCTGTTAACAATAATTATTTTTGTTTATTTACCAGCTTTAAATCAGAGTTTAAAACGTCAAAGAATGTTAAGTTTTGTGATTTAGTTTTGTGATATATAATTGTCTTGCAGATATTTTAAAACGCCTTCCATTATAAACAAACCGTGTGTGTGGTCCGTAGAATATAAGCGGAGCCGTTTGGTCTGTTGATCATATCAGATCATAATTTGATTATAACTTTCTCTTAATCCAACAGTTTTTTAGATTTTGATGAACCTAATACGACTGAAACATCCATCGTCAATAGCGGATTAGACGGGGCGCCCCTCTAAAACTGTCCTGGTTAAATGTATAATCATCGTCGTCGTCATCATCATCATCATCATCATCATCATCATTATCATCATTTCCGATTATGATGAGCGTGAAGCAGAACAGTGTTACTGTTTCATCATTAGCTGCAATTTGAACAGAGAAAAATGCACATGTGCATGGTAACATGGGCGTCACTGGTTGCCACAAGCACAGGAAAGACCACTATGCTTAATAACAACAATATGACCATGACGAATTGCTTATAGAACAGGGAATGATACACGTGTATAAGGAGCGCCTATCAATAAAATAGACACATAATTAAAGCGGATACAAGTAGGATAGCCATATATTTGAGTTGGAGCGCACACCAGTAAGATTGACAAATATTTGAATTGAGGCGCATACCTGTTAGATAGCCAAATATTTGAATTGGAGCGCATACCAGTAAGATTGTCAAATATTTGAATTTGAGCGCATACCAGTAAGATTGCCAATTATTTGAATTTGAGCGCATACCAGTAAGATTGCCAAATATTTGAATTGGAGCGCATACCAGTAAGATTGCCAAATATTTGAATTGGAGCGCATACCTGTTAGATAGCCAAATATTTGAATGGAGCGCATACCAGTATGATTGCCAAATATTTAAATTGGAGAGCATACCTGTTAGATAGCCACTTATTTGAGTTTGAGCGCACACCAGTAAGATTGCCAAATGTTTGAATGGGAGCGCATACCAGTAAGATTGCCAAATATTTGAATTGAAGCGCACACCTGTTAGATAGCCACATATTTGAATTGGACCGCACACCAGTAAGATTGCCAAATATTTGAATTGGAGCGCATACCAGTAAGATAGCCACATATTTGAATTGGAGCGCATACCTGCTAGATTGCCACATTTTTGAATTGGAGCGCATACCAGTGATATAGCCACATATTTGAATTGGAGCGCATACCAGTAAGATAGCCACATATTTGAATTGGAGCGCATACCTGTAAGATAGCCACAAACCCGTATTTGAATTGGATTATATATATGTTTAATAATAAGTAGTAATTAAAAGAAGCTACGTGACACAGTGTGATGCAGAGGCATGGAATTCGAAACTAGGGAAATCCTGTGAATTAAACTGTTTCTGCTGCAGAAATTCAATTGCATGCTTTTTAAAAAAATAATTTTGCAGAAAATATGAAGGCAGCTATTGGCTATATTCTGTTTTTGATCTCCTATTGTGGATGGATATAAAGCAGTAACTTTTGGCAGTTTCCTGTTCGAGATTAATTTTATGTAGGACTTTAGATATCGTGTTTTTTCTCTGACCTACTGTGAAAAAGAGATGCTTGGGCTCAGTTTCAATGTTTCTTGGATATTTACAGTTGTTCATAGCTTAAATTTTGTTGTTTCCTGAGAAGCTTATAGCCATACGTTTACAATAAACACTAATTTCTGTTTCAGCTTGTCGTTGTCGATTGATTCCATTGACTTGTACAGAGCGTGTGTCGACGACTGTGAAATTACGGATTACTGGCGTCCACCACCATTGTACATTGTAACATGAGCATCACTAGCTGCTTCAAGAACGTGGAAGAATACAAACATTTATAGTAACAATGATTTTATTGATCATGTACAGCTAAATGGAGAATTATGAAATATACAATGTAACAGTAATAAAATATATCTCAACAACTATTTCTTCATGAGAATTTTAAATACATGTAAGTTTGATATGAATTTTCTCTTAATTACCAAATAAAGAACATTACTAAACTTTGGGGTGCTTTACTTAAACATTTTATAGCTTATCTTGGCTATGTCGCAACTCGTTAAACCGAGCGTATCAATGCAACGTAGCCTTAAAACTCTTCATTTTTGTTTTAGATCAAACACACAGCATTATATAAATATACCCTGACTATGGTAGTTACCCAGAAAATGAGATAAAGCACACTCAAAAACCTTTCGTTATGACCGTGCTTTTGTGTGTCTCTGTCTTTTACGAAAATGATGAAAATTATTGGTTACACAGAAGCTGCGCCCAAGATCATGAAACTAAAACTGGATACCAGTCTCAAATCTCAAGCATTTAGCCCCGTTATTATTAAACCTTTTCCATGAATAAAACAACAACAATTAACTCAATTCTGTGCTCAAACTTAAAATGTATTGAACATTAACAGCCTTCATAAGCAAGAAAAAAAAACGATCTTTTCTACAGTTGTTTTTTTTTTGGATCAAATATGCCATATTTTCAGTTTAAAATGTTTCGTTTTCGATTATAAAAGAATACGAAGCTATTAAATTTTCATGCTCAAAATGAGTTGAGCATGAAAAAGAAATTATGATCACGTGGTCAGATTGGCTTGAATAGAGTCTCTATTTTCAGCCAATTAGATGTTTGAGAGTTAAGACTGGTTTTCATTGTTTTATGATCGTGGGGCCTGCTCTATATTTTGCACAATGAGGTCTGTATAAATCGATTGTGATGGGAACTTGAAAATTATAACAATATTACAAGCCTCAATATTATAAAACTGAGAATGAAAACCTGTCTCAAATCTCATGCATCTGATTGGCTGAAATTGAGACCAGTTGCCACTTCATCCAATCAGATGCTTGAGATTTAAGACTGGTTTCCATTCTCAGTTTTATAATCTTCAGTCCTAGTGTCATGTAACTAGTAATGCATAGATCACGTATACTCTCAAAAATATATAATAAAAAGTTTCATATATACAATGAAATTTCCAGTTTGATATAACACAACCATTATTATATACTGAACAAACATGAATCGATTCAATACAAACATTAACACACTATTATATGATTTCTTGATCAGTTTAAAGTCCTTCGGAAATGCATTTGCTCATGTTCATATCAACGAGTCTTATCTAGTGTTCCTCGTATCTGCGTTGGTCACACTCCCATATAACATCGTCTTTTAAAATATGATATGACCACATGTACACAACTCATGGTCACTATAGTATTGTTTATTGTTTATTGAACTACGAAGCATGTGCACTACACATACTGTCTACATCCCAACTTCGCACTGACAGACTCGGACGTCATACTTCTACCCGTGGAATCTGTATAGTATACAGTTTGAGAAACATGTTTAAAAAACAAGCCAAACTTGTCAGATAACATAATCCGCTAACAATAAACGCGAGAGATGACACCTCTGAAGTACAACTAAACCAATGCGAAAGTCTGAAACGGTGTAGTTGTCCGAGGATATTACAACATATTCCAATAACAATAAACGCAAGAGGTGATGTCTCTGAAGTACACCTCAATCAACTTCGAAAGTTTAAAACAGTGTAATCGTTTGAGGCAAGTACAACTTGGTTAATCACCAAGTTCTTTCGAAAAGTATGTTTGTATTCATTGGCAGAAGTTCGAAACACTATACATGTCAAAGTTTCCACTTAATTATGTGTTTAATCACGAAATTCTGCCAAAATTCAATCCAATGGATTGTTCTCACTATATCTCAGTACTCAGTTAACACTGCCAAAACTATCTTTTATATTATATAATTAAATATTAATAATAAAATCAAAGATAAAAAGCTCATGTGAGAGTATATAACAAGCTGTTTTTCTGATTTTTATGTTGTCTCTCTTGATCCAAAATAGAAAATAGCTTTGCAGAATAAGAGTCTGGTCTCTTTTCAAGCCCACTATATCTACTTCCCATTCTAGTGTTTAAATTTCTTCTATTTCTTTCTCTCTCCTTCCTTATCTGTTCCTCTAACTTCCTTTTTCTCCTTTTTTCAAGTTTTCTTTCTCTCTTTCGTTGTTCATTTTCCTCTGCGGTTTCAATTTCGTTGGTTATGATTTTCTTTGTTTCTTCAACAATTGCTTTTGTATTTTCCTTCAATTTGTTCTCTTCGATAACTGAAACGTCTTTTTTGGTTTCTGGTTTGTCATCGGTTTTCTTACCTTTGTCTTTCTTTTTCTTTCGATCTTTCTTACATGTCTTTCCTCTCTCGCGTCTTTTCTTACATCGCAATTTTCTTTGCTCTCTCTTTTCTAGTTTTCTTAGACGCTTTAGTTCTTTTCTCTTTTCTCGGCGTTTTCGTTCCTTTTCTTTTTCTTTGTCAAGTCGCCTTCTTGTTCGCGTTGTAGCTTCATCGGCTCCGAATTTATTCGTCCTATGTCGAATAAGTTCGTATCTATCATTTGCAGGTTCCATTACAGAGTTTAAAGCTTCATATTGTTTTACAGATGGAGGTTCATAAATAGGGGCAGTAACTATTGATGGTTGAGAAAGAGCTGAACTACTGCTGTCGTATAGTCGAATCGATGGTGTAGCAATACAAGTTTGTTCGCATTCTTTTTTGGTCATAAAATTGTTTTGATTACCCTCACATCCGCCATATTGGAAATGACTGCATTCTTGCGCGTGCATATTAAAGTACCACCGAATGTAACGCGCATGACATCTTCCAGTATCCGGCGGAAGTTGACAAATCATATTGCGCACTGAAAAACAAAGAAAAATAACTCTGGTTATACATTTTGTCTATGGGTGTTCCGGTGCTTACATTTTTTCCTTAATCGTAATTAAATTAATCTTCCAGGTTGAATAATTAAGAACAAGAAAATGGAACTGTTAGTTCTTGTAATGATAACGTAAGCTGGTGATGGAGACTATTTACCAGAGGTTTTCAAGCACGATACAAAAAAAAGAAAATGGATTCTTCTAAGCTCTAACGCAGTTGTAGCAGAATTAAATTAAGCTTTATTTTGGTTTTATTTATGGTGACATAAAATTTTAACATCGTCTAAGATCACGTTGTTTTTTGGGGAGAATAGAAACTTTATGGAAGTTCTAGTATCTCAGATGAACATTTTGGATGTTGTTTTTTTTTCAGACGACTTTAGAAATCTCATTTTTAAAATATAACGTCAAACCTTACAGAAAGGCCCGTCAACATTGCCAATACATTATTAGAACAAGACGGTTACAAATTCATTATTACAATAATCATCTTACTCATTTTGGAAGCTAATCAAATGTTTTGAACATAATCGCCTGTTCGTTATAGAATTGTTCATTTTTTCAGATGTATTTAAAATGTTTTAGAGATTAACAGCTCTCGCAGAATTAAAAAGTAAAATGAGATTAGGATATAGGCACTCCACGTATGTTAATATGTTGGCAGTTATTTTGATATTATTAATGACTTGTGGATATGTTAAAGCTTGTTTCAACTCCTATCGGATCCACAACATATATTAAAAGCAAACCGAAAAATAACTAGAGAAATTCAAGTTGAAAGCTAACAAGATGTATTTATTTACAAGAGCTGCAATGTTTATCAGATAGAACACATTTTATGAACATCCGTATCTGTGTAATCTCTATAATGTGCCTTCTAGTTTTATCACCAAGACTCCGGATGATAAGCGTCTCTTGCAAATCCAACCACAAACGTCTAAGTTTTGTCTTTGCCTTGTCTATTATTTAACTATGAAATACGCAAACTCTGCATACAACTAACAGTAATGGTGTAAGTTCAGTCGATGCAATAATTAAGGCTATCTGTAACGCGTTATAGGTAACGTAATGAAGATTATTATCTACAGTTCTCATGACACAATACCTTAACAATAATGAAAATAAAGCATCCGATTATCTGAGTTATTACGATCTTAATTTGTCTGAAAGTTCTTGGCACGTGCGATTTACTTTTGAAATAAATATAAATGTCATACATGATTTTGATTTGCATTCCGAATTTCTTTTTTCGGTAACATAAATTTCAAAAGTAATTTAATGCGATGTAATATCCCGACTACCTTAGGTAATGTTTTGCTGTTTTACATAAATTCATTATGACTATCATGTCATTTTTTAAATAATTTTTGAAATAAGGGGTTTCCCCACATGCACAACAGGAGAAGGAGCTCGTATAAATTTGTTACGGGGAAACTGTGACCATGACCTCAATACGTCTCCGTACTGTGAATGAACTGCGGCATAACATTTCGTGGTTTTTCGTTAGACACCATTTCCGTTGGGTATTAAATTCGTGTGAATTTTCTAAACTACGTCTAAGTTCAGCTGCTAGTTTCGTTGTGGTTTAAAATTCGGGGATCCATGAAAATTAGTACCCCCAAAATATTAATATATTTTCAGTAGTTTCTAAGCTCAAATCATCACCAAGCTATGGACCAAAATCATATAAAATATCTGAGAATGTAGTTAAGTCTCGAAACTTGTAGTTATCGTTTTCAATTACCTCCCTTGATTATAATATGCTAATTTCAAACGTTGCAGAATGTCAATCATTGTGGGTGACAATATATAGGCATACTTGAATTATATTTTAGTAGGGATACGGATGGCATGTAATGTGTCTGTTTCTTGCATGGTAGGCGCGTTGCCGCCGCATTTGCATGACCCGATGTTGTCCATATACATTGTAAGTGGTCAGTCTTTAGACTGAAGTCAGTTTGGACAATCAATTAATTAATCAATCAAGTAAAACCGGAACACTGGCTTCCTTGTTTAATATAAAGTCTGGCGCCAATGTGAGAGAATGATTCGATTTAGACTTCTGGTATGCACAAAGTGTTTAATTGAAAATACAATGTACATATCGTTTACCGGTAATATTTACGTGGGTGCACAATGACGTTCAACGTTAAATTTAAAGAGTTTTAACACCTTTTACTAGTACTTTGCTTTCATCTGCCTCTATGATCTATTAATGTTTTCACATGCCAAAAATGTATGATTCATCACTCCTCAAAAGACGCGTTTATATTCATAATGTTTATTCAGATAAAATGATGTTGAATGCTATTTTAGATTAATTATTATGTTTCCTAAATATGATTTACAATTCAAAAAAGATTTATGAGTTTTAATATTTCGTGTAATGAAAATGAAATGGACAAACACTGTTAGCTTCGCAACAGTGGTAACTGAATTTTTATGTAAATTCTTTTAATGTGAAAAATGACTGCGGACAAAATTAATTTGAATCCAATAAAACATTACAATAAGATGGACAGAAAGATAAAAACTATGAAGTACGAATTTGAAGATGAGACTGATGAAGAACTGTAAAATCATTAATATTCTTGGAGAACAATTTTTTTGATACCAACTTTCTAGGCATTAGGCATAAATAAAGTAGTTCATGAAAAATCGCTGAAAAAAGTGCATTCTTTTGGAATAGAGTTTACAATGTGTTCCATAAGCAATTTTCAAAGTGGAATGACTGACATAAAAACTGAAGGGCTTTTAAACATTTACTATTGAAAAATATTAATATCACGTGGCATTCTACTTCCGGAAAAACGTAATATACATTACCTGGAACAAAGGACAGAGGTATACAGACTGGTATTGTTATATTGTTAGGCCAGTCAAAATGTTGCACAGCGCAAATCTTGTCCGTTTTACACATCATTTTGTATTTCTGAAAAAAAAAAAAAATGAATCAATCATTTTTGTACAAAGCCTTTGAAATTAGAAGGTTGGCCGAAAGTCATTGAACCGTTTTCGAGTTAAATTTTTTCAATTGTTTTCAATTTTTGTTGCCACTGACCGTTCCTAGGCGGTAACCTCTCGGGTTCTCATTAACGTTAATAATGTTTGGCGTCCATTTTGAAACTGATTATTGAAGCTCTCTTGTTCTCTCTACTAACTGGCTGTGAGGGTCATGTCTTCTTGATGTGGCCATTCCTGATATACATATTTCATTTTTTATTAAGATATTCTAAAACCTAGATCTACACTAGTAGTAAAAAAATCCCGAATTAAAAAAAACACCCAAAAGGATGCTCTATTTGTATTGTATACAGAATCTAAATTTACAAATATATCAAAGTGCTTAGAAAACTCCACTGGCATTGCATATTTGTGCAGTAATACGCAAAAATTAAACCCGCGCCGAACATAATGATGCCACAGCAATAAATAAAGAATAACTTACTTTACAGAGAGCTTGAGCGTCATCGTCTAACGTTATTCTTGGTATACAGTGGACCTGAAATGAGAAAATACCATAATTGGTAACATACATGTAATCAACATAACGCTCGTTAGGTATACAGAAGATCTGAAATGAGAAAATACCATAATTGGTAACAGACCTCATCTACATAACGCCCGTTAGTACCGTTATTCTAGGTATGCAGTGGAACTGTAATGAGAAAATACCATTATTGGTAACAGAAATGTCATCAACATAACGTTTGTTAGAATGTTGGCTGATTTTTGCCATGCTTGTGGGTAAGAGAAAGAACGGAAAATAGCTTTTTGTGTGTTCATGTTAGGGTTCACATAAGGTGGTTGGCCACTTGGCGGAGCGAAAACACGAATGGCTTTACGTGAAAAGAAGAGACTTGGAAGGTGCCGACATCAACCTGTCGGCAGGACAGAGAAGCTTGTTTGTCGTCTTTTATGGTACGGTTGTATAATGAAAGTCAGATTTCTTTAATTTAACCATATTTCGAAACCTTTTTAACATATGTCGCATTGTCGGAGTGCTACATGTAAGTATGGATTTATTATGCCTTAATGCTCCGAGAAACAAACTGATCGCAGTGATTTTTGTAGTTTTTTTTCCACGAAATTTAACTGCAGACATAAGTTTAGCCGCCTGTTACAGTTTGTCCTATGTGATGAGTTGCAATATGCAAGTCATACATCGACTTCACCTAAATGAAAACATAAATTTTCGGTTGTGCTCATTTTTGCAGGAATGTTGATAGATCGCCCTGAATACTAATTACCAGTTCAAAAGTCTGATTATAAAAGTGAAGTAACGATTCGTTTATTATCTCTACTTCACTATTTTATTGAGAATGACTGATGGTTCGTTAAATATTACTACTGAAAAACAAGGAGGGGAAAAGGTCATCGGAATGGTACAAGAACTTATAAAACATTTAGAAAAAGAATAATTCAATACCAAACACGATTAAAATTCTTATTTCATTTACTGCATCAACGTTTAGGAGTACGTAGGATATTTATGACTATGACAAATACATGTATTGACATTTTTACAAGAACGTACACAAACTCGCCATTTGAAATTTTAAAGAGGTAAAGATATTGTACAACAGTTATTATTTTTGATAACATTGTAGACTTTTATTAATAAAGGTATTAATAAAAATATAAAAAATGGTCGGTTTATTTAGTATTTAGCTGCATCAATATCTCGCCGCCATAATTCATAAAACTCTTATCTAATTTCACTGATACTTTTACTGTTTTGCGATAGCGATTAAATCGGTGGTCATTCACGTTTAAAGTTTAATAACGGCCATTGAGGTCTACCCTATGCCATCCTAACGCGTTTTAAACAATTTAAATGAGAAAGAAGCAATTGTCGAACTTTCCGGATTTTGATTTCGTTACACTAACAATTACACTGGATACGGCGTTTGAACTACAATTACGAGTAATATTAGAGGTAGGACAGCGGACATTTCGGTACTTCGCGCCGTGACATTAAGTGTATTTCGCACCCGATAGCATTGTTGACCACGTTTTTCCGGCCACTTGTAAAATATATCCGTTCTCAAATGGGTAATTTCATTAAAATTACGTTGTTGACCGCGGCGGGTACGCGAAACAGGTGTCTGTCTTTAATTTATGGACCAATATTACAAAACACTGTTCTTTTCTACGTTTTTCTGTGGTCTTTATTCAGTAATGTTCAAATTAATAAACGTCCGGTTACGATTTATTTGTTATACATTGCTGCTAAATTACCTGCAATAGCTGAAACATTATTTGATTTTAATGAATAATTGACTTGTGCCGAGTGTTCGTTATACGCTATTATGTACCATGTTTTTTTTGTAATTTTTGATAACATCAAGTCAAATCATGCCAATCATCTCTGCATGAAGTCTGTCTGTTTTTGCACCAAATCAGTTAGGATTTCTCTCAACAATTTCTGTAACGGTGATTTTTTCTTGTGATTTAATTGATTTTTACATCTTACAAGGTTTACAATACTTTTTGCGGTAAAGGCAAATTTGGTAATAAAATTTTTATCGCTGCTAAAACTTACAAACCCATGGACCCCCTCTGTATCCGCCCCAACATTTATTGTTCTGCTCGGTCAAGGTGAAGCTGATCATGGGTCAATGTCGTTGTACGCATCCTATAGCTCTGAATCACGTCAGATTTGCGAAAAATATTATTTTAAAGAGATCTTAAAACAAAGTTTCTTTCGAGGTGACTCAAATCCGTGTCCAGCCAGAATGATTTCAAATGAAATTAATGACGTCGTTTTTAATTTGATAAAGGGTCAGTTGCTTTACTAAAGTATGGGTTATGCTGTTTGTAATTTTAGTGAATCCATGGCTTAATTAATCATCGGTGTGACTAAAGTTGCTTTACTTAAATGTATTATGCTGTATACACAGTGTTGGTGAATCCATAGCTTAATTAATCATCGGTATGACTAAAGACTTCGAATTTTAAATATTTAATGAACGGCGAGTCGCAGCATGGATCATCAACGGACACAATAACATTTGGACAAACCTGTGACCACCACCGTGTGAACTATCGGTTAACAAATTATCGTATCGTATCAAATAGTCCATCTGTCTCGCAGTAAGTTGTCAACTTATTTTAAATAAATAAGAAACTTATTTCAGACAAATAATAGGATTTGCTATCAATTCTAACTAAGCCGTTATGTTTATATTACTTAAAGTTGTTTATATTTCGTCTCTTTGATTTTGGAGCGGCTGGCATTTTACGAAATTGTTAGGTAAAATGAATAAATATTTTGCAGTTTAATGCCATTTATGCGTTGCAAAATTTTAAGTTTATCATAATTCGAGTTTATTGAGTTGATTTTGGTTAAACGTAAAAACAAAAGATTTGCTGATGTTAAGTGGCTTAATGCATTGAACTGCCCAGTCATGTTTAAACCTTTTAAGCAGCAATTTCGCAGTTCAGGGTGGAATTTTTGAATACTGAAATGTCATAAATATTATTAATATTTATTTGCGTGTGCGTGCGTGCATACGTTGGCTCCCGCATGTGTTTATGTCGGGGACATATTATCTTGTATGGGTTGCAACATCCAGTTCTTATATTTAAAACGTCTAGCGAATGACAAAAGCAGTTTTGAGCTCTAACAGATAAAAAGACTGCATCTATCATATAGTATGAAAATGTTTTATTTACAGCCCCAAACATGGCTGCGTGAATATGTATTTGATCGGAAAAGTCAGTTGCAGGGTGGATGCAAGATTTCAAGAAAGGGGGTTCGTTTGAGGCTATTTTAGTGCAGTTACATGATACTTTCCACATTTCTGGACCAAATCCCAATGAAAATTAAACATTGCTGCCCAAAACAGTTGTTCGAGCAACCCCACATAACCCCCTCTGGATCCGCCCCTGATTTGAATTATATAATAAAATAAATTCTGAAAAAGAAAATTTATTAATGGAACATTTCGTTGTCCTGACTCATCATTATGTAGGATTTTATCATTTAAATATACGCTCTCATCCTTCGCGCTTCAGATTTTTGACTGTCATAAATGAGGACATATTAAGACAGATTATAACAATACTGCCTCATTAATTTGTCTTTTATGTGCAAAAACTGAGAGGTTTATGAGATGTTCATAATTTGTAAACAAGCGACGATATACTCCAAACCGTCCATCATGACCTTGTTAATTTCAGCGTGTTTTGCTATGGTTTATGGGGGTTTTTAAAAGACGCAACGTGGCCCAGTTGTCTCTTGTGGTTTTACCATAGTTTGCGAATTTTTGAAAGCAAAATATGCAGAACGCGACGCGGACCTCTTATTTTAAGATTGTTTAACCATAGTTTGGTTTATTAGGTCTCTTATTTCAGTATGCATCTTGGCCGTGCAGTTTCATTTAGTTATCCATAGTTTTCGTTTGGTTAACATTGTACCCGACCTTGTTAATTCAGTTTGTTGAAAAACGGTGGACCTGTGAAATTCACATTCGATCTTGTGATTTTTTTTAGTTTTATTACATCTTGTTATTTTGTTTATTTTAGCTGTATAACATCTTGTGATTTTGTTTATTTTAGCTGTATAACATCTTGTGATTTTGTTTATTTGGGCTGTATTACATCGTATGATTGGTTATATTTCGTTTGAATTACATCTTTTGATTGGTTGTATTTGCTTTATATTGTATCTTGTGATTTGTTTTATTTGGTTTGTTTTACATCTTGTGATTGTCTGTATTGGGCGTACATTACATATAGTTATTTTTTTGTTTGTATTACATCATGTGATTGATTTTATTTAGCATATATTTACATATTGTGATTGGTTTTATTTGTTTCGTATTTAATCTTGTGATTGATTTTATTGGTTTGTTTTTTAACATATAATTATTTTATTTGGCTTGTATTACATCTTGTGATTGGTTGTATTTGTTTTTTATTAACTGTTGCAGATTTAACGCATAAATTTATTATTTGTTAGCAAGTTGCTTTCTTTGGTTAAAATTTGAAAGAAAACACGTCAAAACCAATTACCCGTGCACTTAACAAAGCAATATAATTTAAGGATGATTTCGAAAGCCTTTTTATTTTGTTTAAAAAAGAAGCTATTGGGTTGTATGCATAAAATCATGATTTGTTTAATTTTGAAGTTACCCTGTCAAATGGTAAACATGGAATGCAATCAGTAAAGGCAAATCTGGACTTACGGGATAATGGTTTAGTAAAATAGACCACGAATTTTAAATTGTCGTTCAGGGCAGTCTTAGGGTAGTTACTTGATTCCAACATATTTCCAACTATCTGGCCAAAATCACCATGAACATTAACTATTGCTGCCCAAATATGAGGTGGAAGCAGCCCCATTGAACCCCCTCTTTATCCGCCCCTGTTGGTTTCATGTTAATCATGGTGACATTTTATTTATACATGGACGACGTTCTTCGGATGCCTAAAGAAATTTAAAACTCAGTTTTCACAACTATAGATACGCACACAATACGTCCCTTTCACTACATCGCAGTTTGAGATCATGTAAATTATATATAAATGAAATTTCTGCACCGTCATACATGATATTTTAGTAGTCATTCATAATAAAATTTAGGCATATACCATTAAGTTAAAGTTTTCGATGGGTTTGTACTCACTGAATTTTATTTGTTTGTGTTTGAGAAATTACGTAGTACGGTTTCAATATAAAAATCCAGGCTCCAATATCACAATCAATCCTATGCTCATACTCAATTTTTAACTTAACATATTTATTCAAATTTCGAGTAAATGTCAAATTGGTTATATACTTAATAAAAATGAAAAAATCATCTTATTATTATTATAATTATGGAAATATTTCAAATAGCACTCAATACTAAGAGATATTTTAGAATAAAACTTTAAGTTTAAGAGTTGCTACTCAAACATTTTTGTGGTCATTTTTAGTCAGAATATGCATACATACATTTTTCAAACCCTCATTTAAAACAAGAAATAGTATACAGGGTTCGCCTATGGATTATTATGGAATGTATACCTGTCATGCCAGAGCTTTCGACTAGTTTATGTATCAAACCACACTACTCTTTACTGTGGTTGTCATTCCCTGGTTTTGGGGGCTTTGAGACGGTAGAAATACTGGGTTCGGGAAGAGCTTCTTGCATGGGGATCTGAACGCATTAATTTTCTATGTGAATTAAACGCATACTTTCTTCTCGGTGAAAAGAACGCATTATTTCCTCTATAGAGTCTAACTGAACGCATTCTAATGAACGCATTCTTTCCTCTTGTTGAACAGAACGCGTTCTTTCCACAACGGCTCGAGGTTTTGTCAGTCTGTTAACGTTGAACTTACATGTTTGTTTAGACGATTGAGAGATTCCAAAGAAATCCAATATCCGACTGATATAGTCTTAATTGATGAAGTGCCGATGTTGGGAGTGTGTGAGGTTTCAAAACCAACCGCAAATATTTCACTACTTTCAATAGAGTTAGCCAACAATTCGATTACACTTCTATTTGTCATGCTCATTTGAAACATTTTTTTCTATTTAAACTACTGGTTCGTATAATAATGCTTTGAATTGCTTTAACATTCGTTTATTCAACGATTAAAATTCAATTTAATGACTCTTTATAGATATATTTCACATGAAATAAATAAAATTGAATATAAAAATGAAATACTGAGTTCTACAAGTAGATAGTGAATACAAGAAAAAAGTGCTGCGTCACCCGTCTAGTTAGAAAAGGGCTTTACATTGCAAGAATATTGACTTTTATGTAATAAATACAAATATTACGCCTTTGAATTATCTTTTACCAATGCAAAAGTGGTGTTGGCGGATGTTTTCAGTTTGTATCATTCTTAAATATAATAAATTACGACTTTATGAATCGACACTAAACTGAAGAAGAAGATGATGATGATGCTGATGATGATGCTGCTGCTGCTACTAGTGCTGCTGCTGCTGATGATGATAATGAGTGATGCGTGCACATAATAAATAATTAATAAGAGTTTTTGGGGGAACCATTACGAATACAAATCCTTAAGCACGATATACATATCTGTGTAAATATTGAGTTGCGCTCGATTATGGCCTGTGCCCAAGGTTATAAAACTGAGCATGGAAACCAGTCTCAAATCTCAAGCATCTGATTGGCTGAAATGGCGACTGGTCTCTATGCTCAGTTTTATAACCTTGGGCACTGGACTATGCCTTACCATTACTGCCCATGAATAGAATCAGTTAAATACGAGTATTTTGTTATATTTTAGTCCGTAATCTTTTGATTTTTTGTCGTGTCAGTGGCTTTCAAATTTCCTTCATTAGAATATTCTTCGTCAGTATACATGAACTTACAAAAAAGTCCATGAATGACCCGTTTTACCCCTGAATGTTAACGTCTTAATCGATGTCTGTCCTGTTACAAACTTCATTACAGCAGTAATCAGTCCCAACAAAACGTTTTGAGTGTAAGTAAATATATCATATAACAAAAACTGAACCAGCAAAACACCTGTGAAAATGTACGGATAATAGGATAATTTGTTTCTATATTTACTAGTAATGAGTTATGTTAATGGAAGGAGAGAAAAAAATAAGAATTTATAAATATTTTGATGGCTAAGTGCTTAGAAAAATTAATGCTTGGAAGCAAAACGTTAAATTGGTTCCAAATTAGAAGAAAGTTATTGTATACATCTGTTTTACTGCTGAACTATATTAAATATATTAGCGTTTTCTTTGATTAATATATGCTTAGATTTAGATTATTTAAATAATGATATCTACAAGTAACAAATTCCAGACAATCCCAATAGTTAAACACTAAAACATTCTGGCAATATCTATTTTAAACGGACAACCAATAGTGTTTTAGACGATTGTTGAAGTTTCCAACTTCACAACGTTATGAATTTTACGTGCACGCCATTTGCATAACACAGTCGCATTTGGCAAACTCGGATGTGGACGCGAGACCGACATAAGTTAATGTAAAGGAATATTTTTTTACATAGAATTTCTCTCCCGTGCCAACCGATATAGACTTTTACATGTCCTTGAGACAAAATAACCCTAAAAACGACATACGCCAAGCGAACGGTGACCATGTAAATTTCATAATGTTGAAAAAAGGGAACACGAAGACTTATTTCATATAAGGAGTAGCTAAAATTATTCGCACTTTTCTTCAACATTTCCATGAAATCAACCGATTATGAGAGCATGTAACCGATAAACTTTTTTTTCACATTTATGTGTAGAGCTTAAAATTCCAAAATTAATTAATAGAGCTATTCCGACTTAGGTGTAACCGTTTTGGTTTTTGAAACAATTACAATATCTATTAACTTCAATTAACTCTAGAGGAGCCTCACCTTGACGTTCGCCATAACCATTATGAAATAAAACTAAATTGTTCGGAACGTATACTGACCCAGTAAAAGCTTTTACCTACTTAATTAATATGAAAAAAAGGAAAAGTTGATGTAGACGAATTGAGAGACATTTTTACGCAACTGAGCTTCTTTCCGAAACCATCAACTTTGTCTATTATTAATATTTCGATTGAGGGAGGACGCTAAATTACATCCAGAGGCAATTGTAGATGCCGCTTGTTCTCGGAAAGTGAATACCTTTTGCAGATACATGTACTGTGAAATCATTAATTTTCGCGGGGTACTAATTTTCGGTTATTTAGTGGACAGGGCGATCCACGAACTTAAAGCCAGAACGAAATATAAAATTACATTTAATTGCATGTTAACATATTTTGATAACTGACCACGAATTTAAAGCAAGAGCCAAATATAAAATTACATGAAATTGTATGTAGACATATTTTGAAAACTGGAAAGCCACGAATAAAAAAATCCACGAAAAAACAACAAGACCTTTTATTTTATGCCCATAAAATTAATGCATCCACATACACGATGTTGGAAGAGAAAAACAGACGCCTTAAAAACTGAAATATATAAAGACAATCACAGAATGCAAACATCAAAGAGATAGCCTCGTTTTGACCCAAACAAGATCGACCTTTCCTGACAGCAGCTTAAGAAAGTTTGATCGGAATCCCGTTGGTCAACAAACAATCTTCAGGAGACATCAGAAAAACAAACCATAAAGCCTATTAGACCACAGCAGTGTCATCTGAGCCTTGCTGTAACCGAACAATGCCAGTAGAAATTAATTATATGCTGAAACCAAAATAAATAAAAGACCAGACAAGACAGTTCTGATAAGAGAAAACAAATGAAAATGTAATCAACGCAAAAATCTAATAATCAAACAAAAAAAGAGAAAAATATGCGCGACACACAATGCACAAACAATGCACAATCCTTAATTCTTAATAAAAACTGCAACATTTAATGTGTATTTTACCTAATTTCAGCAAAACCATTGAGTAACCCATGTCCTGGAGGTACATTCTCTTCTAGTAAATCACCTAAATAATAACATACGCAAAAAATGTCAATTTCAATTATTTTATATGTTATTACATCTATTTAATAAGTAACATAACGATTTTCTGTCACCACCAGCAACGTTATATTATTGTCAGAGTAGGACAACAAAAATTCAATTGTTAAATTTTATTTGTTCCTTGCTTGATACTGGCATATGCAATTTGCACGCCTGGGACTGTGTCCGTTAGGGGGGCATTAATTTACTTTTCTTCTTTCATCCTCTTATTATATTTACAATTGATAGAAATGTGACAATTTTCTAAATGTTTACATTACCCTCTGTAACCCAGTGTCAAGTTTCAAAGCATATTTTCTAAGTCTGGAATAAACTACAAAGAGTTTTCAATTTTAAACTGACTCATTAGACGTTGGCAAAGCTTAAGAAATTACACAATGCAATTTCATTAAACTTGGGTGACCTGAATTTATTCAATTAGACCGATCAGTAATTTAGATTGTTGGGCAATATCTAGCTTCTTTTTGATTAAAGTTAAATTTATTTTGTGTGTATAACAGATTACAACAAATTTGAAAGTCACTGTAAATGTTGAAATAGGCATTTCGATAATTGTATTTTAAATAATAAATGCAATAGAATGAGAAAAAAATGCAGAGAGAGAAGTCTTTCGTCTTTGAAAGATATTTAGGGAAATCATTTAATGACATCGGTTTATAAAATACAATTGCATATTACATAAACTCTAACCTAAGCATGGAATTTAATGAAAGGCTTGACAAAATTAACCTCATAAATTAGTGATGTTCTTATTTATTTTTATATAAGTGTTTAACTGTCGTTCTTTCATATTATATAAGTTTTGTTTTTCCCAGATTAATTGTGTAGTTTCAATTTTAAGTGTACATAGCCCTTTACAAAACACTCAACTAAGTGTGTTTTTATAAACACTTGACGGGGTCAGTAAAAGTCTCCCCGTACATTCAATCAGCGCTGTTATCAATTACTTTGAAGGCTCTCGAGCACGATACGTATATTTGCGTAAATACTGAGTGGTTTGGCGGCGTGGATAGGTATAAGCATTTCCATCACTGCTCATGAACAGGCTCAATCAAACCGAGCTTTGAATTGTTTGGTATTTGTTGTTTTTGGTGGCTTCAACGTTCCTTGTCATCTATTAAACCAGTACGATACCACACATATTTCATGGTGTCTTACTTTTGAAGTTAATCATGTCTTACGTATGAGCTTTCTAAGTTGGCTATGTTAAGAAAATGTGTTTTTTCTGACCTTTCCTGATTTAATTGTTTATGTCATTTGTATTTTAAAACACGTATACTTAGTTATGTTTAATTATCCTAGGGATGAGAGACCTTTGATATATCTAAAACATAGCCTGCATAATTTTTCTTATATTTTCTTTTGCGTGTGTTGATTTTCAAACGTTTTGAATTATTTAAATAAATCTGCACCTATTCATTACAGAAATGCAGAAGTTGTAAAACAACTAGATGGATGTTCAGCTGAACACCTGTGTCGCCCTCGGGTATTAAAAAACTGATAGTTTGATGAATAAATATTAAGGAATAGCAAAGTTATAGCCAACGTTAGGTTTTCGCGGTAAAATCCAAGTACATAAAGGGCTTAACTCAGTCAAACGTGATCTTGACAGAATGGGTTTGGCATCATCATGATCCTGTTGTCATAATTAACATAATTTAAAAGTTTGGTGAAGAATTATCAAGAATGACAAAGTTATAGCCAACGTTAATTTTTTTTTCGTGACGGACGGACCGACGCGACGGAAAAGGCGATCGCCATGTATCGTCTTTTCTTTCAAATGGCGACATTAAACAACACTTAGCCTAAATGTAAAGCTCAAGTGCGAGAATCTTAGATTAATAATTATTTTGATGACATTACATTCCGTTTTCGAACTTATTTAGCAATCCTCTTCATATCTTAGTTTACATACTCAAACCATATTAACACTTTAATCTCCGTGATTGACACCTTAAAGTAGCATTAAAATATTCAAAATCATATTTCTAATTTTTGACAACAATTGAAATATATTCATACTCTCATCTGGGTATTTCACAACCTGCTGTGACGAAAACCCAAACATTTCGTGAAGACATCCGCGTTATAATATCTACCGCAGCGGGTTTTCTGCTAAACTATGGACGATATATAGTTTCTAAAATATCATTTTAGTTTGTAACACAACTGAGCCCCCATTCCAGCTCAAAGAAAATACTGTCACCCACAAATGTTGCTTTAGATAAACCCATTGAAGCTGAAATTACACCGAATTCATTTTTGTGATGCAAAGTAATAACTGCAAAATGAGTCGATATCAAAAGGAAGATTGGAAGATTAAATCAGTTTATCTGTTTTAATCAAAATATAATGTTACTGAATGTACTTAAAAATTAATATCAGGATAACATTTGAGACAGAAAAAAACAAGATGCAATATTAAGGATTAGTTTTTGGAATGATTTCCCCCCAAATCTTCAATATTACGTACAAGTTCCACCTGGATGTTGAGAACAACTAAAAGCATCTGTTCGAAGATAAAAATACAACCAAACACTGCAAAAATCAAAATCACTACAGTAGAACCTGCATTAACAACCACCTGCATTTAACAGCCACCTGCCTTAAACAGCCGTTTAAATTGTCATTTTGTTCTTATTTTTACCTTAAACAGTCACCTTTGTTAAGCAGCCACATTTTTTTCACTCTCTTGGGTGGTTGCTTTAAACATTATTAACTGTATATTGATCGCTATGGTGTTGGAGCTGATGAAGAAAACCTTATAAAGAAATACCAGATTCGTTTGATTGTTTCCTTGGTGGTTGTAGTGCTGGAAGCAGCCAAACATCGAAATATTGTAGATTTGTTTGACTTTCTCAAGGACTTCACCAAATATGTAGATTAGTAGTTAGCTACTTGCTTTTAAAGTATTTGTTTACTGTACATACACATTTGCCGAGAATATGGTGTATTGGAGTTATTTTACCAAGGCAATTTCTTTATTGCATATTTTACTTTGTTAGTATTTGTATTCTGTTGTAACTTTCAATAAAATAATTATACGCGGATCCGCTTCAACACCTTTAACGATAGACATCAGTGTATCTAGTGTTATCATGGAGTTAGAATACTGCCGACAGTGATGTTACAACAGCAACAACAACAACAGCAGGACCAACAAGCACTAAAAGCTGAATTCCAACATTAACGATAGAAGAAAAAATCTTTTCAAGAGTGTGAAATGATTTTCAATTGAAAATTTATGAGTGCGTAACCACTATTATAAAAGATTTCAAGACATTGCCAAAATAGACGAATTCAGTAACGAAGTTGTTTAAGTGCATTCCCTTAAAATAAAAAGGTCGACACACAAAATGCACAACAACAAAACCCATGAAGTACTTTTTGAAATGTTTTGAATATTTTCTTGTGAGAAAATTGTCGCCTGATGATATATGGAAATGTATGACAACAAATGTGAATCTAGCGTAAACCACACAAACCGTTTATTACAATACACGGGAATAAAAATGTTACGTGAGGTTGAAACATTAAATAAGAGAATTTGAAAGTTAATACAGTAAAGACAGAGTCATACATAGACTCCTGAATAGTGATATTGTTTTAAACAGTGCTCAAGATCAAGTAACCTGGCCGTAACGTCTGCAAACCATATAATCATATGTATAATCACGGGCAACTTAACCGTGATTCAAGGATGACAATCGCGCGTATAAAGTTAATTTTAAGAACAGAATCCGTTTGTCATCGATATCTCATCCGGCTTAATTGGTGTAATTGTTAACCTCTTTTTGGATCAGTAACTGTTATTTTTAAAGTGAAACCACCTCTATAAAGAACAACCTTTGGGACTGGAAAAATGTGGTCCTAATAGAGAAGTTGTCTTAATTTTGGGGGTAAAATGTTTAAACCGCAAACATTGAATCAAATAGTGGCCTTTTACTAGGGTGGTATTTATTTCGATGTGTTCGTTAAAACAGGTTTACTTTTATGGTTATTCTTTCATTTGATCAGTGTAGTTATATGATTATTTCCATATTTCTGACCAAAAAACCATGAAAATTTAAGCTTACTCCAAAATGGTGTGACCTAACTGAACCCCCTCTTCATCCACCCCTTAGTTTGTCCAATGATTCAAGGCATTGCTAATTAAACTGATATAGGCGCGTAAGAAGAAGGCCAATGCATGTTTAAGTTGATGAAAATCAAGAACTGAATGCAGAAACTCTCTGTTAAAACCCAATGTATCGTGCATAATTGACTGCATAATCGCATACATGAACTAGAATTTGGTGTTCCACGTATCGCCTTAAGTTGCATTGGAAAGGGGCATAACTCAATAAAATTGTGAAACAAGAGTTATCATACTTGTTGTCACTGATGGCATTGTTCATGCAGAAGATTCCATGAATTAATCGAATAACACAACTACTTTCAAAGTTATTGGCACCATTAAAGTTCATGTTAAAGATAGGAGACTTCTGGACGCCGTCGACGCAGCCGGACAATAGGATCTTTATGTGTCTACCTGCTATCAATGGCGACACAAAAAGTAGAAAACAAAGCATAACAGTATACAGCTTAAGACTCGACAAAAGAACTAACTTTGAAGAACTGTCGCCTTCCTAGGTACTGAGCAATATCGGTATTTGCAAAAGGTGTACACAAGACTGCAACGTATACACAAGAAAAGAACATACGCAGTTGGAAAAAAATCTAAATCAGATATTAATACAATCAGACATTTCAATTCAAAGAATAACAATTAGTACATTCTCCTTATAGTAAATAATAAGATTACCCCAAAGATTATTGAACGTTGACAAATATAAATGAAAAAGCGACTGAAAAGCAAAACCGTGTTATTTCATTATCAAATTCCTAAAGTGTCCCAGTATCGTCTCCCATTGAACTTTATTACATTTCGTATAAGAATGTGAGACAAATGTCAAGACCTCTTACTGTTTTATATCTTTTATTGAAGAGCTAATCGATCGCCCTCCTGAATTCTGAATAAACTATACTTAAAGCACAATTAAACGTTTGATGACAATAGAGTTACCCCTCCTGGGATGACTCTTCAAAATTAAAAACCTTTAAAAGTGTCAGACGCGACAATGTTGGCGGACCGAGGTGAAACATAAATGTTGTGATTATCGCAATAAAATGTAAGACTATTTAACAGTCTAAATGTGGTTATTTCGTTATAATGCTTGTAATTAATTATAAGGAGACGATTTGATATATGTTCACTACAACTTTGTAATGGCTATACAGGGGCAGATCCAGGGGGGGTTCAGCAGTAGGTTTGCTCGAACCCTCTTTTTGGGCAGAGATATTCAATTTTCTTGAGCAGAAATTTAAAAATTACCATGTTTTCACCCTAAAATTGCCTCAAACGAACCCACTTTTGGAAATTTTCAATACAGCCCTTGCTATATTTCCCACAAGGATCAGGTTTTGAACTTATAGATCTACTACCTCTATATATTAACTATAAAAGTATAAAAGTTCAAAAACACTTATGATCCCTGATATAACCAAGCCTATTTTGTAGTCCTTGAACAAATTAAGCAACTATAGATCAAGTGCTATCACTCAAGTAAATCGGTTTATAACTGCCTGTTTAACATCCAGATTTTACATTAGCGAAAAATGTATATCATCCAGGTGAAAATTGCTATCTCTCATGCATATTAGGATCGCTTTTTATGATAAGAATTCGAATTAAAATCTCATTTAAATGATCTTTAATTCCTGCAATATTATCACATCTCCACTTTATTTCTGCCATAATTTTTATATCGAAATTACTGAAGCCTCTGATTTATGAATAAACTTTTAATTAACAGCCAAATATTTTTTAATAAAAATCAACAAGCGAAAGGAGTGGAATGAAACAGCGACATACGTGAGGGTAAAGCGATATTTTAGCAGAGTGTAAGGTGGCCTAATTAACATATTCATCTTTTGTATAATATTATCCACTTAAATATTTTATTTTTGACATCCATTTACAAATGTTACATGAAGCTAAGCGATGTCACTGTCATATAAGATTCAGAAAGACTGGTTTGGTCGACATAATTTATATCTAATATATAGTAGCTTTTTTATTTATGGTTTGTAGATAGTTAATTTATGTTCTTTTTTGGTTTGTCATAGATGCCAAAAAGATAGTGATTTATGTTATAATGTTATTAATCAAGTGAATTAATATCGGCCTTGTCAATGAGCCAAGGCCCGATGCCAAATGCATGGCCAATGCGAATTCACTTGATAAATGAAGTTTTCTTTATTAACAAAATAAAAACAATGAATTCATATGAATACTAAACTGGGCCAATACGAGAATCGCTGGACCAATACGAGAATTGCTGGGACGATACGAGAATTGCTGGGCCAATACCAGAATTGCTGGGCACATAGGAGAAATGCTGGGCCAATACGAGAATTGCTGGGCCATTATGAGAAAGTTAAGTAATAATGGCAGATACTAGTACGGGTTTCAAATAATGAAGTTTGAACATTCTGTATACAAAGTTGCAGGGGCTTGTCTTCCTGTCCTATGCTCGGGCCGGTCATTAAAAGCTTTATTAGAGGGGTGGGGGGGTGGGGGTGGGGGGGGGTGGGGGGGGGGGGGGTAAACTATCTGTATGAGTATGCATACATGTAATATGATCTTATGTATGTGTAAAGTCCAACACACCCAACATATTTTTATATAATAATCTTTATTTTGTATATAAAAGAAAAAAACACATTCCATATCGGAATGCGTGTACACCACATGGCTTATCTGCACGATTTATCTCCATGACCTTTTATCTTTGGATCAATCAAAGAGATATCTTATTGAAATTAATTTCTTGAACAATAATTGATAACTACATGTGTATTTATATGCATAAAGATAGATATACTGCAGTAAATCCATCAGATAGCGTGCTTGGCGCCTGATAGCGTCAGTTGTCTAACATATATTAAAGAATTGTCGACTTTTTCGACGATTAGCACACTGCTGTGAGGTCTTTAATTAGGCCGCTAAAATAATTTCTCGTATTTGTATAAAATTCAATTTTAATATAATAATGTGCGAGTTCTTTGAATCAGTATTTAAGTAAGCGTTAATTAAACTTTAAGTAAATTTATTGTAAATTCAAACCGAAGTCGGAGATATTGAATAGACTTTCCAGTAAGGTTGGAAGCCGGGAGTCGCACATATCACTCACCAATGCAACTGGTACTGTTGACATAGTACCCGGTAAATACGTCGTGAGTTTTCCCCTTCCGTAGGCCCTTATTTTCGGTGTGAATATCTTGCATTTTATACCGATAGATCAGAAGCAATTGAATTAATTGTTATTTGAATGATTTTCACTGTACACTGCAAGACCAATCATCGTCCACTCCTATTCAGCAAACTGCCTTGAACATGCTTACTCAAACCAAGCCTGCAACATTTTTTTCATATTTCTCGTGTTCATTTGCTGTAAAAGTTATATTTGCATCTTAAAAAACATCATCATCATCATCATCATCATCATCATCATCATTATTATCCTTTGAGCAACAACAACAACAACAACAACAACAGCAACAACAACAACAAATCAGCAGTATAAACTTTTTGCCCTGGGCATACGGTTGAAACAAAAATAAGTTAAAACACGCTATTTTGATGTGTTTTTATAGCCCGAAGTTGATAGAAAACTTAGAACAAGTTTTATCAGTTCCAGGAAGATCAACGAAGAAAATATTCCTAATGGCCTAGAAGAAATATTAATCAGCTGAAGATAAGGAAAGTTTACGATTCTACCGGTCAGTAAATTATACCTTGCCAGTGATATATATTTACAGATGATAAACTCTTCAACTAGTTAAAATGGTGTTATATTTACCTTTCTTCAATTCTTTTTCAACAATTTACAAGAAAGGCACGAAAACATTCGCGTACGAAAGTAGTTTCTTGACACGAAACATTCTGGCACTAATGGCATAAAACAATGAATTAGCTTTCACCGGTAAAACAATTTTAAGAGATTGTTACGATACAAAAATAACTTCGGAGCTAAATTTACCTAGAATCTGACTATAGAGTTTTCACCCGCTGTGTGATTATAATAAACAGGCAATTAAAATGTCAAATTATTAAATTCAAACAGTTTTGCATTAATACTGATATAATGTATTTCTTTTACCTATTCAGTTTTTAGATAGAAGCAAAATTTGAAAATATTTCTAGAGAAAATCGGTATGATAGTTTATGCGAAAGACGGAACAAATATTATATTTATTGTTCTACAAAAACCAAAAGCTTCACATAAAACATAAAGAAAACATTTAAATCATTTGATAATTTTATGCATAACTGCACTCTTCTAAATTAACAAACAAACGCTTACTCTGACAAATGGAATGCCATTACTTTAGAACAAAAATAACAAATATTATAATCTTATGCTTGAGATGAGTGCGATCAATCAGGAGTCGGCTCAATCTGTTTTAATTAAATGCAAAATTAATGTTGTTGAAGTTTCTGATTTGTAGACTCTATTAAATCGAGTCTTTCATTTCAATGTTTTGTTGTACTCAGCAACTCCAAGATCACCAAGACAAGGACCAAAGATCATAAAACTAAGTTTTTAGATCAGTCTCAACTCTCAAGGATCTGATTGGCTGAAATGGCAACTGGTCGCCATTTCAGCCAATCAGATGCTGGAGATTTGAGACTGATCTCCAGATTTAGTTTTATGATCTTGGGCACTGGACCCAAGATCATAAATCTAAGATTAAAGGCAAGTCTCAGATCTTAAGTATTTCACCAATGAAGTACTTGAGATTTGAGACTTGGTACCGGAAGTTTGAAAGCAAGACAATTACTCTAGAAACATGAACAATCACTTCTATTGTCTGGTCACGAGAGCTATTTATTGCTAACAACGTAATTCAAAGTAGTGAAATATTTGCCAAATTGCAATTACGGGAGCGCGTTCGATAAGTAATATTACGTGATCTAAACCAAATGTTGCTAATGAATGAATGAATGAATGAATGGAACAACCTATGTTACAGTTTTCTCAACGGATGTACAATTATTTTTATTCTTAGTGCTAAAACATCGATCAAAGCCCTTATTTTTCAGTTTTTCATTTTAATTCTTTGAACCCATTCGTCAATTTTCACACATCTAGGTTTTTATGGTCTGTATGTAAACTGTATATCTATCCATCATTTCCCCACTTTCGGGTGCCGCCAATACTTGATTGAGAGCTTTCATAATGTTACATATAACTTACATTTTTGTCTTGTTAAAACAAGCATCTGGTTTATTTGTTTCTTGTCTATCCGACAGCTGGTATCTGTTTTACTTGGCCAATAAGGCTTTGAAATGAATTATAGTCGTCGGATTTTCAGCTATTTAACAGACTTGTTGCTTATCGGCGAAACCTTAAGAGAATTTTTTGTTTCTTTTTGTTATTTTTCTCACTTACTTACTGGAACGTCAAAACGATTCGACGTATGACCGAAAAAAACAACAACAGCATAATGGGGCACGCCACGAGAAAATGTGTTTTCGATCATATGTTTTTTTTTAAATTTTAGTTGCTATAATAATTTGCAAGAACTTAGCTTTATCAATTATTTTCTTTAAACTTATTGGAGATTTAGAAACACATTTTGACAAAATAATGTTATTTTTACCGCGAAATGCAAAATAAGAAAAGATGTCAACTGTCCGAATTTACATTTTCCCGTCATTTCGGGATGTCAGTTCGAAAACTGGGATTGTCAGTCACAGAAGATCTGACACTTGGAATATTTACAATTCAGAGTAGCACTGTTTAATGTGTAGTGTGGCGGCCGTAAAAAGTCTCCCCGTACAAATAAGACAGAACTGTTATCAGCTTATATAATCGGTGTCCAGTTCATAATGTCCCGGCTAGCTCAATCGGTAGTGATCTCCGTTATGTGGCTAGGTGCTGTCGCCGTACGGGTTCGACCCCCAACGTGAGCTTATAATTATTTCAAGCGGAAAGCTTAAACTTTGTCCTATTATTACAGTGTATGGTTGTTATTAACCACGTAACGTAAATAACAACAATTTTTTTAATCAATTTCATATTCAGCTCTTTGCTTGAATACTCATATGTGAAAGCTGGATTCCATCGGAATAGAAACCCGTTTCGTAAAAGACAAAACATTATCATAGGAGTACATTAAGAGATAACCTTTATCGAACTAATGCATAACATCGTCTGGCTTACTGGATATATTTGATAATACCGTGTGCAATTAATAAAAAAATCAGATGTTTTATTTTTTCCTGTTACTTTTTTCACGCACACATCCATCAGTGCTAATGGGCTGGTTCTAACGTTTTCATTGTGCTAATTGCATGGTTTATGCAAAACTCGTTACCAAGTCCAGCGAAATGTAAGCTAGCTGCTGGCACGCGCCTTGATTAGTGGGTCATGACAGGTTATTGTCTCAACTATCACTTGTTCCACAATTATGATTATTTATGATCCATAATATTTACCCTTCGCAAATAAACACAAGTAATGATCACAGCTTTGTAGCAAACGTAACCTAAAACGCATTCACACATCTCCCAAAAATAAAATTTCTCTAAAGACCTCTGTTTAAACACTTTAATTTGTTCAGTGTTTACTTTTTTAGAATGCAAAAGTAATTCAACGAATTTTTAAAGTAAAATCATCATGCAACTCAACTTGTTGTAAATATTTATTTGAGCTTGACCCGTGGCTAGACAGCGCATCAGTAATATGCATTTCCATTTATTGCCACGAACAGGGTTCAATCAAACCGAGCCTGCAATATTTTCATATTTGTCGTGTTCGGTGGCTTTCAAAGTTTCCTTATCATCTATTTCACTGTAAATAAGCATTTTCATTTTGATGTTATTGTCTTAAGAAGTTACCATCATTAAATAAAAATATTATTATGATATGGACAGATATAGGTCTAATTTACATATACACAAACTAAGCAGTAAAAGATGTGTAGAATCCAAGCGCCAGAAACAGACACTGTCGATTACTATACTTAAGGACTTTGAAAACGCACCCTTGGGATTCACATACCTTTGTAAAGTGCAATTCATTGCCGTCAGTTTGATAGTAAAATATTTAAGATTGGTCTATTTATACAAAAGATATTGCGAGTTAAAGACAGTAACCCTAAAATCAAAAGTAACACTTCACGCCTATAGAGCTTGCATTACAATTAAAGGCATATCATTGAAAACGAACGCTTGTATTGGCTAAAGTGTTACTTTTGATTTCAGGGTTACTGTCTTGAACACGCGATATTTTTATTATCAATGAACCAATTTTAAATATTTTGGTATCAAAATGACGGCAATGAGTTGTACTTTACACAGCTATATAATATGTTTGATATAAAAGGCGTCTTCTATGTTTATATACACTTATCCCAAGGGTGCGTTTTCAAAGTCCTTAAGTATACTTGTAGAGAGGACTAACTTCTTCTGATCTGGCGAGAACAGTTCCCACATAGTTAGCAAATTATCTGTTCAATGTTTCCAGACGTGTTTCTGATAGCCTAACATTTGCTTCAATCATTTCTGGCTCTGTAATGATAAGCTGGCTACTGCTGGAGTACAATCACACATCTTTCAGTGGTTTTATTAGTTTTCTTGATTTCTATAAAGATACATATGTTCAGATTGTGTTCGTGATGAGAGAACAGGCCTCCTCGAGTAATTATGATGAATGGTTTCAAAGAAAATAAATTTTGAACTTAATTAATGCTAACATTTATATCAAAATTTAAATATTTAACAGAAAAACTTTTATTAGGAACATTGATAAGCAAAACAACAACAAAAACAAAAATACATGTAACTAGCTTTTCAGAAAGTCCCCGGAATATAAGAGTATAAAAGAGGAAAGAAAAACAATAACAGAAATATATACTTAAGGCAAACCTGATTTTTTCTGAGGATCATGCACAGCTCAGTGACAGCTGGTCCTAGGATTGCATTTATTTGGAGGTTCACCGTCATATGCATGCCATCGGTATGGAACGGATCCATATATACTTTTAACTTTGTAAGACTGTGGCTAGACAGGTGGGCAGTGATTTGCATTTCTATAACAGGGCTGAAGGTTATAAAGCTGAGATTGGAAATTGTTTGGTGACTTTCATAGATCCATTTTCATCTAGGTAAAATCAAATGAGATAAACTTGCATGTTTTGAACAGGATCTGTAGTTGTAAAACAAGGCTACATGTAGGTAGAGCAGGAAGTCATTCCGAGGTACAAAATTTATAAAACACTGCGAATGACTCAAGATAAAACAACACGCCATTAAATCGTGTACAAGGCTGTAACGACTGTTTTGTACAACTTGCACGCTTTGACATGTCACGTAAAGAAGATACTATATATATCTCTATCCCCTCGGAGCAAGCTATCCTCAGTGATTTAGGCTGGCCAAGAAGCAATAAAATAGTACCTGTCACACCGATTAGCAACATTTTCTACTTGAGTTGAGCTTGAGTTGACCTGACAACCTGTACAAGCGAAACACCGCGAAGGTATGCTGTTAACCGAAAGTGTTGGCACAAACACCACTCAGTTTGTATATTTAGCAAGCTAGGTTTGATTCTTATCATAAGAGAAGGGATAATTAATCTTTAAGCAGATCTGTTTTGAAAGATATATCCATGTCAAGTTCTAATTATTGATTTTTTGAACTACCAAAGATATATTCTCGCAAATTTCAAAGTATTGATTTTTAACTACCAATGATATGTCCTCGCAAAATTTAAAGTATTGATTTTTTAATTACCATCCTCGTCAAATTCAAAATATTGATTTTTTAACTACCAAAGATATATCCTCGTCAAATTCAAAATATTCATTGTTTGAATTACCATCCTCGTCAAATTCAAAATATTGATTTTTTTAACTACCAAAGATATCCTCGCCAAATTCAAAATATTGATTTTTTGAACTACCAAAGATATACCCTCGTCAAATTCAAAATATTGATTTTTTGAACTACCAGAACTTTTCTTAAGGAATTGTGTGGCATCTGTTAAATCTGGCCTCAAACAAGCCATTTTGTTTTGCCAGATGCAGACCAGAACAAAAACATTCACATTCACCAAACAAACGCAGACGGACAAATACGAATACGATCTTTTTCAATATATAGACTCAAAGAAAAAATGGCGTTTTCGCCTTGGAACAATAAATGGTCACAGATTCTTTGGCGGAAGAGTTTCACATTAAATGAAAGTGACCAGTTTTAATCTTGATCAGATGGAACGGGATCCGGATCTACAATGGTCGCAATGTATATGGAGTAAAGGGTTAACTTGCAATTACATTCTTTCATATTTATAGTTATGATTATTATAAGTTTGAAAAGCTGACAAAAGAGCAATGGATTTACATCTATTTTTAGAAAAGACATTTCAAAATTAAATATCAAATCATTAAACTTAGAAAATTTTATTCCAAAAACTGGCAGGATGACATTTTCTGACCGAAATAAAATCTCGCGTATTCTCGCGTATTCTCACGTACTCTATGGCTGAAGGCAACATGACATGACAACAAATCTAACCTACCGTAAGAAAATATGTTGTTATGTGATTGTGACATTTTATGTTATTTATGACATACATTTGTCATATTTGTTGATGTTAATTAGCTTTTATTTTTCAAAACAGTAAAAACTAAATTTAAACAAAGTCTCTCAGCGAGAAATTGACAATTACAATGTTATGATGCAATTTTATTGCCGCCCACAAGAAACTTGGCGTAACAGACGCAATTTAGAGACAATCAATTATATTAAATATGTAGTTTCCACATTATGAGTAGAAGCCAGAATTACCTCAGGCTGTTCCAGTGGTGAACCACGAGCGATCGGTCCCAACGGAACGTATGTAGCTGCTTAAAATTTCTACTATGATAAATGCCATTTTTATAACAAACAAGCAACGATATCTTACTTGTTATTGGATGTTTATGTTTTAAAGATAATAACAAACTAATACAACCAGTGACTACAACTTTTTCCGTTTATTAAATGCGGTACATTCTGCTTGATGTCCAAACAGTTGCATCACTATCGAACAAGTGACTACAATTTTTGCCTTGATTCGATTCGGCACACTCTACTTGATGTCCATGCAGTTGCATCACCACTGTGAGGTAACTTGGAAAGCAACCGGACATGGAAATTATGAAAATATTCAGACACGTTTTGGTTGAGAATGTTTGTAGACAATACTGGAAATGCAAATTACTGTTTGAGCGCTACTCAATATTATCACAAATATACATGTTTATATCGTGTTTAATAAGCTTCAGAGATAGTAATTGGTAGTAAAAGGAACTTATTAAAAGGACAGGGAGACTTTTTACAGCCGCCACACGTCAAAGAAACAGAAACAAGGAGGTGTAAATTTTGCGGTTTTTATTACCAGAGATTTTTTTTAGTTTACAATTCACAGTAAAAAAAAATTATAACAGACTTTAATATATTAAACAGTTACACCATTACACATTTTTCTATTACATTATCTTTAAATTTACAAGCAATAGGAATCACTTAAATATAAACAAGTTCATAAAAGCATGCATATTAATAATTTGTATCTATATTTTCACAAAGAGCCTATTATACTTTCATCAACCAACCGATACAGCTTGGTCGTTGGTTTAAGTGCCTTCTAATAATCATTCTTCATTTAATGATTTTCAAATGGCTGCGTTCTATACCTGAAGCCAATAAAGACATATTTTGAATTTCTGATTGAAAGGATTGCATTAGAAAAGCTCCTTGATTTAATTTACTGAATTTGCCGAATTTATAATGACATAAGCATGACTCTTCCTTTTTGAATTAAACCTTAGGTAGATTATTTATAAAACTTTAATGAATGTGGCGAACAATTTTCTTTTCTTGGTAATTATGTTATTTTATCCTTATCCATTTTACACTTATCTATTTTAAATTGTTCGAAATGATTGCAGGCTTGGGGTCAATCATTAATATTCTTGTCCAAGAGCCTATTAGGATTATTTGAAAGGTTTTGTGAATGAATTTACTATCATTAAATCTAAGCAAGAGATTTAAAACTTTAGTTTTTCACAGACTTAGTCATTTATTTTCATTGATTATCGATTGCTCGCCTTTGTTTCTGACTTTGTATTGCCATTCATAGTTTTAATATTAATTATATCTCTTTATCATTCATAAATTTCCATTTCAAGTGGGGGACCGTAAGTTAATCGCCCTTCTAATGGTCTTTTCAGTAGTGGGAACAAAAGGCCAAAAAAGCACCTGTTTTGTTAATGGAATAATGATAATAATGATCACAAATTACACGTTTTTGTCTTGAAATTGTCTTATCTCAATGCTCTTATATGAAGACCTTTTGACCAAAATACTTATTAAATGTTCCCTGATACTCGTTCAATTAGTTTTGAACAATGGAGCCGTCTTTAAAGTTAGTTCCATATGACGAGGCATGTTGTAAATCAAAATTAATTAGCCCCTCAGAAGCCTGTTTTGGAATGAAATATTACTGTATCAAGTTTCTTAAATACTGTCTCGCCAGAAGTATTAAAGATGATAGCAGAAATCGTAAACACGAATTTTTATTCTGTAGTTAATACTACAGGACCTGCGATGCTGCTGCTGCTGCTGCTGAGAGGCAGGCATTTAGCATCTACAGGCAAACCTGTCTTCAAAGACCACCCAGGGGATAACCCCAAAAATGGTGTTCGAAAGTAATGCTCTTTGTTCACAGGTTAACGTTTTCTATCATTAAATCATTGGGATAAAGAAAGTGTGATATTTATCAACAGTTGGTGTTGGTGTGCAGGTTGTCTTTAGCACAGTTTTGACTGTATACTTTAAATGAAGAAATAGTAATACTTTTTGTTTTCGATGAACTTGATACGGTAAATGCTTATTATGAGGCTGTGATGTAGCCATTTCTGATATGCATATTTCATTATTTTGAATAGTCAAAGTGATAGTATAAATCAAATAAAAATCTTTACAATGTCTTGTTAGACGATATCTTCCCCTCATCTTCTTTAGACGGTTTACTTTTTCCGTATTTTTTGTCATAAAACAATCAACACAAAAACATCATAATTTTGTCATATAACAATAGTTCTTTCTAAGACGTACTATTTACTTTAATAATTAATAAAACAAAATCTAACATGATTTGTAAATGCAAAGCAAGAAGCTTTTCAAGAATTTGAGGAAGAGCAACTTTGTTTTTCTGAGGCGTTGTGTATCTTAACATACTTTAATCCTCAATGTTCTTATAGGACCTAGAAACAAACCCTAACATGATTGTCAATGCAAAGCAACAAGACTTCCGAAAATTTCAGCAAGATCTGCGTTGTTTAGTCTAACGCGTAGTGTATCTAAAAGTAATTTAATCCCCAATGTTTTTATTTGACCTCGACATAGCTCTTTATAGATCAACCACTGGTCCTTGATCAAGTGCCTGCACTTCAGACGTATTATGCACATACACAATTTACAAACCGGACTGTTCATTATTTGCTTTATACTTGACCACTCAAGAAGATCCCCTCCTTATAAACACCCAGCTCTCTCAAATCCCATTGAAATGAAATAAGATTAGTGTTTGTCTAGCAGATTGATAAATTTATTTTGTCAGCCATATCGCACAGTAAGTTGGTAGGGTCCCCTTTTGAGTTTTCGACGGAATGACAACATTTCACCGTAAATCAACCGTTGGTCTTTAAAGAAGAAAACATTAGTATTTGATTTATTTGACAGAGCGTATTGGTTCTCAAAAGTTTCATTTTAACCCTGCACTCCCAGCTATGTTATAAATGCATTAGCGGTCTGCATAAATCCAAACTGATTTTCACATGGTAATCTTGTTATCATGAACTTAATCTTCAAATCGAATAAACTTGCTTTACCAAAGTGATTACGGTTTTGAAAATTAAAAAAATGCAATAATGCGTTTTGAAACTGTTAACTCTCATTTGTGGACCCTTGAAAAAACACTTCGGGCAATATATAAAAACCAATATTTTAGAATCACAGCAACACTGTAATAATATAGAAGTACCATTATTTTACAGAATATCTAAGATTTCGACACTGTTTTCTAAGCTAGGATTATTTGTATGGACGTTAGTGACTGTTGAGGTTTTCTGAAATGTTTGAGTGACTCAGGCCTATAGCTGGCATTAATTGGTCGGTTGAAGGTTTTGTATGTTTGCTTGCATATGGTTATTAAGTTTTTTGTTTTAAATGGTACATGTACTACAATGTAGTTGTACATCCAGCATCTCAGACACCATTTTCTTGTGTGTTTTTTTTAATTCGTGGATCTTTATTTTCTTGGATCTTTGTTCTCTTAACTACGTTTATGTTCAATAATTATTTCGCGATCGTTTTACATTCGTGCATCGATCTGCCCTCGAAATCCACGAAAAGTAGAACCCCACGAATATTTAAGTAATGATTTCATGGTAAGTTTCATACTTAGAACTAGCATTTGTTGATTTGCGCTAAGCGTTTGATAATCTGCGGAATATTTCTCTCACCGGGAGTTCGGGATATTTTGATTCTCTAGCGATTACATGATGATTTTAAGGATTACACCATAATCTAATACTTCTTTACAAGCAGACAGACTTTAAAAAGTAAACTATTTCTTTACCTTACATTTCCTTTTTGGACTTAAATTCAACCGACAAGTATTGAATATCATAGAAACAAATCAAAGGTTTTGGGACATGATGCTACGTCAGTTGCATTATTCAATCGCTTTAGATGTTCTGCTTAAAAGAAATTTTGAAAATCAGTGTTTTATTTCTGATATGCATTTCCTTTCATTCGATCTTATTTTGATGGGCGCAAGATTAAGTACTTATTTATTTCATGACTTTCAAAATATTGATTTCGTCTGAAAAGCATATTAATGTTATAATAAATGCATCCGTTATTAAGTATAGGCACGCAGGTTGTGAATTTTTATTTGACATGGGAACACATAACAGACTTTGTATTTCTAATTAGAGTTCCGTTGCGCCTCTCAGCAAAACTTTGCGAACGTGTGGAATGAACATGGGCGATGAGTTAGAGTTAGAATTTTTATCCCATGGGCAAACAGTGTAGATCCATCCGTCTGATCTACACTATTCACTTTTAGATTCATTAGGTTACATCTGACCAAGAAGCAACCAGTGTAGATCCATATTAGACGTGCAAGCTGAGCTAAATCTTCACTGGTCGCACATACGAAAAAATGTGTGTATTTATATAAAAGTTAATATCTTTCTAGCATACGTTTTGTTTAATACTTTAGAGGCAACATACACCTAATTTATCTTTAAAGTTTATTAGACGGATCTAAGAAAATTAGATATCTAAATACGAGTGTTGATGTTTCCTTAATTCTGGGGATTTTGGTTCAGTTTCAAACACAAACAACGTAATTTCAACGTAAACTGTATAAATTGCTCTGGTAACATAGTGGCCGAGATGTATCCGATTATATACAATTTTGACTAATGGAACATAAATGTGAAAACATTGCCGGTACATTACAGTTAATTACAAAATGAAAAACATCAAAGATACCTATTTGGGCGTTACAAGGCGATAATCTACAAACGTCTGGCCTTCTGATAGTGGTGCAATGTTTAATTTTTAAACACATTTGCATCTGATGCGTTTAATATATTAGAAAAGCAATATAAAGTGTTATAAAACTGCGTCTGTTTTGCTCAATGATCACAGGTTGCAAATAAGCTACTACGGTTCTGGCACTTGTGTACTTTACAGTAGAGTTGTCTGTGTCGTGTGGCGGCTGTAAAAAGTCTCCCCGTACATTCAAACAGTGGTGTAATAAATTATGTCCCTTGAAGGCCGTTGAGCATGATATATATTATCTGTGTAAATATTGAGAAGCTCAAACCGGAGCCAGGAGGAGTGGACAATAAAAGGTATTGTCATTTCCGCTCAATCAAAGCGAGCCTGCAATATTTTGAATTTTTGTCATGTTTTGTTGTTTTCAAAGGTCCTTTTTTCCATCTATTTGCAATTCCGAATGTAGTCAAGTACATACTGAGATGCTGGGCTGAAAGACGACTGCTTTAAGGACAAAGTAGTATACAATACATTGTAAATACTGAGAAAAAAAAATCATGCAACAATTGTCATAAATGTTCATTTTATCATTGTTAAAACCATTTATAATTAAATAACGATTAAAGCTGCAGGTTTTAAAAGGTAACAGACGACAGCGCGGCGTCTGCTTCTTCATAAAAACGAGGGTTTTCAGATTAATTTAATATTTAGCTAATTTTATGCCCTGCGTGAGTTTATTTGAAATTTTAGTGATTTTTATTAATATGATATGATCACAAGCCCGCAAACATTTTAGCAAAGACTATCAAAACTACCTAAAAGGAAATAATTTGAATGTCGAAATCTTTATCTATTTTCTTCAATAAATATGGCTGTAAAATCAACTGGGCGAAAATGATTTAGTAATAAGCATCCGGTCATGAATTTTTGAAAGAGCCACTTCGTTTTTTACAGCTTCATTTTAGTAATAAACATTTTAGTAATTCTTCTTTGCATACCCTAAAGGAATATTGTTGAATATAAAACTGTGCACGTCCATCTTCAGACATGTTAGCTTAGAAGTAAACAGCGCACATCCATCTATAGTAAAGTTAGCTGAATAGTGAACTGTGCACATCTACTATAATAATGGTAGCTTAATAGTGAACAGTGCACATCCATCTATAGTAATGTTAGATGAATAGTGAACTGTGCACATCTACTATAGCAATGGTAGCTTAACAGTGAACAGGGCACATCCATCGATAGTAATGTAAGCTTAATAGTGAACTGTGCACATCTACTATAATCATTGTAGCTTAATAGTGAACAGTGCACATCCATCTATAGTAATGTAAGCTTAATAGTGAACTGTGCACATCTACTATAATCATGGTAGCTTAATAGTGAACAGTGCACATCCATCTAAAGTAATGTAAGCTTAATAGTGAACTGTGCACATCTACTATAATAAGGTAGCTTAATAGTGAACTGTGCACATCCATCTATAGTAATGTTAGCTGAATAGTGAACTGTGCACATCCATCTATAGTAATGTTAGCTAAATAGTGAACTGTGCACATTTACTATAATAATGGTAGCTTAATAGTGAACAGTGCACATCTACTATAATAATGGTAGCTTAATAGTGAACAATGCAGATCCATCTATAGTAATGTTAGCTTAATAGTGAAAAGTGCACATCTACTATAATAATGGTAGCTTAATAGTGAACAATGCAGATCCATCTATAGTAATGTTAGCTTAATAGTGAACAGTGCACATCTACTATAATAATGGTAGCTTAATAGTTAACAAAATGCAGATCCATTTATAGTAATGTTAGCTAAATAGTGAACAGTGCACATCTACTATAATAATGGTAGCTTAATAGTGAACAATGCAGATCCATTTATAGTAATGTTAGCTTAATAGTGAACAGTGCACATCTACTATAATAATGGTAGCTTAATAGTGATCAATGCAGATCCATCTATAGTAATGTTAGCTTAATAGTGAACAGTGCACATCCATCTATAGTATGTAAGCTTAATAGTAAACAGTGCACATCCATCTATAGTAATGTTTGATGAATATTGAACAAAACACCTTCATATAAAGTAATGTTAGCTGAAAATCGAACTGTACACTGTTAGCTGAATAGTGAACAGTTCACATCCATCAATATTAATATTAGCTAAATACTGATCAGTGCACGACCATTAGATAATTCGACTCAGAATGATGCACTTATGATATTTTTGCTTCTCTTTTCGTCATAGTCAACATTTTGAAACACTGATGTTCTTTATGACATATGCCAAATTCCTTTAACTCGAAGTAAAAAAGAACTTCTATATGCCAAGTTTGATATGACTCGTTTAAAACTGTAAAGGTTTCCGGTCACTTGCACAAGTTCGCCTTCACAACTTGCAGCAAAGTTTGGTTGACATTATCATGCCTTAAGTTGGTTGACCGTTTTTCTAGGGGCCTTCGTCGGTGCGTGATAGCCTGAATCAGTTTCATAGTAGGTGAAATATATCTATAAAAGCCATAACACTTGGAATATAATAGTATGTCAAACGGCTATAAAAAGTGAAAACGAATACAATTATGTAAAATAATTAGAAAATATGATATTTTACAAGTAGATGGTAAATTTTTAGAAATTATTATCGTCATAAAATGAACAGACAGGGTAAACACCTGGATTATTATTTTACATCGTGATTACGGCTCTGTATCACACAAATTGAAAACGTAAATATAAAAATATTTGTATCCTACTGACATTCAAAAATTTTAAAAGTGAAATGTCATTGTTGCAGAAATAGCCTATGTTGGTGAAAGATTAGACCAAGAAATGTTTAGGCAACTCAAAGTTATGTTATTCATTACATTTGAGTGCGATTTGCAATGTAAAATTGTAATACTGTTCATATTGCATAAATATCTGCAGCGATCTTAAAGTAAAAAAAGTTAATTGAACATGTCTGAACAATATATCGTCACCTAACTACTTCTTATTTCAATGGTACTTACACTGTTTTTGCGCTGAGGTGATGACATGTAGCTAATGCATTACTGTGTTAGGCATTTCTTTCTTTCTTTCTTTCTTTCTTTCTTTCTTTCTTTCTTTCTTTCTTTCTTTCTTTCTTTCTTTCTTTCTTTCTTTCTTTCTTTCTTTCTTTCTTTCTTTCTTTCTTTCTTTCTTTCTTTCTCTTTGTCTCTCTCTCTCTGTCTCTGTCTCTCTCTCTTTCAAATGATGATATAAATTAAATGTCTTATTGTGAAAAGTATTTCGTCCCGAATTTCTCTTTCCCCCCTCTTTCTCTCTCTCTCTCTCTCTCTCTCTCTCTCTATCTCTCTCCGTCTCTCAGATTTCTTATTCAATACACGACTTTGATTAATTTATAGCCATTTAAACATTTTGAAGTCTTTCTAATGATTATTTATAACAATCACAACTTCGTTCACAGGAATAAAGCAAATAAAAATTACACCTTCTCAACACTATGATGTATTAAAACTGTTCTGTGAATGAAATGCTCGGCAAGGGATATAGTTTTATACCCATTATGTCAATATTCACTTGAAACTGTTTTTTGCAAATAGATCACATTACGTCTTGAAAAGCTCGAGGCTACTCATTCAAAATTCAAGACAATGGACAAAACACAGTAATGAAACCGTAGGAAAATGAAATTTTGAAGTATTTTACGCTTTCTAATGGCAGTAAAGTACCCATTATTGACACATTTAATTGGCTGAATTGCATTGCCCGTAGGAGGTTTCATGTACGTCAGTAAATGGCAGGGAAGCTATAGACGGCTTGATGTAGCGCTCAAGTAAAACAACATCAGGGCCCAAGATAAAAAAAAGAGATTAAAGACCATCCTTAAAGCTCAAAGACACATCTATAGTTCAGCCTATCAGATGCCTGAGATTTGAGACTGGTTACAAATTTCAGGGCTCAAGATCATAAAACTTAACCTGGAGATCAGTCTCAAATCTCAAGGATCTGATTGGCTGAAATGGCGATCAGTCGCCATTTCAGCCAATCAGATCCTTGAGATTTGAGACTGATCTCAAAACTTAGTTTTATGATCTTGGGCCCAGTGTTATTTATTTTAGCCAGTCAGATGCTTGAGATTTAAGAATGGTTTCACACTCAGTTTTATAATCTTGGACCATTAAGTTTTTTTATTTGAGCGTTTCACTACGACTCCATTTCAGCCAATTAGGTGATTGCGATTTGGGACCGGTATGCAGTTTTAGTTTTATGATCTTGTGCTCAGGCGCATGTATTTAGTTGCTTTTTGTATGAAACATTTTCATCATAGATGCAATATTATGCATGTTTGTATTACATGATAAATGCATATTAAATCGGCAAAATGCATTTCCATAATCAAATCAATCTAATGCAATATGCACATTTAACAGTGTGTCGATGTTCGGCGCTACTGCATTACTTAAATTACATTAAAGCTGCTTATTCACAATTCAAAAATGAATAATCCTATGTGTCTGATGTATTTAATACAGCTAGAAAATCTGGTAATGGGTAAAGTGAGGACTCGGCTACTGACGACAATAGTATATACAATCATAATGAAGACTGTTGATACGATGTAGATGGTTGTTGTTTTGAATAAGTCGTCGGCGACCACCATATAGATCATGTCGTTTATTTGCGAAAACATCGATGATGTTCAAATTGGCGGCGACAAAAAAGTTGAATATGAAGATGTCGTAATTGAATAATAGGATGTCGTGATTATCATTGTCGCAAAAGATGAAACGGATAATGATAACGCTGGTGACGTCGATGTTTATGGTAAAAATGGCTGTACCTTTGCAAAATCCAGGTAACAATTAATGCAAACTACGATAAAGACAGTTTATGATTATTTTCTCATTTAAAGTTAAAGTACTGCACATTAAAGATTTCACATAGAGCAGCAATTAACGCTGATTGAATTGCACCACTTCAGCTGTTGAACATTGTCTTTAGTTCTGTTGTTTTTCTTTTTTGGCGTAATAATTTAAAACTCCAAATACATAAACAGTATCATCAACGTGCTTGAGAATCCTTTGATCACTTAATAATGTTTTACTCTCAATGTATACAAATGTTTTAATCGAAATTTACACTGAATGTATACAGTTGTTTTTTATCAGTCATTACCTGAGTAAAGAGGCTTGGCTCGTATACCACGATTCTTAAAGATGATTGTGGTAATTTCCGATTTCACGTATTATGAATTTTACACGTTTTACGTCCTATTTAGGGTTCTTTAGTTTCAACGAAATGTTTATTGGGTAACCAATTGGAAATGGACTAGACTTTCTATCTTATAAAATACTTGTGAATCAACTATCTTTAAGCATTGAGTTTGCCAATGTTAACTTGTCATGCAAATCTAAACAAATGGAACATGTTGTTGACAACAACAATAAAAACAATCTTTTGAAAATAAGTTTTCTTTAAACTTGTTTTTTTATATATATAAACGACACCTTGGTTGTACTATTGTCAGACGTTAGACATATTTTACAAGCTTATATACTGGGTAACTGCTTTAGGAAGAAAGTTGAAGTTACAGTTTGTTTTTCTATTGTAATGAACGCTGTATAATCGACCAGTTATAATGTTCTCCAGTACATGCTATGTTTGTAAACGAACCATTTATAGGTGCATATGAAATTTAATATATTACATATTAAGTTTTAGATTAAAGCTACAACCGTCCTATTTTATTTCGGGTTTAGGAACTTGTTGTTTTTTTGCGGATTACTGGTATCTTATTTTTAAATTATCTCTCTTTTAAAGTGATTGACATGTTGGTAATATTGTTTTTATGAAATTAATATAAAGCGGAAAGTCGACCACCTGTCTGGAATTAACAGGTGTAATGATTAAGGACAATCAAATTGACATCATCTTTTATTTAAAACTTAAATACACCAAAAGTCAAAAGATAGTTATAACGATAATGTTTGAGGGTTTAATCCGACTGCTTAAAATATGCAGGGCCACGCGGGGGTGCATACTTTTGTCATTTTTATGTCAAGAAATTATGCAACTCATGCACATTGTATACTGAAAAAGACACTCGTCTGTTACCAACCGCGGCGAAAGAAAATTTGATTTTTCATTTTGAAAATACTAGCGACGAGTATTGCATTGCAGTTAAAATGCATCTAACAAGGTCGGCGAAACAACTGAAAATGTACGCGGAAGGTATCACTTACTTTTCAATTGTCAATGTTTACTTTTGCAGAATGCATTAGTAAAATTCAATCAGATCAAACAGTTATGATAATCATAACGTAAATCAGTTATGTCTATAATTTGAAAAATCATTGTCTCCAAATAATTACGGGTCTCAAATGAAAGAAAAGATAATCTTATCCATTTTAACGTTATAGTACTGAAATATTAGGCTCGTAATTTAATAAGTATTTAACGAAAATCTTGCAGATTACCCCAAACATCTCTTTTCAAAAATTGGTCAAAACATACATGCACTAATAATAGAACGGTTTAAATTTCATAATTTTGGTATAAAACGCTGTTTTGTGTAATAAACTATAAAATATTTGGGTGCATAAACCAGTAAATTTCAATTTTACATGCATACATTGTACGTTCTAAAATATCAACAATAATTAAATCTTTGCTGACATATAGACGGTCTGGATAACAGTCTCGGATTTGTGTTTTTTTTTTACTTTACGCAAAAGTTCTATAAAACTGAGCATGGAAACCAGTCTCAAATCTCGAGCATCTGATTGGCTGAAATGGCGACTGGTCGCCATTTCAACCAGTCGCCATTTCAGCCAATCAGATGCTTGAGATTTGAGACTGGTTTCCATGCTCAGTTTTATAACCTTGGGCACTTATGTCCCAGGTGGTTTAACTGCCCATGCCTTAGCACTGGTTCGGCCCATTTATTCCAATGAGGTATCAGGTTCGATCGGTTTGATCCAGAGTGTTGGGTCGGAAATACCTGCTGTACCAGCCGCATTGTTCTTTCAGGTTAAGCAAACAATCCGGCTGGGTCTACATGATACACTCTGCTAGCAGGCTGTGTCTATGTTCTACGAACCAAACCAGACGGGTCAATTTGGTCTACTTAACTCTCAGACTCAGTTGAGTCTGCAAAATGTATGTGGTCAACCGAACTTACAACTTAAATTCTAAAGAGAAATTTACCTATCTTTATAAAAAAAGAGATAAAAAAGTAATCATACAATTAAGAAAAAATATTTGTTTTGATTTATCAATGGTATACAAAATATTTAAATTAAAAATTACCTGTATAAAAACAGCCACAAGTAGGGCAAGGTATCCAAACAGTTGCATGTTTCCTTCGTCACTTAAATCCTTTGGAAGTTTTAATCAAAATTTGGAGTGTATAATTCCCCTTACGAAAACAATCACTTTAAAATCCATAAATATTGACAGTATATCAGTAAATTTCACTTCACATGTTTGTTGTTTTTCTTATTTCGATATATAAGTAATCCACTTAATGAAATTGCAATCCATTTTCAAACTTGTATCACATCGAAAATTCCACTGGACGCCACATCACGTCAAGTCCAAGCCGAAAAAACGCCATATTTTATGGAGAAATATCCGTCATAAATCAAAATTTGTCAAAAATGGGGTAGTTGTTGTCAAATGAAGTAGTTTCGCAAAAAATCTTAAGATTTATGCGCGGAGCTTGATGCACGCGTTTTTCCTCACTTGTTTATAATAATACTTGCTTCGAAAAGCCTTATTAAATATTTAAGTAATTTAAACCACAGTTCAAATCCTGAGTGCACTTTGCTTGAATATTGACTGATTTAAATTAATATTATTTGTTTTATTTAAAATATTTACTCAACAATTATTTTTTCATCCAAAACGCTAATAAAATGTTTAATTGTCTTTTATGATTTTTTGATATATTTCTTTTTTGTTATCACCCTTCTTCTTAAGCAAAACTCCTTGCTTTCACATGAGCGCATTAATCCATCTGTTCGTTACTTGCTACAGTACAGCAATGTAATAAAAATCAACCGATACTGTATTATTATCTTGTTCCCTCTTAAATACCTTCATCGAAATAGTAGCTACAACTTTTTTACTGACTGACTGAATGCTTGGACGGCGATTCGCTTGAGTTAAGCCTATATGGTAGAACTCAGATTAATTCTACTTAAGTTAAAATCTCGACAATGGTTCGTTAAGTTTCACGTTTAAACGAGTATGCCATTCGCTGTTGTTTTACTTAAGTTTACACAAATGTAGATTTGTTAAGTGGTAGTTAGTTTGAAATGAATGATTGGAAATGTAGAGTTTTGATGAAAATGAATGCAGGCAGGTGCAACGCGCAAACAGAGAAAATACGTCATGTCAAAAAGCTTTCAAAATGTAATGGTTCAACTGACGTTTATTTTGTTCAGAATAAAAAAAGTTACTGATACATGTATTTAAAATTTAATATTTGAGAACAAATTTGCAAAACATACATGTATTATTATAATTATAATTATTATAATGATGATGATTATTATTATTATTATTATTATTATTATATTTGCATTTGCAATGCTATTTGTTTTGAGTTTAGATTTACATAATGAGATTGATAAATTTCAATGGCGGAAAATTTTGCCCTATAAATTAAAGAATTAATTAAACTGAAATTGAAAAACTGAAATAAGGCGATAGATGGCGGGACCCTTTGCCGGTTATCGATGAATTAATATATTCAGGACCTGCAGCAACAACGATTTTTATTTTAAAAAATGCTAAAATTAAAAAGAAATCGATAACATAGTAGACATTTTTCTAGGGTTGTGCGCAAGACATTCATAACTCCTTTTTTAATTTTATGTAGTTATGACAGTCTTGCGCTTAACCTTCAGTTATATAACTTTAATAAAAAGTATATAGGAATCCAAAAAATGCGTACTTTAAAAAATGCCAAATAATATCTGCTTCCTTGTTTTTATAATTATTTTTGAATTCTTATTTAACAGAAAACCCCGTAATCAGACGAGATAACATTAATCAAATGAGAACTGACATCCTAAAACATAAAATGCATTGATTTCCTAAAGATAACAGTTTAATTTTATCTAAATACATCTATTAGATCATTTCGTGTCAAACTTCTCTTGATTAGACAATTCAATTCAATTTTTACAATTTTCGGACACCTTCGAAAGTTTTCGCGATCGGGAGCGATAAAAACTTTGCCAGACGGTTACATATCTTTTACGATCTGTAAACAGCGTTTAACAATAGACCATCTGGAACAACGGACTCTAATTGGATGGCGACAAAAAGCTATTAGGCAATATTGTCCAGTGTATTTGATTACAAATAGATCTAGCACGTAATAAAATCATTTATACCATAAGAAACAATTAAGATTTCCCCCGGGTTATTGTCAAGAACAAAACTGTTTTCGAGACTGTAAATCAAAATTATGGATTTTTCTCTCAAATTTTGTTTTGTTTTTGAATTCTAAAACAAAATCAAGTTCAAAATATTGCTCCAGACGTATTCTTGTTCAAAAGAAAAGCCTTACGACATTGAAAGACAACGGTTGCTTTATTCCATGAGCAACCAGTGTAGATCTAGATCTTTTTACAAGCTGCAGTGCTTTCCAGCGTTAATTTTTTTAAATCTTGATAGTATTTATTAAATTATATTGCGATTATAACAAGTTTCGTAAAATAATTGACACATCGACTTTTTATTCTTTTTTTTGCCAGACCTTTAACTCAAAATGTATTTTTGTATTCAAACATGTAGTTTCTTAAGAAGATTTTAACTGAACATGGTAATTCTCTAAATTAACATATTTCTTATTAATTCCCATTAAAAACAACAACAACAACAATTCAGCAAATACCGTACTCCGACAATACGGTTCATAAAAAGCAGTTGACACGTTGACTGGTGTGGCACCTGATGTTAATGGCCGCGTAGTGAAAAGTAGCACTGTTCATTCTTTGTTTCTGCTTAAATACAAAATTAATCTTTAAACAAATGTGGAGCAAAAGTCATTATAAGTACAAACTGCCTGAAATTGTGCATCAAAGGTTAAAATAGAAGGCGGAACACTATACGCACGCTGAGGACAAAACGTGCTTGACGACAACATCAAACAAGGGCTGGACATCGGACTTAATGGGAAAATTCTGTTGTGATTTGGCCAAATTACAAGATATGGAAGGATGTTGATGGAAAAGTGACCATTACTAAGGCGGTGGGCACATTATCATTTTACTAATGTGAATGTCCAAATGTCCAAGTTAGACATTAAACAAATGTTATTGATGCCTTATGTTTGCAGAAGATGATTTAGTACCTTTTCGTTTTGAAATGGGCGCTCTACATGTACGCTGTTCGTTTTGATAGAGTGAAAAGACAGGAAAACATGTTTAAACACATGTAGTAAAACATGTTTTATAAATGTTTTGAACTATATGTGGAAAGAACATCAGGTAGGAACAACTACACATGTACTGTCGTTGTTTTAGTCATGATTTTAGCAGTCCATATGCTTGTGTGATACAAAGATGTTAGTTTTGTCCTATTTCACGAACTTGTCATTTGGAATTGCATTAATAAATCTTGTGTATTTCATAAATCATGTTTATTTGTTATTGTCAGTAGTTACAAAAGTTTTGCATTAATAATTAACTGTTACTCTTAATTTCGTTTTGATGTTATGAATGTCAGGGAAATTTAAACTTCCTGGGTTGTTTTGACTATTTCAGCGAAATAACATCACAAAAAACCCTTTCAGACATTATTTTAGCCACATATTATAGGAAGCACCAGAAAGAACTATTACTGAATTTTATTCCTTCACGCCTGGCCTGATTGGAATGAAAGGCAGTAAGATTTTTGGCAGTGGAAAGGTTGGATCATGGTTGTAAAAAGGTTAGGTTTTTGTTGGGAATTGGTTTGATTTTGGTCGGGAATGGTTAGAATATGGTCGAAAAGAGGTTGGATTTTGGATCCGGCGTCTAAAAATCTTTCATTTCCGCCGAAAATCTGACGTTAATCCGACGTCGGACTCCAACGTCAACCTGAGGTCTTTCTTACAAATAATACTGATTGCGACTGTTGCGACTACGATACGGCTAAAGTAGTAGGTTTACTGTGTGTAACAAACTGCTTAGTATTTGCTGTTATTATGTACATTTAATTCTCATATACTTTCATTAATTTGTACTGTAACCGTCCTAATTGTATCAGTGTTTATCTGGCAACATCGTGCATATGTTACCACCATAATAACATGCGCATTTATTGAAATGACGTTTAATTGCTAGTTTAATGTATTATTTAGTAATTGATAGATGTAAGGTAAATGCAAAAAATGATGAATCGCTCGACTAGATAAAACTTTACCCCAGGCTCCGAAGCTGTTAATTGATCAGTGAAACAATGACTAAGGTAAAATAACAAGTGTATAAACATGCACATTTCTGCATTTCGACATATTTGAATAAAATGTCACGCACCACAAGCAAAAACTGCTGTTAAGTATAAATCTTATCAATTTGCGGACTTACACCGCTCGAAAAGAATCTGTACTTTTTGAATGCTTATCCCACAGAATGGGGATAAGTGTAGACCCTGATCAGACAGTCTGATCTGGATCTACACAAGTCGCAAATGCCACGTTGCGTTACAATAAGTAATACATTATGCTTTAAATTTCACGCAAAGACGCTTTTCAAAGAAAATACTGTAGCATAATTTACCGCGGGTGATAGTGTTTGTCTTTTGTCAAGCAATAACATATTGTATTGGTTTGAGAAAACACTTTGGGCAAATCATTATCATCAGCAGCATCCCTCCGGTCAAACTGTCTGGTTATGGCATAATATTTAATTGCTGCGATTTTCATACTAATTTCGACAATTTTGTTTGTGTAGATCATCGTAGATACTGGCAAATACTTATGTTACCTAATTATTGGCCGCGTGTCACATTCCGATAACGTAACAATTTAACGATGTCACAAAATGTGCCTGATGCTTTTAGGCTGGTTAAGAGATGTTAGGGGAAAACCATATGACCAGACAGAATCATCTGCGATTCTGCCAGTATCGAGATAAAAAATGAAAATCAATCGGATATTGTGCAAGATCGTAAAAAGGGGACTAGTCTCAAATCTCAATCATCAGATGTTTGAAATTTTAAACTGGTCTCCTAATTCAGTTTCATGATCATGGGCCCTGGTTTTAAATATTTCAGTTGCCTTTGCTTGCCTATGATCATGGACCCTGGTTTTAACTATTTTAGTTTACTTTGCTTTCCAATGAGCTACATGTACCAATGGTGGATGTTTCTGCATGTTGGATATGGGGCGCGTGACGGGAAAAGGTACCTTCGGACAGTTGACGTCAATCTTTGATATGACGTCATAATTTTGAGCAGACGACATTAATTATTATGCATTTCGCGTTAAAAAATATCATTTTATTATCAAAATGTGTAATAGAATCACTTTTTAGTTATGAAAAAATAAAAGATAGTTGTAAGTTCAGTCTTAATATAGTAATAACTAAAATGTCACAGAATATGTCCGAAGGTACCTTTTCCCGTGGCGCGCCCCATATGTACATATTTACATTCCTATTGATTTCTTCCTTTAAAAGAAATCGGTTCATTTTGCATGAACCGCATGACCCGTAATGACGTCAGTAACGTCATGGCTGTTACTATTGAAAACTCCCACGAATAACTCCCCCTTTTCACTCAATACTAATTTTTGAAAGCGTTCGACTTAAGTTTATTTAAAGAAAAAAATGAATAAAATGTAAATTTAAGTAATGATTCTTATTTTGGTGCGGTTCATGCAGATTGGACGTGCACGCGAGAGCTGGCAAATTTACCATAAAGCGCTTGCGCGCTTTATGGATTTGCCAGCTCTCGCGTGCACGTCCAATCTGCATGAACCGCACCAAAATAAAAATCATTCCTTAATTAATGTAACTGCAGGAAGAAAATGTTGAATTTTTTTAACTATAGTTGTGCGAAGTCTAACGACTCTAACTACTAATTACTTGCTAATAGAATAATTGTTGTTTTTACCCTAACAAAACATACCTTTAATTTGTTGATGTACTCGTGTTCCTACTGGTTATCATTGTATGTTAAAAACCAGCTCCATCAACTACAAAACAAAACATTCTATTAATTTGTTTTCCATTTCAGCAAAGCTGCACTCACGGCTGATTCTTTAAATGTTTCAGAACAGAACAGAACATACCTGCCATTTTACATTAAAGCATGGAAACATACAATAAGGGGTGGAGGTTATAAAACTGAGATTGAGACTGGTTTCCATGCTCAGTTTTATAACCTTGGGTAGAGGGCAAATTAACACGATGTGAAGTCGGTCAGGCTTAAAAATGTACGATGAACGTTATAAGATCTATACAAACATTCTTTTAATTAGCATTCCATTACAGCAGTGTTGCACTCACGGCAAATTCTTTTAATATTACAGAACATAACATATCTTTTATTTTACATCAACGAATGGGAATATACAATAACAGCAAATAAACACAATATTTATTAAATGATATCAAGTCCATAAGGCAATAAAATGTATAAAACAACTTTTAAACAAAATATTCTTTTTTCATTTCAGAAAAGCTTTATTCACGGCCAATTCTTTGAATGTTACAGAAAGGGTGTTAATTTATCTTACTTCTTTTATATTGTAGTTTCATGTTATAGTTTCACGACCTGTCCGAAAACAGTTCTGCCAGACAAGTAATGCACCTTACGTCTGTGAGGGGCTATGGCTATATCACAAATGACCTATATCCGCGTAGGCTATTATTAAGGGACTGCAGAGAGAAGCGATGACTTAACCCACGACGACAAAGAGCTAGAAATACACACACAGCAGAGAGGAGCAAGGAACAAACCCGCAGCAGCAATGAGCTAGGAATACACATACAGCGGCGACGGAAAAGGAATACATCCGCAGCGGAAAAGAGCTAAAAATACACACACAGCAGAGAGGAGCAAGGATCATACCCGCAGTGACAAAAAACTAAGAATACATTCACATTGTAAAAGAGTAAGGAACTCACCCGTTGCGTTACCCGAGCTAGGAATACACTCACAGCGGATGGGGAAATGAAAACACCCGAAGCGGAACGAAAGTAGAACCAACATCCAGGGCGGTGATGAGCAAGGAACAAACCCACGGGCTAAGCAAGAGGCTAGGACTGTACCAACGGCGGCGAGAACTATACCCGTTTTTGCCACGGCTTTTAGACCCATTTCTGAGTTAACAACGTTTGTTCGTGCGATACTATTGATATTTTATTAGAAAAAAATACATTTCTGTACAATAAAACAAACACACGCATCATCACAACACAAATTAAAGCGGCATTACTTCAATTTTTCCCGCTCTTGTATGAAATATTACATGTATTTGGAACTATAGGCACACATTTGCAGTATTAGTTCAGGCTAATAACATTTTAATTACTAAAATAAATTTGGTCCGCGCGACTAAAAGCGAAAGTAGGATTTCCGAAACGTCACGGAAATCGAGATCGCGCGGTCTCTTCGTGAAAAATCGGTGCTAAATATACCTCCATTATATTTAGCTTCTTAAAAGTTCGTTAACGATAATTTAACAATATCATTGAAAATACCGTCTATAAGAAAGAATTCGATCGGACCTTTTGTGTTCTGTTAGAGAGTTGATATATTGGAGTCTATATGGACAAATATGATTTTTCAATAGTATATTCTTACTTAAGTTTAGGGCTGGGGCTTTAAACACACACTTGATTTGTTTTCGCAGAATTCACTTGTTAACAATTTTGATTTTGCAGTGTTAAGGTGAATACTATAGAGTGGCTAATTTGTATGTAGAAACAGTTCACTCCAACATAAAACTGTAGCACAGCTAAGTGAATAACCGAGTCGTAACTTAACCGTTTTAAACATTTTACGTTTATCCTAATCTGCATTAAACATTTCTGACTTACTCCTCTATCTTCCTTGATGGCGACAACTCGATATTTCGACTAGGGATTGGTTCGGTCAATATACTTTTGATCAATTTGCTAAAAAGTAATAATGTATTTCGAATGCAAACTATTGCGAACTTATCTGATGAAATATATAATGTGTCGTATTCTTAGAGCGTAACAGATATTTGATATTGTGAGAATTGTAATGAAATAAATTCACTTTTTCATAGAAAGAACTCTATCTCGTCCAAAATCTTCGCTATATTTGAGAGTTACTTGACGTAGAAAATGTATTAATTTTAAGATGATTTCATTCATCCCATTTACAAATATATACTCACCATCATAAGCAAGTTACCACTTCGATAATTACTACATGTTCCAGCTGTAAGTGATTGATAAAATACATGTATGAATGACTTCATGTGAATTTAAAGTTTAACTTAGCAGGGAAATTAAACCAATCACTATAATCAAATGAAGATCTGGAACACACTACCAATGTTGCGACCCTTTAGACTGTTTCATGTTTTCAGATGTCTTTTGCTAAACATTTTCAGACTTTGACCGACTTAACAGTAGAAAACTTGGAAACTTTCAATTTCTTTGAAAATTCAATTTTCCGTAACGCGAATAAAAAGTAAGACCGCCTATTGGCTTTCATGCAACCTGTACAGTTGATTTCATTGTTTTCTGTGAAGTATTGGGCTTCGAAAGTTTGGCAGCAGAAAAAATTCTGATAAGACTGTAAGTTACCCGAAATTTTAACTATGTACCAGTGCTTCTTATCCATACCGAAATGTTTTCAATTTCCAACAATGTAGAGACTAATGCAAAAGAGGTAACTTTCTATTGGCGCTCAGTATATTTCATGTTCATTTATAAAAAAAGACAGTCATACTGATAACAAGAAAACTTTAACATTTTGAATTTCGACGTAAATATTTTCAATCCACATCTATTAGAAATTCACGTGTAAATTCATCCCTGACACCAATGGCAAACAGTCACTTGAGCTAAATTATGACCAAGAACTTAATCTCTTAACACCGAAACATAATATTATAACTTCCAAAATATTGAAATACAAGCACGGGTGTGGAAACATCAATTCTCCTTATTGCTGCCCAGTTCTCTTCTTTCTTAACAATAATTTACAAGTATAAGAGATAACAAAGACTTATGTGACATCGTTGTTTGGATGTCTGAAGAAGTCAATGACACCAAATCATCTGAATTTACAATAAATCAAAGTACTCGTATACCTAACCCCCGTCCACACAGAGCTGCGTCGATCCCCGATCAAACAGATCAAGCCATGATCTGAAAAAGAAGTTTAAGGATCGGGGCTGATCGGGGCAGTTTGGCGTCAAAATCGAGCAAATGCTCGATTATGGTCTTCATTACGACAGTACTAGTTACGATGCCCCTACTCAAACGCACTGCTAATCCGCTTCTACAACGATGTTACGCAGACCGTTGCCGTCCAGCAATGTATAAAACACAGTTCACGGTCCAAGACATGACCTGTGTACTTTGGCGCTAGGAACTCTGGGATAAGAACTACTTTTAGGCGGAGTTACGGCCCTGCTGTACTGCATTTAAGAATCGGGGTTGCTTTATGTCATCAGCAGACGCTGTAGGACATGGAAAATACGTGAAGTTTTATTTATTTTTTACAATTAAAAGCGTTATTCAATTATTAAAATGACGTAACCCTTAAAGGGGGCCTTTATATTTCTCGTGAACTTATTTAGATTAATGTATAATTATTTATATGTATATTTAGGAATGAATATTCATCACCATTGTCTAACAATATTAAAGCCGTCTTTGCTTTTTTGGGGATATATTTTGCAATGAAGGTGAAACAAAACATAAATTAGGACTAGGACTATACGCACGAATAATACTGTTTTAGCTCGTTTTATTGTATTTAGAATATACATATGTTTCATCTGAAAATTGAGAAAACTCTCAGGTGGAAAATACTACAACTACTAATAAGCACACCGACAACGATATATTATTACACATTGTTTAATAACCCAAAGTTTATACATTGTGCGGTTTTTTTCTTCGCGTCTATTGTGAAACACAGGATTTTTACTCTCCCTGTCAAAATAATATTCGGTTTTGTTCCGCCAATTGCTTTTTCGTTTAGGACAAATGAATTTTATTGTATAGGAAACATACGCCAATATTCACGGAATGGTATAAACAAAAACATCACATTGAAGGTTTTCTGTTCACCTTCCCTTCATAAAGCAAACCATCTTCTTTTAAAATAGATAAATATTTTGAGATGTGCGCAACCTTTTGCTTGGAGGCGTGAGCAGTAATATGCATTTTAATATCTGGGCATCAACCTCATTATTGGTCCGGTGCGGTTACTTTTAAGTTTCATTTACATCTATTCTTAAATAACCAATAATGCATACAATACAACACCATCAACATCGTATCAAAATAATCTAGAAAGGCACAACTTATTCAAAATTATCCTAAGAACGAAGACAACCAAAACAAAAACATTTAAGATATACAATGTTTTAACACTTGTACTCCAGAAAAAAACACGGCTACCCCAAACACATCTCAGAATGAATCAAGGTAAATCTCAGTCCAGCCAACACATTTATATGAAGGAAGACAGAAATTGTAAGCAGTTTTAATCACACAGTCAAAAATGACATCACAATTATGAATAATTTAATAGAGGTGGTTTCTACTTTATAAAGTAGTTTATCAACTGCGGCTTAGAAACTTACACGGGGTAACAGTTTCCGACAAACTTGTTCTACCATGCACGAGTACAGATTATATATATGTTATGTTCTGGACAAAAGTAAAAGTCTACTTATATGACGCCACGGTCAAGCAGCGCGAAGCTTCGCAGACAGACACCAACAATAAGAACACGGCTACCAAGAAAGTGACACGAAAAATAACGTAAGTGCGCAAGCGTATTAAAATTATTATGCCTTAATCCGTTAACCACAATAGTAACTTAAAGTTGCATTTTTTAAAACTTGTATTTCTTCAAATTTAGGTCACGCTCGCTGCCATGTTGATGCTGGGTTCGCTTCTGTTAAGAAATTGTATAGGCGCACCGACTGTGAAACGATTGGACATCTTGAGGACGTTGTCAACAGGTCAAGCTCGTCAAACCTGGCGGTGCGATATCCAAACTGGAAGTGGCGAAACTGGAAGTTGTTTCTTGAAGGAACTTTTAAGCCCCTGAAAAGCATTCGGTAAATTTTGAGTGTTAAATTATTTATGTTTAAAATCGCCTATAGTGTAGGCTACCCTGTTACCTGATCATTTCATGTTTTTAATTATTTTATATACATGTAGCTAGATAAGATCTAGTAGCTGCGACTTTCAATGCATTGCGTTAACCAAATTATACTTTTTCATTAAAGATGTAATTTTAACTAGTAAACTATGATCAAAATGTGATAAAATGTCGCTTTTGTTTTACTTTTTTCAGCAAGTACCAGTACTTCCGATGCTCGTCTGATGAGCCCGGAGTGGTGACTGTAAAAACCAACAGAGATGGAGATGAAGAGAAAATGTGTATTTTGAAAGATCCACGATTCTGCTTTGTTTCATGGGACCGTCCTGCGGAACTACCGCCTCCCGGTCTGTCACAGGAGCGCCTCCGCTACCTGTATGACCACGTAAGGCCGTATGTTCGACCGGCTCTGCAGAACGATTTCTGCGCACCCCCGTAGACTCCTCTGTTCACGCCTTGATCATGTTGAGAAGCATGTTTTTGCACATGTAGTGAATTGATAAAGTGATTATCAATTATAAACTTAAAATAAATGTTCTTGCTACGGAACGTCATTTTATGGACGTCGACGTCATGTTGTTTATTTTTACCCATCTACCACCCTTCTTTAAAATATTACAAGTTTGTTATTTACCCTCAGTTTCATATTATTTTGGTACCGTTGAACAGCTTTCACGTTGGAGAATAGTACTGTATATAAAACCAAAAATCGATAATTTTTGACGGAAGGACCAAAATCGCTAGATGCGGCTCATATACATTCAACATGTAAAATCTTTTGATTTCTAAATTCAATGCCCATTTTATTATTATTTTAAATAATATAAACTAGCAGTTTCTTGTTTAAGAGATCAAAAACTAAAGTCCAAGGAAGCATTTCTTATATTAAAAAACGAAAATTTAATCAAAATATAATTACTGGTATCATTTTGACAATTTTGATTTCAGACTCGGTCGCAGCAATGAAATAATCCATGTTTGTTAATTATCAATAGTGTTAACTTATGCACAGACGTTTGTCATTTATTGAATATTCGGTTACATCGTCTTGAGCAACATTGTGATTAATACACACATTTACATGCAAAATGTTTACAAACAAAGCATGACTTGGCAACTATTACACGTCCCACACCTGGATCGAACCACCTGTGCTTTGTATCTTCCGTCAATGACACACAAACTTTCCATTCAGCGAAATCCTCAGATTGTATATGAACCCATGTATCACCCTATCTCTTTATATCTTTGCATTCATTAGATTTAGCATGTATTTGATTAAAAATCTTCACGCTGGGTAGGAGAGTATGTTATCCATTTTGGCGACTCCTTTCAACCTACAGTAGCTTTACTCTCGCTACAAAAGATTTAATATTTTCTTCTCAGCATGTATTCTGTCGCTCCTAAGAGCAAAATGATGCTAAAACGTTTGTCATAGAAAGTGGATCTTTTTGAGGTTGTCGAAAAAAATTGTAAAAATAAAATGAATAAACATGTTTAAGGACAATAACAATAATTATGTTTTGAAAATAGTATGTTTTTATTTTTCGTGACTAGGAATAGAGTAAAAATATTACAATTCATTGTTTCAATACTATCTCAAAATGAAAACGGTAAAAAACCCCATGCTCTCCTTTGGGGCGCGTCACGATAAAAGGTACCTTCGGACAGTTGACGTCAATTCTTGAAATGACGTCAAAAGGTTGAGCAGACGACATAATTTATTATGCATTTCGCGGTAAAAATAAAATTATGTTGTCAAAATGTATAACAAAATTGCCAATAGGTTATGAGAAAATAATAGATAATTGTAAGATCTTTCCAAATATAGTAACAGCTAAAATGTCTAAAAATATTACCGAATGCACCTTTTCCCATGACGCGCCCCCTTTAGTCTCTGATTTTGGCTGTGTTGTGAAACTGTGTTTTCTGAGTGTGGCTATTCCCAATACGCACATTTCACTTTTTTTATGAGTTGTCATCTAAGAAACTGTTTTATTAAAGAGTTGTTGGTTCAAAATATTTAATACAAAAAGATAAAAAGTCGGAAGAGATATCTGTTCGGAATCATGTAAAAAGAGTCTAAATATTTGACCAAAAATATATCAAAAGACAATTTCAAGTCAGTGAACATGTCATTTGTTATGAAAAAAAATGAGGTTGAACATGGGCACCAGGTGCAATTAGTGTTCCTTAGGATCAAGTATTTAACAATAATAACTACTAAACACAGTTTGTACACTAGCCTATATATATTAGGCAAAGATACATCTTACATTTTGTAAGAAAACATTTGATCTGTGGCTTTACAAAAAGCAAAAGTAAGATACAGATAGGTTACAAAGAGAAAAAATGTATGTAATACAACAAGAAACAAAAACGTTTAAATCCTCCTTCTACTCAGACCAGTGTCATTGTATTTACTGTGTTGTACAACTGTACAACGATTAATTTAGAATTTAAAACAACTTTAACACCCCGTCCGACCCCAAAAAACCACCACACCAACAAGCAAAACAAAACCAAGTCTTCGTTGTAAGGGACTCGAAGACATAGACAAATTTCTGTAATCGCGTGTTTTCAAAATTGACTTTTAACACAAAAGGTGGCCAATAGCCTAGTTCATTCACACCATATATCTTGCTAAACACACAGAACCCTATCTGGTCAAAGAAAAGACCTACGTAATTTACTAATCTCCCCAACGTTTTGGTCATTATTGACTTCGTTCCAATCAACATCTATTTCTTATTCAGACGTTGTCAAATTACCGATTTATTCACCATTGGCACAAGTATTAATCTTGTTTTTATCTATCTTTCAATAAACTGCTGCTTGACCTATGGGCTCGACCTCTCAGCCCTGCTAAGACCTAGGAGATTATCAACTCGTTGTTAATCTATTAATCTTGAATAAGACGGCATTAAATCACAATTTGTGACAAATGCTTCTCTTCAATCTAGAATAACTTGGTGCCAAAGTTATGAGGCTCGACGCTCTCGACTTTTATACCTTCCTAGCGTTATCGCCTTTAAGCCGATTAAAGATATTATGCCAATAAAAAGTTTTGGATCTCTTATAGAACACTTACTCTTTGAAAGCCCTAGGCGTTTTAATCATGGTTCATTAGAAATCATGTAGGTTGGTTTGGTTCATTTTAATCGAATCGTTGCCCCAATGTAAAATATTTAGTTTAGTGTTTGTGAATTATGTCAACGATACTTGCCGGGTAAGTTAAATATGTGAAATAAATAAACTTAAGATATAAAGGTTACTTTTCTTGTGTCCATGTTTGTTTCATATTGTTTTATGCTATTAATTATTTATCAAAATTTCATGCAACTCTTCGAACAGGTAAAGGGCAGATTATTCTTAAAATATATAATTTGCGGAGTTGAGGTGCTTATGCACAGCAAGATTATCATTGTCGTTTAAACTACTTAAAAAGAAACGAGAAACAAGTACTAAAACAGTGCCAAATAGTAGAGGGTACTGGATATCATCATCCAGTAGCGTCAGGTCTGCGTATCAAACGCGGTCCACTTGGCACTATGCATTCAATGAAGTGCTCTAGCCGAGCGAGAGTTTCTTTTTTCCCTTTTTTTTAAAAAAACAAAACAAACTTGCATAACCATTTTTCAAAACCTAGCCAAGAAGGAGAGACGAAAACCACATCATTGTGTTAATTTTAAATACATCTAAACAATTAACAAAGCTTCGAACCTGAGAGATTGAAGAATAGGTTCAGGCCACTAAGTCACACAAAGCCTCTTACCATTAGTGTTACCGGGTAAAACTCCGTTTCGGTGCTAACTACCTTTAGGGAAACTTCGGAAGGAACATTCCAGGCATTTGGATTAGTCTTTCAACCCATAATAAAGTTTGAGTCAGAATCGCTGCGGACTTTCATCAGAAGTTCACCTTAATTCGTCCTGTAGTATGATTGTTTATAGTACGTTCAAGTGAAAAAAAGCATAAAAAGATAATGCAGAAGAGAACGAAGGCTTGCCACCTCTGGATGTTTTTTTTTTATTCAGTTCCCCTTTTTATTTTAAGAGTTATACATCGTACTATCTTTCCAGTTCCGGATCTTTTTAGTTTAATTGTAGATCCGTTTTCATAATTTTTATAATATAGACAACAAAGAATACAAATATGACGTAGAATGATTTATTTGTTAAACAAAAAAAAACATGCAGAAAACAAGAAAGAAAAAATAATAATTAGATAATTTTAAAAAAAATCGGCATATTAAGGTTCAGCGCAAGTAAGTTTTTTGGCTTGATACAGGTTTAGCAGCTCTTTGTAATGGATATTAGTTAAGAGTCAATATGACTTCTTGCCAAACTATCTTCAAAGGGTGGGGTTTATACTTAGGCATCAATGACTGTGCGAGTTTACATTTCGCTAATATACTTTTTGAACCTTTATGATGATTCTGTGTCAAAGACAAATTTCAGAAAAGACGGTTTACTAAAATATTAAAATTTTAATGTAGCTTCGAGAGTTGACTTCATTTCAAGAAAATGATAAAGGATTTGAAAGATGATTTGGACATGATTAAACAAAATGTGGAAGCCAAAGGGCAACAACGTTTAAACGAAGTTCTACGAAAACATAAACTGTTTACCTCCCTTGCTGCTTATATCCTAACTTATTTTCGCAAAATATATTGCCCATACATTATTTAAATTGTTTAATGAAAGTATGGAGTAAAAACTCTCTAACTCCAAATGTTTAACGTTATGTGTCATCGTCATTGTTTGTGATTGATCAAAATAGGTACTGTTCAGGTGTTTACATTTTATACGGGGTAAGGCGACGTGTGAAAGAAAATGCTTTTCATTTACTGCCAATGAAACGAGTCTGCAATATTTTCATATTTGTCGTGTTTGGTGCCTATCATAGTCCTCTTAAAATATATTTGAGTGATGATTTCCCACGCGTAACTATTGACATATAAATATTTTACAACCGTCTGCTTTTACTAGAGGTTATTAGAATGTTAAAAATCTCATGAACGCATTGTTTAGAGCCAAACGTCTGGACCACCAACTGCAAAACATATTTGTTGAACTAATCACCAATGCTCTAAAGCTAAAATGGCAGATTGTCGTGTGACTATTCTTGATGATTTTACTCCAACCATGCACAAAAACATAAAAAAGATTCTCGACGACCTTTTCCAGACCAGAGCAACTTGAATAAAGAACTATTGATGTGGATTTATAATTTTGCCAGAGTCACACTCCCGGAAACTTTTGAAAACAGTGGCGTTTGTGGTGACGGTATTAAATGCAGAAAGGGCTATTAGGTAAGGACACAACAAGGAACAGGAACATATGATATGCATATGATATGTACATTAGACAAGTACGGATACTACCTCTTTGGCTGATTTAAAAAAAACAGTCTGAATGACGTGAATTACTTGCGTTAGTAACCTTTCTTTTAAATTAATTGATGACAGGCTGATTGAAACACATGAGAAATGAGAGTGAAATAATAAGATCAACCAAGAAGTACAATTGCAAGACATTGAAGGCATTTGTTTAAATCATATATGAACAGGAAAGTTCAGTGTCAAAGACCAAAACTTTTCAAATGCTGAAAGTGCAAACAGTTCAAACAATATTTATGGATAATTTCCCGGACACCAGAACGCTTTAACCTATAATGTGCTTTAATACACGGACTTTAAGTAAATTAAAAACTTAGGTTAGCAATAACAATATAATTGTTACCTGACATTTCAATTAAGTTAAGTTTAAACGATTGACACAAAGTAAGTTAGTTCAGTTTAAGTACCTGACCTTGAATTTACGTTATTACTAGTATCAAGGGACGAAAATCAGTAGAGTATAAACAGTTTATGATGTAAAAGTTATTGTTCCGGCAGTAATTATTGTATTGAATGCGACAAAATAAAATAAAAACGTTTGAATGATAAGAATGCAATAATAAAGAAATATCTATATTTTTGATTAACGAATATTTTTGTTTCATATAGTTGTTTGTGGTTTTAAACTCTAATAATAAGTGCCATTGGAATAATGGTCATATTATTGGAGTTGTCTTAATTTTGCTGTGGTCTTTCGAGGGGTATTACTGTACATGTTTTTTTTAAATCTTATTTACACCATTGATTCATATTCAAGGCCATGTAAAAACTTATCAGAGTACTACTAACATTCTGCAATTTAAAATTATAAATGTTTTAACTTTAATATTTTTTTTGACAAATGAAATCTCATCTAATTTAAGATGTGCACACATTGCAGACAATTTTATGACTGGTATTAACAAGTGAAATTGAAGGCATTTGAACATTCGGGATTATCTTTCAAAAACGCTTTTCGAGGCTTAGAGGTTTGATAGACTTCATTTAAATTGTTTCACTTTCTCTTTCGTTCTAAGCTTGAGCGTGCAATACAAAGATAGCATTTATTTATCTTGTTTCATTGATATTTATACATTTTCTATGAATAAAATGTTCAGTTGTAAGGGTTTACATGTTGTTTTGTGTTTTTATTCCTTGAGGTTTTTATTCCTTGAGAGGGGAAATCTTAAGATTCTACCCGTATTACGTCTTGAGTCGGTTATTATTGTTGTTCATGTTTTATGTAAATTGCTATATTCAATACTGGTTCAAATTGGAAAGGTTTTCATTGTGTATATGACTACTTTTACCGATTTTTTATTTTCTAACTCAAAGGACAAACCTGCAAAATTATTGAAACCCGAATATCATATACAAAGAAACACAACTTTATTACAACTTGATCTTGTCTTAACTATCGTCGTTTTATTAAGGTAATCCGGGACTTCAATAACAAATTTGGAGTGGCACCTGCTCATAAAGTTTATAATAGAGTATTTTATTTTCGTTAAAAACGATCGTCACTAAAGAAGAGCTGCATGAAACTGTGGATAAACTTTTTTTCGTTTCGTTACTATGTTCATGGTAATTCCACATGTATAATTAAAGGATCCAAAAAAAAAATAAAGAAACATAAATTGCTAGTCGTATTTCACAGATTCCACCTACATATGTTACACTTCTATCCAGAATAAAACAGTCAAAATATATCACATTTTCGTTAGTTGCAGTGGACCAAATTGATCCAGTCAGAGGCAAGGCAAATGCCCAATCGATACGAACTGATTCAGTTTGAAAACACAAATCACCACTGAATCTTGGTGTTTCCTGTAATCACATGGGAAATCATATTACAGTGTGCTCTGCAACAATGATTTCAAGGACGCTAAATTACAGTCATAAAAGATAGAGTAAAAGTGCTTAACCACTGTATTGGTACATCAAGTCGGTCACGAATCCGAAAAATGCTACATCAATTTATACTGCCTTGAACTAAATCTAGATTTTGGACAAAACAATCAGGAAAGTTTGGAAAAAAATATCAAGGTCTTGCTTTTCATAATAATTATTTTATCAGGTCTGAATAATCAACGCACTTATTTACGTAATTTTGATGTTTAGTTTTTGTGTGTTGTTGATGACATGACTGCAGCAATTAGGTGTGCTGTGGTGGCAATTCGTCTGAAACATATTTGGTGGTACGAGGTAAATCATGTAATAATAATAAAGTCTCGTAAGAGAATTATACCGTTAAGTATGGATTTTCCAGCAAACGAATTGTACCTGTTCAGAGAAAGGGAAGTGTAACAGTCGTTATAGGCTGCGCTAGCTATGGAATAGTTCTAGCGCTTTCGGGATTTCCGATTTAGGGGATTGTACAACAAGCAATAGGATTGTGACGGTCCATTTGGTCACGTGGGGATTCCCATCAATATGAGTGTTTCTACTGTGTTCTTATCAAACAATGGTATTGTAACGGTCTATTTTGTCATGTGTGGTTACCCAGCAATTCGATTGTACCACTCCAAGTTCTTATCAAATAATGGTATTGCAACGGTCATTTTGGACATGTGTGGTTTCCCAGCAATTTGAATATACCACTCCATGTTCTTATCAAATAATGGTATTGCAACGGTCTTTTTTACATGTGTGGTTTCCAAGCAATTTGATTGTACCACTACATGTTCTTACCAAATAATGGTATTGCAGCGGTCTTTTTGACATGTGTGGTTCCCAGCAATTTGATTGTACCAGTACATGTTCTTTTCAAATAATGGTATTGCAACGGTCTATTTCATCATGTGTAGTTTCCCAGCAACTTGATTGTTCCACTCCATGTTCTCATCAAATAATGGTATTGCAACGGTCTTTTTATCATGTGTGGTTCCCAGCAATTTGATTGTACCACTCCATGTTCTTATCAAATAATGGTATTGCAACGGTCTATTTCATCATGTGTGGTTTCCAAGCAATTTGATTGTACCACTCCATGTTCTTATCAAATAATGGTATTGCAACGGTCTATTTTGTCATGTGTGGTTCCCAGCAATTTGATTGTACCACTCCATGTTCTTATCAAATAATGGTATCGCAACGGTCATTTTTGTCATGTGTGGTTTCCCAGCAATATGATTCATGTTCTGATGAAATAATTGGGTTTACCTGTCTTTCTGGTAAAGTGGGGTTCCCCAGCAACATGATTGTTCCACTCTATGTTCTCCCTAAGCAATAGGATCGTACTGGTCCATATGATCACGTGGGTTGGCCTAGCAATATGATTGCACCACTCCATGTTTTATCAAACAATGGGATTGTACCGGTCTATGTGGTCACTTAAGGGTTACACCGAAAAAAGATTGTACAAGTCCATATTCTTATCAAGCAATGGGATTGTACCGGTCCATTTGGGCTTCTATAACAACTGGAGTTCAACAGTCTATGTAAATTTAACAATTGACCTTTGACCTAATCGTTATTTCCCATGTTTTTTCTGCTGCTTGAAAACTCATCTTTACCTACCCCAACCCCAAAATTAAAACTATGATGAATTTTCGTCAGTTATTCGCCAGTATAAAACGAGATCATATATAAAATCATCTATTATGACCAGGGGAGGACATTAGGAAGTATATAGCAAACATAATGTGAGCAAAATGTTTTACGCCATTTTGTTTTCTGCCAAATATTTTGTTTACCTTATGTTTTCTAAATAAACTATCTTACGTCCTCCCCCTTGAATTAGGGTAAAATGGATACGTAAACGCAAACTATCGCAAACTATCTATCACCTATGTCAGTTTATGTCATACCAGCCAGACCCAGAGGAAAATGTTTTTCAGCCGATTACTGAGCAAAAAATTGTAAACTCGGTCGCGCCTCTTATTCCTAGTTGCTGAATTTCCCAAATGCAAATGTAATTAAATGTATTTAACCTTGAGCTTCGCAATACTAGTAGTGTGATATGCGAAAAGACAGGTTTCCTTTGTGAACCTTAACCTTATTTTTTGTTAAATTCTTGGGATCAGCTGTTTTCCAGATTCGTGTGTCTCTATTGGAGTACTGTTTCAATCAAGTACACTCATCAGTCAGCATATAAAAAATCGCGACGCAAAATTTCTGTTTTCTTTTCATTTGCACTGCAACTGACAATATCATTAAAGTAAAAAAGCATAGAACATATTTATTAATTTATGTTTAATCGTTATCTCGAAAAAGACAGATCCTTAAAGTTTGTAAATCTTATCAGGAAGGCAAGGTTTAAGTTCTTTTTTCGTAAAGTGTGTTTAACATAAGGCAAAAATATCGGTGACTGACTTATTTTGCAGTCAGAGTTAAGCAAACTGTTCAAGGCTATTATACCTTCTTTAATATGACTCACAGGCGAACTTTGATTGAAATGTTAAAACTTGATTTTTTTTGTTTAAAGTTAAAGCAATGATTGCTCTAGAATAAACGTACTAGCAACAAAATAATTATCATAGAATCATATTTTAAAGATACTATTGGACAAAAACACTGTATGGACGATGACAAAGCAAAATATGCATAGCAGGAATGGTCACGTTAAAAAAGCTCAGCCTACCCACACAGCAAGATGGCGGAGAAGAAAAGAGAGCATGTGTTTATAAAATACATTTTGTGATTAATTTTAAATCAGAAAACCACAAAAAATAACGGAAATGACAATCCGTCAGTCGCAAAATTTTCCTCTACTAGCGCCAAACCAGGTTCCGCGGTGCTCCAACCTCTCACTTGCTTCCACAAATTCTCATATTATGAGGAAACACGCACAAGATGTCTTGGTGAAATACCTCCAACCCACCCATCACCTCGGCACTTTTGTTTGAAAAAAATCTCAAAACCTTATAAAACAGAAGAATAAAACAACATTGTCATGCGATAAAGGTAGTTATACGATTACCTTACTGAAACCAGAGCACCTTGAGTTATATCAGCAATGACACGAGGTGAGGAATAAAAAAGTATGCATCTACGTTCTTTTTCAAGAGTTTAATAGAAAATTTCATAAGCTGTTAATTAAACCCCTGTGGTACAAACGTTGTGCAAAGTGGTAAGGAACGCGATCATTTGTAGATCGGTTAATCACCAAGCATACTGAATACCGTAGAATATCATGTTGGTAGCCTCTTTTTGAGTTTACTGAAAATAAAATGATTTTACTCACTAAAAACACAAGAGAAAAGTATAGAGAAATAAAGTTTGAATAAAATATTTTTACTCACTAAAAACACAAGAGAAATGTATAGAGAAATAAAGTTTGAATAAAGTCTCACCACTTAGTAAAGTTTGTTAGATAACTAATTTATTGTCTATTCGTGATATACGAATTGCACTTATCAATGTACTTTAAAGTAAAAAGATTTTAAATAGTTGGAGCTCGCTGACCTATTTGAAGGCCAGTAAGATTTTGTTTTTTTTATTTTGCGGTGACTGATATATTAAGGAAATATGTTAACATGTAATAATTCATTTTTTAAAATTATAATTGTCAAGGTTTGCGAAACTACACGTAGTTCCATTATCTGACATCAAACAAAACCAGCCAATCATAAATATAGAATCTGATAATGACAGCTAAAACGTTAAAAATCGGTGGAGGAGGTTATAAATCGGAAATGTCGGTGAATTAGAAATAAAAATTGCTGAGTAGACAAATTTAGAACAAGATCAGTTGACCGGATTATTGGACAACTGACCAAATCACGTTCAAATTTTGACCTCATTTAAAGACAGAATATCATGACTTTGACTTTGTGGACGCGCGGCAGTAGGAACAGTCAAACCTGTCTTCAAAGACCACTCAGTGGAGTACCCACAAGTGGTCTTTGAAGGCAAATGGTCTTTGTTCACAGGGGAATTTGTTCCTGAAATGAGTTAGTGAGATGAGATTAGTAAAATGTGGTCTTCATTGACAAATGAGTGAGTGGGACAAATAAAATGTGGTCTTCATTGACAAGTGGTATGTGTTCAAATGTGGTCTTTAGCACAGGTTGGACCGCACTCTTCGGTAATAACAAATTATGAACAATATCTCTGGTTAGGCAGCTTGAGTACATTGCATGAATGCAAGGTGAAGATGAAAAATTATGTCAACTTGGGTGAACTGTTTTTTTTTGCGGGAAAGAGGAACTGCCGAGTCGTCAAATCCCTCAGGCTTCCTTTATTTGGTGAATATGTATAGTTGTATAGTATTGTCCAACATCAGCCAAAAACTTAATGAACTAATAAAAACATAAATTAAATTGAAAATAAATAAATAAATAAATAAATAAATAAAATATAATTTAATAAATAAATAAATAATATCGGCTATAATTATTTTTTATTCAAATATTGTCTACCGACAAAGTCACCGATTAAAGTCCTGAACCATTTAAAAGTGAATATCGGTCGAGTCAGTGCGAATATCTTCTCCGGCAAGACTAGTATAACACTCGAGCGAACGCATAGCCCAGTATAAAAGTCGAGCGAAAGTATCTCAAATGCACTAGTGGTTATGTTGCAAAACAACTGCAATTTCGCGTCTCAATAAAGTTAACAACTGTGACAATATTGGTTGCACATCGTTTATTTGTGAATTTTGCATCATTTATGCATTATGCACTTGATATTTTGAACTTTTCGCTCTCAGTAGCGAGCGATTCCTTGACTGCTTTAACGCAAATACATAGATTATAGTACTGAAAGGTAACACAATCAAAAATGGGTTTGTGGAATGGTGTGAAATCAGAAGCAAACTGTGGAGGGTCCGGTCTAAAAGTGCTGGCTTGTTTAAAGGGATTTCTTTTATTTTTGATGATGATTTTGATGAGTTTCGTTGTAAAATTACTTCGTTTGTTTGATAGATGCTGTGGAATACGAACAAACAAAATAAACCCCGTACTTTATGAAGAGTGGTTTTCGGTGAATCTTGGGCTTCCGGCATTACAATCTATGGTTCGAGACTTGGATCGGGATTTGAAGTGTAAAGCGGCTGTAGGCGGCGCCGCTCCAAACTTGACTGTTTTTACAATGGAAGGAAAAAGTAAGGGATTAATAAATTTTCTAAGGCCAGGACGCCCGCTTGTTATAAATTTTGGAAGTTGTTCCTGATTACCATTTATGGCACACCTGCCAAAATACAACGACATTGTTCAAAGTTTCGGCACAGTTGCAGATTTTGTAACAGTTTACATTGCAGAAGCCCATCCCTTAGATGAATGGGCTCTTTTAAATCACGAGAAATTCAGTCGTCTGCAACACAAGACACTTGATGAGCGTTTGTCGTCCGCTTCCGTTTTGAAGAGCGAGGGAATTCTGGGAGATCTCGTTGTAGAATCTATGGACAATTCGGCGCTGGACCTCTATGCGGCGCAACCCGAGAGACTTTATATAATCCTAGATGGAGATATTGTATATAAAGGTGGCATGGGACCCATGGGTTACCGACCGGCAGACGTCAAAATCTGGCTGAAAAAGTACGCGTCGTGCAAAGTGTAGACTTATCTTACCTTTGTTACTTTAAAATTAGGTTTATGTTGATTTCGTTAAAGAATTAGTTTCGATACTGTTACAATTAAAGTGTTAAGTGAATGTTATGAATTATAAATTGTAACTTTTTGTGATATTATTTAATTTCGTGGCACTAATTTTCGCGCAACTGTCACACATTTTGATACTGTATTCGGAAATTAAATCGCGCTGTAGAAATTCTCTTTTAAGACATTTAATTAGGTAGTGTTATTTCGATGGAGTTTGAATTCGCGCCTTAACCCCAGCACAAAATATGCGAAATTTTTCCCGCGCTAGATATAATTATACATGTACCACAGTAAACTGATAAATCGGCTTATTGACAGTCTTAAGACATTAAAGGAGCAGACTCAAGAACGCAGGATATTTGCCTAAAAGTAAGTAAAATTATTCGTGAGGTACCAATTTTAGTAGATTTCGTGGTCTCGTCGACCCAGGAATTTAAAACTACCATGAAATAAGGAATTAAACTTAAACATAGTTTTAAAAATTTAGACCCGTAAATTTAAGTACCCTCAAAAATGGTTTCAACGGAAAACCACGAATTTCAACGGAAAACCACGAAATGTAATGCCTACGAATATAAGTGCATCCACAGTACTCGCGCGCGCGCGGGAATATATTCAGGGGCATATACCACGTGACTTTTTTTGGATGTCGTGCACATACAAAACCACTCGCTTCAGGTAAGTTTTTGCTTTTTTTCTCAGTAATTACTGGACCCATTTTTTCGATCATATAAAGATAACTCTAGTATCAATCGGCTGCCGTTTTCTCAAATATTCAAATACAAATTTTGTTTGAAAGTGAAAATTTGTCTTTAAATGTTTGACAAAGCGGCAGCCGATTGATCATGGATGTTAAATGTTGATGAAAATGATTTTTAACAGGAGTACGGTGCTCTTTACCTGATTGAAATCGGTCCTGTAATTACTGAGAAAAAAGCTACCTGCAGCGAGTGATTTTGTGTGTGCACGACATCCAAAAAGTCACGTGGTATAGCCACCCTGATATTTGCGCTATTGTTTTTTTTCTAGCAAATCAGGTTATTACATGGTGTCATTTCGCTGGGGCATAAATTCGTGCATTTACATTCACGGCTTAATGCGCGAAATTTAAAAAATGCGCGAAATATATTGATTAAAATGTGATGGCTTGTAAACAAGGGTGCAATGATTAATGTTTCAATTTTTAAAATAAAATATTTTATCTTTGCATGTGTGTATATAAATTAAATTATTTCCAAAACTATAACTTTGTATTTGCTTTAAAATAGATTTTTGTGGGTTGTTAAAATTGTAGAAAATTAAATAACAAACGTTCAAAGACTTGTATTGATCACAAGATTTCGTGTATTGATTTCAGGTTTAAAGCGACACATAAGAAGATCAAAGAAAATGACAAAACCGTAAATGAAAATTTTAATAAAATATTTGTCAAAATATTTCATAATGTTTTATTATATAAAAAACTAGAACATTTATTATTTACACTGTTAAAACACCGTTTAAGACGTTAACAAGTTAAAATTATCATTAATTATTGTTAACACTTTACTCCAAATATACGGGTTTTATCGCATGTGCGACATTGATGCCATCTGATCTGGATCGTACACTGGTCGTATTTTGGTATTTTTTGAATCCAAAAAAATCGAACAGAGTTGATCCTGAGCAGATGCTCGGATGTGCCGGCGGATGTGGACCTACGTTGTTCACACACATGCGATCAAACTGGTACATTTGCAGTAAAGGGAAAAATACATTATGAGTATTTTGTTGTTATAATATATAGTAAGAAATTATCAACCCATGTAAATGCATTATTTATCTCTTTAGAAACTCGGGACAATGACTGGTGTACTAAAAAACTGGAATATCCAGTGAGTTAGCCACGATGACCACTCGGGCTTCTAAGGAGATATATAATATGCTGCTTTTAGTGTATTGTTTGTTGTTAATAAAAATATTTCAACGATCAAAACTTAAAATGTTTTTGTTATCTCAAAATGGTGCTACGATTAAGTACCAAAGGTGATGTTTTCAAATTAATATGACTTAGCAGTCTGCGTGAAGTTAACAGTCTGGCAGCCTGGCATCGTTCAGTTACCAGCCTGGCAGCCTAACAGCTTGGCAGCATGAAGTAGTAGTCCAGAAGTCTGGCTTTATTTCAGAAAAGGCGAATTGGAAATGATTAGATTAAAACTGATTGAATAATTTCGAATTGTATTTTGACTTTTACAGAGGTTTCTTATAAGCAAGAAAATAAAATCACGTAAAAGTAAAAATACGAGTTGACTCGCTTTGATGAAAAGCAATAAAGAGAATTGCGTATCTTCGTAGATATACGGGATTGACACCAAATCAGGAATCCTTTCCATGTGAATGGTGTCAGTTTAGGCCTCAGTCTCTACTGAATCTCTAGGGAATATTGAACGTTCATAAGCTTGTTGTCTATCCCTAATATCTATTATCACTAAAAAATACCAAATCTTATTCGTTACACCTTATTTCTTTATATCAAAGCGAGACAACTCGTACAAGTTATATTTTTAAACCAAGCAAAAATATTTTCTCTCTTTTTTTTTGAAACCGGCATGAGATGTTTTGTAAATGGTTTGATTTTATCAAAAGTTTATCATGTTAAGACTAATCGTTTTTGTAATTTTTTTAAATTGATCCGGTACCTGTAGATGTAACATTTTCTCAGATAAAACATGAGAAATGGTGCTCTTGCCTGGGTTAAAAATGAAAATTGTACGAGTTGTTGCGCTTTGACATTAAGAAATAAGGAGATTTAAGTTCTTCAGAGAATAATCTCAGATAATAGATGTTAGGGATAGACACCAAAAGTGTTAACGTTTGGTAGTACTTAATGCTGCAGTAGAGATTCTGAGAGATTGTGAAGTTGGCGGCCTAGCGGCGTGAAGTTAGCGGCACAGCGGCGTGATGTTAGCGGCCTGGCGACCTAGCGGCGTAAAGTTAGCGGCCTGGCGGCCTAGCGGGCTAAATAAAAATAATTATCAAAATTTATGTTTATCTTAAAAAACGGCTTGGAATCTATTATTAACTTCATAAAATGTACATTGCAGGGGTGTATAAGCAAAACGTATCAACATGAACAAGCTTTCAATTTGTTTTGAAAAGTTGGCGGCCTAGCATTTACAAATATTATTTATTTGTCACTCGATATCTAACTTACTATTGGTAGAACATCTGGCTGTAAATTCAGAGGTAGTTGGTTTAAACATAGCCGAAGCCGTTCTTATTTCTTGGTGTTTTTTTTTTACATCATAAGATGTTCATTGCAGGAGTGCATAAGAAAAAATATCGACATTACCAGCATTTATTTTTTTTTAGTTTGCGCGGCCCGGCGGCCTACGGGTCTTAACATTATATTTATCACTACTTATGCTTATCTTAAAAATGGCTTGAAATCTATTTTAACAGCATAACAATAATTATGTACATCAGTAAATCGTATATCCACTCTTATAAATAAATATAATAATATATTGTTCATGAGACTCCATTTTCGCGCAAACCCGTTTAATTGTGAGCCTACGTTTTCGCACTTAGTCATTTTTCGCCATGTCGGCAATTAATGTTGATTTTCCCCCGGATTCACAGGTTGCCGACGATGCAGAGCTGTGAAATTTCGACCATGAGCTAACCTCAGCGTCCTCTACGAACCATGAAAATTGCAAAGAGACTCCATTTTCGCGCATATCCGTTTACGTGTTTATGCGCATAAATTCTTGCTCAATTGTCCTATGTAAGGTCCATTGAAAACCGACGGTTGTAAGCTCAATTTAAATGCCGTGGCTCAAACCAAAACTTGTTTGAGGTCGCCAACCATCAGTGGCACACGACCCGCGAGTGTTTTCGGCCCACTGCAATTCCATGGAACTTACATCTGGGCTGGAAGTACGAACACCGGCAAGCGACTGTATAGAGTTTTCGGACTTAATGATTTTCGCAATGTCGCCAAGTGATTTTTACCCGGTCCAGGCGTTGCCGACGGTGCAGAGCTCTGAAATTCCGGCATTTAGCTTATCTCAACGACCTCTACGAACCATGAAAATTACAGACGTTTTTCTGGAGCATGAACTTTGAGCCTAGAGGTAAGGAAAACTGAAAAGACTGGCGGGTCGTGTTCCTTGGATGGTTGGCGACCTAAAAACATGCTTTGTTGGGGCGAATGGAATTCCCACCTTAAAAATCACATGGTTCCCGACACCTTTGGCTCATGAAATTTGGCAAACGAGTTTGACTCGTCAATAAGCATAAATCCTCTAAGTTTGAGAGATACATGAGCATTTAGCCTAAAGTTATCGCATACATATACTAGTATGCATTTTAAGCTTGTTTTCCACTATTGGCCTATAGCGTGCTTACCCACCTTGGGGATCACATGGTCCCCGACACCTTTGAACCATGAAACACAAGTTTCACTGGTCCATAAGCATAAGAATAAATCCTCCAAATTTGAGAGATACCTAGCTTTGAGCATAAAGTTATCGCTTACCCAATAATTTATACACTTAACCAATGTTCTAACTACACCGATCATAAAATTATATTAATTTCTCCGCATGGAATTGGAGTACATTGTTCAAATGTGAAACATAATTGGGTGCATCATTTTGACTTTCTTTAATGAAATTGCTATTAAAATCGCATTGTTCGTTTAAAACTAATGCCATTTTATCGAGGTGACTTTAAAAGACTCGCGGGTCGTGTTCCTTGGATGGTTGGCGCCATAAAAACATGCTTGGTTGGGGCGAATGCAATTAAATGGAGCTTACAAACGTTGGTTTAAAATGGCCTTGTTTTCGCCCATAGGCCTATAACGTGCTTTCCCACCTTGGGGATCACATGGTTCACGACACCTTTGACTCATGAAATTTGGCACACGAGTTTGACTCGTCCATTAGCATTAATCCTCCAAGCTCAAGCTTGAGAGATACAAGAGCTTTGAGCATCAAGTTATTCTTTACCCAATATATGCAAAATTTAGATATTTGCTAAGTAAACGTATTACAGACGTTTGCTGGAGCATGAACTTGGAGCCTAGATGCAAGGAAACTGTATCGCAGTGAGCCGAAAAGACTCGCGGGTCGTGTTCCTTCGATGGTTGATGGCCTCAAATATGCTTGGTATGGGCGAATGGAATCAAATGTAGCTTACATGTATACGTTGGTTTTCAATGGCCTTGTTTTCGCCCAAAGGCTTATAACGAGCTTACCCACCTTGGGGATCACATGATTCCCGACACCTTTGACCCATTTAATTCGGCACACGAATTTGACTTGTCCGTAAACATAAATCATCCAAGTTTGAGAGATACAGTCATCAGCTTTGAGCATAAAGTTATCGCATACCCAATATATGCATTTTAAGCTTGTTTTCCCCTATAGCCCCTACACTTATGCCCAAGGTTATAAGCTGAGCATGGAAACAAGTCTCAAATCTCAAGCATCTGATTGGTTGAAATGGCGACCAGTCGCCATTTCGGCCAATCAGATGCTTGAGATTTGAGACTGGTTTCCAATCTCAGCTTTATAACCTTCAGCCCTGGTCACGTTCTAAAAATCTGAGTTTAGAAACATTATTATAAAATTGCAAAAAGGGCGGCAAGAATAAAAACTTAAGAGATTTATTTAATTACCTAAACTGGCTTACGTTTGATACTAGATGCAAATTCTTTACTAATCTTTTAGTATACAAAGTTCTTAATAATTTGGCTCCATCTTACAGAAGTGATTTAATATTTTTGTCAAATGATCAAACATATAAAAATTCAATTAAGATCAACTATCCGAAAAGACATAATACATAAGAAACAGTGAGAAACAGTGGTCTAGGGTAGAGCGTCGGACTCAATATCCGAAGACTGCAGCTTCGAATCCCAACAGGGATGAGATTCGTCTGCAGTTTCCCCAATCCACATTCAGCTCGAGTACTGGTCGGTAACCCAGGAAGCAGTCATCGTGCGTGATTAATATAAGTTGGAAGAACTTGTTTCACAATCGATGTAAAATAAATAAGTTTAAACTAGTACAAAAGAAACCAAATATAAATGATCTTAAACGTACTTTTAGTTACTCTTGTATGGAGACATGGAATGAACTACCAGTGGAACTAAGAATTACGCCAAGCATAAAAACATTCAAATCTAATCTGAAATTGTTCTAAACACATTTGCGATTTTCCACATCTTTTGCATATGCTTAATATTATATTGAAAATGTATCTCTGTCAGTTTGATTGTTGATGTTGTTTTTAATAAATATATATTTAGTAAAATTGTCCATTTTTTAAATAATTAACAATGTGAATTTTTAGTTTCAGAAATGTGTGATTTTATACTCTGTATTAATTTTGTATTACTGTCGTTTTTGAATGTTGTTGTTGATGTTTGTATTTTAAAGGCCTCATCGAAAATGAGATTTCAATTATTATTATGTATGATTGTAATATTAATTAGTTACCTTCTATAAACAAAGAGTTTATTATTATTATTATTAATAATAATAATAATAATAATAATTATTATTATTATTATTATTTATACAGTTTGTAGGTTCTGATTGCAATTGCACAATCCCAAACATAAGATTATTTCACATGACATTGGACCCACTTATCTATAACTGCGTAAAGAAGGTTGAAATGCGATGCATTTAGCAGACGACTGTTGAACATTTCTGCATATTGAAGTAGATGGGACAATGTGGCACATGTTTCTGTTCATTTGGACCTTGGGATTTAGCTCATATCATGCAGATGGTAGACTTCTGTTTCAGTTTTAACTTCTAACGCTTTTAACTTTGGTTTAGATGTCTGTAATTGTTAATAATCACAATTTGGTTACCATAGATAACATTTATTTAGCATTTGGCATTTAAAGTGTTTACGATTGCCTACAGTGCCTTTAATTTATCTACAGTTTTGCTTATTTCAATTAAATATTAAACATTCCATTAAAATGAATACAAAGGTGTGTATTCAAAACAACCAATATACATCTCATCGCATCTTCATTGTAAAAGCTTCACTTAATCACTGGAACATGACATATTGGAGACTTTTCGTCTGTGTAAAATCGAGTAGTTGTTTTATTGGGTTGTCTTTTTCTAATATGCATATTTAACTTTTTCTTTTTTTCAGGTTTCCTGCTAGATGGTAATTCTCTAATATTCTTTTACGCTTGCGTAAAACCTCGCTTGTTTAACTCTGAATTGTGATTTGATTGCAATAATTCTCCTCTTTATATATATAAATAGATTAAAAAGAAACGTCCAAAGCGACTTAACACGACATATTCTAAAGTATTCCAGGCTCGGTTTGAGTGAGTCTGTTAATAAGCTGTATGGAAATGTATATCACAGTCGACGTCCCCTAGCCCCTTTGAGCGCAACTCAATATTTTCACAAATATAAATATTGTGCCCAACGTCCGTCAAAGTGCGTATATGGTAAAAGCACTAATTAAATGTACGGGACAATTTTTTACGGCCGCCACACGGCACAAACAACGCTACTGTAATAAGAATGGTGATCCCAATATCAATATAATGACAACGGGACAATTTTTTACGGCCGCCACACGGCACAAACAACGCTACTGTAATAAGAATGGTGATCCCAAAATCAATATAATGACAACGGGACAACTTTTTACGGCCGCCACACGGCACAAACAACACTACTGTAATAAGAATGGTGATCCCAATATCAATATAATGACAACGGGACAACTTTTTACGGCCGCCACACGGCACAAACAACACTACTGTAATAAGAACGGTGTTCCCTATATCAATATAATGACAACGGGACAACTTTTTACGACCGCCACACAGCACAAACAACGCTACTGTAATAAATGGTGTTCCCAATAACAATATAATGACAACGGTACAACATTTTACGGCCGCCACACGGCACAAACAACGCTACTGTGATAAGAATGGTGTTACCAATATCAATATAATGACAACGGTACAACATTTTACGGCCGCCACACGGCACAAACAACGCTAGTGTGATAAGAATGGTGTTCCCAATATCAATATAATGACAACGGGACAACTTTTTACGGCCGCCACACGGCACAAACAACGCTACTGTAATAAAAAATGGTGTTCCCAATATCAATATAATGACAACGGGACAACTTTTTACGGCCGCCACACGGCATTAACAGTGCTACTATGATAAGAATGGTGTTTCCAATATTAATATTATGACAAAAGAGGCAAGCACAGCTGCCTTAATGTTATTTTATTGTATTTTATGCTAACACAACTGAGTTATCATAAATAACTTGGTCAGTTTTCTTTTAATTTTAAAACGATGTAAACAAAATAAACGCGGTTTTATCTCCTTTTCAAAGTACAGGATAAAATTGTTAGGAGTAATTGTCATATCTGAATAAAAAAAGTACTGTAACACGTGTTCATGGCTGTAAGCGGCTTGCTAAGAGAACAACATAACATCACAGTTTATTACATATGCTTTCACATAGATTGTTCCAGTCTCTAAAACCATAAAGTGTTGAAACGGGCTTGTGGAAATAGATTTTAGAAGATTTTCAAGTCATTTTGCTGAATACCCTCTCCACAATTTTAATATTAAATGCCAACAAGAAATATCTTTAAAAAGATAAACGGCGTTGGTGGAAAAGATTTATATATACATGTATATAAGAAAGAAAGAAATACAGAGAGGCAAAGCAGACACAGTTTAGTTATTTTATTTGTTATAGCTGTTGACGAACCCTCTCTGACTTCTTAGTATGACTTAGAGATTAAGCGGTCGAATCATGACAACTCATAAATTTATTGAAAGTGTCTTTCACAAAAAATTTTGAAGCTGTTGCAACAATTTCATACAGTGATAACAAGTCGATTAAAGAAGCAAAATATTCAGTTTCAATAAAATACCTCGTGTAGATTGAGAATTCAAGATGAATAAATGTCCTTGAAATTTAATAAATATAAATAATAACAGCCTGTTACAAGAGCGAAATCTACCAACTTTTACGTATATTAAGTTTAAAAAAGTGTCCGTCCTGAGTATTGAACCCGCTTGAGAGGCGACAGTGTTAGCCACTACACTACAATGAACTTGTCTTACGAACTTGAAATTAACAATCAGTATCAAAGGAACTAGAAAGGAACCAGTAAGAACTAGGAATATCTACACTTCTCTTTCGTTTTACACTGTGTATTGTATGCAAGTGACACCCAAGAATATTCCATATAATATTGTATTTAAGCCATCAATATTGACTTAACTGGTTATTTAAATCGTAAATATGTTTTTCCTCCAATACAACACCCACTATAGTCCGATTTTACGCGTTGAGCCGTGAATGCACTTTTGTATTTATAGATTTTTGGAATATTCCACAAAATAGGGAAGTTAGATTTTCCTATCATATCTTATAATGTTGAAATTGAAAGATATCTAACAAAAGATTTCGTAGCCGTGGCATTAACGCTTCTGATATCTGATAATGTGTCATAAGGGTTGTGAGTTTCTTTGATCGGATCTTTTTTTTAATGTCATTCTTTTCATTACAAATATGTAGACACCGACAAAAATGCCATAAAACAGAGCAAATGTCGAGTAAGCTTTTATCAAGCAAGTTGATAAGATGTCGCGATCGAAGCTTACTCAAAATACAGTTTTCGGACGATGCCAATACATTGTTTAAAATGGTTTTGAAAAGAAAAGAATGTTATGAAGGTTCCATTAACTACAATTGTTTACTGAAAGTCAGGATTCACAACTGTCAGCTCCCCTTTGGGGCAGCGGTGAAAGGGGGACGGCAAGCTGCTCAACAAAAATATATCTAAAAAAATGAACAGGAACTTAATTAAAGGGCTTTGCAAAAAATAATGATAAACCAGAAATTAAATAAATAATATCATGCGAACTAGATTAATATTTAAAAAAAGTAAATGAAAGGCCAAAAAAAAGTTTCTAAGATTGGGTTCGAACTTGCAATGTTTTGCATCATAGCTCGAGATCCTTATCCACTGAGCTATTTCGCCGTGACTAACTGAGTGTTTGCTTCTGAATAGGTTTTAATGTCATATAAGTAAAGTAAATTAACGGTACCTTTGTTAATTGACGTACTTTACCTATTAAGGATTATAACAATGGACTTGTCCAAAAGGTCACAGCTCACGGGTCAAAATCGAACTATAACAACCAATCTAATTAATCTATTTGATTTTTCCGCTGCATAATAATAAAATCCCACTAGATACCTCTCCAGCCTGCTAGATGCCTCTCTGGTGTAAATAGCTACCAATCGAAATAGTTTATTTCATTTTCCCTCTGCATAATAAGGGAATACGTGTATTATTTACAATATTTCATTGGTCGAAAAACTAGGTCAAAAGTGAGCTTAGACAGCTAACGCCGAAAAACGTATTTTACTGACTTAATAGGCAAAACTAAAACAAATGTATCCAGATGTAGAAAAATATATCATTGGTTATATTCAGTAAGCAATGTTTGATATCCTGCAGGCGCATGTACGACCGGACTTACCCCTCAGAACTGTCCACTTTTCAACCCTGGATCAGATATGGTCACACTGGAGCAACTAAAGAATTCGGTTTGTACTCTTTTCTAACTATTGCACTATTTTAATGGTTCAAAGTTTAACGATATTAACATGATAGAATGTTGAAGCTCGTTCGAAATATGTAACCAAATAAAAAAAAATATAATGCAATATATTAAACATGTTAAAAGATCATTTAAGAAGCCAAAACGTGAATTAAAAAAAACGTGTTTCATCTTCCATCTTTATCCAAGTAAACATAACACATTTAGATCCATTCTTAACAATGGTTTACATATAATGCTGACCATGGGACATTTTGTGTTTTGTCATAGAGATTCGTAAACATTATTTCGCGTTTAAATACTTATTAATTTACAAAGTAGGAAATAACAAAAAATCTTATAAAGCTTTGTAAAGCGTTGTTTTCCATACAATAGTCGGTTATTAAGGAACACGTGTAAACAAATCTCGAAGAAATCGTTTACGTTTATTATCATATGAAAAAACTACACTTTTGATAAACGTATAACATTGACTCTATATCGGTTTAATCCTCGTTTTAAATTTGAAAAACAATCATATAAACTCATCTGTCGATTTGAATGCATTTATTTCAAAACCTTATGCCACAATAACTAACAGTAGCCTCTACTTAACGCGTACCAAAACAATGCATGTACTATCCACCCCGGTTCACTTAATAATAATATCATAATCCATTAACATATTTTTCTTGCCTTGCTTTTTCAGCTAACAAGTGCACCTGATTGGATAAATGTGTATACCTATGAAATACTTTCTGACGACATTTTTGGAAAGTGCATTTATGACTTTATCCCACAGGGCGGAGACATTTTCCTCAGACGTGGGTCTTGCTAGTACGTTTCATTTTGATTAAACTACATCCTTTTGCTTTTACATACACTTAGTTTGATTTTGTGTTTCGTTTCGTTTTCGGTATCTTTTATGTACATTGAACGTTGCATTTGTAAAACGGCTTGCTTCTTTTAACATTTTTTATTTACTGTGAAGAGATTTATTAAAGAAGCATTTCCGGTGTTGTGACCATAATTTGCTAATATGTATTATCGTTTGGTTGTATGTAAGTGTACCTGAAACATTGGTTTGGCTTCTTAGACTTTGGTTAATGATTTAGTACACGTATATAGTTAGTCTTAAGCATACCAGTTTTTTAATTCATAAATTTACTTATAAGTTATACGATGTATGCTATTTTACCTGACATGATCATATTTTGTCTATTTGAACAAATCAGTTTTATATAAAATATATTCAGTTAATAATATTGATTATGTAATATGATATCTAACATTATAGTGTGTTATTTTCTATAATTTGTACTATTTATAATATTTTACTGTAGTGGTTGTGTTGTGCTGAAATGTTTGTGTTTGCTTTATTTTTCTTTTGTATTTTATACTTTTTATATTTTAAATTTCTGTTGTGTTGAGTTAAGCTAGGACGTGTCTTATCGTTTTGTACTGTTCAAATATTTTGTTGTATTATGTTATCTTGTAATGTACATGTATTGTATGCATTTTCGTTTGTTGTGTTTTATTCTTTGTTATGTGGTGTATTGCATTGCATTTTGATTGCGATGCATTTTCGTTTTGATTTGTGTATTGAATTGCATTGAGTTGTATTGTATCGGACTGCTTAACGGCTGGGTTTTACAATTTGTGATGTTTTGTTGTGTTATATTTAATCAAGACTCCTTTGCTGACTTATATTTTGCTATATGAATGGTGTTATGTTAAGTTCTACTCGTTCAATAAAAATAATCTTTATTCATGTATTTATTTGTTAGTGATTTTCAATTATATTCGAAAAGTGGAGGTATGTTGTGAACTTTATATAAATAGGATTTGTTTTGTTTTTTAAGATGAATGATGCTTCTAACTTTTTTCAGCGATGTAAGCACGAAGGATTGCCATTCTATCAACGTAACACTGAGGCTGACAGCTGATAGCTGCGGCAGGGTTAGAATGGATTCATGTAACTATTCTCATAGACTGTTTGTTTTGTTTATTATAAATGAACACCAAGCATTAAAATACGACTGAATTATTTTAATTTTTGTAACAAAGAAAACAAATCGGGTTAAAACTTGGTTGTCAACTATTTGAAGCATTTTAACGCAGCCGTTATTGAAATACAATCAAACCTGTCTACAAAGACCACTCATGGGACAGCCCAAAAGTGGTCTTTAAGAACGGGTGGTCTTTGTTCACAGGTACATAAAAATATTTTGGCAGCAGGCAGATGTGAAAACAATAAATATTTCTTGTTACATTGGAATTACTATAAATGTAGGTTAGGAGTACATTTTAACAAATAACGGGAGTTAAATATAACAAATACTTTATTTCTTTTATCCAGTAAACAACAGTTCAAGGTGTCTACAGACTCGTGTTAATGTTTTTCGTTAAAATTTAGTATAAAATCTTTACATAAATACTAATACATACAACTTTTGATACAGTTCCTATTTATTTTGTTGTACAATGTAACATTAAATGTTTTTATACATGTTACATACACGTACAATATTTTTTATCAATAATGTTTTCCTTTGGTGGGGTGGCCAGAAATGTGCATTTCCAATACTGTCCATGAACAGGCTGGATCAAATCGAACATGCAATATTTTCATATTTGCCGTGTTCAGTGGTTTTCAACGTTCCCATTTGATTTATTAATGTAATATTTTATTGATAATATTATTCTGTTTTCAAGTTCAGAATAAATTTTAGGTTTTTGTATGCATGTGTGTTTGCGTGCGGGCATCCGTGCGAGTGTTGTGTGCATGCTTGTGTGTGTTTTAGATCTGTTTGATTCAGTAAAGAATGTTTGCCCTGATTTGTTTTAAATCTTTAATAATTGATCTTTTTGAACGTACGTTTTATGTCCTGTTCCTTTGGTATGGGGGACGTCACGGAAAAGCAAACCTTTTCGTCTTTTTTGACATTTTAGTTGTAACTTTATTCGGAAAAAACTTTCAATTATGTATCGAGGTCTCAGTGCAAAACTATTGTAACTCCTTCTTTATTTTAATGTAGTTACAATAGTTTTGCACTGACCCCTCGGCATGCTTTTCTTAATAACTTATGAGTGGTATTTTTACAAGTTTTTACCGTATAGTGTCATTTTTATCTAAAAATACAAATTAAGCAATATCCTTTTTTTCAACTAGGCCTGTATGATGTTGTTTTACGTGTTGAAGTCAGCTGTCCGAGAACACTTTTTTCCGCGACGCGTCCCATATAGTAATTATTGACTTTGTGAAAAGTGCTTCTTTTCATTTTAATGGGTGTCAGTGCCTGGCTCGGACAACGAAACTGGCCAAGTGTACAGTCAAGACCTTACTTCCTATTTCTGGTATGACATTTGTGAGGGCCCTACAAATTATGGAAACTGTACACAAAGATACTTTGACCTTATGGTGAGAGCAAGTCGTGTCAACAGTAAGTATGATGAGACTTAATAACATTGTCGTTAAAAACATGATGTTTCAATTCAAGTATCTCATAAATGAATATAAACTTCGCTGGGAATCGAACTCGTACGGCGATAAAACCACCTAACTTCGAATATGCTATAGAATGAGCTTGCCGGGACAACTCCAAAAAAAGGTTGCGCGAATAACCAACCTTGAAATACAATAACACTGGAAACCTATAAAATAATTATAATAGTATTTACTAGTTTGCACAGGGAGACTTTCTACGACCGAAGCGCTGCACAAACGGTGCAACTGTGAATTGTTAATAATTGTAAGCCTACTCCGGGAATCAAACATTTTGTTACATGTAATTTTGTGTATTTCTGATATTAATGGAATTTAAAATTGGATTATTATTAGGTTTTTTTTTCTATTCAAGCCTGTGTGATAATAGTTATCAATAATAATAGTTTCTCTAACCTTAACCCAGCATCGGGTTTCATCTCGAGAAACAAGAATGACCCTAGATCAGAAAACAGAGACTTGCGGCCAAAGAAACAGACTGACCGAGCTTCTACGTTCTGAATTAAGATTTCAATAGAAACATTTAGAAATCTGTTGAACCCTGTCATATTCTTGCAACCGGTTATTTAAGCAAGGTGAGCAACTGTAGCAGGGTGCTTATCATCTAGCGTGGATGGCGATGTAGAATATCCTGAATTTAGGTTATACAAAAAGACGATGTTTCTACTACCCTAAACAAGGAGATGTTTGCTCATTTGATACATAGATAAAGTTATTAAATGTTACCCGAAATACTTCATGTTTTCAAATTTCTTTATAAGCATAGGTAAATTTGGTCCAATATATATAAAATTCTTAATAATACTTTTTGACACTGATCATTTCATTACCCATGCTCTCTTTTCCTCTCTACTATTTGGCTGTGTGGGGAGGCTGTGTTGTCTAGCAGGTATTGGCAATTCCAGATGTGCACATTTCACTTTAGTGATTGGCTTTGATGCTGTGTCTTTTGGATGTGGGAATTCCTGATATGCACATTTCACTTTAGTGATTGGCTGTGTGGGGAGGCTGTGTTGTCTGGCAGGTAGTGGCAATTCCTGATATGCACATTTCACTTTGGTGATTGGCTGTGCTGGGAGGCTATGTCCTCTGAATATGCTCAATTCCTGATGTGCACATTTCACTTTACTGTTTGGCTGTGCTGGGAGGCTATGTCTTCTTCAATTCCTGAAATGCACATTTCACTTTCTTATAATCGTTTAAACATAAATCCGATGATCAAATCATGATTGAATACACTGATTGCATTTATATAGATGCTGCGCGTGTGGCAGACCTCACGAACCTTCCTCTTGCTAAAATAGCGACCGACTTGGCTAAAATTACCAACAAAAAGTTCGAAGACAACGATATCCGGTTTGCTTGGATTGACAAAGGTAATATCCTGGGTTTAGATAACCCCAATGCATCAAGTAACAACAAGTGCGAAGGCATAGCAAAACGAATATAAGTATGAATCTTATTCCCTAAGGATTGGATGTTAAACATAAACAAGTGTTTTCATTATTCTATTTATAGAGTATTTTCGACTAAATTGAGACCCAAAACGTTTGCTCAGAAACTATATTGCATTTTTTGTTTATTATGTTTCCCAGTGATTTCATTGTAAACAAGTTCAGTGCATTTTATTCTTTTCAGAATGTCCACTGTAAACGAGAGAAATAACAACAACATGACATGCCAAGAAAAACGAAGAAATAAGGTCATAAGTGTATCACAAGTCTATTTCATCTTAATCGCATGTATATAACGTGTAATAAATAGGTATATATTATTTTATTTTAGGTCTAAAGGTCATTGCAAATACAAATAAAAACCATTATAATTACGTATTGACCGTTATACACAGTATGTTATTAATGAAGTGAATTCATAAATTTGCCTCGTTATTGGGCCAAAGGTAGTCATATTAGCCCGAAGTCGAAGGCCAAGAGCTAATCTGACTGCCCGAGGCCCAATTATTAATGACACATGTGAACTCACTTTATTAATGACAATTTAATTATTTAACAGACTAAAACATCGATTTCGTATGAAGATTTAACAAGGCCAATACCGAAACTGCTAGGCAACTATATAAGCTTGTTCATTAATAATAAAAATTTCAAGACCAACAGGTCACAATATGCATAGTATCACTTGAAAGCCAACTATACTGAGTCAAAATTAAAACTTGACAGAATAACATTGGAAACCTTTGTTTAGTGGCGCTATATTTTAAGAATTTAAGGTGCTATGGCGGATGAGACTCAACTGCCATTGATAAAAATGAACATTATTCAAAATCTCTCCAACGGCAAACTGCAGAACTTTCAATAAATCTTTGCACAAATAAATGTTATCTAACATACGTTAAAACATTAGAGAAGTAAAACAATAGTTAGACCTAAAAATTCCAAAGAAAAAGGATTTGACAATGAAGGGCAAGTTTGTATAATTATACTTTTATATACAGTCAAACCTGCCTTTAGCAGCCACCCAAGGGAGTGACAAAATGTGGCTGCTTAACACAGGTGGCTGTTAAAGACAGGTAAAAATTATAACAATAAGTTTGTTTACGACATATTCAAACCGGCTGTTTAAAACAGTATAACCGTTAAGTACAAGATTCTGTCCTCTGCGTCTTTTTCCGTTAATCTCGTTATATTTACACTTACTTTTGTTACTTTTTAGGGCTTCACACACTTTAAACAACCCAACTGTTTTCCATACCCAAATGGAAACCATCAACTATTGATTCAATCCTTAATTGATTGTGCAATGTGTATGACAAATTCGACGGCAAGATCTTCAAAAGGTCCGCTTTGACACAAACTTGGATTCAAAGCACTATGTTATCTACATGACCAGTCCTGCACCGTTTCAATGTGATCCCTTCAGTGGTTATATAGTAGACTTTGAAGACCTCCACAAAATATTGACGACGAAATATATAGTATTATAAATTTGTGACTCAAGTTCAAATGTTTATCTCGACAGATTGTTCCATCGGCTGAGTACTTTAAACTGTAATCAGGATCCAAAATAGTGCAACAAAATAATGATAAGAATAAATATGACAAACACAATTAATCTTCTGACAAAAGTAAAAAATCTTGAAATCGCGACTACTCTTTTGAATGTTCGTCGCAACAAAAGGTTATTCATCAGCGGTAAACACTACATGTGAATTAACCAAGCTTTTAAATAGATTACGTTAAACTACTTTATTGTGTTTATACCACTGGAATTGATTAAGGTGGAATGTACCTTTAAAAATATTTTCAAGGAAATAGTTGAATTTGGTATCAAATGAAAGTTTGTAATATTCCTGATATGAAATGGATATTGGTTTTGACAGTTATAAATCCTATCACTGTACATGACGTCGCAAACAACACCATCTACGCACGTTTTTGACGGTCTGTCAATGGCCGTAAAATCGCCGTATTTTTCATCTTTTATATAAAATAGTGACGCATAGAGACAATTCAACCAAACAGAATGATCATGTTAGTGATTTCCTTCATGCTGATAGGAAAATCATGATAAATTTCTTTTCAATTGTAAAATTAATAACAAAAATTGGATGTTTTAAAATTTCGAGTTTTGATCGATTTTTAACATTTAAAGTACAATAAGAAAAAAAGGCCCGAAATTTTTTGGCAACTTTTTTATATATTCAGGACAATATATTTTCAATTCCATAGTCAATTTTCAAAAACTTTCACCGTCGATTTATTTTTCAATCGCGATTTGACGAAGTACACCACACGTCTTATTTTGACGCCGTAAATATCGAAGTTTACGTTTCGTTATGCTGTATATGATTGTTGACGCTAATCCTTTGGATAAACAACGTTTACAAAAATTAAGATTTGATTTGTAATTTTGAAAATAAAACAACGATACACAAATGAAATTTAAAAGAAAGTTTTCATATAAAAAATTGATGAAATAAAAGCTGTATTCCGCGCTAATTAGGTAAAACCTATAAATGCTTTTTAGAACCAGAGCAAATAAATTTTCAAATATATTGCGGCTGCAGAATACGTTCCGTATGATTGTTTTTCATTTTCAACGTTTAAAATTAATGCTATATACACATCGAATTACATATCTCTCAACAATATCAGTAACCTTTTAAAGCTACGATATTATTGAATTTATTTGCTAGTGTTTGAATTTTACTTGCTAGTCAAAGACTGCTTCCTGAAGGTCGAACACTTTTATACTATGTTTACCCAAATATAAGCACATTTTATTATTTCGAAGATTAAAGCAGACAGTCCGAGGCTCACCGTATGTTCTCAAGTTTCCAATTATCTCGCCAATTATCGTGTTATCCGGACCGAGCTGTACCACGTTGCAAGACACCTGTCCACACACAAACACACTGCCTTTACCGTCCGTGCATACACCTTTGATACCTTGTATATTGGGATCAGAGAACTTCGATACTTTGTGGCCAAATCTGTCACATGACAACAAACAATCTATAGCTGTAATATATAGTCTATCGCGGAATGAGTCAAATGTCAAGTTTCCGTTGCGTTTATCGATGTTGCATGTCAATTTTCTCAATGGATAGCCTGTCATATCATAAACATAAACACTCTTATCGTGATCAGTAATGAAAATTTCACCATTGTTGTGAGCCACATCATGACAGCTATGATCGAAAATTAGCTGTTTCGATAACTTCATATTTTCGCCTAAAATAACAAACTGGACCATTTTGTTGTCTAAACATACAACAGCTTGTTGGAGTTCGATAGAGCATACGCCATAAGGTTTCGCGGGTACATCGCAGTAGTCCCTTATGAACTGTCCTGAAACGTCCACACGCAAGATCTTTCTGTTGTAGTGGTCAGAGAGAAGTAAATAGTCGTCCTCTGTAAAACAGGAACCTAATATTGAACAGGGTTGTTGTTTCGGTATCTTTACATTAATATTTGCTACTTGTTCCACGCAGTAAACTGGTGATCTGGTATCAATGAGTGAATGTAGCGTTTCATATTGTTTCAATGGGGAATATTTTTGAGCAAACGAAGTAAGTTCTTGCAGGAATTTGATTATATCTAAATTTAAGTCATAACAAATTTTATTAGGCATTGAATATGTCTGATTGATCTGATTCAAAGATCTTTCAACTTTTTCAGCATACTTAATATTGATAAACTTCATTGTGTTACTTCCCGATGTAATGTCGAATCGTTTGATAGTTTGTTCAATTTTACCGTGATAGTTTATGGCATCTTGCAAGTCTGTCTTGACTGTGGTCTCCTTAGCTAAGTAATCTGCGTCAAGTTCTTGTATTGACGATTCTTCTAGTTGTGCGACAATAGTTAATAACTTCTTACAGAAAGACTTGATAGCTGATAAAGCTGATTTCCTTGACATATGTAGTGCTGTTAATTCTTTTTCCTTCCTTTCCTTTACATCAACTAACTTTGTTTTCAGGGTCAGTAAATTCTCCCTTACTGCTTTAGGATTCACTGCTAATTTAACGATTTCAACGGCTTCCCCAACTGATAGAACGGTAAAACAAGATCTTCAAAAAATAGAAAATAAGAAAAAATACAGTTGAAAACACTAACAAATGCATAGAAACAAGCCTAATTTGAAAGTAAACATTTTAGAAAATAAACATTTCGCAATAAAGTTAATATTATAAATGACTTCGCACTACCTGCTTTAGGTTTAAACCTAGTTCTATGGTGAAAAACAAACACAGAAAGGATTGGTGAGTTAAATCCAACCAAACGAATTAGTCTATGTATTTATATAATCTAAGGTTAACACATATACAAGCAAACTAATGTTACAGTACTGTCTACAAGATGAATATCGATAACAGATAGAGCAAGACCTTTAAGAGTTTATTTTTAACATTGACCAGAATTCGTTTGATTATATTCTGTTTATTAACATTGAACAAAATTCGTTTGATTATATTCTGTTTATTAACATCCAAATTTTTCTCTATATAGTGAACCTTTTCTGTATTTTGGGGTGAAAACCATACAAATATGAATTAATACTGCCTCTGCTGGGGAGCGAACCCGTATAGTATAGTGACAGCGCCTAGCCATGCAATTCTGACAACGCTATCGACTGAGCTAGCCGGGAACTCGCCCCCCCCCTCCCTCCAATATATTAGGTTGATCAAATAACCCTGATAAACGTTATCATCACTGTAACGGATTATTTAGGGACAAAATTACTGGCTATATGTACGGGGAGATTTTTTACGGCCGCCTCATTGGTTTCCCTGTATAAATATGTTTCGAATGAATCTGGTTGTCGTAGAAAATATAGATAGGAAAACGTGTGGTTTAAAAAAGATATCAATTAATAGATATAAATATAGATTTACGTTATTACACTAAAGGCAAAATAAAGACTTCACAAAATCAAGCACTCAACGAGTTAGTTACTTTAATAAAGAAGATTGAATACCTCCAAATCTGCAGTATGCATATGACTGTTATCAATAGCGTCTTGGGCCTAACTAAAGCTGGAGATCAATCTCAAATCTCGAGCATCTGATTGGCTGAAATGGCGACTGGTCGCTATTTCAGCCAATAACATGTTTGAGATTTCAAACTAGTCTCCTAACACTGTTTTATGAACTTGGGCATTGGCGCTATCGCTGAGGGTGCGGGTTTGCTCCCAGGTAGAGGCAATATCAAATGAAATCACAGTATTTGTGCAGTGTGGCGGCCGTAAAACGTCTCCCCAGTACTGTTATCAGTAAAATAACCCATTACCGGTGTCATGCAATGATGATGACGCATATTAGGGCTATCCGATCAACCTTTTTGGGGGTTGTCCCTGTTAGCTCAGTTGGTTGCGTCGTTGGAATTGCAGGGCTACCTAGGCGCTGTCGCAATCAGGGCGCGTTTTTAAAATATTTTCTTCTCAAATCGAAACGGACAGATAAAGAACTATCGTTTAAATGAATGGCTAATATTGCAAAATAACTGACCGGTGTTGTTCATCCATACAGGTAGTACATCCGATATCATCGTGGTCCTTACAATACATGTCCAGAAACATTGCATTGTGTACTTCACATCTAATATCTGATGATGCCGACGGTAAATTCGATCGTCTTCCGTAGGTTACATAGTCGATTTCGTCTAGCAGTTTATGCTGAGAAGGAAAGTTGTGCTGATTGTTGATGCAGATTTGACAATATTTTTCTTCACACTCGACACAGTATTTTATCGCTGGCATTAATTTTCCAGATTTGTCACAAAATGAGCATAGGAAATCGATAAATTCATCCGTCCCAGTCTCAGAAATTGTTTCGTAAACATCACTTGATCCTGTCGCCATGTTTTGTTCAATTTGTCAATCAATAGCTCTAATGTTTATGAATAAATCCGTTTGGTTTCACAAAAAGCATGAAATTTGATATAATCAATGAAATTCGATACGAAATATACAGATATTGAATAGGCAAATCGATATACACGGTATTCATCTTAAATACCTTCTATACAATTAAAATATATATCAATCGGCAATTGTTTGCATCTGTATAACATATTTTTAACATATTTATCCTAGCATTGTACAATTTCTTAGCCGATGACAAGAGATATTTAAGTTATTAAGTTACTCTATCTAAAAATGAACATGTTTTTGTTTTCATTTTTATGTTTTTACCATCCAGTTCATGACATACATGAATATATTGCCAAACAAGCAAGCAGAGACTCTCTCCAAATTTCTTGCATGGACTAAGACACCCTCATTATTATTGCACGAGATTAGTGTTTAGTTGAACACTTGTGTTGCCCTCTGGTACTTTGTCGACATAAAAATTCAAATACAAAATGGGAACATAAACCCAAATCAAATTTAACATTGACCTTAAGAATGAGGCATTATCACGACCGTGTTTTCATAAGCAATAGAATTTGAAAGTTTGATTAAGAAGTATTAAAAATGACAAAGTTACGGCCAACGTTTAGTTTTAATGTCGAAGTCTTAGATCAAAAAGGGACATAACTCCAATAAATGTTACTTTGACCTAACGAATTTGACATCATCAAGACCGTGTTGTCATAAGCAATATAATTTCAAAGTTTGATAAAGAAATATTAAGAAACGGCAAATGTAATAGCCAGTATTAAGTTATCGTTACTGACGGACCGACAGATCGACGGACAACAAAAAGTACTTTAAAATTTTAAATCATGAATGACATGACTATGTACCGATAATTAATAGAAATCTTAGCTAGTCCTCTTTATAGCTCGAAAGCAAAAAAGAGAAATCATTCTTGTTGTCACAAATGGACATGCAGATGATATATTCAAATTATTAAGTTAATAGGACAAGGACTTAAAGTTATAGGCAATGCATGTTGCCCCTTACCTTGTCATTATCAATTATGCGTGAAAGCCAAAAAATGAGATTTTGTGGGAAAATACCACGCGATTTCTCTACGAGAATTCACAGTTGCGTTTAAATTGTCAATTTTTAACTTTAAATCTGAAATATCCCTTATGAAGGTTTACAACTGAACATAAGTTTTAAGCTATTTATTCGCAAATCTGCTTAATCCGGAGGGGTCAAACTTCAGTGGTAATTGAGTTAATTCCCTTACACATTAGTCTCGGCTATAAAGTTTTCCGAAATGCTACAGTCATCTAGTCTTGAAATATATAATATTGATCCTGCTTGCTTAATGTTGCCAAGGGCATAAACGAAATTATCTTATCAACTCAAGATGCCATCATTCTCCTTGTCAATAGAAGTAAAATAGATGGTACAAAATACACTTCTGACCATATAAGGTAAATGAATATTATATTACTTTTACGTAAATCACAATATTCTCTCGCATGCAGTCATGATCATATAACTAACATGTTTGTTGAAGTGGTAACAGGCGTAAGTTGCAGCTATATATACACTCACTCAAAGTTTTGATTGCTCACTGTTTGTCCGTATTTTTTCTCCAGAAAGACATAGGCTTTTCTTTTTATTTGTGATAAGATGCCAACAACAGTCTTCAATTAAAGATTTAAACTTGTTGTAATTTACTTTGGAACAGTTTGGCGTGAGTTATCCTAAATTTTGCTATGAATGTATTTCATGCAATTTAAGATCAAGCAACCAGAAAATCGCTCAAAATTGATTGTTTTGTTGGAATAAGACCCCTTCGTTAGTAGGAAAAAAATTTAAACCTTATTAATCAGTAGCATTTCTGTTTAAAATCACCTTCAATAGCCAATTTTATAATTAACTTCCTTTCAATGGAAATAAATGAAAAGGAAACTTTGAAAGCCATCGAACACGATATATACGAAAATATTGCAGGCTCGGTTTGATTGAGCCTGTTCATGGGCAGTAATGGAAATGCAAATTATTGCCCACGCCGCCTAGCCCCGGGTTGAGCGCAACTCATTATTTGCACCATTAATCAGTACAATTTTGATCCATCCGAAACGATGGTATGCATATGGCGGTGAACATGGAACCTTCAATGTGTTTTTTTTTTCAGATTAATACTATTCCATGTTCAGCGGCGTATGGTCCCCAGATAAAAGAATGAGTTTGCCCTTATCGAGAAAACAATGGGCGGAACTAAACAAAATAGAATTTTGAAAGGGGATCTGAGAATGTAAATCCTGCATATCACAGACAGCGCCAAAGGCAAAATTTAAAAAACAGGAAGTATATCTTTGGGGTGATTGAACAATATCCGTATCTATAATAGCTGGGATATTGAAACCACTCATAAATAAACAGGACGCAATATTAAAGGAAACGCTATTTTAGAAGTACTTTTATCTTACATAAGTATCGCGCTCAACGACCTTCAAAGGACGTTCCTTATAACAGCACTGTTCTTAGTTTGACCTTGTAGTATTAGTAAATGGTATGGGATTTATTTAAGAAAACAAGCAATTAAGATTTAAAAGACATTTAACAATTGATTCCATTACAAAATAGTTCTTTTTACAACATCTCTTAACATAGAGAAGAAACGAAACTAGCATACATTGTAAACAAATACAATTTATGACCAATTAGAACTTTGGGTAAATGTAGTTTCAAGTTTATTCATTCCATAACTCTTTTTAAATACAAAACTAAACCATAATAGACAAGTTCGTAATTTTCATTCTTTTTTTTTTTAAAGATTAATCTATTGTCTTTGTGTTAATTCAAACATGTAAATGAAGATTTGATCTTATCACAAAAGACGTGGAGTTTTATTATATACATTGAAAAATAAAACGCAGTGAAACAAAGGCTAGCAAAAAAGGGCTAAAGAACGACATTGTTATGTGTTCGCCTTTATACACGCACCATTGGTGGTGATTTTTGTTTTTTTATTTTACAAATATTTCTATTTATTCAGTAACCCCAAATGATTGAAGTTTTGCCATAACTGTTAATGTTTTTTTAGTTGCAAACCTGTTGTTAATTGTAAGTGGTCTTGTTCAATGGTTGATCTTGCAACGGCAAGAACCTGAGAAAAGACCTGAATTAGCTGAAGTAACTGACACTTCCGATAACATTTAAGTTAAGTGTATCCGATTAAATATAAAAGAACATAAGAATTAAAAAACCATCAAGATGACGAATCTGGGGCTGAAAGGCCTTTGTTCCATGGTAAAATGTAAATAAATAAAATAGGGTTAATATTGATTATCAAAACTCTTAGATGATGATCATAGATCTGTGTACTACTTTAAAGTGGGATATTACATTCAATACCAGATTTGCGAAATAAATTTCTAATGAACAAATCAATTTATCTTACGAAAATTTTAAAATACTAGTTGTTTACTAGAACTATATATTTAATTTTTAACAAAAGCGACATGCCTTATGAAATTATATTGTTTTTATATGTTTGTTTAATATGTATTAACATTACAATTCGTATTGGCTTTCATTCCTATCATGTAAAGTTTATTACATTTATAATCATATTAAGGAGCTAAGCAAAAGGTAAAACACATAAATTTCAAAACAACAGTGTTTATTCAAAAATCTTCACAGGTGTTCATTTATAAATCTTATTACAATAGTTATAAACACTTTTTATTTTGTTTATTTAGTCTGTAACAGAAATACCTGAATTATATCCAAAATCGTAGTGGGACAGGTATCAGAACCTTTTGTGATTTTTCGTTAATTGATTGTGGTCTCTTATTTATAGGGATGGCAATGAGTAGTAAAATTGGTACTCGAGTACTCGAACGATTTCCGATTTTAATAAAGATAATTCCGTTCGTGTAATATCAGCTTTTATAGTATTTATACCATATACCACATATTAATAAAGATACTTACACAAGAAAAGTGTGTTATATCTTTTATTTGTGTTTTGTTATTTTATTTTTTTATTTTTTTTAAGTCAACAAATTGTATCAGTTACAACACAGTCATGCGAACATGTACATATACGGTGGTCAGAATAATATTATGTCGTGAAATAATCAAATCAAATAAATTAATCGAACTAAACTAAAACCATGGGGCTCGTCTGTCTGCTTTTTAGGCGTGGTCTCGTATCATGTTTAAACTTTAAGATGGTTAACCATGGTTGTAGTTCCCCCGTTGTAGACAAACTCTGAACAACATTTGACTGTTGTTCCGTCTGCTGCCCCTTTGAAGTAACTCCACGCAGACGACTTTGCGAGAGGCATTTTGCTGTGTGTAAAACAGGTATTTATTTCGGTTTTTAATTAAAGAATGTGATACTAAACACTACCATCGTTTTTACTTTATCTTTTTATTTTCATAAATATTCATAGATAAGTGTGCATCATTCACGAATAAAAAATAGAATTTTTCATCACATCCAAGTGAACCAATCAATGACTATATTGGGCGGTCCTGATTTTCTGTATGGAACGCCAATTATCTAATTGTCAAACAATACATTTGTGCGAAATGGGTACCACAGGTGCTTGGCAAACAATAGATCTTTATTACCGCTATAAAAACATTTCTAATTGACATTATTGGCAAGTGCCAGTTGGGACCCTTATTTGGCAGTTTGTTGTTATTTCACAACAATGACACTTAAACTTCAAAGCGTAAAATACGTAACCTGTCGCAATTAAGTGCATCGCGCATAGTGTCTAATTTCCACAGTGCCGTATGTCGAAACAAATTATAAACAAAACAAACGGATTTCTTTTTTATATTAAAATTTTTATTTTTTTTCCGATTACTCGAGTAGTAGATTTAGAACTCGCTATTCGGACGTTCGATCGAGTACTCGAGTAATCGATGCCATCCCTACTTATTTAAAATCGATCATTTTATTTATCCATGCGCTCTTTACCTATGTGAAGAACTTAAAACTTTAGAAATTTGTAAGACTGATTTTTCCTAGCAAACCATTACAAACTAATATTTTGAAACCTTTAGTATGTGCGTAATAATGTATGTTTCTCATAGGGGAAGTTTCATTTACTTATTTTGGCCAATTTTGGATATATTTAGGAAAAACAATTTCTAAGCCATTACCTGATTATGACAAATTGCTTATGCTATATATTTTTATGTTTAACATGTTTTTGATATTAAATATACCTTCGGCTATTGCGTAATAATGTTATCTTACTTTTCTGAAAGTTTCATGCAAATTCTTTGAGTAGTTTTGAAGTTATTCCAAAAATACTGTTTTATAAAGGATGCTTGTCAGTTGCTAAAAATAGCCTAAATTGGAAATTCTCTTCAAAGTCATTATTTATGAATTTTTTTCTTTAATTATTGTTTGAATCTTATAAAGCTCAATAAAATACACATTTCTGGAAAATTTCATCTCTTAATATGATATAATATGCCCAATATTTGAGTTTTCCTGGGTTTGCTAACATTGGTTCCAGCCATTCTTTTATGCAACAGGTGCTTGGACTCTAAGATTAATTATTGTGACTCCATTTTTAAGAAAAAAAAATGAAATATGCATATCAGGAATGGCCACATTCAGCATACACAGCCTCCCCACACAGCCAAAAAGTAGAGAGGAAAAGAGAGCATGGTATTACAAAAATCAGTTTCAAACTGGACGCCAAAAACAAATAACGGAAGTGAGCACCGGAGGGTTTACCTCCTTGGAACGGTCAGTGGCAAAACAAATTGCCACTGGGGGTTTAAACCAGGTTCTAGGGTGCACCAACCTCACACTTGCCCCAACAGGTTCTCGTATCACAAAACAAGTACAAATTGTTTTGGTGAAATAACTCCAACCCACCCATCAGCTCAACAATGTTGCATGCAAAAGCATACAAACATATAAACATAAGAATTTAATAGCATTGCAAAGCCAAAGGGCGGGTACTCAATGATCTTACAGAGACCAGAGCACCTGGAGTAAAATCAGCAAGAACACGATGACAGGGATAAAAGAAACAAATCGAGCTTCTAGGTTCTTTTTAGAAAAGATTTCCCCATAAACTTTCATAAACTCTTAAACCCCTGCCGCCGTCGTGCAACCAAAGAGGTAAGCATAATGATCAACTGTAGATGGGTTAATCACCAGGCCTGCAGAGCGCTGTTAAATATCATGTTGGTAACCTTTCTTTTTAAATTTACAGATGGTTTTTACGAATAACCGGGAGAAATTAACATCGCCTTTTATCTTCTTAAGTTTATAAATTAAATCTCCATAAAAAACTGGCGTGAAATACCTTGTTGCAATAGTGATTTTAAACTGCACCTGTATTTATGAATTAGATCTGGATATCGGCGATAAAACTTGCAAAATGTTTTCCTTAATTTGTGATACCGATAACCTTGTTTTAAAAGTTTTTCTGTAATGCAAAGATTATGTTCATTGAAATCATTCACATCGTTGCAAGCTCTTGAAAAGCGAACAAGCTGTGAGATATAAACCCCGTAAGAAGTCGCACGAGGAACAAGAGTTAATGCAAGATATATAAATGATTGTGTTCCTTATGATATTAGCTTTGTTTTAAAATTGTTTTCATATTTTTAAAGCCTCATATTTGCTTGCATTTTTCAGAAAAGGCTCTCTGACATGACCCTTGTTTTTTGTCAGCCATCTTGGATTTTTGGTCAAGGTCATAGGTAAAATATTTTACCCATTTTTAAGTGGTTTAATGCCAGCTTTTGTTATTAGAAAATATGTGTAAGAATGCAGAATTTGCCATAGATTTTATTTGAAAACTTTGCTTTATTTAACTATTTGTTATTTTTGTGCTTTTGATGAAAAAATGTTTTTTTTTGCAAAATGGGCAGGGTTTTATGTCAATCAATAAGTAAGGTTGGGTTTATTTTTGACCAATCAGAGAGCTCCTCAAATTTGCCTCTATAAATACAGCAGCTAATAAGCATTGGGATGGCACTTCTGATTTGGACTTTAACCTTCTTAGTGGAAACTACTCTGGTAAAGTGGAAACTACTCTGGTAAAAATTTGGACTTTATTCTGATATTTTTGGGAAATAATTGAAGTATTTATTTTGGATAACATATCAGAATCTCAGAAATTTGGATAGGAACAGTCTTTACTGATAGAGACAAATCTTTAATATTTTTGGAACTATTCTAAAATAAATAAGTTTTTGCAGATTTAAATAAGGGGAAATTATGATTATCTTAAGTTAGTGTAAATATGTTATATTTATAAAAGTACTCTATTCTGGTATATTGCTTCAGAACTTACTTAATATCTCAAGATGTGGTATCTTATTTTGGCACTGATTTTAAAATTTGTGTTATGTCTGGCAAGTGCACTGGTTGTTAGTGTTTCTCTAGTTGTTGTTTGTACTGCATATTATTACCAAGATCCTTATCTGAGTACTCTTGGCTGCAGAGTTATTGCCAGATGTTAAACTGTTAATCTTATAGGTATTTATTAGACCATGCTATCAGATCAGGACTTCGCTTATTTTGCCACAGAACTTATTGAAATATGTGAATTTATATTAGAAATTATACGCCAGTTACAAATATTGAGAACACTTGATTCTGAAAATGCCAGTTTCTTGTTTGAACAATTTGAAGATGACATATTTATACTTGTTGTATTGAGACACATTCTTGGGCCGTTGGAGCCACTGTCAAATCGCTTGGAACAATTACAGAATAGAAAGTATAAAACTGAACATGTGTTGTTATGAAGTATTTGTGTTTTAACTTCCCCATTTACATATCCAAATGACATAGCCCTACGGATCGGACTATATAACATTGGTTCCTTATATACCAATCAAAAATATAAGTGACTAGCTGACCTGACTAGAAATAAACAAAATTCCCAATCTTAAATGTAGACCATTTGTGCTCGTAAAGTAGGTTTACGACACCTAGCTGCTTTTTGACTATGTGGGGAGGCTGTGTTTACTCTATGTGGTTTCACTTCTGTACAACTTTGAACGTTGGATGGTTTTTGCATAAGACTATTAATAATGGAGAGTTGTCAAAAGTAGCAATTGATCTCACAAGTGCATTGTTTTATTATTATCATTAAAATAGGAGACAATTTAATGACTTCTATTGTTTCTTAAAAGCTTTTTTTCGGGAATTGCAGATTTAGACTACATGCGAGTAGGAAATGCCTTTATATGGTAAAAATATATTCAATTTATGGGTAATATTAACAGTTCAATCAAAATCCATTTAACGCAGTTGTATTCAAATTTGACAATTTTGTTGTCCAATCTTAGCAAAAATGTAAAAACGATAAAACAAATCAACATGAATACACGTGTCCAGCAAATATTACAATCCTAATTTTTATAAGATCTCGATATTTAACATCTTGTCTTACAGCCAATAAAGAATATGTAATTAGTTATTGCATAAAAATTTTTTGAAACCACAGGAAAAAATATATTGCGGTATTAAAAACTTAGAAGACTTTTTAAAGAAGCCGAAATCAAATCAGGTGTTCATTTTCCACATTAAACACTTCAGTCACTCAGAATTAAATTAGAGATAAGTTCACCAGACTCACTGAAAAAAAAAACGTTTGCAAGAGAAAATGAACCCTTTATCGCTTGTAATGAAATCCTAGCTTTTTTACAGATGGTTCTTATAATAATTATACTTTATGGGCAAGTCAAGACCTGATCGAGTCCCTCTCTTTCTAACTGGATAATATTTGTGTTAGACTTGGTACATCTGTTCATAAACAAGTAATTAGCATCATTATGTGTACTAATTTTGCCCCATCCATTTAGCTTAAAGAAGTAAATAAATACAGCTGAAGAGAATTTATGTTTTCCCTTTCCACTGAACATCAAGTTGATTTTATTACAGCTTTAGACAACACCTCTAGGGAACTTGAAGATTTGTTAAATATAGATAAAAACCATTTTCCTTTGGCTTTGCAATACTATTAGCTTCTTATGTTTTATATGTTTGCGTGCTTTAGCATGCAACATTGTTAAGCTGATGGGTGAGTTGACAACTTTTACTTGTTTGTTGATATGAGAACTTGTTGGGGGCAAGTGTGAGGTTGATGCACCCTAGAACCTGGTTTGAACCCCCATTGATAATTAGTTTTGCCACTGACCGTTCCAAGGCGGTAACCCCAAGGGTTCTCGTTTTCGTTAATTGTTTGTGGCGTCTTATGACATACCTGCTCTCTCTTCTTCTCTTCTTTTTCACTGCGTGGGGATGTTGTGTTTTTTTAGTGTGGCGATTCCTAATATGCATATTTTACTTTTTTACTCATTATATTCAAAACAAAAATCGGTAATCATATAAAAAATATATCTTATAAGGTTTTTCCTTTTTTCCAATGTGCGACCTATCCCAAAATGATATCATTAAGACTTCGCGAAAGAATGCTTTTGAAAGTGTTAAAATTATTCAATAGAATATATGTGGACATTTTCATTGTTCAATAAAACATTGTCTCATTGTCTTTGAAAATATCGCTTAAGCGCTTTACTGATATTTAATGCTAATAAGCTATTGAACTAAAATATTTATTTGAATCAAATCATGACCTTGTTTGTTGTTTTGAAAGAAATCATAACAGCGTTTGTTCAAACTTAATTACACAAATAATGCGCACCAAAAGATTTAAAAGGTATTGAACAAAATAACAGGTGCTCACAAAAGTAAACTAGATGGGTGTTCAGTTGAACACTTGTGTCGCCCTCTGGTGCTGTCGGAATAAAAAATGCAAGTACAAAAAGGGGCATAACTCCATCAAATGTGACCTTGACCTTAAGAATATAGTATCGTCACAAGCGTATTATCATAGGGAATATAATTTGAAAGTTTGATTAAGAAATATTAATAAATGGCAAAGTTATAGCCAATGTTAAGTTTTTTTTGTAAAAAGGGAAATAACTCCATCTAATGTGACCTTGACCTGAAAAATGTGGTATCATCACAAGCGTGTTGGCATAAGGACTATAATTTGAAAGTTTGATATAAAAAAATTAAGAAATGACAAAGTTATAGCCAATGTTAAGTTTTCGTGTAAAAAATCCAAGTACAAAAAGGGGCATAACTCCATCAAATGTGACCTTGACCTTGAAAATTTGGTATCATCTCGAGCGTGTTGTCATAAGCAATATAATTTGAAAGTTTGATGAAAAAATATTAAGAAATGACAAAATTATAGCCAACATTAAGTTTTCGTGTAAAAATCCAAGTACAAAAAGGGGCATAACCATCAAATGTGACCTTGACCTTGAGAATTTGGAATCATCTCGAGCGTGTTGTCATAAGCAATATAATTTGCAAGCTTGATAAAGAAATATTTAGAAATGGCAAAGTTATAGCCAACGTTAAGTTTTCGTGACAGACCGACGGACCGACGGACGGCCAAAGCGGTCCTTATGTATCACCATTTCTCCGAAAGGGCGACGTAAAAATGAAATCCAACAAGTGTTGAATGTAAGACAGGTTTTTGTGTGAATGTATGACTCCTTACATTACTTATATATATACTACTCAACGTTTGCTAATCACAAAAAGTATATTGCTGTATGCCAATTATTAGTTGTTTCTTTTTAGGCACATGGCTGGTGATTTATATACAATAAAGACAAAGGTTGTAAAAACTGTAATGTGTTTTCGAGGTTTATTTAGAATTTGAATGAGATGATACTTAAAATGGGTTATGCTAATAAGTGGGAAATAATATCAAGTTTTGCCAAATACATTTTAAATGTGTTTTTCGATTTTTGCGTGCAATAAATGTCTTCTTACATTCGCAATTGTCATACTAGTAATTCAGTCATTAATTTTCAGTCTTTCAATAGAAAGTAAAGCGCAAATACCTTAAATGATTACAATATATGTACATATAATAAAGAGTTTACAGTGATGTGTGTTTAACTTGGTACTTAGCAAACTTTGAGTAGTATATATGTTTTATATATCCCATGTAATAGAACGCTGCTTAATACAAACTTTGAGTAGTATATATGTTTTATATATCCCATGTAATAGAACGCTGCTTAATACAAACTTTGAGTAGTATATATGTTTTATATATCCCATGTAATAGAACGCTGCTTAATACAAACTTTGAGTAGTATATATGTTTTATATATCCCATGTAATAGAACGCTGCTTAATACAAACTTTGAGTAGTATATATGTTTTATATATCCCATGTAATAGAACGCTGCTTAATACAAACTTTGAGTAGTATATATGTTTTATATATCCCATGTTATAGAACCCTGCTTTATACCGCTTTCAGTATAGCCAAGTATCTTTGATACCCTGTCTTTAATTACTGCTTAATGCTATTAACCATGCTAACATACTACAGGAAACGTTTAACAAGACTGTAAACATCACTTTCTGTAAGTGGTTCATCAAATGTTACTTAGCAAGTACAAAAAGTTTTTGACACTACTGCATTGAGGAAAAAAATGAAATATGCATGTCAGGAATGGCCACATCCAGCATACACAGCCTCCCCACACAGCCAAATAGTAGAGAGGAAAAGAGAGCATGGTATTACAATAATCAGTTTCAAAATGGACGCCACAAACAAATAACGAAAGTGAGAACCAGAGGGGTTACCGCCTTGGAACGGTCAGTGGCAAAACAAATTGCCGCTGGGGGTTTAAACCAGGTTCTAGGGTGCATCAACCTCACACTTGCCCCAACAGGTTCTCGTATCACAAAACAAGTACAAATTGTCTTGGTGAAATAACTCCAACCCACCCATCAGCTCAACAATGTTGCATGCAAAAGCATACAAACATATAAACATAAGAATTTAAAAGCATTGCAAAGCCAAAGGGCGGGTACACAATGATCTTACCGAGACCAGAGCACCTGGAGTAAAATCAGCAAGAACACGATGACAGGGATAAAAGAAACAAATCGAGCTTCTAGGTTCTTTTAAGAAAAGATTTCCCCATAAACCTTCATAAACTCTTAAACCCCTGCCACCGTCGTGCAACCAAAGATGTAAGCATAATGATCAACTGTAGATGGGTTAATCACCAGACCTGCAGAGCGCTGTAAAATATCATGTTGGTAACCTTTCTTTTTAAATTTACAGATGGTTTTTACGAATAACCGGGAGAAATTAACATCGCCTTTTATCTTCTTAAGTTATAAATTAAATCTCCATAAAAAACTGGTTGTGAAATTCCTTGTTGCAATAGTGATTTTAAACTGCAGCTGTATTTATGAATTAGATCTGGATGCCGGTGATAAAACTTGCAAAAGGTGTTCCTTAATTTGTGATACCGATAACCTTGTTTTAAAAGTTTTTCTGTAATGCAAAGATTACGTTCATTGAAATCATTCACATCGTTGCAAGCATTTCTTCATCTTCATCTTGGAAATGGAATAGTTTAATACTTTTACTACTAAAGGTTACACACATAATTTCTGTTCGTGGATCGATGCAGAATGACCAGGGCGTTTCGACAATATCGGACTTCCCTAAGATTTCCGAGATGTGTGAAGTTAGCGGCCTGGCGGCCTAGCGGCCTGGCGGCGTAAAGTTAGCGGCCTGGCGGCCTAGCGGCCTGGCGGCGTGAAGTTAGCGGCCTGGCGGCGTAGCGGCCTGGCGGCGTGAAGTTAGCGGCCTGGCGGCCTAGCGGCCTGGCGGCGTGAAGTTAGCGGCCTAGCGGCGTGAAGATGGCTGAATTTATCGCAATTAACGTTGATCTTAAAAACTGATTGAAATCTATTTTTACAGATATAATGTAAATTGCAGGGGTGTATAAGAAAGTTATCGACATGATTTAGCTTTTATTTTTTAAATCAAAGTTCTAGCTTATCTGCAGAGACGACTCGGAATCTATTTGTACATTCACTTCCATGTACTCTTTGTAAATTACATTTTAGTTGATGATAAAGAACTAAGTTTGATTGTTTAACTTTTCGAAGCTTGGCGGCCTAGCGGCCTAAACTTTTATCATAATTTATGTTTATCTTTAAAACGGCTTGAAATCGATTTTTACAGCATGCAATGTACATTTCAGGGATGATTAAGTAAAATATCAACAAAAACTAGCTTTGAATTTTTTTTAAGTTTTCGAAGCCTGGCGGCCTAGCGGCCTCAACTTAATATTTATCATAATTTATGTTTATCTTTAAAAAGGCATGAAATCGATTTTTACAGCATGCAATGTTCATTTCAGTGATGATTTAGTAAAATATCAACAAAAACTAGCTTTGAATTTTTTTTTAAGTTTACGAAGCCTGGCGGCCTGGCGGCCTAGAGGCCTAAACTTAATATTTATCATAATTTATGTTTATCTTTGAAACGGCTTGAAATCGATTTTTACAGCATGCAATGTGCATTTCAGGGATGATTAAGTAAAATATCAACAAAAACTAGCTTTGATTTTTTTTTAAGTTTTCGAAGCCTGGCGGCCTGGCGGCCTAAACTTAATATTTATCATAATTTATGTTTATCTTTAAACCGGCTTGAAATCGATTTTTACAGCATGCAATGTACATTTGAGGGATGATTAAGTAAAATATCAACAAAAACTAGCTTTGATTTTTTTTTAAGTTTTCGAAGTATGGCGGCCTAGCGGCCTGGCGGCCTAAACTTAATATTTATCATAATTTATGTTTATGTTAATCATCCCTGAAATGTACATTGCAATGCTTTTAAAGTATATCTGTAAAAATAGATTTCAATCAGTTTTTAAGATCAACGTTAATTGCGATAAATTCAGCCATCTTCACGCCGCTAGGCCGCTAACTTCACGCCGCCAGGCCGCCAGGCCGCTAACTTCACGCCGCCAGGCCGCTAGGCCGCCAGGCCGCTAACTTCACGCCGCCAGGCCGCTAACTTCACGCCGCCAGGCCGCTAGGCCGCCAGGCCGCTAACTTCACGCAGCCAGGCCGCTAGGCCGCCAGGCCGCTAACTTCACACATCTTAATAATTTTAGGTAAAACGATCAGTTATCGAAAATTGTGGGCATATGGCAAGAATACATTTTAGTGATATGAAGAAAGGTAGGTTTGGTTACTTTTCTTGATTAAAACAGAAACTAACAAAGCAATAACTTTTCTGTATTCGTTTAGCAATTAATACAAGTGATGTTTCTTGAATTTTATAAAAATCAATACATGCTTTTCATTTCTAAAAATGTGAGATTGAATTTTAAAGCTTTATTAAATGCATAAATTTTCAATCATTAGTTTGCAAAGTATGAATCACATCTATTTAATAATTACAGTAGCATTATTTGTGCCGTATTCGTCCACTCTTTACTGAATATAAATACAAATTGCATTTCTAATAATATTTTTGGTAAAACGATAAGTTATCGGAGCATATCAAAAGACTTGAACTGACAATAAGAAAGGTATGTTTGGTTACTTTTCTTAATTAAAAAATAAACTTTTCTGTGATTGATATGCAGTTATTACAAGTGATGTAATTTAAAATTATATACAAACTTTCAATTTCTTAAATTGTGTGAGTTTATAAGCTACGTTTGTATATCAAATGCATGGGTTTACAATCATCAGTTTGAAAAGTAAATGTATTTATCCACGTTTCTATGTAATTCATCTCATGTATGCTTCAAGGTTATTGGTTGTGAGGATTCACGAAATTCTCGTGCAGTGTCATTATATATGGTGTAAACCTTGGATAAAATTCATTCGAGTCGTCGCATTGCTATTGTACAGACATATTAAATATTTCTAATCCATAAATTGTTAAGGACGTATTTGAGAAGGTCATTACTTGACTGTGAGAAGGACAATTCAATTTTCTGATGGAGTTCATGTTCGGCAACTTTCTTCAAATATCCTAGGGCATGGATACAACTTGAGCTCGGAGTCGGCAATAACAGCGATAGTCGGAACCATTGACAAATTATTTTGTCACTGATTTGACAGTCTCGTGATGATTGCTGGATGATGAATAAAAGGCGTATCTAGTCAGTGTCCTGCGAGTGGTTTGCGTTTTTCGGAAATGCGTTTGTATTTTTGTTTTTATTTAGTTTTTCAAATATTGAATTCTAGATATTGGTATAAATGATGTTTGATTTTTTAAATCGAGAGTTTTAGGCCTAATTTAAAGACATCGGTTATTTTCGTTGAAGGTTCATGTGATGCTAGAGGGACGAGAAAGTTAATCAGCTGTTATTGCATTTGCATTAGTATTGCAATTTAAGTCCGGCCGCTTAATCTCTGTGTAATAGATAATTTGACAAGTTAATTTTATAACGATGAAAAATATTGGTACACATGTATTTAAAAAAACAAACAGCAGTAAAAATGAGTGTGATGGTGATAATATCATTTTACGGCGTTTATTTAGGCTTGCTGTAAAACAATCAGATAGGTCATATTTAATAAGTTATGCATTGTATGTACATTTGCACGTGGAAAACATGGAAAGTGTGTATATTTTATACAGTATAAGACGCTAACTGTACTTTTCTATACAAATTAAATGAGTGGCTCTTGTTTTGGAAAGAATAAACTGATCAAAGAGCCTTGTGTTTTCCTATAGTTTACTTACGGTAGTTAAGACTTTTAAAAGTAAAGAAATAATTAAACAGTTATTTATTATAATATTTTAATGTTTAATACAATTAAGATTTCAAGCAAATTCTATTATTTTACATGTAGACTTGGCTTCATAGAGACTGCATTGTCGATTGGTTCGGTAGAAAATAGAATGTTTATTGAAATCCGTGGACATTTGTTTTCTTTTCCATGATTAATACTGTTTTTATTATAATTCTAACAGTTTTAATTAATTAAGAAAGAGTATGCTTAGTAATTTCAGGACAAACAATTTGTTGATCTTTTATGACGGGATGCTGGTTTGAGCCCAACATAATCATTACTATGGCAAGTTCGGCATTAATGCAGTTGGTCAACGTAAGCCAAGAATCGGAGAGATTGCTTTGTCAGGTGTTCTGAAACGATGGTTGGATAGGCAAGTGGAAAGTATATTAAAATCTGGCATTTATGGGTTCGTATATTTTGAGTTATTTTTGAGTTTTCTACGAGAATGTTCATATATGATGGGATGTAGATTTGAGTGCGAGCTTTAGCCCATTAGCACTATGGGAAGATCGCCATGTTCCCAAGTTATGATTGTTTGCGTTTTAATATTATAATTTGTACATATATTATGGCATCAATCTGTAGATTTTACGGGAAATTAATCGATAACATTGTCACAGTTGCGCTGAATAACAAGGAATACTATATTTTTTAAATATTCCAGTATGCATGAATTTCATTTACTCATACCAGAAACATATATTTCTTACGCTAAGTTCCTTAGTATATTAGCTCAGAATAACTTGTCGTTGCGTATTACGCTACGTTAGATTGATAAGTGTGTTTCCTTGAAGGTTTTGTCGAGTTGGATTTGCACGTGCATGTATTGATATGGTTTTATGATATAGTCGATAGAAATTAAAATGTTCAAAAAATTACGTAATGAAAATCTAAAGAAAAAACAAAAACATTCGCGCTAATAGTGAATTTTACAAACTTTTACTTAATTCTGAGATACTACTTATTCATAAAGGTCTAAGAATAGAATTTTCCCGTTCTTTGTGTTTTTCGATAGTATATAGCATTGCAATACGACCATTCCTATTGTACTTTTAACACTTTTGTACACTTTTAGTTGATAGGTAGCAGCTTAATTACCTTATTTGTCTCATTTTGTTTCTACGTTTGTTATCAAGATTTGGTATTTTGCATTAAAAGTCACTTAGAAGTTGTTATGAAAGATAAATTTCAAATGATTCTTTTCGCAATTAGAATGGTTCGTAATTTTTGACGTATATACCAAACGCTTATCAGAAGCTGCATTGGACTGAGAACATTTTTTACAATTTTATGTGAACAAGCCACTTGGCTGAAAGTTAGATTGTGCGTTCTGTTATTTTGTGTTTGGGTATGTTTGCTTCGATTCTGATCAATCGCCTCCTGGCGAAAGTGTGCGATATACCCTATTGTGTTTATTTAGACAAAACAATCACTTTACTAAATCAGTAGTTCCACATAACATTGCATTGAAACTGGATGTGTTTTGTTTTCATTTGAGGCTGATGTGGCCTTAATCTCGCTACTGGAGTAACATTTTATGCGCACTTGGCGTTTAATTATATTCATTTGCATCAATATTACGTTTCCACTTGGCGCTGTATTAGCGTGGATGTGTTTGGTTCGATTCTCATGGTGTATAACGAATTCCGAAATCGCCACTTAGTCTTAAATTTAAGTGTCACTTGCCAAGAATGGCATTAGTTGAAACAAGAAAAGCAACTTGACTAACATTTCAGCATATTTCATTTCATTGGCTTAACTGCGTCTTGATTTTAAGTTACCGTGAAAATTAGAAATTGTATAATTTAAATTTTATCTTGATTAAGATCAGTAGTTATTGGAAGAATAATTTGACACGATTTACACGTGGAATTGGATATATTTTCTACGATTAAAACGATAAGGACGAAGAAAACTTCTAGTGGAGAATGTAGCATTTTAATTGATTTGGCCAAAATATTTGATTTTAATGGACTGATCTCCCATTTCCTGACAAAATGTGAACGCTATATGCGATTCCATTTAGAGAAAAGATTAGCCACTTCATTTAAAAATAATCGAAAAACGCTTAACATTAAATTGATAAGCATGATGATTTTTTGGACTGCAAATTTAACCACTTGGCGCAGTTAATTTGACTTAGAAGTGTTTGATTGCATTAACTTGAATAAGGAGTTGCTTTAAACCCGCCAATTTGCTTAAAATTGAAGTGTAGTTTGGCGCGGCATTGGTTGCATTTAACTCGATTATCAGGTTAACGATTTTAGTGATAGTTCGCCATGTGGCGTGAAATTGAAGTGCCGATTGGCGCTGTAGTGCCGATTGGCGCTGTGTTTGAATGGAATAGTTTTTTGAAGACTAGCCGATTGGCTTGGAAGTGAATGTCATTTGGTGAAGCTTTGGTTGTGTTCAGTTTGATTATCAGATGATATTGCCCCTCCTGGGAGCGAACCTCGCCACGTGGCGTAAAATTGAAGTGCCGATTGGCGCTGTGTTGGAATGGAATTGTTTTGTGAAAGACTAGCCGACTGGCTTGAAAGTGAGTGCCATTTGGCGCTGCATTGGTAGTGTTTAGTTTGATTATCAGATATTGCCCCTCCTGGGAACGAACCTCGCCACGTGGCGTAAAATTGAAGTGCCGATTGGCGCTGTGTTGGAATGGAATTGTTTTGTGAAAGACTAGCCGACTGGCTTGAAAGTGAATGCCATTTGGCGCTGCATTGGTAGTGTTTAGTTTGATTATCAGATATTGCCCCTCCTGGGAACGAACCTCGCCACGTGGCGTAAAATTGAAGTGCCGATTGGCGCTGTAGTGCCGATTGGCGCTATGATGGAATGGAGTTGTTTTTGTGGAAGACTAGCCGACTGGCTTGAAAGTGAGTGCCACTTGGCGCTGGATTGTCTGACTTTAATTGTTCTTAATGTAAGCGAGTTAAGTCGAATGTAAAACGTTGAATAAGATGAAAGGAATCTACAAAAAGACGTTTAGTTAAATTTTGGCGTTTTCTGTTTTCATTTTTTTTTTTAACTTTGGGCGCAGATTATTAGCAAACAATACTGGCTGTTTTTCTTTTGCATTTGTATAAGATGTTATTTTTCTATTCAAGTAGGTTCTGGATGATAATAGACATTCATTGTAGCAGGCTCGAGGATTCCGGTTGTGCGGCTTGACACGAACCAAGACGAGGATGCAGGAAAGATGGGCTAATAGACGTTAATGAAATGTTGTCGTTGAAATATAGTATATAGCAATGCAATACGACCATTCCTATTGTACTTGGTGTTTTTATTTCTTTTCCTGCCTATGAATTACTTGAATATGGGATAAATAATTTATTTTCGTTTGAACGCAGTGAATTAGAAAATAAAAGACATTTAGTTTTATATTACATGACTGTATATTTTAATTAAATCAAGCGTTATACACATAGCAATTTCATGTTCTAATACAGATGATCGTTTTCGATGATAAACTAAAATGATTTAATGCGAGCACAATCTTTAACATTATCACAGGGATCTTAAAAAAATGAGGTTTGTTCAAATTTGGTTTTATCAAATTCGTGCATTTTTATGCATTCATGCATTTATCCAAGCATTTTTGTCGTTCAGACTTTGAAACGACGAGCCAGCACCATTACCACATCCTACTTAGCGAAGGTTGATAACTACATGCCATTGATAACGGATACCAAAAGCAACGTAAGCTGTAAGGGTTGACTTAACCATTCAACAATGAAACAAATCATATAAATTATAAAGATATTGCACATTTACTTTAACACCTGTTGAAAAGTGTCGCGCGATCTATAAAATTGATCGTATGGCACTCTGAAACAGGTGTTTGAAACACAAGAAAACACGATATAAATGTAAAGATATACAGAATCAAACCGAGCCAGCAATATTTTAATATTTGACCCGTTGACGACTTTTAAAGTTCCTTTCTTATCTATTACAGTAGCATTATTTGTGCCATGTGGCGGCCGTAAAAAGTCTCCCCGTATATTCAATCAGTGATGTTATTAATTACGCCCTTTGAAGACTATTGAGCACTGAGGCTTGGCGGTGTGAACAGTTCTTTGCATTTCCATTAGTGCCCATTAACAGGCTCAATCGAACCGAACCGGCAGTATTTTAATATTTATCGTGTTCGATGGCTTTCATCGTCGGATCTCTAAAGTTCATTTGCATATATTTAGCACAAATTATGCCAATACTTCGTGTGTTATGCTGTTATAATATAAACATACTCATGCATTATATGCCATAGGATCCTTTTGGATAAAATATTTCTTGTTTAAAGCTGTAAGGATGCGCTTGACGCGGCGATCCCAATTCACAGCAGGTTTTCTAATTGAATACATATTTGAAACTTCTTTCACTTTTCCAAATTTTTAAAAATAAACATAAATTCTTTCCTATTTAATTGTACAACATCCGCCATGATTGATTACGCCTATCAGTCTTTTTAATTGCAATGTACATGTTTTCCCCCTTGTTCGAATTCCAATTACTTATTGCATCCATTGGTCTTTTCAAGAAACAGTTTTACCTACTAAGTATTAAAAAATTTTTTTTTAGTTAAATCGTCAAGCACTTGATAAAAAGATAAAAGATGATAGAGGTTCTGCTCAGGACCATTGCTCGGCAGTAAATCCTTTACTTAAAGAAACAACAAATGCGTTTTTACCTTTTCTAAAAAAAATAAAATAAAACAGGACAAAAGCGCCAAAAGAGATTATGAAAGTTTTGCCAATGACCATTCCAATGCAGTAACTCATTTACTGTAAAAACAACAACAACAAACAAACAAATGCGTTTCTTCACCCTAAAAAACGATAAAACAGGACAAAAGCGCCCAAAAAGGATGATAATTTAAATCATTTTGTTAATGAACATTCCAAGGCAGTAACTCATTAACTGTTAACAAAACTAATGTATTATCTACTCTTTTAAATAGTAAAATTGGACAAAAGCACCCCAAAAAGATGATAGTTTTACCCCTGACCACTCCATGGCAGTAATGCTGTTCTTTACCCTTTTCAAATAATAAAAATGGACAAACGCACCCCAAAAAGATGATAAAGTTTTGCCGATGACCATTCCAAGGCAGTTACTCATTTACTATAAAAAAAATCAATGCATTATCTTTCCTTTAAAAATAATATAATACAATGACCACTTCAAGGCAGAAATGCAATTATTTACAATTATTATTATTTAAAATAATACAAAATTGACAAAAGCTTCCCCAAAAAGGATGTTAAAAGTTGTGCCACTGACCTCTCGAAGGCAGTTATGCAATTCTTTACCCTTTCAAAATAATAAAACAGGACAAACGCACCCCAAAAAGATGATAAAGTTTTGACAATGACCATACCATTGCAGTAACTCATTTACTGTAAAAAACAATAGTGCAGTTCTTTACCCTTAAAACACAGGACAAAAGCGCCCAAAAAGATGATAAAAGTTTTGCCAATGACTATTCCAAGGCAGTCACTCATTTACTGTAAAAACTAATACATTATCTATCCTTTAAAAATATAATAAATGGACAAAAGCACCCTTAAAAGATGACATAATTTGGCCAATGACCACTCGAATACGGTAATGCAGTTCTTTACCTTTTAAAATAATAATCATGGACAAAAGCACCCCAAAAAGATGACAGAACTTTGCCAATGACCACTGCAATGCGATAACCTTTTAACAACAAATGGACAAAAGCACGCCCAAAGAAGATGATAAAAGTTTTGCTAATGACCATATCAAGTCAGAAGTGTAATTCTTTACCCCTTTAAAATATTTAAAGTGGACAAACGCACGCCCGAAAAGGATGATAAATGTTTTGCTAATGACCATATCAAGTCAGAAATGCAATTTTTTACCCCTTTAAAATATTTAAAGTGGACAAACGCACGCGAAAAAAGAATGATAAAAGTTTTGCCAATGACCCCTCCAAGGCAACTTCACAGGTTCTCTATTTCAGTAACTCTGAATACATGTAGTTGTTTTTTAACTGATTGTGCTACAACGTTTTGTAGATAATCAAGTAACTGCCTGATTTATGAATAAGTAAATATTTTATGTTTTGATCAATAGGTAATCATTGAAAGAGTCTGAATTTCGTAAAAAGAATTATTTTTTTAGTCTCTTACCTTTTCCTTTCCCAGCATTAGCCTGATCACAGAACAAATTAAAAATTAAAATCAGACTTAAATAGAAGAACATTTTCACACAGCTTCGTACTCCGACCGGATCACTCAGCGAAGTGATATTTCGAATTAACTATAAAACTACTATTACGCATATCGATAGTAACATATGTTGAGTACTTTTGAATATTATTGAAATTTCACCGAGGTTGTCTAAAGTAAGAACAACGGCTTAAGAAATTTGTCATTTGGTTCATTCTGTGGTCAAAATAATAACAATTATAATTATAATACACTTACACAATCGCTATGTAGGAAGGTATTCATTTTTGGGTATTCATTTCGTACAAATAGATGAAAATGAACAATGAATGCAATCAAACACGGCCCACATGAATATATTGCGGAATCTTTTTGATTGAGCATGTTCATGAGCAGTAATGAAAACGCATAATACTGCCCTCGTCGACTAGTCCCTGGTATAGCGTATCTCATTATTTACACCACTTATAGAATTTTGATATATCCTAATCGACGTTGCACATGAAACTTTAATACCATTTCATATCCATTCACCCTCCCCCTCCCCGATAACAGTATTGGTTTGACTTTAACGAAACAACAATTGGGCTGAACAAAACAGAGAAGAGTTTTGACAGGGAGTCAGAGAATATAAATCCTGCATATCACGGAGAACGCCCAATGCAAAAAGTTAAAGCAGGATGTATATCCTTAATTGTCTGGGATATTAAAACCATCCATCATAAAACTGGGAAAATATAGCATAAATAAGTAGGCAACCGACTAAAAAACTGAATAATGGTTAGAGTGGCCCCACACACATTTACAGATCTCTGCATATTGACCAGGGCCCAAAATCATGAAACTTAGTTTTGAGATCAGTCTCAAATCTCAAGGATCTGATTGGCTGAAATGGCGACCAGTCGCCATTTCAGCCAATCAGATCCTTGAGATTTGAGACTGATCTCCAGGTTTAGTTTTATGATCTTGGGCACAGCAGAGGGGCAAGTTATAACCCCAGACTCCTTACAAAGAACTGTTTTTCAATAGACTATTCGCGCTATCTCCAATGTTTGTATGACAAATCCACATTCCCACACAATTAAAAAGTTATACTGGATTTAGATTTAAAATAGCCCAACCTTAAAGTTGTGTTAGATCTGTGAAATAATGGTTTGAGAACCTAATGCGGCATGTGTGAGGTTTGTGCACCATGCAACCTGGTTTAAACTCCAAGTGGCAAAACTGGTTTTCCATGAATGACTGTCAGTTCTAAGGCGGTAACCTCTCATGTTTTGGGTACGTGAGGAGGTTGTGTTTTCTGGGTGAGGCAATTCCAGATACGCGTGTTTCGCTTTATTTAAAACATCTGTCTGTCTGTCTGTCTGTCGGTCGGTCGGTCTCTCTTTCTCGTCTGGGTTGTGTGGACGTATGACATGGAGTCTTTAGGGAATGTCGTTAAGACTGAATATGTGTTTTCATTTATATTTCACTCAAGTTTACACGTTTTAAGTCCATGTATTCAAGATGTGTGGTATTGGTAACATATTGCATGTAATTAGTTGAAGCAAAAGGAAAATGACACTAGTTTATTCAACTTTGAGTTTGTAAATATGTGAAATGCAATATTCCTAAATAAGAATTTATACAGGGTGATTTTTAAACCTCGCACATGAAACACATGTTGAAGAAAATGGATTCGGTTAAGTTTGTTTCAATTAATAATTTTTATACTTTAAAATCTATACAAGACCCTAGCAACAGCGAAATCTAATATCCGAGTCCAAGGAAATTGGCGCCACGACAACAAAGAATATATCATACTAACAATGCTGAATAAAATAAAATAAAACAATACCTAATGTTGAAGGTAATTACTAGGATAATGGATGTTATTAAGTCCTACAGCAATCACGAGATGAAGGTAATTACTAGGATAATGGATGTTAATGAGTCCTCAAGCAATCGCGAGATGAAGTAACTACTAGGATGATGAATGTTGATAAGTCAAAAGAGATAAGGGTAATTACTAGGATAATGAATAATAATAAGTCTTTCAGCAATCACGAAATGAAGGTAATTACTAAGGCTCCAACGTTTACACGTGTAAACGGTAACGTTTCGATGTTTACAGACTCTCGTACCGTTTATACGAACGGTCATGTGACTGTAAAGGCGGCAAAATATTTGCTGAAAATCGGTAACGATACACTATAATATCAATTTTATTTACACCACTAAGTACACAATTGTATTTTAATATTTTCTTTACATTGTTGAGGTATAAAAAAACTCTCGCTATGTTATGGGTTTCCGCGACGTTCAGGAATTTCAATAGCTTCTGAAAACCAGAGGTCATCTGATCCCTGTGGAGAATGTTCATGGGGTCATTATCAGATCGTCACTAGTCATATCTTATATTTAGTGAACTTTACTACTTATAATCTTGCTTTAACTCCATTTTAATTTATTATCAGTGGTTAAATGAAAGTTTACTTCATTACTAAAACGGAATATGCACAAGAGTTTTCTTTATTCTTGCAAAAGTTGACCACTTTTAAAAATTCTCCTGCATCAAAATGACCCCAAGCTTAGAATGAGGTGGGGTCAAAAATGGAAAATAAATCAAAATTGCTTGCATAAAATGCAAGAATCTGCATCAGCTGAAATCCCTGGATGTCGTGATCATGTCGGTGAGTGTAGCAAAATCACAGATCCGGAATTTTACAGGATATACCCGGAAGTTTAGCGATCCGATAAGATCCCGTTATAATTGAGTTGCATTGTTATATACAACTTACAAAGTTCAGTGAAACTTTTCACATTGTTATCAGGTTTGTATGATATAAACAACGTTTTAACGGCATCGTTTCGTTTTTCAGTGTCCGTGTAAACGTTTACAAAAATTTGTAGCCTTAGTATAATGGATGTTCGATAAGTCCTTTAGCAATCAAAAATGAAGGTAATTACTAGGATAATGGATGTTGATAAGTCCTTTAGCAATCATGAAATGAAGGTAATTACTAGAATAACGGATGTTTATAAGTCCCTAAGCAATCAGGAAATGAAGGTTATTACTAGGATAATATATGTTAATAAGTCCTTCAGGAATCATGAAATGAAGGTAACTACTAGGATAATGGATGTAAAAAAGTCTTAAGCAATCACGAACTGAAGGTAATTACTAGGATAAAAGATGTTAATAAGTTCTTTAGCAATCACGAATTGAAGGTTAGTACTAGGATAATGGATTTTGATAAGCCCTAAGCAATCACGAGATGAAAGTACTTACTAGGATAATGAATGTTAATAAGTCTTTAAGCAATCACGAAATGATGGTAATTGCTAGTATTATGGATGTTTGATAAGTCCTTTAGCAATCACGAAATGAAGGTAATTACTAGGATAATGAATGTTTATAAGTCCTAAAGCAATTACGAGATGAAATTAATTACTAGGATAATGGATATTATTAAACCCTTGAGCAATCACGAAATGAAGGTAATTGCTAGGACAATGGATGTTAATAATTCCTTAATCAATCACGAAATGAAGGTAATTACTAGGATAATGAATGTTGATACGTCTTTAAGCAATCACAAGACGAAGTTAATTACTATGAAAATAAATTTTAATAAGTCCTAAAGCAATCACGAAATGAAGGTAATTACTAGTAGTATAGGTGTTTGATATGTCCTTTAGCAATCACGAAATGAAGGTTATTACTAGGATAATGGATATGAATATGTCCTTAAGCAATCACGAAATGAAGGTAATTACTAGGATAATGGATGTTAATAAGTCCTTTAGGAATCACGAAATGAAGGTAATTACTAGGATAATGGATGTTAATAAGTCCTTAATCAATCTCGAAATGAAGGTAATTACTAGGATAATGGATGTTAATAAGTCCTTAATCAATCACGAAATGAATGTAATTACTAGAATAGTGGTTGTTGATAAGTCCTTAAGGAATCACGAAATGGAGTTAATTACTACGATAATGTATGTTGATAACTCCTTTATCAATCACGAAATGAAGGTAATTACTAGGATAATTGATGTTAATAAGTCCTTAAGCAAGTAAGAAATAAGGTAATTACAAGGATAATGGATGTTGATACGTCCTTAAGGAATCACGAAATGAAGGTAATTACTAAGATAATGGATGTTGATAAGTCCTTTATCAACCACGAAATGAAGGTAATTACTAGGATAACGGATGTTAATAAGTCGTTCAGTAATCCGGAAATAATAATTAGTCCTTAAGTAATCAGGAAAAAAAATAAGTTTGGGAATATGTTATTGTTATTGACAAGAACTGCTTGAAAAACTCATATTTAATTGGAACATATGTTTTAATCCTGCACTTTTAATCAAGCACTAGACTTATATAAATACCAGTCTTGTGTTTCTATGAATGTGTCGCACGTATGTGATCATGCTTTCTCGTAATATGTTTAAGTTTAAAAGTGTAAGCTCTCCTGGTCATGTCTACAGATGTCATTTTAACTCTGTTTGTTATGTTCACATTTCAGCATTTTAAATTGCCGGTTAAATTTCCTAGTTGGCAGGAGTTCCATTTAGTATGTTTAAAACTGGAGAAATTCTTGGATGGATACATTTATCTCCCTTTGTTACGTAAATATTTAAAAGGATTTTGTCGCAGATTTGTCCTTTTAGTTTTTTTCGAAAGCCTCAATGATATCCCAACGGTTAAGCTACATGTTCTCCTCTGGTTATGAAAACATCTTAAAGGTTTAAACTGGCCTTGCTCTGACAGATTTATCGTGTTAAAGAAAACGGTCTAATACGTCGGTATAAGAGATAATCATTGCAAACATCTGTAGCGTCGCATAGTCAGACAGTCTGATGTTTAAATACACGTTTCGTCCAATACAAAAATTACTTATACAAGTAAAAATTTTTAAATGTATCGTAAATATATCTTAACAACTTTTTAAACATAAATTATTAGACATTTTCTTTTTAAACAACGCTGTTTAAAAAAGTCAACTTTCATTTAAAGCTGCAAAAGTTGTAAAACAGCAACAGCGTGTGAAACTCGGGCCAAATCCTGCATAATCCCATTGGCTTTCAGGCATGTAAATGAATAGGGTTTCTCTCAAGTTACCCATTTCAGGACCATATTGAATTGTAACATTATCGAAATACAGCACTGTTATCTATTTAACAGAAACTTATAAACTTATTTACATAGAATCAGAGCAATACATGTGCATGCATTAAATTTATTTTATGAAATATGTTAAGTTAATGATCACATCAAAATCAAATAAATATGATGATTTTAATAGTTATCGTTGCCCAACATACAAATTGCATTAACGGTTTTCTGTCACGGTTGGGCCAACTGCATCATGTTCTCTGGGTTTCGTCGTTTCGGAATCCGAGCAGCGTCCATCAGTCCGAGAACAAGAAGATAGGGAAACTCCTAGCCTTAATCTAGTCGCCATTTCAGCAAATTAGATCCTTGAGATTTGAGACTGGTTCCCATTCTCAGTTTTATAAGATTGGGACCAGTCTGTAAAGAAGCGCTACAATTGTTAGTTCGAACATAAGATGGTAATACAGGGAACCAGGCAACTTTTGGGGACAGGTACCCATACCTTCGGAAGGGAATTTTTTTCGTGTTAACACAAAAAGACAAAAAGGGGAATTTTAAGTCATATGTGCATGTTTTGATTTTAAAGTGTAACACTTACTAGTCATAACACTGTTTTCACCACTGATTATAATTGTTGGTATATTTTGTGACTATACTTACAAATAAATCAATTTATCAATTACCTGCATTTTCGGGAGTACATTTCAATTTTGTTTTAGATTTTGGAAGGGAATTTTTAATAGGGGAAAACATATTTTTGAGAGGGGAATGGGTCCCATAATGGGTCCCAAAAAAGCCAACAAGTGCCCTGTAATAGATCAGTTGTCTCTGTCTTTATAAGTGGTTTTAATGCGCCTGAAGGCGAGCTGTGTTAAGCTCCCTGAGCAACTGTTTGATAAACAAACACTCGCCTCTCAGGACTGGTAAGTTCATCTGCAAACGTTGATAATCCCAAAGTATTCTCATCGGACTCGGTAAACCCTCTTACAACGTGAGAAAAGTCCACAGTCTCTTTGTTACATTCATGTTCATGTAGTTCGTGTAGTTGTAGAGGCCTGAACATCCACTGATGCTAAGGTTATAGCTTTTTAGGCCCATTTGTAACATGTTTTCCCTCATTGGCATTGACTAGTCTTATTATTAGAATATCATAATACAGTATTCAGTTCCCATTGACAGATTTGGTATATACATTCTTTCACATTATATTATCATATTTACATATAAAATCAACTTATGATTTGTTAAAGATACTCTTTTTTTAAAGTCTGCACACTCAATTTGATAATTACTTTACTAAATTGCTAAGAGGCGTTATAGCATTTAGGTCTCAATTTTGAATGATTTGACCACTGTTTGTTAAGCCTAGACTTGAAACTATTCAGTGTAGTTGCCTCAATAATACTAGCAGGAATAATACTAGTATGCAGAGAATTCCAAGTGTCCACAACCCTACAGTATGGCTGAATCCATTTTTTCTTGTTAATCTGGTCCTACTGTAGGCTTAAATAAATTTTGTGTGTTACCCCTTGTATTTGTGTGAGTTCTAGTAATAAATAATTCACTATGACGTTTTAAAGTTAAGCTGTGAATCTTCTCCGAAGTCTGTTACAGTTAGAGACATTATAAGAGCGGCGACATATTAATCCGAGATGTACATGTATAACGATTGTTGTCCCGCTCTACATAGATGATAACAATATCTTCATAATGTGGCACATGGTTTAGACGATCCATGCAAAATTAATTTGACGGCAGGACTCGTGAAATTCTACAATAAAAATGACATTATTTCACTTCGGTAACTGTGTAGCCCTAGCCTACGTTCCTTATGTGTTGGTTTATAAATTCTCAGGATTGTAAGTATCAAAGAAGGTTACTAAACGTGGTTCATCCAACCGGCCAAAGTTTACATATATTCGGATAATCAAAAGTCCGGATACGAGGGTGCATAGAATCACCGAAAACAACCAGAAACGACCGAAAAAGACCGAAAACAACCGAATAACACCAAAAAGGGGACCGTTTTGTTCGAGCAAGGCAAATGTTCACAATCATGAATCAGCCTGGTATGAAAAGACTTGATAGTTGAATGTGCACCTGTGCATACAAGTTCTTTTGTGTCCTACTGGCAATCATCATACTCACTTTTTTGTCTCTAGGGTAACCATCCTATATTCCTCAATGTTTCATGGGTTTAATATGTATGTATAAATCCATCTAGAATGAATGGTGAACATTAGTCAACGTTAAATAGGGCAACGGGGGGAGAATTCGACCAGTTAATAATTGAAAGTCGCGGTACATATTTCTCATGTAGTTCCACATAAATAACATTTATTTATCGGTAAAATAATTTTTTACGTATCGCCGGATGTAAACAAGTACCTGTTATGCAGACGCTTGATTAAGATAAGAAGTTCGTGAGGCGCACAGGGGTAATATTTGGAATGTGACCAGCTGCATTAGTATTCGACCACCTGACAGAATTTTTAAAAAATCTCGAAAAACCTTAAAAAAAGCAAGTTAGGACAGCATATTATTAAAACCTTTGGTCTCGCGCAATATTGTTTACATACCCAACTCGAAAAATATGAACCTACAGAATGCATACTGTTATAATATCCCATATCATAGGTAGGTCGTAGACTATTAGTAGTACTTTGAATAAAATTTTGGGAAATTCCTCTCTGTCTGTTTAAAATAATGCATTTGGGATAATATCAAACAACTTTTCTTATATTTAAATTTTATTTATTAAGTTATTACTCACAATAATCAATTTATATATATATAATAACATTTAACCAATAAAGTAAAACCCCTGTGCACCCCAACGAAAGCTTCTGTTTCACCTGGTCGAATACTACGTCATCTGTCAAATTGCTGCATTATTATTCGACCAACATAAGTCACGTGATCAATGACCTTGATCGCCCGATTGTCATTTGCACATGGTGTAGTGACGTGTGACGAACTGGAACTATCAAGTTTTTATTCCGTTACGCTAATGTACGATGGGGAAAATGTAGGACAGGATTTATGTTGGTTACAGGAAGTGATAAAAATGGCGGATTTTACTTTCTTTCGCTTGATAAACTTTAAATTCTCATCGATCCAGACATTTTTATTGCACTGGCAGCATGACTTAGAAGCAAAAAGGACGCTAGAGGGCGTCCTGTTTTGAATACATAACACAAGATTTGATAGGTTCTCACTGTTTGAGGTACCAAGTGGGAGAATATTCAACTGGTCGAATACTAACGCAGGTCGAATTCTCCCCCCGTTGCCCTATATAATATGCAGTAACTTGAGGACCAGTGACCTGACCACGAGGTATCGGGACATCTCGACTCTTTACCATTTCGACCCCTACTTATTTCCTGAGACATTTCTGCCCTTTGCTATTTGGACCCCTGATTTGAAGACACTTTGACCCCTACCTGGTTAGACACTGTGACTTCGACCCTTACTTTAAACAAAAATATTTAAAGTTTAGAATGAATGGTACAGCCATTGTTTTGCATACTAATATGTGGTTTTATAATCATAAAATTCTTAAAATTATGTTTATATTTCGTTTGATTGATCAGGGCTTTTTCAGGGGTTTTGGGAAAAAGGCCCCTGCCCAAATTGGGAATTTTTAAGGCGGTAAATAGTCAAATTTGGGAAAAGAGTATCAACAAATCAAACCAATTGGGAAATTTAAACATTTATTTATCTGCATTATAGCTTGATTTGCCTTGCTTTAGTGTCCCTGGAAGTGTTACAAATCTCTTTCAGAGTTTTTTCTGACAGCTTTACAGATTTATAACTTATACAGTTTATCTAGAATGGCCATCATCTGATCCTCAGAAATTTGGCAAGTTTCAACTGACTGGGAAAGAACTTCCAAGGACATTAAAATTTTGAAACATGTTTTGTTCCACAGAGAGTTTAGGTTTGGAGTACCCTTGGCATCTTTTTTCGCGGCCTTTTTGCATAGTTTTTACTATTACAGGACATTTTAAAATTTTCGTCACTAGTTTTCGTGGGTCAGGATAAAAGCCGGTACTGCAAGTACCATTTTTGCCTCATCCTTTCTGTTTTGTATGCAGGCAAACAATTATTGCAAAAAAAACATTTGTACATGAAATAAAAAATAATTTCTGTTAATATTTAAACCATAAATTGACCATGAAATAAGTTATCTGGAATCATGGGCGCCGCGATCCAACTTCACCTTGCGGTACGGAAAATACCGGTTTTTACACCAGTATATACATTTTTCACGGAAAGTAGTTTTCAGAGATCGTCGATTAAAAGTAAACAATTTAGGTTATAGACCACTAAATATTCGTGATCAGGCCTCTAAATAATTTTGTGCAGGGAATTTGCGGACTAGTTACAGGAAGTCAAGCCTGATTGGTAGAAAATGAAAATAAATATTTTAAAAAGAAATTATTTTGAGAAAATATAATGATTTTGTAGTAATTTGAATACAAATTATATGAAATTGATAATGAAAACAAAGTGAAATTCAACTTCAAAAATAGCTATCATTTTTGACAGAATGTAAACAAAAGTTCTGCAGAGACTGGGGTGATACACTTCTGGCTAAAATGCCGAAAAAGTTTATTGGTCATGCTATGGTGGAATTGGTATTTTATGGTGTGTCTAGGTTGGTTCTCTTGAGAATTGTGTGATTTTAAGGGCTTGACCCAATATTCAATTCAGAAATAGATGAAAGGTTATAATGGAAGTCTATGGAAATTGAATTAGTGGTGTATAACCACAAACGATTCGCATATATTTGAAAAGTCTCGATTTTATAGTTTCTCATTTATAAATTTTTAAAGGAAAAAGGCGTTTCGATTCAAAAGGGGAATAAACTTATGAGATTGGGATTTTTTTTTATTGAAATTGGGAAAAGCAGCAAAAATACTTTTAATAAATTGCTAAATTATTTGTAAAAAAAAAGTTACATTTTACCATTAACAATTTAGAAATTAAAATAAAAGTTGTATCAAAAATTTATATAAAATGCAATTAAAAAGTTGAAATCTCTAAATTTAAAGCATATTTCTGATAATAGTCCCTCGGTCACTAATAGTCCAAAGGCCAATATGCTCTCCTCTGGCTGATTATCACACCATAACCAAAACAATCAAAAAGCAAACAGTGCAGATCCTGACCAAATGGCAAGGTGTGCTGACTGATCTGGATCTACACTGTTTGCCCATGCTATAAAGTTGTGTATATGGAGGAAAATGTTATCTTCTGATTAATATACATGTATGTATACTATATTTCAGGTCAGAGTACAGTGCCTTCTGGAAATGTGTTCAAGCTGGCGGGGCCTACATGTTCACACAGCTTTGCAAGATGCTGGTGTTGGCAACATTTTTTCCAACCACAGAATCTCCTACTGCAGGGCTGGACCTACTAGGGGTAAATTAATAAAGTTTTCTGTTAAAAATATGCCACAGCTGAATTTGGTTTGTTGTACTGAATATAATTTAGTAAGTTCACACTAAATACACTTTCGTTTTACCAATGTCACTATGCTTGTTAAAATTCAAGTTCAGACAATTGTTTATGCCCCATGAAGTATGCCGTCTGATCATGATCTGCACTGGTCGCATTTTGGTCAGAAATAACATAACAAATTAAAAATCGAACAGTTTAGATTCTGATCAGATGGCACGAAAGTCACACTCTTGCTATCTGATCAGGATCTAAACTGTTTGCCCATGCAATACAGGTGTGCCTATGGAGGAAAAGGTTAATAAGGATGAACTATTTTGATTTTGGGGTCAAAGCAAGACAAATATCAAGTATGATGATGGTACGGGAACAATAAATAAAACCAGTTGCATTTTTCTTTGGCATACTTTGTAATTGGATCTTAGCACGTATGTCCTCAGACAGTAAGCCAGTGGGGAAGTGGGATGGGTGGGCAGAATGCATGACCTTAGTGCAAAAACTGTGCAAGTACTATTGAAGTACTGTTAGTGCATTAAGATGATATCTTGTACAAACATCTTGTTATTTTTTAGGAATTGATGAAATGTACAGTGGACGTAGCAGATTTGTTTGGACTGTACCTGGTCATGTCAAGATTTGCTGGAAAGGGGCAACTTAAGTTTATGATTGCCGGGCTTGGTTGGGCCACTGCGGAGCTAGTGATGACAAGGTATATAAAGTAGTCTCCCTTTGTTAAGGTCACAATATAGATCAAAATTAATTCATCATTTCATTTTTTAGTGAAGTATATTTCTTTTTTTTAGGGATGACAACAAGTGGTAAAATTGGTACTCTAGAACTCGGAGTCAGATTATCTGATTTTGGAAAAGATAGAATGTATATTGAGTTTCCATTTGTGTTCTTTCATCATCAAATTACAGTGCATTTATGTATGGAATATAAATAAAGATAAATGAAAAACAAATTATATTTATATTACAATGTATTAAGTCAATAAAAGTATCTGAGTTACAGCACATGTATGTGAGAAGAAATGTACATGTATATGCTGCATCGTTTTAAAGATTTTATCGCATGGGCGACTAGTTTAGATCCAAAGCTGGCTACACATGTTTGCATTCTTATCTGGATTGACACTGCTTCTAAGTTAGAAAATAACTTTATGCACCTTAAGTGAACAATGTAGATCCAGATCACACAGCACAGATAAGCATTCTGAACTGGATGTAGTCACCCATGTTATACAGTGCACTCGTTTTGCCATTTTTGAGGCCGAATATAGGAACCATTCCCCTCTCATAATAGTATGTTTTTTCCCCTATCTCAGAAAAAAAATTCTCCTCAAAAATAAATAGATTTTGACAAAGGTTCTGACTTGGCTACAAGAAGTAATCAAAGTACTGAAAGTACAGAAAACCAGCGAAGCGATTTTGCTTCTTGAAAATAACCAGTGCCATGATTCTCATACATGTATCCATTTACGAAAAAGCAAAAGAACTTGTTTCACTCGCAAAGACCTTCATCTTGTCTATATGATAGTGGAAATAAGGGTTTCCATGTATTATCTGGATGAAGGCTTCTGTTAACCCTTTACTCCACAGATATACCTTCATAGCTTGGGCGAACAGTTTAGATCCATATCAGCTGGCACATCTTTGCGATCTGATTTGGATTTAAAATGTTCGCTTTTAGAATCATTAATTTTTTTCTGACCAGTAATCACAAATTTTAGATCCAGATCAAATGGCACTATTGTGCCAGCTGACCTGAACTGGTCACCTATGAGATGAAAGGCGTATATATTGAGTAAAGGGTTTTAAGCAAGAAATTATAATAGTGAAATCTGTGTACTGACATCCCAAAGACAGAATGAACACGAAAAATGATATAAAAAGTGAGACCCGATCGATGGGAATGATTATGCATTTATTTGAAATAAGAAGTATATAATTGTTTCCTTCATTGTGAATAACATGTAAATGAAATCACAGAATTGAGAATCCTACATATTAAGATAAAACAACCGAGAGTCATAACATTGCCGAAAGCATCGGAATTTAATGCTAGATAACACACATGTAAAATTGAAGACAATTTCAGAGGAAAATGAATTACTATAGCTTATACCATAAATTTCCACCGTATTAAGTTGTATATAATAACGGACTCAATGTTTTTTTCATGTAGCATATTATTAGAAAAAGGTGCCAGATTTAAGACATTCGTAAACATATCATTGAGTTTTGGTTGTTAAGGAGATGGGATAAATGTCCATTAGCTTACAATCCATTCATATAACATCAGTTTCAGCAGACAGATGTGTCGTTTTTAATTTTAGGCTTCATCATGGTTTGTCGTCTATATTCACACGTACGTTTACTGTTATTTGGCTTTCTTCAAAACGCGGGAAATTGTGACGTCACTGACATTTGCATATTCATTGTGTTACTGCACCTATGATTTCATGTAACAAATCATAGTCCGTTCCTTGGACCACTGATGGCCTTATTGTCGACGTGTCTCCTGACACGTACCACGCTTGCTCGTAGCATGTTTCGAATACACAGATCTGTAAATCTTACATGTCCCTATTTGTACGAATAATATCCGGTATACTAGTTTAAATATGTAAAATTTTACACATCTCAATAGTAAACTGTTTACTGTTCACACTTATATGTGGAAATCCAATATATATAAAAATATTCAGCAATGATGATTGCTTCATGTTCAGTGATTTACAACAATCATGAACGCCTATCATCAAATAATAAACAAATGTTCGCAATATGTCTTGAAAATTTCAAGTGAAAGCATTTGCACATTTATTTCATAAAGTGGACAATTGAAGAGAAATATGCTAAGATGGAAATTTATCATTATCGTTATTGTTAATGATAAAAAAAGTGAAAAAAACAGTTTAGCAGCGGAACAAACTCCAATATTGAAATGGTTTTAAAATGACAAAATAAAGAAAATATTTTCAACGTTATTTTGAGCTTCGAATTAGCAGAAAAAGATATATTAAATATTTCAGAATTAATATTAATTAACTATTGTAATATCCTAACATCGGGAATATCGTTTATATCTCTACCTAAAGGTAACACATCTGTGGCTCGCTAAAGAATCCCTGGCGGCTACAACCCCTAGATAAAATTGGTTTTCTGTTGTCGATTGTGTTCTGAATTAGGGACAGCGCAGTGAAGCAGTCAAGTATTCTTTTAGCGATACTAACGTGGCACGAGCCAACTTTAACACGTAACAGGAAACTTGGACTACTTTGCTTGCTCTGATTACTCTGAAATGCGTTAATCGCCGGTTGCCAGTGCCTCGTTTTGGTTTGTTACCGATTTCAGAATTGTGATTAGTAAAACCAGCTTTGCTGGTTAAAAAGTGTAATGATGCCTGACAATCTACTATTATCAAGGAAAAAACAACGAGATAAAGATTCTGTCTTTTGCAATTTAAATACAAAATATAGATTCCTTGAAAATAAATTGTTTAATTTGTAAGTCTAAAGTCACAAAATAAACTATAGCTATTGTAATCAGTGGTAGAGAACTGTTTTATGAGAAAGTTTGACACTTCAAAGTCAAAACATGCATAGATTACTTTAAATTCCCTTTTTTTGTCTTTTTGTCTGAAAACATCACAAAATTCCCCTTCCTGAGGGTATTAGTTCCAGTCCCGGAAAGTTGTCTAATGCCCTGTTATATATGCTGTATCCCACAATGTACATGTACATTGAAACCACCACCAAACTAAGATATCACGTAATTTTGAATATAACATGTATTTAATTGGCTCATTACACATTTTGCACTCTTTTTCTCTCCAAAATTAAGATGGTTACATTAATTAGGCCTCTTTTGCCAAGTCCTGAAAGTGGACTTAACATTGGTCATTTATTGTACTGGGGACAGCAATTTCTCAGAAATCTGATACAGTTTGTTCCTTTTCAGGTTCCTGCCACTCTGGGTTGGTGCTCGGGGAGTAGAGTTTGACTGGAAATATATTCAGATGAGCTTTGATTCAAACATTAGTCTGGTATGTTGGAATTAATTGTATTTGGCCCAAGATCATAAAACTTAAACTGGAGACCAGTCTCAAATTTTAAGCATCTAGCAATGCCATTTCAGCCATTCAGATGCTTGAGATTTGAGACTGGTCTCCAAACTTAGGTTTATGATCTCGGGCCCTTGTGTTGAATGCATTAACTACAAAAAAATGGAAAACAACATCTTGCATTGTTGGCTATTGGGTTGAGTTTACAAATAACTGTTTTAAACTTTTACCTCATATAGATGGTTTTATTGCGCTTGCAACCCATGTAGATGCAGATCCGCCAGCGCATCAATGCAGTCTGATCTGAATCTGCACTGTTCACCTTTTGGTAAAAAAAAATATCAAAATGAATCCAAAAGTGAACAGAATAATGACCATGCAGATGTGCTGCTGATCCGAATCTACACTGTTTTTCCCTGCGATAGAAGTTGTATCTATTGAGTAAAGGGTTGACAGGCTGAATACATGTATAACATACTAAAAGTAAATGTGTAGTATCATGTCACATTATTAAATTTTGAAAATTACGCAGCAAGAGTGGATTTGAGACCCCTAAAGCATAGCACAAAGTGAGTGAGCACCTGACATGATAATTATCCTTGCAATTGACAGGGTTTTATGACATACATGTATATTGCTGCTATACATGTAGTTCCATATTTGGAAGTGAGAAAAAGCTTGCTTTAAGACATGGTTGAATAAATGGAGGACATTTGTATTGTACTCTTTGTCTGAAGGTTATAAAACTGGTCGCCATTTCAGCCAATCAGATGCTTGACATTTGAGACTGGGTTCCATGCTCAGTTTTATAATCTTCGGCACTTGCTACCAGGGCAAGCAGAGTTTACAAAAAACTAACTGCATTTAATCTTAATTAACCTTTTGTATATTTGCAGGTACATCATATTGTAACAGCCATGTTGGTTTGGTTATACAACAGAAATGATTTAAACAAATCTGTTGTACCAGTGGTGTTAAGTTTATTGGCTCTGAGCTGTTACAGACCTTTGATAGTCGAGTAAGTAGTGACTTTGTCAGGCGCCAAAATCACGAACAAAATCAAACTCAGTACTGAGATTCTATAGAGTAAATTTTGGTGAATTTATTTACTTAGAATATTTTATAAAAGTAAAACAAAATCTTCAATTGTGTATTTTAATAAAACTTAGTCCTGTGTTGATATTCTAGAATCCATGAAGTAGTAAAGACTTGGTGGCAGTGTTATTGGCAGATTATTTCATTTGGTTTCAAATACCAGCATGTCAGTGGTTGTTAAAGCTGTCTATTCGCAGTTCAGGGTGGAAAACTGTAATGTGTCAGCTGTAGTTAATATTAATTGTACAACTTCATAATGTCTATAAATGACTAAAATGAAACTTTTGCCAAAATTTTGGATTAATTTGTTTAATTTAGGATCTGTTTAGAGTGAATTGTACTGTATTTATGACACTGTAGCAACTTTGGCTTAAAATAATTATTTTCGCTTATACAGTATTTGAAAACATTCAATATTTTCATTCTGATACCTCTGAACCTTTAAAAAAAATTTAAAAATGATATTTACTCGTGTAAACTGTTTCCAAGTAAAAAGTTCTAAAAAAAATTTTAAACTTGTCATATGTTTAACATTATGTTAGGTATGTTGTTGTTTTTGTACAATGTAATATTCCTGACCTTTGACAACTAATATACATGTATATTTCAGAATCTTGATCCACGCCATAGGTCTGGGATCTTGGACCCTGTTATTTGCCAAAGCATTGTTCACCAGTCTGACTGGGGCAGTAGCATTACAGATATACCTGGGCATGGCTACACAGAATGTCAACTCGTATTACTGAAAACCCAAATAGTGGTGAGACAAAAAAGAAGAAACAATATAATTGTTTATAAAATAATGCTATTTGATCTCGAGTGTTTTTGGCAGTGGAAGTGTGATGAATTGATCTTGAAAAAAGGAAACAAGCTTGAAAAATGTTTTACACAGCTCTTGAGCATGTTGAGAATAGTGTGGGCTGCCAGAGGGGCAAACGAGCAAGTCTAAGCAAAATGATGTGAAACATATTTTCTATTAACCCTTTCCTGTACAGCTACACCTTTATTGCTAGGGCGAACAGTTTAGATCCAGATCAGCCGGCACATACGTGCCGTCTGATCAGGATCTAAACTGTTCGCTTTTTGATTCATTAGGTTATTTCTGACCAAAATGCGACCAGTGCAGATCCTGATCAGACGGCACGGATGTGCCGGCTGATCTGGATCTACACTGGTCGCACATGCGTAAAAATGCGTATATATCCAGGATTGGGTTAACCTTTTCCTCCATAATATGACTTTTCTCTTGTGGGCAAACAGTAGATCCAGATCAGCCGACATGTGTGTGATATCTGATCTGGATCTATGTTGTTTGATTTTCAATTTATTCAAATATTTTAGACCAGTTAGCGACCAGTGTAGATCCAGATCAGATTGCACAGATCTTCAGGTTGATCTGGATTAACACTGGTTGCTCATGTGATCAAACCAGTATAATATCATATGGAGGGATTTCCGATACTCTTCTTAAATGATTGTGAATATATTAAAAATAACCATGTTGCATCATATTCTAGAATGTAAAGTAAAATAAAACCTCTGCACATAATTGTGAATATATTAAAAATAACCATGTTGCATCATATTCTAGAATGTAAAGTAAAATAAAACCTCTGCACATAATTTATTTTAAAACTGTATATAACAAATGTATATAAACCATTTTCCAATTCCTGATGCATTGAAAGTTTTAAAACTTAAACAATTTCTGCAATTATGAAAAAGAAAATTATAATGTTTATTTTAATATCTTTTATGTTTACAGTCAGGATAAATAAAAAAAATCATTGTAGACATCAGAATAACTGTTTATCGTATTTATTTGGATCAATTACTGTACAATGTCATATTGAGGGCCCAGATGGAAATTGTGAAAGAGAAAATTATAATGTTTATTTTAATATCTTTTATGTTTACAGTCAGGATAAATAAAAAAATCATTGTAGACATCAAAATAACTGTTTATCGTATTTATTTGAATCAATTACTGTACAATGTCATATTGAGGGCCAAGATGGAAATTGTTGAAACTGCTTCTTTTTTCTATGTTAGCTGAATTCTGTCCCTTTTATACTGAGAAGAAAAATAAATAATCAAGATTTTGAGCATCTTTGTTATTATACATATATGACCAGTAATATTCATGTATGGTTTCAAGAATGTGGTTAGGCATGGGCACTAGACTGAAATGAGGTGATACTAAAAGATGTGTTAGAAACTTCTGAGGTGACACAGTTTTTATGCCCCCACAAAGTGGGAGGCATATAGAGTTGCGCTTGTCCAAACATCCGTCTTTACGTCCGTCCTGCAAATCTTGTGGCTTCAACTCCTCATTAACTATCAAGTGGATTTCTTTCAAACTTGCACAGATTATCAAGCAGGATGTGAAATGCAGATGATGGTAAAGAAATGATTTTTTCATGTGACCATTTTTACCAGAGTTCTGGCCCTTTGTTAGTATTAGCCTTTGTTACAAATGTTGTTGTAGCAGTGTGGGCATCAGCGTCCGAAGACTTATTCTAGTTCTTATAAAACATGGAATAGTTGTTTCCTACTTATTCTAGTTCTTATAAAACATGGAACAGTTGTTTCCTAACATCACTGGAATAGGTCGGCTACATGTAAGTTTCTTAACTTATACTTCAGTTTGGAACAAAGTTAGCCCTTTTAAGATTATCAATACTTGAGTAGATTAGCCAAAGTACTTACTCCCACTCTGATTGTGAACAAATTATGGGCGTTTGTAAAGTTGTGTGCATTAAAATATCCTAAAATAATACAATAACGCAGGCGCGTAGGAGCATGGGCAAACAAAATATCTATAGACCCAAACCCTGACTTCGTGTTTTTCTTAATTTACCCCAACCCAGTTTGTTTTCTTTTTAAATGAGATTCATTATTACAATGCTCCACCAACCTACCATCCCTTATAGGGTAAAATACCTGTGTGGCATATTTCGGGAAAAGGTGATACATGGAAATTATTTAATTAGCTTTGGTTATCTGTCTCTTCATCTATTTGTCTGTCTGTCATGAAAACTTAACTTTGCTGATGATAACTTTGTCATTTCGTAGCATTCGTCATCAAAATGTATACAGTATAATTGAATAATAGAATATGGAGTTTTTAGGACTACGAATTTGGCTGTAGCTTTCCGCATATTGATAAAATGGATTTCGCATATATAGACAACATCGAATTATACCAGTGACCTGACACCATTTTTACAAGAAAACAAGTGTGTATTAGTAAGGGTTAGGTTGGGTTGGGGGAGGGGTTCAAGCACCGGTGTTTTTTTGTTTTTAGTCGAATATCGAAAGCTCTACCCCGGGAGTGTTTTTTCGCTTTTTTTTCTGTTGCGAAGAGAATTTTATCGGGCGTGTAATAATTAATAGGTTTCAGTTATTTCACCAAGACAATTTGTACTTGATTGTTCATATGAGAACCTATTGGGGCAAGTGTGAGGTTTGTGCAACCTAGAACCTGGTTCAAACCCCCAGTGGCAAATTATTTTGCCACTGACCGTTTTTTGTGATGTCTAATTTGAAATGTGATTCTCTTATAAACGCCTTTTTCCTCCCTTCTTTTTTGCTGCGAGGGGATGCTGTTTTTTTTATTGTGGTCATTCTTGATATGCTATGGGTTTTTTTTCAACAGAATTGAACAGATACGCTGCCAGATCAAACCAGTATAGTTTCGCCGTTAACTGCCAGTTAAGTAAGCTCAACCAATACACGAGTTATAATGCTTATGTTGAACGTCCAGCCCCGCCTCCTAGGTGTTGCGTTTTCACAGTCATTAAAACCAAAGTAAAGTAAATTATTATCATTTGAAATATTGCATTATAAAACGGATAGTTTAACATAGACTATTCATAAAGAAAATCGATTTAGGTGAAAAGGATTCTGATTATTTCCTTTGCTCCTGGTGTGAGATGGACGGCAAGAGAACGCTTGCATACGAATACTGTGGTGGTTATGGTGATGAATATAGTCAAAAATTCTTGTGTCGGCGCTGTGCGCACACACGTCCGGAGATGCAAACGGAAAAATATTATGAGTACAATATAGAGCCAAGGCTTTTTAGAATATTAAATTTGTTTGTTGCTGATTCTTCGCCGCGTTTAGTTGAAACGGATTGCGGACTTCATGTGAAGCTCATGAACATGTATTGTAAAAACACAATTATTTAGGATGCACCACCTGTATGAAAAACGAACACGGGTAAGTTATCGGATAAAATGTATCTTTCAAGATTGTTTTCGTTCTGTATTAAAATTTGACCTACATTATATTGTTAAGGAAATCAATACCAATCAAGTGATCAGTTGTGCAATTAATGCATTGCAAACGTTTTCATCATTATAACACCGAATTTTAAGGGTATGATAATTATATCATATTTTATGTAATCTTATGTTGATTAATAAATAAGATTAACCGCCAAGTGTCTGAAACGAAAAACAAATAACTTGCATTTTTATGTTTTTTTTCTGGATAATGTTTGATTTTACGAACACCTAGCGGTTTAAGAATGCCAAAATACGACTTATTTCGATTTTGACCCAGAGAACAACCTCCGCAGACACTCGTTGCACTGCAGCATTTCATAAGATGCCGACCATGTTATTTTGTCATGCGGCGACTGTTAGATATGCCGCTTCAATCAAAGGACGCTGTATTTTACTTCCGAATAAGATTTTGCTGTTAATCAAATTTTTGTCACTGTGGGTTCATTCCCCTTGCGAATTTTGAAACAATAACAAAGTAAAGCAACCTGATAAACAATGAACAACGTTCTGTCAATTATACTTTCCCGCGCTACTTTTCAAGGAAAATATCATTCGTCGCGCAACGTGTTTTGGTGTTTTGGTTGCAAGCCAAAATCTAACTGAAATTGAATTTTGTAGTATCTGACCTTACACCAGTCTACCCGACGTTATTTTGCAGGTCATGCAAAGCTGTCGATGTATGGAATGCTACCAAAAAACTGAAAAAGGTCTCATACACGCATCCAAGAAACGTGCCAGAAATGTGGAAGGACGCAGTGTCACGAAGTAAAAGAAATCTTCAAAAGTCAGAAGAAGCAGTCATACGATCTATTAACGATCTTTATATTGGACGTGTGGATTTCAATTCTGCCTTGAAAGACTACAGCACGCAACTTGGGGAAGTATTAATACCGGAGACGGGCAGGGAGAGCAATTTTAATAAAGACATGCTTGATGTCCCTGACTATATAGAGAAACTAGATAAATGCGTGAACACCACCAAACAACTGCATATTACCAAGGAAGGCGGTGCGTACAGTTTTGTGGTTATTAAATGTGCCGAAACGCTGGAGCGATATTTGAACGAATCTATTCAGAGAATATCAGCAGCTGGTGTGGACAGTATTTCAAATATCGGGAGGCACCTTAAAGAATTAAAATTATTTTGCCGAGCACAGCCAAAACTGTATAAATTGCATAAAACGAACATTCATGGACCCTGTCGTACACGATATCAGAAGTGTATGCCCAGATGGAAAAGGAAGCGTCTTTGTGTTAGGGTTTTCATCTCGAAATGGGATACAGGTGGGACAGGATGGCAGGAAGGTCGCGGAAATCTAGATGTGTGAAGTTAGCGGCCTGGCGGCCTGGCGGCGTGAAGTTAGTGGCCTGGCGGCGTGAAGTTAGCGGCCTGGCGGCGTGAAGTTAACGGCCTGGCTGCCTAGCGGCCTGGCGGCGTGAAGTTAGCGGCCTGGCGGCCTAGCGGCGTGAAGATGGCTGAATTTATCGCAATTAACGTTGATCATAAAAACTGATTGAAATCTATTTTTACAGATATAATGTAAATTGCAGGGGTGTATAAGAAAGTTATCGACATGATTTAGCTTTTATTTTTTAAATCAAAGTTCTTGCTTATCTGCAGAGACGACTCGGAATCTATTTGTACATTCACTTCAATGTACTCTTTGTAAATTACATTTCAGTTGATGATAAAGAACTAAGTTTGATTGTTTAACTTTTCGGAGCCTGGCGGCCTAGCGGCCTAAACTTAATATTTATCATAATTTATGTTTATGTTTGAAACGGCTTGAAATCGATTTTTACAGCATGCAATGTACATTTCAGGGATGATTAAGTAAAATATCAACAAAAACTAGCTTTGAATTTTTTTTAAGTTTTCGAAGCCTGGCGGCCTAGCGGCCTGGCGGCCTAGCGGCCTAAACTTAATATTTAACATAATTTATGTTTATCTGTAAAACGTCTTGAAATCGATTTTTACAGCATGCAATGTGCATTTCAGGGATGATTAAGTAAAATATCAACAAAAACTAGCTTTGAATTTATTTTAAGTTTTCGAAGCCTGGCGGCCTGGCGGTTTAGCGGCCTAGCGGCCTGGCGGCCTGACGGCCTAGCGCCCAGCGGCCTAAACTTAATATTTATCATAATTTATGTTTATTTTAAACCGGCTTGAAATCGATTTTTTCAGCATGCAATGTACATTTCAGGGATGATTAAGTAAAATATCAACAAAAACTAGCTTTGATTTTTTTTTAAGTTTTCGAAGCCTGGCGGCCTAGCGGCCTAAACTTAATATTTATCATAATATATATGTTTATCTTTAAAACGGCTTGAAATCGATTTTTACAGCATGCAATGTACATTTCAGGGATGATTAAGTAAAATATCAACAAAAACTAGGTTTGAATTTTTTTAAGTTTTCGAAGCCTGGCGGCCTAGCAATAACGAGATCTTAATATTGTTCTAGAGGCCTGAGGAAATTCAACTAAAGCGATGCAAATAAATAAAAAAAAACGTGGGGCTTGAAACCGAGTCTGGTCTCGATTTCTGATTTTTCTTTTATTTCAAATAGGTACAGATCACTATGGTAGGCATACATTTTTGCGAGGGTTGAAATTCTGGTTCCAACCATGTATGAATTGTTTGGCCAGATAAGAAGACTGTACAGATCCGAACCTCCGTAATTGCGATTATATGCAGAATATGTATTTGTCTTATTGTTAAACGTTACATCGTCCTAAATCTCCACCATTTTATGAACAGTTTTTATGTTTTATATACCATTTTAATCACAAGAACGAGATCTTAAAATTATTCAGCATGCCGGAAGAGATCGCACCAAAGCAATCCAGGTTAAAGCGAACGAAGGAAGGTTTTAATCCGAGGTTGGTCTCGGTTTCTGATATATTTTTTCTTTAAAATAGGGACATATCGTAAAGATAAACATACATATTTTCGAAGGTTTAAATTCCGGTTCCAACCATGAATAGATTGTTTGGCTAGTTTAGAAGACTGTCCAGATCCGAGCCTCCGTAATTGCGATTATATGCAGAAAATGGCATTTTTTCTCTGGGTAAACATTACGTCGTCCTAAATCTCCGCCATTTCATGAACAGTTGTCATGTTTTATATACCATTTTACTCGCAATAAAGAAATCTGAAAATTATTCTACAGGACTGAAGAGACCGCACTAATTCAAACCAGGTTAAAGCGAAAGAAGTAGGGCTCGAATCCGAGGCTGGTCTCGGTTTCTGATATTTATTTCATGGAAAGAGTGACATATCGTAACGGTAAACATACATGTTTGTGAGGGTTTAAATTCTGGTTCCAACCATATATAGATTGTTTGTACAGCTTAGAAGACGGTACAAATCCGTGCCTCCGTAATTGCGATTATGTGCAGAATATGGATTTGTTCTATTGTTAAACGTTACGTCGTCCTAAATCTCCACCATTTTATGAACAGTTTTTATGTTTTATATACCATTTTAATCGCCAGAACGAGATCTTAAAATTATTCAGCATGCCGGAAGAGATCGCACCAAAGCAATCCAGGTTAAAGCGAAAGAAGGAGGGCTTTAATCCGAGGTTGGTCTCGGTTACTGGTATCTTTTGTCTTTAAAATTTGGACATATCGTAAAGGCAAACATACATATTTTCGAAGGTTTAAATTCCGGTTCCAACCATGTATAGATTGTTTGGCCAACGTTGAAGACTGTACAGATCCAAGCCTCCGTAATTCCGGGTATATGCAGAATATGGCATTCTTTGTATAAGTAAACATTACGTCGTACTAAATGTCCGCCAGTTGATGAACAGTTTTCATGTTTTATATACCATTTTACTCGCAACAAAAGAGATCTGAAAATTATTCTACATACCAGAAGAGACCGCAACAAAGAAATCAATGTTAAAGCGAAAGACGTAAGGCAACAATCCGAGGCTGGTCTCGGTTTCGGATATTTATTTCATTAAAAGAGGGACATATCTTTAATGTAAACATATATGTTTGCGAGGGTTTAAATTCTGATTCCATGTATAGATTGTTTGACAAGCTTAGAAGACTGTACAGATCCGAGCCTCCGTAATTGCGGTTATATGCAGAATATGGATTTGTTCTATCGTCAAACATTACGCAGAATGCACTGCTGGACATTCAAAATTTGCATAAAATCGAATTTCAAAGAATCAAGAAGGCCGCCAGGCTTTGAAAATTTAAAAAAAGCAAAGCTAGTTCTTGTTGATATTTTGCTTATTCACCCCTGAAATGTGCATTACATGCTGAAAAATCGATTTCAAGACGTTTTAAGATTAACATAAAGTTTAGACCGCTAGGCCGCCTGGCTTCGAAAACTTAAAAAAAATCAAAGCTAGTTTTTTTTGATATTTTACTAAATCATCCCTGAAGTACATTGCATGCTGTAAAAATCGATTTCAAGCCGTTTCAAAGATAAACATAAATTATGATAAATATTAAGTTTAGGCCGCCAGGCCGCTAGGCCGCCAGGCTTCGAAAACTTAAAAAAATCAAAGCTAGTTGTTGTTGATATTTTACTTAATCATCCCTGAAATGTACATTGCATGCTGTAAAAATCGATTTCAAGCCGTTTTAAAGATAAACATAAATTATGATAAATATTAAGTTTAGGCCGCTAGGCCGCCAGGCTTCGAAAAGTTAAACAATCAAACTTAGTTCTTTATCATCAACTGAAATGTAATTTACAAAGAGTACATGGAAGTGAATGTACAAATAGATTCCGAGTCGTCTCTGCAGATAAGCTAGAACTTTGATTTAAAAAATAAAAGCTAAATCATGTCGATAACTTTCTTATACACCCCTGCATTTTACATTATATCTGTTAAAATAGATTTCAATCAGTTTTTAAGATCAACGTTAATTGCGATAAATTCAGCCATCTTCACGCCGCTAGGCCGCTAACTTCACGCCGCCAGGCCGCTAACTTCACGCCGCCAGGCCGCTAGGCCGCCAGGCCGCTAACTTCACGCCGCCAGGCCGCTAGGCCGCCAGGCCGCTAACTTCACGCCGCCAGGCCGCTAACTTCACGCCGCCAGGCCGCTAACTTCACACATCACTTTTTTGTTGTATCTGTAAATCGAAATTTCATATAACACTTAATTTGCTTTATCGTTCATCTGTTTAGAAAATGAATTTCAGGACGAGCAAAACACGTTTTAAATTAAATTTGTGAAAATCGAAAATCTTAATGATTTGAAAAGAATTTTGTCGTGTATGATTTCATGATATATTTTAGGTATGACTTCATAAAACAAATTTGGTATTACCCCCAAACAGGACCTGGATACATTCTTGTCGAAAATCCATTTGCCTATGGTAAAGTCACACAGACTTTTTAAAAACCTACGCTGTCAAAGGTTTAAACATGACAAAATGGTCTTTGTCACAATTGTTATTATATTATTTTATTAAACATGATAGATGTGTATGCATTGAAATCTTCATTTCACAAATCTAATCTATTAAAGGGATAGGTTCGCCGATTAGTCGCAGAAAAAGCACAATCACAAGATATTCTGTTCTATGTGAGCATCTAAAGATGACTTTTCATTCCTTTCTTTTAAATATGCACTGATATGTACGAAAAACGATAAACAAAAAAGTACCGGAAAACGCCAAAAGGCTATAATAGAATGCTACAAATCGATTTTGTGATATTTAATCGAATTATATCAGGCAAATCTCAGTACCACTCTTCGAAAAGAATTCCGTTGCTGGCAAAACAGCATAACATTCACACTGACACTCAGATATTTGAAATAAAAATTTTGATTGTTGTTGATTATTTTACTAAATTAACAAAATGATTACTTATTTTATAGAATGTGTTAAAAGCCATGTCTCTCACAAGCTTGGTGGTTCATTGGTAGAATGCTTGAATGCGGCCCTGGTTCGATTCCCGACCGGTGCACTCTTTCTTTCTTTCTTTCTTTCTTTCTTTCTTTTCTTTCTTTCTTTCTTTCTTTCTTTCTTTCTTTCTTTCTTTCTTTCTTTCTTTCTTTCTTTCTTTCTTTCTTTCTTTTTATTCCCGTTAACTTTCAATCATTTACTTATTACCTATTTGTGTCTCAATCTAATTTTGACATAAGAAATGAAAATCACACTAAAATTTATCTTGAAAATAAAATTAATGTAATATACATCAATATGTTTATGACTTTATTGTATCAATGGTGGACCTTCTACACCTTCTAAAATATGCTTTTTCATGTTCCTTTTATTATTCTTATAACAATACAGTATAACCTCGCTATTAAGACCATTCATAGGACTATAGGGCTAACAAAAGCGATTTGTTCTGGAGAGATCGTCTCAATATTGATGCTTAAACCTAACTTAATTCGGTAATTCTCCAAGACCGCACTTGCGCTGGTCCCCATCTAGATTTATTTATTTAGATGGCAAAAAGTTTTGCCAGCCTATGTACAAGCCTGTTTTCGGCGTCAAATGTATTGTTTAGAGGGCAAAGAATTTCTGCAACCAATTATTTAAATGTTTCTCACATTATCTATAAAATTTTACTGTGATCCGAACCAAAAATAATAAAACTGCGCTAGGAGACCAGTCTCAAAAACCCTGGCCTTGATTGGACGTATCATATTAAAATGTGTCATCCCGGACCCATCATTAAGATAAACACATGATTCAATTTATTGACAATTATGCTGTACGATATACGTAAGGCTAGTTTAAATATGTTTTGACTATATTGAATGTTGTTTTGTACTTCAGGAGCTGCCTGGCTACAGTCGTTGTGTAGGAAACCTGAGATCGTCAACTCTATCCCTTATGACCGGGCGGTTACCTTTGACGAGTTGTTTGCCCCCATCTTCTCCACAGGGATCAGCCACGAAATAGGGCATAAGTAATGTTCACATGTGCGAGGTTCGGAAAGGAAAAAGTCCGCGGGAACTGTTTCGGGCCACAGATGTTGTAGATACGCGGTTTGACCGTCGAAAATGTTTCCCAGTGGTCTGATTTTCCAATCCGAACAGTGCATACGTTAAACAAACTTTTTTCCATGCCATATAATCATTTCCTCATTTTTATTTCGTTTTATTTTTCCGAACTATGTTTTTATGATGAAGGGGTAATACATTTATTATTCCGTTTCCCAATGACTCTGTTGTGCTCTAATGTAATCTTGGAGCCACGGGTCAAATGGGTTTTGCCTAAGAAGACACAAAGAGTGTCCAAATTTTAAGTTTATTATAATTTACTTAACGGAATCCAAACTCAAAGTGATTCCTACTAGAAAGGAACTGCTAATTTAATTGCTGCATTGCAACTGATAACCAATCAAAATTATTGTTACAAAAATGTTTAAGAATAATTAAAATTTTGACTTATCAAAATTAACCCCGAAATCCAGAGGACGCTGTAAAATTCCAGCCCCTGGACCGAACCAACAAGCGCGTGTCATAATCGCGTCTTAAGATGACATTTATGGCTTCAAAGACCGAAATTGCATAGGTAATTAAGTAACGAGATTGTCTAAAAATTTATCTGTCCGACATCTTAAAGTTTCTTTGTTCAATAAAAGGTTTAAGCCACAGACTTGATTAGATTATGATATTTGTAACAGTCAAAACTTTCCATGAATTCTGTCATCGAAAACCCTTTATGAAAATTAGAATGCGAAAAACGTTTAAGTTATTTTTTTAACTTAAACTCGAAATACAATATAAGATGTGATAACAAAAATACCCAAACCTTTGTGCATAACACCTCTTTACACTGGCAAAGTAATACATGTCTAATTTCATTTCCAAATGACCATTTCCAACACCAGTTAAATCACAGAAATAATACCGGGCTCACTATTATAAAACTGAGAATGGAAACCAGTCTCAAATCTTAAGCCTCCGATTGGCCATTTCAATCACTCAGATGCTTGAGATTTGAGACCGGTTTTAAATCGCAGTTTATAATCTTCTGCCCCCATCTGCAAGAATAAGAACTATTTCAAGCCAGACATTCATGCATTATAACAGCCAAATCTAATTTGCGAAATATAAAAAACAATAAAGTCAATTAATATTTATGCACCATAAATTGATGGAGGGATCCATGGTCGACCAAGTATGTACAGGTTTTTGTTAAACAATTTAATTTTCAGCATGGGGTCCATACATGACGATGACACCTTAACTTGCCCTGCTTTTCGAAATATCATGAGTGCAGCGTCGTTTCCATTCAATATGGACTATCCGAACCAGAGGAAGTTTTCGTCGTGTTCAGCGCAACAAATCAGCGATTATCTTTCAAGGTAAGTGACCCAACACCTCATCTCGTCGAATATCAAGGAATTTGACGGCAAGTAGGTAAGAGACCTAAAACCTCGTTGAATTCCAAGGGATTTGACGGCGGGGAAAGATAAACGGCCGAAACCTCCCCTCGTTGAATTTGAAGGGATTTGATGGCGGGAAGAGGGTTCATCCTAAGGGATCATTTCTATATGGTTTTGAAAACATAAATGAATGTACAAGCAAATAGAAACTGAAAATCAATGTGCATTAGAATGTGAAGTAATGGCACTTTGCTGGCGGATTGGTCGATCATCTATTGACCAATTTTATTAATATTGACAATATTAGAAAGGAGAGATTGAAAAACGTTGTTATTGATTTTATTGAACTTAGGTCCCAATATCATAAAACTAAGGTTGCAGACCATCTGAAATTTTACGCATCTGATTGGTTGAAACGGCGCCCATTCACCATTTCAGCTAATGAGATGCTTGAGATTTGAGGCTGGGCTCCAGATTTAGTTTTATGATCTTGGGCAGATATTCACGTGTTTGGCTAGTTTATGAAAGGGTTCTATAATCATGATCAGTCAAATAATTTTTATCAGTTTGATTAATCTTGTTCTATTGCAACGGTACATGCATTTGTTCTTTTTCCAGCATTACTGCATCAGATTACCGTGAATGCCTGTTTAACGGCAATCCAACACAAGAGGAATATCTCAACAACTACTGCCAAGGTTCTCTCGGATTCGTGTATGGTCTCCACGATTACTGCAGAATTAGATACGGTGCCGACGCCATCCTTTGTACAGGGGTAAGGTTTATCATTAGTTGCCACTGCTAGGGAAATCTCTAGACTCGAACCTCGAACGCTAATAAGTTGAAACTAATTATATTGGCAAAGGACATAAATATGGAATATTATAACAGTATGCATTCTTTATGTTCGTATTTTTCGAGTTGGGTATGTAAACAATATCGCACGAGACCGAAGGTCGAGCGTGATTTGGTTTACATACGCAACGAGAAATAATACGAACCTACAGAATGCATACTGTCATAATGTTCCTTTTATTATATACCCTTCTCGCTCAAAACAAATTTAAATAAACTAAACAACAAATTTTTTGTCTAAAACTTGGTTTACAAAATAGCAGAAATAAAAATAGTAACGCGGTAGTAAATTTTTGAATGGCCTAGAAAATTTATGAATGGCGGAAAAATACCGTAACGTTTGTAAAACTGCGACGGAAATTTGCTATTCAATTTGGAGTTCGTTATGTGCCTGAAAAATACGACAACCTAGTGTGACGTAGTATATGACGTCACATAGAACATGGAAAGCTGGATATTGTTCGATACGGAATTTCTAATCTGACGAGTTGTATCAATTTTGCGGATTAACGATGCACTATGCTAAAATCATTCATGTGTTTATAATAAAAAGGAAATGCAGTGACATAAAACCCATAAATAATTTGCTTAAACCAATCAACTATGAAAATAATAAAACAGTTTTAAGGAGGGTAAATTTAAAAAGTTGGATCGTCGTCCGATAGATCGGCTTTTCAAAATTGACCCTGCCTATTTATTTAGCAAACTATACCGGTAGATTCCGATTTGTTTTGTCCGAAATAATGTTCCTTGTTAATAAATATCTTTTGTTAAATTTGTTGATCAATCATAACTTCACATCGATAATCAGAATAATCGGACGATTAATATTTAATGTTCACTAATTACAACATACCTCTCCAAAACAGATCGAATAATCTCTCAATTTAGTAGTCTGAAGCATTCAAGCGCTCATATTTCGCAAAGGCGATTACATGTAGTACAGTATGAAACTGATCAATGACAGAACGTCTAGATGATCTAGACTATCAATTGCGTTGGTTTAATTCTCATGTAGGGAAACGCTGATCTTGAAGCCGGTTACGTTCCGTTCGACGGCTGCTCTCAAAAATCCGGAACCCCCATCTCGCCTGCACAACCACTGTTTGCTTGTGCTCCAACCAGCGGCGCTGGTTGCATTAATCAGTTCGAGGTATGGGCAGGTACGCCGTGCCTAAACAAAAGTGATACCAGAGGGTCGAAGGTAGGTTTTGCAACAAGTTCGTATTTACTTTCACTTTTTAACTGACTTGTCGTTTTATTAACCGTAAACGTCGACCCAGCAGATATCGAAACTGCATCATGCGTACAAATGTCAAAACCGAAAAAAAGGAGAAGACAGATTCAGCGCAAGAAAAGGAAGAGCCACAAACAGCACAGGACCCAGCCTATCACTGCTGCCACTATGGTACCCACCACTGATCACACTTGAAGCAATTTCAGCAGGAGGTGCATTCCCGGGTTGGTTATTCAGCTGCAACCCGCGCTGCAGCAATACTAATTAGTAACACTTGGGTGCAGAATCCATTGTGTCTAGAGACAGAAGGATGCCAACAATATGATAAAACTGACGCTCATGTGATTTAAACTGATTTGTTGTTTCTTATATATTTTATCATTAATATATTTTAGGTTTGCTTCAATGGCATTTGCCAGCAACCGCAAACAGTGATGCAGAAATGCATGAACATTCTCCGAAGAAGCCTCTCTGCCCAAACAACGGGATAAACAACGTTGGAGATGGCGGTTCTCCATAAAATTTCTTGAAAGAAAATATATTTATCTGAGTGGCATCTTTTAGTTTGTTTCATCGGATTTTCAGCAATGTTAAAAAACAAGAACAATATTTTTCATTCGGCTGTCATCTTAAAAATAAATAAATGAAAACAAGTACATTTTATTTTATTATACCTCAATTTCATTTACAATGTTAATCTTCCATAGGCCACCGTGACATATAAGTACTGTCAAAAAAAATTTACTGTCGGAAAAAATACTGTCACCCGCTACCATAGGTACGGAATGTTCGAAAATTATACTGTACCATTCGCACATGCGCAATATCTATTTTTAACCAGCGACGCTGGTTTTACTAATCACAATTCTGAAACCGCTATCAAACCAAAACGAGGCACTGGCAACCGGCGATTTACGCATTTCAGAGTAATCAAATCAAGCAAAGTAGTCCAAGTTTCCTGTTACTTGATAAAGTTGGCTCTTGCCACGTTAGTATCGCTAAAAGAATACTTGACTGTTTCACTGCGCTGTCCCTAATTCAGAACACAATCGACAACAGTAAACCAATTTTATCTGGGGGTTGTAGCCGCCAGGGATTCTTTAGCGAGCCACAGATATGTTACCTTTAGGTAGAGATATAAACAATATTCCCGATGTTAGGATATTACAATAGCCAAATATTAATTTTGAAATATTTAATATATCTTTTCTGCTGATTCGAAGCTCAAAAAACAGCGAAAACATTTTCTTTATTTTGTCATTTTAAAGCCATTTCAATATTGGACGTTTGTTCCGCGGCTCAACTGTTTGTTTCACGAAATATTTTTTTTTTATTTTTATCATTAACAATAACGATAATATTTTATTTTAACATATAAGCGTGAACAGTAAACAGTAACTTTTGAGATGTTTAAAATTTTACATATTAAAACAAGTATACCGGGTATTACTAGTACAGAAATAAAGACATGTAAGATTTACAGATCTATGTATTCGAAACATGAGCACTACGAGCAAGCGCGGTACGTGTCCGGCTATCACGTACGTGGCAGGAGACTCGTCGACAATAAGGCCATCAGTGGTCCAAGGAACGGACTATGATTTTTTTCAGGAATAATGCATAATTTACATTTTTTCCAAAGGTGAAGATGTTTACTAGGTTTACGTTTTCGATTAAGCTAGAGATGACTACTATTTTTGTTCGGAGTACATGAAATCATAGGCGCAGTAACAGATTGAATATGCAAATGTCAGTGACGTCACAATTTCCCGCGTTTTGAAGAAAGCCAAATAACAGTAAAGGAACGTGTGAATATAGAGGACAAACCATGATGAAGCCTAAAATTAAAAACGACACATCTATCTGTTGAAACTGATGTTATATGAACGGATTGTAAGCTAATGAACAATCAAAACTGATATGTTTACCAATGTCTTAAATCTGGCACCTTTTTCTAATAATATGCTACATGAAAAAACCATTGAGTCCGTTATTATATACAACTTAATACCGTGGAAATTTATGGTATAAGCTATAGTAATTCATTTTCCTCTGAAAAAGTCTTCAATTTTACATGTGTGTTATCTAGCATTACATTCCAATGCTTTCGGTAATGTTATGAATCTCGGTTGTTTTTTCTTAATATGTAGGATTCTCAATTCTATGATTTCCTTTACATGTTATTCACAATGAAGGAAACACTTATATATTTCTTATTTCAAATAAATGCATAATCTTTCCCATCGACGGGGTCTCACTTTTTATATCATTTTTCGTGTTCATTCTGTCTTTGGGATGTCAGTACACAGATTTCACTATTATAATTTCTTGCTTAAAACCCTTTACTCAATATATACGCCTTTCATCACATAGGTGACCAGTTCAGGTCCCGATCAGCTGGCACAATAGTGCCATCTGATCTGGATCTAAAATTTGTGATTACTTGTCAGAAAAAAATGATTTTAAGAGCGAACAGTTTAAATCCTAATCAGATCGCACAGATGTGCCAGCTGATATGGATCTAAACTGTTCGCCCAAGCTATGAAGGTATATATATGGAGTAAAGGGTTAACAGCAGCCTTCATCCAGATAATACATGGAAACCCTTATTTCCACTATCATATAGTCAAGATGAAGGTCTTTGCGAGTGAACCAAGTTCTTTTGCTTTTTCGTTAATGGATAAATGTATGAGAATCATGGCACTGGTTATTCTCAATCAGCAAAATCGCTTCGCTGGTTTTCTGTACTTTCAGTACTTTGATTACATCTCCGTTGTAAACAGACGACAATAATGTCAAGCAACAGTTGAATAGTTTTTCGGTATAATAAAATAAATGTTACATGTCTGACAGGGTGACAGTGAAATTGTCAACATTCGAAAATACTGTCAACCTCGGCTTCGCCTCGGCTGACAGTATTTCTTCAAGTTGACAATTTTACTGTCACCCTGTCAGACATGTAATATTTATACACTAGAAGACGACCGGTACATAGATATACGATGAGAATCGAAACCCGTCTCAAATCTCAGCAATCTTATTGGTTGAAAATCAGAGCAGCTACAGAACTGACCAAATGAAAGCCAGAGATCTGTGATTTGTTCTATTGTTATTATTTTGTAAAAGCGTTGTTTTCGGAAAACCGAAAAAAGTATTGTTTGTCTTTAAAGTGAATAATGCATATGAGGAAATGCCACTGTCAGAAGAAACAGCGTCCCAACAAAGCCAAGAAGAAGTGCGGAAGAGAGAGGGAGAGAGAGAGAGAGAGAGAGAGAGAGAGAGAGAGAGAGAGAGAGAGAGAGAGAGAGAGAGAGAGAGAGAGAGAATGATTTATAAAATGCCCAACTTCAAAACTGACACTACAAAAAATTAACAAAATTGAGAAGCCGAGAGGTTACCGCCTGGGAACGGTCAGTGGTAAAATATTTGCCGCTTTAGGTTCAAACCAGGTTCTAAGGTGCACTAACCTCACACTTGCTCCAACAGGTTCTTATTTGAACAGAAACGTACAAATTATCTTGTAAAAAAACTCCAATCCACCCATCAACTCGACAATGTTGCATGCAAAAGTACACAAACATTCAAAACAAAAAAGGCTCAAAGCATTGTCACGCAAAAGGGCGGGTAATTTATTGGTTCTTTAAGTAACCTTACAGGTGACATAAGCAAGTAAACTAATACTGCCCTCATACAATGGTGTAGCACATTGCGGCGGGTGGCCCCTGATGCACCCCCCCCCCCCGCCCACCCCCAATTCAGCAGATTTGTAACAACAATTTTGTATAATGTATTACAACCTTCATGTTCATAGAGAAGTTCCACAAACTTGTACGGTAAGTACTGAAAGCAAATGAGGTGTTGGCAACACGGGGTTTTCTTATATCGAAATAAAAATATGCCAAAACTATTTTTGTTCTAAACGATCATCTACACATTCTTCCTGATCATCTGTGCAAGATTGAAAAAAATTTAAAAGACAGTAAGCGAGTAGAAAGAAAAGTGCCACAATCTTTTTTATTGATCTTAACGAAAGGCCTTAGCATTTGTTTGAAAACATCTTTATTTACACCCAACTACACATCCTGAGTGATCATCTGTGAAAGTTGGAATTGTATTGAATCTGCAAGAAAAACTCGTCCCTTTACGACAATCTCATCGTCAGATGATTCTATTACCTTACTGGAGAAAAATGTAATAGAATCAACCGTGGGTATCCGACGATGGGACAATCTTCATATCCTGGTTTCGCGTTTGCAATGAAAACTGGTCCCTTTACGACAATATACATATCCTGGTAAAGAGATTTCAAGGAAAACTCGTCCCTTTAAGACAATCTACATATCCTGGTAACGCGTTGGCAAGTAAAACATGTCCCTTTACGACAATCTACATATCCTGGCAAAGAGATTGCAAGGAAAACTCGTCCCTTATGACAACCTACATATCCTGGTAAAGAGATTGCAAGGAAAACTCGTCTCTTTACGACAATGTACATATTATCCTGGTAAAGAGTTTGCAATAGATGAAAAGGGAACTTTGAAAGCCATCGAACACGACAAATATGAAAATATTGCAGGCTCGGTTTGATTGAACCTGTTTATGGACAGTAATAGAAATGCATATTACTGCCCACGCCGCCTAGCCCCGGGTTGAGTGCAATTCAATATTTACACCAATTAACAAAACTCGTTCCAATCGTCTCAAAGAGTTTTTAAGGAAAACTAATCCCTTTACGACAATGTACATATCCTGGTAAAAAGATTGCAAGAAAAAATCGTCTCTTAACGACAAGCTGCATATCCTGGTAAAGAGTTTGCAAGGAACACTCTTCCCTTTATGACAATTTTCATAACCTGTCTGATCATATGTGCAAGTTTTAAAGAATTCCGCCAGATAGTAAATGAGGGGGTGATGCCACAAGATTTGGAAGATGTCTGTTTGGATGGAGAAATCCAACTCTAAATGCTTCCCACATCATCGTGGCGGGAATTAACATTTGAGGAAAAGACACCAATACGTACAAACCAGCTTAATTACAATAATTAAATCAAATCTGTAAATAGTAACCAGCAAAAATTAAAAATATCAAAGAGAATTTCTGACTTTCAATGGCCGCCACGGTGCTTATACCACGCTCGTAAAAGCAGTAAACTGAAATGCCGGGATTCAATAGTCTTCTTCGAGAACCATTTGCGAACTTTCTCGTAACTTTACGTTTCCTACTTTATTCAATAAGACATTGCAGAACAACGTATAAAAAAGTAAAATATGCGTATCAGAAAAGGATGTCAAACAATATTAGACACTTCGGATGTATAAAGTCCTCGTCCATTTCAATTTTATTTTTATGACTTTATAAAATTTATGGCTGAAATATTATGGCTTATAAACATCCTTAACCAGTTAAGAGACGATTTTATGAGTATTGATGAAGGGGGCTGAAAACTGTTCTAGATGCTGCCTTCTTACCGCAAACCCGTGTGAATTTATAATACCGTAAACATGTCATGGACTCATGGGACAGGCACACGAAACAATATTTCTATTTGTCCATCATTACCGGTAAAACAAATGTTATACAATTTTTAATTGTTTAATAAACAAAATATTGTACAAATACGTGTTACTGTTTTTCTTCAGTTCAAGCTCTTAAGTGCGGCTTTCTATCAGGATCAATGGTTGGTGAACTGGCGAGTACTGGCATGTTTCTAAGCTTACGTGATCGTCTGCTACTTTGTCGTCTGCTACTTTGTCGGCTGCTACTTGGTGGCGGGGACTGCGGAGGTGTCGGGGTAAATAATGTCATAGCCGATTCTCCGTTCTGTTCGTTTGATTTACCGAGTACGAGTTTCCGATGTAACGGAATTACTTCCGGCTTAGGATTCAGTTTCTGCTTGGTTGTGGATGGTAAAATATGAGGTGACAGTCTTTTGCTGGGTGGCATAGACGGCGGAAAGAAGGGATCAGCAAACCCAGTAGAAGATGTAAAGTGATCTGGTTCCTTCAAAGGCAACTTTCCAACAACACTGTGTGAGACAGGTGACAGTGGAGTGCCGGCCATCGAACCACAAGACGACGAACTGATGGAGACGTTTACTTTGTAATCTGAAGCATGTCCAGAAGTTGAAGATCTCCTGATCGGTGGTAAAGGACACTTTGCTCTCTCATGTTTATTAGAATTGTTAATAATCTTACCAGTTAGTTTATGTTTCACTTGTTGTCTTGCTGGTTTAATATTTGGAAGCGGTTCCTCGCTGTTACAAGAATTTGCAACTGTTTTTCCGGTTTCGGATTCTTTTTTAATAATTTCTAAAGGTGCCAGTTGTTTTGGTTTTGGTACTTTTCTCGATACTGTTGGTTTTGTAGGCCAGTTCATTCTGCTCCTAGCATGTGACACTTGTTTACCGGTATCTGTTTTGTCCTTCTTAACATGTGACACTTGTTTACCGGTATCTGTTCTGTCTTTCTGAACATGTGACTCAGATTTGGAATCATTCTGGTTTGACAGTTCCGCTTTCTTTTGCAACGGATTTGCTTGTGCCTGTTTGATTGCATTCAATCCGGTGTCGATTCTTGGTTTAATCTCACTGTTCCGTGGTTTGAATGGTTCGGTGACCTTTCCACGCGGCTTTGTTTGCAAACTTTTTTTCAATCTTTGATTTTCATCGTTGGAAAAATTTACCTTTCCTTGGTTCTGACTGTTATCTTGAGCTCTTCTCTCAATATTTTGCCGACCTGTGTTTATCTTGGATTTTATCTCGCCATTTCTTACTTTGTTCAGTGTCCCAGTTTTGTTCTTCGTAGGTGTGGCCTTTAGCTCGATTTCAGTCGAGGATCCTATTATCGTTTCATGCGCTAATGGAGACTGGTATTTGATAGGTGGCTGAATTTCACTTTCTGCACTAAAATATCCAACGACTGCTTCAAATGCATTTCTTTGACTTTCTGGCACATAACGTTTCCTGTCATAGTCTTTACGTAAAACCACAACACTGGAGCTTTTCTTTGAAACAACATGTCTATCTCCGTCTCTTACAGCACTACCATAGGGGTGAAACATGGGCTTCGGGATTTTTGTTTTCCTGTCTCTTTTTCCAGGCAAACGAACTAACTCAAGTGCAGATAGTTGCTTAGCAGGTTTAAGCTTTTCATCGCAACTTTTGCCAGAGTCTATTTCTATCAAATTATTTTCAAAACCCTGCGTTTCCAGATAATGTTCGTGCGATGCGTTATCTTTCTTAGTTAAGATGTGTTCGTCACCCATACGTTGTCTTTCCAAACATTCCGATCTTTTTGTGTCATTCACGTCATCATCTTTCTTTCTGTCTTCCACGAAACCTTCTTGTGCAAGGAAAGTATCCATATCAGATGACAGAGCGCCAAGTTTATGTCTAATTTCAAAAGTTTTTCTCTCATAGTCACCATCATCCTTATTCAAATTGTGTACCTTTTCTGATCCCCTGTCATAACATATGTCCATCTTATCATCAGAACCTTCAATTTTAAGTTTCGTTTCCTGTGCTTTTGTCTCATAGTCCTCAACATCTTTATTCAAATTTTTCACCTTTTCTGATCCCTTGTCATCAGATAGCTCCGTCTCATCGCCACCAGAACATTCATTCAGCCTGGTACTGTAATCAGCCGTTCCACTGAATTGTTTCTTGACTTTCTGATTACTTGTAATTGTTACTTTTTTCATAACTTTGTTCAGAGTTTTCGCATACTGCGCGATATCTGTGGTAGTTAAATGTTCATTCAAGCTTTCATCTTTAATTTTCAAAGGGTTTTCTATTAAAGGAAGACGTTTCTTGGTTTTTATTCCAGAAACTTCTACTGGTTTTCTTTCACTGACATAAGGAATACCTCGATCATTTAACTCCATTCTCAGATTGCCTAATTCCTCGACTTTCTTCTTGATATCAGATTCTAACCTGTCATTATCTCCTTTCATCTGTTCAGCTACACTGTTCATTTCTTCCGTCTTCTCTTTCAAGCTTTTCAGTCCAATATGACGAAGCTCTTCTATTTCATTGATGTGAAACACCTGCTCACTTATCTCTTTTGCAAGTTCGTCGTTCTCTTCGTGCAGTATATCAGCTTGAATTTCTATTTCTTTATGATACACTCTCCTATTTGTAGTTTCTTCTTTAAAATGTGTGTAAGTCTTCATCTTGTTAGCATATTCTCTGGCAACTTTTTCCATTCCACCATGTTCTGCTCTACCTATCTGCATAATATCTTCAAGAATTCTGCAAAATAATCACAGTGTTATGCATTAGAAAATAGTTCCGTAATGCGTGTTGATCCGTCAAGTGATACCATCGATGTCGCAAAACTCATATTTTTTCGCAGAAGGAAGTTCTGACATTAATGTAATTCCAGAGAACAATTTTAGAGAGGTGACAATTAATTATCAAGTAAAACGTCTTGCATATATGCAAGAAACAAGTTCAATGTCTGATTGGTTTGAAAGCAACAGAAATATATCAGCTTTGGGCCGAAATAATGTATCGCGAGAAGGAAAGGCGCACAACATTTACCACTAGTGTGCGAAAAAATATGTTAACGTCTGGTGTGTATTTGGGTCTGTTAATTATAATGGTAAAGGTAGGAAATTAGAATTTCATTCTTTTAATTGAAATTATGAAAGGTAAAGCGTTAATAGTTTTCATCAGCAGAATATGACAAGCGCGATATTTATATATAATATGTAATCCACATTATAGTTACCTGTCTTGTTCTTCTAGTGCCAGTTGTTGTCTCTCCACCAACTCATCTATCTGTTCTTTCTTCTTCAGAATCTCCTCATACGCTTTCTTCAATTGTTCAAGCTCTTCCAAACCTGAAAACATATTAACATAAATCTCCTACGTCTAATATTTTCACAGCCGATCTTTGATTTGCTTTTGTTTTGCTATTGCCTCGCAGTATTTTTTGTGTAAAAGATAATAAGTGTGTTTATAAAGCTAATACTTAAAGATAACGTCTATTTGTTTTTAAACTTGTTCTTATAAAGTGGTACCCACTTTGGAGCACGAATCGGATGATGCTGACCGCTTAGTCGCGACAACCGTCTGTGAGAGCGACTATGAATTTGAGCAGTCATTAAAAACAGAACAATCGTCTTAGGTTGTTTTAACGAAAAGAGTCTTTTTATTGTTCACATTTAAGATAACTTTTGGATAAACACAAAGTAGAAGAGGTTTAATATTTTGTTTCTTTTAAATTTTATCAACACATTCTAAGAAATTACTTGCCTCCAGATGCATTATGTTCATCTGCCACATTATTTTCTATTTCGCCAGCTCTCACTTCCAGCACTTCAGCCATGTGGGTTTCTTTCTCTTTATGATCATCGGCTTCCAGCACTTCAGCCATGTGGGTTTCTTTCTCTTTATGATCATCGACTTCCATCGGTTTAGCCATGTGGGTTTCTTTCTCTTTATGATCATCGGCTTCTATCGCTTCAGCCGTGTGGGTTTCTTTCTCTTTATGATCATCGTTCTCAAGAACGTCAGGTTTGTTGGTTTCGTTCTCTTTATAATCATCGTGTGTATCCTTTGTCTCTTTTGTCAATGAATTATTCACTAAAATTTAAATGTAAATTGTTTCTAAAAAGAATATACGCATAGCGACAAAAATGAATCTGTAGATAACTGAAAAGAATATACGCATAGCGACAAAAATGAATCGGTAAATAAAAGCAATTATTATACTTTTTAGAAAAAAAATGAGGATAAATGCAACTTCTGATAAATAAATAATAGAAAATTCTCAGAATAATAGAAATCGCCTGAACTAGCATACTGTTTTACGATTCCATCTATTTACTTCTGAATCGCTACAATTTTATAAAACAGATCTCACTGGTCGCCATTTCAGCCAATCAGATGCTTGAGATTTGAGACTGGTTTCCAATCTGAGTTTTATAACCTTCAGCACAGATTAATTTGTATCTACTGTTAAATAACCTTTGGAGACCAGTTCTCCGAAAGTCAATGACAACTTACCCGGCTCAAAGATAGTTGATATTTTAAGCAGATATTTTAAGACAATTACCAAAGAAATTTTAATATATAAGCGACCAACTGGACTGCCTACTGATTTTTCCAGTACAGCTAGCTGCCCAGTGTGTACATAAATACAGGCAACTGTGTTTACTGTGCCCAAGGTTATACAACTGAGCATGGAAACCAGTCTCAAATTTCAAGCATCTGATTGGCTGAAATGGCGACTGGTCGCCATTTCAGCCAATCAGATGCTTGAAATTTGAGACTGGTTTCCAATCTCAGCTTTATAACCTTCAGCCCTGGTTGCAAAGCAATGTGAAATTCTTACCACGACATGTTTGGTCGGCATTGTCACCAAAAGAGTGACTCAGAAAACGGTCTTTTTGGTTCCAGGACACGTGGGTTATTGGAGAAATGCTCTTGGTATATGGACGAGGTGAGAAAAATGTAGACAACCTCTCTCTACACATCATGGAACTGTCAGTGGGCGTGCTTGTAAAGAATTCCTGATATTTGATTGGCTCTTTTAATCTTAAAGGCGGAGTTATTGGAAGTTTGTCGGATGAAGATGATCTTAACTCTCTTCCTGAAAATTGCAGGCATTATAATGCTTTAAGAGGGATTGAAGTTTTGAATATACCCACTTTAATCATTAAGTTTAGCAAAAACAAAAAAAACAATAATAACGCAGCATTTGTTGAGAAAGAGTTACTGTCCGATATTTAATAGTTTCCCTAACATTAAAATAAACGAAAACAAAAACTATCCAGTTTCTCATTACACATTTCTAAGACAATGCTCATATTTCAAGCAATCAGATAAGGATTTGTAAAAAAAAACATAAAGGTGGGAGTTTCCTTTGTAAGGCTAGCTGGCGGGTGTGTGTATATAATAGCAAGTATGCTTACTTATGGCATAACGTTTACGACTGACATAACCAAGTGAAATTCTTACGGTTTGTATGGCCGGGAAAGTCATCAAAGGAATGTCTCAGAAAAAGGTCGTTGATTGGTTGGTTCCATGTCACATGGGATATGGGTGAAACGCTCTTGGAGTATGGGCGAGGCGATAACAATTTTGACAGCGTCCCATCACACATTACGGAATTGTAAGTTGGCGTCTCGCTGATTGGCTGGTCAGCAGCATACTTGCCACGTGCTATGTAAGTCATGTGACAGTATGCTGATGACGTCTGGGTGATACTGTACACTTCCCGAGACGTCGGTGATTTACTATCACCAACATCAGAACGGTTTGTTCGTTCCATAGCTTCTGAAAGTAAGGGAAATTTATGTTAGTTGAGGAAAGCTATATCAAAAACAACACAGTCGCATTTCCAAATTTTAAGCCACAGAAATGAAGACAAAAAACTACGATAGCTCTATTTGTATTAAACAAAAAAGGAGGATACGTTTGAATCAAGAAACCACCAAAATGTAAACATGCCGAAACATTGAAACAATTTTTAGGAATACTATTTACAACCATAAGTATCGTGCTCAGCAAACTTCAACAGACGTATTTGATAGCAACACTTAATTTATGTACGAAGAAACTGTTTAGAGCCGCCGCACGGCACAAACAACATTGTTGTGCTATTGAAATGGATAAAAAGCGAAATTGAAAAGTTAGCGGGTAGGTCAAATACAAAAAAACGTGCTGGCTCGATTTAATTGACCCTGTGGAAATGCACATCACTACCATTGCCGCATAACTCATGGCTAAGAGAAACTCCATGGCTACACAGGAAAGAAAAACTAAATTTTGATCCATATCAAACGATGTTGTGCATGGTCATTACAAGGTTAAGTATGGTCGTAAAATATTAAGTTTTCTCTCAATATTATTTTTCGGATGAATGGAATCGGTTTTCAACACGGCGACGGACGCGCACACAGACCACGCATTATGAAATTAAGAAGTCTTAGTGTTGACTCCAAAATTATGTAATGAAAATAAATAAATTAATTAATTAATCAATAAATAAATGTATTTCAAATAAATAAATAAATTTATTTCAAATAAATAAATAAATAAATAAATGTATTTATAAATAAATAAATAAATAAATAATTTGGATACATGTTGAACAGTAGAATTGGATGTAGAATGGGAAAATCGGTGAAATGTATCAGTGCAGTTTTAAAAAAAAACGAAGTACAACTCTTTGAATTAAGTCCTCCAATAATAAAAATGACACCATAATGATATAAAATGACATACCTTATTTGAAATAAGAATTTTCTTCGTTTTAAGTAATAAATTGCATAAATATGCGAAATATCGCTGCATAAAATATTAACTGCTATATCTTTGCTGCAAAACTGACGTCGTAACTAACGTCTCAACTGACGTAAGGGCTTCTGTGACGTCATCGCCCAATCAGCTCTTTAAAGTGATACTTGACGCTTTTATTTTTTCACATTCTACATTCTGTTACCATAAAATATCTCTAAAATCTATGTTCCAAACGGTAATGTGTTTCCTCATAGAATAAATAAAAATATTTACATTCCTATTGATGTTTTCGTTTAGAAAAATTCGGTTCATTTTGCATGAACCGCATGACCCGTAATGACGTCAGTAACGTTATGGCTGTTACTATTGAAAACTCCCACGTATTACTCCCCCTTTTCACTTAATACTAATTTTTGAAAGCGTTCGACTTAAGTTTATTTAAAGAAAAAAAATGAATAAAATGTAAATATAAGTAATGATTCTTATTTTGGTGCGGTTCATGCAGATTGGACGTGCACGCGAGAGCTGGCAAATTTACCATAAAGCGCTAGCGCGCTTTATGGATTTGCCAGCTCTCGCGTTCACGTCCAATCTGCATGAACCGCACCAAAATAAGAATCATTCCTTAAAAAAATACCGAAAAAGTCAAAGTCTTCGTCAAAAAGAATCTGAAACTCGTCCGTCAAAATGTTCAATCCCGCAAGCGATTCCTAAAAATACTATGGACTATGGATTTGAGCATGTTTTATGATATCAGACGCAATAGTGGAAAACAAAATTTAAAACAAATAAACTATTACTCTAGTCTTAAAAGAAATAAGTGTTCCCGCGATATAATTGATTCAAAAAGCTCTTCTCGTGATCACGAACGCGTAAACGGACCAGCATCAAGGAACTTTTGATTGCCGGTCTTGCAGCATATCTCACAAATATTACCAAACACCTAAGTGCGTTTCTTGCAGCGACTATAATTCAAATGGTTTGGACCAGTTTTTCTGCAAACATTGATGATCAGCCGAACTTCTGTAATTATTGTTCGCCTTTTAAAATTTATTTTTAGTGTTTGAAATTATATTTCCAATGGAACTGCAGTATTTTTCAAATTGTTGGGTTTATTTCTATAATTCAGTACTTACTAATTACGCGTTATTGAATGATTTACTAGTGAGTTAACTTTTATAATTAATATTTCAATCATAAACTACATAAGGGTTTATTAGTTAGCACTGATAACTTAAATCTGTCACGCGATTGCACCGCGCTAAAGCAATTTAATTTGTAAATTATCATATCATAATTACGTAAAATCTTCCAAAAGGGAAGTCAGTTATATAATTTTTAAATAATGCACTCTCTTTACTTTCGAATTTTCGAACAATTGTTCTTTATCAAGAAAAATACAGAAATAATTGTGTTTAAGTAAAATCCATGTTGCAAGCGTATTGTTGTTTATATTGTTGTATTTTTCTTGATAAAAAACAAGTGTTGGAAAATTCGAAAGTAAAGAGAGTGCATTATTTATAAATTAAATTATCATAGATTCAAGTATATTGGCAATACTCGGCAAAATCATGCCTTTGGTCATTTACATTATTACATATGGCAAAGACACAAGCATAATTACAAGCATAAAGCATATTTACAAAACAACAACACACAATCACATACAGAATACATACACAATACACACAACATGTTTTACGAAACAGTCAACAAAGCAAGGGTATCATTACGGATACGATTAGCATCCCTCATAAATTTACATATTTTAAGAATAGTACACTTATTTTTTTGAAGACATCAGATATTTAAATTTGTTTAATGAAGGACAAGATGTGGCACCAAAATATTTTCTTCTTTTTTCAGAGTATCTTGTACAACATAACAAGAAATGATACTCTGATTCAGTGGTATTCTGATTACAGAGTTTACAAATCCTATTTTCCCTATTGATATTGTTATACCGACCTACTTCGATTTCAAGAGAGTGTGAACTTAAACGCATGCAGCTTAATTGTTTTCTAATAAATATACATAAACATTTACCCATACCAAAGGACCACTTTGCCTATTGTTCTTCACGTACATGTATTGCTGTCCGACCCTGAATGAAATATTTGAGCCAGTCTCTGACCAAATGACCTTTAGGCCACAGTAAAATGCGTTGTTTATATCCCCTTAACAGTAAAATTTTTACCGTAATTACCCTAAGTATTGGGACAGTTAAAATAATTAAAACTTTTTGTGACCCAAAATTTAGGGTTGCAAAAATATAAGGGTGTCCCAATATTAAGGGTGCCCCAATACTTAGGGTGATAATGGTAACCATTTTCAGACAACAACTTTTTATAAGTCTTAAAATGTATAACCGTTTTGAGACAATAAAGAGTTATTGTCTAAAAATGGTTAAATATTTATTTTCAATGCCAGGATAGGATCATGGTAAAAATTTAAGTATTTAAATGTTGAGAAGGAACATGCTATTCTCATTCAGCTACTTTTTTATGTCATTCAAATTATAAATCTAAATGCAATTGATGGAAGTTAAGATAGTGGGGACTGAGTACCAAACAATTTTAAGAATGCGATAAGGGTTATTTTGTGAGAGTCTGGCTCATATAACTAACACTAACAAATTTATTGCTGTAGTAGCATCGAATGATTTAAACTTAAGAAAACAAACTTCGTGAAGTCCAATCTGATTAGGAAGAATTTTTGGCCTTCAACCGATATGCGAATGTTTGCTAATCGTGTTAAGTGACCGAGCCTGATCGAGTGGAAGACGGTGCATTCCTCCGTCTATGCTACCAGCCAGACAATCCTCAACCATCAAAAATGAACCAACTATCTCCGCCTTCGTTCTTGTAGTATACCCCCAGTAAAGTGTCCAGCCAAATGAACCGATCTGCCACAGTCGGGGAGTTATGGAATATGCATTTTTATTCCTGTCCATGATTAACCTAATATTTTCATAGTTATCGTGTTTTGGGAAGTTCCATTTTAATTTATTTCAATGATTTGACCTAGTGTTGTTGGCACTGTAGCCGATTTATCTTTTGAACCCTGACAACCGTTAGCATTCTCAGAAAAATGTGTTGAAATACAACTTAGATATACCATTTAGAATTTATTTGATAATGTAGGTGTAATTCAAGTTTGTTTTTTTTCATCCTTACAACCGAAAAATGGAATTTCAACTTCTTAACAAGTTGGCCATTTGTATTAATTCATCGTGTTTATTTCTAAAAAAATACAATAGTAACATACAAGGTGCAGTATTGGGTAGAGATAATTGATTAATATTACCTGATGTGGGAATTAACGACAGTAAGACTGCATGCATGATAAGGGGAAAACATTGAAATTGCGTCAAAATGATTAAGAAAAGAAAATGAATTGTTAGAAATAAAAAGAAGAATTCTGAATGACATACCTTGTTTTCAAACGATAGTTTCTCTGCTTGACAATATTATGCAATAAAATTGAGAAATATTGCTGCGTAAATTTTTGCTGCTTTATCTCTTTGCTGCAAAACTGGCGTCGTAACCAACGCGACGTCAATGCTTCTGTGACGTCATCGCGTTAGCCTCGCTTTCAAATGGTACTTTTTGTTTATTGTGATGTTTCCTGTGATGTATATTATGGTATAAACCTGTAAAATTTGCTTTCCTTCAGCCTAATTAATTTTATTCTTTAAGGAATATGTAGACACCATTCGTGATGTCTTTCATTTTACTTATGTTTACATCTTAAGGTTTGCCATTCTACCAACTTCTTTTAAAAGTTTGTATAATAAATGTGCCACTGCGAAAATTACCGCTGTCAAAGGCTATATTGATGACGTCCATTTTATAGGCGTATTATTTCTATAACCGGCTATGTCAACTCGAGCTATAGTCTGACAAAGGCCGACACTTGACAATCTCCATTTTTTTGCATTTAGAGAGTATGGCCTGAAAGTTACTCGTTTTAATGGCAAACTGCTACTAAATTTATGTTTGGAAATGCAGTTTCTGAACAAAAACCTTATACAGCATTCAGGGGAGGATCCAGAGGGGGTTCAGTGGGGATGCCCGAACGTACTTCTACCAATAATTTTCATGGGTATTTTGACCAGAAAAAGCATATTATCTTGAAACTACCATGGATGCCCCAAAGAAACCCCTTTTTGAAATTCTTGCATCCGATCCTGACCTTTATAATTCACGGAGGAGATAAAACGATGCACCGTTTTCAAGATGGCATTACTCGCTGTGAATGCCAGGCTTTTGAAATATGTTAGACTCTTTGTTATGTTACTTGATAAAAGAAACAATTAAGAGCCTGTGTCACCAACCATTGAGCTTCGGCCAGAGACCTATATATATAAATTCTTTGTATAATATAGGTCTTTGCTTCGGCTATATAAAGGTTGGAAACTCAAAAAAATAGAATTGTTTTTTTTTGTGTAAATAATTAATCTATATCAGCTTCCAAGTTATTTTTTGTGTGGCATATTTGTCAGAAAGTTGTCGTTGCCATGGCAACCAACAGTTTTTCTATGTATAACAGCATTTACCTACTTCCCACTTTTAGAGAAAAACTATCAGTGGCAAAATGGATTTGCAATAGAAAACTTTAATGTGAATTGTTCTAAACCATTTAATTGATCAAAAGAGATGATAGCATTGCCAACTTGACTCATTTCTTTAATGTTTGTAAATGTTTAAACCCTCATTAGGTAGGGGTAGCCATTAGTTTTTTGTTAAAATTCATATGAAATTTTCTCAACCCTGCAACCATATCCATGCTATTTATTGATACTGCCAAAAACAGCATTCTTTCTCCTTCAATAATCACTAATAAAATCGGGGAGCAAATTCAATACAATGGTGGTAAGGAAGGTACTAAAATGTGCCTGACGTCCTTAATTTCCACTGAGTTACCTCCCTTTCCAGCTCTTCTAAAATAAAGTTTACAAAATGGCACATTGTTTATCTTTTGGAATTTTTAAATCAATGGAAGACAAAACTTACTGGGAAAATGATGGAAAACAAGCAGATTGTGCATCTTAAGAACTGCAATGGTACTAAATAGAGTTGGTAAAGCCTCCACAATCTACAGACAAGCTTTACAAGTGTGGAAGGAGTTTGGTGTTTTCATTCCAGTTGGAGAAGGTAGGTAGAAATAAAGTTATTTTCACTTCTATGAGGCAGTTAATTAATACTTTTTGGGCTTGATTTACAAGAAATGCAATAAATAATACATATTACTTAACATGATGTTTATTTCAACTTTTATTTTGAGCTATGCATGTCTGTTTCATTACTGAAAATATTGAAAAAAGAAAACTTTCAAACTGTTGCTCTGGTAACTTGATCTGCATTCACTGCCATTTAATGCAAAAGTACATGGCATACATCAGTTTTTGGCTCGTGTTTTTTGGTTAGGGTAATTGATTTTCATAGCTTCTGAAAAAAAACTGCCCCCTCACAGTGTATCCTCCTTACTCATCGATCCGTGATCACCCATCGATCCGTGACGTAATTTCATGGACGGATTACACGCTGGTGCGGCCAAAATTTTAATCAGATACTGAAGATATTTATTTGAAACAATATTTTTCAGCAGTATTTGGAATAAAAAGGCTACAAAAAGCGTAAAAAATAGATAAAAACATTTAATTGAATTGATTTTATATTTTTATTAAAAATATATAAGCCTGTCCAAAAATCCACCTTTTTACCTCCAAATTTCATCATTTCCTCTCCCATTTTGACACGTCACTGAAAGCTGTGTTGCAACACTGTCTATATCGATCGGATGCTTGGTTATGAACTAAGTATACTGCCAAACAAAAGTTACTTCCCAAGTTTGAAACTTGAGTAAAGACCAATTAAACTGTCATCCATGTTTGTTTTTATTATGAATTATGAAATGGAAGACTACCTGTAATAAATAAAATTTACGACTGCCTAGAAATGGATTTGTGAATTGTTAAGATTTTTCCATTTTTATTACTTAAAATCGAAACATTGTAATCTGAAATTACTCCTCTTACAATTTTTATATTAGCATAAAGGTAAAGTTTCTGTAGTTCCAACCCATCAAAAACAGTACAGGAGGTATGACCCTGATACCATGTTATTTTTTTCTTTGCTTTTTCAATACTAGTTCAATCTAAATCATGACACTTGCATGGTGTAACAGTTGTATCTCAAACTTTCTGTAAGCAGTGTATCAAGTTAACAAAATGCAAATTTTATGACGTCATCAGCCAGGCAATGAAATGTCACGGATCGATGAGCAAGCTTCCAGACGACCTAGAACATTACCCTTGTATGTCAAAGGTTAGAATATTTAATTCCATCATACTTTTTCTGAGCTATTTCAGTTATTAATGAATAGTTATGACATTTACATACAGTTTTAGGCAAAACTAAATAAGATGAAGACATGTTTCACTGCGCATGCGCTGGTTTTGTAAATAAGAGTAACGGATCACGGGGTAAGCAGGATACTGTGTGTATGAAAATTAATCATTACCACAGGGGAAAGTTACACAAACCTGACTGCATTTTTATAGTGATGCATAGATTAATGAGGTATTATTAACTCTGATGGTATTTCTAGTATTTAAAATACTGGAATAGTTTTTTTAATCCAAGTGTTGTTTTATTTTTACAGTGACCAGATAGAAATCAGAATGTACTATCAACAGTGAATACAGTCATGTGACCCAAGAGTGGTAAGTGATTTTCATTGCTTCTGAAAAAAAACTTAATAATAATACACAATGGACACCCAGGTTCAGTATAGCATAAATATAGTTGTTGTACTTTTAATCTTGAAATTTAATAAAAAAAAATATTGGAAATGATATGATTGGAATAGTAACGACTGCCTTTGTTTTGACAGCTCTTGTAACAAAATTATCGAACTACAAAAATGTTTTTAAACCCTGTGAACACAATAAAATATTGATATAATCAACTGTTATTAAAACTTAATTGAATTCCAAAACAAGAAAATCATTTTGACAGATAAAACTGTTTTTGTAGGTGTGAACTCAGATCACTGATACAGATTGTGATAGCCTTTGGTTACCAGGGAGTCAGTACACAGAACAGGGAAGCCAAGATTATGAAATAGTTAAATTAGAAATATCATATAACCAGAAGAAAAGGCGAGCATTGGACAGTTTCTTAGAATGTTGTGGACCAAGTCCAGTGAAAAAACAACAACAGTTTAAACAAATTGGACAGAAGGATCAGCTCAAACTAAAAAGGACTATCTGGCTAAAGCTAAAATATTTGAACAAATCCTTCATGTTATTGCACCAAGTCAAGAACATTTATTGGCAGAGGCTTTTGTAGTTGCACAACAGCCCACATTACAACAAAATGACTAGCAAATGACAGGTGTTAATAGAGGGTATTGTTCTAGCAAGTGTAACATAGAAATACATCACTAGTGTAACATATATCTATCTTTTACAGCTCAAAACAACTTTTTCTTGTTATTTTTGTTAGTGTTTTCTTGAAGAATTTTCATTGTAGAATTTGTCAGTGTCTGTTTATGACATTATGACATGTCGTCTTGTTCTAAAACTTAAACATATTTTCTAAAATTCCAAGTTGGAATATAATTGCTGTATGGGCCCAGTGTGAATAAGCAGTGAAAATAAAAGTGTTAATCCACAGTTACAAAACTGGGAAATGTCACTTTTAATTTTTATGCCCCCACAAAGTGGGAGGCATATAGAGTTGCACTCGTCCGTCCGTACGTCCCCAAATCTTGTGGCATCAACTCCTCCTAAACTATAAGGCAGATTTCTTTCAAACTTGCACAGATGATCAAGCAGGATGTGTAGATGATCGTAAAGAAAGGATTTTTTCCTGCGACCATTTTTACCAGAGTTATGGCCCTTTGTTAATTTCAGTTATAAAATCTTGTGGTGTCAACTCCTCCTAAACTACAAGGCAGATTTCTTGCAAACTTGCACAGATGATGAAGCAGGATGTGTAGATAATCATGAAGAAAGGATTACTTCCTGCGACCATTTTTACCAGAATTATGGCCCTTTGTTATATTCATTAATTAAATCTTGTGGCGTCAACTCCTCCAAAACTATAAGGCAGATTTCTTGCAAACTTGCACAGATGATGAAGCAGGATGTGTAGATAATCGTGAAGAAAGGATTTCTTCCTGCGACCATTTTTACCAGAGTTATGGCCCTTTGTTATATTCATTAATTAAATCTTGTGGCGTCAACTCCTCCAAAACTATAAGGCAGATTTCTTGCGAACTTGCACAGATGATGAAGCAGGATGTGTAGATGATCGTAAAGAAAGAATTTTTTCCTGCGACCATTTTTACCAGAGTTATGGCCCTTTGTTAATTTCAGTAATTAAATCTTGTGGCATCAACTCCTCCAAAACTATAAGGCAGATTTCTTGCGAACTTGCACAGATGATGAAGCAGGATGTGTAGATGATCATAAAGAAAGGATTTTTCCTGCGACCATTTTTACCAGAGTTATGGCCCTTTGTTAATTTCAGCAATTAAATCTTGTGGCATCAACTCCTCCTAAACTACAGGGCAGATTCCTTGCAAACATGCACAGATGATGAAGCAGGATGTGTAGATGATCGTAAAGAAAGGATTTTTTCCTGCGACTATTTTTACCAGAGTTATGGCCCTTTGTTTTTTTTTCAGTAATAATATCTTGTGGCATCATCTCCTCATTTACTTTTGGACAGATTTCTTTCTAACTTGCACACATGATCAAGATGGCTGGGTAGATGATCATAAAAAAAAGATTTTTTTCTGCTGCCATTTTTACCACAGTTATGGCCCTTTGTTTATTTCACTTACAAAATTTTGTGGCATCAACTTCACATTTTCTAATTGGCTGATTTCTTTCAAACTTGCACAGATGATTAGACATGATGTGAAGATTGTTGTAAAGGACATTGTCTTGCAACAATTTTCACCACAGTTATGGCCTTTTGTTTATGTTAGTTATTAAATTTTGTGGCACTTACTCCTCATTTACTAATCATGATCACCACATGTTGTTAATACCTGGTACAAAATTTTGTAACAAATGTTATTGCAGCAGTGGGGGCATCAGTGTCCTGTGGACACAGTCTAGTTCTAAAAATAATCTGTGTTATTCACTGGCAAGCAAAAAATAACAGTAATCATGAATGATAATTTTTCTTGCATACTAAATAAAAGTGTCAATTTGTCTATGTAGACACAGATAAATATATCTTATTCTGGTTTTTAAGGTAAAATTTAAATGATTTCCTTTTAAACTAAGTCTGATCTCATGATTATGTTCAAAATGTTAAAAACAAACATGATTTCATTAATGGCACAAAAGTCGTCTTTTACAGGCATTGCAAGACAACTTTTAAGCACTGGTGAAAGATGGTGTGCACAAATTAAATTTGTTAACAGCTTTCATATAAAGACATTTCATGAATAATCAAAACCCATTAGGAAACACAGTCTTAATTGTGTCAGCAATAATGTTATAAAAAATTCTTATCAAATATTTTGAGGCAATTATTTTTCACACTCCCTATGTATAACATCTTTTACCCTTTCTCCATGTACATATATATGGGCTTTCTTGCTTGTGTAACCAATGTAGATCCAGATCAGCTGGCAAATCATTGCTGTCTGATGTGGCTCAACACTGGCTGCCTCTTGATCAGAAGTTATCCAATGAATCTAAAAGCAAACTGTAGATCCTGATCAGATGGCTCAGGTATGTGGGCTGATCTGGATCTACACTATTTTAAGGTTTTTTGAATATACGGACTAAATTCTGCAAGTCCAAAAGGCTAAAAAATTAGTTTAGGTAGGGCCAACAAGATACTTTTTATTTGGTACCAAATTTTAGCCTATATATAATATGGCCTTACAATTTAGACTGGCCTGCAAAGAAAATTTTATTTTGAATCCTTTGAAAATGCTGGGAGATAACTAATGTCAAAACATACAGAAAGCAACAAAAAATTGTAAAATTTAATATGACAAAAGATGAAACTTTTCTTTACTTTTTTCCTTTAAACTTTGTCAAGAAGTTTTAGGATGCAAGTTAAAGTTCAAGGTTACCAACTTTTTTTACTGAGTTTGAAAAAACATGAGTTAAGCCCCTTGTTTTTATTGAAATATAATGAAACTAATGAAAATCACTAATGTTCTATTTTCTTGCTAGAAAGTTATATTTCTGGTGATTGTTTTAACTTAAAGAAAAAGATTGTAGGACGAATTCTCTGAAAAAGCTTGTGAAACACTCAGTAACCATTCAGGGATCATTGAAATATAATGATATCTGTTTAATTTTGTACTTGAGAACAAGCCTTTTATTACAGACCTGTTTGAAAAACAGGACATATTATGGAATCACCGGCGGCAGGCAGCGTCCTCAAAATGTAACCAACTATCTTGTGTAGATCCAGATCAGACTGCGCTCATTTGCACAATGATCTGGATCTACACTGGTCATAAATGTGCATGGGATAAAGCTGATGGAATCCAGATTTAATGTACATGAAATAATGTGCATTTTAACATTAATAGTAAACATTTACAGTCACCTGAATTTCAAGATTTAAACATGATGTTCATTCTCTCATACAAATGTCGCTGTAAGTGGCATAATAGGTTTTATTTTCCTAATAATGTAAAGGTGAAAAGAAAGTGTTCAAAAATTTAAAGCATGAAGTACACTAAAAATTGTAAAATTTTGTTTTAATTTCCAAGCATTTTTCATAACTTTTTGGATCGATGTCTTCATTTTACAAATTTAAATGTTTAAAATGATGGGGTGTCTGTTAAAAAATTGGTTATTTGACAAAAAGATTTTTGCAAAATCATAATATTTGATGAATTCGCCCCATTTTGTTAGTCTCATCCACATCTAAAGAAATATGCCCTTTAATTTTTAGCAGGTCAAACACCAGTTTGATTCATTTCTTAATGTCTGAACATACTACAATGTTCAATTTGAATACCTGTACAGATTTAGTTAAGAAGGCAAAGAATAAGTGCAATTATTATCAAGTTAAAAATCCGTTGCTATGGCATTTAAATGGTTGCTAAGGGGCATTTTTGTGTAATTACTCTAATTTGATTATTATAAATATATGAAAAAAATAAATTTTTTAACAAAAATTAAAAAGAAACATTTGTCTGCCTTCGTTTGTTCAAGAAATAGTGAAAGACATTTTTTCATATTTTTACAAAATTTCCCATTTTTCAAGTTATGTTTTTTCAACAATTTATCATTTGCTCCCCAATTTTATTTTATTTTCTGTAAGATAAAGCTTTAGTTTAGCAGAAATCTTCTTCTTCTTGGCGTTCGCTCTACACGACCACTCCAGCATCCGCGATGAAAGTTGTGGTCCTCCGTAGGTCGTCAACATCTCCATACAGTTTCTGCTGGATTGTTGCACCTTGTGGCCATGTTGCTTCTCGCTCTTGGTCGTATTGTTTACATCGTTGGAGGATGTGCTCTGCAGTCTGGTCCCGCAGGGACATATTGGGGATGGCACCAATTTATACTTCCTACACATGTGTGCATTCAGTCTGTTATGCCCTGAGCGTAGCCTCACCATCACCACCTGCTCTGGTCTGTTTAACATGTGGTAGGCATCTGCTTCCTGTCTGGTCTTTGTGAGAGCCTTAATTTCTCCTTGTATGTCACCTTGTTATCTGGTTGCTCTAACTGGGCTCCTAACCTAGCCAGCTTGTCAGCCTCCTCATTTCCGGGCACTCCACAGTGAGATGGTATCCACTGAAGGGCAACATTGCGGGAAGACCTAAGCTTGTTCACGGCTTGTGCTAGTTCAGGAACATTGTTGCTTTGCAGAGCCTCCAGAACTGATCTTGCGTCTGTGAGGAAGACTACAGAGGTTACCTCTTCTGCTGAGTCTTCAGTCAGAGAGACTGCCTTCATGAGCGCTTCAGTCTCTGCTCTGTAGTTGCTACAGTGCTTCCCAGTGGCAATGTAATGGGCCGATTTCTGGCCTGATGGGAATGTTATATGAATACCAGCGCCTCCATCCTTAATAGCTCCAGTGGCTGACCCATCTGTATATACATGGGTCCATCTGTCTAAAGGATAGTCTGCGTAGATAGTCGCAAGTGTCAGACTTCTACGGATGGTCTCATTTTCTTGTTTGCCCATGTCAAGTCCAGGAATAGCAAGTGCCACTTTCACTGCAGACAGGTCATTGGCTGTAGGGTTGGTGATGTCTGCTCGGCCCAAGGGAATTGTCTGTATGTTTAGTTCAGAGGTATACTCTCTATTCAGCTTCTTTGTTTCATGTACAAAGCTGGAGCGCTTAAGGCGGTTCTTGGTGAATCCCTCAAGCCTGTTCCTCATGGGGTGATCTGGGAGCGACTTGTACTTGTTTGCCTGGAGAAGGACTTTGGTTTGTCTTCTTTCATGAAGTGGTTGGATTCCAGTCAGTTTCTCCATGAAGGCAATTAGTGTAGACTTGGTGGCACCTGTGATAATGCGCAATGCCTGATTTTGTACTTTGTCTAGGACTTGCTGGTTCGTCCTGGCTGTTGTGGACCATGTGGCTGAGCTATATTCCATTGTGGGGCGTACTGTGCCCTGATAGATTGTCTTCAATATTTGCTCATTCGCACCCCAGGTTGTCCCAGCAAGTTTGCACAGCTAGTTTTCTTCGTGCCGTCCCTTCTACACGGTTGATGTGTGGTTTCCAAGTCTGCCGCTTATCAAACGTGACCCCAAGGTATGTGGCTTCGTCTTCCTCCTTCAGTAGTGTTCCAGCCAGCATAATCTTCCCAGCTTTCTGGTTTGTTGACAAGGTGAACAGTGTGGTAGACGACTTCTCCTTGTTGATCGTAACGCACCAGTCTTCGGCCCATGCTGCAAGTGTGTCCGTAGCTCCTTGCATTCTGTACGTGGCTGTAGAGGCGTGTTCTTCTTTGCACCATAGCACCAGGTCATCAGCATAGAGAGCAGCATAAACTCCCTTTGGCAGTTCAGACACCAGGTCATTGATGAAGACCAGGAAGAGTGTCGGGGACAGGACTCCACCCTGTGGGACACCATGGCGTAGCAGGAACTTCCTACTGTTGGCTTGGCTCAGGCTGACTCTGGCTCTTCTGTTGAATAGATACGAGTTGATCCATTGCAGCATGGCCCCACCAACTCCATTCCTCATGAGCTTCACTTGTAGCCCTTCTGTCCAGACTTTGTCGAATGCTCTCTGTAGGTCGATCCATGCTGTAAGGACCACCTTGTTTTCTTGAAAGGCATCTTCGACTTCCTGTGCTAGGTATGTAGTCTGGTCTTCCGTGGAACGAAATTGTCGGAAACCAGCCTGTTCAGATGCCAGCAGGTCGTTGGTCTCCAGGTACCACTTCAGGCGTGCATTCACAATCCCCTCCATTGTCTTTACTACACAGCTGGTGAGGCTGATCGGACGGTAGCTGGCTGCCTTCTTTGGGTCCTTCCCTTTCTTGAGTATAGGGATCATTGTCGCCTCTCTCCAGATCTGAGGTAGCTGCCCTTGTTTCCAGCTGTAGTTGTAATTGTCCAGGAGTTTGCACATTGCTGTATTGCCCAAGTGTGACAGCATCTCGTTGGTGATACCGTCTGGACCTGGAGATTTTTTTGTCTTCAGCTGTCTGAGAGCTGTCTGTAGCTCATGTAGTGTCAGGCGCGAGTCCATACACTCTGACGTACCCTTAGCTGTTTTCCTGTCCCTTTGTTCTCTTCTGGCTTCTCTCTGTCGTTCTCTGTTGATGGGGTGTCACTGACATCTCTGTAGTTTTGGGCAAAGACATTTGCCGCTTGTTTGCCCATTAACAGCCCTCCTTCCTCTTCCAAGGTGACTGGGCCTCTCGCTTTGTCATGGTCGTCGTTCAGTTGTTTCGTTAACCTCCACAACTTACGGCCATCTCTCTCGAGGTTAAGTGAAGCTGTCTTGTTTCTCCAGCTCTTTCTTTGGGCCTCTAGCTTATGCGTGAGGAATTTGGCCTTGGCATGCTGTAGGTTGAGGTTTGCCTCCTGTGAGGGATTGTTTTCGGCTTCCAGTCTGGCTTCGGACAACTTGGTTTGCAGCTCCTCTAACTGCTCACTCCAGTATGGCTTGTAGTCTTTCCTCGCACCTCTAGGGATGGACTGCTGTGCTGACTTGATGATACATTGATTGATGTCTCTGACTATGTTGTTTATGTCTCTGCCTTCAACTCTGATGTCTTTGCAGAGTTCATCACTCACAGACTGGAAAAGGGACCAATCGGCCTTCTTGTAGTTCCATCTGGGTAGGCTAGATGACGTAGAGACAGTGTGGTCCAATATGAGGTGGACTGGGCGATGATCACTGCCTCCAAGCTGTTCAGAGACTTCCCTCTGGACATGTCCATGTATGTCGTCAGTACGGAAGGCAAGGTCAGGCGTTGATGTTGTGTGCCATCTTCTGGAGTAAAAAGTTGGGGGATCCTCCGGCTGATTGATGAGGTTCAGCCTGTTGTCATCCTGCCAGGTCTCCACTTCCTCTCCACGTCTGTCCAAGTGGTCATATCCCCAGCTTTGTGAGTGACTATTGAAGTCTCCAACAACCATGAAGTTTGTTGTCTCTGTTGGAATATGGTCTAGGGATAGAGCTTTGTCGTTTGGAGAGTACATGTTCACAAGAGTCAGTTCGAAGTCATTCTTTCTGAGGCTCAGTACTTGGAATTCCGAGTCATCCATATGCGTTTTAGTCTGGATAGCATTGATGTTGTTCCTGACTAATGTCATGATGCCTCCTTTCTTTCTACCACCCCTGTCGCTTCGGAAGCACTGGTATCCTCTGACCTTAAAGGATTTCGCTGGTTGCAGGTGTGTTTCCTGAATGCAACAGACATTGATGTCATTCTCATGAAGGAAGTGCTGTAGTTCAGTCTTTTTGTTGAAGACTCCTTCTGCATTCCAATGCATCACTTTGAAGTGTTGCTGTTGGACTTTCCTCCTCCTTGGCTTGTTGTAGCCCTTTGTTCTCCTCTTGATACGATAAAAGGAGTGACCCCCAGTAGCTTTGGGTGGACTCTGTCGAGACTCAGAGCCCGGCACTGTACCTCCCTGGAGGGATTCCAAAGATCCAGCACCACATCGATGAATACCATATGATCGTGTAGTCATAGCGTAGTTACGTGATGCCATGGTTTGTTAGAGAGTGCCAATGGCCCAGCATCTCCGATTTTAACTCTCTAGGTTGATTAGGGTTACCTCTCCCAAAGCCTTGTCGACCCAACGACTAACCACAAGGCAGTGGTGTTTTCGGAAGGGTTGTCTCCCTTGGTTTGGAATAAGAGTTTTCCTTCTCCTAGACAGACTGCCTTCCTTGGCAAAGAGCTCCATCTACCCGAAGCAGTGGTTATGGCGCCACAGGTCCGCCTTCGCCCCTTCTCCTGTTAGTAGTAGCAGGTCCGCCGGGCTAGTTACAAGCCACGCGTGCAGGCCAGGAGCTGGACTTGGTAGTCAGAGGCTATAATTTACGCAAGCCATTGGGAGCACTTTTTAAGCAATGGGAGCTTATCCAACATTGCCAGCCCCGGCGATGACAACCCTTGGAACCCGTTTAGCAGAAATGATCATTGACTTTTTCTCATGTGGTTGCAGATTTTTAAGCAAGGTGTTTTTATGATCACATCATTTTTAAGTTTTCTCATTTGAACAATATATACCATGTTAATGTTTCCATGGTAACCATATAGACATGTTGAAATGTAGTTTACACCCTATTTTTCATTTACTTTAATTCATGCTTTGTTGAAGCTAATCCATTTAATCCCTGCTCACCTGCTTAAATATTAAAAATGAAGTTAAAAACAAGTGAATTTTGTTTGTTTTTTGTGGTTATTCACCTGTTTCCCAGGCAACATCAATTAATATGATAAAATAAGTGAAATGTTGACCGAAATCATATTTGACATGTTTCATAATAGATATTGGGTATAACTGAACTCATTTAAATAAATTACATTGGAACAAAAAAAATTCAGTTTCCACTCAAAGCTCAATGGTTGGTGACACAGCCTCTTAAACACAAAACCTATTAGTCTTGCACACTTTTAAAGCTTGTTTATGAAAATAATGTGGTACCTTACTAAACTACTACCAGTTGCCTGAATTAAGGTTCGATTGCATATTTGCAGATAAATCATGCCTGCTAGTCCATATATGGAAGGTATTGATTTTCGATGATATATATCGAGGTCTTGGCGCAAAACTGTATTATCTCCTCCATAATTTTATACGAATTAGAATAGTAGTGCGCTAACATCGATATATAGTTAAATCTATATTTAGCTTTTATCTCTCAAATATTTTGTATACTGCACACTTAAAGTGCGTATGTACGATATGCAAAACATTCGTCGCAAGTACCTTGGTATCATTTAATTTCGCGTGGACGTATGTTCGCACAGAATCCGTACATGACGCATTCGCGCGGGCATAAATTCGCGAAAAGTATTATTTTTAATAGTTTCAAGTTTATTGGCATATCGGCAAAATCATGCCTTTGGCCATAAATAGACACACTATATCATGAGACATGATTCAATTTCGCTGGGGTTTAAATTAGCGCCTTTGATCCAGTGCGAACTACCCGAAAATTTAACTCGCGCGAAATAAAATAATACCACATTCCTTCTTATAAATAACCTAAGTTTAATAAAACTAACCAGTACAATTTTTTCATCTCAGTACACCGGTCATCGGCCTAGAATATCCTGGAAATTCTAGATATTATATCTGGGGCGGATCAAGATAACCCGTTTTTTTTTCTGTGCATATATTGTCATGATTGGGATTTTTTGGGTGTGTGATTAGGGTGGGATGGCGAAACCGTCCGCTCGCGATAATCAGTTATTGTACATATAATTAAATTATAATGGAGTCCTATGTAATGTAAGTTACTACACAGGTGTATACATACAATTGACATTATTATCATAGCTAAATTTAGATTCGTGACCCATTAACCATATATGACTAAGGTTAGAAAGAGTATCACGGGTAAAAATAAGTTTAACTATAAGCATTTTTTCTTTTAAGGGCTACTTTTCGTGGAAAAGCTGTGAGAAATCAAAATGGTGCAATGGACTTCGAGGCCTATATATACTTCGCAGTACCACATGGCTCTCAAACACTGCAAACAACGTAAAGCAGAGAGAAGAAATCAAACGAGGAAAATAAAGAATAATTTTGGATCTAGTAATAGTAAGTGAAGTTTGTATTTGTACATTTTTATAAGTAATATTTACACATTTAGATATTTGTAATCTGTATAAATGAATGTACATATTATTACTCTGTATGTGTTTATATGTCTATACCTGAAACGTCAATTTGAAGCGCAAATGGGAAAAAATAGTGCAATGTTTTATTAATTTTTGTTTTTTTTTAATTTATATGAATTTTGAGTTATTAAGTACATGCTAAAATTCTTGATCGGACTATTATTTATTTATATATCAACAAAAAAACGTAACATATACATATAAAACATTTAACATTTGTTATTTTACAGCACAATGACTCTTGGATACGAAGACGATATTGCCGCCGTGGTCATTGACAACGGGTCAGGCATGTGCAAGGCTGGTTTTGCCGGCGACGACGCCCCTCGGGCTGTATTCCCAGCGGTCACGGGCCGACCACGGTACGACATCGTTATGGCCGGTATGGGGGGAAAGGATACCTATATTGGCGATGAGGCTCAGGCAAAGCGCGGCATACTGTCCATGAAATACCCCGTGGAACATGGTGTCGTAACAAACTGGGATGACATGGAGAAGATTTGGCACCATACTTTCTACAACGAGCTCCGTGTAGCGCCAGAGGAACACCCTGTTTTACTGACGGAAGCACCACTCAATCCAAAAGCAAACAGGGAAAGAATGACCCAAATTATGTTCGAAACATTTGGCGCACCGGCGTTTTACGTTTCGATCCAGGCGGTGTTGTCACTGTACGCTTCCGGGCGCACCACGGGTGTCGTGTTCGACTCCGGGGACGGAATTTCACATGTGGTTCCAATCTACGAAGGTTTCGCCTTACCACATGCAATCGAGCGTATTAATCTCGCAGGGCGAGATCTGACGAACTATTTGGCGAGAATTATGAACGAGCGAGGTTACAGATTCTGAATCACTTCTTCTTCCGAGATGGAAATAGTTCGTGACATCAAAGAAAAGCTGAGTTATGCCGCTTTCGACTTCGAACAAGAAATGGACACCGCAGCAAAATCGTCACAGGTAGAGAAGAGTTACGAGCTTCCGGATGGACAGGTCATCACTATTGGCAACGAAAGATTCCGATGTGTCGAGTCTTTATTCCAACCATCGTTTATAGGAATGGAAAGCGTCGGTGTCCATGAACTGCTGTGCAACAACATAATGAAATCAGATATTGATATCAGAAAGGACTTACTGAATAATGTCGTTTTGTCAGGGGGTTCTACAATGTTTTCCGGCATTGCGGACAGAATGAAAAAGGAGCTGGATAACCTGGCTCCAAGCTCAATAAAGGTGAAGGTCATTGCTCCACCAGAGCGGAAGTACTCCGTGTGGATAGGCGGATCTATTTTGTCTTCTCTCTCCAGCTTCGGACAGATGTGGATCTCTAAACAAGAGTATGACGAGTGCGGACCTGGTATTGTGCACAGAAAATGTTTCTAACAAGTTGCTTATGACAACACAACAGATTAAGTTGGAACTGTGCAATATTCATAGTTATTGTTTTGGTTAAAATAATTTACCATTTAATGTTATATTTGAAGTTTGTCTTTCATCGATGTTTCGAGACTGTAAATACATCTATAGTAGTGAATAATTATATTTTACTGGGCATTTTATTTATGTAAGCATTTATTTTTATTTATTTGAGATCTGATTGGTGTACATGATGTTGGATGTTTTTTGTTTAAATAAAATATTACCAGATATTATTTGTTTATATAAAATGTTAAAAGCAACTTTTAAATCTGATCTTAAAGACGAGTGTGGTAGTTTTTAATTTCACGTTATAAATTTTGCCTGCGCACCGTTTGCAAGTTAGAGACCGATATATATTGATGAAGAAAGTATTATTTATTTGCCAAAGGACAAGTCTGATTTCGGTTTTTGCATTCAACCTTATTTTTGGAGTTTTTTTTATAGTTTTTTTTCTCTGCAAACGGTGCACGCGTGAAGTTCATAATGTTGTGAAATCTTAAACTACCACAACAAACTGTACCCACCACAAGAGGGAAAAAAGCTCTGCTTAAAAAGAAATGCAAGTCATTGTAAGTATTTACATGGAGTGCAAAGAAAGGTGTCATTCCTCTGTTAACTGATGCATAAAATATACTTTTTCAAGCTGGAAATGGACACTTAGCTTTAAAAGCATATACTTCAACCTCTTTTAGCTATTAGTACCTGCTATGATTGTCAGCCTTTTGAAATGTGACTTGTTTACTTAAGTTTATACAGTAGACAAAGTCTTACACTATTATAAGCTACTAATGAAAATGCGGACTTCAAAGACAATGGAGATCCACCTTTGTTTAATATAGTTTTGATACCTTCATGTGTTACGTTTAAAAAAAGGTCGCTTCTATGTACTTGTATTATTCGTACACCCCTAAAAATATTACTGTTTTTAGATTTCCTGCGACATAAGTAGTGGGTGGAGGGGGGAATAGAGCTACTGCACATGGGCTTGCCTTTCCTTTTCAGCATAAATAACCTTTTCAACATTCCATAATGTGGCGGGGATATTGCTGTCCTTCAGACAGCCTTGATTAAATAGAACATTTGTTAAAATATTATTTCCCTTTTCTCAATATAATACATCTCGTATGCTACCGCCTTGATCTAGTTTCTAAATGAAAACATTACAACATTGTTATTAAATTAATTTAATTATTTAAATTAATTTAATTAGTCAATGATTGCAAAATCCGACATTTTTACAAGGGAGTTAACTACTCCGAGTAAATTATCGTTGTCAGTAAGAGTTAATTCGCTTTGGCGATAACGCGTTTACAAACTCATTTTATTTGTAACGGGCAATCGTCCTTTTATTTAAACAAGTTTTTTATATCGTGCACAGAAAAGTATTTTTTGTTTTCAGCAAAACTTTAATTAGTGCATTCAATTTGGTATTACTGGCGTTTAAAACAAACACCATCGTCGATATTAATTCCCTGGATGTCATAATAAAACTGGAAATTGATAAAACACAATGATTGTACATAATCAAATTTAATTAAATCATAATTTTACATAGCACATTTAAATCAAACAAGATTCGGTAACAACAAACAACAAAAAACAGTTTTAAATATGTTCAATCAAAGTCACTGCCGACCGAGCTGAGTCCCTCGTCACTACTGTTGTCACCAACGATTGTGTTCATAAAACTGTCCAATAACGTATCTTCTGTGATTCTAGCGTTAAAGTCACCATTACTGAAAGCGGATTTGATTCTGTCTATTTTCACCAACGTGTCTTCAATGCCCAACACGTCAATGTTTCTCTCAAAGTCACAGACGCTGCTACATTCACTGTCATCTTCAAACGCGCTCTCTTCATCATTGGAGGAAGTGACGTCATCAAAACTATAGACGAAACCATTGTTCAGTTCGTTTCTCGTCTGCTGTATAATTGTATTGTCACAAGAGGCATCATCATCTGAGAGGAAACCCTTGTTCAAGCTAAGATTCGGAAGTTCGTCAGAGTCGGCGCCATCTCCGGGAGTTCTAACCGGAAGTTCACGACATAACATACTTTCATCGCATCCATCGCCTCTCGTTCTGGTTGCAAGTTTGTTAAGTCTCACAGAGTCTCGAAGATAACGCTTCATAAGATCCTTTTTACAGGAGCCGGACCGTGTGATTTCTTCAACACCGAGGACGGAGATATGTTTGTCATAAATTTTCTTGTCCTTTGGTTTCACGTTGTAGTCAAGGTTTCCATGCAGGTCAGACTTTAATTTCTGACATTCGTTCATCTGCACCATGGACCTCAGACGCTGTAACTTATGTTTGGCTTTTGAAATGGCCGCCATCTTGGATTCTACCAAGAAAGAGGATAAAGTTTTCCTTCGCTCCATAATATTAACGAGTTCTTAACGTTTATTACAACTTCTGAACAATTTTGATCTAAACATTCGCGTCCGCCTGTATATATACCTTTTTCTAGGTTTATGCCAATTAGTAAAACTAATTGACATGGCCACGTGTCATCATTAGGCGCCAATTATCACGTGAAGCGCGACCTTAATTGACATGTTATTTACTTGGAACATTAATTGATATGTACGTTTGCTAACAATTAAAAATTAGTTTCCGCGAAAATTATTCATCGTCCTCTTTAAGTGTGCTAATTACTTAGCCAGTTATTAATTAGGACACTCGCCCTTAATTGACGGAAAACGTAAAATTGTTTATGTACTAAATAAGCAGAATAGTTTTGATCTGTACATGTGTGCATCTTCGTGAAAATTTTTCAAGGCTTCGATTAAGAAATCACCACCCACTTCAACATTCAAGTGTCCAAATAAGTTCATAGTTTTTAAAAGCGTGGGCTTTGTTGAGCATCTAAAAACGTTTTTTATTCCCAGTAAAATGACATAAAATAAAATCAAGTATTAATCAACTAATTGACAGGTGACTTGTAAGCAAATTTGAAATACTTATTGCGGAAACCGAATTTTTTAATTAAATAAGTACATTCTTTAAATCGATCATATTTTTCAATTAAATTAACTATTTTCTAATGCCTGGTGTCCAAAATAGCGTCACGCAAGACGGGATTGCGCGAGATTTCCGGTCGGGTCAATCTAAGGAATCCGGCAATTTTATTCTTTAGTTGCGCTTATTGTCACATATAGGGCAAATGATTTCTTTGTACAGTAAAAGTTCATTTTCAAAATTTAGTCAAGTTGATACAAAATTATTTCCTTTTTATGTTGAATACGGAACATCCCTCAAACTGAATAAATTAGAAGGTTGTTCTGGCTCTACCTATGTCCCAAAATATCACTTATTCGTGAACGGCACTCGAGGGGCTTACTTTTAGCCAGAATCTAGAATATTTGAAAAATATTTTAGATTCCAACCTTCAGAGAGACATTTAGAGAGTATGGCCTGAAAGTTACACGTTTTAATGATAAACTGCTACTAAACTTATGTTTGGAAATGCAGTATCTGAACAAAAACCTAATACAACATTCAGGGGAGGATCCAGAGGGGGTTCAGTGGAAATGCCCGAACGTACTTCTAGCAATAATTTTTTTATGGGTATTTTGACCAGAAAAAGCATATTATCTTGAAACTACCATGGATGCCCCAAAGAAACCCCTTTCTGAAATTCTTGCATCCGATCCTGATCTTTATAATTCACGGAGGAGATAAAACGGTGCACCGTTTTCAAGATGGCATTACTCGCTGTGAATGCCAGCCTTTTGAAATATGTTAGACTCCTTGTTATGTTACTTGATAAAAGAAACAATTACACACAAAGCCTATTAGTCTTGCACACTTTTAACGCTTGTTTAATATGAAAATAATGTGGTTCCTAACTAAACTACTACCAGTTGCCTGAATTAAGGTTCGATTGCATATTTGCAGATAAATCATGCCTGCTAGTCCATATATGGAAGGTATTGATTTTCGATGATATATATCGAGGTCTTGGCGCAAAACTGTATTATCTCCTCCATAATTTTATACGAATTAGAATAGTAGTGCGCTAACATCGATATATAGTTAAATCTATATTTAGCTTTAATCTCTTAAATAGTTTGTATACTGCACACTTAAAGTGCGTATGTACGATATGCAATACATTCGTCACAAGTACCGAGGTATCATTTAATTTCGCGTGGACATATGTTTCCCACTGAAGCCGTACATGACGCATTCGCGCGGGCATAAATTCGCGTTAAGTATTATTTTTAAAGAGACACTGTGTCATGATTCAATTTCGCTGGGGTTTAAATTAGCGCATTTGATCTAGAGCGAACTTCCCGAAAATTAATCTCGCGCGAAATAAAATATTTAGCACATTCCTTCTTATTATAACCCAAGTTTAATAAAACAAACAGTACAATTTTTTCATCTCAGTACACCGGTCATCGGCCTAGAATATCCTGGAAATTCTAGATATTATATCAGGGGCAGATCAGGATAACCCGTTTTTTTTTCTGTGCATATATTGTCATGATTGGGATTTTGTGGGTGTGTGATTAGGGTGGGATGGCGAAACCGTCCGCTCGCGATAATCAGTTATTGTACATATAATGAAATATAATGGAGTCCTATTTAATGTGAGTTACTATACTATACACGGGTGTATACATACAATTGACATTATTATCATAGCTAAATTTAGATTCGTGACCCATTTAACCATATATGACTCAGGTAAATAAGAGTATCACGGGTAAAAATAAGTTTAACTGTAAGCATTTTTTCTTTTAAGAGCTACTTTTCGTGGAAAAGTTGTGAGAAATCAAAATGGTGCAATGGACTTCGAGGCCTATATATACTTCGCAGTACCACATGGCTCTCAAACACTGCAAACAACGTAAAGTAGAGAGAAGAAATCAAAAGAGGAAAATAAAGAATAATTTTGGATCTAGTAATAGTAAGTGAAGTTTGTATTTGTACATTTTTATAAGTAATATTTACACATTTAGATATTTGTAATCTGTATAAATGAATGTTTAATTATTACTCTGTATGTGTTTATATGTCTATACCTGAAACGTCAATTTGAAGCGCAAATGGGAAAAAATAGTGCAATGTTTTATTAATTTTTGATATTTTTTTAATATATATGAATTTTGAGTTATTAAGTACATGCTAAAATTCTTGATCGGACTTTTATTTATTTATATATCAACAAAAACTGTAACATATACATATAAAACATTTAACATTTGTTATTTTATAGAACAATGACTCTTGGGTACGAAGACGATATTGCCGCAGTGGTCATTGACAACGGGTCAGGCATGTGCAAGGCTGGTTTTGCCGGCGACGACGCCCCTCGGGCAGTATTCCCAGCGGTCACGGGCCGACCACGGTACGACATCGTTATGGCCGGTATGGGGGGAAAGGATACCTATATTGGCGATGAGGCTCAGGCAAAGCGCGGCATACTGTCCATGAAATACCCCGTGGAACATGGTATTGTAACAAACTGGGATGACATGGAGAAGATTTGGCACCATACTTTCTACAACGAGCTCCGTGTCGCGCCAGAGGAACACCCTGTTTTACTGACGGAAGCACCACTCAATCCAAAAGCAAACAGGGAAAGAATGACCCAAATTATGTTCGAAACATTTGGCGCACCGGCGTTTTACGTTTCGATCCAGGCGGTGTTGTCACTGTACGCTTCCGGGCGCACCACGGGTGTCGTGTTCGACTCCGGGGACGGAATTTTACACGTGGTTCCAATCTACGAAGGTTTCGCCTTACCACATGCAATCGAGCGTATTAATCTCGCAGGGCGAGATCTGACGAACTATTTGGCGAGAATTATGAACAAGCGAGGTTAGAGATTCACTTCTTCTTCCGAGATGGAAATAGTTCGTGACATCAAAGAAAAGCTGAGTTATGCCGCTTTCGACTTCGAACAAGAAATGGACACCGCAGCAAAATCGTCACAGGTAGAGAAGAGTTACGAGCTTCCGGATGGACAGGTCATCACTATTGGCAACGAAAGATTCCGATGTGTCGAGTCTTTATTCCAACCATCGTTTTTTTGGAATGGAAAGCGTCGGTGTCCATGAACTGCTGTGCAACAGCATAATGAAATCAGATATTGATATCAGAAAGGACTTACTGAATAATGTCGTTTTGTCAGGGGGTTCTACAATGTTTTCCGGCATTGCGGACAGAATGAAAAAGGAGCTGGATAACCTGGCTCCAAGCTCAATAAAGGTGAAGGTCATTGCTCCACCAGAGCGGAAGTACTCCGTGTGGATTGGCGGGTCTATTTTGTCTTCTCTCTCCAGCTTCGGACAGATGTGGATCTCTAAACAAGAGTATGACGAGTGCGGACCTGGTATTGTGCACAGAAAATGTTTCTAACAAGTTGCTTATGACAACACAACAGATTAAGTTGGAACTGTGCAATATTCATAGTTATTGTTTTGGTTAAAATAATTTACCATTTAATGTTATATTTGAAGTTTGTCTTTCATCGATGTTTCGAGACTGTAAATACATCTATAGTAGTGAATAATTATATTTTACTGGGCATTTTATTTATGTAAGCATTTATTTTTATTTATTTGAGATCTGATTGGTGTACATGATGTTGGATGTTTTTTGTTTAAATAAAATATTACCAGATATTATTTGTTTATATAAAATGTTAAAAGCAACTTTTAAATCTGATCTTAAAGACGAGTGTGGTAGTTTTTAATTTCACGTTATAAATTTTGCCTGCGCACCGTTTGCAAGTTAGAGACCGATATATATTGATGAAGAAAGTATTATTTATTTGCCAAAGGACAAGTCTGATTTCGGTTTTTGCATTCAACCTTATTTTTGGAGGTTTTTTTTATTTTTTTTTCTCTGCAAACGGTGCACGCGTGAAGTTCATAATGTCGTGAAATCTTAAACTACCACAACAAACTGTACCCACCACAAGAGGGAAAAAAGCTCTGCTTAAAAAGAAATGCAAGTCATTGTAAGTATTTACATGGAGTGCAAAGAAAGGTGTCATTCCTCTGTTAACTGATGCATAAAATATACTTTTTTCAAGCTGGAAATGGACACTTAGCTTTAAAAGCATATACTTCAACCTCTTTTAGCTATTAGTACCTGCTATGATTGTCAGCCTTTTGAAATGTGACTTGTTTACTTAAGTTTATACAGTAGACAAAGTCTTACACTATTATAAGCTACTAATGAAAATGCGGACTTCAAAGACAATGGAGATCCACCTTTGTTTAATATAGTTTTGATACCTTCATGTGTTACGTTTAAAAAAAGGTCGCTTCTATGTACTTGTATTATTCGTACACCCCTAAAAATATTACTGTTTTTAGATTTCCTGCGACATAAGTAGTGGGTGGAGGGGGGAATAGAGCTACTGCACATGGGCTTGCCTTTCCTTTTCAGCATAAATAACCTTTTCAACATTCCATAATGTGGCGGGGATATTGCTGTCCTTCAGACAGCCTTGATTAAATAGAACATTTGTTAAAATATTATTTCCCTTTTCTCAATATAATACATCTCGTATGCTACCGCCTTGATCTAGTTTCTAAATGAAAACATTACAACATTGTTATTAAATTAATTTAATTATTTAAATTAATTTAATTAGTCAATGATTGCAAAATCCGACATTTTTACAAGGGTGTTAACTACTCCGAGTAAATTATCGTCAGTAAGAGTTAATTCGCTTTGGCGATAACGCGTTTACAAACTCATTTTATTTGTAACGGACAATCGTCCTTTTATTTAAACAAGTTTTTTATATCGTGCACAGAAAAGTATTTTTTGTTTTCAGCAAAACTTTAATTAGTGCATTCAATTTGGTATTACTGGCGTTTAAAACAAACACCATCGTCGATATTAATTCCCTGCATGTCATAATAAAACTGGAAATTGATAAAACACAATGATTGTACATAATCAAATTTAATTAAATCATAATTTTACATAGCACATTTAAATCAAACAAGATTCGGTAACAACAAACAAAAAAAACAGTTTTAAATATGTTCAATCAAAGTCACTGCCGACCGAGCTGAGTCCCTCGTCACTACTGTTGTCACCAACGATTGTGTTCATAAAACTGTCCAATAACGTATCTTCTGTGATTCTAGCGTTAAAGTCACCATTACTGAAAGCGGATTTGATTCTGTCTATTTTCACCAACGTGTCTTCAATGCCCAACACGTCAATGTTTCTCTCAAAGTCACAGACGCTGCTACATTCACTGTCATCTTCAAACGCGCTCTCTTCATCATTGGAGGAAGAGACGTCATCAAAACTATAGACGAAACCATTGTTCAGTTCGTTTCTCGTCTGCTGTATAATTGTATTGTCACAAGAGGCATCATCATCTGAGAGGAAACCCTTGTTCAAGCTAAGATTCGGAAGTTCGTCAGAGTCGGCGCCATCTCCGGGAGTTCTAACCGGAAGTTCACGACATAACATACTTTCATCGCATCCATCGCCTCTCGTTCTGGTTGCAAGTTTGTTAAGTCTCACAGAGTCTCGAAGATAACGCTTCATAAGATCCTTTTTACATGAGCCGGACCGTGTGATTTCTTCAACACCGAGGACGGAGATATGTTTGTCATAAATTTTCTTGTCCTTTGGTTTCACGTTGTAGTCAAGGTTTCCATGCAGGTCAGACTTTAATTTCTGACATTCGTTCATCTGCACCATGGACCTCAGACGATGTAACTTATGTTTGGCTTTTGAAATGGCCGCCATCTTGGATTCTACCAAGAAAGAGGATAAAGTTTTCCTTCGCTCCATAATATTAACGAGTTCTTAACGTTTATTACAACTTCTGAACAATTTTGATCTAAACATTCGCGTCCGCCTGTATATATACCTTTTTCTAGGTTTATGCCAATTAGTAAAACTAATTAACATGGCCACGTGTCATCATTAGGCGCCAATTATCACGTGAAGCGCGACCTTAATTGACATGTTATTTACTTGGAACATTAATTGATATGTACGTTTGCTAACAATTAAAAATTAGTTTCCGCGAAAATTATTCAGCGTCCTCTTTAAGTGTGCTAATTACTTAGCCAGTTATTAATTAGGACACTCGCCCTTAATTGACGGAAAACGTAAAATTGTTTATGTACTAAATAAGCAGAATAGTTTTGATCTGTACATGTGTGCATCTTCGTGAAAATTTTTCAAGGCTTCGATTAAGAAATCACCACCCACTTCAACATTCAAGTGTCCAAATAAGTTCATAGTTTTTAAAAGCGTGGGTTTTGTTGAGCATCTAAAAACGTTTTTTATTCCCAGTAAAATGACATAAAATAAAATCAAGTATTAATCAACTAATTGACAGGTGACTTGTAAGCAAATTTGAAATACTTATTGCGGAAACCGAATTTTTTAATTAAATAAGTACATTCTTTAAATCGATCATATTTTTCAATTAAATTAACTATTTTCTAATGCCTGGTGTCCAAAATAGCGTCACGCAAGACGGGATTGCGCGAGATTTCCGGTCGGGTAAATCTAAGGAATCCGGCAATTTTATTCTTTAGTTGCGCTTATTGTCACATATAGGGCAAATGATTTCTTTGTACAGAAAAAGTTCATTTTCAAAATTTAGTCAAGTTGATACAAAATTATTTCCTTTTTATGTTGAATACGGAACATCCCTCAAACTGAATAAATTAGAAGGTTGTTCTGACTCTACCTATGTCCCAAAATATCACTTATTCGTGAACGGCTCTCGAGGGGCTTACTTTTAGCCAGAATCTAGAATATTTGAAAAATATTTTAGATTCCAACCTTCAGAGAGACATTTAGAGAGTATGGCCTGAAAGTTACACGTTTTAATGATAAACTGCTACTAAACTTATGTTTGGAAATGCAGTATCTGAACAAAAACCTAATACAACATTCAGGGGAGGATCCAGAGGGGGTTCAGTGGAAATGCCCGAACGTACTTCTAGCAATAATTTTTTTATGGGTATTTTGACCAGAAAAAGCATATTATCTTGAAACTACCATGGATGCCCCAAAGAAACCCCTTTCTGAAATTCTTGCATCCGATCCTGATCTTTATAATTCACGGAGGAGATAAAACGGTGCACCGTTTTCAAGATGGCCTTACTCGCTGTGAATGCCAGCCTTTTGAAATATGTTAGACTCCTTGTTATGTTACTTGATAAAAGAAACAATTACACACAAAGCCTATATATATATTAGTCTTGCACACTTTTAACGCTTGTTTAATATGAAAATAATGTGGTTCCTAACTAAACTACTACCAGTTGCCTGAATTAAGGTTCGATTGCATATTTGCAGATAAATCATGCCTGCTAGTCCATATATGGAAGGTATTGACTTTTGATGATATATATCGAGGTCTTGGCGCAAAACTGTATTATCTCCTCCATAATTTTATACGAATTAGAATAGTAGTGCGCTAACATCGATATATAGTTAAATCTATATTTAGCTTTAATCTCTTAAATAGTTTGTATACTGCACACTTAAAGTGCGTATGTACGATATGCAATACATTCGTCACAAGTACCGAGGTATCATTTAATTTCGCGTGGACATATGTTTCCCACTGAAGCCGTACATGACGCATTCGCGCGGGCATAAATTCGCGTTAAGTATTATTTTTAAAGAGACACTGTGTCATGATTCAATTTCGCTGGGGTTTAAATTAGCGCATTTGATCTAGAGCGAACTTCCCGAAAATTAATCTCGCGCGAAATAAAATATTTAGCACATTCCTTCTTATTATAACCCAAGTTTAATAAAACAAACAGTACAATTTTTTTCATCTCAGTACACCGGTCATCGGCCTAGAATATCCTGGAAATTCTAGATATTATATCAGGGGCAGATCAGGATAACCCGTTTTTTTTCTGTGCATATATTGTCATGATTGGGGGGATTTTGTGGGTGTGTGATTAGGGTGGGATGGCGAAACCGTCCGCTCGCGATAATCAGTTATTGTACATATAATGAAATATAATGGAGTCCTATTTAATGTGAGTTACTATACTATACACGGGTGTATACATACAATTGACATTATTATCATAGCTAAATTTAGATTCGTGACCCATTTAACCATATATGACTCAGGTAAATAAGAGTATCACGGGTAAAAATAAGTTTAACTGTAAGCATTTTTTCTTTTAAGAGCTACTTTTCGTGGAAAAGTTGTGAGAAATCAAAATGGTGCAATGGACTTCGAGGCCTATATATACTTCGCAGTACCACATGGCTCTCAAACACTGCAAACAACGTAAAGTAGAGAGAAGAAATCAAAAGAGGAAAATAAAGAATAATTTTGGATCTAGTAATAGTAAGTGAAGTTTGTATTTGTACATTTTTATAAGTAATATTTACACATTTAGATATTTGTAATCTGTATAAATGAATGTTTAATTATTACTCTGTATGTGTTTATATGTCTATACCTGAAACGTCAATTTGAAGCGCAAATGGGAAAAAATAGTGCAATGTTTTATTAATTTTTGATATTTTTTTAATATATATGAATTTTGAGTTATTAAGTACATGCTAAAATTCTTGATCGGACTTTTATTTATTTATATATCAACAAAAACTGTAACATATACATATAAAACATTTAACATTTGTTATTTTATAGAACAATGACTCTTGGGTACGAAGACGATATTGCCGCAGTGGTCATTGACAACGGGTCAGGCATGTGCAAGGCTGGTTTTGCCGGCGACGACGCCCCTCGGGCTGTATTCCCAGCGGTCACGGGCCGACCACGGTACGACATCGTTATGGCCGGTATGGGAGGAAAGGATACATATATTGGCGACGAGGCTCAGGCAAAGCGCGGCATACTGTCCATGAAATACCCCGTGGAACATGGTGTTGTAACAAACTGGGATGACATGGAGAAGATTTGGCACCATACTTTCTACAACGAGCTCCGTGTCGCGCCAGAGGAACACCCTGTTTTACTGACGGAAGCACCACTCAATCCAAAAGCAAACAGGGAAAGAATGACCCAAATTATGTTCGAAACATTTGGCGCACCGGCGTTTTACGTTTCGATCCAGGCGGTGTTGTCACTGTACGCTTCCGGGCGCACCACGGGTGTCGTGTTCGACTCCGGGGACGGAATTTTACACGTGGTTCCAATCTACGAAGGTTTCGCCTTACCACATGCAATCGAGCGTATTAATCTCGCAGGGCGAGATCTGACGAACTATTTGGCGAGAATTATGAACGAGCGAGGTTAGAGATTCACTTCTTCTTCCGAGATGGAAATAGTTCGTGACATCAAAGAAAAGCTGAGTTATGCCGCTTTCGACTTCGAACAAGAAATGGACACCGCAGCAAAATCGTCACAGGTAGAGAAGAGTTACGAGCTTCCGGATGGACAGGTCATCACTATTGGCAACGAAAGATTCCGATGTGTCGAGTCTTTATTCCAACCATCGTTTATAGGAATGGAAAGCGTCGGTGTCCATGAACTGCTGTACAACAGCATAATGAAATCAGATATTGATATCAGAAAGGACTTACTGAATAATGTCGTTTTGTCAGGGGGTTCTACAATGTTTTCCGGCATTGCGGACAGAATGAAAAAGGAGCTGGATAACCTGGCTCCAAGCTCAATAAAGGTGAAGGTCATTGCTCCACCAGAGCGGAAGTACTCCGTGTGGATAGGCGGATCTATTTTGTCTTCTCTCTCCAGCTTCGGACAGATGTGGATCTCTAAACAAGAGTATGACGAGTGCGGACCTGGTATTGTGCACAGAAAATGTTTCTAACAAGTTGCTTATGACAACACAACAGATTAAGTTGGAACTGTGCAATATTCATAGTTATTGTTTTGGTTAAAATAATTTACCATTTAATGTTATATTTGAAGTTTGTCTTTCATCGATGTTTCGAGACTGTAAATACATCTATAGTAGTGAATAATTATATTTTACTGGGCATTTTATTTATGTAAGTATTTATTTTTATTTATTTGAGATCTGATTGGTGTACATGATGTTTGGATGTTTTTTGTTTAAATAAAATATTACCAGATATTATTTGTTTATATAAAATGTTAAAAGCAACTTTTAAATCTGATCTTAAAGACGAGTGTGGTAGTTTTTAATTTCACGTTATAAATTTTGCCTGCGCACCGTTTGCAAGTTAGAGACCGATATATATTGATGAAGAAAGTATTATTTATTTGCCAAAGGACAAGTCTGATTTCGGTTTTTGCATTCAACCTTATTTTTGGAGGTTTTTTTTATTTTTTTTTCTCTGCAAACGGTGCACGCGTGAAGTTCATAATGTTGTGAAATCTTAAACTACCACAACAAACTGTACCCACCACAAGAGGGAAAAAAGCTCTGCTTAAAAAGAAATGCAAGTCATTGTAAGTATTTACATGGAGTGCAAAGAAAGGTGTCATTCCTCTGTTAACTGATGCATAAAATATACTTTTTTCAAGCTGGAAATGGACACTTAGCTTTAAAAGCATATACTTCAACCTCTTTTAGCTATTAGTACCTGCTATGATTGTCAGCCTTTTGAAATGTGACTTGTTTACTTAAGTTTATACAGTAGACAAAGTCTTACACTATTATAAGCTACTAATGAAAATGCGGACTTCAAAGACAATGGAGATCCACCTTTGTTTAATATAGTTTTGATACCTTCATGTGTTACGTTTAAAAAAAGGTCGCTTCTATGTACTTGTATTATTCGTACACCCCTAAAAATATTACTGTTTTTAGATTTCCTGCGACATAAGTAGTGGGTGGAGGGGGGAATAGAGCTACTGCACATGGGCTTGCCTTTCCTTTTCAGCATAAATAACCTTTTCAACATTCCATAATGTGGCGGGGATATTGCTGTCCTTCAGACAGCCTTGATTAAATAGAACATTTGTTAAAATATAATTTCCCTTTTCTCAATATAATACATCTCGTATGCTACCGCCTTGATCTAGTTTCTAAATGAAAACATTACAACATTGTTATTAAATTAATTTAATTATTTAAATTAATTTAATTAGTCAATGATTGCAAAATCCGACATTTTTACAAGGGTGTTAACTACTCCGAGTAAATTATCGTCAGTAAGAGTTAATTCGCTTTGGCGATAACGCGTTTACAAACTCATTTTATTTGTAACGGACAATCGTCCTTTTATTTAAACAAGTTTTTTATATCGTGCACAGAAAAGTATTTTTTGTTTTCAGCAAAACTTTAATTAGTGCATTCAATTTGGTATTACTGGCGTTTAAAACAAACACCATCGTCGATATTAATTCCCTGCATGTCATAATAAAACTGGAAATTGATAAAACACAATGATTGTACATAATCAAATTTAATTAAATCATAATTTTACATAGCACATTTAAATCAAACAAGATTCGGTAACAACAAACAAAAAAAACAGTTTTAAATATGTTCAATCAAAGTCACTGCCGACCGAGCTGAGTCCCTCGTCACTACTGTTGTCACCAACGATTGTGTTCATAAAACTGTCCAATAACGTATCTTCTGTGATTCTAGCGTTAAAGTCACCATTACTGAAAGCGGATTTGATTCTGTCTATTTTCACCAACGTGTCTTCAATGCCCAACACGTCAATGTTTCTCTCAAAGTCACAGACGCTGCTACATTCACTGTCATCTTCAAACGCGCTCTCTTCATCATTGGAGGAAGAGACGTCATCAAAACTATAGACGAAACCATTGTTCAGTTCGTTTCTCGTCTGCTGTATAATTGTATTGTCACAAGAGGCATCATCATCTGAGAGGAAACCCTTGTTCAAGCTAAGATTCGGAAGTTCGTCAGAGTCGGCGCCATCTCCGGGAGTTCTAACCGGAAGTTCACGACATAACATACTTTCATCGCATCCATCGCCTCTCGTTCTGGTTGCAAGTTTGTTAAGTCTCACAGAGTCTCTAAGATAACGCTTCATAAGATCCTTTTTACATGAGCCGGACCGTGTGATTTCTTCAACACCGAGGACGGAGATATGTTTGTCATAAATTTTCTTGTCCTTTGGTTTCACGTTGTAGTCAAGGTTTCCATGCAGGTCAGACTTTAATTTCTGACATTCGTTCATCTGCACCATGGACCTCAGACGATGTAACTTATGTTTGGCTTTTGAAATGGCCGCCATCTTGGATTCTACCAAGAAAGAGGATAAAGTTTTCCTTCGCTCCATAATATTAACGAGTTCTTAACGTTTATTACAACTTCTGAACAATTTTGATCTAAACATTCGCGTCCGCCTGTATATATACCTTTTTCTAGGTTTATGCCAATTAGTAAAACTAATTAACATGGCCACGTGTCATCATTAGGCGCCAATTATCACGTGAAGCGCGACCTTAATTGACATGTTATTTACTTGGAACATTAATTGATATGTACGTTTGCTAACAATTAAAAATTAGTTTCCGCGAAAATTATTCAGCGTCCTCTTTAAGTGTGCTAATTACTTAGCCAGTTATTAATTAGGACACTCGCCCTTAATTGACGGAAAACGTAAAATTGTTTATGTACTAAATAAGCAGAATAGTTTTGATCTGTACATGTGTGCATCTTCGTGAAAATTTTTCAAGGCTTCGATTAAGAAATCACCACCCACTTCAACATTCAAGTGTCCAAATAAGTTCATAGTTTTTAAAAGCGTGGGTTTTGTTCAGCATCTAAAAACGTTTTTTATTCCCAGTAAAATGACATAAAATAAAATCAAGTATTAATCAACTAATTGACAGGTGACTTGTAAGCAAATTTGAAATACTTATTGCGGAAACCGAATTTTTTAATTAAATAAGTACATTCTTTAAATCGATCATATTTTTCAATTACATTAACTATTTTCTAATGCCTGGTGTCCAAAATAGCGTCACGCAAGACGGGATTGCGCGAGATTTCCGGTCGGGTAAATCTTAGGAATCCGGCAATTTTATTCTTTAGTTGCGCTTATTGTCACATATAGGGCAAATGATTTCTTTGTACAGAAAAAGTTCATTTTCAAAATTTAGTCAAGTTGATACAAAATTATTTCCTTTTTATGTTGAATACGGAACATCCCTCAAACTGAATAAATTAGAAGGTTGTTCTGACTCTACCTATGTCCCAAAATATCACTTATTCGTGAACGGCACTCGAGGGGCTTACTTTTAGCCAGAATCTAGAATATTTGAAAAATATTTTAGATTCCAACCTTCAGAGAGACATTTAGAGAGTATGGCCTGAAAGTTACACGTTTTAATGATAAACTGCTACTAAACTTATGTTTGGAAATGCAGTATCTGAACAAAAACCTAATACAACATTCAGGGGAGGATCCAGAGGGGGTTCAGTGGAAATGCCCGAACGTACTTCTAGCAATAATTTTTTTATGGGTATTTTGACCAGAAAAAGCATATTATCTTGAAACTACCATGGATGCCCCAAAGAAACCCCTTTCTGAAATTCTTGCATCCGATCCTGATCTTTATAATTCACGGAGGAGATAAAACGGTGCACCGTTTTCAAGATGGCCTTACTCGCTGTGAATGCCAGCCTTTTGAAATATGTTAGACTCCTTGTTATGTTACTTGATAAAAGAAACAATTACACACAAAGCCTATTAGTCTTGCACACTTTTAACGCTTGTTTAATATGAAAATAATGTGGTTCCTAACTAAACTACTACCAGCTGCCTGAATTAAGGTTCGATTGCATATTTGCAGATAAATCATGCCTGCTAGTCCATATATGGAAGGTATTGACTTTTGATGATATATATCGAGGTCTTGGCGCAAAACTGTATTATCTCCTCCATAATTTTATACGAATTAGAATAGTAGTGCGCTAACATCGATATATAGTTAAATCTATATTTAGCTTTAATCTCTTAAATAGTTTGTATACTGCACACTTAAAGTGCGTATGTACGATATGCAATACATTCGTCACAAGTACCGAGGTATCATTTAATTTCGCGTGGACATATGTTTCCCACTGAAGCCGTACATGACGCATTCGCGCGGGCATAAATTCGCGTTAAGTATTATTTTTAAAGAGACACTGTGTCATGATTCAATTTCGCTGGGGTTTAAATTAGCGCATTTGATCTAGAGCGAACTTCCCGAAAATTAATCTCGCGCGAAATAAAATATTTAGCACATTCCTTCTTATTATAACCCAAGTTTAATAAAACAAACAGTACAATTTTTTTCATCTCAGTACACCGGTCATCGGCCTAGAATATCCTGGAAATTCTAGATATTATATCAGGGGCAGATCAGGATAACCCGTTTTTTTCTGTGCATATATTGTCATGATTGGGGGGATTTTGTGGGTGTGTGATTAGGGTGGGATGGCGAAACCGTCCGCTCGCGATAATCAGTTATTGTACATATAATGAAATATAATGGAGTCCTATTTAATGTGAGTTACTATACTATACACGGGTGTATACATACAATTGACATTATTATCATAGCTAAATTTAGATTCGTGACCCATTTAACCATATATGACTCAGGTAAATAAGAGTATCACGGGTAAAAATAAGTTTAACTGTAAGCATTTTTTCTTTTAAGAGCTACTTTTCGTGGAAAAGTTGTGAGAAATCAAAATGGTGCAATGGACTTCGAGGCCTATATATACTTCGCAGTACCACATGGCTCTCAAACACTGCAAACAACGTAAAGTAGAGAGAAGAAATCAAAAGAGGAAAATAAAGAATAATTTTGGATCTAGTAATAGTAAGTGAAGTTTGTATTTGTACATTTTTATAAGTAATATTTACACATTTAGATATTTGTAATCTGTATAAATGAATGTTTAATTATTACTCTGTATGTGTTTATATGTCTATACCTGAAACGTCAATTTGAAGCGCAAATGGGAAAAAATAGTGCAATGTTTTATTAATTTTTGATATTTTTTTAATATATATGAATTTTGAGTTATTAAGTACATGCTAAAATTCTTGATCGGACTTTTATTTATTTATATATCAACAAAAACTGTAACATATACATATAAAACATTTAACATTTGTTATTTTATAGAACAATGACTCTTGGGTACGAAGACGATATTGCCGCAGTGGTCATTGACAACGGGTCAGGCATGTGCAAGGCTGGTTTTGCCGGCGACGACGCCCCTCGGGCAGTATTCCCAGCGGTCACGGGCCGACCACGGTACGACATCGTTATGGCCGGTATGGGGGGAAAGGATACCTATATTGGCGATGAGGCTCAGGCAAAGCGCGGCATACTGTCCATGAAATACCCCGTGGAACATGGTATTGTAACAAACTGGGATGACATGGAGAAGATTTGGCACCATACTTTCTACAACGAGCTCCGTGTAGCGCCAGAGGAACACCCTGTTTTACTGACGGAAGCACCACTCAACCCGAAAGCAAACAGGGAAAGAATGACCCAAATTATGTTCGAAACATTTGGCGCACCGGCGTTTTATGTTTCGATCCAGGCGGTGTTGTCACTGTACGCTTCCGGGCGCACCACGGGTGTCGTGTTCGACTCCGGGGACGGAGTTTCACACGTGGTTCCAATCTACGAAGGTTACGCCTTACCACATGCAATCGAGCGTATTAATCTCGCAGGGCGAGATCTGACGAACTATTTGGCGAGAATTATGAACGAGCGAGGTTACAGATTCACTTCTTCTTCCGAGATGGAAATAGTTCGTGACATCAAAGAAAAGCTGGGTTATGTCGCACTAGACTTCGAACAAGAAATGGACACCGCAGCAAAATCGTCACAAGTAGAAAAGAGTTACGAGCTTCCGGATGGACAGGTCATCACTATTGGCAACGAAAGATTCCGATGTGTCGAGTCTTTATTCCAACCATCGTTTATAGGAATGGAAAGCGTCGGTGTCCATGAACTGCTGTACAACAGCGTAATGAAATCAGACATTGATATCAGAAAGGACTTACTGAATAATGTCGTTTTGTCAGGGGGTTCTACAATGTTTCCCGGCATTGCGGACAGGATGAAAAAGGAGCTGGATAACCTGGCTCCAAGCTCAATAAAGGTGAAGGTCATTGCTCCACCAGAGCGGAAGTACTCCGTGTGGATAGGCGGATCTATTTTGTCTTCTCTCTCCAGCTTCGGACAGATGTGGATCTCTAAACAAGAGTATGACGAGTGCGGACCTGGTATTGTGCACAGAAAATGTTTCTAACAAGTTGCTTATGACAACACAATAGATTAAGTTGGAACTGTGCAATATTCAAAGTTATTGTTTTGGTTAAAATAATTTATCATTTAATGTTATATTTGAAGTTTGTCTTTCATCGATGTTTCGAGACTGTAAATACGTCTATAGTAGTGAATAATTATATTTTACTGGGCATTTTATTTATGTAAGTATTTATTTTTATTTATTTGAGATCTGATTGGTGTACATGATGTTTGGATGTTTTTTGTTTAAATAAAATATTACCAGAAATTATTTGTTTATATAAAATGTTAAAAGCAACTTGGAATCTGTTTTTTTTTACTCTGATGGAACTTTTAAATCTGATTTTAAAGAAGAGTGTGGTGATTTTTAATTTCACGTTATAAATTTTGCCTGCGCACCGTTTGCAAATTAGAGACCGATATATATTGATGAAGAAAGTATTATTTATTTGCCAAAGGACAAGTTTGATTTCGGTTTTTGCATTCAACCTTATTTTTGGAGTGTTTTTTTTTATTCTCTGCAAACGGTGCACGCGTGAAGTTCATAATGTTGTGAAATCTTAAACTACCACAACAAACTGTACCCACCACAAGAGGGAAAAAAGCTCTGCTTAAAAAGAAATGCAAGTCATTGTAAGTATTTACATGGAGTGCAATGTGTCATTCCTCTGTTAACTGATGCATGAAATATACTTTTTTCAAGCTGGAAATGGACACTTAGCTTTAAAAGCATATACTTCAACCTCTTTTAGCTATTAGTACCTGCTATGATTGTCAGCCTTTTGAAATGTGACTTGTTTACTTAAGTTTATACAGTAGACAAAGTCTTACACTATTATAAGCTACTAATGAAAATGCGGACTTCAAAGTCAATGGAGATCCACCTTTGTTTAATTTAGTTTTGATATCTTCATGTGTTACGTTTAAAAAAGGTCGCTTCTATGTACTTGTATTATTCGTACACCCCTAAAATATTACTGTTGTTAGATTTCCTGCGACATAAGTAGTGGGTGGAGGGGGGAATAGAGCTACTGCACATGGGCTTGCCTTTCCTTTTCAGCATAAATAACCTTTTCAACATTCCATAATGTGGCGGGGATATTGCTGTCCTTCAGACTGCCTTGATTAAATAGAACATTTGTTAAAATATTATTTCCCTTTTCTCAATATAATACATCTCGTATGCTACCGCCTTGATCTAGTTTCCAAAAGAAAACATTACAACATTGTTATTAAATTAATTTAATTATTTAAATTAATTTAATTAGTCAATGATCGCAAAATCCGACATTTTTACAAGGGAGTTAACTACTCTGAGTAAAATATCGTTGTCAGTAAGAGTTAATTCGCTTTGGCGATAACACGTTCACTAACTCATTTTATTTGTAACGGACAAGGGTCCTTTTATTTAAACAACTTTTTTATATCACCCAAATCTCAATGTTTTAATCTTGTATACCGTGCACAGAAAAGTATTTTTGTTTTCAGCAAAACTTTAATTAGTGCATTCAATTTGGTATTACTGGCGTTTAAAACAAACACCATCGTCGATATTAATTCCCTGGATGTCATAATAAAACTGGAAATTGATAAAACACAATGATTGTACATAATCAAATTTAATTAAATCATAATTTTACATAGCACATCTAAATCAAACAAGATTCGGTAACAACAAATAACAAAACAAACAGTTTTAAATATGTTCAATCAAAGTCACTGCCGACCGAGCTGAGTCCCTCGTCACTACTGCTGTCACCAACGACTGTGTTCATAAAACTGTTCAATAACGTATCTTCTGTGATTCTAGCGTTAAAGTCACCATTACTGAAAGCGGATTTGATTCTGTCTATTTTCACCAACGTGTCTTCAATGCCCAACACGTCAATGTTTCTCTCAAAGTCACAGACGCTGCTACATTCACTGTCATCTTCAAACGCGCTCTCTTCATCATTGGAGGAAGTGACGTCATCAAAACTATAGACGAAACCATTGTTCAGTTCGTTTCTCGTCTGCTGTATAATTGTATTGTCACAAGAGGCATCATCATCTGAGAGGAAACCCTTGTTCAAGCTAAGATTCGGAAGTTCGTCAGAGTCGGCGCCATCTCCGGGAGTTCTAACCGGAAGTTCACGACATAACATACTTTCATCGCATCCATCGCCTCTCGTTCTGGTTGCAAGTTTGTTAAGTCTCACAGAGTCTCTAAGATAACGCTTCATAAGATCCTTTTTACAGGAGCCGGACCGTGTGATTTCTTCAACACCGAGGACGGAGATATGTTTGTCATAAATTTTCTTGTCCTTTGGTTTCACGTTGTAGTCAAGGTTTCCATGCAGGTCAGACTTTAATTTCTGACATTCGTTCATCTGCACCATGGACCTCAGACGCTGTAACTTATGTTTGGCTTTTGAAATGGCCGCCATCTTGGATTCTACCAAGAAAGAGGATAAAGTTTTCCTTCGCTCCATAATATTAACGAGTTCTTAACGTTTATTACAACTTCTGAACAATTTTGATCTAAACATTCGCGTCCGCCTGTATATATACCTTTTCTAGGTTTATGCCAATTAGTAAAACTAATTGACATGGCCACGTGTCATCATTAGGCGCCAATTATCACGTGAAGCGCGACCTTAATTGACATGTTATTTACTTGGAACATTAATTGATATGTACGTTTGCTAACAATTAAAAATTAGTTTCCGCGAAAATTATTCATCGTCCTCTTTAAGTGTGCTAATTACTTAGCCAGTTATTAATTAGGACACTCGCCCTTAATTGACGGAAAACGTAAAATTGTTTATGTACTAAATAAGCAGAATAGTTTTGATCTGTACATGTGTGCATCTTCGCGAAAATTTTTCAAGGCTTCGATTAAGAAATCACCACCCACTTAAACATTCAAGTGTCCAAATAAGTTCATAGTTTTTAAAAGCGTGGGCTTTGTTGAGCATCTGAAAACGTTTTTTATTCCCAGTAAAATGACATAAAATAAAACAAGTATTAATCAACTAATTGACAGGTGACTTGTAAGCAAATTTGAAATACTTATTGCGGAAACCGAATTTTTTAATTAAATAAGTACATTCTTTAAATCGATCATATTTTTCAATTAAATTAACTATTTTCTAATGCCGCGTGTCCAAAATAGCGTCACGCAAGACGGGATTGCACGAGATTTCCGGTCGGGTCAATCTAAGGAATCCGGCAATTTTATTCTTTAGTTGCGCTTATTGTCACATATAGGGCAAATGATTTCTTTGTACAGTAAACGTTCATTTTCAAAATTTAGTCAAGTTGATACAAAATTATTTCCTTTTTATGTTGAATACGGAACATCCCTCAAACTGAATAAATTAGAAGGTTGTTCTGGCTCTACCTATGTCCCAAAATATCACTTATTCGTGAACGGCACTCGAGGGGCTTACTTTTAGCCAGAATCTAGAATATTTGACAAATATTTTAGATTCCAACCTTCAGAGAAATTACACAAAAACAAGGAGTTCAATTTAAAAATAACTGATAACAAGATTAAAACATTTTAATTCGCTCAATTAAAATTTAAGAATTCAACTTTTGCAATGGAAAAATGCTATGAGTAGTTAAAAATTTGCTATTAGTTGTTAAAATGAATACCTTATAATAACTTCAATTAGCATGCAACAGAGTTGTTAACAGTGGAACATAGCTTAAAAATATATAAAATAACAAAGGTTATTATTTACGTAGTGAATTACATTGATTATTCGGCCGGTCAGTGGAACGATCGACTGATTGTAAGTCGTTTTCTGGAAAAGAAGATGGTTCATCAAATCAACAGGCAATCAAAATATGGACATGAATAATTTTCCAGAAAAATATTTAAATTTACAATTCAATTTTGTCATTTTCCTGCAACCAGAGTTTTTTTGGTACCACACTATCTGAGCTGTTTTGCAAACAGCACAATCATTTACCGGTGGGGTACAACTGATTCACAGTATCAAAATGTCTCCGTGTCTTAATTCATAAAACTAAAATCTGGGGACCAGTCTCAAATCTCAATTCTGATTGGCTGAAATGGCGACTGGCCACTTTTATACAGACATGGCCCGCAGTAAACTGGTACCGACTCTATGTATGAAACCGGATCTTCTCTTCAAATATTGCAAGAATCAGCATAGATCCAGCGCCAAGTAATATGCCAATGTTGTTTAGAACGAAATCTCGGAACCCTCCCTTGGACTTCTGTAAAAGTTGTGGCAACTGCAAGAAAACATATCTACATGCAATGAACCGGTATGAAGATTTAAATAAAAAAGAATACCATTACAATGTGTTGTCTGGTAATAATGATAAAAGCAAAAAATCCGCAATGGAAAAATTCAGTGATTTTTAGAAACCTAGCTTGAATCATCAATGAAAACCGCAGAAACGACATGTATAATAAAGAAACATGTTTTAAGGTGGAACGCGACACTGCGAATTTTCAACGACTCTCGCCGAAAACTATTTCGGGGCTGGCTGAAAATTGGTTTTTCTAATTTCATTTATTCTTTCACAGATGAATTGGTTCTGAAATATAATTTATGGTGATATAATATTTAACATAGTTTGACCAATTTTGACAACGTTGTGCACCGTTTAAGTGAAAAATTCCCGAATTTATTTTTTTTTCGTTGACGTCACTGCAGAAAAAACTGGCGTTGAAAGCTAACTTTGAAGGGAAATATCTGAACAACTATTTGATTAATCGATAAACGGTTTGGGGATTCTTGCTGGAGTCATCGTCAATAAATAATATACCAAGTTTTATAGAGAAATTAGAAAATTCGTAAAGTGTCGCGTTCCACCTTAAAGCATCACAAGTAATCTAAACGATAATGGAAGCAGACGTACCATATTAACGAGTGATATATATAAGAATACTCCTGCTGTGACGGCAACGATCCATCTTTGCACTGTTTCGTCTTCGGATATAGCCAGACCCACATACAGGCCAAAAATGGCGGTTGTGGAAACCAGCAAATTCAGCAAAAGCGCTTTAGTAAAGGATAGTCCGCTGTTTAGTAAAATTGCAAAATCCCCTGAAATAAGAACTTATTTTGTTATTTCAGTACCTCTTTAATTGCACTTGTTATTGAAAGATATTTAAGTAAACTTCTCGGCTACTTCAACTATACACTATACTGAAGGACTAATCGTCTGCAAGGTCGGTCGATGGGCTGTAAAATGATAGACAGAAAAAAGTGTGAACTTCCAACTAAAATTCCAACAGATTTCATTTATCAATAGATGATTCTCAAATTTTGACATTTAACCCCGAACTGTGATAATAATTCCCGAACTATGATAGGAATTCCCGATCTGTTATAATAATCCCCGAACTGTGATAATAATCCCCGAACTATGATAGTAATCCCCGAACTGTGATAGTAAAACACGAACTGTGATAATAAACCCCGAACTGTGATAGTTATCCCCGAACTGTGATAGTAATCCACGAAAAGCAAAAGTAATCCCCGAACTATGATATTGAATTTTATTGCAGTCATGGTTCTTGGATGCAAATTCCGCCTAACTGAGGTGAACACTTCTGCGAACTGCTATATCAGGGGCTATAACGATATACTTAGGGAAAATTGTGACAGACAGACGGACGGACAAAGCGGTTGCTAAATATATTCGATCCTCCGGGGTCGGGGACAAACTTATCACACGCTCAAACAAAACTCTAACAAAACTCGAGAGAGAAATATGTAAGTATACCTAACTCGTGTGGCAACTCGTGGCAGACGACAGCTATTGAGGTTGACAAACCAAGATATAAACTCGACGAAAATGCTGCTCCCATCGCTATACCGTCGGCTATGTTGTGCACAGCGTCGGCTACGCTTACCATTATTGCAATGCTCGATATAGCTGTAACAAAAATGAACAGGTCAATATGATGACCTTTTGGCAAGTTTTCTGTCAAATTTAAAGATGTGTTATTATTGACGATTTAATTAATGGTGTTTTGGTTTCGTACAGGGCCCAAGATCACAAAACAAAGATAAGAGACCACTCTTAAATCTCGAGGCTCTGACTGGCTGAAATGGCGACTGGTCAATCAGATGATTGAGATATGAGACTGGTCTCCAGATTTCGTTTTATGATCTTGGACACAGGTCATTCAGTGAAATCACTATGTACGACATTGGGTGTTCAACATTTATTTCTGGGTTATCTTTCTTTGGATCATTTTCTTGTCTTGGCGCGGACACGTTATCATCGTATTTTTCCCTCAAAAGCCACTTAACTAACAGATACCTTTATTCTGTGGGTCATGTCACAGGAAAAGGTGACTTCGGTGATACACTTTGTTGACATTTTAATTGTAACCATATTTATTTAGAAAGAACTTAAAATTATATAATACATTTTCATAATAAATAGGTGATTTTATTACAAATTCTGAAATTTTAATGTTAAGTTTACCGCGAAATCCACAATAAGCAATATCGTTAATGGTGTCGTTTCAAGGACTGATGTCAACTGTCCGAAGATAGCTTTTCCCGTGACAGGTCCCTGTAAGATTGTTGTACATACTCACGTTTACTTTTTTCTTTAACCTCTTTCTCTCCTGTCTCCTTGTACTTTTCCGCTTTCCCTGACTTTTTAAGAAAAAAAAACGCTTTATAATTTAACAAATGCTAACATTTAAACAAAATCTAGTAACTTACACAAATATTAAAAAGAATTACGTCCAATAACCAGGCTGTTTTACAAAAGTTTATTGTCGACAAATGTTGGGAATAAATTTTATAACGAGATGTAAAAAAAACGTTTACCTCGAAAGTACCATTGACAAATACTGACTCATCTTGTGTGCCATGACTGTGATTGTGCTGCGAAATAAAAATAACAAAATTAAACAGAATTAATTCTTGCAATATTCATATAATGCTTATTTGTTTCTACCGATAATGCCTGGATTTTTACCATTTTTTAAGGTCAAACCACAGATAATAGCAAACTTTTGTGGTTTTTTAAGTGGTCTGTGATGAGAAACCGCGGACCACGCTGGAACTTGAATGTGGCACATGTTTAGAATATGGCACAATATGTGACATTCAGCCAATACGCAACAGCGAACTGGTAAACCATCTCGGGTTCGGACCAGCAAAGTCTATGCTTTATTACTTTACCGGATGGTACCCACATAACTTATGTTTCTTGTAGGTTCGTTCGCTGTGTTTATTAAATGCCAGGTTTCAACATATTTTGTGCAATATGTGACGGCCATAGAAAGTCTCTCCGTACACATCACAAGTCATTGACGAGTTAAGGTTCCATAGGTCCTGAAGTCGTCGGTGCTGTATATACCATCTTTAAAGGTTCTTTTCATCGTGTTTACTTAATGATATCAAGTAAGCAAGGTTATAACTACGTGCAATAAGCGTCTCTTTACTATTTTGGATACACCTGAACGCTTTCAACCTTGACTGGTTGAAGAGCTGCGACTTAAAGTAGCAAAAAGTGACGACTCAAGGTTCATTGACGTTACTGTTATCATTATAATCCTAAGCCCGATCTAACTGACAGATTCGGATTCGCAGGAAATTAAACATGTAGCGGAATGCAATGAATACAATCAACTCGCCACATTTAGTGATGTATATGCAAATTGGGAAATCAAATTTACCTGTCCTCGTGCCATCGATAAGAGTTTTTCAAAGAGATAAAATACATAGACACCTGCAAAAAAGAAAAACAGCGGTTTTAAGGTTTTAAATCACGTGACCTGATCGCGTTACGATGTTCCCTCTTCAACCCTTTGCTTATGTGATATCTAAAAACGACGTATAAATTAACAACAATAAGAAAAGTAACACTTGTTTAAAGCAGAACCCAATGTGAAGAAGCAAAACATCTTAATTGCCAAAGCTGGTGTTGTATACGGTAATAGTGCAGTAGAATTTACGGATGTGTGGACCTATTAGAATTGAACCGAGGTTAAAAAACTTCGATTGGAAACCAGTCTCTAATCTCAAGCATCTGATTGGCTGAAATGGCAACCAGTCGCCATTTCAGCCAATCAGATGCTTGAGATTTGAGACTTGTTTCCATTCTCAGTTTTATAACCTTGGGACCAGGCTTTGTCATACATTTCATAAATTGTCATTGTATGTTGTTGTAATTCAGCTCAATGTTTCAAAAAGTAAGTTTAGTCAAAAACGGGTTTGCTGGAACAGCGTCATGATCAGTTAAGAAAAAAAACTATTTTATATTTATACTCTCTAAATAAAATTAAAGTCTGCCACCGCCCCGCCCAACACAAAATCACACTTACACACTTTACACACAAACAACAAAAAATACAACTCATCGAAAACAAAACTTTAAATATGACAAACAGCTGATTCGTTAGGGTACTGACTTAGTTCATATACGATTAAGTGTACCTGCACATGTGGCCATGGATATCCAGACGTATTCTTCAACAACAATTCTCTCGTCTTGGTGGCTACCTTCCCCTTCTTCGTGTCCATGAATATTGAAGGCCTGAAAAAGGTAACATTTATTCACTTCAGCACGGTTGCTGCTCACCTGCAAACTACTTGTAACAAAAATCGCAATTTTTCAATTCTTGGAATTCAGCAAATCAATTCATTATTCATTGTTGTGTTTAGCTGAAATTTATTAAATATACATAAAAGCGACAACGTGTAGACCCTGGTTTGACTGTACGGATGTACAGGATGTTAGGAGATCTAAATTGCTTGCAAAGGCTAGTATGTTTAGAACAAAGGCTTAATTATGACAAAACTTTTTCCAAATAACATTATATTATTTATCACTTGATATGATGAATTGATGCCTATATGTTTCTTGTGTATGGTTTGAAACCTTTAGATTTGACCGGTTTCATATAATGACACTAACTATATCAGGGTTACCCGAGCAACATTTTGGGAGTTGTCACGGCTAGTCCAATCTTGTGTGCAATATGGCGGCCATTGAAAGTCTCCCCGTACACAAGTCAATACTTTTATCATGTTTTGTATATAATTCGAAGCAGAACTTTAAAAGAATGTTCCGGATCCTACCGTTGGTATGAGATGCAGAAAGGCGTCAGCGAATAACGTTCCCGTGGCTAAACCTAAGAAAATTGCAATAATGACGTCATAAGCAGCTGCGCTTGCGCACTTCACCACAACCGCTCCAATCGCTGAACAAAGACAAACAATTACAACAGCCAATGTGCCATACCCATACCCTGAAAATAAGAAAACTGACTGTTAATGTGATTTTGAAATGACGTATTAACGTCAAATAAAGTAAGGGTATAGAAAATCAATTAAATTAGTTTTTGAAGTAAAATGATAGAGAGATAGAAAAATAGGGCCTACGTTGCTGTTTTTTTAAAGAGATATGGAAAAATACGTTGCTTTTTTCAGGCGTAGGCCTTAAATACAATCATAGTATATTTTGGTACCAAAAAGTTACACAAACTGAAGACGTACTTTCAGCCGTAGTAGGCCTTGTGCTCTCGGTCTCATTTTGTTGCGACTCATTTCCGTTGCACACAGTTGCGACATTTTGTTGGATCAATGCCGGACAAATTTTCTCGAAGTTTTCTATCGAGATTCCATTTTCACCGACGTTGAATACAGCCAAGATTTGATCTTTTGTAAAGCACGTGCTAGCCTGAAAAAGAAAATGCATTGTAACAGGGATAATGTCCCTAGTTGTCAATCGTGTATTCAGGCATATGTACATTCGCCGATGCTTGACTTCATCAAAAACTGATAAAATGAAAAAAATATTTTAAAAATGAAGGCTGGGAGGTATAGGCAAATATTCAGTAAACAAATAAAGAAGAAACGTATGACATATTTACGCTGAAATATAGCTAGCGCATAATTTGCCTTTTAGTTTTCCCAATTTTCTTAAGGGATACCCCGAGCCGCCACTGGCTGAAAAGACAAAAAACGTATTCGCAGGGTTACCGCTCGGTTTGCAGCTTAACTGTTCATATCTTACGTACATCGTGAAGCTACGCCCTGATTTGTGGCTCGGAAGCAAATCCAAGTCAGTGAAAATTCACCTGCAAAGCTGTAGCATCTATTCACTTTTAATACGCTAATGGTCGAAACTACAAATGAAAGGTGAAAGTCGAAAATACATTTCATTTGTTCGAAATTTCATATACCCATGATTCTTTGTGCAATATGTCGTCATGAGCGCTTGTTTCCCGTCTCCGTCTGTGGCTGTGAGCCTTGACTGCTGTGTCAGGAACAACGTGCTGGGAACCACCGATCCTCAACGTATTCAGTAGAACCTGGAAGCCTTAAATTGCATAAAAAAAATTGTGAACATAAAATAACGGAACACCGTTTCCATTTGGTTTCCCCCAAATCAGAAACAAATAAGAAACAATTAATATTCATTTTTGGCCCTATGTCATGTTTAAAGGACAATCATTTCATATTTCATACTGAATATCAATTAGGTTTTCAATATCAGCATACATAAGTATTCGGTTACATGTCTAAATCTGTATACAAATAACATTTACACCAATGAAGAATCAAATGTAGGAATAGTTTAACACGATAAAGCGTCGTGGTTCGCATAAAAATACTAGTATTATCAAAGTATACTTATTTAAAGGCGATTTTGGTGGTTTCAGATTCCACAACAAATGAATTTTACATGAGCATCGTTCTTCTCGAATGAATGATTGATTGATTCCCTTTCAATTAAATATTATCAGAGATAAACTAATGTTAAACAGAATATTAAACATATATTAAAAATAAAAGATTATGCTATTATATAAAGAACTGACCTATCTTATTTTGACCAGATATATTTCTAGAAAACTAACCATCATTCTTAATTGTGTTGTTGCCATCTCCGTAGATATGGTAAATCTCGTCGAGAAAGAAGTCAACTCTCGGTAACGCTCTACAATCTCGCGATACGTGAGCTCCTGAATGAATGTAAGATTGTGCGTTATTTTTTAACAGACTGCCAAATCTTCGTATTTTATCAGAAACCTCCGAATTTTAGGGCACATTTCCGGATATCCGGGTTTACAATATAATCTCGGAATTTTTAAACTACAAAAACACAGTAATTATATTAATCTAATTAAAAGATAAGGAGGACGTGGTCAGTGACACGATACCATAGGTTCAGCTTTTACACAAACAAATATGCAGGTGTCATAAAAATAAATATGATGTTTGTTAAATCTAGGACATTTCCTGTGCCCAAGATCATAAAACTAAATCTGGAGATCAGTCTCAAATCTACCAGTCGCCATTTCAGCCAATCAGATGCTTGAGATTTGAGACTGATCTCAAAACTTAGATTTATGATCTTGTGCCATGATTGTCCAACAGGTCTTCAAACAATTTAGAAACGAACAACAAAATACTAAAATACATTACAAAAGATGCAGATTTTATAAATCGCCTTCCATGTTTTCCGTACCTAACAATCTTGTTAAGCACATATTAAGCTTACCACTGATGACATAAAACACTACAAGAGCTGCAAAGTGGCCTACGCTGCTGGAAGGTGGCTTGGTTTGAACGTTATAGCCCAGCTGGTCAAACAACACATCGGCCCCAAGACACTAATAAATATACAAAAATTTCTAATTTAGATTACCATTACAGTCAGTTTGTTTATGTCTTATCCACTATCAATTATTCTGAAAGGAAAATGAACAAGTTTTAATTACGGGTTCGAAGTTTTGTAAAAATATCAACTAACAGGTCAAGGTCATTCTAGCTTTAATTACGGATTCGAAGTTTTGTAAAAATATCAACTAACAAGTCAAGGTCATTCTAGCTTTAATTATGGATACGAGGTTTAGTAAAAATATCAGCTAACAGGCCAAGGTCATTCTAGCTTTAATTATGGATATGAGGTTTAGTAAAAATATCAACTAACAGGTCAAGGTCATTCTAGCTTTAATTACGGGTACGAAGTTTAGTAAAAATATCAACTAACAGGTCAAGGTCATTCTAGCTTTAATTACGGGTACGAAGTTTAGTAAAAAATATCAACTAAAAGGTCATGGTCATTCTGCTGATATAGCTATAGTAGGTACAAATGTTGGTTTTAACAATACCCCGACCACGCTTTAGTTTCTAAAAGTTCTGCCCTGACTGTAAACCTCGTTATTTCTTGAAATTAAATCGGATGTAACTCTTCTCAATCTTTTCGTATGATATAATAAATCGTCAACTATGTGCAAAAACGTATAAATACAATTGAACTTTGAAAGAGTTTACCGTATGTTGCACTAAGGCGACGAAATAAAATATCGGATTATGTAACGTTATATGACCGGGTAGGTATTAAACGTGCAGATATAAATATTTTTGCAGCAAAATATTTACTGTTTACGTGATCAGTGATGTTACGCATTATTTGCAAGCTATTGTGAACAAGAAATGCGTGAAGTTCCTTAATAATAATATTTGTGCCCACAAAAAATGATACCCAGTTAATAACATTTCAAGGTTATTGATCAATTTCCCACTTAGAGATGAAAATGTTTGGAAGAAGTGCAATTGTAATCAGGGCTGAAGGTTATAAAACATAAATACGAAATGACGCAAAAAAGAAATAACGCCGTGCGAAAAAGACACAATGCTATTGTTATCAGTCGAAATTGCATTTTTTTTGGTTGCATAAACGTCCTTTTTCCGCGCGATGTTTTTCATAATTATGCTTAGCAATTTTGTAATTTCGTGTTTACCCGCGGCGTTATTTTGTTGTTGTTGTTGTTTCTTTTATTGCGTGGCTTTATTTCGCGACGAAATATTGAGAAAACCAGATGGCGTAAGTCAGTTATCATATAGAAGACATAGTTATATTAAATACGTCTAAAATGTAAAGTCATGTCTGCTTATGCGACTTGCAGTAAGATATCAATCTTTGCTTACAAGCTTCTCGACGTCGAGCAACCTCCCTGATGCTTCTGTAACACTAAAATAACCTTTTTCAATTACCTTTTCTTTAAACAACAGGCGACTGTAGTCGTGAGAGTCTATGTCGTCGCCAGCAATGACACCTGCCTCAACAGCTGTCTCACCATCGTGTTCATCGTGATCGTTCACATCGTGTTCATGCTCATCGTGGTCTTCTGAATAGAAATGGTTGATTGATGGAACTTAGCAAGTCACCTTTCATAAGATATACATGTAAAACATTGTAATATTTAAGGCTTAATTGGCATTGATTTTTATGTACAGTCTTACTTTGCAGGTGTTGAAGAATGTTCAGTGCCTTATGTTATAAACTGACCATGGAAACCAGTCTCAAATCCGAGTCGCCATTTCAGCCAATCAGATGCTTGAGATTTGAGACTGGTTTCTAATTTCCAATACCACGAGTATGACGAGTCACACAGTAGGGCTCGCGTTCATTTTCCCTATAATGATATAGAAAAGAAGTCAACCGGTCATGACAAACTTTAAATAATTATACGAACGCATTTCTACCGGGTCTTCAGTGAAACATCTCTATTAAGACCACCTGTGGGACTGGACAAGAATGGTGCGACGGTCCTTATTCTGGTAACAGTGGGGCGGTCCTTATTCTGTTAATAGTCGGGGCGGTCCTTACACTGGTAATAGTAGGGCGGTCCTTATTGTTGTTTAGAAATTAGTGCAAAATTATTAAACGGGACAATGACAAAGCAGTCTTATTGTCGGGGTAGTCTTTACTAGAGGCTTTCATGTTTAATTTCGTCCATTTTCATTTGTTTTAAAGGATTCCCGCGTTCACTCTTATCTGGCAAATAGCGCTGAAATTCGCTGTTAATGTAAATTAGATTACTAGTACATGCAGTGATCTCAGCATAATATAATACTTTTATGTAGAAAACATGTTTGCACGTGCCGTTTATGAAGGTTCAAACGACGAAATATCGGTATTTATCGTTCGATTTTCAAGGAGCCAATCAGGCTGTGCATTGTTTTGTACATCCTTGTACCGAAATTAGGAAGTTTGATATTAATAAAATACGAATAAGCACCTTCATCAATTGAAATGTTCTGCAGCGTGACTGCCAATAATTCAGAAACACTTCCTTTGTTGAGATCACTTACCGACTTGCACTCTTCGTTCATTTAGTGCATATGTAGAATTAATTAGGGAAAGCCACATAACAAGGTGTATTCGGTGTTACTTTTTTACATTTCTTTTAAATTGTTACCATATTTGGAAAGAACTTCAATATATGTGGACTAAAAAAATTCTACCAAACCTATCTTTTCCTTGAAAGCATGTTACCCTAACAACAAATGTATTTTTAGGCCTTGTCACGAGACACACCTTTATAGATAAATAGTAATTCACGTGATAGTATACTCGTAGAAAATCAAAAAAATATATTGTTTCATAAAACAAATGGTTGACTTTCCGTGTTTTCCATAGCAATGTTACAGTGGAACTATCAAAACATCAAAATTATACGATTGCTTAATTTACGCATATTAACGTGCTATAAGCAAGAAATACGGAATGAATCTAAAGCGGGACAGCCTTTATCCAAAATCGAAATTTTGTGGTACAAAGCCTAGACTATGGCCTACAAAAATATGGGAAAGAGTGTTTCCCTTGTTTCCATTGCGACAAACCTCCAAATTTTCTGGGGTTTTCTAAGAAGCTAGAAAGTGATAAAAAATAAGTAGACTGTGTTTGAATTTAGCAGTGATACCAGGTCTGCATTGGTTAAACAATGACCAGTTTACTATATCGCTTTTTGGACAGAAAAGAAAAAGGACAAACAATTGTTATGCACGCTGACGAAATGAGGCCTATGGCCTTTGCGACCAGTGTACCTGCAAATCTGCGCAATCTTATTCAGGTTAACAGTGTTCGCCATTCCAATCAGATAAGCATTCTTAATGCATCTAGGAAGCAATTAAGATTCTTTTCTGACCATTCATGTTTTACAATTTAACCAGGGTCAACACTTATCAATCAGCCCCATTTTGAATGGTGCTTATGAAACGTCTGTCCTTAGTTGGCCAATACTGCTTAAGTTTTCTAAAGATTACACGCGATACAAGACCATAAATCTGAAATGTGCGACATTTAATCTTAATATGTTGAGCCCTGAAACTGTTACAGGTTTGTCCCGGTTATCTTTCTGTCTTGGATCTCTAACCTATCAGTGACCTTTAACCGTGACATGTTAAGGTATTTTGTTCTTATAAGTTCATGTACAAAAAAGGAATTAAAACTCAGATAATTTATCGGTGTTACCTATGATCAAGGACTCGAGCGTCTCTTGAATATGGATCAAATCGAGCGTCCCGTTAGTGTCCGGCGAGCCAAATCTCCCTAGCAATCTTCCCGGATATGACGTCACGCTGGTCTTGTCTACCAGTATCGTCGTATGGCAAGTTCCGTTATAATCCACGGCAATTTCAAGTAAAATAACAGATATTTCAGCAAACGACTCTTCAGTAATATGGCTGGTATTTTCAAGTCCCAGGCTGGCGAGAAGCGTGTCTGTGTCGATACACTGAAAAGAAAAAAAAACACACGAAATTTCATATTTGTCACGTATTGTAACATTTTTCTCGTCCATCAGAGCTCCAGATACAAGTTTGATGCAAAGGGTATTTACCACCGATGTTTGAATTTAAAGGAGATTTTACCAAGGTGCAAAGGTACTGGATTTAACTCACAACTGTTCCTTAATAATGAATATTCAGAACATCAATTAAAACTATTACTATAGAATCCAAATCTTGGGTACCTTTCTAGGATATATTTTTCTAAAGTATGTGGATAAAAATAATTAGCACTTTACACAACCCTTTTGAAAAAAAACCAGTACCCCCGCATATTAAATTCAAGTGGTATTTTCCAAAAAGGATATTTAAGCAAACGCCCATCTTTTCTTGAGCTATGGTTGCATAAAGATAATGTTTGATGATTTTTAAACCAATCAAACATTTAATTAGACTGAAATACAATGTTGCGTGTACCGGATGCATTTTGAGTTTATAAATTAATCAATAGCCCTAAACTTTGCTTTAACTCGCTTCATCCATTATTTTGACACATCCCTACCACTCAAACTCACAAATATTATGAAACACATAACTGTAGCATCTTAAAAGCTGCTTTGTACGTGAATATCTCTGGTATTTTTACTTTGTGGTTTTGCAAAAAAATGTGTTGAATATGCCTTGTTTAATAAAAAGAGGCTATACCGGGAGTAGCAATCGAGCACAAAATAGAAGAATGTATTGAAGCCAGTTCACAGGTTGCGCACGGGTCATGCCATCGTCCCTTGGCTTCCAATGTTAGGTAAAAAAATGACACCATTAAGTGCTCAAATAATTCGAAATTATCGTAATAGAATTTTTCACATGGATACCTAAAGTGACATAGAAATATGTGAACTTTAAAATTGCATGAATGCATGTAAAGTCAAATTATGGTTTAAGCTAACATTAATAGGAAAGGTAGTGGATACATACGAAACTGTCCAAGCACGCTGCATTTTCGTGATCGTCCTTTTTGCCTTCCCCGGTTACATTATGAACATCTTCGCAGTGTATTTTCCTAGCGAAATCGTGGACTAGATCTGCTAACACCGACGACAAAAAATCTTCCGGCGAGGTTATGTTGTACAGGTGTAAAACTTCGCCATAGGGATCAATAAATCCAGCATTGTTTTCATTGTCAGGGTTAATAAGTTGAACAAACGCCGATTTTCCAAACAAAAATACAACGACGATGAGGTTAAATAATTCCAATTTTCCCATTGTTGTGTATATTGTTGTTGTATTGAAAGATCCGGGTACACTGTGTGCTTTCTGACTGATTTAAGTTATTTTAAAGCCGCATTCAAAACGCGTTTTTCACGTGTCGCTCTTTCCCGTTTATACACTTTACAAAAAAAGTAACGAAACCACTGTGTACTTTTATGCACGAATACAAAGAAATGCAAACTTTACAAGATTTGATATTGTATGTTTTAAAGCTTAATGATACACCCAAACTACAACATACTTTATCAACGACCGCATCTGCATGTATCAATGGTTTATTTTGAACTAATTCAATATTGCTTTAGTTTCTTCTGTAAAAAGGTTCGTTTATTTTTCCGTTAGGTATGAAATGTGAAAGTCACCAAAGCGATACGGGTAGCATATCGACGAAATATGACCCTTAAGGTGCACTGAATTTAAGACAGACGGATAAGGTTGAACATGTGCATAGACTAAAATGACTTTGATCGTGTTCTGTCGTTCAAAAACTAGGATATTTACTCTTTCCGCTATGTATCTAATCTAATTATGCATTAATATGGCCTCGCGTATTTAATTAATTGTTTTCAAGATCTTTCGTAGCCATTTAATAGTAAGTATCCCAAAAAATTCATTAAGGCCTCAAGGTTATAAAACTGACCTGTCGCCATTTCAGCCAATCAGATGCTTGAGATTTAAGACTGGTTTCCATTCTCAGTTTTAAAACCTTGGGACCAGTTAATAAATTTCAGGATATGCCGCGCAATCATTTCATAAGTGGTGGGGTAAGGTAGGTTTTTAAATTGGTCTATAAACAAACAGGATATTGTCAATTCCTGTGAGTTCATTGATGATCGTGGGGTACTAAATTTCGTGGGAAGAACGATCCGCGAATTTAAAAACACCACGAAATATATACTTAAGGACAAGAAAACGCACGGTCGAGATAATTGCATTAAACAAGGAAAATATATATTTTATACCTATTTTTTCAGTTTCATAAAACCGAATCCATTGCAATCATTTAGACACCAAAAATTATGAAAATTGATTGCATAATAAACAAAAATTGCGTAATAAAAACAGTACCCCAATGACCACAATGGATTCGGTTTTATGGAACTGTGAAAAAAAATATTTACAAGAAATATATTTTCCTTGTTAAAATACAATTATCCCGACCGTGCGTTTTCATTGTCCTTGAGTATAGAACTGAACATAAGCGGAGTATAGAAAATTGAATTCCAAGAATTAAATAATATACGAAAATTGTGTCTGCCGGAGAAACAACGAAAATAATGACCACGAATATAATTTCATTCACAGTATTTTGCTTCAAATTCAATCAAAATCTAATTAACTTAAATTTTCCTGCTTTCTTTTTTAAAGATGCGCTATTAAGAAAATGCGGAAGCGAGCGCTGCACAAAAATATAAATATGCTCATTCCATTAGTTTAAGTGCATACTTTGGTGTGGGTAATCCGAAAAACAGCGCGTCAAATGAATATGGCCTTAAGCTTAGCCATAGAAATGAAAAGACTGAATCGATTGAATGCAAACTTAAGAAAGACCATCCGATAGCTTTTATTTCGAAAATAAATCTAAATGCACATTAACACTACCCAAGCCTTTCACGAAAAGCTACTTAAGTATTCTTATCATTCATCCTAATGTTGACCTGACCGTACACAGTGTTACGCTTATGTGATAAAAACTAGCAAATTAATTCTTTCCAAACATGCTATTGTTAGTATAATTACATTTTAAGAAACGGATTATTTGTTCAGCCACGACTATACATGGACATATTTATGCTTGGGAATTTATCAAATATTAGCAATTAAGCAAATACTAACCATTGTAAAGTTTTGCCAACCATTTTATTTTCGCATTTTAATTGCACCCTTGGTAATGCTTGTTTACCACAGACTCAATTGTACGTCCATTTATGGCACAAAACGGTATCTAGCGCCAGTGAGAGAACCTGATAGTATGTCTTTATCCTACACTCACTGTATATAAACCGATTGTACATATGCCGGATATAGCAAGCTAATTGCATGGCTGCGATATAAACAATTCGTAAATAACACATTGAAAACGGAATTATTATGGATCATTTTAAGTACATTCAACAAAAACAACTAAGTTATATTTTGTGTAGCCCTTATTGGTTGTAATACCATTTTTTTTGCACAAACAAAGTGATAAAAACTTGCAAAATTGCATTTAATCACAAGAAGGTCTGGCAAATGACCCACATGATTGTATCAAAATATTGTTATTCTCTACAAAAAAACGCTCTGATGCACGAATACATACTAGTTATATGACTCTATGACATTAATATAAAGATTATTACATAACAATTTTGCTTTAAATGTATAGATAGTGTAAATTATTAAAATGTTTGAGGGGTGTGTTTCGTAATGACTGTATCATCTATAGCATTATCATACTATCGTTTATAGCAAATACACCTATTTCTGTTGTATCATTTAGTGCGATCTTCGTTAAATGATTTTCCAATAATCTGTATCACTTATGGCGGTGCGCATTTGCTGATTTTATTAAGTTTATGCTTTTAGGTAAGATGGAGGAGTTCGTCTACATATATTATCTATACAATTCGGGTATATTTGGAGAAATAATAAATCATGGCGTACAATAGTGTCTATAGGTTATTGTTAGTTAGGAGGCTTGTATAAAAAATTAAACTGTCAGGCCTAACGCAGCTGGGCGACCGTTTAATTTTTCATACAAACCTCGAAATAAACTATAAACGTATTTTGTAACTGATAAATTGGCATACACATAGTTTACACAAATCAGTTGTCAAACCAGTATTTTAATGTCTAGTATAAATGTATTGAGAATATGTTAGAAAGCGAATTCGTTAATTTCTTTAACTGAAATCAGCATAGGAACATACCCGACTCTCAAGGGAAGACTTTCGTAATATTCAATCCTTGGGCGGAAAACAAGACATTGATTCCTTTGCTAAAGTTCCATTTGACCCTTTACTCCATGGGATATGGAGTACGTTGCTTTTGCTGTACACTGTTTGCCATTACATTTATTAGAATATTTCTGAAAACAAGTAACCATTGTATATTCCGATCAAATGATGTTTCAGCTGACGATGATCTACATTGGTCGTACATTGAGTAAAGGGTTCATCATCAGCTAAAAATATCAGTATTAAATCACTTGCTTTGCCTCAGAATTTGTATATCACGCCTACCAGCAAACTTTGAATACTCGTCAGGAAAACAACCTATAACAGATGAAAAGGGTATTTTGAAAGACACCATACACGACAAATACATGTATGAAAACATTGCAGGCTCGGTTTGATTGATCCTGTTCATAGGCACTAATTGAAATGCATATTACTACCCATGCCGCCAAGCCCCGATTGAGCGCAACTCAATATTTACTACAATAAACAGTACAATTTCGATCCATCCCAAACGATGGTATGCATATGGCGGTGAACATGGAATCTTCAATGGGGTATTTTTCGGATTAAAACTAGTCCATGTTCTGCTGCGTATGTATTTATAATCGTGAACCTTGATTTTCGAAACTATTACTTTAAAAAACCTTAGACTATGTTTATCAAATCCAAAACATTTTGGGGCGACATTAATTATCGTTTGTTGTAAATTGTAGTTCTCAGAGCGGCCTGGGTGTTAACTAATGAAGTCAGGTAGATCCAATGGTTTCGTGTCGCCGCGGTATATAAAGGCACCGAGGCCCTTATATTTCATAACGTATCACATTTCTGTACGAAGCACTTTTAATACATGTTTTTACATCAAGCCGTTGTTCTTAAATCCGAAAAATATACAAAAATCATCTTTAAAAAAATCGCCATAACTGATACACATAGATCACTAGAAACATACAATTACATTGATCAGCTATTCTTATTATTGTAAGAATAAAAATGATATGTTTCATCATCGCTAGCATGAGAATACCTCTCAAAACCTGTTGAAACATTAACATTTACGCTGATTTTATAACAGTACACAGTGCAAACGGTACTTTGTGTGAGTGATTTTAACGATTTTTTAAAGTATATTGCATACAAAAGGTAACAACGTCTTTAATAACAAGTGCTACGAGAATCGCATGTTGAACATGTATTTGTCGATTGGATTTCTGATTACAATACATACAAATCTCCTCATTTTGAACTGTTTACTATGTTTTTGTGCGCTATATCCGGTAGATGATACAATCGGTTTATATACAGTGACACGGCCAAGCCTTGAAGCCTCGAAACATAATTTATAAACGAATTTGTTAACAAGGTGACAACATATTGAACTGCGGACTACATGTATATGCCAACGATTTTTCCACGACTATTTTCCTTAACTTAGTAAACATATTATGCAAAGTTGATTTACAATGGTTGTTACATTTATTAAATGTTAAAACAATATTTGTATTAAGAGGTCGCAAACATTGCAAATGGCGAACACTAGCTAAAATTTCAAAAATGAATTTTAGGGGAAATACTTATTGCCACCTAGATTTTAGTAAAGAAATGTATTAAGCTATGGATGTAGTAAATGTTTGCATGCTCAATTTAGTCTAATTCATGTTCTAATTACCAAGCACATACTAAAACAAAAGAAAAACCATTTGCATGAGAACTCTGAAATTCATGAACAGTATACCAAGGCAACTCATACCTGAAATATGTATATGTTGGTCTACAATGTTTAGTGCCAATTCGTCAAAATAATGTTAGGGTTTTCAAGAAATTCAAGGAAATCTTACTTCCTGGTTCAAAGTGAAAGTAGATTTCTATAGATTTCTTATGTCATCTGGTGTATGAATAAATATTAAGAAATGGCAAAGTTATCGCCAACATCAAGCTTTCGTGACTAATTCACAGTAGAAAAAGGGGCACAACTCTGTCATATGTGACCTTGATCTACAAATTCTGGCAACATCACAAACCTTGTAAAGGGTTTTAAGAAACTAGAATTTGGTATTCAGCCAAACACGTCACCTTCTTGCAAAAAAAGTTGAAATGTGGGTCTATGTTTTATCATATATGATAAAACGATGTAACAGACTTCTCGAAAGTTGAAAAAAAAGTGTCAGACATTTGGTCAGACAAGATGTGAAAATCTGTCTTACCGTAACAAATTCTGTCTGACCCAAACATGTTTTAAAGGAATTAGCAGTTCAAATTTTGCCCGACATTCGATCCGGTAACATAAGAAATCATGTCAGACCGGCCCATATTTTACAGGACAGATCCGTTGGTCTTGCAATTTTCATGAAGTCTGATGTAATTCACATTGAATTGCAATACTACAAAATTACTAATTAAATGATCAATAATTGTCTTTATTTTATATTCCGGTTATAAGCAAAATTAAGTTTCAGGTTCTAATCATTAAAAGAAGCACAAAGAAGAAAACAGATATAACTTTATTAAACAGATGACATCAAGTATTGTTTCACAAGAACAAATACTTTCCAAGTTATAAGCAATTAAGTTTAAGAACAAATACTTTCCAAGTTATAAGCAATTAAGTTTCAGGTTATTTGAAAGGGGTACAACTAAAAAAAAACATTGATCATGAGTAATCAATCGCGGTGTCACAGATGGCTCTGTTAATGCAAATGATGTATTTCAAATATGAGGTAATTAGGACATGACTGTACTTTCAATTTTATAGGCAACATAAAAAGCCATATTAAAGTCCTTTAAAGGGGCATAACTCGAAAAAATATTAAAATAAGAGTTATCATTCTTGTTGTCACACATGGATTTGTTCATAAAGATGATGAAGATGATATACTCCAATTATTTAGTAAATAGGACAAGGACTTAAAATCATAGGCAACATTAAGTTCCATATTTAAGTCATTTGAAAGGAACATGACTTAAAAAATAATAGGACAAGTACTTTTAAAGTTATATGCAACATTAAGTTTCATATAAAAGTGATTTGAAAGGGCCAGAACTAAAAACATAGTGAAACACGAAATATCCATTAAATACAATGGAAAGTTTTACAAACTAGCTTTCTACATTTTCATTCACTTCAGTACTGTGGAAGTGTCTTATCATTATTACATATATATGTATTTTATCTATACTGGCCTGTGTAGATCCAGGTAAGTCAACACATCTGCTTTCTAATCTGGATCTACATTGGCTGCTGCTTCTTGCTCAGAATTGACCCAATGAATAAAGAAGCCAACAGTATAGATTCTGATCAAATGGTACATATGTGCCAGTTAATGTGGATATATACTGTTTTCATATGGAGAACAGCCATATAACATGGATTCAAAGGTTAAGTATCAAGATAATATTTCAAACAGGTTTGACCGAGATATTTAACCCTTTCCTCCATATACAGGCCTTTATCCCATGCCGTCTGATCATGATCTTCACTGTTCGCTATTAGATTAATAAGTTAATTCTGACCAAAAAGCGGCCAGTCAGATCCTGATCAGACGGCACAGAAGTGGTTGCACATGCCTAAAAATGTGTATTTATGGAGGAAATGGTTAAAACAAGAGCATATACACCATGTACAAAGCTCCATCATACTGGTTTCATCTAGCAAACATGTATCTCTTTCCTAAAGAGTTTCAGCTTGCTTTAGAACAACTGGCCAAGCTAAAGGTTTTAATAATATATTGATAGAGTGTGTAGTTGGTGAGCAGTTTCAGTTACTGCTAGGAAATCCTGGACTTTTGCATTGAAAGTACGGTATAAATAGTATACGAAAAGTTCTGTACATTCCAGTTCGAACTAGAATAGTTCATAGTTAACATGATTCTTTAAGTTGATTAGTCTTACTGGCACACACTAAATCTTTAGATAAGTAAGGATTGCACTGCTTTTTTAACAGGTGATTTCTGGAATATTCAAAGCCAATACAGTTGATAGACAATTTGAAACACAGATTTTTTTATTTGTGATCTAGATCACTGATACAATTCTTTTATTGCTACACCAACTTAATGAATTATGATACGTACACATAATAATACAGAAAATTGTGAATATATGTATCGTAGTTTGCTTAAAAGATACAGTACAGCTTTACATGGCATCAAGAATTACAATGTATTATATTAAGGCAGTCAAAACTTGGTTTATGCAAACAGGATGACCTTATCAAACATTTGGAAACAAAATATTTTGAAGATATTAACTTGTGTAAATTGTGAATTATAAATAGCTTTTTGGTGAAAAAAACCCATACTCTTGCACCAATCCATGAATATAATAATTTAACAGTAAAAGGACTATAGAGTATAAATTTACTTTTAACTGATTTATTTTTAGCATAAGGCAATAATTCAGTTACTGTGTACAATTCTATTCTTATTAACTACTTGGCAATAGGAAAATAATATTAAATTACACAAACAATACACATTGTCATAGATCATGTGCAATGACTTGTATAATAAGATCATTACAATATTACATAAGTCTCAAATTCCTTTCTCATTTCATTTTTCTCAGTTTCCGTTATCGTTTTGCGAAGTTCGTCATCCATTTTCTTTTTCTCACTCGCCATTAACGTTTTAACAAAAATCCTGTTCCATTCGTTCAATCTTTCTTTTTGCTTCTACCTGTTCTAGCTGAGCTGATTAATCTATTGCCCGGCAATGTAAAACTGCAGCCCGCTCCAAGTTACTAATAAGTTCGTTATATGCTGCGTCTAACGACAAGCTGTTGTGCCTCCTAGACATCTTGGCTTTTTCACTGTAATGCGACTTAAACATATTTAACTGATGATCAAAACACAAAAGATGCTGTTGCATGTGGATTCAATTGCGTTTCGGGATACACTTCCCACAGGAATCACATCTTATCCAGCTGTGTCACATAACTGTCCAGCCAATTGCTGCGCTGTGGGTAGTCATAGGAAGACTCTGTTGGTTTTTATGCTAGCAGACACCAAGAACTGTTTCACATAATTTCTTTACGTGTTGAAGTGTACCTGCCTCATCACCTGGACAGACTTCATGGTCGCCTCAGCATTCTGCAATTATAATATTAAAAGTATTTGGAGTTTCTGTTTTATATCTATAAATTTGTATATACCAATTCCTTTTAGTACAAAAGTACTTCCATTTCAATCAGGCTTATCACAGAATCAGTTAACATAAAGCAATATGTATTTTAAAGCATAACTCAAGTGAATACCATCTAAATTTAGTGACTGTGATTATCATTCATAATATATGTAAGAAAGATATTATAAAATGCTGGAATGTATATAAAATATTTGAATTTTGTATCCCTACACAACCTTGATTGTTATCCCAATCAGGGTATTTTTTATGTCATTACATCCTATAAAATTTTATAATCTTAACTGAAAATAACAAGTTTTCATAAAAAAGTGTAATTTTTATTCAATTTACTTAAGCTATAACACTGTTCCAGTATCCCTCCCCAGTGCATCCTGGTTTTGACACAGGGATCAACTGGGACCACAACTGCAGGGAAGCTGGGAAGAACAAAACTGAATCCTGCTTAACCTGCGATTACTAAAGAGTGGCCCTGGTGGAGTTTAAAATCTTGATACAACCGGGTCACAACGCGGAACGAAAACAACACTGGCTTATTCCAGGGAGTTCTGGGACATTACCAAAGCTCTTCCGGCATGATTTGTCTCTCCACCATAAGACCAACAGGTGAAACCATAGTAAAGTGGCACGGGCTGTGGAGAAATAGAGACTCCCTGTTTGGTCAGTATGTCATAGAGGAGAGCCCGGTCTGAGATTGACATTAAAACAGACACGCAGTAGTCATCCGTGGTCCTTTCAAATACGTTTTAATAGGGTCTGGTTGATCAGAGATCAGCATTATGCATAAAAACGTTTGATTATAATCATTGAATGGAAAAAATAGATAGTTTTATAGTGCAGCACATAATATTTAATTTTTCTCTTTTACATGTTTTACCCATTTTTATACGTTTGCGAGGTAGGTCTATGTGTTTAACATCGTTATGTTCGACCCCTTCGGTAACAAAGAGTAAAAATACGCATTTCTTATGCTCAAAAATGGCAGATTTGAGGGAAAGAAAGGTAAGAAACCGTTAACGAAAAAAGGTAGACTAGTACAATTTATAACACATGATGTAAAATAAGTTTGACTTTCGCCAATGAAACGCCCGTTCACTTTTATACATGTTCTTTCATGTCCATGCAACATTTTTGGCCAGGAATTAAATAGTCTAAGATTATTTTAATAACTGAACCTTTTCCTACAAATTAAATTCACACCATTCGGTTCATAGATTTGTGCCATTTTCGTATTAACGTATTTTTCAATATACTGCTATTTATTCTCCAAAAGTTTCTTTCTTATTCTTATACAATTTAGAATATATTCAAACATGGTTTCGTAATGTTTTCACATTTTTCTCTTTATTTCATTTTTTTTATTTCATTTAGTTTTACAATCAATTGTAATTAATTTTATAAAGTTTATATATGTTTGGGTAAAACTTTCCCGAATGCTATTTTATTAAATTCAGATCGGAGCGCTTTAAGATGCAAAATCTAATAATGAATGTCTCGGGTCTCAAACAACATGCAGTGACACAATTAATTAGAATATTTAATCTCAAGTCACTTCCTTAAACAACACTTTTACCCCCAACAAGCAACGTTTTCGACCTCTTAACATCTACAACTAAACTTCAAAAGGCCTTTATCACACCTCCAGCTGGTAAAACCCAGTCTTGCTAATTAGATTACGTAACATGATCATAAAACACCAGGCCCTTTTCTTAATAAGCCTTGTTTGCATGACTTAACGGTGATTGGCTGAATACTTAAGTGAACGTTTTAAAAAGCTAAAATTTCGATGCCAGCCAATAAATAAATTTTCATAAAGGATACGTGCAGTTACATAAATAGGTAAAGATGCATTTAGTTATTAACTTAAAATCACTTAACAAAGATGATGGTTATTCCTTTAATATATGCCTGTTTCACTTTTTTTTGTTAATTTGACAATGCATTTTAACCAAAGACCTATATTATACATAGTCTCTGTTTTAACTTCAAAAGCACTTTGAAAATTTTTATCTACACTTTTAACGCTACGCTTTATATTAGCGCTTCTAAACCGGAACTACCCAATCAGCAAGGGAAGCCACTCTCAATGGGAGGTAACTCTGGATATCGGTAGGCCCCCATTTTATTATCTTGGGTCTGGAACACGTCTGACTGAACTGTTGCATATCGGGTAGTAGTTCGGCCACGAATCCGAATCGCCGGACCTGCACGAACGCGAACTGGGCAAGAACACGCCAAGGAATGCACGAATTATAAAAGCAAAACGGGCACCTTTGTCTGATATGTCCGTTCTGGATGCGTAAAACTCCGTTGGATTGAACAGACCTCGCCTGATTAATAGCGTATTTGCCGAATGAAACACAGATAAGAAACGCATTACATTTTGGTGTGTACAAACATGTACGAGTAAAATTTATCAAAATAATTTTTATTCTAACAATTTAAATATGAAATATATTTTATCACAGCGTGCTTTATCAAAATACAAATACTCCCTACAAAATATGACCTATTTGAACTACAACTAAAAACGAAAGATTACTGTGGAATCATTCTATTGTGCGGTGGTTTTATATTTTGCACTATGGTAAGTGCCCAAAATCTAACCCTAGCAAAATCAAACCATTGAAAATCTATTCTTATAAAAATAATACTACTGCGCAAGTTTTTTTTCTGAGCGCAAGTGTCATTTACGTCTTTTGTGCGAAATTTGATCACCACGAATTAAATGATACCAAAATACACCTTTTTACCAACAACATGATCATTGCTACTCATAGCACATTATAAGAAATTAACAACACATCTATTACAAAGTTTACTGTCCCCAGACACAATAACAAGAGGTTTAAACGGACCTGAACAACTCACCTGTTCATACAATAGCTCTTAACCATACTAAAAATGAATGAAAATGTTCAACAGTGTTTTTTCAGTAGCTTCATCTTTTTGGCTTATTTAAAACCATTTCCTCCATAGATTCACCTTAATTGCGAGGGCAAACAGTTTAGATCCAAATCAGCCAGCACATCCATGCCATCTGATCTGGATCAGTTCGCTTTTGATTTATTAGGTTATTTCTGACCAAAATGCGACCAGTGCAGATCCTGATCAGATGGCATGGATGTGCAGGCTGATCTGGATCTACACTGGTAACACATGCGTAAAATGTGTATATATGGAGGAAAGGGTTAACTTACCAACATAGACTAATACATCCCACTAGTTGATTTACCCTTGACCCTATATAGATACCGGGCTGAAGGTTATAAAACTGAGTTTGGAAACCAGTCTCAAATCTCAAGCATCTGATTGGCTGAAATGGAGACTGGTCACCATTTCAGCCAATCAGATGCTTGAGATTTGAGACTGGTTTCCATGCTCAGTTTTATAACGTTGGGCACTGGTTATATCACATTTATATTGTTCACTTCGTGCTTAGAAATAACCTAATGAATCAAAAGCTAACAGTGCACATCCTGATCCGATGGCATGGATGTGCCATCTGATCTGGATCAACACTGTTACCAAATGTGATAAAAATTGTATATATGTAGTGAATGATTAATTACAGCAGTAATGAAGTAAGATTACTGAATATGACTTAAATTTTAATGCTATTACTGTAAACTAATAAATATTCGCACACCGCACATTTTTGCACTTCAGCAAGGTCGAAATACTTGTAAATATTTGTGATTATTTATTTTCACATGTTTCTAATTTTGTATAATAATTTAACAACTCTGCATACATTTTCATGCAAATTAATTTTCGCACTTCAATGCCATCTGCGAATATAGCAAAAATAAATTGGACGCATTATTTATAAGTTTACAGTAAATTGCAAAATCTAATGCAATCTAAAGAAAGCTCATTATAGATTTTTCCCAAAGACTCACATTTGAAATTGGGTCATTAAGTGTTGTTATTACCTGATACCTTATATAAATGTAATTTGGTAGTTTTGACTGTTTTCTGAAATTCTAAAAAAAGTCCATGTTTGCGAACTGTTGACCGGTCAATAGTTTCGACAGTTTCCCTCGTGTGCTCTGACGTCATGACGTCATGTGGAACAGTAAAGAAACAAATTGACTCCAATGCTTATTTCTCCATAAATAAAACGTGGTAAAGTATTTTAACAAAATAAAATTTTGTCAGCAAAATGATAGTTTCCTTAAGTTTTTTGATGAAATAACAGAGAAAAACAATATGAAAACCTACTGACATACAAAATGGCAGTACGACATAGTTACAAGATTGTTAAATTAAAAAAGTTTAATTAAAAACATATTTGCAAAATTATTTTCTTGTTCCTTTTTTTATCTGTAAGTACTCTTAAAGCAGTAATTGATCAGGTAATAAAACAGTTATTTCATATTTGATTTGGGAACAGTCAAACAGTTGTCCCTCGGTGTCGGGGATAGTGTTTTGAACTGTTGCCCTCGGCCGACAGCCACGGGCAACAGTTCAAAACACTATCCCCTCCACCTCGGGCCAACATTTTGAAAAAATGAAATAACTGTATACTAGTGAATATAATTATGGAACTATTTTGTATCACAGTCAGAAAAGTATCACAGACTTACTTGACAACTAGTGGGCAATAACAAGATATCATATAAAACAACAACAACAAACAAAATCTCTATTAACAAATATAAAGACTGATGTCAAATTAGAGTCAATTTAAAGCATTAATTTATGTTTTCCAAACCCAATAAATTTAAAGAGAGATTCAGGTGAACTGGCATAAAAACACTTAAATAAACAATAAATAATAAATGAAAACAAGATAGGTGTCAAGTTAAAACCAGAATCATCAAGGCTTAATATCAGTCTAAAAACGTTAAAATGTCAAGTTTTGTTACATATCTAAAATCTTAATGCCTCTGAATAATTCTGACAAGTAATGGTTTCATTTACTATTAAAGCAGATGGATAATCGGCCATTGAACTTTCCTAAAATGAGCAAAATGCAAAAATTTGAAAGTTGTATATGCTATATATATAAACTTTATACTTTACTTTTGCCATGTAATGGTTCGATTAAAAAATTTCAGATAATTTAAGCCCACTTCATGAATCTACCATTTATCTTTTTGTTTTTAAATTTATAATGATTTTAATAAGAAAAGAAATATAACAAGCAACTGAAGCTCTGAACAAAATGTTACCAAAAAAAAATAAATAAAATGTTTCACTATAGGCAAATATTCTGTTACTGTTGTTGCCTGAACCATCTAGGTTATGCAGTCATTTCACAATCCCTAAAAGGCATTATTAAGTCATAGCCCAGTCACCACAACTGCTTTCTAATTATTTAAATATGAAATATTCACCACTGTAAACATTAAAGGTAAATTTAAAATTTATCTGGGGTCTTGGTTTTCCATATTGTCTATATACTGTCATTTTATTTGCCAATTACTTAAAAATGTCAAGTCATAATACTGTGATAGATTGAACAGAACACCTAATATGACCTTGACATTTGACATAGATCTTGCACATTTCACACTGTCTTATGGTAACAATTTGTGACAAGTAAGTTTGAAATCTAATATAATAGCACAGGTTTCATAACATACAAATAACACCCTCATTTAAATTTTTGGGGAAATAAAACTCTGCTATGGATCAGAATGAACAATATCATGTTAAATAAATGGACGTTTAATCCTTTTTTATTACTGTTTTGCAATCTTTTGGTAAATTAATACATTGTTTACCTTAAAATATATTCAAAATAAAATAAATATATGGAAAAATAAAATGTGTAATGCATAAAACCTTGTTTTAATGTTTAGTATTAATAGGGATGGATAGTGTTGTCAAGTGAGAAATTATCCAGTTGCAATATGTTGAAAATGTAACTTCAATACATCATTATATAAAATGAATTTGTGATTAAAATTCCATTTGCAGTAATACTGTAATAACTTTTTTGTGAGTTTAAGTTTAACAAGAAGCGCCGCAATGCGACGAAACCAGGTTTTCAAAGACCTAGTATAGATTTGACAGGAATTATGAAGAAAAGATGACAGTCAACACAAAATGTACAAACAGAGAAAGTTGATTCAATAGGTAAAAATAAAATATATAGCTATACATTTTTTAAGTTTAGCATTAATAGGTCACAGCTTATCAGGTAATTACATGGAAACTGAATTTCTATTTTTAGAAACAGTGACCTTTACCTTAATAACAGTCACCTGGGTAGCAATTCGAAGCTGCCTCTTGATATAAGGTACCAATACACCAAGTATTGCATCAATAGGTCAAAGTAAACTCAAGTTATTGAGCAGAAACTCAATTTCTATTTTAAGCAATGGTGACCTTGACCTTGATCACATATACCTGGGTAGCAATCCGAAGCTGCCTCTTGATATAAGGTACCAATACACAAAGTTTGGTATCAATAGGCCAAAGCAAACTAAAGTTATTGAGCGGAAACTGAATTTCTATTTTTAGCAACAATGACCTTGACCTTGACCACAGACATCTGGGTACCAATATCAAGCTCTATACCTCTTGATATAAGCTACCCACACACCGAGTTTGGTATCAATAGGCCAAAGCAAACTCAAGTTATTGAGCAGAAACTGAATGTCTATTTTAAGCAACAGTGACCTTGACCTTGACCATACACATCTGGGTAGCAATACCAAGATACCTCTTGATATTAGACACACACACACACCAAGTTTGGTATCAATAGGCCAAAGCAAACTCAAGTTATTGAGCTGAAACTGAATTTCTATTTTTAGCAACAGTGACCTTGACCACAGACATCTGGGTAGCAATCCCAAGGGACCTCTTGATATAAGCTACCCACACACCAAGTTTGGCATCAATAGGCCAAAGCATACTCAAGTTAATCGCCTGAAACCAAATTTCTATTTTTAGTAATGGTGACCTTGACCTTTGATGGATCGACCCCACAAGCAATCCCAATCAAGCTCTCCACTTTCCACCTGTTCTTACTATACACCAAGTTTCATGTCAAGACCATGAACGGAACTCAAGTTTATTGCCGGAAACCAAATTTCTATTTTTAGTAACAGTGACCTTGACCTTTGACAGATCGACCCCAAAAGCAACCCCAAGCGAGCTCACCACCTGTTCTTACTATAACACCAAGTTTCATGTCAATACCATGAACGGAACATGAGTTAATCGCTGGAAACCAAATTTCTATTTTTAGTAATGGTGACCTTGACCTTTGACGGATCGACCCCAAAAGCAATCCAAAGCGAGCTCTCCATCTGTTCTTACTATTCACCAAGTTTCATGTCAATACCATGAACCGAACTCAAGTTAATATCGGGAAACCAAAAGTTGATGCCCGCCTGCCCGTCCGCCCACCCGCCAACTTCAGCATAACAATAACCTGGTTAAAAATTAAAGAAATAAAAAGATAATGTTTTTTTCAGTTTGAGTTAAGAATTATAGAAATAAAAAAGTTTTAGTGGAACTCCAACAAATTAAAAATGTAAATTGTTGATTCCAACATGCCTGCATGCCCACCAAAGCTCATACTCCAATCTTATAACAGAGGGGTTTTTTTTGGAAAACATGGTTAAATAAGATGCTTCTATAGCTAAAGCAACTAAAAACCAAATAATATAATGTAATGCCTGCATAAAGTTTCCATGAACTAAAGATGTCATTTCGTCTGAACTGACCTTTAGACAGAACACACTAAATATATAATGAATTAAATAGGTGCACACAAAACATGATAAATAACATTTGGCATAAAACACGATTACAAAAATAAATCAATTAACAAAAATATTAAAAAAATAAGGAGATCTTAAACATTTTTGACCAGCTAAAAATATCAGCCATTATTCATAAACTGTGCCTTTTTTTGAACTAGACAGGCTTATGTAACCATATAACGTGATCAATCCGGATATTGATTTAACAGCGCTGCTAAAAAAACAACATACCATTAAGCAATATAACCCTGAATACGGATTTAAATTAACAATTTAAATGAACTGGGTTGGAGATTTTTAAACAGAGATTGGAGACCAGTCTCAAATTTCAAGCATCTGATTGGCTAAAATGGAGACAAGAATCAACTATTTTTAAACATGAAAGCAATTTTTCAAGCAGAAAGCAATCTATTTGATGGATTAAATACCTGTAATTTGAACAAAAAATGGATATCTCATATATCTAAAGTACAGTCTAGATGCTTTGATTTTTGTGAAGTCAAAAACCTTTTCAACATGGTGATTTTAGTATTTAAATTTCATGGATAATGATTTTTAAACTTTCAAAGCAATAATTATAGGTTTTGCCATCTCACCATTATTGCTTGCAGCAAATGTCAAGTTTTTATGATACAAGTGACCTAGTTCAAGTGAACTAGCTTTACATTTTCTACTTTGGTATTTTGTTAACCTACTGCTCTATTTATCAAATATTATTGCATATGCAAATAGTGTAGATCCAGATCAGCTGGCACATCTGTTTAGTCTGATCAGGACCTGCAATGTTCACTTTTTGGTCAAAAATAACCTAATAAATAAACAAGTAAACAGTGTAGATCCCAATCAGAAGATACAAATGTACTTGCTGATCAGGATCTATACTGTTCATCCACACTATAAAAATGTATATATTGAGAAAAGGTTTTAACTGATATTAGATCTGGCTCACTGAATATTAATGAATATTCTTCTTACCATTACTGCTTATATTAAATAAACAGGCAACTAAAGTAGATCCAGATAAGGCTGAATATCCATGCAGTCTGATCATGATCTACACTCCAGTTCATCAATAAAATAAGTATAATGAATCTAAAGTTGTTACTGTAGATCCAGATCAGACTACAGAGATGCTCAGGATGATCTGGATCTACACTAGCTGCACATTGATAAAAGCTGTATGCATTTTAACCCTTTCTTCCATAAATATGTGTTTTTACGCATGTGCGACCAGTGTAGATCCAGATCAGCCGGCACATTCGTGCCCTCTGATCAGGATCTGCACTGGTCGCATTTTGGTCAGAAATAACCTAAGGAATCAAATTGTGAACAGTGCAGATCCTAATCAGATGGCTCGAATGTGCCGGCTGATCTGGATCTACACTGTTAGCCCAGGCAATTAAGGTTTGTCTATGAAGGAAAGGGTTAAATAAGCTGAATGCCTCAGGTAACAATTCAGCAAAACAACTGCAAAATAGAAAGTTACCTAAACAACATTATGGTACAATTTTATTCTCTTGTTTGTATCATTTTAAAAGGGGTACATGTGCTCTAAACTTCACCAGGATCCAATGAATTTCAATCTAAATTTTTACAAAAAAAGTCATTATCTATATCAGTTTCCTAATTTTAAAATCAGCTTAATTAGATATATCAAACATACAGAAATTTGATTCTAAGCATGTAAATCTATAAACAAACTTAAATTCTTTAAATTCAATTATCTGAATTTTCTTTTCATTTTAAAGAACACATATTTTAATAATATGAAGGTATACAACAAAAATGTTAATATGACAGGATACTAAAACTTATTAACCCATAGCCCACTTTTCACAAATATGGTCAGGTTTGAAACCAGTGTAGACCCATCTCAGATCTTAGATAAAGATCTACACTGTTTGAAATAAAGTTCATGAACTCATGCAAAATAAACTAACAAGTGATTGAAATATTGAAAATTTCTTTAAAACAACTTTTTTTAACAATAACCCTTCACTCCATATATTTGGTTTTTATCACAGTGTAGATCCAGATCAGTCAGCACATCTGCGCCATTTGATCAGGATTTAAAATTTTAGCTCTTGGTCTGAAATAACCTAATGAATTAAAAAGCAAACAGTGTTGATCCAGATCAAACAGCAAAGATGTGCTGGGCGATCTGGATCTACACTGGCCACTCACACAATAAAACCTGTTTATATTGAGTAAATGGTTAAATAGAAAACAGGGCAAAACTATTTAAAATGTGAACATGACCATCTAAAACCTTTGGCTCAATCACAACTATGTCATCATATGAAATATAATACTGAAACTTTGAAGAAATATCAATAAATTTTTAAAGCAATAGCCAACATTAATTTTTTGTGACAAAATATAAGTTACAGCTCTTCAAGTAAGAACTTGATCTTCACATTTTGGCTACAATATGACCTTGTTGTCAATAGCAATTCAATATGAAAGTTTGATGAAGAAATATTGAAAAATGGCAGAGTTGTAACCAACATATGTTTTCGTGACTTAAAGTACAAAAAAGGGAAAAAATTAGTCAAATGCCTACCTGAAGAAAGATTTTTTTCTACATCATGACCCTGTTTTCAAACAAATTATAACTGAAAGTTTGAAGAAACATTAAGAAATGGCATTGTGATAGTCAGCGTTAAGTCTTCTTTGAAAGGACCACACAGAAAGGATTATGAAAAGATGATGATGATGATGATGATGATGATGATGATGGTGATAAATGAATATATGATGATGATGATGATGATAATGATGATGATGATAAATGAATATTTGTTGATGTAGGTGATGCTTTTGAGGATTAGGTGAAGAAGAAAAAGAATAAGGAGTAAAACAAGAAAAATAAGATGATGATGATGAAGACTGTGATGATGATGATGATGACAACAACTGAATATCTGTTGATGTAGTTGATGCTGTTGGTGATAAATGAAGAAGTAGAAGTTAAATAAGAAAAACAAGATGATGATGATGCTGATGCTGTTGATAGAAAAACTAATGACAAGAACAATTTAGATCAATCCGATTGTTCTGTATCTTGTTGCTTCTTCCAATTTTACTGCTGCTGCTGCTGCTGCTGTTGGTGGTGATGATGATGATGACAATGAACAATTTGCAGATGATGGAGAAAACAGGAATCATGATGACAACAATTTGGCCTAACAATTTGTCTACAATTAGCTTCTACCATCACTGTCATGTTTGCTTCCGCCGGCAGAAGCTTCTGGAGGCAATCTCTGGCCAGAACGATGCAGGTACATACGTCTGGAAATAAAAAACATAAATCTGTATTTTTATTTTTATCGTCGGAGGCAAGATTTCTAGAAAGGGGTATCATTTGGGACAGTTTTAGGGTTGATATATGATAATTTCCAACCTTCTGGCTCAAATCCTAATGAAAATTAAATATTGCTGCCCCTAAAGAGGCTTCAAGCAAGTCGTGAGAACCATCTCTGGATTCACCTCTAAAGTAAATACATGTAATGTTTATGAATCACTTGTGTATGTCATATAATCTGAAATTAAGTGCTCACCATTAACCCTTTACTCCATTATACACATAATCCACATACATGTATTCCCAGGAAGATTTAGATCAGCTGGCAAATAAGTGCATGTGATCAGGATCAGTACTGTTCTCTTTTAGATCCATTGGGTTATTTCTGACAGGATAAAGGGGTATCTGCAGATGTGCCAGATGATCTAAATCTACACTTTTCACCTATATATAACAGCCATATTAATGGAGTAAAGGGATAACAAAATGTTAAGAATGGTTAACACAGTCAGTTCGTGTTATACATACAGTGTCTGATCAGCATTTACACTGTTTGGTCTGAAATAAGCTTATGAATCAAAAAGTGAACAGTGTAAATTATGATCAGATGGAACAGATGTGCTGGCTGATCTGGATCTACACTGTCAGCCCTCGCCATAAAGACATGCATATGAAGGAAAGGGCCATACTTACAATAACTGATTGGCCTCTTGCAGTTCATTGATTTTCTTCTCTGTCTCGGCCATCCACTCTGCATACTTATCTCCCCATTGTTGTTTTAACTGTAATTACAAAAACACCATGATTTTTCCGCTTGCTGGTTTATTTTGTTAAACCCCATGGATATGGCTAATATCTATGGCCAAACAATGTATATTCATGGGTCGGTTATGCAGTTTGATCAGGATCAAGAATGTTTATTTTGATGCATTAGGTTTTTTTCTGGCCAATTAGTGAACAGTGTAGATCCTGATCAAACGACATGGATTTGCCAGTTGATCTGGATCTTCAGAGTGTGCAGATGTGATAAAAGCCATTGACTGAAATCACCAGCCCCGTAAATAAACTTGTGTTACACTATTATCATTTGAGTTCATGACTTTCAAGCAGACATGGCAAGTTTACGGCAGTTGTGTCTAGATTTCAATTTTAACCCTTTCCTCCATAAATATGCATTTTTAAGCATGTGAGACCAGTGTAGTTCCACATCTGTGCCGTCTGATCAGGATCTGCACTGGTCGCATTTTGGTCAAAAATAACATGAATCATGAATCAAAAAGCGAACAGTTTAGATCCTGATCAGACAGCACAGATGTGCCGGCTGATCTGGATCTACACTGTTCGCCCGCACAATAAATGTGTGTCTTTGGAGGAAAGGGTTAAGTATATTGTGAGACAAAAATTATTTAGTTGTTGCTAAAAAATTTTATCTGCACATTCTGCAGAGTGTGGTCAATCTTACTTAAGTCAGATCTAACAAAATGTCGACCTATAAATACAGTATAATTATTAGCAATAGCGGTTTTCCCCCATACCTATTTTCAGAACAGTCCATTCCTAACACTATCTGCAAAGGTCAAAAAATGACCTGAATATGTCATTTCAGTGTGAATGAATGCAGTTCTATATAAAATACAACAATCTTCACTAAAATATGTTTTACACAGGTTACAATATATACAATACAGCATTCATCATGTATTTTTGCAATTTTGTAGGCAACAATCTGATTGGTAGGTAAGGTTGTTGATAAAAGCAGGTTTTAGTGACTTGTCGTCAGACCCTGATAGCATAGTCATTTTCAGGAGATGATTTTAATCAGATTGGAAAAATGATAAAATTAAAGCCCTCATGTATAAAAGTGAGTCTACCATACCAGGAACATTTTTTTTACCTTCATCTGATACTGTTCCTCTTTTTCACACCATTTTGCTTCCTTCACACTCAACTCCAAATGAAGGGAGTTAACTCTATCCTTGAGATCTTTATTTTCAATCAATAATGCAGAGTTGTCTCCCTCTAAATCAGTAATCTGGGTCCTAAGTTTATGAAGCAAATCCTCATGGTTGCAGGGAGGTAATTTCTTTTGCTGCAAAATAAAAAACAAACAACAAATTGTGGTATTTTTATCACTTTACCTGCTGTGGTTCAAGTAGGTCCATTCAGAGTTAATAAGACTAGTAGGCTTTTGCAAAATTCTTGTCGCACCACAAAGGTACGTTAATGTGCCATTATCTTCAAAATGAGGGAATAAGAAAAGACACAGAGGACATTACCAAGATGATTGCATTCCTTGAAATCAACAGAAAAATGTTACATTATTCTTTTCAGGCATTCTTTGCAGCTACACTGTTCACTTCATAGATATAAATAACCTAAAGAATCCAAAAGCAAACAGCATAGATCCTGATGGCCCATGTGAAGTCTTACCCATGGATTAAAGAGCTTAACCCTTTCATCAATATACGCCTTTATGGCGTGGGAGAACAGTGTAGATCCAGATTGGCCAGCACCTTTGTGCCATCTGATCAGGATCTGCACTGTTCGCTTTTTGATTTATCAGGTTATTTCTGATGAAAAACCAAACAGTGCAGATCCTGATCAGACAGCAGAGATGTGCCGACTGATCTGGATATATACTGGTCACACATGTGTAAAAAGGATTATATATATGGAGCAAAGGGTTAAACTGAGATAACAATTGCATTCCTTAAGCCTTGACTCCATATATACGCATTTTACACATGTGCGACTATTGTAGATCCAGATCAGCTGGCACATCTGTGCCACCTGATCATGCTCCGCACAATATAGTAATTTTGGTCAGAAATAACCTAATAAATCAAAAAGCAAACAGTTTAGATCCTGATCAGATGTGCCAGCTGATCTGGATCGAAACTGTTTGCCCACACAATAAAGGTTTATCTATGGAGGAAAGGGTTAACATTCTAATTTCCAAACCTTGTCAAGGTCTTTCCGTTCTTTCTCAAGCTGCTGGTTGAGATCATCAAGTTGTTTCTGTAGATCTTTTCTTCTCTTTTCCTCTGCTTCCAAGGCCTCTGCATGCTTTCTCTGTACAAAAATAACAACGTTATATACTAGGGCCTCTACAGGGGTTCCATTTGACCCGGGAGATGGCCCTTTGTCTCTTAAAATTTCCTAAAAACCTCATTTTGACCCCTATGTTTTTTAGCTGAAGGGTCATTTTTTTCCTTAAATTAGGGGTACTCCGGCTAATAATTGGCAGATTCCCATAAAAATTGATCAAAATGACCCTTGAGATTCAGCAGCTAGTGGAACCCTGCCTCTATCCTATGTGTGTCTAGTGCAGATCAAAATCAGTCTGCAGATTTGTATAGTTGCGTGGAAATCTGGGTAGAACCACACACCTTCTGTAATAAAGCTAGCTGGATCAATTCCTCACATGAAAGATTCTTAGTCCAGGAGGCCTGAGACACACTGTAGCAGAGCCTGTGATTCTCAGCCAAGGACCATATCCACTTGGCCATGGAGGTCACCCAGATTGAGATGAAATAACCACTCAGCAGTTTACTATAACAATATTTAAACACAATCTGTTTTATCCCCAGTAACAGTTAATGCATTTGTTATATAAATCAAATAAACTATGAATTTTTAAAAACAAAAGTAAAGAAAAACCTTTAATTCTTCTATTTCTCTATTTTTTGCAGCAGACTTGTCTCGTAGTTGTTTTTCAAGCTCTGCTAGTTTTGCTTCATAATGTGGATCTCTAGAATTACAATAACAAAAAATGTTCATTTTTTATCTGATTTAACAATTTGTAAAACTCTTTCTCCATATACCTGTATATACCGATTTCATGGCATGTGTGCCCAGTATAGATCTAGATCAGCAGGCACATATGTGCCATCTGATCTGGATCTTGATGATTTTATCACATGTGCACACATGTGCCAGCTGATCTGGATCTACAATGGCAGATGTGCCAGCTAATTTGAATCTACAATGGCTGTATCTCAGTCAGAAATAGCCTAATGAATCTAAAAGCATAGATTAATCTTTAGATGGCACGGCTTTGCCGGCTGATCTGGATCTACACTATTTGTCCATATAATAACAGCAAACCCATGGAGTAAAGAGTTAACCCTTTCCTAGATATAAACACATTTTTACGCATGTGCGACCAGTGTAGATCCAGATCAGCCGGTATATCTGTGCTGTCTGATCAGGATCTGCATTGTCTCATTTCGGTCAAAAATAACCTAATGAATCAAAAAGCGAACAGTTCGCCCTAGCAATAAAGGTGTACCTATACAGGAAAGGGTTAAGTAAAGTAAAATTGCAGGTAACATGGCTAAAATATGTATAAAATACATACAATCTTGACATTGAATGCAGACTAATTCAGTTTGCCAAAGTACAAAACTGAACAAATGTATTGGTATGTATCAATGAAAAGAAGTAAATAGAATATGTGCGCTTCAACAACAACTTTACTGACACAGTTAAGACATGCTTTCTTATTATATTTAAATAATCAGTAAACGAGAAAAACACATTGATAATAAAAAGACAATCTGTTTGTTCAAGGACTAGAAATCTCAAGTGAATGTTATCCAAGAACTGATGGCCTTAATATCCTTAATGGGTTTCAATCTGTAAATCACAGTGACTTGTATATAAGCTCTGTCAGTGAAATCAAAATGTTGTCACCATAGATCATAGGTTAAAAAAAACCAGCAATTTTGCATTGTTTTTTCTCAGCTTGGTATTTTGTTCAACATAATTGACAAAAAAAATCCTTTATTCTCTCTACATATTAATGGGTTTTTTGCATGTGCTAACAGTGAAGATCCAGATCAGCCTGCACATCCATGCCAGCTGATCTGGATGTATACTGTTCGCCCGCGAAATAAAGTTGTATATGGACTAAATGGTTGAACACACCCTTTGGAGACTTACAACCAGCTAACAATATCCCCAGATCTTGGAAATCATTTGGTTAAGTAGATGGGGGAACCTTAAATTGTACATATAATATAATATTTAGTTTTATTTCTTACTCATTATACACTGAAAATCCTAAGCATATGAATTACAGAATGGTAATTCCTCTATTTGAAGTTCCTGTCTTAAATACTCAACAACACAATACCTCCGATTGTCAAGATTTTAACTCTTCACCCCTTGGAATATGGCTGTTATCCATAGGCAAGCAACGTAGATCCAGATCAGCTAGTGCATCTGTGCTGTCTGATCAGTATCTACAATGTTTGCTTTTGATTCATTAGGTTATTTCTGACCAAGAAGCAAACAGTGTAGAAAACTGATCAGACGGCATGGATGTGCTGGCTGACCTGGGTCTACACTGTTCACACATGCGATACAATGTGTATATAATATTAGGGAGCAAAGGGTTCAAAGAGAAAAAACAAATATATTCTCAAATTAACAACAATTAAACATACATGTGACTCAGAGTGCAATACAACAATGGTTACCTTAATTCCAAAACACTGCATAGAGCTATGAAAGGAAAATAGGTACAGTAAAATCTCTATCTCTCACATCTTTTAATTACAGAAAAATCTTTATCACTAAGATCTTTGAGGTACAATCTTTACGTAAAATCAAGAACATTAGTACGCCAAAAATATTAATAAATTTACAGTATGTTGAGTCTAAAGGCCTTTTTAAAAATATTTTTGGATCGTTTTGGTATTTGGACTTTCTTCTTACATTAAAAAAACTACTTTTTCCCTGTCTGTTTGCTATATCTTTGATACCTTTCAGTGCTATAAGTGATAAATGATTATACATGTGTAATAGGCAGAATGGTGATATGGAATGAGTCATCACAATTAACTGTGCCCAAGACCAGAATCCAGTCTGTAAACCTACAGCTTGTGATTGATCAGTTCACAGGCAAGAACACTCTCTTACACTATCGGCTCATTACATTCACCTCTGTTATAAGCTGGGACTACTTTCAACTACTTTTACTTTAACTCAAAGAAATAGTTCACCAATTACATTTACAATAGCTTGGGTTTCTTCGGTTTTAATGAAAGATAGCAAAGATTTTTGTCAGTTGTTTTACCTCAAGCTTTCAAATTCGTAATTATCACTGTATAAAATATGTCTGTCGAGTCTGGTCAAAAATCTTGACTTTCAGCCTTCGCAGAGATGTAAAGTGAGTGTAAGGAACGACAACTCTGCGAAGGAGATTGAGGCAAGAATTTGTATCTACCAATCAATTGCTTGGGAATGTAAGCTGGTCTCTCTATCAACTTTAATTTGAAGCCATAAACAATGAGTTGAAATGCCCAAACCTCTGCATAATGGGCTTGCTGACCCAAAAAATGATGCTTTCACACTTGGGCCCATGAACATAAAACAGGGATTGGATACCTGTCTCAAAACTATAGCTTTTGATTGGTCCAGTCAGAGACTGGTTTTAATTTTTACAAATCAAATACTTTGGATTTGAGATTGGTCCCCAGTCTCAGTTTTATCATAGTAGGCTCAACTCAGATATCTCACCTTTTAAATCCCACCTCAACAATCTCCCTCTCTCTTTTCGTAATGGTAGTGTTCTTTGCCTTTCTCAGATCATCTAGCCTACCTCTCAGGGTGGAAACTTCATGTTCAAGCTGCAAATATTCAAATATGATCCCTTTATCTATGAGAAAAGCTTTAAATCATGTGTAACCAGTGTAGATCCAGATCAGTTTGCACATCTGAGCAGTGCAATCTGAAACTATGCTGTTCACTTCTTGGTAAGAAATAATCTAAAAAATCTTTAAAAACTAACAGTGTGGATCCTAATCTCTCATGCACAGATCTGGATCTACAATGCTTGCCGATTGGGATATAAGCTGTATCTATGGTCAAAAAGATTCATTACATTCATTTAATAGATGTGGCACACTGTTCACTATTATTTACTATAAAAATTTAGATTTCATTCTGATATTCAAATATTTGATATCATAAAACTTTAACCAAATTGCAACAGCGACACATATGACTTCCTGAAAGTTGAAATAAGTGTCAGACATTTGGTCAGACAAGATGTGAAAATCTGTCTGACTGAAACAAATGCTGTCAGACTGAAACATATAAAAAAAGGAATTAGCAGTTCCAATTTTGCCTGACACTCGGTCTGATAATGTAGGAAAACACGTAGGACCTGCCCAAATTTTACCATACTGGTCTGGCAACTTTCGGGATGTCTGGACACATACAATATGCATAAGGAAGACATTTATAGCCCTATTATGTTTTATATTTTTTATTCCCTGTTGTCAGAAAACGTTCTTCCATGTTTGTATTTCTTTCATTACTAACCCATTATTCCATGGGATATATGGATGTTCAATCTGTGCCAACTGATCAAGATCTGCTCTGTTTGCTTTTGAATCAATGGGATATTTCTGACCAAAAACAACCAGTGTAGATCCTCATCAGATGGCATGAATGTTCGGCATATCTAGACTGTTTGCCCATGATAACAGCCATGGAGAAAAGGGTTAATAGATTTCTGTCAGATCTCTATCGACTATGAATGAGCTGTCTTAAATTGTTAGAAATTTTATGACAACACATTTACTTAGCAGGTTAATAGTTTATTTGTATTACCTCTTTCACTTTAAATTTGAGACTTGCGATCAATTCTTGGTTAGCCTTCTCCACATCAGCAGCCTTGGTGCCTCGAGCTGTAGTACTCATGTTAACTAAAGTATACCAGTGGGGTCTAAATGACCTATATGTTCAACATAAAACAGATAATTACAAAATAATTGAATTACTGTGCAGCAAATAAATTAATTGCCATCACTTTATGCTATGCTTCTGTTACTTATTACGTTTTAAATTTGTAATTTCCAGTCTCATAAATTAACGGTAGCATTTCTTTTGTCTCATACAAACATACAGACATAACTTAAAATGAACATTGTCTATATATTAAAATCACAGCCAAGCAAGATGAGAGTGGAAAATTTCATCCACAGGCAAGTGATGTTAATAAAGGCAAACTCAGATTTCAACCAAAAGTTATTTAGGTGCTATAATGATAATATTGGTCAAGATTTGTTGAAACCATTTGCAACTTTTTTTTAACAAAAAACTGAATATCTGAGGCTAAATAAGCAGACAGCTACTCCTGAAGTTTTATAAAATGAAATAAGTGTCGGCCTTTATAAATATCAGCATAATAGAGTGGGGCAATATAAATGTAATGCTACATGTATAAAGAATACTTATTTTACTAATTATGTTGGTACAGTGTATTTATAACATTAAGTCTGATAATATTGTGTTTCTGTCTCAAATCACAGACACATATTTAGAGGTCCTTTCCTGGCCCCATGTCAGTAGAGCTATATTGGCTAAACAAACAGAGCTACAGTGCTAAGTTAAAAAAAATATTCAGCAAATGAATGGGTGATTTGTATCACAAATGCAACTACAATCACTGAGAACTCAAAATAAATGTTTTTGACAGAAGCCCATTTCTCTATATCATAAAATCTTGTGAATAAAGATTACCCATTTATTACTCGATAATGTCCAGACTTTGCACTAGAGCTCTGTTATAGCACTACTCGACATGAAGGAAAGAACCACTAAACAGGTGACAAGATAAACATCTCTTGCAATGATCATCAAAAATCGTGTTATTGTAAATATCAGTGAATTGAAAGTAGAATCTTTCAAAAACTTATTTCTACCAATGACAACAAGAATTAAAATTGTATCTTAATATCGAATATTATTTTAATTTGGGTCGAAAAGTCTTTGGCCGAAACTGGGGACCCTTGGGGTCGAAATTTCTTGGGGTTGAAAAGTGGGACAGGCGAAGGGACAATGTCCCTTGTACTTTATTTATTGATACACCAAATGTAGTAATCCTGATAACACAAATCATATAGGATATCCATGTGGTATATACAAAACAATGATCTAAAAATGCGTCTTGTTTGTTTACCTGACATCTGACTTGACCTTTGACCTCGAGAGGAAAAGTTCAACCGTAGTTTCGAAATTAAATTAAACTAATTAGTAATGTTAACACTTCAAAACTCCTTAAAAACTCTTATCAAATAGATGGAATAAAATATAGGTTTACTGGTGGAGAAATGAAATGTTGTTTAGTTGAATTATGTTGTTTGTTTTGTTTCGAAAAGCGCCCTCAGTGGATTCGAGACATCCGTTGTTTGGCGAATTAGAATTGTCGATAGGGTAAAATATCCGTAAACATCTCCTTTGCAAAAATGGTTTGACGTTAAATGTCGACTGCATATTAATAACATAAGTTTGAACTTTATGCTAAATACCACTTTTCATAAACTTGTAAATCATGTTAAGGTATTATTTTGTAAGGAATCTGGACGATATTTTCGGTTATGATATTTTATGAAAATTAATACAGAGATAAGATATTCTTTTATTAAAAGAAAGAATGATTCTTAAAGCTTGTTTCATATGCACACATTTCCTAGTTTGTATACCATTTAATGGGCTGGACTGGCAAGTATTCAACGACAGAAACAAATTCTGTACCCCACCCACTAGGTCCATTATGACAGGCTAGAGCCTAGAGGCCCGGTTACTTAGAATTGCAGTAAATTAATTCAATTCGCTCAGTTGGTAGAGCGTCGGCACGATAGACTTTATATCAGAGGTTCTAATCTTAATCTGCTAAATTGGCATTGATGCTTTCAGGACCAATGTTTGAATGCAAAATTTTGAAATAAAAATTATCGGCAAGCAACCAGTTGTAAGCCTACATCACAACTTTAATGAACTTGTAAATCATCTTTATTCTAATGCAGTTTGAAGTTGACATCAACACACTGTCATTTGATGTGGTCCTCACTAGAAGCAGATTTGATCAGTGACATTGTTTGATAGAGCAGTTTTATATTGTCTGCCCATGTACAGACAATTATTCAGTTTCGGCATTCAATCAGTTCCGGAACATGTTCACAATCTTGAATTAAAAACCGAAAATTGGCCGGGAAATCATTGTTTGTTCTGGCTACATCACTCTAAATAAGAGAAATGCTGCAAGAACACAATGATTTCTTAACACGATTTATAACTCAAATGTGCTGGAACTGATTGAATGCTGGAACTGAATAATTGTCTGTAGTGGAAACCCCCCTCATACCCACCCTCCACCCCAATACACAGAATGTAAGTTAAGTTGATGTGAAAATGAATAGATCTTTAATTTTGCAGAATCATTAAATTGTACAAAACATAAATTTACTGAGGATAGTGTGAATAATTTATTAAATAATTCAGTTTTGTGATCGAATACAATTTTTTCTGATAAAAAGCTTTTTATTTATCTTTCAAATCTTTCGATTTATAGATCTTTCAGTCTGTAAATGTACTGATGTCAAAAACCAGTGCTTACTTTTACAGCCTGGGGAAGAGGCCCACGCCGTATAATTCTGGGGAAAATAGGGTGATTTATCCTCTTAAGGGGAATGAAAAAACCTGATGTATAGTTACTTTTTCGGGAAAACTGCAGAATTTTAAAGAAATTTTCTAAGGGGAAGACGCCCTTAAATGGCCCTTTTTAAATAGGAAAAGCCCTGTAAATCATTCAAGAGAAAGGTTTTTTCCAAAACTGGGATTTTCTTTTTATTTTGACATTTGACATGACATTGTCTCCCCATAAACTAACATAGTACGCTTTTACTTTTAACATAACCCCTCTATCTTTCTTTTTTTACATCTCTTTTAAACCCTATCCATTCTTAATCTTTATTCTTTACTAACAGTCTCCCAGCAGACGCGCAATATGTCTGGTCCCCATCAGGGGTTCGACATTACTGGAAGATAGATAGATTTGTAATTGCATTTATAAGGCCACAATGAAATTATTACATTGTATTATAAATAAAAATTGTTGTGATAAAATATATTTTATTCATTTCAGGTTTATTATGAATCAACAATAAAAATAGTTGAATAAATGAAATTTATTTTATTCATTTCAGGTTCACTACTATTCAAATTTCACCAGATATCTGTTTTCATATCGAATGTTAACCTAATACTATGTGATATTCATACAGACAAAACTCATCTTTCATAAACTTACTTGATATTCTTGGTTTTCTACCAAATTTTGGCTGTGTTGAGACAGTGATTGTGCGTATATGTTGTTGGAGTGACTACTTTTGTTGAGACTTGGAGCTGGAAGATTTGGTGTTTGATTTATTGAAAACAGAGTGCTATCTGTTTAGAACTGTTCACTTTACTGGTTAAGAAATAAACATTTTGCGGATTATTGGCTGTTAAAAGACAACTGAATACTGATGTGAAATCTGTAAATCTGTCAAATTGGTGCTAGAAATATTACAAGTTTTTGAATTGTTAAAAGGATTCACAACAATTAGAGATTTTGAAAGCAAAAGAAGAACATTCATAATTGAATCAGCATTAAGGAAAACTTGGCAACTAGACACACGGATTGGAAAGAAAGGAAACTCAGTTTCAGCTTTGGACACATTTCTTGTTGTTAAGTGTTTGTGATCATGGCTTCAGCAAAGGTTGACAACCCTGTAAATCATTCTAGTCCGGCGATGAACAATGATCTCAAGGGAGATAATGCGTAAGTTGTTGTTTACCGGTAATTTTTTTTATTGATCAGTTGTGAATGTATTCATAAATTACTGACAGTATGATCATTATTAAGAAAGGATACAAAGTATAAACTCAAAATTACCATGTTTAAAAATGGATACTTGTAAAAAAACAATTAAAACTGAATGCATAGGTTCTAAATTTTCTTAAAATATTACATGATATTTTAGGGATCAAGGATGGAAGACGAAATTAAAAGTGCCACCAAAAGATACAAGAATCAAAACTACAGTAAGTCACTTAATGGTGTTTAGGTATTGTAGCTGTAGGTAACTAGAACTGTATCCTTTATTGTACAAAATAACTAAGAAGAAAATTAAGAATTTCAGTCTTTTATCAACCCACAGATAAATGTGCAATTGCTTGAATGCAAAATTTCAGTTAAGGAGTAATTCTAAAACTGATAAGTTTATGATTTCTCAAATGCATAAAATCTTCCAATTTTAAGGGAAGTCATTAATAACTCTAAGTAAAATTTTACTCTTTAAACTTTTTGGAAACTTGTCCTTTATCAGGAAAATGCAGAATTTTTAATGACTAAAGGTACACCCATGTCAATAACTTTCACGTTAAGGTCAAATAAAACAACTTAAAAGATATTAACTCCAATTGGATATATGTTGAGTTACAAATAATTCAATCAAAATTTATGTACTTTTTTTGTTATTTTTAAAAAGAACCAGACACAAGTGTTCAGAACGCCCATCTACTATGATCTAGTTTTATTAAATTTTAGGATGTAACCAATACAAAAGGCAATGAGTTTGAAGACTTTTGCCTAAAGAGGGATTTATTGATGGGCATCTTTGAGAAGGGCTGGGAGTCACCATCCCCGATCCAGGAGGCAAGCATTCCTATAGCTCTTACAGGCAGGGATATTCTAGCTCGTGCTAAGAACGGCACGGGTAAAACAGGAGCCTATGCAATTCCTATTCTGGAAAGAGTGGATACAAATAAAGATGAAGTACAAGGTAAGTGAAACAGTCTCAGTTAGAGGTTGGGGATTTTCCCTGCCAATATTAATCACATCGACTGGGTGTTTTAGTGGAAAAGCTGCTCTTTGTCTGGCGTATGTTTTGAGCCAAGAATCCCCTTATGTCAATATTATGTGGTCTCCCCTCCACAACATGTAATAAAAATTTTTAGAAAATACAGATTTTTAACTTGAGGTTTACCAGATTGATTTTCTAGTCCTGTTGATTACAAAACTATTAACATTGATCATTATTATCAGCTTATTTGTGTCAACTGACATAGAATACAGGGCTTTTTTTTTCACTGCCAGGAAATGAAGTCCATGCCCTATAATGTTGGGGAAAATAGCGCGAGATTTTCTCGAATGGGCAATAAAAAAACCTTGTGGAAAGTCACTTTTTGGGGAAAACTGCATGATTTCAACGAAATTTTCAGAGGGGAAGGCCCCTTTAAACGGCCCCTACTAAAGAATGAAAAAAAGTCGAGAATATCAAATTTCTACATTGGTTTTAAATGTCTGTGTTGAATGATAGGTCTTTTTGTCTGATCAGGGCATTGTTTTCGGACTGAAGTGTTTGCTTGTGTTGATTACAGCAATGTGTGTTGTGCCTACGCGAGAGCTGGCATTACAGACTAGTCAAATTCTCATAGAACTTTCCAAACACATTGGGGCCAAGGTGATGGTGACCACTGGTGGAACAAATCTCAAGGATGACATTATGAGGCTTTACGAACCAGGTAAGCTTTCTAACCTTACTTTCCTTCATAGACACACCTTGTTGCATGGGCGGACAGTGTAGATCCAGATCAGCCGGCACAGATAACCGGCACATCTGTGCTGTCTGATCAGAATCTGCACTGTTCGCTTTTTGATTTGTTAGGTTATTTCTGACCAAAATGCGACCAGTGCAGATCCTGATCAGACGGCACAGATGTGCTGGCTTATCTGGATGTACACTGGTCGCACACGCTTAAAAAGGCGTTTATATGGAGGAAAGGCTAATTAGGATTATTATCCATGCAAGTAGAGTCTTTGTACCATGCACAACAGTTGACCAAGAAGACAAGTTTATTCTCTTCGCTAAATTGAAATCTTGTTTCTGTAAGCACTTTTATCAGATAGTCCATTCTTCTATTTAATTATATGCCCTAATTGCATGGGAGATTATTGTTGATCCAGATCAGATTACAATCTACACTGTTCACATTTAAGATCTGTTAGGTTATTTCAGGCAAAGTTGCAACCAGTGCAGATCCAGATCAGATGGCATAGTCATGCTGGCTGATCTGGATCTACACTGGTTGCACACACAATAAACACATATTTATGTAATAAAGGTATAGAGAACATGTTTGTTTTCAGTTCATGTGATAGTTGCCACTCCAGGTAGAATCCTAGATTTGATGAACAAGAATTTAGTCAAGATTGGTAAATGTGGTATCCTAGTTCTAGACGAAGTAAGTGCACGAAACCCAACAGGTATCCATGGTAACAAATGCTTTAGTGAATTAACAAAAATGAAAATGACTAACAGAAAAAGCTACATTCAGTAATTGCATTCTGTTCTCACTTTTAAGTAGGGATGGCACCGAATAGCAAAATTGGCATCCGAATATTCGGTTGTGAAAGAACTCAAATATTCGATAGTTATTTTGTTGATTTCCGATCTCTGCTCAAAGTATGCTGGAGTTTGCTGTATGAGTCAGTAAACTGGCACTTCCGGTTGTATAACGGCATTCCAATTATAAAGAAAGCTCAACGTTTTCATGAGGTCAAGCTAAAAAGACAAAATCTCAATTGCTTACATTTTATGTTTATGTGATGTCCGCTTGCAGATTAATAACATGAAGTTACTATTAAAGGTTAACATACCAATTATGCAAATTACCTTTATTATGACAATCATTGGATGTGGCTTATTTTTGCTTCATCCAATGATTATTGTTTTCAATTTTAATTAAAGTATGCACAGGCATTATTAATTTCGCACCTCTTGTGCAGAATTCTTTATGAAACACCGATCGGTATTGTTCTCCAGAATCGCTGATAATTGACGTTAACGGGTCACTCAAACTGCCAATGGCTGTTTATTAGGGGCAAAATATATTGACTATGACACGTCTTATAACAACACCAGGTGTTTCTGTTAATTGCACATTGAATTTAGCATGTTTAGGGGGAAAACAAAAAGTCCTTACACAAAATAATTCAAATTTATTTGATTTTCTTTATTTTTCTTTTTACAAAATTTAATATTCAAATATTAAAAAGTATTTGAATGTCCCGTCAGCATTAGAATATTCGTTGCCATCCCTACTTTTAATATTTATATCATTGTAATTAGTTTTAATTGTTTGAAGTAAAAAAAAATTGAAGATGTTGCAGAAAAAACATAATGATAAAGCCATTGCTTCTCAGTGGGTCAGGATGTGTAAATTCTGATCAGGCAGCAATGATGTGCATACTGATCCGGATGTACACTTTTGTACATGGGCCCCCAATTTAACAGCCATATCCCATTGAGTAAGGCATAAAGGATACAGGGATAGAAGCATATTATGTACAATTTTGTATCAAGTTTGCTAATACAATTAAAGCATCGGATATGACTGTTGTAAGGTACTGAATTTCCATCTTTGTTTCTTGTTTGGTATTTTGGGCATGTCTTGAATTATTGAAAATGTGTTGTTGAAAAAACAACAAACCAAGGCATAGATGTCTTGTCAAAAAACCAACATCAAACCGTACATGTGTTGTTGAAAAAACAATGAACAATGGCTTTAATGTGTTGTTGAAGAACCAATATACAAGTACAAAGACATAAATGTGTTGTTTATTTCAGGCGGACAAGTTATTATCTCAGGACTTTAAAGGAATGTTAGACAGCATCATCAGCCATCTTCCAAATGATCGACAGATTCTCCTCTATTCAGCCACCTTCCCATTATCTGTAGAACAGTTCATGGTAACTTACTATTGATACCTTTTATGTGATCAATGGTATGGAAATAATGTTGCGAGTGGTGTAAAATTTTGTTTTTACTCGTCATGTTTATTCATCCATTGTAAGAAAAAGTCACCTCTACAGGGATTGGCTTCCAATTTTAGGGATAAATTTTGGGAAAAAATTTATTCCTTGGCTCACTCAGTAGAGGGAGAAGAGTGGGGAATTTGGGAGACTAATTCGCCCAAATTCTAAGTCATTCCCTGCTCTAAGTCAAGTTTTGACATCTGCTTAATTTATGATTGTTTCATCCAGATTATGGCTGAAAAGAAAAACCAAAAGAAAAAAAACTGCTGCCATTTTCTTATTCTGAAGTTTGCAAGGGTGACACTTGATTTACTGAAAACTCGCATTGTTTAATAACTTTGACAATGGTAGAGTAGTTGTGTGAAAAAGAAATCACAAAAATTATATTTTCAGTGAAATACTAATGGTTTTATTATCCCCCCGCCAAAGGCGAGGGGGATATTAGAAATGCCCTTCGTCTGTGCCTTCGTCCGGAACAGTTTTGTCCGGAGCATAAGTCCAAAACTTCTGGAGGGATTTTATTCAAACTTCTTACACTGACAGAGCACATTGGTAGGTAGTGCAATGTGCAAGAACAATAACTCTACCTTGCCTATTTTTAGAGTTATTCCCCTTTATCATATTTACTTGATAAATTTTGTCCGGAGCATAACTGCAAAACTACTTGAGGGATTTTATTCAAATTTCATACACTGACAGAGCACATTGGTAGGAAGTGCAGTGTACAAGTGCAATTACTCTACCTTGCCTTTTTTAGAGTTATTCCTCTTTATCAGATTTACTTGATAAATTTTGTCAGGAGCATAACTCCAAAACTACTTGAGGGATTTTTTATGCCCCCGCCATGAAATGGCGACGGGCATTAAGAGTTGCTCCTGTCCGTCCGATATTCTCGTGAACGCAGCTCCTCCTACACTACTGGTCGGAATTTAATGAAACTTGACCACAATGCTTGGCCTGATATGTAGTTGTGCACGAAGGTGGGGTTTCTCTCTTACATGTTCCGTTCAGAAGTTATTGCCCTTTGATACTTCCATTTACATTAGTTTTAATAGGAGTATATCTCGTGAACGCAACTCCTCCTACACTTCTGGTCGGAATTTAATGAAACTTGACCACAATGCTTGGCCTGATATGTAGTTGTGCATGAAGGTGGGGTTTCGCTCTTACATGTTCCGTTCAGAAGTTATTGCCCTTTGATACTTCCATTTACATTAGTTTTAATAGGAGTATATCTCGTGAACGCAACTCCTCCTACACTACTGGTCGGAATTTAATGAAACTTGACCACAATGCTTGGCCTGATATGTAGTTGTGCATGAAGGTGGGGTTTCGCTCTTACATGTTCAGTTCAGAAGTTATTGCCCTTTGATACTTCCATTTACATTAGTTTTAATAGGAGTATATCTCGTGAACGCAACTCCTCCTACACTACTGGTGGGAATTTAATGAAACTTGACCACAATGCTTGGCCTTGTATGTTGTTGTGCATAAAGGTGGGGTTTTGCTCTTACATGTTCCGTTCAGAAGTTATGGCCCTTTGATAATTCCATTTACATTAGTTTTATAGGAATATATCTTGTTTCTTATATTTTGTGCATTTTGCCCATAACTTAAAAACTACTTGAGATACTGCCTTGAAACATGAAATATATTTTCACCATCAAAATCTACATCATAACCAACAAGACCCATAACCATGCTTCCAATATTTTCAAATTATGCCCCTTTTTCACTTACATTTTGTGTTAACAAAAATATACACTTTGCCCTTAACTTTGTTTGGAATGGAGGGATTTCAAAATAACTTGGCACAAATGTTCACCATAACAAGGCGGTGTGTCGTGACTGTAGGTCCAAGGTCAAGGTCACTGTTACTAAAAATAGAATTTTCTTGCAAAATCTTGTCCGCTCTGTAACTTTGTTATTTCTTATTGGATTTTTAAATAACTTGGTATAATTGTTCACCATATCAAGACGGTATGTCACATACATGCCCAAGCCTTTAGGTCCAAGGTTAAGGTCACTGTTACTAAAAATAGAATTTTCTTGTCCGGGCTGTTACTTTGTTATGAATGGAGGGATTTCAAATTAACTTGGCACAAATGTTCACCATGACAGGGCAATGTGTCACGTACCATGCCCATGCCTGTAGGTCAAAGGTCAAGGTCAGTGTTACTTAAAATAGAATTCTCTTGTCCGGGCTGTTACTTTGTTATGAATGGAGGGATTTCAAAATAACTTTGCACAAATGTTCACTATGAAAAGGCAGTGTGTCCGCACAATACCCAAGCCTGAAGGTCCAAGGTCAAGGTCACTGTTACTAAAAATATAATTTTCTTGTCCAGGCTGTAACTTCATTATAAATGGAGGGATTTCAAAATAACTTGACACAAATGTTCACCATGACAGGGCGGTGTATTGCATACCATGCCCATGCCTTTAGGTCAAGGTCACTGTTACTAAAAATAGAATTCTCTTGTCCGGGCTGTAACTTTGTTAGGAATAGATTGATTTCAAAATAACTTGACACAAATGTTCATCATGACAAGATGGTGTGTCCCATACCATGCCCATGCCTAGGTCCAAGGTCAAGGTCAGTGTTACTAAAATAGAATTTTCTTGTCAGGGTTGTAACTACATAAGGAATATAGTAATTTTAAAATAACTTGGCAGAAATGTTCACCATGTCAAGGTGGTGAGTTGTGTACCATGTCCATGCCTGTAGGTCCAAGGTCAAGGTCACTGTTACTAAAAATAGAATTTCCTTGTCCGGGCTACAACTTTGTTTTGAATGGAGGATTTTCAAAATAACTTGGCACAAATGTTCACCATGACAAGGCGGTGTGTTGCGTACATTACTCATGCCTGTAAGTCCAAGGTCAAGGTCACAGTTACTAAAACTTGAATTTACTTGTTCGGGCTATAACTTCTTTATGAATGAAGGGATTTCAAAATAACTTGGCACAAATGTTCACTATGACATTGCATTGCATTACCACCAACTTCTTCACAGAAATTTCCGTAATGAGAAGACAACAGTGCCACAAATACAAATAATTTACTTGATCATCAAGTTTATGCATATTCTTATAATTACTCGAACATCACTGTCTTTGAAATGCTATTATTCCCATCATTGCTCTTTAGTATCTGGAAACGATGCATAGCGAGGGCATCCATGTCCTACGGACACATTTCTAGTTTCAAACTTCATACACTGACAGAGCACATTGGTAGGTAGTGCAGTGTGCAAGTCCAATAAGTCTACCTTGCCTATTTTTAAGAGTTATTCCCCTTTATCAGATTTACTTGATAAATTTTGTCTGTAGCTTAACTCCAAAACTTAAAAGGATTTCCTCTCCAGGTAAATAATACGAAAGTACAACCTTCAGGTAACTTTTTTCCGGTGGGGGATTAACCATGTGTAACATGGCTCTTGTCTTTGTTAAACTTAAATGCCTGCTTTGATGATTTTATTCTTGAAATGTGCAAGTGTAATTGTTGTTAAAAATTTCGGAAATGTGCACACAACAGTTGATATTTGTTATTTTCAGAAAAAGCATTTGCATACCCCCTATGAGATTAACCTGATGGACGAGTTAACGTTGAAAGGAGTCACGCAGTACTACGCATTTGTTCAAGAGAAACAGAAAGTCCATTGTTTAAACACACTCTTCTCTAAGGTATTTGTCATTTAATTTCTATCACTGATTGAAAAAAAAAAAGATAGACCTAGTGTAGTATTCATGAAGCACTCGGGTTTTCAATACAAAAGAAGTAAACAAATAGAAATTACGAAGATAACAGCAGTATAAACATATCAAATTGATCTACTTGAAGATGGATAAAATAAGTCATAAAAAATTTTAGTTAACAGTTGTGATGGATATTGCAAAGGAAATGTATCATTGAGTAAAATTATATTATGTTTAGGTAGCTTTTTATTTCCGTTGAATTGGGAAGATATTTTCAAAAACTACTACATGATCGCCTTCCAAAAAAATTATTTTTGGTTTTATTTGTATTTACAGTTACAAATCAATCAGTCCATTATCTTCTGTAACTCGACGCAGCGTGTAGAATTATTAGCAAAGAAGATAACAGAGCTCGGCTACTCGTGCTTCTATATCCACGCCAGGATGAATCAGCAACATAGAAACCGAGTGTTCCATGACTTCAGACAGGGACTGTGTAGAAATCTTGTCTGTTCAGGTAATTTGTAACAATATTAACACTTAACTCCATGAATATGTCTTTAATCACATGGGTGACCTGTGTAGGTCCAGATCAGCCTGTACAACCATGCTGTCTTCCGGTCGAAACTGTTCGCTTCTTAGTCATGTATGACCTTATGAATTGAAAAGTGCACAGTTATATTCCTAATCAGATTCACATTGCATGCATTTGTTTGGCTGATCAGGGTCTACACAATGCCCAATGAATAAAATAAATCTGGAGACCATTCTCACATCTTGAGCATCTGATTGGATGAAATTGCAACCAGTGACTGAGAATCTACTGTTACCCATTTTAATCAGCCAAGTAAGATGGTGAATAAAGGTGAGATGGTTATGGATTTATCCTAAGACTAACTCTGAACTTTGTTTTGACAGATCTGTTTACAAGAGGTATTGACATTCAGGCTGTGAATGTTGTGATCAACTTTGACTTCCCGAAGCATGCAGAGACCTACCTGCATAGAATCGGTAGATCAGGCAGATACGGTCACCTTGGTATTGCCATAAACCTCATTACTTACGATGACAGGTAAGTGTGGCATTTTAGTAACTTGAAGCTTATAAATAGATTTTCTGATGTTCATTGAACCCCAAAATAGGTTTAGTTGTATCATGGTTTTGGAACTATAAAGAATGGGAAATGCAATAAAAGCAGCTAATATTAAGGGGATATCATTTGTCACAATATACTGTTAAAGTAGGGGGGAGTGTGGTGACCTATTTTCATAAAATTCATGTTATTTAATAATTATAAATCGTCTTATAACTTCAGATATCAATTATAGGGCATATAAATGTTACAGGTCAATCAGGAATTATAAAAAATTAGAAATATGAAACAATTTCTCTCACTGAGTGTAGCCTTATTGCCGGGAGTCCAAACTTCCAAATTATCCACCATAGTATTAAACTACAGTCACAGGAAGGTTGTCTATATCAAGGGTAACAATGTCTTAGAATTTAGTCCAATAAACTGTACTAGAACAATAGCAAAATATGTTTCTCCAAGTGACTACAAAAGGAAAATTTGACATTCATGTTTGCATTGTTTATAACTATTGTTCCAGTAAAGTTTATCGAACTAAATTCTAAGACATTGTTACCCTTGATATAGACAACCTTCCTGTGACTATAGTTTAATACTATGGTGGATAATTTGGAAGTTTGGACTCCCGGCAATAAGGCTACACTCAGTGAGAGAAATTGTTTCATATTTCTAATTTTTTATAATTCCTGATTGACCTGTAACATTTATATGCCCTATAATTGATATCTGAAGTAATAAGAAGATTTATAATTATTAAATCACATGAATTTTATGAAAATAGGTCACCACACTCCCCCCTACTTTAACAGGATATTGTGACAAATGATACCACCTTAATGTTGAAAATAAATAGGGATCTTTTATATATTCATTCAGCACTTTTAAAAATATCTGTGTCATTTTGTTTATGCAGAAGTGAATACAGGTTGTTTGTAAAGCACTGGGTCAGGTTGTCTTTAATATGGTGCAATATTGGGTATCATCTGTTTGGAGTGTTGGACTAAATATTAAGTAAAATTAGTAAATTTCACATTGAGGTTGGTGATTTGGGCAAGAAAATTGTTTGTTTCAAAACTAATTATAGCCTGGATAAATAAAATTACAACTTAAATTTCTGAGGTCGAGTATAATTTTATCAAATATAGCATGGTCGCGAAAATATATGACTTTTGCATTTTTCCGTGTTTCACTCTAAAATAAATTAAAAGAATGACTTAAAATAAATAAATCAACCAATTTTGACATATTTTACAACGTTTTATATTTTAAACATCTTTAAAATTCTTAAAAAATGTTTTCTAAAGTTAACCTCGGTCGTGGACAACACATCAACAGCAACAATGTGTCAACAAAAGAATTAGAAAATCAAACAGAAATCTCAAAACATTGATCATTTTATTATTGTTTTAGCCTTGATTATTGGCCTGATGTTTGATAGGTTTGGTTTTTCATTAAAAAAGGGTAAATGTGCATTTCCAGAATTGCCACAAACCAGAAAGAAATGCAAATTACGGTAACATTTGCAGACGTCAAAGACTGGTCTGAAACCCCACCCACCAGTCTTGATTCGTCGATTAGACATCGATTTGTGTAAACAACGGCCTTTAAGTTGTAATTTCGTAATGATGGAAATTGCCTGAGGTTACATTTGAGAGGAGGCACTTGATTACTTGGATTTTACAATAAACAGGAAGGCATAGCGCTAACTGTTTCAGGCATAGTGGGATAATTAAAGAGTAGCGGAAGTACAGTAGTTGAGATCAAAGCGTAGCGCTCCCGCTACGCTAAAATGGGCTGGGGAGAACCCTGATGTATCTCTCATTAAGCAAGTGGTTTTTTAAGGTTGCATATTCATTTTCAGATTTTCTCTACACAAGATTGAAAGCGAGCTGGGAACCGAGATCAAGCCTATTCCAAAGAATATAGACAAGGCATTGTATGTAGCCGAGTACCACACTGAACCTGATGATGATGATGATCATGTACAGAAAACAGCAAATGGTGCTGCCAAATAATGAGCGTCGATAATAAAGGAATATTCTCATTTCTAGGATAATTCATTTGGAATATATGAATATGAAGTGGAAAATTTTGGTTATTTTTCATACAAATATTAAAGAAAAATAACCTGCTAAAAAAGGAGGCATTTTGAAATGACTTCTGAATACTGCTATTTTGTCAAGGTGACCATTTTGTCACCGGTACTCTTGGAAAATGGTGAAAAATTGTAGTGCTTTAGGTTTGATTGTGAAAAAAGTATGTATGTGCTAGGAGTAAATAATTTCTAAATTAAGTTGCAGCTGTGCTCTGCAAACAAAATAATTTGTAACAGGAAGTACAACAACTCTAGTTTTAAGTGGAAAATAAGGAAATGTTTTTTACTGCAGCTTAAAGAAATGGTCACCAATTTAATGTTGTACATTCAGCAGTCGTGAGTTTGTACAAAAGATATTAAGCCTCTACTCCATGTAACTGTTTTAGTGCATGTGCAATATGTGCAAGTCCAAATCAGTCGGCACATCATTGCCGTCTGATCTGGATCTGCACTGGTCATGTGTAGGTCAGAAAAGATGAATTTAAATTTAAAAGCAGACTGTGTAGATCCTGATCAGATGGCAACAATGTGCCTGCTGATCCAGTGCCCAAGGTTATAAAACTGAGCATGGAAACCAGTCTCAAATCTCAAGCATCTGATTAGCTGAAATGGCGACCAGTTGCCATTTCAGCCAATCAGATCCTTGAGATTTGAGACTGGTTTCCAATCTCAGCTTTATAACCTTGGGACCAGATCTACCTTTCTGCAAATGTGATAAAATGCTTATATATGGAGCAAAGGGTTAATATAATTTATGTTTCAAAGTAACAGAACATTTTTTAGGGTATCAGAGTAAGTTTGTATTTTGGGATAACAAGTATAGCATTGTAGTTCTTCATTAGTTTCACTGCATACTTGATATGCATAAAGGTTTTGTACTTAAACTGGATTATCTGATTCAACCCTGAAAAACTAGGGACTTGAATGGACACGTAAATTTGTATCAGGGATATTTTCAAGATTCAAATAATAATTAAGACCACATGAGTTGTCATCAAGTAATCTCAAAGTTTATTTTATTTTTTTAAGTGGAAAAATCTCGTTTTCCATAACTTAATTAGTTTACTAACATTATTGATTTTATGATTGTTCATAACAGCAAAACTTCATTTCTTTTGTCACCAGTAAATTTTAAGATTTATTTACAGCTGACATTGTTACAGTTGTTGTAATTAATTTTGTCATAGAATTTTCTTCTTTTTTTTCAGAATTTAACTCGCCACTCTAAATCTGTATAGATATTTATTATGGAATAACTTTTTCATTTTCTCTAAGAAATATTGTAAATGAGAACCCAAACTTTGGGCTTGATTTTGTGTATTGAAGAAGTCTCTAGTTACAAACATTAACTGTTCATAATCAATTTTCTGTTAATTGATCAGGAAAAATTAGGGGAAATATGTTATAATAGTAAACAAATAGAAAGACTACAAACATTCTCAATTTAAGGACATATAAGTAGTTGATCTAAAATAAATGAACAAATAAGCAAGAAAATTGTTTTACTAGCATATATTTCTGGTAAAGCACCATTTCTCACAGTTTGTGTGATGGAAAACTAAATTATTCAGACAAGTTGAGATAGTATATGAGTTTTGTTTTTCATGAAAAAAAAAACTCTTTTATTTCAACCACACAAAAAGTAACACAGGCAATATTCCTTACTGAGCTAATAAGTTTGGATAACCCTAGATTTTGCCCTGGAAGTATAACGTCCAGCCTGTCGCATTCCTCAAGATCAAACCCTCAGCTTTGGTATGAGTGGCAGCTGTTTTTGCGTGGCCAAAATTTGGTAGAATAATTTGTTTATCTCGCTTAACATGTTCATTTAATATTGAACCAATGTGTCATGTACTTTTTCAGAAAATTTTGATGTATAAAACATTGTAATGAACATATTTTTTCCACTTCAGTGCAAGTTCTATGAAGCTGATTTGCCTTTACCATAAGATCACCATAAAATTTAATTTAAAAATTAGTCAATGAGCTGTAGAGAAAGATCCAGATCAGCAGGCACATCTATGCCATCTGATCAGGATCTAAACCATTCACTTTCATGCCCATTATGTTATTTCTGAACAGGAAGTGGACATGGTAGATCTAGATCAGATGGCATAGTTTTACTCTGATCCAGATCTAAACTGGTCACTCATGCGTAAAAGGCGTAAATATGGAGAAAAGGGTTCACACTTGGGTTCCATATGTTTGTTGATAGATACCATTTATTTTAGTCATTTACAATGTAAGATCAGGTGGAAACATGGTTAAAAGTTTTAATTTTATTAACATTTCTTTTTGTTGTGAAATCTATAAATCAATCCCTCATGTTGCCATATGAAAACACTTTTAAACCCAAGATGTGAAAATCTAACTGGAAACTTGCTTATGAGTAACCAGGAATTATGACATGCCAAACCTTTTTTTTTTGCAATGCAGTAATCTCGGTTTCATTTGGCAGTAATTCTCTACATCGTTATTTTCGGCACAGGTTGTCTTTGTTGATACATACTGAAGGTTGCATGCAAGACTGTGGTCACTTCTTCTTTACGTAGTGTAGTTAGGACAGTCTTGCATCTAACCCTCAAATTACTGTTATGACATAATGTTGGGGAGATACTGTTTGATGAAGACTGATTTTGTTATTAATCACGTTTTTGTTCGCAGGTTTTTTGGCAAAAGATTTGCCAATTTTGCCGAAGAAAACAGGAACCGGTTTATTTTGAGTATTATGGATATTTTTCATTTACATATTTAAGATGACATTTCTGGGTTTGGTTTTTTCTCAAATATTTGTTGGAAAATACACAAAGAAAGATTGGTCTAGGAAAACGAGTGATAAGGCTGTGGAATCAAAAAATACAATTATATTATTGTTCATCCATGGTGTAACATTTATTATTTATGCAGTTACATAGGGCACAACTTTAATGGCGTTTAGACACAAATAAGAAAGAACAAAGACAAGGCAGATAGAAATTGTTAATGGAGAGAAAATTTTGTGTTATTTTATTGACCTTGGTTAAGTTTGAAGGGCTTTTTTTTCACAGAAGTTTAAAAGAATGTCCATTTTGTTAGTAAGTGCCATTATTTATAAGTTAGACTCGATGAAAATTTTTCCAGCATTTCTTTGAGAGGAAATTGAACTCGGTTCACTGTATATATACTGTAAATTATTGTATTTTTGTATGAAAACAAATGCTGTTGTATATGATATATGCCAACAGTGACTGCTTGGTGAACATTACAAGGACGAATTTATCCCTATGGACAGGATATGCATATGTATGCTGATTTAGGGATATCAACAATGAAGTTTATGTTTTAAGTTCATGTGTACCGGAAGTGCAAAATAACAAATACTTCATTTTTGCCGATTTTGTGTTCAACAAGTAAAACAATAACCAGGAGGTATTTAAGTGCAAAGATGATGGTTTTCCTATTGAAGAAAAGCATTTGAAACAGTGCAGAATATCACCAAACTAGAAAGTTGTGAGTTGTATACATTGGCCAAATATAAAACCATATGGTTTAAAAACTTTGTCATCATGTGAATAACCATAACTTTTGCTTTGCAGAATAATTAAAAATTTTCGTAGACGTGTTTAAAGTGTCAAGAGATGAGTTAAGAAATATCTTGATTAACTGTTACAAATTTTCTCGCAATTATGTAATGATTATAGTGTATTTGGCAAAGTTAAATGAAATGAACTCTAGTCTAGTGTGATCTAGAACCTGGTTATACCAGATAGTGACTGGTCAGTTATTAGCCTTGAAATTAGGATACAAAATGTCTCTTTGAATTATTGAAGCAAAATTTGATCTAAATATCAGGTATTTTGACTTGGTGCATTAAAGTTTTGAAGTTCGGTTTAAAGTGTGAAATTGGAATGGATAGCTATCAGACAAAGACAGTGAAGAAAAAAAAACTATCCCTTCGGAAAGACATGAATTATCTGGGAATGTGTGCTTAGATAAGGGAATTTACAGTTAGTGCTTAAAATGCTCAAACGTCTTGGCAAAGATGGCACACATTAACAGAAGTGTGAATTTTGTGAAAGCGGATGTTAGTGAATATAAAAACAGAAGGAAAGAACCTTTTTCGGAGTAATAGAAAGAAAAAGGTTAATCAAGGATGGTTTTTGCAAAAGATATCATGTGTCACTTTTCAACTGATCTCAGTTACGTACAAATCTAAACGTGCAGTGCTATTTACGATAGGCGGAGATTTACACTAATCAGTGGAAATAACGTTAATTTTGTAGGCAAAGTGACATTAAATATGATTGAAAACAGTGGCGTACAAAATGTAAATGGCAACTTTGTGACTGATGTCAAACATTGTCTTCATTATTCTCATATTTATCAGAAAAATGTTAATTTCTTCTCAAGGTAGATAGCCTGGAACTTGCTGGTATTTGGGAAAAAAGGTATTTTGTTACATGTTGGCTTTACGCAGTTGGCAAATTCCTTATGCCACTGTGTGAAGTAATGGTGTTCTAAATTATTTTTTGGGGAAAAGTGAAAACTAATTCAAAATTAAGAGTAAATTGTTGTTAGAGAAAAGATCTCAAGTCCCAAGTTACTAGTACATAAACAAAATATTATTTGTTACCACAAAACAGGCTGGTTAAATTGAGATGAAATTACTTAGATTTATGTTCATGCTGTCACAAGAACAAGAAATTGGAGTATAGAATATGGTAGAATTACCAGAAGTGAGAAGTGATAAATAAACTATTCCAAGTAACTTGAATAATAAACATCAAAAATGAAGCTTGCACAAAAATAAGTTGTGACTATATCACAAAATATGATGAAAACCTTGTCATAAGGGAAGAGTGATGTGCCTTTGTTGGTCAAAGTGCAAGTTTTTACACTACAAGGGCCCAAGATCATAACACTTAAGATTGGCTACCAGTCTAAAATCGTAAGGATCTGATTGGCCAAAATGGAAGCTTGTCTCCATTTTAGCCAATCAGATGCTCGAGATTTCAGACTGTCTCCAGTGTTAGGTAATGATTTGGGGCAAAGGCATGTTATTGCAAAAATAGATTTATTATTTTCATAGTAAACATCTGGTTTGGTTTTGTACATTTTCGTAAACCATTTGTTCAATAATAACGAAGAGAAAAAAGCCAAAAAAATGTTATTTTGAAGAATGGATTTTGATTTCAACATTTGTTTTGGGTAACGGCAACCTCATTCTGTTGGAGGCCAAGGTCACTTGAAATATTTGTTGGACTTGTTTCCATCTTACTGGGGCTGTCATGTATTATTTTGCCGAATAGAAATTGTGTAAGTTTAAGGTTCTTAAGCGTAGAAATTTCACTTTGTCAGTAGAGAGACGAGTAACATTTAAATGCTGGACAGCCATGGATGTCTGAAATTCATGTTTTATCTGATTTTAGGTACTTGATTACTCAGAGTTATGGGTTAAAGGAAAATACATGACAGCCCTTCTTGTTATGTTACTGGTTTTTCTGAAAAGGGGTAGTTTTTCTTTGCATTCCATTTTTTTATCTAGAAAATAGGATTTAATATACTTGGGATATTGGTTCCTTGAAAAACCAGTTACATGATTATACTGAAAATGTACAAGCGAAAAGCAAACTGCAAATTCCTGGGGTACAAAAATTGTAATTTGAACTGCAAAATATTGATAGCAGGTTTGGTTTAAAATGAAATAAAACCAAAAGGAAGTAGTAGAAAAAAGATCTAGTAAAGCAATGAAGCAGCAATAATAATTAACTGTTGAAAGAATTAACTTTATTCCCTTTTCACTTAAGTTTGCGTTTTTGATGGATTTTGCAGTGAGCTGTGCTTATAAAAGAATAGGGACCATATTTGTAAAAGGGGCCAGATCAAGATCATATGTAACCTGACACATCAGTAATCCTGTTGGTAGGGATACTTGAATTATTGTCAGAAAAGACATTAAAAATAGACATGTTTTTGATGGAGAAGTTAAGGTAGGGTTTGGAATGATTCCAGGGGAGTTGTTGGGTAACAATACCTGTCAGAGGTTTGACAAGGACTGTTGCTGATAAATTGACCTAAGTTTATATACAAGGCAGTACTAGCAGATGGATCTTGTTGATTTTAAAGCAGCTTAGTTTGCAAATTACTGTGAATTCAAATTTCGAAAAGGCTGAAGGGTAATTTTATAACTATTTTAAATTATGTCCAAATAGTGTGATTTGTTCTGTCTAAAGATTTCATTTCACGGTCTTGGACATGGAAGGTTACAGGTTTAATTCTTTTACTATTCTTGAAAGCTTTCAAAATATCTTCTAATGTTTGGAATCGTTAAAGTTATATACGATGTCTTGAGCCAGAACTTGATTTTATTTAGAACAAAAATATGTCTTTTGCATCTATAGTAATTTGTAAGAATGATATGTTGGTTTGTTGTTTTTTTTTTAAATTAGAATAAAAATAACATAAATAAATGATTTGAATTTTTAATCTTCAAAGTTAAGAAATGAAAGATCAAAAAATCATTTGGTTAATCGTGTAACCTTTAATTTAAACTTTTTTGAAACGACTTCTAATAAATGGTACAGGTTTCAACATGGTAATTATTTGATGGAGCAAAAAGAAATTTCATGTACCTAAATGACTTGGCTGCTTTAAAATGGGTGTGTTGTGTAAATTTGCTAAGTGCAGTTTGGGGAGTTTAGGATGGAATGTAAGATTTTACAAGACAGAAAGAGAAAGGTTTTAGACTTGGAACAGATTGGCACAGGACCAAAGTGTCTCAGGTTACAGTTGGTGGATTGACCCTAGTGGGTGGGGCTAGTTTGCAGGGTGGATTTTTACTTTGCCACACATACATTTTGGCTATTTCTGCAACATGTGATGGTTTTATTTGGTGGGAAAGTACTGTAAAGATTATATATGACAACCAGTGATGTTGCAATTATTTCATCTTCTTCAATGACATTTCAATTATTTGTTTGTTAGAAAATATTGATAGTTTATTCTAAGATTTGAAAAAAGTGAATTCTGATGTTTTGGGATAAAACTTTTATGTAAAGATTTCCATAAAGTCTGGGATTTCATACATCCTCACCTTAAGTGCAATAACAGTATAACTCCTGTTTATTTCAATGGTACTCTTACCACTTTTGCACTAAGGTGACCGTGGTGTTGTTTAACATGTTATATATTCATATTTTGATATATTCAGATTGTCTCCAAAGTTGAAGCAAGTGGCAAGAGTAAAGGAGAAAATGGAATTCTGGGCCCAAGATCTTAAAACTGAAATTGGAAACCATGATCTGAATATTGGCTAAAATGGAGGTTTATCCCAATTTATGGGATTACACTTTTTTTGACCCAGACTTAAAGGAATTATTAATTTCATCTTATATGTATTATCTTGAAATTATGGATGGTATAATTGTACATTATAATAAAAAAATGTTCTTTGTATTTCAGTTCATGGAGAATATTTTTTGCAAACAAATACATGTTAGAAATGTCAGATGAAAAAAATAAAAAATAAAACAAGCTAATAAAATACGTTTTGATTTTTTATTAGCTCACCTGTCACGTAGTGACAAGGTGATCTTTTGTGATCGCAATTTGTCCGTCGTCCGTCCGTCCGTAAACTTTTACTTTAAACGACATCTTAAACCCCTGGGCCAAAGTTGATGAAACTTGCCACAAATGTTCCTTGCATGAAGCTCTTCCAAATTTGTTCAAAGAAATCAATTCCATGCAGAACTCTGGTTGCCATGGCAACCTAAAGGAAAAACGTTAAAAATCTTCTCTGAAACCACAAGGCCTAGAGCTTAGATATTTGGCATTTAGCACCCTCTAGTGGAACTCTACAAAGATTGTTCAAATTATTTCCCTGGGGTCAAAATTGGCCCCGCCCATGGGGTCACTTCATTTTACATAGGAAATCTTTAAAAATCTTTCTCACATTCCACAATGCGTACAGCTTAGATATTTGGTAAGTAGCATTGTCTAATGGATGTCTACTAAATTTGTTCAAATTATGTGCCCTGAGCCAAAATCGGCCACGCCCTAGGGTCTTCTTGGTTTACATATAGTTATATAGGAAAAACATGAATATCTTCTTTAAAATCACAAGGCCTAGAGCCTTAATATTTGATATACAGCATCATCTAGTGGTCCTCTACCAAAATTGTTCTAACTATCCCCCTGGGGTCAAAAATAGCCCCGCCCCAGGGGTCACTTGTTTTACATAGACTTATATAGGGAAAACTTTAAAAAAATCTTCTCTAAAACCACAAGGCCTAGAACCTTGGTATTTGGTATGTGTCATCATGTAGTGGTCCTCTAGAAAAGTTGTTCAAATTATTCTCCTGGGGTCGAAAATGGCTCCGCCCCGGGGGTCACTAGTTTTATTACATAGTGTTATATAGTAAATCTTTAAAAATCTTCTCTGAAACCGTAAGGCCTAGAGCTTAGATATTTGGTATAGAACATCATCTAGTTACATTTTCTCCACAATAGCAGCTTAATTTTTTTAAATATTTGACTTGATTTTACCAAACTTGCACACAACTCTTGCAACCATTGAGCAGTTGTTGACAGGTGAGCGACCCAGGGTCCTATGGACCCTCTTGTTTAATCTTAAAATCACCCTGTGTTGATCTTTGCTGAGATGGCAGAATAGTGAAGTGGTTAGAAGATTACTTAGTTTAACCATTTACTCCATACATACGCATTTTAACATGTGCGACCTGTGTAAATCTAGATCAGCATGCGGCAAATCTGGATCCACAATAGTCGCTTCTTGGTAAGAAATAACATAATGAATCTAAAAGCAAACAGTGTAGGTCCTGATCAGATGACACAAATCTGCCTGCTGATCTGGATCTAAACTGGTCGCCCAAGCAATAAAGTATATATATGTAGTAAACGGTTAAACATTCTTGTTGAAACAAGTTCTTTTTGTGTGGCCTCTGATAGCAGGTATACACACAGGAATTCTATTGTCCGGCGTCAGCGGCGTCCCGTAGTTCCCCAACTTTATTCACTTGATACTTTGAATATATCGTCTGCATGAACTGCCATTGGTGACACCAAGAATATTAACTCCAGTTAACACAAGTTTTTTTAAAATTAAACCCTTGACAAATGAAATTTTAACACGAAACTTTATGTTGCATATAACTTTGAAAATACTTGTCCTTTTCACATAATAATTAATCATCTGCATGAACAGTCATCGGTGACAACAAGAATGATAACTTCTGATTAACTTTCTTTGAGTAATGCTCCTTTTTATAATGCAATTTTAGGCGAGAACACCAAATTCTCGTATTCTATTAGCTTGTCTATCGGAAACAATATGGAAGCTGTCTTACTCTTCCCGGGGTCTGTTGCATGCATATGATCCATAATTTTGTAACCAGTTCTACTCCAGATACCAACTTGAAACTTTTATTTTTAAAAAGACCCTTTTTCCAATTTTATCAGTTATGCCCCTTTTATCATTTTTTTAAAAGATTGTAATCAGTTGGTTTTTTCTTGAACTTGACTCAATTGATTGATGTGCAAGTTGATACGAATGTCCAACATGGTTACCTTCATTTCCAACAAGTTCCTAAACTCTTCCATAATATTTTTTACAGTTATTGCTATTTTTCAACTAGGAATTAAGATAAATTGAGGGATTCACTCAGCCAATAAATCCACTTGTATCCTAGTTTTTGTAACAGTTCTTCATCAAACATTTCATTAAATGACACCAAAGTACCCGTGATCTACCTGATATTTGGATAACTTCGGTAATGTAGTAAATGTACAACTGGCCATGTGTTCTGGCTGCTAGATCGTAAACTAAATCTGGATACCAGTCTCATACTTCAAGCATCTGATCATCATTTCAGCCAACCGGATGCTTGAAATTTGAGATTGGTCTCCAATATGTTTTATGATCTTGTGCCCTGCTTGGAAATGACTAGTTCTTTTCATCTTTTGCCTTATTAATAGCTTTATTAATAGGGCTAATACAGAACATCATATGGCCAACAGTATGTGACCGGTGTAGATCCATCTATGCACTGATCAACACTATTTGTTCCTGATCAATTCGTTACTGTAGACCTAGATCAGACTGCGCGGACAGGTCTGATCTGGACATACAGTCCAGACTTCCTGAAAGTCGCCGGACCGTCGGACCTGTCCGGTAAAATTTGGACTGGTCGGATGTGATTTACAATCTTGTAGGACCGAGTGTCCGGCAAAAATTTGATCTGCATATTCCAGTTCGCTAAATTACAATTTTACTCGGTGTTTTGATTCGAGACTGTTCCGAGGGAAATGAGTATGAAATATTTTATGTATTCGTCATCATGACAATTCGTACCACAGAAAAAACGAAAACACCCTTAATGCTTATTTAATGTGTTTAATGTTTCAGTCAGACACAATTTGTTTCGGTCAGACAGATTCACATCTTGTCCACATGTCTGACACTTTTTTTTCAACTTTCGGGAAGTCTGCATACACTTGTAGCAAGTGTTTAAATGTCCCCACCAGTAATATGAAATATTTATGTAAAACAATGATAACTGAATAACATTAATTTGTGCTGTTTTATTGAACTGCATTTTGCCGTAAGAGATTTTTTTATAATTTTCTTTTTTTACGGACTGCTGTAGACGGCTCTTACAATAACAGATTGTGTGTTGGGGGCGGGGGTGAATTTATGGTCACTGAATATTCTATCTATTCTTGACGTTAATTAATATGCTGAATAGAATCAGGGGGTTGGACGTGTCACGGCTTCCGAAGATAGTTAAGCGAGGACAATGTTGCATTGGGATAAAAATTGGCGGTTTAGTCGGCCTTTTTTGTTAAAAAAATGCAACATTGTCCTCGCTTAACTATCTTCGGTAGCCGTGCCACGTCCTACCCCTGATTCTGTTAAGCATAATAATAAACGTCAAGTAGCATTTGAAGCAGAGGCTTACATGATGACATCACAGATGCCCTGACGTCGCGTTGGTTACAAAGCCAGTTTTGCGACAAAAGGTCTGAGATAAAGCTGCAATTATTTTTCGCAGCGATATTTCTTAAATTTTTTTTGCAATATAATACTTTCAAATTGAGAAATTCTCATTTAAAAACAAGGTATGTAATTTTTAACTGATATTAGTATAATTCAAACAATGCAATTTCTTCTTTTTTAACAATGATTCATTTTCAATGTGTGTTTTTATGCCCCCACAAAGTGGGAGGCATATAGACTTGCACTTGTCCGTCCGTCCGTCCGTACTTACGTCTGTACGTCCGTACGTACGTCCCCAAATCTTGTGGCATCAACTCCTCCTAAACTATAAGGAGGATTTCTTTCAAACTTGCACAGATGATCAAGCAGGATGTGTAAATGATCGTAAAGAAGGGATTTTTTCCTGCGACCATTTTCACCAGAGTTATGGCCCTTTGTTATTTTCACTAATTAAATCTTGTGGCATAAACTCCTCATTAACTATCGGAGAGATTTCCTTCAATTTTGCACAGATGATCAAGCAGGATGTGTAGATGATCCTAAAGAAAGGATTTTTTTCTGCTACCATTTCACCAGAGTTATGACCCTTTGTTAATTTTACTAATTAAATCTTGTGGCATCAACTCCGCATTAACTATCTGAGGAATTTCTTTCAAACTTGAACAGATGATCAAGCAGGATGTGTAGATGGTCGTAAAGAAAGGATTTTTTCCTGCGACCATTTTTAATAGAGTTATGGCCTATTGTTAATTTCACTAATTAAATCTTGTGGCATCAACTTCTCATCAACTATCTGAGGGATGTCTTTCAAATTTGCACACATGATCAAGCAGAATGTGTACATGATCGTAAAGAAAAGATTTTGTCCTACGGAGTTTTTTACCACAGTTATGGCCCTTTGTTAATTTCACTTACAAAATTTTGTGGCATCATCTCCACATTTTCGATTTGGCTGATTTCTTTCAAACTTGCACAGATGGTTAGACATGATGTGTAGATTGTTATTACATACTGTCATTCATACCAATATGGATTTCTTTCAAACTTGCACAGATGATCAAGCAGGATGTGTAAATGGTCGTTAAGAAAGGATTTTTTTCCTGCGATCATTTTTACCAGAGTTATGGCCCTTTGTTATTATAAATTATGTTGCAACAGTGGGGGCATCAGTGTCCGAGGACACATTCTAGTTTCCCGTATGCATGTAGCCCTACAGCTGAACATTTTTTTCATCTGCCACCTATTTTTGGGGAAATATTGATTAAACATCTCGATATTTAATGGCTGTCACTCGCTTTAGAATTACTGGTAAACACGATTTTATGGGGAGACGATCATTGCAAAATCGAAAACTGGCTAAAAATTTTAAATAGATTTTGGAAAAAAAAAATTCCACCTACATTCTGTAAAGAAATGCATTTATCTAAGGATGTTTTAATGTTTGCACGCCCAGATCAGTCGATATCATGTTCTTATTACCAAGGATATACTAACACAAAAGATATACCGTTTGCACGAGAATTCTGAAATTCAACAACAATATACCAAACAACTCATACCTGAAATTCGTATATGCTGATCTACAAAAGGTTGTGGCATTTCGTCAAAATAATCTAATTGTTTTCAAGAAAGTCGAGAAAGACTCTTCCTGTCTTCTTTCATTTTGCTGTTCTACTTTAAAAAAAAATCTGACTATTTTGACAGACGATAGCAACATTTTGTAGATAAGTGTTTACGATATCTGTTTTTTTTTCTAGACGTTTTAAACAACGAATCCAGAGTTACCTTATTTCCTTTTAGTGTGTATCTGTTCTTTGAAATTTTTTTTAAATAACTTGAGCATCCAAACTGAAACACAACCACAGGACACTATATTTCTTCACTTTCATTGGTCTGCCGGCGAGAACTGAGTCGAGTTTTTACAGCAAAATGATTTGCCCTTGAAATCGAAAGTAGACATGGCTGAAATCAATTTAGAATTTCTAGAAGTTGGTCTTTCCTTTCAGAATTATCTCGACAACTGTTTGTAGTTATATATATTGATCAGCTTTTGCACATCTGATTGTTGCTAATAATATATTCGGTGTTGTGAATGGATGAATATGCCTTTACCTGTAAAAGTCATGTATGTTTATATTTTGAGTTGTGTGCTGTTAATAATATACGTAACATGCTATTCAGAAAAGTGTTTGCATTGATATGGTCTAATTTTTAGCTCGACTATTCGAAGAATAGGGGAGCTATCCTACTCCCCCCGGTGTCGGCGTCGGCGTCCGTTAAACAAAAAATGCACTTTGGTCCATTACTTGAAAACTACTTATGATATCAACTCGAAACTTGGAATATATATTCACCATCAAATTCTACATCATTACCAACAAGACCCATAACTCTGCTTCCAATATTTTTCAAGTTATGCCCCTTTTTCACTTAAATTTTGCGTTAAGGAAAATATGCACTTTGGTCCATAACTTATAAACTACTTGAGATATCAACTTGAAACTTGGAATATATATTCACCATCAAATTCTACATCATTACCAACAAGACCCATAACTCTGCTGTCAATATATTTCAAGTTATGCCCCTTTTTTCTTATATTTTGTGTCAAGCAAAATATGCATTTTGCCTCTAACTTTAAAACTAATTGAGATATTGCCTTGAAACTTGAAATATATTTTCACCATCAAAATCTACATCATAACCAACAAGACCCATAACCCTTCTTCCAATATTTTTCAAATTATGCCCCTTTTTCGCTTACATTTTGTGTTAAGCAAAATATACAGTCGGCCCTTAACTTCGTTATGAATGGAGGGATTTCAAAATAACTTGGCACAAATGTTCACCATGACAAGGCGGTGTGTCGCGTACAATACCCATGCCTGTAGGTCCAAAGTCAAGGTCACTGTTACTAAAAATAGAATTTTCTTGTCCAGGCTGTAACTTTGTTATGAATGGAAGGATTTCAAAATAATTTGACACAAATGTTCACCATGACAGGGCGGTGTGTCACGTACCATGCCCATGCCTGTAGGTCAAAGGTCAAGGTCACTGTTACTAAAAATAGAATTATCTTGTCCTGGCTGTTACTTTGTTATATATGGAGGGATTTTAAAATAACTTTGCACAATTGTTCATGAAAAGGCAGTGTGTCCGCACAATACCCAAGCCTGAAGGTCCAAGGTCAAGGTCACTGTTACCAAAAATAGAATTTTCTTGTCCAGGCTGTAACTTCATTATAAATGGAGGGATTTCAAAAAAACTTGACACAAATGTTCACCATGAAAGGGCAGTGTATAGCGTATTATTCCGATCATTGCACTTGAGTGTCTGAAAATGATGCATAGCGGGGCATCCGTGTCCTATGGACACATTTCTAGTTTCACTTAAGTGCACTTCATCGATAACTTTGCAAATACTTAAGGTATCAACTTCAAACTACCATTATATTTTCATTTCAGTTCTTTTTCTGTAACATTACTGAAGTGATTGATATTTGACTAAAAGTAAATGTCTCTAATAAAAAATTACTAACAAGTTTTCTAACAAATTCAGAAATATTTCATAGTTATTACCCTATTCAGTTTTATATTTATGGTACATTTAGGAATTATTTCTGTTATTTGAAAAGAATTTCTCCCGTACCATTCACTTGTAAATATTTTTCCTGATTGCACATGAATGTATGGCCATAGTTGTTATTGTTTTAATCTTCAAATTGCATTTGTTTCAAATGATTCGAATAGTCGAGCATGCTGTCTCCTCTGACAGCTCTTGTTACTTAAGTTTGAAAAGAACTCGACTATGGTGTCAAGTCAATCAGATTATTTCATTCTATCAAAATATGCTAAACCACCGTCAAAATCGTAGTTCTACAGATCCATATTCTATGTATATAATTAAAACATATAATACGGATTTTTTTAGAACAACGATTCTTAAGGCAAGGGCGATGACGTCACAGAAGCGCTTACGTGGCCTGACACGTTAGTAACGACGTCAGTTTTGCAGCATTTCTCAGAGATATAGCAGCAAATATTTTACGCAGCGATATTTCTCAATATTTCATGCAGTTGATTATTTTCAAAAAATAAAAATCTCATTTGAAAATAAGGTATGTCATTTAATATGGTTTCATTTGTAATATTGGTTGGCTTAATCTGAAGAGTTGTTTTTTATCCGAAGTGATGCAATTCACCGTTTTTACTCTCTGCATCCATTTCACTGGCGCTTGACCAGTCGCCCCAACCCCTGCCAACCCTTACGCCTTTGTTTTTAGTAAAAATTGTATCAAGTCACTAATATTATTCCATTCTAACAAAATATTCGAAAATACACCGTCAAAATCGTAGTTTAAAAAATGTATATTCTATGTATATAATTGAATGTATACATTTTTTTAAACAGTGATCCATTTCTTTCTTTCTTTCTTTCTTTCTTTCTTTCTTTCTTTCTTTCTTTCTTTCTTTCTTTCTTTCTTTCTTTCTTTCTTTCTTTCTTTCTATTTATTTATTTTAATTACATGTATTTTGAATCAAACTTCTATGATGCATGGTCTGTGCACGCGTCCGTCACCTTGTTGAATTCGATTTAGTCCGGTATTCCATGGTTCTGTGATGCGTGATCCGTGTCCGTGTCCGCGTCCGCGTCCGCGATTTTTCACTCTCCAAAGATATCGTTGGGTATATCCATACCTCCGTGTCCGATGCACGAATACGGACGCGGAACGGACACGGAGGTATGGAATATACCCAACGATATCTTTGGTGAGTGAAAAATCGCGGACACGGATCACGCATCACGGAACCATGGAATAACGGCCTAATCCGAAAAACTTGCGGGACTTAATTATTTTACGACTATTTTAAACCACATTAATAATATTCATTGTCTCGCCATTCATAGCATCGTTTGAGATAGATCAAAATTTAGTTGTGCTTACCAGTGTAAACATTGAGTTGTGCGTAGCCCTGAGCTTTGTGGCAATGGAAGAAAATTCCATACCTGCTAATGAACAGACTCAATTAAATCGAGGCTGAGCGTTTTTTATATTTGACCCGTCCGTTAGCTTTTCAATTTCGTTTTTGATCTATTTCAGTAGCACACAGCAATGTTGTTTGTTCCATGCGGCGGCTATTAAATGTTTCTACGTACAATCAGTGTTGTTATCAACTACGTCCGTTGAAGTTTGTTGAGCACGATACTTTTAGTTGTGAATAGTACTCCTTAAATAATTTGTTTCAATATTTTGACCTGTTTTATTTAGGCGGTTTCTTGATTCAAACCCTCATTTATGTGTCGCCCTTTCGAATGAATAGGGATAAGTTTTTCCGTTCGTCGGTCCGTCCGGCCGTTACGAAAACTAAACGTTGGTTATAACTTTGCAATTTCTTAATTTTTCCTTACTAAATTTTCAAATTATTGCTAATGATAACACGGTCGTGATGATGCCAAATTGTTTAGGTCAAGATCACATTTCACGGAGTTATGCCCCTTTTTGCACTTGGATTTTGTCATGAAAACTTAACGTTGGCAACATCTTTGCCATTTCTCAATATTTCTTCATCAAACTTTAAAACTATATTGCTTATGATAACACGGTCAAAATGATGCCAAATTCTTTAGGTCTGGCTCACATTTGATGGAGTTATATGCCCCTTTTTGCACTTTGAATTCGACACGAAAACTTAACATTGGCTATAACTTTGCTAATTCTTCATCAAATTCTCAAAGTTTATTGCTTATGACAACACGGTCATGATGATCCTTAAATCTTTTGATGGTTATGCCCCTATATGTACTTGGATTTTTTTTCTGACAAAGTACCAGAGGGCGTCTCGTGTTCAACGGAACTCCCATTCTTCTGTCTTCATTTTTCAGTTGCTCAGAATTTGCTAGTGCAATAGGTTGTTGTGTCAACAAACACACATTTCTGTACTTTCAGACGTTATGGAACGAACAAACCGTTCAGATGCTGGTGATATTGAAAACAATATCACTCATACGTCATCCACAGAAAATCACGTGACTTACATAGCGCGTGGCAAGTATGCTGCTGACCAGACGTCCACTGACGATTCCGTGATGTGTAGAGGGACGTTGTCTACATTTTTCACGCCTCGCCCATATTCCAAGAGCACTTTACCCATATCCCGTGCGACCTGGAACCAACCAATTAACGACCGTTTTCTGAGACATTCTTTTGATGACTTTGCCGAATATGGAAGCCGCGGTAAGAATTTCACCTGTTTGACCCATCAAGAAACATAGTTGTTAATTACAAACACACCCGCAATATAGCCCTACTGCAGTACAGACTACAGCTCTAAAATCCCAGCCTAAATCCAGTAGTCGTAGTCCTTATCTAAAATTCCTCAATCTGATTCGTTTACATTAAGCAGTATCTGAGCGATCTGAGATCTATTGACATACTCTGTTTTTTAACATTGGAGCCAGAAGGGTTTTTTAAATGGCAAGAAAAGTGAAACATAGTTTCTTCTTTTACAATACACGCTAAAGCATCAAAAGTAAGTAAAAACTTGCGGTGTTGCATAAAGATTGAACATTTCATAATTAAATAGATCGAATGGTATTCAGTATGCTAGTTCAGACGATTTCATTTATTCTGAGAATTTATTTAGAAGTTGCAGTTGTCCCAATTATGTTCTTTTTCTGAAAGTAAATCATCGATTTGTTTATCGATCTATTTATTGTACAATCTCACTTAAAGCATAATGCCCGAAAATTTTCAGGACAAGAGTTCAGTCCATCTATGTACGAAAAACTTCCAGTAATTCCGCCCATAGGCCAAAAAGAGCCAATCAAACGTCAGGAATTCGGTACAAGAACGCCCACTGACAGTTCCACGATGTGTAGAGAGACGGTGTCTACATTTTTCTCGCCTCGGCCATACTCCGCGAGCATTTCTCCCATATCTCACGTGACCTGGAACCAACCAATAAATGACCGTTTTCTGAGTCATTCTTTTGGTGACTGTCGACCAGTCAAGCCGTGGTAAGACTTTCACCCTTTGTTGTGCTTGAAGTAAACACAGTTGCTTTAATCTATACGTACACCGGCTAGCTAGCCGTTCAGAGTATACCTGTGCCCAAGATCATAAAACTAAGTTTTGAGATCAGTCTCAAATCTCATGCATTTGATTGGCTGAAATGGCGACTGGTCGCCATTTCAGCCAATCAAATGCTTGAGATTTGAGAATGATATACAGATTTAGTTTTATGATCTTGGGCACAGTAGTCGTTCTTGATCGCATGTCTGTTTAAATTTTCAATTTGGTTATGCGTTGAATTATCAGCTCAAACTATCTGCTCTGATCTATCCGGGTAAGTTGTCAGATAATTTCAAAGAACTGGTATCCGAAGTTTATACGATTGGGAACGAAAACCAGTAACATAACTCAGTAATCTGATTCGTTGCAATTGAGCACGGTCTCAGAAATGGCCAATGAGAAGCTTGAGATCTGGGACTGGTTTACAGATTCTGTATTATAACATTTGAGATAGAATCATAAAACCGCATACCAGTTTTGACGACTTTCATTATTCTGAGAGTTTACAGGTTTGTTTAACCGAGGTTGCACTTTGCACTTGTCCTCATGATCTTTTTTCCAAAAAGTGCAATGATTGTTTTTATTTAAAAATCATTGAATTGTCGCCATATGTTGTGGCTTTAAACGTACAAGTGCTACATAGATATCTCTGTTACAACTTAGAAATGCGTAAATTATATTCACAAACAATTTACATTTAATTGTAGTGGACAATTCATTGACAAAAGAGATAAAGAATACACACGATGACCGCAAAGAGAACGAAACCTGCGTTGCTGAAGTAGAAGTCAAGGGTCATAAAGAGAACGAAACCCATGTTGCTGTGGTGATGGAATGTAGAGCTGGCGATATAGGAAATGTCTTCGATGATGAACAAAGTGCATCTGGAGGCAAGTAGTATCTTGAACATATCAGCCTTTTTGATTTGTTTCTTGACTTTAAAGTAGATACTAGTAATATGAATGTGTAGGGAAAATTTAAAGAAACAAGTCTTAATCTTTATGTTTGATCAGACTTTGACCAAAGTTCTGTGTACACCCTGAAATGCGACCACAACGCATTGATTATACGTATCCCCAATTTATTTTGAACGTTTTTTATTTACACAAAAATTACTTCGAGGCAAAGCAAAATAGCAATGCAAATATCAGCTGTAAAATTATCAGACGTGGGAGATTTATTTTAATATGTTTTCAGATTGGGAAGATATTGAAGAGCTACAAGCATATGATGAGATTCTGAAGAAGAAAAAACAGATAGATGTGTTGGTGGAGAGACAACAACTTGCACTAGAAGAACAAGACAGGTAACTATGTCAATTACATATAATTGTTTATGTTAGTATCGGCCTTGTCGTAATCTGTTGATAAAGATTATAAAGGAAATGAGGGCTAGTATTGTTGTTTTTTTACACGCCTGGAGTTTGATTTGCTACAATACTGTTAATAATTTAAATTAAATGGATAAAATTCTGATCGCCTACCTTTCCTCATCACAATAACAAGTCCCTTAACCCACACCAGACGTTGACACATTTTGTTTTCGCACACTAGTGGTAGATTTTGTGTGCGTTCCTTCTTTCGATATATGTATACGACCCAGACTTGATTGATTTCTGTTGCTTTCAAACCAAACGCACATTTAACTTTTCACGTACATATTTGCAAAACTTTTTACTTGATAATTAATTGTCACCTCTCTTAAATTGCTTACTGGAATGGGCATTAAATCAAAAAAAAATTCTGCGGAAGAATATTAGTTTTGCAACATAGATGGTATCACGTGACTGATCAACAAACATTACGGGACTATTTTCTAATGTATAACACTGTGATTATTTTTCAGAATTCTTGAATATATTATGCAGATAGGTAGAGCGGAACATGATGGAATGGAAAAAGTTACCGGAGAATTTGCTAACAAGATGAAGACTTACACACATTTCAAAGAAGAAACCACAAATAGGAGAGTGTATCATAAAGAAATTGAAATTCAAGCTGATATAGTACACGAAGAGAACGACGAACTTGCAAAAGAGATAAGTGAGCAGGTGTTTTACATCAATGAAATAGAAGAACTTCGTCATATTGGACTGAAAAGCTTGAAAGAGAAGACAAAAGAAATGAAATGTGAAGCTGAAAAGATGAAAAGAGATAATGACAGGTTTGAATCTGATATTAAAAAGATGGTCGACGAATTAAGCAATTTGAGAACGGAGTTAAATGATCGGGGTATTCCTTATGTAAGTGAAAGAAAACCAGTCCAAGTTAATCGAATAAAAACCAAAAGACGTCTTCCTTTAATAGAAAACAATTTGAAAAGTAATACTGAAAGCTTGGCTGAGTATTTAGCTACCACAGATACCACGCGGTATGAGAAAACTGGGAAGAAAGTTTTAGAAAAAGAAACATTTGCAAGTAATAAAGAAGTTATGAAGCAAGTTACTAAAGAGTCTAGTTATAGTGTCAGGCTGATTGAAGGTTCTTGTGGCGACCAGAGGGAGTTATGTTATGACAAGGAAACAGAAACGGTGCAAGATTTGAATAAATATGTAAAGTACTCTGAGGAAAAAGCACTTGAAATGCAACTTAGAATAAAAGGTTCTGGTGATGAAATCGAGTTATGTAATAACAGAAGATCAGAAAAGGTAAAAGATTTGAATAAAGATGTAGAGGACTTCGAGAAAAAAGCACATGTAATGAAACTTAGAATTGACGGTTCTGGTGATGAGATCGGGTTATATAAGGACAACGGGTCAAAAAAATTACAAGATTTGAATAAAGGTGTTGATGACTTTGAGAAAACTGCTCTTGAAATGAAATTTAGAACTGGCGCTCTGTCATCTGGTTTGGATACTTTACATAGACGAGATGGTTTCGTGGAAGAGGGAGAGAAAGATTATGACTTAAATGACACAAGAAGCTCGGAATGTTTGGAAACACCGTGCATCTTTGTTGAAATCAACTTAACTAAGAAAGATAACGCATCACAAGAACAGTACCTGGAAACGAAGGGTTTTGAAAATAATTTGATTGAAATGGACACAAGTTGCCAGGAAAAGCTAAACCCAACTAAGCAAATGTCTGACAAAAATTGCCAGGGAAAGCTAAAACCAACTAAGCAAATGTCTGACACAAATTGCCAGGGAAAGCTAAAACCAACTAAGCAAATGTCTGCACTTGAGTTAGCTTATTTGCCTAGTAAAAGAAGAGACAAGAAGATAAAAATTCCAATGCCCAAGTTTCACCCCTATGGTAGTGCTGTAAGAAACGGAAATGGGCATGTTGTTTCTAAAAAAAGCTCAAGTATTGTGGTTTTACGTGAAGACTATCTCAGAAAACTTGTGCCAGAAAGTCAAAGAAATGCATTTGAAGCTGTTGTTGGAGATTTTAGTGCAGAAAGTGATATTCTGCCACCTATCAAATACCAGTCTCCATTTGTGCATAAAACGAAACGGGGATCCTCGACTGAAATCGAGCCAAAGGCCACACCTACGAAGAAAAAGACTGGGACACTGAACAAAATAAGAAATGGCGAGATAAAATCCAAGATAAACACAGGTCGGCAAAATATTGAAAGAGGAGCTAATGGTGACAGTCAGAACTTAGAAATGGTTAATTTGCCCAAGGATGAAAATCAAAGTTTGAAGAAAAGTTTAAAAACAAAGAAGTGGGGAAAGGTCACTGAACCATTCAAACCACAGACCAGTGAGATTAATCCAAGAATTGACACTGATATCAATTCAATTACAATGACTGAAGCAAATTTAGTGCAAACGAAAGCGAAACTGTCAAACCAGAATGAATCCAAATCTGAGTCACATGTTCAGAAAGACAGAACAGATATCGGTAAACAAGTGTCACATGAGAAAGACAGAACAGATACCGGTAAACAAGTGTTACGTGAGAAAGACAGAACAGATACCGGTAAACAAGTGTCACATGAGAAAGACAGAACAGATACCGGTAAACAAGTGTTACGTGAGAAAGACAGAACAGATACCGGTAAACAAGTGCCACATGAGAAAGACAGAACAGGTACCGGTAAACAAGTGTTACGTGAGAAAGACAGAACAGATACCGGTAAACAAGTGTCACATGAGAAAGACAGAACAGATACCGGTAAACAAGTGTCACATGAGAAAGACAGAACAGATACCGGTAAACAAGTGTCACATGAGAAAGACAGAACAGTTACCGGTAAACAAGTGTCACATGCTAGGTGCAGAATTGACAGGCCTATGAAACCAACAGTATCGAGAAAAGAACCAAAACCCAAACAACTGCCATCTTTAGAAATTATTAAAAAAGAATCCGAAACCGGAAAAACAGTTTCAAATTATTGTAACAGCGAGGCACCGCTTCCAAATATTAAACCAGCAAGAAAACAAGAGAAACATAAACTAACTGGTAGGATTCTTAACACTCCTGATCAACAGGAGAGAGCCGGGTGTCCTTTACCACCGATCAGGAGATCTTCAGCTACAGGACCTGATTCAGATTACAAAGTGAACGTCTCCATCAGTACGTCGTCTTGTGGTTCGATGACCGGTTCTCCACTGTCACCTGATCAACAGGAGAGAGCCGGGTGTCCTTTACCACCGATCAGGAGATCTTCAGCTACAGGACCTGATTCAGATTACAAAGTGAATGTCTCCATCAGTACGTCGTCTTGTGGTTCGATGACCGGTTCTCCACTGTCACCTGATCAACAGGAGAGAGCCAGGTGTCCTTTACCACCGATCAGGAGATCTTCAGCTACAGGACCTGATTCAGATTACAAAGTGAATGTCTCCATCAGTACGTCGTCTTGTGGTTCGATGACCGGTTCTCCACTGTCACCTGATCAACAGGAGAGAGCCAGGTGCCCTTTACCACCGATCAGGAGATCTTCAGCTACAGGACCTGATTCAGATTACAAAGTGAATGTTTCCATCAGTACGTCATCTTGTGGTTCGATGGCCGGTTCTCCACTGTCACCTGTCTTACACAGTGTTGTTGGGAAGTTACCTTTGAAGGAATCCAATAACTTTACAGCTTCGACTTGGTTCGCTGATCGCTTAGTTCTGCCTTCTTTGTCACACAGCAAAGGACTATCACTTATTCCCACGTCCCCAACCAAGCAGAAATTGCATGCCGAGCCGGAAGTAATTCCTTTACACCGGACACCCGTAATCAATAAATCAAACGAACAGAACAGAGAAGCGGCTATGACATTATTTACCCCGACACCTCCGCAGTCCCCGCCACCAAGTAGCAGACGACAAAGTAGCAGACGATCGCGTAAGCTTAGAAACATGACAATACTCGCAAATTCACCGACCATTGATTCTGATAGAAAGTCACACTTAAGGGCTTGAACTGAAGAAAAATTGTTACACGTTTTTGTACAATATTTGTCTATTAAACAATTTAAAAATTGTATCACTTTTGTTTTTATTAGTAATGCTAGACACTCAGTATAGTTGTTACTATATTCGCATTTTGTTTACTTGCCCAATAACATGTTTAATTATGAATTCACGTGCGGTTTGCGGCAAGAAGACGGCATCAAGAAAAATGTTCCCCTCCCAAACTTGAGCACTTTTCATAAAATCTTCTCCAAACTGGATAAGGATGTTTATGGCCATACTGTTTCAGCCAAGTTTGATAGCCGTTTTAATTAACCCAGCCGCTCTAGAGTTACGGTCTTTTGTTTGTATATATTTGTACAAATCGCTCTATATTTACGTATTCGTTACCAAACTTAACCACACTATTTATGAGCATATTGTCTTGGCCCCAAAGTCTATTATCAGTCAGATCGCTTCAGTCACATCAAAGAAACAATCGTTTGATTTCAATAGTTCCACCAAACTTGCAATGTCCGCTTTCTTTACTGCAAAAGCTGTTTTCTTATATTGTCAAACTTTGTCATTAGGATTTTTGCATAATATCTCGGCACAGCTTCATAATATTCATATTGCTCTGTGAACTCTGGAGGTGAGGTGTGGCCTTTAATTGCCAATAATTAACCTCATTAGTCCTGTCGCTCTTAGACTTGGGAAGCATATATTCAGTTACCACCGATATCTCGACCTGGTCGATAACCTGCTGTATCGCGTCCTGTCGTAAGTTATCGCACTTGTATTGCCAAAACTTTACCAAATTAGCATTGTTTCTGTATTTAAGGACACAAGTGCTTAAAGGGTTTGTTAACTGTTCATTTTCCAAACGTGTTTACTGTGGATTTCAAACAGTTGGAAATTATGACCGAACACTCTTTTTACCATACTTATAGCAATGAAATAAATAACAATAAATCACAAAGTAACGAGAAAGTCAGTTAAACAGAACTGACATTCTATTAAAAATGGACGAGAACTCCGAAGTGTCTAATATTGTTTGACAGTTTTTTCTGATATGCATGTTTTACTTTTTTATACTTTGTTTTGCACTGTCTTAGTGAATAAGGTAAAAAACGTATAGTTATAGTTCTAAAGAATATTGAATCCCGGCATTTCACATCATTACTTTTAAGTAGGGATGGGAACATATACCTAAATCACTATTCGGATAACCGTCTGGTATCCGGATACTACCGGTATCTGAATAACCGAATCATTTAATCGACCACTGAATATTTTGCTCATTTAATGTTTTCAAATTAAAATGCAGTACAGCTACGCTATATCGCAATCGTTTGAATCCTCGACCAGCCTACCGGGGTTTTACGGAAACAAAATATAAGTGAAAGTACGGACCAAACGACTAAACTTAAAACTTTTAAGAGTGTGGCATTGGCACCTTGACGGCCATTGAAAATCAGAAATTAGCTTCGATATTTTTAATGTTTCCAGGTTACTTTTACAAAGTTACTTTAATTATTTTATTTAAGCTATTTTGTCGGTAACTGTGTGTTTTTCTCAAATGTTTATCCACGACCAAGTGGGAAGCATATAGAGTTGCCTTTCTTCATCCGGACATACGTCCTCCAACTTCAGTGGCATCTCCTCCTCATTTACTCTCCGGTGGATTTCTTTGAAACGTGCACATAATATGATCAAACTGGATATGTAGATTGTCGTAAAGGGACAAGTTTTCCTTGCAATCTCTTTACCGTGGTATTTAGATTGTCGTACAGGGACGAGATTTCATTGCAAATTCTTTGCCAGGATATGTAGATTGTCGTAAAGGTACGAGTTTTTCTTGCAAACTCTTTACCAGTATATTTAGATTGTCGTAAAGCGACGAGTTTTCCTTGCAAACTCTTTACCAGGATATGTAGATTGTCGAAAGGAACGGGTTTTCCTTGCAACATTTTTTCCCTGGATATGTAGATTGTTTGTAAGGGACGAGTTTTCCTTGCAAACTCTTTACCAGGATATGTAGATTGTCGTAAAGGGACGAGTTTTCCTTGCAAACTCTTTCCCAGGATATGTAGATTGTCGTAAAGGGACGAATTTTCCTTGCAACCTTTTTTCCCTGGATATGTAGATTGTCGTAAAAGGACGAGTATTCCTTGCAATCTTTTTCCTAGGGTATGTAGATTGTAAAGTGACGAGTTTTTCTTTGCAACCTTTTTCCCCCTGGATTTGTAGTGTCGTAAAGGGATGAGTTTTTCTTGCAACCTTTTTCTTCCCTGGATATGTAGATTGTCGTAAATGGACGAGTTTTCCTTGCAACCTTTATTGTCCCTAGATATATTGATTGTTGTAAAGGGAAGAGTTTTCATTGCAAACGGATATGTAGATTGATGTTAAGGAACGAGTTTTTCTTACAAACTCTCTACCAGAATGATGGCTTTTGTTAGTATAAGTTTTTTTATTCCAAATTTATGCATTTTTCTTCTCCAGGTTTTTGTACCAAATAAAAAAATATCATTTAGGTTTCGGCGATAAAATTTTTCCGGTCGCGCCGATTTTTTCGGGTCGGTCGTGGATGGGGAAACAAACAATATTTTATTTTAGGCCTTATGTTAATAATAATGTATTTAAAATATTGCATGTAATATTTGACTATATTTATAAGTTGTCAATTTTAAATCACGAAATATTCGTTACATTAAAGAACAAAACACTCACAACACACATGTGCTGTTTTTAACTTTATTGCTCTCTAGGGCCCCTAGCACTCAAAAGATGAGTAAAATCCTTATAGAGTTGGTCTATCAGAGCACCAAAAAAGAGCGGTGGAATATGACACTACACCTGTTTAAAAAAAAACAGCATCTTGTACGGAAATCAACCCAACTCGAGGCTAGACGTGAAAGCTAAACGATCGGACTTTGAATTCTAAATAGCACATAATGGATAAAAGAATCCATTTAATTTGTCGAAAATAAGTTAATTTTCGTATGTTCTAGTAAGAACTTTAGTTTTACTCTATGTTCGACCTTTGCATTTTTTATGTTTGAAAAAAAATACCATTATTGTCGATAGTAGGCAGAATGAAATGCTTTTTGGACCCTACCCAGATTAATTTGAATATATAGGTCTTTGGACACACAGGAGCATTAACTAATGGAAGCCTTGTTTGAATGATCATACAAGTGTTATTAATCTAGTGGCCCGACCTTCATTTAAGAAATGAATACTGTTTTTCTCAGTTTCATAGATTAATGAACAACCATTTAAAGGAATTTTACAAAAAAAATCCGGAACTAGATGAAAATGAAAATATGTTGAAGTGTTTTACGTTAGTGTTTGTGTGGGCTAAAAAACTTTCGATCATTGCGATATTTTTTCCTACATTAAAGACAAGATGCTTTGTCGAGATAAAGATTATTCTCGCTTTCAGCACGAATATCGCCATGCAAAACATCATCTTTCAATTTCATTCGGAAGTGATGCCAGACTGCATTCAAATTTTTGCCATTTATCCATTTATTATTTAGCAATTTATTTCTGGACAGAACAAATAATTGCTCGCTATTTAGCAACATGTGGTAAGACGAATGTATGGTAAGCATACCGATCGGTTAATATGCATGCCACCAGCCAAAAAGAAGTACATGTACTTTCTTTCAATTTGCCTTTCAGATGCTTTGCAATGTATAAAACCCGGATCACGGTAAAGCTCTTGACGAACTGAGTGATTCACATACGAACTTAGAAACCCCGTCGACGATTAATCAAACTTCTCCGCGTCAATGATTAATCGACTTACTGATTAATCAGCCCAACACTTATATTTATCTCTCCCCTGCAAATCAGTTGTGTGAAAGTATTTCTTACATTTTAGTTGAAATGTTACTTTTATCACGTTGTTTTCTACAGAACGTCTTACATTCTCCGTGGAACTTTTAAATTCGAGCACATGGCCAAATATTAATATGAATTAGGCTATGCCTAGGTACGGCAAAAGCATTTTCCAAATCAAACAACTTCTTTGATATAGTTCACTTTCCTTGAGTTCTGATTGAAGAATTCTTTTTTTCAACCTATCTTTGATCTTGACTGGACTTAGGGATCCATTTGGTACAAGTAGCATTGAACACAACATTAATTCACAATTACAAAACATAATACTTGGTGCAGTCAGCAGTGTTGGAACCAACCTGAAATAAGAATGTCATACCACCAGTCTTTATATTATATAAAATATAAATAAATAAATTGCAAAGATGCAGTTATCAGGAAAGCACCTCAATCGATTTTAAGGTAACGAATTACAAGTACACAGTCGGAATCATATGCAGAATCATTGTGGTCGAAAAATACGCAAGCCAGGAATTTTTTTCAGAGACCAATGACAACTGAACAAACCCAAGTCCAGAGGAGCGGATCGAAACAATACATGTTTTAAGCTGGACTCTGATATTGAGGAGTCTCCCAAATGTTACATTTTATTTCTTTTATTGATCATGTGTCCATCATGATCTACATATATATTCTGGAATCTTTGAACTCTTTCATTCAGCACTGTAAAATGATTGTTCCACAGTTCTGTAGTAAACATATAGTATTTTTGTTTGCTTTTGTTAATGGTGTGTATGATTGATATGTATATCGTGTCTGACTATGCATAGAAACATTGATAATTGATATTCTCTTTAACAATGTATCAGTGTTAATTTGCAAAACATCACATGCAGCTTTAATCTCACACATTGTTGCCCAGACATTTCTTAGAATCATTGAATTGTATATGGAGTGATGGAACCATTGGTTAGGCCATGAGTGACAGTAGCAATATCTTTCCACAGAACCCAGTTCTCAATTATATGGTTGCAGATCATAATCCTGTAGTGAAAGGTTTTAGAAACAACTCCATGTAGAGCCATGCTGAGACAATAAAAAAAAACAACAGTTGCCATTCCCTGAACATCAATATTTGAATACTAAACTCCATTAATAAACTTATTGTTGCAATGGCCTTTAAAGTTTGTGAAATCAAATGACTGGCCAGTGCATATATTTTTATTTTTCGTAATTTTTATGCCCCCGCCATGAAATGGCGACGGGCATTAAGAGTTGCTCCTGTCCGTCCGTCCGTCCGTCCGTCCGATATTCTTGTGAACGCAGCTCCTCCTACGCTACTGGTGGGAATTTAATGAAACTTGACCACAATGCTTGGCCTGATATGTTGTTGTGCATGAAGGTGGGGTTTCGCTCTTACATGTTCCGTTCAGAAGTTATGGCCCTTTGATACTTCCATTTACATTAGTTTTAATAGGAGTATATCTCGTGAACGCAACTCCTCCTACACTACTGGTGGGAATTTAATGAAACTTGACCACAATGCTTGGCCTGATATGTTGTTGTGCATGAAGGTGGGGTTTCGCTCTTACATGTTCCGTTCAGAAGTTATGGCCCTTTGATACTTCCATTTACATTAGTTTTAATAGGAGTATATCTCGTGAACACAACTCCTCCTACACCTCTGCTGGGAATTTGATGAAACTTTACCACAATGCTTGGCCTGATATGTTGTTGTGCATAAAGGTGGGGGTTTGCTCTTACATGTTCCGTTCAGAAGTTATGGCCCTTTGATACTTCCATTTACATTAGTTTTAATAGGAATATATCTTGTTTCTTTTATTTTGTGTTAAGCAAAATATGCATTTTGCCCATAACTTTAAAACTACTTGAGATACTGCATTGAAACTTGAAATATATTTTCACCATCAAAATCTACATCATAACCAACAAGACCAATAACCCTGCTCAAATATTTTTCAAATTATGCCCCTTTTTCACTTACATTTTGTGTTAAGAAAAATATACACTTTGCCCTTAACTTCGTTTGGAATGGAGGGATTTCAAAATAACTTGGCACAAATGTTCACCATAACAAGGCGGTTTATTGTGACAATACCCATGCCTGTAGGTCCAAGGTCAAGGTCACTGTTACTAAAAATAGAATTTTCCTGCAAAATCTTGTCCGCTCTGTAACTTTGTTATTTCTTATTGGATTTTTGAATAACTTGGTATAATTGTTCACCATATCAAGACGGTATGTCACATACATGCCCAAGCCTTTAGGTTGAAGGTCAAGGTCACTGTTAGTAAAAATAGAATTTTCTTGTCCGGGCTGTTACTTTGTTATGAATGGAGGGATTTCAAAATAACTTGGCACAAATGTTCACCATGACAGGGCGATGTGTCGCGTACCATGCCCATGCCTGTCGGTCAAAGGTCAAGGTCACTGTTACTAAAAATAGAATTCTCTTGTCCGGAATGTTACTTTGTTATGAATGGAGGGATTTCAAAATAACTTTGCACAAATGTTCACTATGACAAGGCAGTGTGTCCGCACAATACCCAAGCCTGAAGGTCCAAGGTCAAGGTCACTGTTACTAAAAATAGAATTCTCTTGTCCGGGCTGTAACTTCATTATAAATGGAGGGATTTCAAAATAACTTGACACAAATGTTCATCATAACAGGGCGGTGTATCGCATACCATGCCCATGCCTGTAGGTCGAGGTCACTGTTACTAAAAATAGAATTCTCTTGTCCGGGCTGTAACTTTGTTAGGAATAGATTGATTTCAAAATAACTTGACACAAATGTTCATCATGACAAGATGGTGTGTCCAGTACCATGCCCATGCCTGTAGGTCCAAGGTCAAGGTCACTGTTACTAAAATAGAATTTTCTTGTCAGGGTTGTAACTACGTTAGGAATAGAGTAATTTCAAAATAACTTGGCAGAAATGTTCACCATGACAAGGTGGTGAGTCGTGTACCATGTCCATGCCTGTAGGTCCAAGGTCAAGGTCACTGTTACTAAAAATAGAATTTCCTTGTCCGGGCTATAACTGTTTTGAATGGAGGGTTTTCAAAATAACTTGGCACAAATGTTCACCATGACAAGGCGGTGTGTTGCGTACATTACCCATGACTGTAAGTCCAAGGTCAGGGTCACAGTTACTGAAACTTGAATTTACTTGTTCGGGCTATAACTTCTTTATGAAGGAAGGGATTTCAAAATAACTTGGCACAAATGTTCACTATGACATTGCATTGCATTACCACCAACTTCTTCACAGACATTTCCATAATGAGAAGACAACAGTGCCACAAATACAAATAATTTACTTGATCATCAAGTTTATGCATATTCTTATAATTACTCCAACATCACTGTCTTTGAAATGCTATTATTCCCATCATTGCACTTTAGTATCTGAAAACGATGATTAGCGGGGACATCCGTGTCCTATGGACACATTTCTAGTTGAATTTGCGGAACTTAAGTCTTCATTTAATTCAAATTGATTCAGTTTTGGTGTAAAATATTGTATGTTTTGTCTGGTTGTTTAATGTAACAAAATGACATTAATATTTTGGTATGTACAAGTTTTTATAACTTGCTGAGTAACTATGCTCTGTTAATATTGAAGTGTCAATTTGTTGTACACTTTGTTCATTTATAGCATTAAAAGTGTTTTTAGTCATATGCAATAACGCTTGGATTTAATGTGTAACTATGCTCATTCAAAATGGTGCAATGTATTCTTAAAATTCTGTTAATAAAAAGAATGAATTGTTAAGTTTACATATTTGCATGTATTGAAATTTGTTATAAAATGCTAATTAAAAAATAAAATAAGCAATTTAAGTGATGGAATCGACCTGCATATTTATCCTCACATTTACATTAATAGGACGACTACAGGCCAAAGAATTACAAATGCTCTAATGCCTTAGTCTTAGAATGATCGTGGCTGAAACTCCCATGCAACAGATTTGAAATGATAGTAATTTACAGAAAAATGTGTTATTTTCATGAAATAAAATATTTTCAATTAACTGTACACTGCAGTAGATATTTTACCCACAAAAAATTGGTATACCACTATTTCGGTATAGCTAGAATCTAGTGTGCGGCATCGCAATGGTCTAGTGTTCAGCAGATATACACCGTTACACGGGAATCAGGTTATTAGCAAACAACGTTGTTTGTGTAGCAAAATAATCATGCCGGCGTTCTTTTTGAGAACGAAATACATTGAACCGAGGAAAACAGTTTTTTTGTGGGATAATTTAATTTCAGTAGCGTCTTGCTTATTTATGACGAACATCGAAAATGGTTAAAATTTTCATGTATGGAAGGGACCGTTTAAATATCTTTACAAAAAAAAATAACTTCTGGAAAAAATGGCCGCAAGAATAGGACACGAGTAAATATCCCTCTAACTAATCACGACAAGTTTTAGCTTTCCAAAAAGCTAGTCGGTCATAAGCACGACATTTTAACAGAAAACGGCTCTGAAGTGTAAACTTCTCTGGAAAAATTTCGTTAGAATGTTGGTATTTATTTAGAATTTCCGCCCTGTAATAAATATGCTCGCTCGCTCTTGTCAAACGGTTTTGTTTCGATTTTAATAGACGTTAAATTCATTGTATGACAGTGCTTATCATTGTGTCACCTGCAATAGCAGGTAGACACTTATGGATCCTATTGTCCGGTGGCGGCGGCGCCGTCATCGGCGGCTGCGTTGTCCGGTAGTCCATAAATTAAAATGTGAAACTTAATGATGCCTATAAGTTCGTAATTATTTGACATATTAACTTAATAATTAACAAATATCTTCTGCATGAATAAAGCCATCTCCGACAACAAAAATGATTACTCTTGTTTGTTTTTTTTTTGATATGCACCTATCAAATTACTTAAATATCGAATTTAATGTTGCCTATAACTTTGAAAGTTCTTGTCCTATTAACTCAATACTTGAAATATATCCTCATTTGCATAAACAAATTCATCTCTGACGACAAGATCGATAACCCTTGTTTTAATATATTTGAGTTATGCCCCTTTTAAAAGACTTTAATATAAAACATAATGTTGCCTAAAATTTTGAAAGTTCTTGTTCTATTATCTTAATTGTTTGAATACATTATCTGCATGAACAAAGCCATCAGTGACAATAAGAATGATAACTCCTAGTTCGTTATTTTAAGAGTTATGTTCCTTTCAAATGGCTTTAATTTTGAACTTTATGTAGTATTTCTAATTCCCATAGGGCTCAAATTCCCAATATTCAATGTCCATTATCTTAATTCCTAACAATATATTGGTGCGAAGATCTGCATTCCATCTATTCGAAAACACACAAGGGGTTAACTTACTTGTAAGCTAATTTACTTGTAAAAAGGTAACGATCTCTAACCGAACAGACCATACTTTAAACGCGGAATCGCAAATACGGTGCCACAAATATACATCCGCTGTTCCGGCACTAGTCCACCTCTATCAAACAAGATATAGCATCGAACAAACAAGATATAGGGATGAAATTGCTTTGGTTTATTTTCCCTGACATGTAATTCCTGCAAACAAGAGGCCCTCTGATGAAGAGAAAAAGTTCTCATATATTAAACGGACTATGTGGTGCAATGCAACCTTTAAATGAAATTTCGAAGTGACAACCCTCTTCATTCAGCAAAACAAATAATACAGTACACGAGGTAGTGCTGGTAAAGTACCAGTGGACGTGTTTGTTTTACAAGCTGGCAACAAAGAATGCATTTACACGTGCCTTTTTCGTTTAAATATGTTCTATCTCGACTGCTCGAATTTATCTCCAACATAAAATTAAATGATGCATCCCAAACAAAGCCGGCAAATGTACTGATTCACTTTTTATTTCTAAAGACTGCTTGTCTGTTGAAAATCCCGCATATTCACTTGGATAATATTTGGAGAAATGATGCAAATAAACACAAAAAGTAATATTAACCGTTTGAACTTTTGGATAGAAAGCTTAAGTGAATAACAATATAAGTTTAAACTTTAGAATACTTGGAATAATTGTGTTTCATGGAATTCATTATCTTCGACCTGGTCTGTGGACTATAGCACGAACTTAATCTTGGCTATCGGCAATTTATAAACTGATCTCTTTAAAAGCTGCAAAAGCATTGCATGTCTTCTCAAGCAGATACAAGCATTTCGACTTTGATTTACCGGGGAGCAGTGCTGACTGACCAGTCCCAACTCGGCCAAGTATCCCGACTTGGCCGGTAATTTCTTATCACTCGCATGGAATAATTCCAGATTATAACCTTTACATGATTGATAAGTATGGAAATTCTGCAAGCTTCGTTTATATGCATTACCGGTGGCGTCGATATATAAACGCAAATAAGACAAGTACTGTTTCGCCATTGGTAAAAATTTGTCTAAAAAGGCAAACTTGCAAAAATAAATGTTTGTTTTTTTATCTCCTGTTTCTGTTGGAATTGTTTCGTCGGCTTGTAAATGAAGCTCAACATCTTTATACTTTAAATATTTGATCTTTTTCCCCTGTTTAAACGAGTTACATAGTGTTGTTATTTGTGAATAATTAGATCGTCTATTACTGAGATTTACATGAACGTGCCCATGAATGAAATCAAAATTGAGCTCAAAGTGCAAAACATACCTGCGAAATTTCCTAACCCTAATGTCTGACCCACATACACACACTATGTCACTGATCTTGTTCGGTCTGAAGTCAATGCTAAAACAGTAGCATTTTTTACAAGTACAGTAAATTAGACAACACAAGCGATCGTCACAACATTTTTATGTAAATGACGATCGTTTAGAATAAACTATAAGACCACCACATTTTGAAGAAATTTTCTGGCTGAGAAGGAATACTTGTGAAACACCTTTAAAACAGTTACATGCTAACATTTTGGTCATAGAATTAATTATAAACAAATACGTTTTCTTTGTAACAGATTCAGAGTAAATCGTCTTTACAATAACAAAACAATCAATGTGATCAGCACAAAGTTCAGGTGAAATTAATAAATGCATCCAACATACGGATTCATTTCTTTCCGTCTTCTAACGGTCACTGACCTGATTTGACCTGATTTTGCGGACCTAACTATGTAAATAAGCATCGATTGTCTGATTAAGGTACAAATACGCATCGACTGTGGAAAGTTCTGTGGTAACGCTTTGACCTAGAAGGCATCCAGTTTAACGATACTAAAAGAACTGCATTATTACTACACGTTCTGAATAAAAGTATAAATAAAGTATACAAGAAAGATGATTATCTACATTAATGTCTTTTCCGGTAAAGGGCTTCTCTATATATCAAGCAATCAAACATCAGCCTTTACACTATCCTTTTGCATGCGTCTTAGGAACAGGTGGCATAGTCTAAATTATCCGGTCTGGACCGTGAGTCACTGTTAACCGGTGTTCAGGCTAAGAGCTCAAGTTTGGTCGATTATAATATGTCGGTCATCAGGATGACCGACAATTAGTTTTTTTTTCAATAAATTGCATTATTTTTAAATAAATAACGTGTTACCTATAAGCGGCCGTATAAAACTAAGATTCTAAGCCAGTTTTTTATTACAAGCATCTGATTGCCTTAAAAGTCTTTATTTCAGCCAATCAAATTCGTGTGATATGAGACTGGTTTCCTCTGTTAGATTTATCATTTTTTGCCCAGATGATCTTTTGAATATAGTGTTTCATTAACATCAAGTCCGAAAGCAGTATCATTTACTGCTTTGTTTGTCTGGGTAATATGTATTTGTCTATCGCAGTGCGTAAATATTTGCATAATGATTGTTTAAATGATAAATAATGGCAACCGTAATTAGAACCCAGACTCGTTTAACATGTTTGGAAATCGGACGTGCTAATGTAAGTAATTTTTCTATAATTGATTACGGATTAATAGACGATCACTATATACTGTAATCTAACACATACACAACCAGTTTATTTTCGCAACATTCGCGGATGGCACTGATACGCGAAAATTAATGGTGCGAATATGTCTGCCGGATTACGAAATTATACTTTAAAAATTTAGAAAAACGTGAATATTTCTGATCTTTCAAAAACGCGAAAATTGTGTATGCGCGAATATTGGAATATCTTGGTTAATAGTACGCTGTACATTTTTATGCCTGATATGGACTGATTTAAAAAAGCCTGCACGTATTAGTGCTAACGTGCTGTCAAAGAAAGAATTGTTGTAAAAGTTCAAGAATTTTCCAGTGATCATACTCATCAAAATGGAGATGGCGATATTAATTCAATCAATTTTGTCAAACCTTTTGCTGCTAAACCATATTTAAATTCGCTTGTCTGTCACGTGACTCTCTAATTATCGATTACGTACTGTAGTTTAATTATAATAAATGTAAATAATTTAGTCTGAATAAAAAAGTCGATATCGTTCATTGTCTGTGGCGTGGGCGGGCAGGTCCTATCGTCATGAAATTGTAAGTATAAAAAACCATAAGGGTATAAAACTGAGAATGGAAATAGCACTCAAATCTCAACTTTCCTATTGGTCAATTCTGACACCATTCTCAATTTCATCAAATCAGATTGTTGAGATCTGAATTTGATCCTCATTCGCAATTTTATAGCTCTTAAACCTGCTCTTCCACCTAAAAACTATTCCAAAGATATTTTATAAACAATCTTATTTTATTATCACTTACTCATTTAATCTGTTCTATCAATTATCTAAGGTATGTTTGATCCAAAACTAATGTTAAATTTACAAACAAATATGTGCTAACAGAAGAAAAAGGTACCTTAAAATATTGTAAGTCGTAACTAGTTTATCATCGAATTCTCTGTTATTTAATAAATTATTTCTGTATATTCTATATTTTTAACAATCGGATATTGTCGAACTCTTTCAATGTGCCATAGCGACACAATCTCACAATCTTGTGATATTTATCTCAGACTCATTCTGATCACAGATTCACACGGAATTAAGACATTTTAAGCGAATTAATAACCCCATAATCATCAATTGTCTGATCGTAGACGTCATTCCGTAATGTCTCGTAAAAGGCCGAGAATAAAGCATTTTCAACAACTACATTTATTGTACATAAATGACGCATTTATAAGCCAGAGTATAGCATACAGAGTGTAGCAGGACGCATTTAAAGTGCAGTGTAGCGTAAATGAACGACGCATTTTAAAGCCCGTGTGTAGCATACGTAAACGACGCACTTAAGGGCTTACCACACTCCTCTCCAGCACGTTCATGGATAAAAAGAAAATAATCAAAATCTCAATAACGGCTAAATGCCGTTCAGAGAAAATTTGCACAAATGAATGTGACTAATGTATCTTTATTTTGCATATGGTAAGACACGTTAGAAAAGTAAAAACTACTTCAAATTGTATTTACATAAATTCACAAAAACTAAGCAATACAAAACATAATTTTAAACTCCCACGTGAGTGTAATGATACTGACAAGAAAATGTTGTGTACTTTGTACAGAACGTTCAACTACTAACAGAAAAATCAATAACAGTCATCCGTTTACGCGACCAGGAAGCGACCAGGAAATTAAAGGTCAAACTCACTTTTACTAATATCTCATAAAGTTTAAATATGTAAGTCACGAGGACACAAGACAGGGTTGTCAGTATCATATTACTTATTTGGGCATTTAAAATGATGCTTTGTGCCGTTCAGTTTTTGTGAATTTATGTAAATAGAAGTTAAGGGAATTTTTAGATCTCGCTATTTTCGTTTACTGTTCTAATGTGTCTTACCATATGCAAAATAAAGATACATTAGTAAAACTCATTTGTGCAAAGTTTTATTGAACGGCATTTTGCAGTTATTGAGATTTTGATAATTTTCTTTTTATCCATAAACGTGATTGGGAGGAGTGTGGTAAGCCCTTAAAGTCAAAGTGCCCAGTCATTATCGTAGTCTATTAACGTTACAGGCGATGATAATCCCAATGTCGTTCAGAACCTCAGACGGCACAATCAAAATTGATTTACCAATTAAAAAAAGATGGTCCTCCGCTTACAATTTGGTGTATATACCGATCATTTGTGTTCGACGGTTGAATAAATATGCATCGAAGATAGAATCCCGTGCTATGGACTAAAACTGATGCTATGAGCTAAATACGATGCAAGGGTTCAAGCCGGTGATAGCAGCTTAAGCCGGTGCCTGGGCTGAAGGCGGTGCTAAGGTAGAGACCAATGCTTGGGGAGGAAGCAGTGCTAGGGACTTAAGCCTTTACTATTGATTAGTGCTAGGGACAAAAGCCTTTCCTATTGATTAGTGCTAGGGACTAAGGCCTTTACTATTGACTAGTGCAAGGGACTAAAGCCTTTGCTATTGATTAGTGCTAGGGACTAAGCCTTTGCTATTGATTAGTGCTAGGGACTAAAGCCTTTGCTATTGACTAGTGCTAGGGACTAAAGCCTTTACTTTGGACTAGTGCTAGGGACTAAAGCTTTTGCTATTGACTAGTGCTAGGGACTAAAGCCTTTGCTATTGATTAGTGCTAGGGACTAAAGCCTTTGCTATTGACTAGTGCTAGGGACTAAAGCCTTTACTATTGATTAGTGCTAGGGACTAAAGCCTTTGTTATTGACTAGTGCTAGGGACTAAAGCCTTTACTATTGATTAGTGCTAGGGACTAAAGCCTTTACTTTTGATGAGTGCTACGGACTAAAGCCTTTGCTATTGATTAGTGCTAGGGACTTAAGCCTTTGCTATTGATTAGTGCTAGGGACTAAGGCCTTTACTATTGACTAGTGCAAGGGACTAAAGCCTTTGCTATTGATTAGTGCTAGGGACTAAAGCCTTTCCTATTGATTAGTGCTAGGGACTTAAGCCTTTACTATTGATTAGTGCAAGGGACTAAAGCCTTTCCTATTGATTAGTGCTAGGGACTAAAGCCTTTCCTATTGATTAGTGCTAGGGACTAAAGCTTTTGCTATTGACTAGTGCTAGGGACTAAAGCCTTTGCTATTGATTAGTGCTAGGGACTAAAGCCTTTGCTATTGACTAGTGCTAGGGACTAAAGCCTTTACTATTGATTAGTGCTAGGGACTAAAGCTTTTGCTATTGACTAGTGCTAGGGACTAAAGCCTTTGCTATTGATTAGTGCTAGGGACTAAAGCCTTTGCTATTGACTAGTGCTAGGGACTAAAGCCTTTACTATTGATTAGTGCTAGGGACTAAAGCCTTTGCTATTGATGAGTGCTACGGACTAAAGCCTTTGCTATTGATTAGTGCTAGGGACTTAAGCCTTTGCTATTGATTAGTGCTAGGGACTAAGGCCTTTACTATTGACTAGTGCAAGGGACTAAAGCCTTTGCTATTGATTAGTGCTAGGGACTAAAGCCTTTCCTATTGATTAGTGCTAGGGACTAAAGCATTTACTATTGATTAGTGCAAGGGACTTAAGCCTTTCCTATTGATTAGTGCTAGGGACTAAAGCCTTTCCTATTGATTAGTGCTAGGGACTAAAGCCTTTGCTATTGACTAGTGCTAGGGACAAAAGCCTTTACTATTGATTAGTGCTAGGGACTAAAGCCTTTGCTATTGACTAGTGCTAGCGACTAAAGCCTTTGCTATTGATTAGTGCTAGGGACTAAATACTTTGCTATTGACTAGTGGTAGGGACTAAAGCCTTTACTATTGATGAGTGCTAGGGACTAAAGCCTTTACTATTGATGAGTGCTAGGGACTAAAGCCTTTGCTATTGATTAGTGCTAAGGACTAAAGCCTTTGCTATTGATGAGTGCTAGGGACTAAAGCCTTTGCTATTGACTAGTGCTAGGGACTAAAGCCTTTACTATTGACTAGTGCTAGGGACTAAAGCTTTTGCTATTGACTAGTGCTAGGGACTAAAACCTTTGCTATTGATTAGTGCTAGGGACTAAAGCCTTTGCTTTTGACTAGTGCTAGGGACTAAAGCCTTTACTATTGATTAGTGCTAGGGACTAAAGCCTTTGCTATTGACGAGTGCTAGGGACTAAAGCCTTTACTTTTGATTAGTGCTAGGGACTAAAGCCTTTACTATTGATGAGTGCTACGGACTAAAGCCTTTGCTATTGATTTATGCTAGGGACTTAAGACTTTGCTATTGATTAGTGCTAGGGACTAAAGCCTTTACTATTGATTAGTGCTAGGGACTAAAGCCTTTACTATTGATTAGTGCTAGAGACTAAAGCCTTTGCTATTGATTAGTGCTAGAGACTAAAGCCTTTACTATTGATTAGTGCTAGGGACTAAAGTCTTTACTATTGATTAGTGCTAGGGACTAAAGCCTTTACTATTGATTAGTGCTAGGGACTAAAGCGTTTACTATTGATTAGTGCTAGGGACTAAAGCCTTTACTATGAAATAAATACTTGGAACAAAATGATCAGAAGGTGATTTTTCTAAAGAGGTACCGAGTTTTAAAAAAAAGGAATAAACTTTGTTAAAAGACTGCTTTTTAGAAAAAAGATACAGTTCTTTCAATGCGTCGTGCCCCTTGCCCCACAACAACAACAACAACAACAACACACCGGGAGAGGGACCCCACCCGGCCCAGGCGAACATGTAATTATCAATGCATCAATACATATAGAATACTTATGCAAGGGAGATAAATACGATAGTATTGAAAATTTAACAAGTACTGATTACCTCCCATTAATTATTGTAACGTCAAGGGAAAGAATTACAATAGTATTGTAACTTCTACAGGTACAGGTTACCTCCCATTAATTATTGTAAGGTATTCGATCACATTTTCAAAGTTGCTAGATTTGTATTTATTTCATCTTTATTTCATAATCATGTTAATATAATTATCAACATGCTTATTAAACTTTTATTAAGCATTTTATTTTGACTTATTCACCGCAAGAAGCAGGAATACCTGGTTAAACAACATCATTAAAATCGCAATAATTTTATTTGCTCTTTAGACCTGTTGGTTACATGCAACGAATGTTTTTATACTTTTGATTTTCAATAAACCTGTTTTAAAAAATAAAAAAAAACTCAACAAGATTTGAAATTATATCAGATTTTTTAAGGAAAGTGTGTCAGCGAAAAGGCTCAATAAAACATTGAAAAATCGTGATAACATTCCTTTTAAAGTTCATAATAGTAAACTTTGTTATTAAAATCTAGAAAATTTCAAAAATATGTTTGAAATTGCAGTAATTGTCTTTAAAGAATAATATGTTAACATCTACAAATAAATGCGCTCTTGTTTGTTTCGCACCATCCTTAACTTTCATAAGGATGAGCAACAAAACCGGCAAAGCTACCGAGGCAGCTTCACTGCGGGATACCGTATCCCGGATATTGCTCGATTTAATGAGGAGTTTCATCACATTTCGCGACTGGAAACGGAGAACACAGGTAAGTTTAGCGCCTATATTTTCCAACTACTTGCTATTTCATTGATTTCAATTGGTTTGAAATGTTTTCCGGTAGTATTTGTATCTCTGGAAGACATCACAGCAGAACAGGTTTTTGTAAAATTGATTAAATTATCCTTTAACGATCGGCTGCTCACTCGAAAATATTGACCTCGATGACTAAATAATCGTCAGAAATGATTATATAACTAAAAACAAAAAAATGAATCGAGCATTTTTTCTCTTCTTAGCCCAAGTATGTTTAGTCCAAATTTCAGAAAAAATGAAACCCCAAAAAGATACAGACCCAAAAAGAAACAAAAAGTGTACCGAGTATTGATTTTTAGTGTACCGAGTGTTGCTCATTAGCTCATTTTTAGTGTAAAATCGAGCAATATCCGGGATACGGTATCCCGCAGTGAGCTTCGCGAAATGTGATTCTTTTTTAAAGAGACAATTATCATTGCATAACTGTTTAATCCTCTGTTAATGAATTAGGCCTAAGATAATAAACCTGAGTTTGAAGACCAGTCTCAAACTCTCAAGCATCTGCTTGGCTAAAATGGCGAGTAGTCTCCATTTCAGCCAATCGGATGCTTGAGATTAGAGACTGGTCTCCAGTCCTCAAAGTAAGTTATCGCATCTAATTTGTCTACGATTCTATAGCGACCTAACTTTTCTCATCTATTAAACATCAAAATATCATGGCTTTGCTAACCTTTTCTCGGAGTCGTAGACGGATTGGAAATATCCGTGTTTGGAGGCTAGGCTGACAGCTTGCCAAGTCTAAGAGATAACTTACTGAAGACACGAAATTTCCAATGTTTCTTGAGAAACCCGATTGAACCCCCGCTGGATCTGCCCCTGGGTACAACTTGCCCTTGATACTTGATAGTCGAAAGTAATATTCGTATGGCGTATGTTTGGGTGTATCTTTAAAGAGAATAACTTCTATTCAGGGCCGGATGCAAGATTTAGAGAAAGGGGTTCCTTTCGGGGCCAGATGAAAAATTTAAAATAGGTTCGTTTGGTGGCCTTCTTAGAGTAGTTACAAGATAATTTCCAATTTTCTGGCTAAAATCCTCATGAAAATTAAACGGTTCGAGCAACCCCACTGAATCTCTGGGACCGCCCCTGCAGCTGGTTAATATATTTTCGGATTGAAAAATGCTAAAATGCATCTTCTTTCTGCTTTCACCATGGATATGTGCAGTGAAACCAGGGCCCAAGATCCAAAAACTAAGATTGGAGACTAGTCTTAAATTTCAAGCATCTGATTGGCTGAAATGGCGACTGGTCGCCATTTCAGCAAACCAGATGCTTGAGATTTGAGACTGGTCTCCAATCTTAGTTTTATGATTTTGGGCACAATGCACCGTTTGAAAACAAATCTCTCAAATAAAAACCTGGGTTTATGGTTCCGTTGTCTAAAACGAAAATAAATTAATTTCTATATGCATCAGAGAATCTTCTCTGACTAAATGGCGAGCAGTGTAGACCCTGATCAGACAGCGCATATCTTTGTCTACACCATTTAAATAGGCCATTAGCCTCATTTTGTCAATTGTGTAACATATAGTTCGAGACTAAACGTTTACATGTAAATTTCTGTTAAACAGTAAAACAGTAAAAGTTTTTCAATTTCTCCACTTTGTTGGACGGAATTTCATAAAGCAATAAGCGGAATTATTTTCTCAAATAAAAGGTGTCAACATTATATGGTCATGTGCGCAACCTGTTTGCGCAGAACAGATTTGTTTCCATATATGGAGGGGCCAGTACTTTCACGGTAAACCGACAGATTATGCACGGGTTTATCGTGACGGGCACCGTGTTTATATGAAATCCATGACATACATGGCCGGTGAAGTTTCGCTGCTAAGATGTTGGCACAGAAGGAAAGGAAATAAAATATGGTAAGTTTTTAATGAATTTATATGATTCAATAGTTATTTTTACTGTTCTTTGTTGAAATGTGTTTGGATAAAATGATTACATGAGCACATAGTGTACATGTTTGGCTGGGACGGTCAGCCAAAAGGTTGAACTTTTTGGCGGGTGTATGTGCCCGGGATGTCAATGTAGATTTTAATAACGGGTTAATATATGTTTTGTGGGTATCCGGCTTAAATAACACAATACAGGACCGATTCCAGAAGGGGTTCAGTGGGTCGCTTTAGCCCCCTTTTTTGACAGCAGTATTTCATGGGGATTTTGCCCAGAAAATTTGAAATTATCGTGTAACTAGTCTAAGACTGCAGAAAAAGAACCCGCGTAATGTTCTTTTTATTATTGTTGGTCGAATCCGCCGTAAGATCACCGTGTGTTTATGACGGTCCCGCCTCAGCCACACCCATCACGCTCCCCCTCCAGTTTTAAGATTTACATTAACCCACGCAAACTAAACGTTATCAACAGTTGGAGACATATGTATTGCAACCTCTCTGCGTAAAAAGAATTTAACATTAATATAACAAAAACAACCTATTTAATAACTTCGATTCGCAACAAATGACAAAACCTTTTATTTGAAAACATACTCTCTTTTGAACAGTAATTTTTTTACGCCCGTTTGAAAAACGGGACGTATTATGGGAACACCTGCGGCGGGCGGGCAGGTTGGCGGGCGGACGGGCGGACGGCGTCCACAGGGTTTCCGCTCTCTAAGTCAAAGAGTTTTCATCAGGTCTTTATCAAACTTGGTGAATATGTTGGTGGGCATAATATCTCGACCAAGTTCTATAACCAGCCAAATCCCCCAGGCACTCCTGAATTGTGGCCCTTTAATTGTCCAAAATTTGGGTTTCCGTTCTCTAAGTTAAAGAGTTTTTGTCCTTTCTTTATCAAACTTGGTGAATATGTTGGTGGGCATAATCAGGTCTAGGAAACGACTGTTTTTATAGAATGTCTGTAAATTTATAGACTGTCTGTTTATTCATAGATAAATATATCTGTAAATTTATGGACAAGGGTGGTTTCAAAAGTTGTCAAAAATTTAAATCTTGGTTCTACACCACATTGGAATAAAAAATGAATGAAAATCTACATATAAATTAGTATTTATTATTGTAAATCAACATAACTTTTTTTAAAAGATCATTATTATGTTCAAATGATTGTGTGGAATGTTTTTAGATCATTGATGACCATGTTAGAGAAGAAATAGCAGTGTAAACAAACTTCCATTCTTTTTGTTTATGTCCTATGCCATGCTCTTTGCTATTAGAATTAATAAAAATGCTTTAGGTTTGCGAATTTCTAAAATGTGTCAACTTTTGTATCAACCCTTGTCCATAAATTTACAGACACATTTATCTATAAATAAACTGACAGTCTGTAAATTTACAGACAGTCCGTAAAAACAGCCGTTTCCTAGACCTGATAATATCTCAACCAAGTTCTATAACCAGCCAAATCCCCCATGCACTCCTGAAATATGGCCCTTGAATTGTCCAAAATAAGGGTTTACACTCTCTAAGTCAAAGAGTTTTCGTCCGGTCTTTATCAAACTTGGTGAATATGTTGGTGGGCATAATATCTCGACCAAGTTCTATAACCAGCCAAATCCCCCCATGCACTCCTGAAATGGCCCTTGAATTGTCCAAAATAAGGGTTTACGCTCTCTAAGTCAAAGAGTTTTCATCCGGTCTTTATCAAACTTGGTGAATATGTTGGTGGGCATAATATCTCGACCAAGTTCTATAACCAGCCAAATCCCCTCAGGCACTCCTGAATTATGGCCCTTGAATTGTCCAAAATTACTGTTTCCGCTCTCTAAGTCAAAGAGTTTTCATCCGGTCTTTATCCAACTTGGTGAATATGTTGGTGGGCATAATATCTCGGCCAAGTTCTATAACCTGCCAAATCCCCCCAGGCACTCCTGAATTATGGCCCTTGAATTGTTCAAAAACTGAATTAGCAGTATCTGCTCTCCAAGTCGAATAATTTTCATCTGATCGTTACGCAACTTTGATGATCAGCATTTATACGGGCGTATTTTGTGTCAGTTTGGCACTCTTGTTTGATGATTCAATACAATTTCCCCGCTTTCTTGCCTAAATGAACTCTTCTGATTTGTGGGGGACCAGGTTCACTGGCGCTTGACCAGCCGCCCCACCCCCTGCCAACTCTTACTAATACGCCCTTTTTTGTAAAATTGGTGTCAAGTCTCTAATATTATTCCATTCTATTAAAATATGCGAAAATACACTGTCAAAATCGTATTCTAAAAAGAAATTATATTTCTATGTATATAATTGAATTATATACATAGAAATATATTTTTTTTTAGAATTCGATTTTGACCGTGTATTTTCGCATATTTTAATAGAATGGAATAATATTAGTGACTTGACACCATTTCTAACCAGCGAAGGTGGTTTTACTAATCACAATTCTGAAATCGGTATCAAACCAAAATGAGGCACTGGCAACCGGCGATTTACGCATTTCAGAGTAATCAGAGTAAGTAAAGTAGTCCCCAAGTTTCCTGTTACGTGTTAAAGTTGGCTCTTGCCACGTTAGTATCGCTAAAAGAATACTTGACTGCTTCACTGCGCTGTCCCTATTTCAGAACACAATCGACAACAGTAAACCAATTTTATCTAGGGTTTGTAGCCGCCAGGGACTTTTTAGCGAGCCACAGATATGTTACCTTTAGGTAGAGATATAAACGATATTCCCGATGTTAGGATATTACAAAAGCCAAATATTAAATCTGAAATATTTAATATATCTTTTCTGCTAATTCGAAGCTCAAAATAACAGTGAAAACATTTTCTTTATTTTGTCATTTTAAAGCCATTTCAATATTGGACGTTTGTTCAGCGGCTAAACTGTTCGTTTCACGAAATATTTTTTTTTTTTTTTTTATCATTAACAATAACGATAATGATAAATTTCCATCTTAGCATATTTTTCTTCAATTGTCCACTTTATGAAATCAATGCGCAAATGCTTTCACTTGAATTTTTAAAGACATATTGCGAACATTTGTTTATTATTTGGCGTTCATGAGCGTTGTAAATCACTAAACATGAAGCAATCATTATTGTTGAATATGTTTATATATTGGATTTCCACATATAAGCTTGATCAGTAAACAGTAAACTATTGAGATGTGTAAAATTTTACATATTAAAACTAGTATACCGTATATTACTCGTACAGAAATAAGGACATGTAAGATTTACAGATCTATATATTCGAAACATGCTACGAGCATGCGCGGTACGTGTCCGGCTATCACGTACGTGGCAGGAGACACGTCGACAATAAGGCCATCAGTGGTCCAAGGAAAGGTCTATGATTTGTTTCAGGAATAATGCATAATTGACATTTTTTCCAAAGGTTAAGATGTTTACTCGGTTAACGTTTTCGATTAAGCTAGAGATGACTACTATTTTTGTTCGGAGTACATGAAATCATAGGCGCAGTGACACATTGAATATGCAAATGTCAGTGACGTCACCATTTCCCGCGTTTTGAAGAAAGCCAAATAACAGTAAAAGTACGTGTGAATATAGAGGACAAACCATGATGAAGCCTAAAATTAAAAACGACACATCTGTCTGCTGAAACTGATAATATGTAGGATTCTCAATTCTACGATTTCCTTTACATGTTATTCACAATGAAGGAAACAATTATATACATTATTTCTTATTTCAAATAACTGCATAATCTTTCTCATCGATGGGGTCTCACTTTTTATATCATTTTTCGTGTTCATTCTGTCTTTGGGATGTCAGTACACAGATTTCACTATTATAATTTCTTGTTTAAAACCCTTTACTCAATATATACGCCTTTCATCACATAGGTGACCAGTTCAGGTCCCGATCAGCTGGCACACTAGTGCCATCTGATCTGGATCTAAAATTTGTGATAACTGGCCAGAAAAAAAATGATTATAAAAGCGAACAGTTTAAATCCTAATCAGATCGCACAGATGTACCAGCTGATATGGATCTAAACTGTTCGCCCAAGCTATGAAGGTATATCTATGGAGTAAAGGGTTAACAGAAGCCTTCATCCAGAAAATACATGGAAACCCTTATTTCCACTATCATTTAGACAAGATGAAGGTCTTTGCGAGTGAACCAAGTTCTTTTGCTTTTTCGTAAATGGATACATGTATCAGAATCATGGCACTGGTTATTCTCAATAAGCAAATCGCTTCGCTGGTTTTCTGTACTTTCAGTACTTTGATTACAAAAAAGGGCGTATTAGTAAGGGTTGGCAGGGGGTGGGGCGGCTGGTCAAGCCCCAGTGACCAGGTTGCATGTATCCGCCCGTTTGTTCCATTTCCTCCGAATCCCTACCTCTGAACACCCTAACAAACGTACGTACACACAGAGACATCCACCTCGCAATATCCCTTCTGCTAACAAATTTGAATCAGTTATTTTAATCGCCATTCATTAATTGTCTAAGAAAATGGAATCGCCTTATTATTCACGAACACTGTTAGCTCGGCCTATTTGCCACTCTATGCATAACTAATGAGTTTAACAAGGTGCGTCATATCCGCATTGTCGTTTGGTTTTTGAGAGATCTGTTTTGCGGGAATAATTTTCCTGCAGTTAGATTTCTTGGATATTTTTCTAGAAAACATGATTTGGGATTGAGAAAAGTTACGCAGGTGTACATAAGAAATTGCAAGAAAACAATTCTGGTAAGATACTTCTTTGATCTGCGGTGCAAATTGATCTGACACGAAATATTTTCTTTTGAAATGACAAATTGAAGCCCATAGGCGAAACCCATCGCAGCATGAAGAATTTATGGGAACATCAGTTGTCAGTAGTGATAACAGCAGCATCCGCCAGGACAAGTTTGATAACTCGGCTGCATTTTGACAAAAATTATGCCCCCTTTCACTTATTTTTTTTGCGTTTGGAACAATCCGCCACTTGAACAATCAACAAAATCAACAAAAACAAAAACTTCACAGGTCAGTGTGGAATGCAAGATTTCTTAAATGGGGTTTGTTTGGGACGGTCATAGGGTGGTTACATGATAATTTCCAACTTTCTGGTCAAAATCACATTGAAAGTGAAACATTTGTGCCCAAAAAGGGGTTTGGAGCAACCCATATTTATTCGCCGGTGTAGACTGAAATTTTTCATTGTTTTTACCACAGGTGGAAGGCTTAAATCTTGGTACCACCACCCCTCAGTAGCACCTCCTTTCCCTTGGACAAAAATTATTCAAGACAGAAACAATGTCATGCAGATAATAATAAAGCAAATTGTCAAACTAGATTGTTCCTACCTAGACATTTGTCAGTGATAAATATTTAGGTTTGAAAAAAATTGTTATGGCCTTTTTTAAATTAAAAAATGTAAATCTTAACATTTTATTCTGTCTGGAATAATTTTGGCCCAGAAGGGGGTGGGGGTAAGGTGCTTCTTAACAAGACAAGAAGTAACAAGGTATGATACTTCCACCTGTTGTTTTGACATAATATATCAAGATCCAGGAAATATGAAATTTTTCAAACAGATAAAAGTCCATGATTTCAGTTTATTTTGTTTTTAAATTTAAACATATTAACTTATAATGCTATCCCCCTCCATTTTAGCTTATTTCAACTGGAATGTGGAATATCCTACTTGCCCTGGCATCAGATTCCTCATCGGAAAATGAAACTACTTGAGATATCAACTTCAAGGTAAGAATAAATTTACCATCAAAATCTACATCATTACCAACAAGACCCATAACATGGCTACAAAAACTTTGTAAGTTGTGCCTCTTTTTCACTTAAGAGTGAGTTTGTGCTATGCAAAAAAGGACTTGGTCCATAATAAGATACTAACTTGAAACTTAAAAATATACACTATCATAATCTACATGATAGCCAGCAAGACCCATAACTCTGCTACATTTATTTCTCAATTAAAGCACCCTTTTTTGACTTGTATCTTGAATTAAAGTTCTCATGCACTTGGCCCATGACTTTGAAACTACTTTAGATAGCAGCTTCAAACTCCAAGCTGTTAGATCAGGATCTACACTGTTGGCTTTTAGATTCATTGGGTCAAGCGAGCAGTACAGATCCAGATCAGAGGGCATTGATGTGCTGGCTGATCTGGATTTGCACTGGTGGTCTATGTTAAAAGGCATATCTGTGGAGTAAATGGTTGAGCTCTGTTTTGACATCAAATAAATTTGCTTTGAAAGGGCTGAAGGGGTCTTAACCAATTGAACTTTTACCCCATATAGACTGCTTTTATGACATACCGTAAATTGGGATATTTTGGCGTCGTCATATTTTGGCCATTTTGCCCCAAAGTGCCTGTGTTTTATTTTGGCCAGTTTAATTTTGGCCATTTATGTGGCGAAAAATAAACACACTATTTTGTCATTTCATGTACGCTAATTTATCAGATTGGTCGACATTCATCTTAGACTCATTTATAAACGATACATAGAGGAGAAAGCAACAAAAGATAGCAAAATTATTCATAGTATTATTTTAACCACAAAAAAACTTCACATCCAGAAATATAAATTTAACATGCATAAAAATTATAAAAGCGTAATGCAAAAAACGATATGATATTTAAAACATTAAAATCAATCTCACATTTTCACAACATTTATTGCAACAAACAATAATCCAACAAACTTAAAACACTAATTGAAATTTAAAATAATTAGATTTATCGAGTTGTTATTATAAGCGATAAATAGTGATAAACGTCGACGAAGTTTGAAAAATAATCTATATAGTTGTGTTTGCACTACCTGGGCTTAATTTTCACCTGTGACATGTTTTGGTGAGTTTAATTTTGGCCTTTTCATTAGGGTGGCCAATTAGGCCAATTATTAACCAAGGCCAAAATATCCAAATTTACAGTATGCATCCATTGTAGACATCTGTGCCATTTGATCTGGATCTACATTGGTTGCTTCTAAATCAGAAATACGTACCTTAATGAATCGAAAAGAGAAATGTGCAGATTCTGAACAGACAGCACATATGTGCTGACTGATCAGGATCTACACACTTTGCCAATAGGATAACAGACATATCCCATGGAGTAAAGGATAAACCAATTTAATAATGACACTACCAGTCTACGCGAAAACTTTTTTCCCTTCACAGGACATTGCGACAGGTAACCACCAAAATTTTACCCGTCGCAACAATTTTTTGCCTGTCGCAATTTTATCGACTGTATTTCGTGACAACGACTTAATAGATGTATTTAAATTACAGTTTTATTATAAGTATATTATTTACTATATCAAGCTTTAACTAATAGATATATTAACAGATTATTTTTATTAATTTTAGATTTTCTAAATAATCACAATAAGAACCAAGACCCTTGCTTAATGCCAAGGTTGTTAATGTATGGATATTGTAGACTGATTTATGGCCATGTTTGTAAAAATGTGTGATGGATTTACTTTGAATAATTTTCATGTACCTACCGCTTCTTATAGGCTGCCATAATTATATCACACCACACTTCAAATCGTATCAAAATCATCTTCAGATATCCTTTCGTGATATTGTTGCAATTAACACATAATCAAATTAATTCAAAACCCTTCAGTAATGATAAAAAAATTATCACTACCACCAAAGCAGAGTTACATCATTTGATGTGCTTATTTCTTATATTTGTCATTTGATTCACCAAAAGTCCGTGATTGTAGACTTCTTGTGCATCATTCAATGATTTGACATTTACACCGTATCACGTATCCATATTGAACAGAAACCTTTATCTATTTGCTTTCATAATTCTTCAATGAAATCGTCGGCAGATCACAAAAGACTAATCTGTGCCGGCTGATCTGGATCTACACTGTTTGCACATGCGTAAAAATGCGTATATGTTTCAGCCAATCAGTGAAATATTAGAAATATTTAGCCGTTTCATGAAATGGCTGAGTGAATTAGTCATTTCAAGAAAAGGCTAAAATTTTTAGCCATTTCATGAAACGGCTGATTTCACAGATTGGCTGTAAAATATATATGAAGGAAAGGGCTTTTTTCCTTCTTCAGTAGGGGCCTTTATGGGCGCCTTCCCCTACGAAAATTTCTTTAAAATCATGCAGTGTTCCCAAAAAAATAACTACATCAGGTTTTTTCATTCCCCTTCAGAGAAAAAAGCACACTATTTTTCCCAGAATTATAGGGCTTGGGCCCTTTCCCCAAGCAGTAAAAAAAGCCCTAGTTAAACTTAATTGATGTTGCTGTTTTTCACAGATACTCTATGGAGCCAAGGTTAGCTGTCTGTAATGCTGATACTACCATCAACTGGGAGCCACACCATCAACTGGGAACCACACCATCAACTGGGAACCACACCATCAACTAGGAACCACACTATCATCAGACCCATTGCCAGAAAGACGAGTTCCAGTTTGGAGGACTTGCTTCAAGATTGGCAAGACCATTAGAAGTCCTGTGAGTTATTCATGTTACATGGGATATTAAGATATTCTGGCTTTGGCAGATTTCACAGTCAAGTGTTCTGAGAATAGATATTTAATTTAATATAAGGCTTATAATTATGGTGAACTCCATGTGCCAGAATTTCTTTTTATCTAACTAAATGACGTCATAGCCGTAATATTTGAGTTTTGAATTTGATGGCCGAGTGCAAGACTATTCGAACTCGGATTTAAAATAAGAGAAAGAAATAGTTGCACGCTCGCCATGTGTACATTCCTTGTCTTGCCATCTTCTTTACAAACAGGAGCAGTGATACTACGGTGCTCAACTCCTTTGATGATTTGTTCAGGTAGGAAAGATTTATCATTTGTATTGCAAGAGCCACATTTGTTCTTACAGAGCAGATCCCTCATGATTTTTATCATGTTTGAGGACTAAAAGGTTCGAACCATGACTTGCAGGAAAATGATAGCCACTCGAACGACAACTAGCATAAATTTCATGAGCCCTGATAATATTGCTCAAGACATGATTCCATGGAATTTTATTCGAACCTTAAAATTGCAGGAATTTTATTGCCAATAGAACGATGACTCCCCTTGAAAATACCACCACTTGAAACAATGTTCAAACCACAACTGTATATAATATGGCCATTTGAACCATGAATCCTATGTATCTTGTGGCAGCTCGAACAACAACTCTTTGTATCATATGGCCCTGCAGACCATGATTTTCACCAGTATTGAACTACAATCACCAGATACTAGCTTTTATCAGGAACCACATTTCCTGTGATTTGATGATAGCATGATTGATGATCTTGATCTAAACTGTGTGCCCATGCATGATCTGGATCTACACTGTTTGTCCATGCATGATCCCGATCTACACTGTTTGCCCACACAATAAAGTTGTGACTATGGATGAAAGGGTTAATGATGGAATGATTGATGATCTGAATCTACACTGTTTGCCCTTGCATGTTCTGGATCTACACTGTTTGCCCATGCATGATCTGGATCTACATTGTTTGCCCATGCATGATCTTGATCTACACTGTTTGCCCATGCATGATCTTGATCTACACTGTTTGCCCATGCATGATCTGGATCTACACTGTTTGCCCTTGCATGATCTTGATCTACACTGTTTGCCCATGCATGATCTTTATCTACACTGTTTGCCCACACAATAAAGTTGTGACTATGGATGAAAAGGTTAATGACAGAATGATTGATGATCTGGATCTACACTGTTTGCCCATGCATGATCTGGATCTACACTGTTTGCCCATGCATGATCTGGATCTACACTGTTTGCCCATGCAATAAAGTTTTGACTATAAAGGAAAGGGTTAATGATGGAATGATTGATAACCAGGATCTACACTTTTTGCCCACACAATAAAGTTGTGACTATGGAGAAAAGAGTTAATGAAGGAATGATTGATGATCGAACCAAAACGTATCCAAGATTTTAATGTTAAGTTTTAAGTTTAATGTTATTTATCCATGTTAACAAGTTATACAAAATGGTAAGTGATACAATACATGGAATATAGTAGCAGCATCATGTAGACACACAGATCTGGCTAAACCTGGGGTGGAGCTGTTGGAAGCTTAGGTGGAGCTGTTCCGAGCCATTGTTGAAGATGCAAGGTACTGTAGCTGCTTGCACTAATACTGTTGCTAAGTTTGCATGTTGTTGTTGTTACACATCGAAAAGTCATATATGGGGCACTTGGCACCATGGACTTTTCAAAACTGGAAGGTTTAAGGTCAAAATATATTGGAAGTTTAATTCTAAAAAAACAAAACTACACACTTCACTTCACATAAACACCAAAACAATTATTTTGTTCTGCAAGTTTCTAACAAAGGTATCTGAAATAACAAATTAACATTTCTAATTGTTATTTCTTCAATATTGTGAAGATTTAATTGAAAGTTAATTGCAAATGTTTGTTACGAAGGATACCAGATTGCTAAAAGTTTACTGAAACAGAGTTAAATGAGCAATGTTTTCATTAATTAAGACTGGTATAAGTAGATAAAAGCTACATTGGGAATTTTTTTCATTTTTTATCTTTTAATGTCTTGTATATACAGATCTTTAGAAATTTATGCCATGATCATATAAATCACAAAACTATATTCCAAATATAAACATAATATATAAAAAGCCAGTTTAACTCGGTTTTATTCTTATATTGGTTAAGGCTATGACGTCATTTATATTTTTGTAGAATGTTTTAATTACTTCAATGCCACATCAAAACCACTCACAAAAAATGCAAAGAAATAATGCATCAATTTTTAAGTAGAACAATATCATGTTACACAATTTTCTAATTATTTTAAATGATGAAATTTTGCATTTTACAAAGGTGCGTCTATGAAGGAAAGTGTTAAAGAAAACATGCTGAAGTAAGAGCACTCAGAAAGCAAGACTTGGTACCAATGTAGTATCACTTGCCGCCAAGTTTAAACCAATGGTTGTGACATTGTACCATAGATGGTACTTTCTGATGTTACTCTAAACTATCTGCAGGTTGTGAATAGTAGAATCTTGCTGCCAAGCAAGCTGTTGTACCACAGATGGTACATTTTGAGGAGACTATAAACAAGGTCAAGGGGTGTGAATAGCATATTCTTGCTGCCATGCAAGATGTTGTACCACAGATGGATCTACACTGTTCGCCCACGAAATAACTTTAAAAGTGTGTTAATATAAGAAAATGGATAAACAAGGTCAAGTGTTGCGAAGTCAAGCAAGGCTATATGCTACATTTGATGATATTATTTTCAAGCGAAAGGAACTGTATAAATTATAGGATTCTTGCTTCCAAGTAAGGCATCATGTAATAATGTACATAATGTATATCATTATTTAGTGGGATGACTTCACAAATTAACATACAAGCATACATCATACAATTCATTCCTCATAAAACGTACATACTCAGAGATAATGCGAACTGTAGAATCTGGTGTTTGTTTGTTTTTTTTGTTGTTGGAAAAACAGTGAGGGCATAATGATAATTTATTGCACGCAGAAGTGATAGATAAAATTTGTGTAACAAAAAATCCTCATCCCATATTTATTAATCAATCGGACAATAGCGTGTTGTTGGGTAGCTCATTAAAGGAGTCATGAACTTTGTTTTCGGCATTTTACTGCGGAGAAATATTGTGCAATCCAACAATGCTAATATCTTGTTGGGATGCGCAGTAAAATACTCCAAGGTTATCAAATGTTGCTGTTTCCTCAAGGATCATAGAACTTTAGCACTTGTAGTATTTGAGGATACACTAGACAAGTGCTCTAGAGAATTTGCTTTTCTTTACGTTGTTTTGTATCGTTCAGCATAACGATAGAAGATCAGGTACATGTAATTATTTAATTATTTGTAGAAAAAAAGTAACAAAATGTAACATTTAAGTAATGTTTAAGTGAATAAATGTTTTAAGGTTCTAATTTTTTTACACTTGTTTATAAATTCAATTGTTCTCATAGAGAAAATTCAGAATCATATCAGACATAATAAATTCACAATCTTTCAGACATCATTAGTTAATTAATATCATAAATTATTTCGTAAAGAATGTCACTAATAATTGTTATTTTAAAATTTTAGATAACTTTCTATACTCAAGTTAGAAGCAGTAATTCCAAGCAAAGCGGGAAACAAATGAAAGGTGGGTAATAGCGTATGGTTAAAAGGTTTCAAATGAAATACATTTAGTTGACACTTAAACTGTACAATGAGTAGTAATTACAGTTTTCTTATATCCTATTCTTTTAATTATACATCATCAACAGTGTACTGTAAAACCCTAAATTTTTTTTTAAAGCAAGCTAATTTTGTAAGCAAGGTCATAGACTATGTCTATTAAATGAGGTTTAGACAAACAGGAGATAAATGAGGTTAGTGACATGATGCTTATAAAATGAGGTTAATAACATAATTGATGATAAATAAGGTAGACTTTTATAGTTGGTGAGGTTATCAAATGTTGCCACTTCAACAACACTTCAACAACACTCTTCATAAAAGCTACACCCTTAAAATTTACCGCTGCGTGTTTTGTGTATATTGTGCAATCTAACAATGCTAACATATTGTTAGATTGCGCAGTATTATTGCGAGGTTATCGAATGTTGCGGCTTTAACAACAATCCTCGAAATAATGCGGTATGTAATATTTGAGGAGGAACAAATTTTCCACATTGACTTGAAGTGCTATAAAGAATTCGCTGTATTTTCGTTGTTTTATGACGTGCAACACAACAATAACAGATCAGGTACATGTTATTATTAATTATTTGTGGAAAAAAAATAAATCTAACGTTTAAGTTAAGTAAATAAGTGTTTAATTAGTTTTCTTGCACTTGTATCACAAGTGTTCTAATTTCAATTTTTCTCATACTTAACTATAAGAATCTTCCACTTGGCATTAGCTTAATGTTTATTTCATAAAGAATGTCGCCAAAAAAATTTTTTTTTCATTTTAGAAAACTGTCATTACTCCGATTAGAGACAATAACTCCAAGCAAAATGGGATAAAAGTTGAAGGTGGGTATGGGATTTGAATGAAGTTGTACAGTTTTTGTGTTAACTGTTGGGCTAAATTAATTGCTTTTGGTTTGGTCTAAATTTAAATATGCTTTATGTTTGGTCTAAATTTGCTTACCTTGTGGGTTTGAAGTAAATCAAGTTTAAGCTTTGGGCTGGTAATAGGATATGATTAAAAAGTTTTAAATTAAAAACATTTAGTTGACACTTAAACTGTACAATGAGTTAATATTACAGTTGTCTTACATTATCTTCTTTTAAGAATTCCATAAAGTCTTAATTTAGTTATAAGCAGGTTGAGCTAATTTTATAAATGAGGTCCTAGACTGTCTGTTAAATGGGGCACGTTGTGCGGAAAAGGTACCTTCGGTCATTTTTAGTGATATTTTAGTTTTTACTTAATTTAGAAAGAACTTAGATCTATAAGTCTCTTTCTTATAACTAAAATGTTTTGAAAATAAAATGGTATTTTTTACGGCGAAATGCATAATAAATAATGTCGTCTGCTCAAATTTATGACATCATTTCAAAGATTGACGTCAAGGTACCTTTTCCCGTGACGTGCCCCACATGAGGTTGAGACAAATAAGAGATAAATGAGGTTAGTGACATGATGATAAAATGATAATAATAACATAATTGATGATAAATAAGGTAAAGACTTTTTAATTTTGAATGAGGTTAAATAAATAAATAAGGTAAAGCATTTGCATATACATTTTAAAAGCACAAATACAAAGTACCATTGAAATGCACTCAAAAATAAATCTGAACTACACTCAAAAAATAATTTTGGCCTTTGCAGTGCAATATTTTTATTTTGTCTTTTTGCTCTACTATTTAAACTTTATAGGCAGAACAATTCTTCTCACTTTGGAGTTGCCATTGATGTTTTTACTTTGTTAAAAGTTTGTATGCAATCTTATTATATCTTGCATACTACTATACATACAGCAATTATGATGATTTATTTACTAAGAACCCATATTATCAGTCTGAGAGTTTTTTGTTTCACCAAGATCCATCACTCTTATATTCATAGTTACTGCACTTTTTTAGCTAAAATGTGTAGTTACTGTTTGGGTGCAAGCTTAACTTGTATATTACTATAATGATAGACTTGGAACTATGATCACATATTCACTGTCTTGTCAATGATTGTTTTGCCGGGTACGCTAAAATTTACATTTTGGGCTGAAGATTATAAAACTGAGAATTGAAACCAGTCTCAAATCTCAAGCATCTGACTTGCTGAAATGGCAACCTGTCGCCATTTCAGCCAATCAGATGTTTGAGATTTGTGACTGGTTTCATTCTCAGTTTTATCATCTTGGGGCTTGCTGTCTGGACTGTTGGCATGAAAGCTCCCTGGCTGTCTGGACTGTTGGCATGTTAACCCCCAGGCTGTCTGGACTGTTGGCATGGCAGCTCCCTGGCTGTCTGGACTGTCGGCATGGCAGCTCCCAGGCTGTCTGGACTGTCGGCATGGCAGCTCCCTGGCTGTCTGGACTGTTGGCATGACAGCTCCCAGGCTGTCTGGATTGTTGGCGTGACAGCCCCCTGGCTTTCTGGTCTGATGGCATGACAGCTCCCAGGCTGTCTGGACTGTTGGCATGGCAGCTCCATGTCTGTCTGGACTGTTGGCATGGCAGCTCCCTGGCTGTCCGGACTGTTGGCGTGACAGCCCCCTGGCTGTCTGGTCTGATGGCATGGCAGCCCCCTGCTTATCTGAACTGTTGGCATGACAGCTCCCAGGCTGTCTGGACTGTTGGCATGGCAGCCCCCTGGCTATCTGTACTGTTGGCATGACAGCTCCCTGGCTGTCTGAACTGTTGGCATAGCAGCTCCCTGGCTGTCTGGTCTTTAGGCATGACAGCTCCCTGACTGTCTGGACTGATGGCATGACAGCCCCCTGGCTGTCTGGACTGTTGGCATAACAGCTCCCTGGCTGTCTGGTCTTTTGGCATGACAGCTCCCTGGCTGTCTGGACTGATTGCATGGCAGCCCCCCTGGCTGTCTGGACTGTTGGGATGACAGCTCCCTGGCTGTCTGAACTGTTGGCATGACAGCCCCCTGGCTGTCTGGACTGTTGGCCTGGCAGCTCCCTGGCTGTCTGGACTGTTGGCATGACAGCTACCTGGCTGTCTGGACTGTTGGCATGAGAGCTCCCTGGCTGTCTGGACTGTTGGCATGTCAGCCCCCTGGCTGTCTGGACTGTAGGCTTGAAAGCTCCCTGGCTGCAACTGTTGGCATGACAGCTCCCTGGCTGTCTGGACTGATTGCATGGCAGCCCCCCTGGCTGTCTGGACTGTTGGGATGACAGCTCCCTGGCTGTCTGAACTGTTGGCATGACAGCCCCCTGGCTGTCTGGACTGTTGGCCTGGCAGCTCCCTGGCTGCCTGGACTGTTGGCATGACAGCTCCCTGGCTGTCTGGACTGTTGGCATGACAGCTCCCTGGCTGTCTGGACTGTTTGCATGTCAACCCCTGGCTGTCTGGACTGTAGGCTTGAAAGCTCCCTGGCTGCAACTGTTGGCATGACAGCCCCCTGGCTATCTGGATCTACACAGTTTGCGCACGCAATAAAGTTGTGACTATGGATGAAAAGTTTAATGATAGAATGATTGATGATCTGGATCTACACTGTTTGCCCTTGCATGATCTGGATCTACACTGTTTACCCATGCATGATCTGGATCTACACTGTTTGCGCACGCAATAAATTTGTGACTATGGAGGAAAGGGTAAATGATGGAATAATTGATGATCTGGATCTACAATGTTTGCCCATGGATGATCTGGATCTACACTGTTTGCCCTTGCATGATCTGGATCTACACTGTTTGCCCTTGCATGATCTTGATCTACAATGTTTGCCCATGCATGATCTTGATCTACATTGTTTGCCCATGCATGATCTGGATCTACACTGTTTGCCCATGCATGATCTTGATCTACACTGTTTGCCCATGCATGATCTGGATCTACACTGTTTGCCCTTGCATGATCTTGATCTACAATGTTTGCCCATGCATGATCTTGATCTACACTGTTTGCCCATGCATGATCTGGATCTACACTGTTTGCCCATGCATGATCTGGATCTACACTGCTTGCCCTTGCATGATCTGGATCTACACTGTTTGGCCTCACAATAAAGTTGTGACTTTGGAGGAAAGAGTTAATTATAGAATGATTGATGATCTGGATCTACACGGTTTGCCCACGGCATAAAGTTGTGACTATGGAGGAAAGAGTTAATGATTGATAATTGATGATCTGGATCTACACTGTTTGCCCTTGCATGATCTTGATCTACACTGTTTGCCCGTGCAATAAAGTTGTGATAATGGAAGAAAGGGTTAATGAAAGAATGATTGATGATCTTGATCTACACTGTTTGTCCATGCATGATCTGGATCTACACTGTTTGCCCACGCAAAAAGTTGACTATGGAGGAAAGGGTTAATGATGGAATGATTGATGATCTGGATCAACACTGTTTTCCCATGCATGATACAGATCTACACTGTTATCCCATGCATGATCTTGATCTACACTGTTTCCCCACGCAATAAAGTTGTGACAATGGAGGAAAGGGTTCCCTGGCTGGCTGGACTGTTGGCATGACAGCCCCTGGCTGTCTGGACTGTTGGCATGGCAGCTCCCTGGCTGTCTGGACTGTAGGGATGACAGCTCCCTGGCTGTCTGGACTGTTGGCGTGACAGCTCCTCGGCTGTCTGGACTGTAGGCATAACAGCTCTCTGGCTGTCTGGACTGTTGGCATGACAGCTCCCTTGCTGTCTGGACTGTTGGCATGACAGCCCCCTGGCTGTCTGGACTGTAGGCTTGATAGCTCCCTGGCTGTCTGGACTGTTGGCATGACAGCCCCCAGGCTATCTGGATCTACACTGTTTGCCCTTGCTTGATCTGGATCTACAGTTTGCCCAGGCAATAAAGTTGTGAGTATGGATGGAAAGGTTAATGATAGAATGATTGATGATCTGGTTCTACACTGCCCATGGATAATCTGGATCTACACTGTTTGCCCACACAATAAAGTTGTGACTATGGATGAAAGGGTTAATGATAGAATGATTGATGTTCTGGATCTACACTGTTTGCCCATGCATGATCTGGATCTACACTGTTTGCCCATGCATGATCTGGATCTACACTGTTTGCCCATGCATGTTCTGGATCTACACTGTTTTCCCATGCATGATCTTGATCTGCACTGTTTGCCCATGCATGATCTGGATCTACACTGTTTGCCCATGCATGATCTGGATCTACACTGTTTGCCTTTGCATAATCTTGATCTACACTGTTTGCCCACACAATAAAGTTGTGACTATGGAGGAAAGGTTTAATGATAGAATGATTGATGGTCTGGATCTACACTGTTTGCCCATGCATGATCTGGATCTACACTGTTTGCCCATGCATGATCCCGATATACACTGTTTGCCCATTCATGATCTGGATCTACACTGTTTGCCCACGCAATAAAGTTGTGACTATGGAGGAAAGGGTTAATGATGGAAAATGAACAGTCTTGGCATGCTGATGCAGTGGTAATATAAAGGTCAATTCAATGAGGTTGTAAAGGACATTGACAGATAACTGTAAGTATGCTATAACCCTTAACTCAATTTATAAGCCAATGGGGCTCCAAGGGTAATTGCCCTGCTTGAAGCACCAATGTGGTAGATTTGGGTCTGGTTTCAAGTAGCCTCGACCAGGATTCGAACCTCGGACCTCCAGCTTACCGTGCCGATGAGTAAATCCTTTTGAAGGTCGGTTGGCATGATACTTATTTCTGTAAGCTGCGCTCGACCATTACTGCTCATGAACAGTCTCCCATCAAGCCAAGCCTGCAGTATTTTGATACTTTGTCATGTCTGGTGTCTTTCAGAGTTCTCTTTTCATATTTTTTTAAACTATGTTTATCAAAAAAAAAAACAACTCCTGATATTTCACATATTTCCTCAAAAACAGATTAATAACACTGTTTATAAACCGATTGTATCATCTACCGGATATAGCGCACTGATCGTCACAAAAACATAGTAAATAGTTAAAAAATGAGATTTTGCATGTATTATAATGAGAAATCCACTCGACAAATACATGTTCAACAGGCGATTCTCGTAGCCTTGTTTTGAAAGACGTTGTTACCTTTTTATGCAATATACTTTAAAAAAAATCGCTTAAATCACTCACACAAAGTACCGTTTGCACTGTGTACTGTTATAAAATCAGCGTAAATGTTTATGTTTAAACAGGTTTTGAGAGGTATTCTCATGCTAGCGATGATGAAACATCATTTTTAGCTCGACTATTCGAAGAATATGTCGAGCTATTCTACTCACGTCGGCGTCGGTGTCGGCGTCGGCGTCGCCGTCCCGCTTTGGTTAAAGTTTGCGTGCAACATACCTATATCTTACAAACTACTATAGCTACAGCTTTGAAACTTGGCACACTTGTTCATCATCATGTCCCGAGTGTGTGTGCCAAGAACCATAACTCTAACTTTCATTTTGATCAAATTATGGCCCTTTTTTGACTTAGAATTTCAGGTTAAAGTTTGCGTGCAAGCTACTGTTCAAACACATAACTTCAATACTACTTATACTACAGCTTTGAAACTTGGCACACTTGTTCAACATCATGTCCCGAGTGTGTGTGCCAAGAACCATAACTCTAACTTTCATTTTGATCAAATTATGGCCCTTTTTCGACTTAGAATTCTAGGTTAAAGTTTGCGTGCAAGCTACTGTACAAACACATAACTTCCATACTCTTTATACTACAGCTTTGAAACTTTCAGCACTTGGTCATTATCATATCCTGAGTGGATATGCCAAGAACCATTACTCTTACTTCTATTTTTTTCAAATTATGGCCCTTTTTCGACTTAGAATTTCAGGTTAAAGTTTGCGTGCAAGCTACTGTACAAACACATAACTTCAATACTACTTATACTACAGTTTTGAAACTTTCAGCACTTGTTCATTATCATATCCCGAGTGGATATGCCAAGAACCATAACTCTTACTTTCATTTTGATCAAATTATGGCCCTTTTTCGACTTAGAATTTTAGGTTAAAGTTTGCGTGCAAGCTAGTTTCTTTAATACTTCTTGTACTATAGCTTTGAAACTTTCAACACTTGTTTACCATCATGACCCCGACTATGTATTCCAAGAACCATAACTCTTTCTTTAATTTTTAATCAAATTATAGCCCTTTTTCAACTTAAAATTTCTGGTTAAAGTTTGCATGCAAGCTAGTTACTTTCATTCTTCTTGTACTATAGCTTTGAAACTAAAGACACTTGTTCACCATCATGACCCTGACTATGTATGCCAAGAACCATAACTCTTTCTTTGATTTTTGTCAAATTATTGCCCTTTTTCACTTAGAATTTAAGGTTAAAGTTTGAGTGCAAGCTAGTTACTTTCATACTTCTTTGTACTACAACTTTGAAATTTGTTCTTTATCATGACCCTGACTATGTTTGCCAAGAACCATAACTCTTTCTTTGATTTTTAGCTCGACTATTCGAAGAATATGTCGAGCTATTGTACTCACTTGGGCGTCGCCGTCGCCGTCGCCGTCCCGCTTTGGTTAAAGTTTACGTGCAACCTACCTATATCTTAAAAACTACTATAGCTACAGCTTTTAAACTTGGCACCCTTGTTCGTCATCATGTCCCAAGTGTGTATGCCAAGAACCATAACTCTAACTTTCATTTTGATCAAATTATGGCCCTTTTTTGACTTCGAATTTCAGGTTAAAGTTTGCGTGCAAGCTACTGTACAAACTCATAACTTCAATACTACTTATACTACAGCTTTAAAACTTGGCACACTTGTTTATCATCATGTCCCGAGTGTGTATACCAAGAACCATAACTCTGACTTTCATTTTGTTCAAATTATGGCCCTTTTTCGACTTAGAATTTCAGGTTAAAGTTTGCGTGCAAGCTACTATACAAACTAATAACTTCAATACTACTTATACTACAGCTTTGAAACTTTCAACACTTGTTCATCATCATATCCCAAGTGTGTATGCCAAGAACCATAACTCTAACTCTCATTTTTATCAAATTATGCCCCTTTTTCGACTTAGAATTTCAGGTTAAAGTTTGCATGCAAGCTACTGTACAAATCCATTACTTCCATACTACTTATACTACAGCTTTGAAACTTTCAACACTTGTTCATCATCATATTTCAAGTTTGTATGCCAAGAACCATAACTCTAACTTCCATTTTGTTCAAATTATGGCCCTTTTTCGACTTAGAATTTCAGGTTAAAGTTTGCGTGCAAGCTAGTTACTTTCATACTTCTTGTACTATAGCTTTGAAACTTAAGACACTTGTTTACCATCATGACCCTGACTATTTATACCAAGAACCATAACTCTTTCTTTCATTTTAATCAAATTATGGCCCTTTTTCAACTTAGAATTTCAGGTTAAAGTTTGCGTGCAAGCTAGTTACTTTCATACTTCTTGTACTATAGCTTTGAGACTTAAGACACTTGTTTACCATCATGACCCTGACTATGTATGCCAAGAACCATAACTCTTTCTTTCATTTTTAATCAAATTACGGCCCTTTTTTATGCCCCCGCCATGTAATGGCGGAAGGGCATATAGTGTTCACCCTGGCTGTGTGTGGGTGTGTCAGTGTGTCAGTGTGTGTGTATGTTCGAAAATCGTGTCCGCTCTGTAACTTTGTTATTTCTTATTGGATTTTAAAATAACTTGGTATGAATGTTCACCATATCAAGTCGGTGTGTCGCGTACAAAACCCATGCCCGTAGGTCCAAGGTCAAGGTCACTGTTACTAAAAATAGAATTTTCTTGTCCGGGCTGTAACTTCCTTATGAAAAGAGGGATTTCAAAATAACTTGGCACAAATGTTCACCATGACAAGGCGGTGTGTCGCGTACAACACCCATGCCTCTAGGTCCAAGGTCAAGGTCACTGTTACTAAAAATAGAATTTTGTTGGAAAAATCTTGTCCGCTCTGTAACTTTGTTATTTCTTAATGGATTTTAAAATAACTTGGTATCAATGTTCACCATATCAAGACGGTGTGTCACGTACAAAACCCATGCCCGTAGGTCCAAGGTCAAGGTCACTGTTACTAAAAATAGAATTTTCTTGTCTGGGCTGTAACTTCCTTATGAAAAGAGGGATTTCAAAATAACTTGGCACAAATGTTCACCATGACAAGGCGGTGTGTCGTGTACAACACCCATGCTTCTAGGTCCAAGGTCAAGGTCACTGTTACTAAAAATAGAATTTTGTTGGAAAAATCTTGTCCGCTCTGTAACTTTGTTATTTCTTAATGGATTTTATAATAACTTGGTATCAATATTCACCATATCAAGACGGTGTGTCGCGTACAATACCCATGCCTGTAGGTACAAAGTCAAGGTCACTGTTACTAAAAATAGAATTTTCTTGTCCAGGCTGTAACTTTCTTATGAATGGAGGGATTTCAAAATAACTTGGCACAAATGTTCACCATGACAAGGCGGTGTGTCGCGTACAATACCCATGCCTGTAGGTCCAAGGTCAAGGTCACTGTTACTAAAAATAGAATTGTGCTGGAAAAATCTTGTCCGCTCTGTAACTTTGTTATTTTTTAATGGATTTTAAAATAACTTGGTATAAATATTCACCATATCAAGACAGTGTGTCGCGTACAATACCCATGCCTGTAGGTCCAAGGTCAAGGTCACTATTACTTAAAATAAAATTTTCTTGTCCAGGCTGTAACTTCCTTATGAATGGAGGGATTTCAAAATTACTTGGCACAAATGTTCACCATGATAAGGCGATGTGTCCGGTACAACACCCATGCCTAAAGGTCAGAGGTCAAGGTCACTGTTACTAAAAATATAATTTTCTTATAAAACTCTTGTCTGCTCTGTTTTTATTATGTCTTATTGGATTTTAAAATAACTTGGTATAAATGTTTATTATATCAAGATGATGTGTTGTGTACAATACCCGTGCCTGTAGGTCCAAGGTCAAGGTCACTGTTACAAAAAGTAGAAATTTCTTGTACTGGCTATAACTTCGTTATTAACAGAACAATTTCAAAACAATTTGGCACAAATGTTCACTATGACAAGGCGTTGTGTTGATTACAATTCCCATGCCTGTAGGTCCAAGGTCAAGGTCACATTTACTAAAACCAGAATTTTCTTGTCTGGGCTGTGAGTTTGTTATTACTTATTGGATTTTAAAATAACTTGGTATAAATGTTCACCATGACAAACATGCGTAGCGGGGGCATCCGTGTCCTATGGACACATTTCTAGTTTGACTTAGAATTTCAGGTTAAAGATTGCGTGCAAGCTAGTTACTTTCATACTTCTTGTACTATAGCTTTGAAACTTATTCACCCTCATGACCCTGACTATGTATGCCAAGAACCATAACTCTTTGATTTTTTTCAAATTACTGCCCTTTTTAGACTTAAAAATTAAGGTTTAAAACTTTGTATACCTTTATTTTATCTTACATCGGGTTTATTTTCAAAGGCCCATAACTCATCCTTGCTTTTTTTATATTTGATTTTTGCCCCTTTTCACTTGAAATTAGAATTAAGACTTGTAAATAATTGTTAAAGTTTCAATGTTAGTGTTTTTCATATGTACAGCTATATAAAAGGTTTAAAACAGATGTCCTTAACATACTTTGGTTGAAAGTGTAGAGTAATTGTGGTGTGGGTGGGTGCATAGACTATACTACACTACACTACACTACACTACACTACACTACACTACACTACACTACACCACACCACACCACACCACACCATACCACTGTACTGTACCCCCACCACCCACCACCACCTCCACATACCACCACCACCAACAACAACAACTACAACAACACCAACACAAACAACAACAACAACAACAACACCACCAACAACAACAACACCAACAACAACACCACCACCAACAACAACACCACCACCACTAACAACAACAACACCACCACCAACAACAACAACACCATCACCACCACCAACAACACCACCAACAACACCACCACCAATAACAACACCAACACCACCACCACCAACAACAACTACAGCACCACTATTAACAACAACAACACCAACACCACCAACAACAACAACACCAACACCACCACCAACAACAATATCAATACCACCACCAACAACAACACAAACACAAACAACAACACCACCACCAACAACAACAACAACACCACCACTAACAACAACACCATCACCACCACCAACAACACCACCACCAACAACACCACCAACAACAACAACACCTCCAACAACAACAACACCACCACCAACAACACCAACACCACCACCACCAACATCAACAACACGACCAACAACAACACCAACACAAACAACTACACCACCACACCAACAACAACAACAACACCAACAACAACACCATCAACAACAACACCACCACCAACACCACCACCAACAACACCAACACCACCATCAACAACACCACCACCAACAACAACAACATCATCACCACCACCAACAACACCACTACCAACAACAACACCACCACCAAAACCACCACCAACAACAACACCAACAACAACATCAACACCACCAACACTAGCACCGACAACAACACCACCACCACCAGCAACACCAACACCACCACCAACAACAACACCAACAACATCAACACCACCACCAACAACAACATCAACACCACCATCAGCAGCAATAACAACCAACACCACCACCACCAGCAACAACACTACCACCACCACCACCAACAACACCAACAATGCCAACACCAACAACACCACCACCAACAACAACACCAACAACAGCAACAACACCACCACCAACAACAACAACACCACCACCAACAACAGCAACCAGCATACCATACTGTACTTCACCACGCCACACAACTATAGGTGGGCAAAGATAGTGGGTTGATGGGTGTGGGATCAGGGGTTTATGGGCTGGGTTGTGTAAACCCTAAAAAAAATCTACAAGAATAAATTAAGTGTTATTTATTGATTTATGGATTAAGAAACTTTTGTTCATGTGTGTTTGTTGGGGGTGTCATAAACTCCTGAATCACTCCCCAGTTTAAATGAAGCCCAGTTACAATGTGCTTAATAATTCTGACTTTTCGAATAGTCGAGCGTGCAGTCGTTTCCGACTGGCTCTTGTTATCAAATTATTGCGCTTTTTAGAATTAGAAATTAAGGTTTAAGTTTACGTGCAAGATGGTGAAACCTCATAACTTTCATTCTATTAAAACCACAACTTTTAAACTTTGTATACGTTTATTTTATCACACATCAGGTTGATGTTCAAAGGCCCATAACTCATCCTTGCTTTTTTTATTTAATTTTTGCCCTTTTTTACTTTGAAATTAGAATTAAGACTTAGAAATTATGGTTAAAGTTTCAGTGTTAGTGTTTTTCATAGGTAATGCTATAGAAAAGGTTTAAAACAGATTTACTTAACATACTTTGGATGAAAGTGTTGAGTGGTTATACTATACTATACTATACTATACTATACTATACTACACCACACCACACCACACCACACCACACCACACCACACCACACCACACACCACACACCACACCACACACCACACACAACACACACAACACAGCACAGCACAGCAAAGCACAACAACAAGCACAACAGCAGCACAACACAACAGCACAAGCACAACAACAAGCACAACAGCAGCACAACAACAAGCACAACAGCAGCACAACACAAGCACAACAGCAGCACAACACAACACAACAGCAGCACAACACAACACAACAGCAGCACAACACAACACAACAGCAGCACAACACAACAGCAGCACAACACAACACCAGCAACACAACACAACAGCAACACAACACAACAGCAGCACAACACAACACAACAGCAGCACAACACAACACAACAGCAGCACAACACAACACAACAGCAGCACAACACAACACAACAGCAGCACAACACAACACAACAGCAGAACAACACAACACAACAGCAGCACAACACAACACAACAGCAGAACAACACAACACAACAGCAGCACAACACAACACCAGCAACACAACACCAGCAACACAACACAACACCAGCAACACAACACCAACAACAGCAGCACAACACCAACAACAGCAACACAACACCAACAACAGCAACACAACACAACAGCAGCAAAACACCAGCAACACAACACAACACCAGCAACACAACACAACACCAGCAACACAACACAACAACAGCAACACAACACAACAACAGCAACACAACACAACAACAGCAACACAACACCAACAAGAGCAACAAAACACCAACAGCAACACAACACCAACAACAGTTACACAACACAACAACAGCAACACAACACAACACCAGCAACACAACACCAACAACAGCAACACAACACAACAACAGCAACACAACACCAACAACAGCAACACAACACAACACCAGCAACACAACACAACACAACACCAGCAACACAACACAACACCAGCAACACAACACAACACCAGCAACACAACACAACACAACACCAGCAACACAACACAACACAACAACAGCAACACAACACAAGAAAAGCAACACAACACAACACCAACAACAGCAACACAACACCAACAACAGCAACACAACACCAACAACAGCAACACAACACCAGCAACACAACACCAACAACAGCAACACAACACAACAGCAGCACAACACAACAGCAGCACAACACAACAGCAGCACAACACAACAGCAGCACAACACAACACAACAGCAGCACAACACAACACAACAGCAGCACAACACAACAGCAGCAACACAACACCAGCAACACAACATCAGCAGCAACACAACACCAACAACAGCAGCACAACACCAACAACAGCAACACAACACCAACAGCAACACAACACAACAGCAGCACAACACAACAGCAGCACAACACAACACAACAGCAGCGCAACACAACACCAGCAACACAACAACAGCAACACAACACAACAACAGCAACACAACACAACACAACAACAGCAACACAACACCAACAACAGCAACACAACACAACAACAGCAACACAACACCAACAACAGCAACACAACACAACACAACACCAGCAACACAACACAACACCAGCAACACAACACCAGCAACACAACACAACACCAGCAAAACAACACAACACAACAACAGCAACACAACACAACAACAGCAACACAACACAACACAACAACAGCAACACAACACCAACAACAGCAACACAACACAACACCAGCAACACAACACAACACCAGCAACACAACACAACACCAGCAAAACAACACAACACCAGCAACACAACACAACAACAGCAACACAACAACAGCAACACAACACCAACAACAGCAACACTACACCAACAACAGCAACACCAACAACAGCAACACTACACCAACAACAGCAACACCAACAACAGCAACACTACACCAACAACAGCAACACCAACAACAGCAACACAACACCAACAACAGCAACACCACAACACCAACAACAGCAACACCACAACACCAACACCACAACACCAACAACAGCAACACCACAACACCAACAACAGCAACACCACAACACCAACAACAGCAACACCACAACAGCAACAACAGCAACACTACACCAACACCACAACACCAACAACAGCAACACTACACCAACACCACAACACCAACACCAACAACAGCAACACTACACCAACAACAGCAACACCAACAACAGCAACACCAACAACAGCAACACCATAACACCAACAACAGCAACACCACAACACCAACAACAGCAACACCACAACACCAACACCACAACACCAACAACAGCAACACCACAACACCAACAACAGCAACACCACAACACCAACAACAGCAACAACAGCAACACTACACCAACACCACAACACCAACAACAGCAACACCACACCAACACCAACAACAACAACACTACACCAACACCAACAACAGCAACACTACACCAACACCACAACACCAACAACAGCAACACTACACCAACACCACAACACCAACAACAGCAACACTACACCAACACCACAACACCAACAACAGCAACACTACACCAACACCACAACACCAACAACAGCAACACTACACCAACACCACAACACAACACCAACAACAGCAACACTACACCAACACCACAACACAACACCAACAACAGCAACACTACACCAACAACAGCAACACTACACCAACACCACAACACAACACCAACAACAATACCAACAACAGCAACACTACACCAACACCACAACACAACACCAACAACAATACCAACAACAGCAACACTACACCAACACCACAACACAACACCAACAACAATACCAACAACAGCAACACTACACCAACACCACAACACAACACCAACAACAATACCAACAACAGCAACACTACACCAACACCACAACACAACACCAACAACAATACCAACAACAGCAACACTACACCAACACCACAACACAACACCAACAACAATACCAACAACAGCAACACTACACCAACACCACAACACAACACCAACAACAATACCAACAACAGCAACTACACCAACACCACACAACACCAACAACAATACCAACAACAGCAACTACACCAACACCACACAACACCAACAACAGCAACCAGCATACCATACCATATTATACTACACCACACCTCACCACATCACTTTAGGTGGGCAGGGATAGTAGGTTGATGGGTGTGGGATCAGGGGTGTATGGGCTGGGTTGTGTAAACACTCTTAAAAAACTACAATAATAAATTAAGTGTAATTTATTGATTTCCTAACTTAGATTAAGAAACTTTTGTTCATGTGTGTGTGTTGGGTGTCATAAACTCCTGAATTACTTCCCAGTTTAAATGAAGCCCAGTTTAAAATGTGCTTAAATATGTCTGACTTCGAATAGTCGAGCTTGCAGTCATTTCCGACTGGCTCTTGTTATTCTTACAATAATAATAATGCCATAGCTGATCAATTAAACATCAAAACATTAGACCAAACATGCATGTAGCTTCGACCCAAACTGTATCATTTATTGAACATGTTAACTCAATCATTTGTATGTTTCTAGTGATCTATGTGTATCAGTTATGGCGATTTTTAAAGATGATTTTAGTATATTTTTCGGATTTAAGAACAACGGCTTGATGTAAAAACATGTATTAAAAGTGCTTCGTACAGAGATATGTGATACGTTATGAAATATAAGGGCCTCGGTGCCTTTATATACTGCGGCGACACGGAACAATTGGATCTACCTGACTTCATAAGTTAACACCCAGGTTGCTCTGAGAACTACAATTTACAACAAGCGATAATTAATGTCGTCCCAAAATGTTTTGGATTTGATAAACATAGTCTAAGGGTTTTTAAAAGTAATAGTTTCGAAACTGAAGGTTCACGATTATAAATACATACGCAGGTAGGCGTGACAAACAAAGTCTGAGGCAAAGCAAGTTATTCAAATACTGATATTTTAAGCTGATAAACCCTTTACTCAATGTACTACCAATGTAGATCATCGTCAGCTGAAACATCCAAGTCATTTGATCGGAATATACATGTACAATGGTCACTTGTTTTCAGAAATATTCTAAAAAATGTGATAGCAAACAGTGTACAGCAAAAACAACGTACTACATATCCCATGGAGTAAAGGGTCAAATGAAACTTAAGAAAAGGAATCAATGTCTTGTTTTCTGCCCAAGGATTGACTATCACAAAGGTCTTCCCATGATAGTCAGGTATGTTCCCATGCTGATTTCAGTTAAAGAAATTAACAAATTCGCTTTCTAACATATTCTCATAAAACATTTATACTAGCTATTTAAATACTGTTTTGACAACTAATTTGTGTAAACTATGTGTTTGCCAATTTATCAATTCCAAAACAGTTTATAGTTTATTTCGGGGTTTGTATGAAAAATTAAACGGTCGCCCAGCTGCGTTGGGCCTGACAGTTTAACTTTTATACAAGCCTCCAAACTAACAATAACCTATAGTCACTATTGTTGTTTCATTTTTTTTATTATTTTAAAGTTCTTCTCTTCGTGTTCTTGTACGCCATGATATATTATTTCTCCAAATATACCCGATTTGTATAGACAATATGTAGACGAACTCCTCCATCTTACCTAAAAGCATACACTTGATAAAATCAGCAAATGCTCATCGCCATAAGTGATACAGATTATTGGAAAATCATTCAACGAAGATCGCACTACATGATACAACAGAAATAGGAGTGTTTGCTATAAATGATAGTATGATAATGCTATAGATGATACAGTCATTACGAAACACACCCCTTAAACATTTTAATAATTTACACTATCTATACATTTAAAGCAATATTGTAATGTAATAATCTTTATATTAATGTCATAGAGTCATATAACTAGTATGTATTCGTGCATCAGAGCGTTTATTTGTAGAGAATTACAGTATTTTAATACAATCATGTGGGTCATTTGCCAGACCTTCTTGTGATTAAATGCAATTTTGCAAGTTTTTATCCCTTTACGAGTATATGCGCAAAACAAATGGTATTACAACCAATAAGGACTAGGCAAAATATAACGTACTTGTTTTTGATGAAAGTACTTAAAATGATCCTAATAATTCCGTTTTCAATGTGTTATTTACGAATTGTTTATATCGCAGCCATGCAATCACCTTACTATATTCGGCATATGATACAGTCGGTTTATATACAGTGAATAAGCTATGTGAATTGCGGTTGAAAATAACAATTGAATGTGTGTTATATCTTACAGCCAAAATAGAAACTTCTTTAAGGTATTTTCAACATCTGTAATTATTTTGAGCATAAAATGCAGATTTTCGTTTTAGTGTTTATTAACAGGTCAGTAGAAATTGCAGCATCAACAACATTAGTGGCAGTAGATGGAGAGTTCAGTCACTGCTTTATACAGGTTTGACCATATATGGTGTAAAGGGTTAAAGTTACAATTTGACTTTCAACATGTTCAAGGCTTACAACCTCTCTGGAACTTCTGTAATGTTAGCATTATACTTGGTGACTAATATTTCTTAGCATTACGTATTATACTGTTTTAGGTTCCTGAATGTACATGTAACATTATTTTATGCCTCAAATTTACTATTGTAGGGATTAAGTATTTTCTGTAACAAAAATTCAAAGATTAAGAAAGAATATTTTGAGTAGATATATTTAATATAATACATGTAATTATTATATGTCTTCTTAAACTGCTTAGTGAAGTAAGTCCAGCTTTGTGGAACCATCTTCATTCAAAGATTAAGAAAGAAGAATTTTGAAAAGTTTAACAAAATATTTATTTTGATATTAATATTTTGAGTATTTAATATGTATGCTTTCAAAAATGATCAATCAGGAGTCCAGCTTTTTGGAACAGGCTTGGCCTGCGAATGCAGTGGTAAAGTGTTAACAGTAAGTATGGTTAAACTAGAAAACATCTTCAAGTTGTTGCGTGTCCAGCAATATTAATAAGTCAGTACTGTTATCAGTTATATCGCCCTTTGAAGGCCGTTGAGCACGGTAATTGTATTTATGTAAATACTGAGTTGCGCTCAACCTGGGGCTAGGTGGCATGAACAGTATGCACTTCCTTTACTGCTCAGCAGGCTTATACTGAGCCTTTAATATTTTGATTGTTGGTAATCTTTTTCGGCTTTTGAAGTTTCCTTTTCATCAGTCTATTTGTTTCTAAACTATGCTTAAAAAATACTCCCGACACAGTGTATATTTGACATATTTTCCCAAAATATAATTAATAATATTTTCTGAATTGTGGTTAAAAAATAAAATTGAATGTATTTATATCTTACAGGCAAGCCGGAAAGGCATTTTCAATAATTAAATGAATAGTTTAATAAGAAATTATTTTTAATATAAAAATGCAGATTTCTTGTGAGTGTTTATTAACAGGTTATTTAGGTCAGTAGAGCATGCAGCATCAACATCATCCATGGCTGTACAAGGAAGTTGCAGTGTTGTAGAAGAATAGAGGTATTTATTCTGAAATTTAACCCTTTAGTTCATAAACAGGTTTTATCACATGCACAACAATTGTAGACCAAGATCAGCTGACACATCCATGCAATCTTATCTGGATCTACACAGGTTTCTTATTGGTCAGAAATAACCTAATGATCCTAAAGCAAATATTGTAGATCCTGATCAGATGGCACAGATGTGCTGGTTTCTCTTGATCTACACTGTTCACCCATATTCCAGGGAGTAAAGGGTTAGTAGCCGGTCCAGCTCCTGGCTACAACAAGTACATAACAAGTGGCTTCCCATGAAGCCCGGTAATCATGATACTTGCGTTTAATGTAAATATTGAGTTGCGCTAAACCTGGGCTTAGGGCGACATGAACAGTAATGTGCACTTCAATAACTACTCGATGAACAGGCTCCATTTAACCGAGCCTGAAATATTTTGATTATTTGTCGTGTTAGTGGCTTTCGGAATTCGTCTTATGCTTATAAAAAAATTCATTTGTTTCTAAACTATTCTTCACAAAAAACATCTGACACTATGTATATCATTTTGCCACTTTCCTAGAATCAGATTGACGAGGCAAGGTATCCTACAGCCAAAATGGAAAGCATTTTCAACAATTGTAAAAAATATATAATTTGAGCATACTATGCAGATATTCTTGTGAGTGTTTATAACAGTACTCAGTTCAGTAGAGATTGCAGCATCAGCATCATCAGTGGCGGCAGATGGAAGTTCCAGGAGTGATGTAGAAGAATAGAGGTAATGTGTTTGAAAATGAGCCAGTCTGTGACAAAATGATATTGATCGCATTCTTAAAATTTTTGGATGCTTAGTCCCCACTATCATAATTTTCATCATATATGTCAAATGCTTGTTAGTTGTCATTAATTTGAATGATAACTGTTTTGATTATTCAAATATGAATGAGATTAAATTTAGCATGTTTCATTCTCAATATACAAATAATTAAATATTTACTGTTAAATGGGGATTTAAAACAATGCATTTTAATGTGGCCTTAGGGTCATTTTATCAGAGACTGGCTCAAATTTAACCATTTAGTCCATGTATATATACAGGTTTTACCCCATTCCTGTATCAACACTATTTGCTTATGTGATAAGGTGATCTGGATCTACACAGGTTGTTTTTGGTCCGAAAAACCTAATAAATCTTGAGCAAACAGTGTAGATCCAAATTAGATGACACAGGTGTGCCAGCTTATCTGCATCTACACCGTACACCCATGGGACAACAGCCATAAACCATGGAGTAAGGGGTTAATAGTAGCCGGTCCAGCACCTGGCTACAATGAACTGGTTGGCATCCAGTGATACCCCCGCTAGAAGCGGATAATACTTCATTCTTGCAAATCATGCAATCTGAAAAACTACACAACTAAAATTGATGATTAAATTATAAAGACACTGTTTTTAGCCATAGGCCATCATGTTTAGTAAAAAAAAATAGCAAAGTGTTTTCTGAAAGGTTCCCAGAAGAACAAAATAGAGATGAAAGCAGGAGACTAACCTCTTATTGCAAGCCTCTGATTGGTTGAAATTGAGTCTAGTCTCAATATGGACCAATCAGATGCTTAAGATTGAGACTGGTATCCATTCCTAGGTTTAGGTTCTTTAACTTAACATTAGTAAATAATACCATGAGAAGGCTAAAGATTCAGCAGTGAGCAACAGCAGCTTTTGCACGCACTAACAACCCCTGTCTATCATATTGTGAATGTACAAGTTTACTGATTGTCATATTGACAGTCCTTCTATTAAATGATTCATGTATATACAGTAGATTAAATCAGCATTGAACCTTTTTCAATTGGAACAGCATGTATAGAACATGCATTCATTATTATCATACATACATTTAACCTTGTACATTTACAATATTCCAGACTTTTCATGCTCTTTACTTGTTCCCTATATCCCAAGCCACCTTTACACCTGACCACACCCTTTCCCTATAGCCCAAGCCCATCTTCTTTACACTTGACCACACCCTCTCCTATATAGTGAATGCCTATATTCCTTCATTGCACTCTAATCATAGCTGTGGCTGCTCATTGCTGGCATCAAAGCAAATCTGTTAAACAATGTTAAATGGACCCAAAAGGCATATACTATGTGAAGTGTGAAACTGAAATGTTATTAATGCTTTTACATGTGACAACTTCATGAACACACAATGATATTTGTGTTCTGTTTCACCCTGAATTAACCAATTCTAACTTTGAACTCTCAGATCGTTTTGATTAGGTAACCAAATTCAGGTGTGTAATTATCAGTTGTGTATGTATTTGCAAGTATGGAGGGGGACCAGGAACCATGGACCTTTTTACAACTGTAAAAGTTTCAGTTCATAAAGCTATATTTTCCCTTTACTCCATACATACAGGTTTTATTGCATATGATAACAGTGTAGATCCAGATCAGACAGCATTCCTTAACATTTGGTCTGGATCTACACTGTGTTTTAATTGGTCAGAAACAACTTAATCAAAATGGGAACAGTGAAAATCCTGATCAGATGGCACAGATGTGCCGACTGATCTGGATCTACACTGTTCACTCATGCCTTAAAGCATATCTATGGAGTAAAGGGTTAAATTAAGTTGTATATTTGCTGAATATATCCCTGATCAGGAGGGTCTGAGGTATATATTATAGTGATAGCTTTGTCAATCTGCCTGGTACGTCTATCAGAGATCTGGTGTCCGGAGCATGCTTTGCCAACCCCTCTAAGAATTTCAATCAAACTTTGCATTAATGATCTCCTAAAAAAAGCAAGTTATACATCTAAGAAGCATGGCCCTAACTCAAATGTCAAGGTCACACTAAAGGTTAAAATGTCAAAATTTCTGCAAAAGGCTAGATAAAGATTATGAGTCAGTTTTGCTGTGTTTTGTTCCTGAAAAAATGACCAAAATAAATTTATTGTGCATTGACCTAATACATCTTGTTTTAACAAGTTAGATGTTTGAATGATTAAAACTTGACGATTAGAACATCCTGTATATAATGAAATCATTGATGACATGTGACATCATGCAATCAGCAAAATTTCAAATACTTACCCTTTACTTCATGGAATATGGATGTTATTTAATGATTGAACAATGTAGATCCAGATCAGCCAGCACATCTGTGGCATCTGATCAGGATCTACACTGTTTGCTTTCAGATTCATTAGGTTATTTCTGACCAAGATGCAACCAGTGTTGATCCAGATCAGATGGCATCACATGTTCCAGCTTATCTGGATCTACAAAGTGGTTGCACATGCAAAAAATCCCTGTTTATATTGAGTTTTAAAGGGTTAAACACATTTTAAAATGTATTTATCCAGAAAAAAATTAATTATATGACATAGATTATTTCTCCTTGTTTTCAAATAAAACATTTTGTTTTAAGTTTAAATTCAAAAGTTAACTGATACAAATTTCTAATAAAACATCACAAAATTTGGACATTTTGACATTAATAGTGATGTAAAAATGGCCAAAACACATTGTCTTTGAAATGATACTGAAGCTTTATTTTTCATAATAATGAAGTGCAGTTTTCAATAAATTGAATGTTCTTAATAAAGATAGCTGCATATTAACTTTATTCGAAAATATACTGCATTGTCCAAAATAGTGCAAAAATGTATCCACCCCTTTCTATACTAAATAAAAAGAAAAAAAAGTTAGCAGTTTTGTACCAGTTTAAATTTGAGTTTATTTGCATTTTCACTTGTATTTATTACCTAGCACCAAAAGCTACAATCACTACTGAGTTGACATTTCCCCTTTTTATAGGCCCATAGGGATGTATTATGTTATTGCCTCAGTGTCCATCTGTGTGTCGCTTAGAAATTTCCCTTTCGCTCTGTAACTCTTGAACCCCTTGAAGGATTTTAAAGAAAACTGATACAAATGTTAACCTAATTGAGACAACATGCAGAAGCCATTACTTACTTCAAGGTCAAGGTCAGACTTGAGGTTAAAGGTCATATGACTTTGTTTACCTTCCGCTCTGTAACTCTTGAACCTCTTAAAGGATTTCGAAGAAACCTGACACAAATGTTAACCAGATTAAGGTGGTGTGCAGAAGCCATGTTCAGGATGGCTCACTTCAATGTCAAGGTCAGACTTGGGGATCAAAGGTCAAATGACTTTGTTTCCCTTCTGTTATGTAACTCTTGAACTTAAAGGAATTTAAAGAAACCTCACACAAATGTTAACCACATTGAGACAACTCGCAGAAGCCATGTTCTGGATGGCTTGCTTCAAGGTCAAGGTCAGACTTAGGGGTCAAAGGTCATAATTATGCCTTTATTTCCCATCTGCTTTGAACCCCTTAGGAATTTCAAAGAAACCAGACACAAACATTTACTACTAAGATGACGTGCAGAAGCCACGTTCCGGATGGCTTGCTTCAAGGTCATATGACTGCGTTTCCTTTTGCGCTCTGTAAATCTTGAACCCTTTGAAGGATTTCGAAGACACCTGACACATATGTTCTCCTCATTGAGATGATGTGCAGATTGCATATTCTGGATGGCTCACTTCAAGGTCAAGGTCACACTTAGGATTTAAGTGTCATATGGCTGTGTGTATATTGCTCGGCATTTGCTCTTGATTGCAGTGCTCTTGTTTTTGTTTGGGAGGTTCTTTTTTGTTTGCTTACTTTTCTATTTAATTACTTACCTTGTATGTTACTACATCGTATCAGTAAAACCAAGACCACTTTTCTGTGGTACAACATGGATGGTACCTCCAATTTTTTGGTGTTTTTTTTTTACATTTTTGTACCTGGTTAGGATTTTCAGGGTGGTGACTTAGATTTTTTATATACTTTCAATCTTTTTGAATTGGACCATTTTGATGCTTGTTTCTGTCCTTTGGGCTTCAACAGTCTAAATTCTGCTCACATCCTCTGTTACAACCCTTTGCGCATATATTGCCTAGCTTTGTGGCGCTCTTGTTATAATTGAAGTTTTAGGGATAAGTCAGTAGTTCTTAAATTTGATAAAAAAATAATGTATTCAATAAGAACACAAAACATTTATTCATAAAACAACTAGCCCAAGACAAACAGCACTAGAATTTACCTCCTGTTTGACTATTGTTTGAGTTATGTTCCTTTAAATGAATAATATGAAACTTAATGTTAATTATAACTTTCAAAGTACTTGTATTAACTTGAACTATATCATCTGTATGAACAAAGACATTTGTCACAACAAGAATGATAAATCCTGTTTGACAATTTTTTAAGCCAGCCCATTTCATTTTACTTTCTCCTTACCTTAATGTTGTTAAAAACTAAGTACTTTTCCCAAACGCTTAATACTTGAATATATTATCTGCACAAACAAAGCTGTTTTTGACAACAAGAATTACACTTCTTTATTAACTTTTTGTGTTGCCTCAATAGCAGGTAGACACATAGGGATCCTATTGTCCGGCGACGTCGGCGGCGCTGTTGTCTGGTAGTCCTCCAATTTTAATCTGAAACTTAATGTTGCCTATAACTTTGAAAGTACTTGTCCTATTAACTTAATACTTGGAAATATATCATCTGCATGAACAATGCCATCTGGGACGACAAGAATGATGACTCTTGTTTCAGTATTTTTTGACTAATGTCCCTTTCAAATAACTTTAATATGGAACTTTAATCTGAAAATTAATTTTGTCTATAACTTTGACAGTACTTGTCCTATTATTTTAATACTTGGAATATTTCATCTGCATGATCAAAGCCATCTGTGACAATAAGAATGATTACTGTTCGACTATTTTTGGAGTTATGTACCTTTCAAATGACTTTAATGTGGTACTTTAAACGTTGCCTATAACATTGAGAGTACTTGTCATGTTTACTTAATATTTGAAATATGTCATCTGCATTAACAAAGCAATCTGTGACCCTAAGAATGATAACTCCTCATTAATATTTTATAGTTATAACCCTTTCAATTAACTTTAACCTGAAACTTAATTGCTTATAACTTGGAAAGTATTTGTTCTTTTGATGCAATACTTTATATGGCATCTGTTTCAATGAAGTTTTATCTGTTTTGAGTTGTGCACCTTTGAATTATTTTTACCTGAAACTTAATCTTGCTTATAACTGGAATATACAATAATAAAGATAATAACTGATCATTTAACATTATTAATTTTGTAGTATTGCAATGCAACTTGAATTACATCTTTTTATCATGACTGTATGATAAAACATAGGCCCACATTTCAACTTTTCACAAGCAGGCGAACATGTGTTCGGCGGAACACCAAATTCTAGTTTTAGTAATGCCCCTTTCAAAAATCTCTTACCTGAAACTTTAAATGTTGCTTATATTAATTGGAAAGTATTTGTTGTTTTGACACAATACTTGGAATGTATCACCTGCATTAGCCAAGTTATATCTGTTTCCAGTTATACACCCCTATATAAGACTTTAATCTGAAACTTAATTTTGCTTGTCAACTTTGAAAAAAATTGTACTACTGACATAGTACCTGGATATATTATCTGCACAAAGAAAGTTGTATTTGATAACAAGAATGATAACTCAATGAACTGACTGACTAACCAGATTGACCTGATTTTGAGTTAGTTCCCTTTCAGATAATTTACAAAATACTTTTGTTTTTACATGAAAACTAATGTGGCTTATAATTGTCCAAGTATTTTTTTTAGTCCCCGACATCTTGTGATTGAACCTTCTGTCTGTCCTTTAGGATGGGGTCAGGGACGTTAACCTTTCTCGGCATATTCGAAATACCTCAATTTCTACAAAGAACATTCACAGATCTGTGCACTGTTAAGTATGTAAACTTGGCATGAAAGTTTACACACTTATTAAACAGTGCACAGGTCATGACCCTAACAAGTTACATAACTCTGACTACCTTATTTCTTGTGTTATCTCCCCATTTTGTAACACGTTTCAATGGCATGATGGATATTTCTCAATTTCTACAGAGCATTAGCATGAAAGTTTACGTATTTACTTTACAATGCCCAGGTCATGACCCTGGCAAGTTAAATAATCCTGACTTACTTTTTTCTGGGGTTATCTCCCCATTATTTAGTTGAAGAAATTGGTTAATAAGTTTCAGCAAGTTAGATATTTCACATTTTCTACATATAGCATTGATATGAAAGTTCACACACTTACTAAACTTTGCACAGGTCATGACCCTGACAAATTACACAAATCTTGCTAGCTTATTTCTTGAGTAATCTTCCCATTTTGCCAAAAAGACCAATTACTCTGCTGCAGACAGTTTCAAGTTATGCCCCTTTTCACTTAAATTTTGTGTTACCAAAAATATGAACATGGCCCATAACTTTGAAACTACTTGAGATATCAACTTTAAACTTGGAATATATATTCATGATCAACATCTACATCACTATTAAAAAGACTCATAACTTTGCTACAAATACTTTTTAAGCTATGCCACTTTTTCACTAAAATTTTGCATAATCCAAAACATGCCTTTGGTCCCATTTGAGATATCAACTTGAAACTTAGAATATATATTATCACTATCAACATCTACATCATTACCAACAAGACCCATAAATCTGCAACCAATATATTTCAAGTAATGTCTACTTCTCACTTACATTTTGTGTTCACCATAATATGCAAATGGCCCATAACATTTAAAATGAGATATTACTTTGAAACTTGGAATATACATTAACCATCGGTATCTATATCATTATCAACAAATTCCATAACTCTATCCAGAATATTTTTTAAGTTATGCCCCTTTTACACGGAAGACTTTGCATTAATCAAAATATGCACTTGGTCCATAACTTTGAAACTACATGAATTATCAACTTGAAACTTGGAATATACAAACACTGTCATAATCTTCACCATAGTCAACAAGACCTATAACTCTGCAACAATTATTTTCAAGTTATGCCGCTTTTGCAATTAGATTTTGTCTAAAAGTTGAATGCACTTGGCAGAAAACTTTGGAACTAATATCGCTAGCAACTTCAAACTTGAAACACATTTCCACCACCATTCTCTATATCACTTTCACCACTTTGAGTTTTGTGTTAATGCTGTTTTAAACATTATTCAAGTGATTGATAATGGTCTTAAAATAATGTCCCAGTCATAAATTACTAACAAGTTTTCAAACTCCACCTAAGTTCAATTTTATAGTATATTAAGGTGTTCTTTCTGTTATTTAAAATCAGAATTTCCTCTCTCACTATTCGCTTGTTAATATTATTCCTGTTTACACATGAGTGTTTGGCAATAGTTGTAAACTTATACACATTCTGATGGATTCCTTTCAAACTTCGCACAATTGATCATGCACCGTGATGAGATGGTCATCAAGAAAAGCATTTTACTTGAGACTGTTGTTGAAAGAGTTATGGAACCTTGTTTTTTCAGTTAACATGTATTAAATCTTGTATTGCGAACACCTCATTCGCTGACAGTATGCAAATGCAATCTTGGTCAAACTTATCATTGTTTATGATGTCAATATTAAATTATTGTACAAAAATCTACAGAATGGGGCATTAATGTTCCATGAACACTGTCTACCAAATTTTCACCGCGAAATAACCTTAAGTGAAATGACGAAAGAAATGAAAAGAGAAACACGAAAATTCGCTAGGAAAAAATAGGCCAAAATTAACTACAAATATTCATCGCTTCGTCTTGTGCTTTGTCTTATGTCTGTTCACTTACTATGTAGCGATTTCTTTGTTCACTTGATGCGTTATTTTGCGTGACGAGGTTTTGATTGGCTTACGTTATTTCGCATGACGTATAATTGGCTTTATTTTCGCTTGACTTCTATCCGCTGTTGTTTTTGTTTGTTTTTTTTTTGTTTTTCCTGCTGGTTAATTTTTAACGTCAGTGTCAGAGAAGAAACAAAAACGGACTATTTTAAAATGAAACTAACTAGTTCCTGATAAAGGAACGATCTCAGATATTCACAAACTCATAAAAAGACGTAGTTTGTTTGTTTAGAGGGGATGTCCATTCTTAGTTGCTCCTTAAAAATGCGCCCCCTCTAACATGACAACCTTGACCCGCTTCTGAATATGGTAGGAAAAATTAGTTTTAGCTGGATATGGTTTAAAATCTTTGAGACCGAATTAGAAACATACCAATTTACTCTATTTGACGGCAGAAATTTGTAATTTGATCGATAAATTTGTGGGGTTATGTGATAAAAATAATGGAATACACCACTCGTGTTCATTTTGTACTGAAAATGCTAACATTCTCGTCTTGAATCGATATAAAACTTCAGAAAGACCTCCTTTTTTTCAAAAAGTGAAACCCCGCTAAAATGACCACCTTGGAGACTGTCAAAAAGTGGTCTTAATAGCGATGTGTTGTTTATTTTTGGATGGAAAATAGTGCAAAAACTATAACATGGGACATAAGAATATTGGTCTTTCTAGCGAGGTGGTCTTAATTTCGAATGATCTTAATGAGGGGTTTCACAGTAGTCGTTTTATAATTTCGGTATAAAATGAACATTTTTGTTTCTTCCTATGCTGTATTACACACTTCAGAAAAGTGTTTCTTTGATCTTACGTTTAATTTTATATGTCCCTGTTTCTTTCCAGGTGAGAAAGATTCGGACGCTTTCAATGCTTAAAACTTCAAGCACCGCCTGTGAGCAACATATTTCTGAGTGGGGATATGTCTGTATCGACTCTTTTCTGAGACTGTGCTTTTGTTACGTGCCCTGTGTACACTGAGATACTTAGTTTATAGCCATTGAGTAGAAATGCACTATTTTAATTGATGGTACATGTATTTGTTAACCGCCTTAAAATATTCAGAATTTTAGGACCTTATTTCGGGTTAAAGGCTTCGCAAATGCGTAACGATTCTGGTCATTAACCTTAAACCATAAACATTTTAAAGTAACATTTGTTGTTTTACTCTTTCGGATGTGATTCGTAGACAAGATTATAAAACTGATTGGAGATCCAGACCAGTCTTAATTTTCAAATCACTCCATTTCAGACAACCTGGCCCTAAGGTTATAAAACTCAGCATGGAAACCAGTCTCAAATATCAAGCATCTGATTGGCTGAGATTTGAGACTGGTTTCCAATCTCAGACAATTTTATAACCTTCAGCCCAGATGCTTATGATTTGAGGCCGTTCTCGGTTTTATGATCTTTGGCCACGTCCATGCATTTTGTTCCAGTTTTCACCGCAATAGTGTAGTATAATTTAAATTTATGAAGACGAAATTTCGCATAAACGCTTTAAATGACATTTTTTGCGCGGGTATTATTTCGCGCAGCGGTAATTTTCTCATACGATAATATCATGAATGCTTGCTTAAATTTCGCAGAATACTCAAAGAAACGCATGGTTTCTGAACGCTTAAGCTTTGATAATTGAAATATAGGGGAACGTGACTTGTTGATTTCATTTGTAACCATGACCGTACAACTGTACGGCATTTAACACATACCACATGTACACTATTGACACAGGCAGAAATGTATAGTTACACCAATTACTATAAGGTGTAAGACCTGTAAATAGACTCCCCTATATAAACTATAGTAAACGACATGTTTCAAAAGGCTGGCAATCATAGCTGGTACCATTTGAATAAGGGCTAACTTACATGCTTTTGAAGCTAAGTGTTTCTACTGTCCATTTCCAGCAAGAAAAGTAGGGGTCATGTATCAATTAACAGAGATTTGACACCTTGAAACCGATGGTCTGTTTTTTCCACTTCTGTGTGAACTTCAAAACTGTTTTACATATGCCATCCTAAAACCAGGGCCTTTTTTCATATACTGCATTTCCAAACATAACTTTGCTATCAGTGTGTCAGTAAAAGCATCTCATTTACTAATCATGTTCCTTTCAGGCCATACTAGCAATTTAATGCTCCCAAAAGGCAAAAAAATGGGGACTATTTAGTGTCAGCCATTGTCCGATAAACAAATTTGACACACTTTTACATGCGAGTGATAACTAGTTCACAACGACTTTTTCTTCGAACAATAAGAGAACAAAGAATCATGCATCTAATATTTGTATATGAGACTTTAAAATCTGGATGTCCAAATAAATATTTGTTGACAGAAGAGAAAAGCGGAGTTTGTAAACCGCATGGAATAGCATATACCAAAGAGAAGTATCCGCTAGTCGTTGCATCACGGTACAACGTCCCGTACCTGCTTTATAAACCAGGTGTTGGACATGTACGTAGATTTATATTAGCTCAACAGTAATTGAATATTTTTGACTTAATTGTTAATTTTAAATCGGCAGCAGCGGATCTACATAATGATCATATATCTTAAAATTGCTGATTTGGTGTGTTTGTATTAGTTAACCCCATCCCCAATCGATGTATAAAGATATGTTATATTCTAACTAAATAGTTTTAATGGTCACTATCTTAATTAACCGTTTGACAGTTAACAAACAAAATTTATTGAGCTCAAGAAAATCTTGTTTAATTAACCTTAGTGACCAAACTAAAAATGGTGTGAACTGATAAAGGAGAAATAACTCTGATTTAAAAAGTAACGATTAACGTCTTTCGATTCGGCAAAAGTCACCCAGTTTCATAATCAAGTGTTTCACCATCATGAAGAAAAAAGGCTCAGTAACCAAAATCTGATGACTCGCATGATAGAATTTAACATTGCGTTTCATCAGAAAATTGGAAAGAGGCCCTGGCTTTTCAAATAGGGAAATATATGCGCGATAATTTTTGGGGAGAAACAAAATTCATTCTAGTTTATTTTATTTATTTTACATTAATTAAGTTTGCCAGAACACATTATTTCTAGATATTGATTGACCGGAAGATTTTTAATACTCTCGCATGAAACACATGTTGAAGAAAATGAATTATATTCTGCTGTTTCGATTTTGAAAATTAATAATGTTAAAACTAAACTTCCGCAAGCCTCCAGAATCAGCTGTAGCAGAACCGGTCTCTGAGTCCAATGATTTAAGCACCATGACCACAAAGAACCAGTCAAAATAACAATGCTGAATCAAGAAACTACTGTAGTATCATTTAATTTCGCGGGGACGAAATTTCGCGCAAAACCCGTAAAACACTAATTTGCGGGGGCATAATTTCGCGCAACTGTATATTCCTGTAAAGAAAAAACTGTTAAATGGTTTAATTTCGCTAGGGTTGAATTTCGCGGTCGTGCTTTAGCGCGAAATTCGCAAAAATTAAAACCGCGCGAATTAAAGTGATTTAACAGTAATCTTGAAGGTATTTACTAGGAAAGTGGACGTTAATAAAATAAATAATTAAAATAATAATAATTTTTGTTGTTGTTTGAAGCCCGACAAAAAAGCGAATTGGCGTTTCGTTATTTCGCCCCGCCAACACAAAGAAGCCATTTCGTGACAGTTTGGCGTCTTTTCGTGGGACTATATCACACCATTCGTGTGACTATATCACACCAGTGTGTCTTACAAACTGATCGGTGCACCTACAGAACGGAATTAGCCTCGGCAAATCCATCTTTCGCTTACTACGTCCCAATAAAACACCCCAAGCCTTAAACCTATAGAGTAAAACATTCGACTTCTCGTCTACACCAATATTAGTCTAGATCTGTCATTGATCAGTATCACGGTATGGGACCGGATACTGCCTATAACGGCGTTTGAGTCCAAAAAAGATTGTAAAAAGTTACCAGAGGTAAGAAAAATTCGATTTCTCATGTGAAACTAATCTGACCTGGGTTTGATTCTATGTTTCGCGAAATGAAATATATAGGAATGTAGTTTAATGATGAGTGGAAATGTATTTCTTTTCAAAGTTAAAATACATAGAATATAGTTATATCACCATTATTTACAAACTTCATACTACATTCCAATATATTTCATTTCGCTAGGATCAGCCGGATGTGTTTTACCTAAAGGAGGAATGTCCGTATTTGAAAGGCTCTCACTTTCGAACAAAGATAATTTGTAAATAAAGTTTAACTTAGTTCTTACCAAACTAACGTGTTTCCTGAAATTCATTAAACACCAGTTTTCTTTTAATAACATTAAATATCTTGTAGAAACACAAAACAAAAACTTAACGAAGATGTGTTGACCGGCTTGGGGTTCGAACCCATGGCCCCTGGCTTTGGTATTATCTAACTGCAAGATATTTATAGCACGAGGGTCCTGAATACAAGCATGATTTCCCCCTACATGATTCCCCCCTACTCGATTTTTTATGGCATCATGTTGGTGATAAATATTTTTCTGCCGATTAAAAGTCCCCGCATTTAAAAACTATGATCTCATTTTAACTCTTGAATGTTGAAGGGGGAGTGATTTCTTGTTACATAATCGAAGCCTTAGGAAATTATCACGAAGATACACACATATGCAGATCTGAACTTTTCTGCTTTATTAGTACAAAAACAATTTCCCGTTTTTCTTTTAATTAAAGGCGAGTGTCCTAAGTAGTTAGCCCACTTAAAGAGGACGATGAATAACTTCGCGGAAACTAAATTTTGATTGTTAGCAAACGTAAATATCAATTAATGTTTCAAGTAATTAACATGTCAATTAAGGTCGCGCTTCACGTGATAATTGGCGCCTAATGATGACACGTGGCCATGTCAATTAGTTTTACTAATTGGCATATGCCTAAAAAAAGTATATATACACGCGGACGCGAATGTTCAAATCAAAATTGTTCAGGAATTTTATTAAACATTAAGAACTCGATTATATTATGGAACACAGGAAAACTTTATCCTCTTTCTTGGTAGAATCCAAGATGGCGGCCATTTCAACAGCCAAACATAAGTTACAGCGTCTGAGGCCCATGGTGCAGTTTAACGAATGTCAGAAATTGAAGCCTGACGTGCATGGAAACCTTGACTACAACGTGGAACCAAAGGACAAGAAAATTTATGACAAACATATCTCCGTCCTCGTTGTTGAAGAAATCACAAGGTCCGGCTCCTGCAAAAAGGATCTTATGAAGCGATATCTTCGAGACTCGGCGAGACTTCACAAACTTACAACCAGAACGAGAGGCGATGGATGCGATGAAAGTATGTTATGTCGTGAACTTCCGGTTAGAACTCCCGGAGATGGCGCCGGTTCTTACGAACTTCCGGATCTTAGTTTGAACAAGGGTTTCATCTCAGATGATGATGCCGGTATTGACATTACAATTAAACAGCAGACGAGAATCGAACTGAATGATGGTTTCGTCTCTAGTACTGATGACGTCACTTCCTCCAATGATGAAGAGAGCGCGTTTGAAGACGACAGTGAATGTAGCAGCGTCTGTGACTTTGAGAGAAACATTGACGAGTTGGACATTGAAGATACGCTTGTGAAAATGGACAGAATCAAATCCGCTTTCAGTAATGGTGACTTGAACGCTAGAATCACAGAAGATACGTTATTGGACAGTTTTATGAACACAGTCGTTGGTGACAACAGTAGTGATGAGGGACTCAGCTCGGTCGGCAGTGACTTTGATTGAACATATTTAAAACTGTTTTTTTGTTGTTTGTTTTTACTGAATGTTGTTTGATTTAAATGTGCTATGTAAAATAATGATTTATTAAATATGATAATATAGTCATTATGTTTTGTCAATTTCCAGGTTACTAATGACTCCAGGTATTTTCACATGCAGTATTAATATGAACGATGGTGTAACACTAAAACGCCAGTAATACCGAATTGAATGCATAAATTAAAATTCTGCTAAAATGCATTTATACTATTCTGTGCACGGTATAGGCGAAGAGATTTAAACTCTCAGAGTGAGTTACATAAAAAACTGTTTCAATAGAAGAACCATTGTCTGTTACAAATTAAATGCCTTAGCAAAACTAATCTGTAGCACAGAAATAGAAATGAAATATAAACTTTTTTTGTTAACATAAAAAATTGGCTTTGAATTTCTCGCAGAGGTACAGTCTTAGGGAAATCCTGCAACAGAAATATAATTTAAGTCATAACTATCTTGAATTTCAGTGGTAAGTAAACATTAGTAGATCTGACAGTTGAAGGTATCGCAAAAGCGAATTAACTCTTACTGACAACCGTATTTTACGCGGAGTAGTTAACTCCCTTTAAAATCCGGCGGATTTTGACATTTGAAATCATTGACTAATTAAATAATTTCATAACAATGTTAGAATGTGTGCTTTTGGAAAGTAGGTACAAGCGGTAGCATACAAGATGTATTATATTGAGAAAAGGGAAACAATAGAAATACTATAAGAACATAATATATAAAAATTCTACTATTTAAACAAGGCAGTCTGACGGAAGCCATACCCCCGCCGGATTATGAAATGTTGAAAAGGTTATAAACGCTGAAAGAAAATGTAAGCCAATGTGCAGTAGCTCTGCCCCAGTCTCTTCTACTGATGTAGTAGGAAATCTAACAACAGAAATATTATTTTGGGGAATAAATATCAGCTATCACCAACGCGAATTAACTCTTACTAACAACCGATTTTACGCGAAGTACTTAAATCCGTTGTAAAAACCGTCGGATTTTGAATCATTGACTAATTAAATTAATTTTTTAACAACATTAGAGTTTGTGCTTTTGGAAAGTAGATACAAGCGGTAACATAAGAGGTGTATTATATTGAGAAAAGGGAAATTATTGATTATAATATTTTTTTAAAAATCTACTATTTAAACAAGGCAGTCTGAAGGACAGCCATACCCCCGCCGCGCATTATGGAATGTTGAAAAGGTTATTGATGCTGTAAAGGAAATGCAAGCCAATGTGCCGTAGCTCTCCCCCATCGCACCCTACTCATGTTGTAGGAAATCTAACAGCATTAATATTATTCAGGGGATCAAATGTCAAAGCGAATGAACTCTTACTGTCTTCCTCTTAAATCTCGGATTTCGCAATCATTGACTTATGAAATTAATTAAGTTCATAACAACGTTAGAATGTGTGCTTTTTGAAGTAGGTACATGCGGGAGCTTAAGACATGTATTGTTTTGAGAAAACGGAAATAATATATTTAAAACAATTTTATAGTAAATCAAAAATAATGTCCGATTTCGCAACATTGATTTCATAAACACGTTAGAATGTGTGCTTTTTGAAGTAGGTACATGCGGCAGTCTGAAGGACAGCCATACCCCCGCCGCATTATGGAATGTTGAAAAGGTATTGATGCTGTAAAGGAAATGCAAGCCAATGTGCAGTAGCTCTCCCCAGCCCCTCCTACTGATGTAGTAAAATTCTCTAAAGTCAGTACTAATTTTAGAGAAGTGCGATAAATTTTAATACAAGTACGAAGTACTTAGCGACCTTTTTTTCTAATACGAACGTAACACATAAAGATACATGTATCAAAACAAAGTTGGGTCAAAGTGTTTCTTTGATCTTACGTTTAATTTTATATGTCCCTGTTTCTTTCCAGGTGAGAAAGATTCGGACGCTTTCAATGCTTAAAACTTCCAGCACCGCATGTGAGCAGCGTATTTCTGAGTGGGGATATGTCTGTGTCGACTTTTCTGAGACTCTGTGCTTTTGTTATGTGCCCTGTGTACACTGAGATACTTAGTTTATAGCCAGTGAGTAGAAATGAACTATTTTAAATGATGGTTCATGTATTTGGTAAACCGCCTTAAAATATTCAGAATTTTAGGACCTTATTTGGGGTTAAAAGGCTTCGCCAATGCTTAACGATTCTGGTCATTAACCTTAAACCATAAACATTTTAAAGTAACATTTGTTGCTTTACTCTTTCGGATGTGATTCGTAGACAAGATTATAAAACTGAGATTGGAGCTCCAGACCAGTCTTAATTCTCAAATCACTCCATTTCAGACAACCTGGCCCTAAGGTTATAAAACTGAGCATGGAAACCAGTCTCAAATCTCAAGCATCTGATTGGCTGAGATTTGAGACTGGTTTCCAATCTCAGACAATTTTATAACCTTCAGTCCAGATGCTTAAGATTTGAGGCCTTTCTCGGGTTTATGATCTTTGGCCACGTCCATGCATTTTGTTTCAGTTTTCACCGCAATAGTGTAGTATAATTTAAATTTATGAAGACGAAATTTCGCATAAACGCTTTAAATGACATTTTTTGCGCGGGTATTATTTCGCGCAGCGGTAATTTTCTCATACGATAATATCACGAATGCTTGCTTAAATTTCGCAGAATACTCAAAGAAACGCATGGTTTCTGAACGCTTAAGCTTTGACAATTGAAATATAGGGGAACGTGACTTGTTGATTTCATTTGTAACCATGACCGTACAACTGTACGGCATTTAACACATACCACATTGACACAGGCAGAAATGTATAGTTACACCGATTACTATAAGGTGTAAGACCTGTAAATAGACTCCCCTATATAAACTATAGTAACATGACATGTTTCAAAAGGCTGGCAATCATAGCTGGTACCATTTGAATAAGGGCTAACTTACATGCTTTTGAAGCTAAGTGTTTCTACTGTCCATTTCCAGCAAGAAAAGTAGGGATCATGTATCAATAACCAGAGATTTGACACCTTGAAACCGATGGTCTGCTTTTTCCACTTCTGTGTGAACTTCAAAACTGTTTTACATATGCCATCCTAAAACCAGGGCCTTTTTTCATATACTGCATTTCCAAACATAAATTTGCTATCAGTGTGTCCATAAAAGCATCTCATTTACTAATCATGTTCCTTTCAGGCCATATTAGCAATTTAATGCCCCCAAAAGGCAAAAAAATGGGGACTATTTAGTGTCTGACTAGCCCGAGTAGGAACATCCGGCGGACTATTTACAAGTCATTAGCCTATAAACAAATTTGACACACTTTTACATGCGAGTGATAACTAGTTCACAACGACTTCTTCTTCGAACAATAAGAGAACAAAGAATCATGCATCTAATATTTGTATATGAGACTTTAAAATCTGGATGTCCAAATCATTATTTGTTGACAGAAGAGAAAAGCGGAGTTTGTAAACTGCATGGAATAGCATATACCAAAGAGAAGTATCCGCTAGTCGTTGCATCACGGTACAACGTACCGTACCTGCTTCATAAACCAGGTGTTGGACATGTACGTAGATTTATATTAGCTCAACAGTAATTGAATATTTTTGACTTAATTGTTAATTTTAAATCGGCAGCAGCGGATCTACATAATGATCATATATCTTAAAATTGCTGATTTGGTGTGTTTGTATTAGTTAACCCCATCCCCAATCCATGTATAAAGATATGTTATATTCTAACTAAATAGTTTTAATGGTCACTATCTTAATTAACCGTTTGACAGTTAACAAACAAAATTTATTGAGCTCAAGAAAGTCTTGTTTAATTTACCTTAGTGACCAAACTAAAAATGGTGTGAACTGATAAAGGAGAAATAACTCTGATTTAAAAAGTAACGATTAACGTCTTTCGATTCGGCAAAAGTCACCCAGTTTCATAATCAAGTGTTTCACCATCATCAAGAAAAAAGGCTCAGTAACCAAAATCTGATGACTCGCGTGATAGAATTTAACATTGCGTTTCATCAGAAAATTGGAAAGAGGCCCTGGCTTTTCAAATAGGGAAATATATGCGCGATAATTTTTGGGGAGAAACAAAATTCATTCTAGTTTATTTTATTTATTTTACATTAATTAAGTTTGCCAAAACACATTATTTCTAGATATTGATTTACCGGAAGATTTTTAATACTCTCGCATGAAACACATGTTGAAGAAAATGAATTATATTCTGCTGTTTCGATTTTGAAAATTAATAATGTTAAAACTAAACTTCCGCAAGCCTCCAGAATCAGCTGTAGCAGAACCGGTCTCTGAGTCCAATGATTTAAGCACCATGACCACAAAGAACCAGTCAAAATAACAATGCTGAATCAAGAAACTACTGTAGTATCATTTAATTTCGCGGGGACGAAATTTCGCGCAAAACCCGTAAAACACTAATTTGCGGGGGCATAATTTCGCGCAACTGTATATTCCTGTAAAGAAAAAACTGTTAAATGGTTTAATTTCGCTAGGGTTGAATTTCGCGGTCGTGCTTTAGCGCGAAATTCGCAAAAATTAAACCCGCGCGAATTAAAGTGATTTAACAGTAATCTTGAAGGTATTTACTAGGAAAGTGGACGTTAATAAAATAAATAATTAAAATAATAATAATTTTTGTTGTTGTTTGAAGCCCGACAAAAAAGCGAATTGGCGTTTCGTTATTTCGCCCCGCCAACACAAAGAAGCCATTTCGTGACAGTTTGGCGTCTTTTCGTGGGACTATATCACACCATTCGTGTGACTATATCACACCAGTGTGCCTTACAAACTGATCGGTGCACCTACAGAACGGAATTAGCCTCGGCAAATCCATCTTTCGCTTACTACGTCCCAATAAAACACCCCAAGCCTTAAACCTATAGAGTAAAACATTCGACTTCTCGTCTACACCAATATTAGTCTAGATCTGTCATTGATCAGTATCACGGTATGGGACCGGATACTGCCTATAACGGCGTTTGAGTCCAAAAAAGATTGTAAAAAGTTACCAGAGGTAAGAAAAATTCGATTTCTCATGTGAAACTAATCTGACCTGGGTTTGATTCTGTGTTTCGCGAAATGAAATATATAGGAATGTAGTTTAATGATGAGTGGAAATGTATTTCTTTTCAAAGTTAAAATACATAGAATATAGTTATATCACCATTTATTTACAAACTTCATACTACATTCCAATATATTTCATTTCGCTAGGATCAGCCGGATGTGTTTTACCTAAAGGAGGAATGTCCGTATTTGAAAGGCTCTCACTTTCGAACAAAGATAATTTGTAAATAAAGTTTAACTTAGTTCTTACCAAACTAACGTGTTTCCTGAAATTCATTAAACACCAGTTTTCTTTTAATAACATTAATTATCTTGTAGAAACACAAAACAAAAACTTAACGAAGATGTGTTGACCGGCTTGGGGTTCGAACCCATGGCCCCTGGCTTTGGTATTATCTAACTGCAAGATATTTATAGCACGAGGGTCCTGAATACAAGCATGATTCCCCCCTACATGATTCCCCCCTACTCGATTTTTTATGGCATCATGTTGGTGATACATATTTTTCTGCCGATTAAAAGTCCCCGCATTTAAAAACTATGATCTCATTTTAACTCTTGAATGTTGAAGGGGGAGTGATTTCTTGTTACATAATCGAAGCCTTAGGAAATTATCACGAAGATACACACATATGCAGATCTGAACTTTTCTGCTTTATTAGTACAAAAACAATTTCCCGTTTTTCTTTAATTAAAGGCGAGTGTCCTAAGTAGTTAGCCCACTTAAAGAGGACGATGAATAACTTCGCGGAAACTAAATTTTAATTGTTAGCAAACGTAAATATCAATTAATGTTTCAAGTAATTAACATGTCAATTAAGGTCGCGCTTCACGTGATAATTGGCGCCTAATGATGACACGTGGCCATGTCAATTAGTTTTACTAATTGGCATATGCCTAAAAAAAGTATATATACACGCGGACGCGAATGTTCAAATCAAAATTGTTCAGGAATTTTATTAAACGTTAAGAACTCGATTATATTATGGAACAAAGGAAAACTTTATCCTCTTTCTTGGTAGAATCCAAGATGGCGGCCATTTCAACAGCCAAACATAAGTTACAGCGTCTGAGGTCCATGGTGCAGTTTAACGAATGTCAGAAATTGAAGCCTGACGTGCATGGAAACCTTGACTACAACGTGGAACCAAAGGACAAGAAAATTTATGACAAACATATCTCCGTCCTCGTTGTTGAAGAAATCACAAGGTCCGGCTCCTGCAAAAAGGATCTTATGAAGCGATATCTTCGAGACTCGGCGAGACTTCACAAACTTACAACCAGAACGAGAGGCGATGGATGCGATGAAAGTATGTTATGTCGTGAACTTCCGGTTAGAACTCCAGGAGATGGCGCCGGTTCTTACGAACTTCCGGATCTTAGTTTGAACAAGGGTTTCATCTCAGATGATGATGCCGGTATTGACAATACAATTAAACAGCAGACGAGAATCGAACTGAATGATGGTTTCGTCTCTAGTACTGATGACGTCACTTCCTCCAATGATGAAGAGAGCGCGTTTGAAGACGACAGTGAATGTAGCAGCGTCTGTGACTTTGAGAGAAACATTGACGAGTTGGACATTGAAGATACGCTTGTGAAAATGGACAGAATCAAATCCGCTTTCAGTAATGGTGACTTGAACGCTAGAATCACAGAAGATACGTTATTGGACAGTTTTATGAACACAGTCGTTGGTGACAACAGTAGTGATGAGGGGCTCAGCTCGGTCGGCAGTGACTTTGATTGAACATATTTAAAACTGTTTTTTTGTTGTTTGTTTTTACTGAATGTTGTTTGATTTAAATGTGCTATGTAAAATAATGATTTATTAAATATGATAATATAGTCATTATGTTTTGTCAATTTCCAGGTTACTAATGACTCCAGGTATTTTCACATGCAGTATTAATATGAACGATGGTGTAACACTAAAACGCCAGTAATACCGAATTGAATGCATAAATTAAAATTCTGCTAAAATGCATTTATACTATTCTGTGCACGGTATAGGCGAAGAGATTTAAACTCTCAGAGTGAGTTACATAAAAAACTGTTTCAATAGAAGAACCATTGTCTGTTACAAATTAAATGCCTTAGCAAAACTAATCCGTAGCACAGAAATAGAAATGAAATATAAACTTTTTTTGTTAACATAAAAAATTGGCTTTGAATTTCTCGCAGAGGTATAGTCTTAGGGAAATCCTGCAACAGAAATATAATTTAAGTCATAACTATCTTGAATTTCAGTGGTAAGTAAACATTAGTAGATCTGACAGTTGAAGGTATCGCAAAAGCGAATTAACTCTTACTGACAACCGTATTTTACGCGGAGTAGTTAACTCCCTTTAAAAACCGGCGGATTTTGAAATTTGAAATCATTGACTAATTAAATAATTTCATAACAATGTTAGAATGTGTGCTTTTGGAAAGTAGGTACAAGCGGTAGCATACAAGATGTATTATATTGAGAAAAGGGAAACAATAAAAATACTATAAGAACATAATATATAAAAATTCTACTATTTAAACAAGGCAGTCTGACGGAAGCCATACCCCCGCCGGATTATGAAATGTTGAAAAGGTTATAAACGCTGAAAGAAAATGTAAGCCAATGTGCAGTAGCTCTGCCCCAAGTCCTTCTACTGATGTAGTAGGAAATCTAACAACAGAAATATTATTTTGGGGAATAAATATCAGCTATCACCAAAGCGAATTAACTCTTACTAACAACCGTATTTTACGCGAAGTACTTAAATCCGTTGTAAAAACCGTCGGATTTTGAATCATTGACTAATTAAATTAATTTTTTAACAGCATTAGAGTTTGTGCTTTTGGAAAGTAGATACAAGCGGTAGCATAAGAGGTGTATTATATTGAGAAAAGGGAAATTATTGATTATAATATTTTTTTAAAAATCTACTATTTAAACAAGGCAGTCTGAAGGACAGCCATACCCCCGCCGCATTATGGAATGTTGAAAAGGTTATTGATGCTGTAAAGGAAATGCAAGCCAATGTGCCGTAGCTCTCCCCCATCCCATCCTACTCATGTTGTAGGAAATCTAACAGCATTAATATTATTCAGGGGATCAAATATCCAAGCGAATGAACTCTTACTGTCTTCCTCTTAAATCTCGGATTTCGCAATCATTGACTTATGAAATTAATTAAGTTCATAACAACGTTGGAATGTGTGCTTTTTGAAGTAGGTACATGCGGGAGCTTAAGACATGTATTGTTTTGAGAAAACGGAAATAATATATTTAAAACAATCTTATAGTAAATCAAAAATAATGTCCGATTTCGCAACATTGATTTCATAAACACGTTAGAATGTGTGCTTTTTGAAGTAGGTACATGCGGCAGTCTGAAGGACAGCCATACCCCCGCTGCATTATGGAATGTTGAAAAGGTATTGATGCTGTAAAGGAAATGCAAGCCAATGTGCAGTAGCTCTCCCCAGCCCCTCCTACTGATGTAGTAAAATTCTCTAAAATCAGTAATAATTTTAGAGAAGTGCGATAAATTTTAATACAAGTACGAAGTACTTAGCGACCTTTTTTAGCTCGACTATTCGAAGAATAGGGGAGCTATCCTACTCGCCCCGGTGTCGGCGTCGGCGTCGGCGTCCGTTAAACAAAAAATGCACTTTGGTCCATTACTTGAAAACTACTTATGATATCAACTCGAAACTTGGAATATATATTCACTATCAAATTCTACATCATTACCAACAAGACCCATAACTCTGCTTCCAATATTTTTCAAGTTATGCCCCTTTTTCACTTAAATTTTGCGTTAAGGAAAATATGCACTTTGGTCCATAACTTATAAACTACTTGAGATATCAACTTGAAACTTGGAATATATATTCACCATCAAATTCTACATCATTACCAACAAGACCCATAACTCTGCTGTCAATATATTTCAAGTTATGCCCCTTTTTTCTTATATTTTGTGTCAAGCAAAATATGCATTTTGCCTCTAACTTTAAAACTAATTGAGATATTGCCTTGAAACTTGAAATATATTTTCATCATCAAAATCTACATCATAACCAACAAGACCCATAACCCTTCTTCCAATATTTTTCAAATTATGCCCCTTTTTCGCTTACATTTTGTGTTAAGCAAAATATACAGTCGGCCCTTAACTTCGTTATGAATGGAGGGATTTCAAAATAACTTGGCACAAATGTTCACCATGACAAGGCGGTGTGTCGCGTACAATACCCATGCCTGTAGGTCCAAAGTCAAGGTCACTGTTACTAAAAATAGAATTTTCTTGCAAAATCGTGTCCGCTCTGTAACTTTGTTATTTCTTATTGGGTTTTTAAATAACTTGGTATAATTGTTCACCATATCAAGACGGTGTGTCACGTACATGCCCAAGCCTGTATGTCAATGGTCAAGGTCACTGTTGCTAAAAATAGAATTTTCTTGTCTAGGCTGTTACTTTGTTATGAATGGAGGGATTTCAAAATATCTTGGCACAAATGTTCACCATGACAAGGCGGTGTGTCCGCACAATACCCATGCCTGTAGATCCAAGGTCAAGGTCACTGTTACTAAAAATGGAATTTTCTTGTCCAGGCTGTAACTTCATTATGAATGGAAGGATTTCAAAATAATTTGACACAAATGTTCACCATGACAGGGCGGTGTGTCACGTATTATTCCCATCATTGCACTTGAGTGTCTGAAAATGATGCATAGCGGGGCATCCGTGTCCTATGGACACATTTCTAGTTTCACTTATATTTTCACTTAAGTGCACTTCATCGATAACTTTGCAAATACTTAAGGTATCAACTTCAAACTACCATTATATTTTCATTTCAGTTCTTTTTCTGTAACATTACTGAAGTGATTGATATTTGACTAAAAGTAAATGTCTCTAATAAAAAATTACTAACAAGTTTTCTAACAAATTCAGAAATATTTCATAGTTATTCCCCTATTCAGTTTAATATTTATGGTACATTTAGGAATTATTTCTGTTATTTGAAAAGAATTTCTCCCGTACCATTCACTTGTAAATATTTTTCCTGATTGCACATGAATGTATGGCCATAGTTGTTATTGTTTTAATCTTCAAATTGCATTTGTTTCAAATGAATCGAATAGTCGAGCATGCTGTCTCCTCTGACAGCTCTTGTTTCTAATACGAACGTAACACATAAAGATACATGTATCAAAACAAAGTTGGGTCTTCCATCGACTCCAAAGTCCGTATCATCATTAGCAGTTTATAAAGATGTATGACCTAGTCTACTATATGGACTTTAGTAAACATGTCTTATCTCAAAAGGCTGACAATCATAGCTGGCAGCATTTGCTAAAGGGGGCTCAATTTCAGCTAGAAAAGTATAGTTCATTTAACAGAGATCTGACACCTTAAAACCGGTGCACTGTTTTTTTTTAAATCTATGTGAACTTCAAAACTGTCTTACATACGCCAGCTTTTAACCATGCCTTTCAGGGCCTATTTTTATATATAGCTTTTCCAAATATCCACACATATATTTGCTTATCAGTGTGTCAGTAAAAGCATGTCAGTTACAAAACATGTCCCTTTCATGCCATACTTGTCATCGAATTCCCCCACCCCCAGCAAACTGGGAGGCTGTTTAGTGTCAAACATTGTCTAGCCCGAGTAGGCACATCCACCAAAGTCTTTATGACTGTTATACCTACCTAAAGCAGATTTTTCCCTCTGTGAGAATGTGTTGCGCGGGTTACAGTCTGTTGCGGTTGTTTACGATTTCACATCATTATGAACTTCACGTGTGCACGGTGCACATAGTTATATTAGTTAAAAGTGAAAGAGTTTGAGAAAAAATCAGAGTGTACACAAAATCCGAAATCAGACTTATTATTTAGTAAATAAATAATATGTTCTCAATGAACATATATCAGTATCGAATATGCAAACGCTGCCTACACGAAATTTTTATCGTGAAATTAGAATCTACCACAATTGTCTTTAAAACTTTTTTTTCGGGCCCCTTGCGGGTAACCCCATTTATTCATTATAGTAATATATGCACATTACATGATCACTATGTTTTAAACTTTTACATAATGTTTATATTGACGTGTACATAAACTCGTGAAAGAGCAAAATACAATAACAGACGAGAAAAATGAAATGGGTGAATAATTGGGGAACAGCAAGAGAACAAAACAAAAGAACAAACAAAAAAATAAAAAATAAAAAAAGGGAAGAGAGAGAACAAAAAGCCAAAAAAGGGGGAAAAAAGAAAAAAAATATAACAAAAAATATCTTTAAAAAAGATAAACGGCGTTGATGGAAAAGATTTATATATACATGTATATAAGAAAGAAAGAAATACAGAGAGGCAAAGCAGACACAGTTTAGTTATTTTATTTTATTTGTTATAGCTGTTGACGAACCCTCCCTGCCTTCTTAGTATGACTTACAGATTAAGCGACCGAATCATGACAACTCATAAATTCATTGAAAGTGTCTTTCAAAAAAAATGTTGAAGCTGTTGCAACAATTTCATACAGTGATAACAAGTCGATTAAAGAAGCAAAATATTCAGTTTCAATAAAATACCTCGTGTAGAGTGAGAATTCGTGATGAATAAATGTCCTTGAAATTTAATAAATATAAATAATAACAGCCTGTTACAAGAGCGAAATCTACCAACTTTTACGTATATTAAGTTTAAAAAAAGTGTCCGTCCTGAGTATTGAACCCGGGGCCTCCGCTTGAGAGGCGAGAGTGTTAGCCACTACACTATAATGAACTTGTCTTATGAACTTGAAATTAACAATCAGTATCAAAGGATCTAGAAAGGAACCAGTAAGAACACTTCTCTTTCGTTTTACACTGTGTATTGTATGCAAGTGACACCCAAGAATATTCCATATAATATTATATTTAAGCCATCAATATTGACTTAACTGGTTACTTAAATCGTAAATATGTTTTTCCTCCAATACAACACCCACTAACAACCAATCTAATTAATTTATTTGATTTTTCCGCTGCATAATAATAAAATCCCACTAGATACCTCTCCAGCCTGCTAGATGCCTCTCTGGTGTAAATAGCTACTAATCGAAATAGTTTATTTCATTTTCCCTCTGCATAATAAGAGAATACGAGTATTATTTACAACATTTCATTGGTCGAAAAACTAGGTCAAAAGTGAGCTTAGACAGCTAACGCCGAAAAAAGAAGAAAAAGAACAATTTTTGATCGAGAGTCTCAGACAAAAAACAATTTTTAAATTTTCGTCCGTTTTGCACATCCTATCAATACTTTTCTTTTTATTTAATAAAGATACTTTTTTAAGTTATAGTGGTCTTTAAAACTTGACTAAAACTTTACGTCAGAGCAAATATAACAGATTCTAAATTTTCTTTATACATTTTATTTTTAAAAAAATCATGTCAGCTAACATTTTATTTAAACAAAAATCGTCTAAACATCATATTCAACAATCAGATCTCATGTAAATATAAAAATATATTTACATAAATAAAATGCCCAGTAAAGTATAAATATTCACTTCTATACATGTATTTACATTTCTGAAACTTCGATGAAAGACATTAAAATGTTAACAGTATAACATTAAATGGTTATTATTTCAACCAAAACACAAGTGAGTATTGCACAGTTCAGACTTATTCTATTGTGTTGTCATTAAGCTACTTATTAGAAACATTTTCTGTGCACAATACCAGGTCCGCATTCGTCATACTCTTGTTTGGAGATCCACATCTGTCCGAAGCCGGAGAGAGAGGACAAAATAGATCCACCTATCCACACGGAGTACTTCCGCTCTGGTGGAGCAATGACCTTCGCCTTTATTGAGCTGGAAGCCAGGTTATCCAGCTCTTTTTTCATTCTGTCTGCAATGCCGGGAAACATTGTAGAACCCCCTGACAAAACGACATTATTCAGTAAGTCCTTTCTGATATCAATGTCTGATTTCATTACGCTGTTGTACAATAGTTCATGCACACCGACGCTTTCCATTCCTATAAACGATGGTTGGAATAAAGACTCGACACACCGGAATCTTTCGTTGCCAATAGTGATGACCTGTCCATCCGGAAGCTCGTAACTCTTCTCTACCAGTGGCGATTTCGCTGCGGTGTCCATCTCTTGTTCGAAGTCGATTGCGGCATAACCCAGCTTTTCTTTGATGTCACGAACTATTTCCATCTCGGAAGAAGAAGTGAAGCTGTAACCTCGCTCATTCATAATTCTCGCCAAATAGTTCGTCAGATCTCGCCCTGCGAGATTAATACGCTCGATTGCATGTGGTAATGCGTAACCTTCGTAGATGGGAACCACGTGTGAGACGCCGTCCCCGGAGTCGAACACGACACCCGTGGTGCGCCCGGAAGCGTACAGTGACAGCACGGCCTGGATCGAAACGTAGAACGCCGGTGCGCCAAATGTTTCGAACATTATTTGGGTCATTCTTTCCCTGTTTGCTTTCGGGTTGAGTGGTGCTTCCGTCAGTAAAACAGGGTGTTCCTCTGGCGCTACACGGAGCTCGTTGTAGAAAGTATGGTGCCAAATCTTCTCCATGTCATCCCAGTTTGTTACGACACCATGTTCCACGGGGTATTTCATGGACAGTATGCCGCGCTTTGCCTGAGCCTCATCGCCAATATAGGTATCCTTTCCTCCCATACCGGCCATAACGATGTTGTACCGTGGTCGGCCCGTGACCGCTGGGAACACAGCCCGAGGGGCATCGTCGCCGGCAAACCCAACCTTGCACATGCCTGATCCGTTGTCGATGACCACGGCGGCAATATCGTCTTCGTATCCAAGGGTCATTGTTCTGTAATAAAAGCAAAGAGTGATTATTCTGTAAAAAAATAAAAATTTAAAGTTTTACAATAATTGTTAAGTTGTTATTGTTAATTTGCAAAATAAAAATGTCCGCTTGAGAAATTTAACATGATTGTACCAGATAAACCACAATTTCTCTCCACAAGTACGCATTTAATTTTTTTTGAAAGTGTAAACTGTTACAAATAAATTGCAAAATACAAACTTCACTTACTATTATGAGATCCAAAATTAGTCTATATTTTTCTCGTTTGTTTTCTCCTCTTCGCCTTACTTCGTTTGCAGTGTTTGAGAGCCCTGTGATATTGCGGCGTATATGTAGGCCTCGAAGCCCATCGCACCATTTTGATTTCTCACAGCTTTTCCACGAAAAGTAGCCCTTAAAAGAAAAAATGCTTACAGTTAAACTTATTTTTACCCGTGATACTCTTATTTACCTGAGTCATATATGGTTAAATGGGTCACGAATCTAAATTTAGCTATGATTATAATGTCAATTTTATACACCCAAGTATAGTATAGTGCCTAACATTAAATAAGACTGTCGTCTTATTTCATTACATGATCACCAGCTGATTATTGACAGAGGACAACGCCCCACCCCCCCCCCCCCCCCCCCCAAAAAAAAAGAACATATAAGAAAGAAAAAAATACCATTTAAATTTCTTTACAATCCCGAGTAATTTAAGTCGACTCTATTTACTTCCACTAAATCAGAGATCACCTTAAATACATCGTTCTGTCTCTCACACTTTGCAAACATAGCGACCCAGACATCAACCTGTATTAAGCAACCACCCAAATGAGTGACATATTATGGCTGTTTAATACCGGTGGTTGTTTAAGACAGGTAAAATAAGAACAAAATGGCAATTTTGATGGCTGTGGCAGGTGGCTGTTAAATGCAAGTGGTTTTTAAGGCGGGGTAATACATTTTGTTGTTTTACTGCTAAGATAATTAGCCTTTTCAGATCGTCACAAATACTTCCAAAATTTAAAGTTATGTTAGAAATCTTAGCTTACCTATGCTTCAAGATTCCTGATTATGTATAGAAATAATACATATAAAGATGTATTCTTATCCATCGCCGACATATTTTATATGTCTGTGAGAATCTAGAATTTGCCGGCTATTCTAGGACGGTGATGAAAACATGAATTGTCGTATATAGCTTAAATAACTCTTTAAAAGGTATGTAACGATGTATCTATGTATACATACGTACTAAAGGTGTGCAGTGTACAAACTATTTAAGAGATTAATTCTAAATATAGATTCAACTATATATTTTAACGATAGTCCATACCATTAATGGACTAGCAGCCAAACTTTATCTGCAAATGCTAACAACTGAACCCCAATTCAGGCAACCGGTAGCAGTAATATTAGTTTCTTCTATCAGTTAACTGACAGTGCGCCCTGCCTGCAGCAAAGAAGGCATTTTGTTATTTCGCCTTGTTATTAGTCGGCGGCAATGAGCCGCCGACTATACTTGTGCTTACTTTGAGAATTTAATGTGGAAGGATACCAGCATAATTTCAGAAATGTTTGTATTTTTGTTCAGATATATATTAATGAGAGATGTTTTGCAAAAAAAAGTATTCACAAATTGTTAACGAATTGCACCATTGGAACTGGTTGACATCTCTTTGTAGGATTTCTTTGATTTAAAAAAAAAATTTCAAATAATAAGTTCTCCTGAGCACGTGACTATTTTTGTGGGGATAATAGTATAACGAACGTTGACGAGTGACGTCACGCGCACTTGCTAAAGTTACATGCGCACCGGCTGGTTGGCAAAAATAGCGTATTATGTAGTGTAATCAGAGCGTAAATATTTGCATAAATAAACAAATATAGACATGCCTGTCAGTTGTAGCGCTCCAGGATGTACAAAAAGGTACGAGAAGGGATCAGATATTTCGTTCTTTCGGTTTCCAAAGGATCAAGAGAGACTGAAAAAGTGGCAATGCGATGAGACGGGTATGTCTCACCGGTATCAGGACAGTCATCTCGACCCCTTACCATTTCCACCCCTACTTATTTTCTGAGACCACTTGCCATTTCGACCCCTGATTTGAAGACACTTCGACCCCTACCTGGTTGGCACTACCCCTACTTTAAAAACATAATATGTTCAACAATATTTTTCAACTTATAACTTGTTTATTTTAATGATAAATATTGAGCTTATGTTTGTTGGCAGTTTAAAGACACTTCAAAAAGATAGTTCACATACTGATTGAAGACAATTAAAATCAATTCGTTTAAAATACAACATTTTTTTCTAATTTTTCAATTAAAGACTCGGTAATGAGTGGATGATTATCATTTAAGGTCTCAATTTTAGAAGAAAAAAAACCAAAGACCTAGATCTATATATTACACTTTTTATAGGTCTTTGCAGGGTCTATTTAATTGAATAAATAGACCCTGGTCTTTGGTATAAAATACTAGTACATTTGTCGCGCCTGTCAAAACTTCTTCATTGTAAATCCGGACATTTGTATGAATACTTTAATGATGAAGATGATGAGGATGGTGTGTTTTTTGCTGTTGCAGTTTTTAATGTCTTGTTGCTGGTGTGAACTATAACTATGACTTAAATAAAAATGATGATGATTGTTGTGTTCTTAAGAAATTGTTAAATAACTTGTTTTAAAAGATGATTTATGGAATATTTTAGCGTTATTATTTTTTTTTACTTTCGGCAGACTTATTTTAAAAATGTAAGAATGAACACGGATCATGCATGCAGAAAATGTTTTTTTGTTTTTTTTTTTGTTTTTTTTCAGGCCCCTTTAACAGGGTAACCCCATTTATTTCTTTAAAGACAAAACACAAACAACATTTTGTGAATACAAAGCTACAAATAATGTTAAAGAGATGAAGTAATTACCCTGACAGACCCTTATATTACTGAGCATTCACCAATACATGAACACACACACACATACCACAAGCACACACACACACACACACATAGATCCCAACATATACTTGTACACATATTGAGATAAGGATCAATATACCTCAAAATAATGTTTTTCTAAATTTCAACTATCCAAATGAATAAGAAATTGTGTTGCACACAGATTAAAGAGAAAAGTGTATAATTATATAACTTTTGGTCATATTAAGGTAGTTGTATGGAAAGTTAGGCAAAGGAAAAAAATTTTTAAAGCAGCAATCAGCATAGTGTGTTGCACAAATACATTTCAAATGATCTAAATTGAACCAGTACAATGTTGTAACAAACAGTTATGTTCCTTGACCAGTGATAGTCTTTATCAAAAAGTCAAATTTATTAAGAAAAGGTATCAGTTTCTTTGATTGCACTGTTATTTCTTTATTAATATTCAAAATGTACTTTAAATAAGCCTTAACACCATCAACTGATGGTTGTATTTTAAGCATTTTGCATTTGTAGATATACATCTTAACATAAATCAAAAGAAGGTTCTCTGCATTGAATTGTTTTTCTTTCCAACCAAAAAGTATAACATGTTCATTAATTGTTGAAAATACTTCCAGTGGTCTAAAAACATTTTTATAGAAATTTTGAATTGTTACACATCTCCAAAACAAATGCTCAATTGACTCTGTCTCCATTAAACAAAATGTGCATAAAGAATCTCCTCTTCTACCAATATTAAATAACAGCTCATTTGTACCTAGCACTCTATGTAATAACCTCACTTGAAACCATTGTATTCTAGTATCAGATGTGATGTTAAAAGGTAAACTGTAATATATTTTCCAGTCATGCTGTTCAATTTTGCAATGTAGTCTTTCACACCATTTGTTTTGACTGGTCGGTAGTTCTGAGCTCTTTAGGTTGAAGATAGTGTATAGTTCTTTACAGCCTTATTGGTTTATTAAAATATACTTCATAAAAGTTGGGAATATTGGTCTTTGTAAAGTTACTGGATGTTTATGCTCTTGGTTGCATTTACTTAAGAACTGCTTTATCGCATTAATTATACCAGTATATGTCAAGAAATTTACATTTAAGTTGAATTTTGTATTAAATTCATCAACTGTCATGATTTCTGTACAATTTGATTTATGGACATCACAAATATATTGCACTCCAGCTTCAAACCAAGATTTCAGAAAAACACTCTTATTGCCAATAAGTATACAATGATTATAAAACAATGGTATGTTACAAATTTCATAAATGTTTACATTTACTGATTTTATTTCAATCAGATTTGCAAAAGCTTCCATTGTATCTTTCCAAAAACTATTCAACAATTGCTTGGCTATTTTATCAAAATAATGCTTACCACAGTGAAAAAAACTTTTGCATATCAACATACACATTTATTATATATGACCAGATCCCCCCATAGGTAAGTCTTCTTAACCATGTCAATTTTAGGGCTTTTATGAATGTCATCAAATTTATCATTTTTAAACCACCATCACAGTATTCTCTCACTAAAATGCTTTGTTTTATTTTAACATTTCCTTCCCAAATAAACTCATAAAAAATTCTATTTATATTGGTTATAATATCCTGGGGTGGATTTGGTAATGATGTAAAAAGATGAATAAAAATAGGAATAAGAAGTGTTTTAATTACTGTTATTTTACCAATTGGTGTCAATATTCTTCTTTTCCAGTATGTTATACAATTTTGCACAGCTTTTATTTTGTCAATATAATTTATTTTAATCATTTTAGAAAGATCTACATGAAAAGTGATTCCTAACATTTTAAAAGATTGTTGATTCCAATATAATTTCCACCTTGTTTTGATGCTACTGCTGCTAAATTTATTCTTTCCTATCCAAACAACACTAGTTTTTTCAAAATTCACCCTCAATCCTGAGATAGAGGCATAATTTTTAAGGACATTCAGAGTTTCATCTAGACTTGTTTTGGTACCATCTAAAATTAAGGTTGTGTCATCAGCAAATTGTGAGATTTTGAATTCTTTCTCATTTATAGTTATTCCTTTAATTTTTTTACTTGCTCTTATTCTTAATGACAATATTTCTGCACATAGAATAAATATATAACATGACAAGGGGTCTCCTTGACGGCAACCACGTCCTATTTTGATGAAATTTGAAAGAAACCCACATTGGTTAACTGCTAAAACTGAATCTTGATATAATATTTTAAACCATGTTTTTATTGAAGGTCCAAAATTGAAAAAAGATAAGGTTAGTTGTACAAATTTCCATGATAACGAATCGAATGCCTTTTCAAAATCTATCAATAATAGGAGGCCATTTATATCATGTTCTTCGGTATATTGCATTATATCGTATATTAATCTTGTATTTTCTCCAATAAATCTACCCGGAATAAAACCTGTTTGTTCTTTGCTTACTAAGATGTCAAGCACACTTTTAATTCTATTTGCTATACAGCCTGATCCTATTTTATATACTGTATTTAATAATGTTATCGGTCTCCAATTTTTTAGGAACAATCTAGATTTGTTTTCCTTAGGTATACATGTTATTATGCCCTGTGTTTGTGTATAAGATAATTTTCCAGAATTATAAGCATGATTAAGAGCTCTGACAACAAAATGTCCAAGTTTACCCCAAAATACTTTAAAGAAATCTGCACCAAAACCTGTTGTGCCTGGGCTTTTATTATTTTTCATTTTGGCAAGAACCTTACTTGCTTCTGTGTATGTTAACAAACCTTCTATATCAGATGATTTAATATTTGAAAGCTTTGGTGCATCAATATCACTTACAAAACTGGAAAAATCAAGTTCAGAATCATTATTGGGCTTTCTTTCAAATAAATTTTTATAATAAGCTTCTGTTTCTTTCAGAATTAAGTTTTGTTCATTAATAAATGTTCCATCATCACATTGTAGCTTGCTGATTGTTTTTGATGTGTAATTATGTTTTTCTAAATTACAGAAAAATTTACTTGGCTTTTCACCCTCAATTATATTTTGAACTCTTGATCTAATAATAAAGCCTTCTAAATTGTTTTCTTGAATTAATTTCAATTCCTCTTTAAATAATTGGAGTCTTTCTAAATTATCTTCATTTAAATTAGATTCTATTTTTTCTATTTTATTGAGCAATTCTTTTTCTAGTTTAGCGTTTTCTTTCTTTTTATGTGCTGCATAAGATATTGATTGCCCCCTAATCTCCATTAATAATACATCTAAAAATAATTGATCATCTACTGTAAATTGCAAATTCTCATCAGATATTTCTTTTATATTTTCTGGATTGTAAATAAGAATTGCATACTGTAGTTTTATTTCTTCAATTTTTCTATTTATTATTTTTATATATTCAGCATCTTTAAGCAGTGAATTATTGTGTTTCCACAGACCTTTTCCATGTTTAAAGTTATTGAATTGGAAATCTATGAGAATACACGAGTGATCAGACTGCACGCTTGGTTGAATTTCACATTTACTTATGAAATTATTAAAAGAAAGTGAAACCAAAAAGAAATCCAGTCTTGCTTGTTGAAGTGGATTACATCGTCTCTAAGTAAATCTTTTTAAATTCGGATGAAACACTCGAAATGGATCTATTAAATCCTGTTCAGCTATGTAATTTAAAAGTTTTTCTCTAGCCTTTTTGTTGTTTACAGATTTATAGTTATAATAATCCATCTCTGGATCTATTACCAAATTATAATCTCCACAAATAATAAATTGTTCATTGCCGAAGTTGTCCACAATGTCAAAAATATTTTGATAGAATTCAGGATTATCAAGGTTGGGCCCATACAAATTTACTAAAGTAATTTTATTTTCTTCTATAGACATATCTAAGGCCACAAAATTTCCATCCTGATCAAAAGATTTATTATTTATTTTAAATTCAAAATTTTTTCTAAATAGAATTGCTGTTCCCCTGGAATTCGAAGTTCCGTAGCTTAAGAAACATTCCCCATCCCATTCTGAATATATATTATTTTTTAATTCTGGAGTAAAATGGGTATCCTGCAGACAAAAAATGTTACCATCTAGACTTTTTAAGTAATGAAAAACCTGAAGTCTTTTTTTCAAGCCATTTAGACCTCTACAATTCAAAGATATTATTTTAATACTCATGATACTGTTCTAAGTGTTCTCTGGACCAAAGTGACATATGTGCTTTAGAAATAGAGACATAAACAGAGTAAGAGAAAAAACAACATCATAAAATTTTAGAAAAACAACATTCTGAGTTAACAGAAACACACATTTACATACCAAAACAGAAAGAAAGGAACAAAAACAACATGCACAAACAGAATGGAATACCCATCTGGTACTTCAGTCCATTCGATTCATTTTTAGAAAAATAAACCATGGAGGCCCCTGTTTAGTTCATGACACATGTATTGTACAAGTATAGTTGTGCCAAAGCTAATGTCGACACTAGATCACCTCGACGGTCGCCGCGTTATCTCGTAATAAACAGGAAATGTGCGACTGTGCAGTAAAAACGCGATCATTACACAAATTAAAATTATGTTCAAATAATTGATGTATTTTGCACTTTAACGGATATGCTAACTATAAATTCAGGTATTTGGTAATTGAAAAGCATGTATATTCCAGTTGAAAAAACCGACTCCAACGATGGTTTTTAGCGATATGCTACATGATACCAATCATTTATAAGAAACAATCAATTGCCGTTTGCAAATTGTCTCCTGATTTATGTTTCTTAAATGTATTGTAATATTTTTGTTATTTTACGTTTCGCATGTTCCAAATTGTTTTTTTCCCGCTTAATCTGAAATATTCTATAGTTAATAACTTTTATACAAATAATAAGTTAAAAAATCAGGTTTTATTTTAATAATTTATTTAGCTTTTTTCATAAAACATACAATATTTTTGTCCTTTATAGCTTTATCTTTAGTTAAAACTACTATTCCGCTCTGGTTCCGAAAACGATATTTGCCAACCAGGTACTGCGCATGCGCGTTAAAATTCGGATGTAAACAATAACAATCAACGTTCGTATAGCATAATTTCAGATATGTTAATATTTTTGTTCTGATATATTTATTAATGAGGGTTGTTGTGCAAAAAAAAACGTATTAACAAATGGTTAACGAATTGTATCATAGGAACTGATTGACATCGCTTTGTAGGATTTTTTTTATTTTTCTTAAATTTTAAAATAATAAATTGCGATACTGGTCATCCATTGTTTTACTTGTACATTGCAAGACGTAGTTTCCGTATAATCGGTCAGGGATGTTGACTTTTGCACTGTGTTTATACATATGTGTGATCTTGTGGAACATAATTGGTGAGATTGTTTTTCGGGACAAAACGTAATTATACTATAAAATTATGGTGCGTTGCTTTTTTAATCGTGCAAATATTATGGTCTGTTTGTTAATGTTTGTTATAAACCGCGTCGATTGTTTTATGGGTTTGACATTGTTACGTAACACAGACGGCGTTTAGCCCAAACTACACACAACTCCGGTGATCTCCCGTTGATCAGTTGTTGATTGTGTTTCCGACAAATATTGAACACTTTCGTTAGAACAAATTTCTAATGTTTTGTGCGAATTTAAATTGTGACAGTTATGAAAATGATGCAAAATGAGTTTTTCGGAAGTGGAATTGACATGACAGATAGTACGTGAAATCCTGAAAGGATTACAAATAAACACAGACATTGACCACAAATTTATTACAGTGATTTCGAAAAGTCATGACATAAGGGTTTTAACTGTTTAAAACTATCCCAAATATTGCATATGTGCAGTCATTGTATGCATAAATGTGCAATCAACTTTACTAAAACAGTTTGGCATATTTTGCATATAATAATTTGTATAAAACCAGCTGCATGGAAACACATCTGATTATTGTTTACATTTTCTGGTGAGGATGTAGTCTTACTAAAGATAGACACTTCAAGCACTTTGGAAAACAAAGTTCTGTATCACACTGGCAGTTAAACACCATCCAGGTTTACAAGTCTTAACAAGGTAAATAGATTTTTTACTAGAATAGCTTAAACTAGCTTCCTAAGTCTCAATGATATTTGTTTTTTCAATATGACCACTTCAAACATGGATTAAAGACACTGGGGGTGCATAGAATTACCGAATGCGACCGAAAATACCAAAAAATACCGAATGCGGCCGAAAAATACTGAATGCGACCGAAAAATACCAAATGTGACATAAGAAATACCGAATGCGACTAGAATGATGTAAATTACGTGTAAAAAGATATTAATTAGCATGTTTAGTAGCGAAATTATAGCGATACAATATTCATATTTGCTTTTTAATAGGGACAAAGTTCAACGGTTTGACCGCGCGATTCTGATATATCAATTAATCGTTTACGATAAAAGTAAATACCGGGTATTATTAATTATTATCATAATTATTTACAACAGATTCATTAAATAAAATATGTTTGGACTTTGTTATTAATTAAAGAATTATTAAAGATGTATAGGTTCGTGTTGATTAATGAGCATTTACAAAATTAAACTAGTCTAGCGCGGGGTGAGATTTAATTTACAAATGCTTAATAATGAACATATTGCATTTCAAATATGAAACTATGATTCCTACCGACGCGTTTGATGTCATTAACATCATTTTACATTAAAGTAAATCTATTACATTATTTTAAATCTATGTTTGATTTTCTTAATGTCACTCTTTTAATAATCTAAGTAAAAAATACAATAAATTGACATATTTCATAGGCATGTAACTAAAAACGTCATTTATAAATAACCTTTACAAATTACAAGAAACAATAAACTTCTTATTCGGATATTTTCGTAAAAAAGTAATACTAAATATTTTCCCAGGTATATACAACATGGGTATATAACATCATCATCCAATATACAACAAACGACATTGATTTAATTATCTAGTGCACCACAGTAGTAATTAGATTAACGAGCTGCAGGGGGTTGTCATGTCAGCGCCCCCAATAAACAGGAAATCCAAAGATTTTAATTGACACCGAACCTTTGGTAAATCAACAATATTTTATCAGTTCATAACTGAACGGGCGATGATATATTCATTTCAATTTTATTATGCTCGTTAAAACATATAAATCTTTCCGTACCCATTTATGGATTAAAAAAATGAATTGTATTCAATTATTGAATAATATAATCAGAATAATTTCACTCATTTTATTAATATTAACGTTTCGGCGTATAGCCTTTATCAAAATATTTATGTCAGAAAACTTCTTACATTTTTTGATCAATTTTATAGAAACATAATCAGTGTTATTATCATTTTGTTTCTGTAAAGTTTATTAGAAAAAATGTGAGAAATTATCTGACATAAATAATTTGTTCAAGGCCATAGGCCGAAACGTAAATATTAATAAAATGACTGAAATTATTATACTGTCGTGTATTAACACTATCCCTTTGGATTAATTCAAATAATATCAATAACTTATTGATTACAATATTTTTCCTCTATGTAACGTGTAAATTTCGAAATATAATCCACAAATTGCATACATTCAAAAAGAAGTATTGCCTTGATAACGCTCCCTTGGCATTATAATCCTCTCATATGAACACACAACACTTGCACATACATTTAATAGATTTCTAAGATTTTATTTCTTTTTTGTTTAAATATCTGCAATTGCCCTGAACCCAGTTTCGACAATTACTGCACTGAATTGCATTTTGGTTGCACTTTATCGTGCATATCACACACAGTGACTCCTCCATCACTCAGATTTTGGAGAGATGATTTTGAATTGTGTGTGTTTGAGTTTGTTTATAGACGCCCTTAGCAAAGCATATGGGCGTCTGTCTATAATTATTGTATTACTATATTTATAGTGCTCATTAAAAGTATTTAAAATCTTCTATATTTAAATAACTTTGTTTAAAATTTTTTTTTAAACTAGTTTATAGGTCTCTTAAAAGAATTCGTCTTTTTAAAATATAATGTAGACTCAGGATAATTGATCCGATTTCCAGAACCCATCAGCGGTGAAAAAAAAAAAACATTAAATAGTTTGGATGTAAAGGGTCCAAAAAGAAGTACAAAATTGGAAGTAAATAGCAAAACAATACTATTTTTGCAATCACAAAATGTAAAAGTGACCAAGCCCAATTTGTGGTTGGCAAGCCTATAAAATAATTACATAAAATGTTAGTAAGATATGTTAGGACTCGCCAACTCTTGTAGTGGATCCAGGGTAACGTATGCTCCGACTTACAAGGATCCACTTTAAATCATATATAGTAAAATAAAATTATGTATATGTACATAAATGTACAGTCGGTTTTTTTATAGCGTTAAACCGACGTTGTCGGAGACTTGAAACAAACTGGGCTAAGTAGTTGTGATATGCAATTATAAATTTTACCTATAACCGCCGCTGATGGGTCCTGTTTAAAAATGAATCCCCTCTGACAGCGTTAAAACGAAATCAAAAGTAAAACATCATTCCCGTTCCGTATATACATAACGGACACCTTTCTAGGGCCACGTAAAAACAGATAGATTCTAAAATATACTACATAATTATATACAATTCTTGATAAAAGAGAAATGCTGTCAGAGGGAATTATTATTAAATAATTAAAAGAAACCATGGCAGGTCTTAATAAGGGACTATTAATGCAAGAAGCCAGATGATATGAATGTCCCGGTGAAGCCCCGAACCCAGCACACACACGAAATATTGAGTAAGTATGTTTATCGAGCTTGACTCGAAAAACGGATAGATAATAGACCAATAAAAGACACCCGTTGGGCGTCCAATGAAAATAGCTCCTAGGACCATAATTGTCCAATCAGGGAGCTTACAAATAACCAATGAGACGAGAGGACATGTATATCATATATTTTACTGTAAAATCATGAATGATTATGTACTGGCAGTGTAGACCCACTACCGTACGATGACAAATTCGCGTTGAATTAATTTTATATCAATTTAGCAGTTCTATCGCTAGATAATAACCAGCTGATGAACATAGGAATACTAAAAACTGTTAAAGATTAAGTTTTTAGCTATTTAAGCCAAAGAAAAGCAATTTCAATACCATTATGGCCCACATGTAAGGAGCGAGACAATTCTCATTCCACAACATGCCGTGCCCGGGGTATTGAGATATAAAATATTAATATTACAACGGAAAGATTTATTTATTGAGTAGTGTGTGCAGGGCCCTGAACAACACCTAAGACCCCACTCTTTGATGTCTTTCTGATACAGAGCTCCCAGCACCCCAGGATGAAGTACTGGCCCAGGGTTTTACAATAATTGAAAGAGTTTGAAGGATCATGGTTTCCCACATTTATAATATATAGGGGACTAGGGTATTTATACACTTATATATAAGTATTTATCCAGAGTAAACTGGTAAATATGCCTTAAAAATACATATGAGTTTGATCAAAATTTAGTTATAGGTTAAAGACCTATAAATTTAAAGTTGAGTGATATCAGATATCAAATATATGTAGATATCAGATTATACAAACAAATTACACCCAAATCTGTAGGGCTGATGTACCCGTGTTAGGCAGTCCACACACATGGCATTAAATCATCAATCCAAAACAGATAGGGTCGAATTTGCATTTTATAAATAAACAAATTAATAAGAAGTTAGGAGCTTTATATATGCTCCCAATAAAACATCATAGGGTACTTTTGAAACAGATTACCCAGTGGTGTTCATAAATAGGCCTGGGTTGGGAATGATTTATGTTTGAAAAAGTGAAAAATATTAGTGTCTCAAACCAATCTTAGTAATAGCTAAGATTTTAAAAGAAAGTAATATTAAATATTTTATCACCTGTATCAGTGGTGATATATATTTCAATCTGGTATCAGGACCAGAGGTTTTTAGAATGAAGTAAAGATACTTCTTTTCAACAATAATGTGTTGAGTATAAGAATATTTATAATAAACTAATAAGTTTATGTGGATTTCTTATAAATATGTAGAAAATTGAAAATTAAATAGAAGATTTACTTCTAGTGTATAGAATTAATAGAGTTTGGTATATTAGAGACACAATATCTTCACTTAGTGGGGCCTATGATCCTAAGAAGAAGTATCCAGTCAATTTTATATTTTGTCAGACATCTGACAATCTAGAATATAGGTTTCAAGAGCCTTAAAAACAGATGCACTCAGACTTTTACTAGGAAACAAAATTTCCCTAGTAATAAAATTTATATTTAAGGCAGTAAAACTGCTTTTTAATTTAATTAAATGTTCTTTGTGCATACTGCATTCAGTAAGAAAGTGTGTAACAGTGTACTTGACCCTGCATTGTGGACAAATAGGGTCAACCTTTAGAATATGCTGCCCGGCAGAGCCCGGCAGCAAATTTGTCCCCAATCTCAGACGGGTAATGCACTTGTCAACTCTGAAGTTATCAGAGTATACCATGGGCCGCCCGAGCCCCACGGAGTATCCAGAATCAGGAAGCCTCTCACTCAAGGATTTCTCCCATCGTTCGAGCATATTCTTCCTGACCATGGAATAAACCTCAGTGGGTGCAAGTTTTACACTGTTATCAATAGTTGGATGGCTCAGACCTGATTTGGCCGCCCTGTCAGCCAGTTCATTTCCATAGACACCAATATGAGCTGGGCACCACACAAACACAGTTTTTAATTTACATGAGACCAGAATATGATTTATTTCCAAAATATCTGTTAAAATATCTGGTCTAGACCTACTGTTGCCTGACTTTATAGAAACCAAAGATGAAAGTGAGTCAGACAAAATAACTGTGTTACTGTGTTTGTGTTCATATATCCACATTAAAGCATTTTTGATTCCTATTAGCTCTGCAGTATATATTGAAGTAAAATTTGAAAGTCTTTGAGTTTTTTCATAATTGAATGTTGGAATGACCACTGCAGAGGCAACCTTCCCTGTATCTGGGCATTTTGACCCATCTGTATAAATTTTGGTGAAATTGTTGTATTTTTCATCCAGATACAAATTAACTTCAGCCAAAGAGAAATTGGGAAGGTCACATTTTTTATTAATTTTGTAGCTCAAACTGATGTCTACTTCTGGTTCCCTGACCAGCCAAGGCGGCAACACCCCTGGCCTGAACCAGGCAATCTCAACCTCCTTGAGACCACACATCTCTGCAAGTTCTTGAGACTGAGCCCCAAAGGGTAATGCGGGGTCTTTATATTTAGACTTGCAGAAATATGAAGTCCCAAGTATGTTATTGACTGGATTGAGTTTGTTAGCTTTAACCCTGGCCCAGTACTTAACGGTCTGCTCAAGCCTTCTTAGTCTGAGAGGTGGCACGCCGGCCTCAACCTCAAGGACACATGCCGGTGTGGAGGAGAGAGCCCCAAGGGCCAACCTGAGGGCCCGGTTCTGGATAGTGTCAAGTTGTTTTAGAATTGTTGATTTAGCACAAGAATAGATCTGTGCACCATAATCTATTTTTGAACGTATTAAAGACTTATATAGGAGTAAAAGGCTATTTTTATCAGAACCAAAATCAGTGCCTTTTAACATCCTCATGACATTTAAGTCTTTTTGGCACCGGTTAACCAAATCCTTAATGTGTTGCACAAAAGTGAGTTTCTTATCCAAAAGAAGACCTAAAAAACGTGCAACTTTTTCAAATTTTATAGGTGTGCCGCCTAAAGTAACGTTCAAAGTGTGCTGTTTTTGATTCCCAAAAAGAACACCCACAGTTTTGGTTTCAGAAATTTTAAATCCCCAATTTTTAGCCCAACCCCATAGAGAGTCCAACCCAGCCTGTGCATCTTTGGCTAGTTTAACCAAATTGGACCCAACTTTCCAGGTTCCAGAATCATCTGCAAACTGGCTAATGACCATCCCTGATCCTTTGAGTGTCTCAGGGAGCCCGTTTATTATCAAATTGAATAATAACGGGGACAGGATGGACCCCTGGGGGGTCCCCCTGTCAAGATAGCCTGGATCAGAAAGAGCCCCATCAACCTTGACCCTAATCCTCCGGTCCTCCAGGAAGGCCCTAATGTACCGGAAACAAGCCCCCGTGATCCCGTATTCTTTTAATTTAGACAGTACCCCAAAATGCCAGGTTAAATCGAATGCAGATTGCAGATCTAAAAAAATTGCCAAAACTGATCTACTTCTATTCATAGCCGAAATGATATCATGCTGCAGTCTGCTTAATTGATCTAGGGTACTGCGCCCCTTTCTGAAGCCGGATTGAAAGGGATTAATATAATTATTACTTTCTAAATGAAATTCTAGCCTTGATTTAACCATTCCCTCCAGTAATTTACCTGAATGGGAAGTAAGGCTGATCGGTCGGTAAGATTTTGGATCATTTTTGGGTTTATTTGGTTTTGGTAACGGGACCACACAGGCCTCTCCCCAGTCCAACGGGTAGATTCCCCCACTCCACACTGCATTATACAGCCTCAGCCACAGATGTAGGGCTGAGTCCGGCATGTGCCTGAACATAACGTACGATATTCTATCTAGTCCCGCCGCTGAATCACGCCTAGTACTTATGATCTTTTTAAGTTCAGCCAAAGTGAAAGGAAGATTTAAAGGTGTATTATTTTCCCCCGGCTCATCAATTATTTGTTGATTTTGTTTTTGAAATGAGCTTTGAAATTTCAAAGTTTCTAGAGGTACACTGTCATTAGAAGAGACACTAGCATAATGTTTAACTAAAAATTGAGCCTTTTCAAGGGGTGTTTTAGCAATTTCATTACCTACACGTAATAAAGGTACAGGCTTGTAACTTTTTCCTTTTATACTGTGAATCTTATTCCAAAAGACCCTAGATGAACATTTTTGTATCGAAACTGATTCACAGAATTCCTGCCAGTGTTGTTTTTTAGAGTCCAAAATAACTGTTTTAGTAATATTTTCTAATTCTATTAATTTTTCACCATTTGCTGGACAGGGGTTTCTTTTTAAGTTTTTGATAGCTCGTTTTTTATCCTGTACCGCTTTAGTACAGGCATCATTCCACCACGGGACCACGCCGTGCCCAGACAGCTTCCCGGAAGAGGCCGGCACGCACCTCTCAGCGATGTCCAGGAAAACTGTGTTTAGATTTTCTAAATATAACTCTGTGTCCTCATTATAGACTTCCTCAGGAGAGATCTCACTACAAAGCTGAGAGAATGTATCCCAATCAGCTTTTTTAAAATTGAATTTATTTAAATACTCCACCTTAGAATTTTCATAATTTTGATTAATTGTAATAATTTGTGGAAAATGGTCTGATCCAAAAGTGTAATCCAGAACTCCCCATGCCGAAATAGCCGAAATTTCAGGGCTGGTGAAAGTTAGATCTATGCAAGTTAAATGGCCCCTTGACTTATCAACTCTGGTTGGGGAACCATCGTTGAGTAGAACTAAATTATTTTCTTCTGCCCAGGTCCAAATATCCCTACCCGCATTGTCCGAATATTGGGAACCCCAAACAAAATGATGTGCATTGAAGTCCCCGGTAATCACACAGCCCTTAAGTCCACCTAGGGCCTTTAATGATGAACTTATATGAGTCATAGCTTCAAGGTTGCACCCCCTTGAGTATAAGTTAACCAGGTGTAGTTGAGATTGGCCAAAATGAATTTTAATTGTTAAAATTTCCCCTAAGATATTCCCTTTTTGGTCTCTTGGGTTGTCTATAATAAGGACTTCATAATTAAGATCCTGTTTAATATAAATTGCGAGTCCTCCGGCTACCGAAGTATTTTTAATGCCAAAATGTTTGAATTCAGAATTGTAGCCGGGGATATGTTTTTCTGTTTTTTCTGTAAATTTAGTTTCTTGTATGCATAAAATATGTATATTGTTTTGTTCCAAAAAATATTTAATTTCTGCCAGTTTCCAAGCGGACAACGCTTGACTGTTAAATGAAATAATGTTTATATTTTTCATTACGAATTTAATTGTTATTGTGTCTTATGGTCAGAGACCGCTTAAGGGCGGGAGATTTAGTTAACCCCATTAAAGAGGTTCTCCCCTTCTTGAGTTTACCCGGGGTGCGCGGAACTCTGTATCCCCCACAGTCTACGCCCGATACCTGGATGGCACGACGTACAGTAGGTCTCCCCGATCCACTGGCGGAGCTGGACGGTGGAGCACTAGAATTATTAATAAACTGTAATAGTTGTGTCTTAATGTATAATTCATTTTTACCTAAAATTGGTTTGCTTTTGTCTATGATTATGTTTCTAATGAATGAAACCAAACTATTGAATTTAACAGGAACTGCTGATTTATTAAGTTTGATTTCGACTACATCCTCAAAAGAGGTCTGTAGCGATCTATTAACTAATTCATGATTATTTGGGACTGAAATGATTGGCTCCACATCCAGCGCCGCCAGTTCGATCAGGGACCGCTCCTTACTTTTATTTGTAATGCTGGATACTGTTACAATCGAGTCCTCGTCCGTGACGTTGAAGACGCTGCTGTCCGACACCGGTGGTGAGTCTTCATCCCCCGTGCCCGACAGCCCCGACCCCGACGTCACAGACTCAGACTCAGCAACACGGATATGGGGTTTAGCAACTGTCACCCTGACCGGAGAGACCGCCGACGTGACATCGCCCCCACCCCGGGCGGATTGCTCCGTCCGCGCCACGGGCGACGACACCCTCTGCGGCCCCCCGCGGCCGGTTACACCTTTTTTATTGTTAATTGAAGGGGGTAGAGGGGGTAGATCCCCTCCCACATCCCGCGGAGGTGTCCCTCCGCGAGACCCGGGAGGCGACGCACCCCTCCCCCTCTTTTCTTTTTTAATCTGTCTATTGATTACACTAAATCTATTTACTGCCTGTTGCCAGGACAGTCTATACTTAAGCCGTAAATTGTTTACTGCTTTGGCTGTAGAGAATTCTTTGCATGACCGATCTCCGGCCGTGTGCTGTTCCCTACAGTTTGCACACCTTATCATTGTGGACTCACATTTCCTTGTGTCGTGCCATCCAGCGCACCGGGCGCATCTCTCCGGCTTCTTGCATGATTTGGCAAGATGGCCGAAACCCTGGCACCGGTAACACCTTATAGGATTTTCAATGTAATCCTGTGTGTCGAATTTTATGTCTGTGTCTTTTAGACTAATGGACGTTGGGGCAGAGCCTCCAAACGTTATTCGTACACACTCTGAGGGTAATCCTTTTTTATTTTTCAATCTGACAATATTCAGAATGGGCCCCTCAGAGCTTGGATAAACGAGGTTATCCCTGAGGTCCCTAATATCTTCCGATAAAGGGACCCCATGGATAACCCTGTTAACCAGTCCTATATGGTCTGGTGATTGTATTGAGACCTTAATTTTGTTAACAACAGGACTGTTTATGTTGTACGCGGCTGCCAGGGTCTCGACCGAACTAAATTCTAGAAGTAATGCACCTGAGGCCAGAGGGGTAACCCTCTTGATCCCCCTGAAGGATTTTCCTAGTTCAAGGGACATTGTTCTTAAAGAACATGCTCTTGTCAGGGGGACCTGTCCTAATGCTCTTACATGAGCAATAAAGGAACTCGTGTTAATTTTTACAAAGTGATCATCACCTGGATGAAGCGAAGGGCCTACCGTGCTAGCTAAATTTTTTCCTGCCATGGTTTATCTAATATTAGCCTATATCTGTACCAGCCAGATATAACGCTGGACCTGCCAATTTGAATTGTATAGTATTAGCCAGTACTAGTGACGTCACACGTCAAACAATAAATATATGGTAAATAAAAACAATAATATGTGAGCACTATAAACAAACTCAAACACACCTGTAAAATAATAAATAGTAATGTTAGGTTTGACTATTGCTTATTAATTTGTGGGGGTCTTACATTTTGGAAAGTCAAACCTAGGCCAAAAATATATGTGGGAGGGGGGGGGGGGGAAGACACAACAACAACGATGTCTCTGGCAGATCTTCTCACAATAGTTCTCACAATAGTTCGCCACTAATATGTGCCTGGTATATACTGTCTATTTTCACGTTCCAGCAAAGTTTTTACTAATTTTAGAACACTATATGTCACTGTCTCGATATTATTCTGCTAAATTTCAGTTTCAAAAGTAAACATATGGGCGCCGCCATTAAACGGAAGTCGGAGATGATGACGGAATGATTTTGAACTCGGATGAAAAAGTTTTTATAGAGGCTTAAACTCAATCAAATTAAATCAATTAACAAAGTGATAATTTTAATCGACACCTTACTGAACCTTACCTGTGATCCGCCAACTCATCAAAGTATATCAAGAATAACTCATGTCTTTAATCATCAAATTTACAAGAATAAGTGCAATAATGTTTTCACAATAACAGAAAACAATCAAATTTCAATTAATTACATGCACGCTCTTTTGAAAATTGACATTAGTTAAATTCTTTATTGTCAAAAATTATACATGTAGGTGTTTTGTTACGCTGAATAAGGCTTGAAAATTAAGCGGATAATCAAATTTGACGCGGTTTTCAGTGTTAGAACGAATACCCCGATCTATTATTTCATATTATACATTTTTACTCATCGTAAGATACGAAAAATATTCAATGAGACAGAGACAGTTTCTGTTTCTATCTTGTTAATATATTTTATTTTCATTTCTTGACACGTTATAAAACGTCTTATTGAAGTCGCATTCGGTATTTTTAGTTAAATTTGGTAGTTTTCAGCCGCATTCGGTATTTGTCATTTAATTGTTATTGTTGTACATGTTTCAACTCAAAAAGAATTATAATTTCGTAATTGATAAGTTATTTTTTTTATATTTCTTGATAAGTTATTTTTACATTTCTTGACTGTTAATATATTTTATTTCTTCATATCTTGACACGTTATTAACGTCTTACTGAATTCGCATTCGGTATTTCAGTCACATTTTGTGTTTTTCTGTCGCATTCGGTCCGTTGATGTTGTCCGTATTCAAACTGAAAAAGAATTATTATTACGCTATCAACATATTATATTATATTTTTTAACAAGTAAATAACATATATCTGGAAGGACATTCGGTATTTTAGTTAAATTTAGTAGTTTTCAGTCGCATTCGGTATTGTCATTAAATTTGGTTGTTGTTGATGTCCGTGTTTAAACTCACAAGGAGTTAAAATTTCAATATTTACATGTTATTTTATATTTCTTGACACGCATTTAACGTCTAGCTTAAGTCGCATTCGGTATTTATCATGTCACATTCGGTATTTTTGGTCGCATTCGGTATTTTTCGGCCGCATTCGGTATTTTTTGGTATTTTCGGTCGCATTCGGTAATTCTATGCACCGAGACACTGGTATTTTTTTTAATTTTTAAATTATCTAGTTTTTGCCAGGTAATTATCGCAACAACAGGAAAAAATTATGACGATCAGTTTGGATTAAACTTGAAAATTAACCATGTCAGACTTAATTTTCCTGCCTCAGGGATTTCAATAGATGCAGATTCTTGCATTTTGATGCAAGCAAATTAGTTTTTTCTAATTTTGACCAGTCCTGATTCTTTTGATGAAGGAATCATGGTCGAATATTGCAAGAATAAAGATAAATATTGTGTCTATTGCATTTTAATTATAAAATCAATACTTATTAGACCACTGAACATATATTTAATCAAAGTTATTTAAAGCACTTTTATAAGTAGTTAAGTTCAAGTTGAACACAAGATATATCTTGCAACTATTTGATTATGACCCCTTAAAAACTCTCAACAGGGACAAACAACCCCTGGTTTTCAAAAGCTATTGAAATCCAAAATCTCTGCACCTCTGAGGATACTTTTCACGAGCAAAGAACAGTTGATGGCTCATTAGATGTGATAAATTTGTGAATAAAAAACATATTTAAAAGAACATAGTCAGGGGGTCAAAAGTGAAAAAATTCAAGTATGCTTGCATCAAAATGAAAGAATCTGCATCTTTTGAAATCCCTAAATGATACCTTCTAATAAAATAATTTGTTAACTAAATGGCATTGAAAGAACATAGATGTATTAATATTTCTGATGACAAACTAGGAATAATTATATATATTATATGCATTAACTTAGTTATAGTAACTGTAATATCTTTATGATGTAGAGTAATTTCTAAAATTTTAGTTGAAGATGACAATATTCACTAACAAAGATTGTTCATGTCATTCTAAGGGGCAAAACTAAAAATTATTTATCAAGAGCACCTTTCTGCTATATAAATGTGCCTTTCATTGCATGTGTTTCTAGTGTAGATCTAGTCCCGCTGCGTGACTCAAACAAGGGGGTCCTATGGGACCAATACCCTGTGTCTGATTTTCATCCTAAACATAAAAAAAATCTTTAAAACGTCCGTGGTAGGACTAGTGTAGATCCAGATCAGACTGAACATTTGTGCCATCTGATCAGATCTACATTGGTCATGTCTTGTTCAGAAATAACTTTATGAATCTGAAAGTGAATAGTGCAGATTCTGACTAAACAGCAAAGAGATGCAGGGTGATCTAGATCTACACAGTCACTGTTTGCCTATGCCATAAAGGTGTATATATAGAGTTAAGGGTTGAAGTTAGAAATGGATTTTCTGTGCAAAACTCAAGTATTTCATGTTTTTGTCTACTCTTTCCATGCAGCTTTTATTCCATGTGTGACAAGGTTAGACCATATCAACATGCATATATCAGTTTGGCTAATCAGAGTCTGTTAATGTTTAGATCTTTTAGGTACATGTACTTCCTGGTCAAGATTCAAAGAGTGTATATATAGATCAGATAGATGTGGTGCATGAATTAAAAGGGTCTAAATAGAGTTGACAGATAACAGTGGGGAAAGGGTGTCTGTTAAAGGCGTTAGCTAATGAAATGAATATAAAGAGCCCCTTTATCTGATATATACGGTTGGACACTTCTTAAAATATGGTTCCATTAACATAACTCTGACTCCATCTGACACATTGTTATACATGAAACCAAGATCAAATAGCCTTTCACGGGGTCCCTGTGTATTTACGTTGAAAGTGGAAATAATCAAGAGACATAGTACAAGGTAAAGAAATAAGCTATAGTAATATATGAAATAAATACAATTTTGCTAACCCAACAATTTCCATACTATATGACTAACACAAAAAAATTGTTGTGCCTCTTTCATTTACTAAATGACATTTATAAAGCTAATGGCATTGCTTTAAGTTGTGATTTGTTGCTATAAAGCATGAATATAAAATTATCATCAAAATTGGTACTTGTGTAAATATTGAGTTGCATAAACCCAGGGCTAGGCATTCTGGGCAGTGATGTATTCTGATCCTGGTATTGCTCGATCAAACATACATGTACATGTATCCTGTAATGTTTTTGTATTTGTCCTGTTCAATTGCTTTTAATGTCCCCTTTCTCATTTATTTAAACAGTTCCCCAAAAATTACTTTTGTCAATATTTTGACCAGTTTTATTTTGTTGAATATTCCCATTTCTAGCAACTATTGAATTGGATAATTTTCAATGATTGTTGTATCTGAGTTATTGGTATTTTTATGCAATCCCCCCTCAATTTCTACAAAGAGCATTGGCAAGAAACATAACTCTGTGTACCTTTTTTTTCTGGGATTATCTCCCCGTTTTGTACTTGGAGATTAATGGTTAACCTGTTTCGGCAAGTTGGATATTTCTCAATTTCTACTAAGGGCATTGGCATCAAAGTTCTCACACTCACTTAACAGTGCATAGTTTATGGCGCTTACAAGTTACATATTTCTGGCTAGCTTATTCCTAGGGTTATCTCCCCATTTTACACTAAGAGATAAATGGTTAACCTGTTTCTGAAAGTTGGATATTTCTCATTGTCTGCAAAGAACAATAGTATGAATTTAACACACTTACTTAACAGTGCACAGGTCATGACCCTGACAAGTTAAATAACTCCAGCTACCTTATTTCTGAGGTTATCTTCCCATTTTGTACTTAGAGAAATGGTTAATCTGTTTCAGCATGTTGGATATTTCTCAATTTCAATCATGTGCCTCTAATAAATGCCCACCCTCCAAATACTTGCATCATCAGTGTTTGTAATAATGCCTAAGCATTTATTACATAAAATTCTGTAACTTTCCCAATTTTGTCATGAATAATCTGTACATTATAATCTTAGATTATAAATATGTTACATTAATTGATTTTCATGTAAAATTCTTTTTATGCTCAGGTTCTGTCACAAGAAAGTTCTTTTTTTCAATTATTTAGAACTAACTTGTGATTTCTTCATTCTGTTTAGTTATTATAAATCTTTATAACTGGAATAAAACTGGAATTCCTGTTACATTGAACATTATGTGTTTGTTTTATTTTGATTATGTTTACGCTCCGCTGGCTTGCAGCCCTTTCAGTGCTTTGATTTTTTTTATGTGACGATTTTTGAAAACGACAGAAGCCCGTACTATCGGGATGTTGACTGTTTCACTGCGTATGTTCTGATTTTTGTAGTAATAGAACGTAATAATCTCAGTCATTCAGATTTCGTTAGAGCAGTGTGATTACATTGTTGTTATCACATGAAAATCCTGCTCCCGCCGACTTTGCTGCCTTGCATCAAAATTTTTCTTGTTATTTATTCGTGACAGTTTGGCTTCCTAATTATTTCGGCGTCTTGTATGACGTCTCGTATGTGTTGCTTTTGTTGACCGTTGTATTCGAACCTAAGGCAGTAAATAAAAGTTTCGAAGTTTCAAAACTATATCACACCAGTGTGTCTAACAAACTGATAGGTGCAAGTCTTGTGTGGAATTAGCCGCTTAGCCGCGGTAAATCCATCTTGGGTTTTAAAGTTCGACAATATGGCATTACAATAAGCAAACCAAACCTTAAACGACTTCCAACTTTTTGTCCACACCCATAAACGCTGTCGTGTTTCTCGAGAGGAAAATTATGATGATCCAAATGTACGTTCAACAGACGTAAATCACGCGATTTGCAACGATATTATAAAAAAATATAAAAATGTAGTTGTTGTTGTTGGTGGTGGTGATGGTGGTCTTCTTCTTAATCATCATCATCTTCTTTTCACAAGAATATGTGTTTGAGATATTTTTGTTTAAGTGGTCATAATAGAAAAGCAAACAACATTTCTGGGGGTCTTTTCGTTCTAATGCAATATACTTCTTCATATATGGCGATTATAATTATGTTCTTTAATTTTGAAAAAAAGTACATTTTGATAATTCTTAAAATACAATCTTTTATGGGGTTTTCTGTTAATTAAAGGCATGTGTCTTAATTAACTTGTTAAGCAATTACCAAAGACAGATTTTCGCGGAAATTGAATTTTTAATTGTTAGCAAACGCTTAATATGCCATTTGCCACTTGCAATGTAATGGCGCGCTTCACGTGCTAATTGGCGCCTAACGATGACACGTGGCCATGCGAATTAACTTCGTGATAATTGGCGTCTAACGATGACACGTGGATAGGCCAATTAACTTTACTAATTGACATATACCTAAAGAAGGTATATATACACGCGGACACAGATTTTGAATCAAAATTTTTCGGGTATTGTATGCAACGTTAAAAACTCTATAATATTATGGAACAAAGGAAAACTTTATCCTCTTACTTAGTAGAATCCAAGATGGCGGCCATTTCAAAAGCCAAACATAAGTTACAGCGACTGAGATCCATGGTGCAGATGAACGAATGTCAGAAATTTAAGCCTGACCTGCATGGAAACCTTGACAACAACGTGAAATCAAAGGACATCAAAGTTTATGACAAACACATCTCCGTCCTCGTTGTTGAAGAAATCAAACAGTACGGCTCCGGTAAAAAGGACCTTATGAAGCGTTATCTTCGAGATTCTGCGAGACTTAACACGCGTGCAACCAGAACTAGAGGCGATGGGTGCGATGAAAGTATGAATCGCCATGAACTTCCGGCTAGAACTCCTGGAGATGGCCCCGACTCTGACGAACATCCGGATCTTAGCTTGAACAAGTGTTTCCTCACAGATAATGGTGCCTCTTGTGACACAACTATTATAAAGCAGACGAGAAACGAACTGAACGAATGCTTCCTCTATTGTGCAGATGACGTCACTTCCCCAAATGATGAAGAGAGCGCGTTTGAAGATGACAGCGAATGTAGCAGCGTCTGTGACTTTGAGAGAAACATTGACGAGTTGGACATTGAAGACACGCTGGTAAAAATGGACAGGATCAAATCCGCTTTCAGTAACGGTGACCTGAACGCTAGAATCACAGAAGATACGTTATTGGACAGTTTTATGAACACAATCGTTGGTGACAACAGTAGTGACGAGGGACTCAGCTCGGTCGGCAGTGACTTTGATTGAACATATTTAAAACTGTTTTTTTGTTGTTTGTTGTTAATGAATTTTGTTTATTTAAATGTGCTATGTAAAATAAGGAGTTTCATGATTAAATTAAATATGATTATACGATAATTATGTTTTTGTCGATACCCAGTTGAACGATGGAGTAAGGAAGATTAAAGTGTTGACCATTAGTTGAATGTTTTATTACTGAGACTGAAAATTGCGATTCCAAATCACGTGAATATTTAAAACTTTTACGTTTGCCAAAGTTCGCCAGGAAAAAGAAAACAATTCAGGTCCACAAGGCTATTAGATGATGTCAAAGAAACAACATGTTTGTTGTTTAAGCCAATAAAAAAAACACTTGACTTTGTTTTTGTTACTTGGCGCTGGACATCAAACTCTATGTAACAGTTATCTATCCTTACAATAAAGCGTAATGCCAAAGAAGATCACTACGTTGTATTCTGGCTGGAATTGCGTTGCAAAAATTCCAATGTACATTCCGATATATCTTAGTAAAGGACAGAATACCGATATATCTCGTAAACGACATAATATTGATATATCTTAGTAAAGGACATACTACCGATATATCTTAGAAAAGGACTTACTACTGATATATGTTAGTAAAGGACACAATACCGATATATCTTAGTAATAGACACGATACCGGTATATTTCTGTAAAATTTCAAAATGTTTATAATTAATTAATTAGTACTAGAAATATATTTCCAATATCCGGACCTTTTCCATGACGGCCTCGATGTTTGTTTTTTGTTGTTTCATTTTTTTTTATTTTTTTTTTTTGGGGGGGGGGGGGGGGGTGCTTGTAGTTGATTTTTTACATTAAGTTGAACTTTGAATTTGTCATTTCGGATTTTTCAAGATAAATAATGTTTTCGGGTAAACAACATGTTATCAGACATTTTTTAAGTATTAAAACTGGAAGTTTTCAAGATTGCGATGTCCGCGAAGCAGGATGTTGCAGCCAGCACTTCGGTATTCAAACAATGCAAAATGTGTAGATGCATTATCAAACTCGTTTCACCTAAAACAAATTCGTTTTTTTTTCTATAAGTTATAAATGAGTGTCAGTACGGATTGGGTTTTACGAATAAAAACATTTTATTTGCATAACACTTTTATACAATTCTTATAGCTATATAAAGAGAACATGATTTACAGAAGAGATCACGAAAAGTTAATTAGCAAACTGGTCTTTCGAAGGAAAATAATTTGTATACAAATTAGTCTGTCAATGAACAACAAATTTGTAGACTTAAGCGGAAACCAACTTTTAATTGTATCAAACGTACTTTTTAATTAATGTATCCACTGAATTAATGAAAATTAGTATATAATTAAGATAATTCGGCCCACGTTTTTTTCAAATTAATGTCGCACGTCAGGTGCTAATTGGCACCTAATATGATGACACGTAGCCTCGCGCATAAATTTTACTAATTGGCATGTACCAGAATGGTATAAATACCATCGAACGAAAATGTTCAAATCAAAATCATTTAGCAGTTTCATAAAACAGTGTTATAAATTAAAATTTTACTGATCAAAATATACTTTGCTTCAATTAAAAAATCGTAGATTGTGTGGAACGGAATAAAATTTCACATTGAAATATAAAAAAATCGATATCGATAAATCCAAGATGGCGGTCATTTCAAAAGCCAAAGGGAAGCTACAGTGTCTTAGATCCTTGATCCAAAAGCACCAGAAGAAAGAATGTCAGAAATTCGAGTCTGATCTCCAAGAAAATCTTGTCTACAACGTCAAATCAAAAGATACCAAAGTGTATGACAAACATATCTCCGTCCTTAGTAGTGAAGTAAAATCGTTCGTTTCTTGTAAAACGGATCTTATGGAGCGGTATCTTCGGGATTCTGCGAGGCTGAACAAACTTGAAACCAGAATGAGAGGCGATGGAATCGACGAAAGTGTATGTTGCCGTGAACTTCCGGTAAGAACTCCTGGAGATGGCGCTTACTTTGTCAAACTTCCAGATCTTAGCTTGAACAAAGGTTTCCTCGGTAATGATGATGCATCTTGTGACAAGAAGCAGACGAGAAACGAACTGAACGAATGCTTCCTCTCTAATCCAGATGACATCACTTTCTCCAATGATGAAGAGAGCGCGTTTGAAGATGACAGTGAACGTAGCAGCGTCTGTGACTTTGAGAGAAACATTGACGAGTTGGACATTGAAGACACGCTGGTGAAAATGGACAGGATCAAATCTGCTTTCAGTAATGGTGACTTGAACGCTAGAATCACAGAAGATACGTTATTGGACAGTTTTATGAACACAGTCGTTGGTGACAGCAGTAGTGACGAGGGACTCAGCTCGGTCGGCAGTGACTTTGATTGAACATATTTAAAGCTGTTTTTGTTTGTTGTTACTGACTTTGTTTTTATTAAATGTGCTATGTAAATAAGATTGTAATAAGATTTGTTATTGAAATAAATTTGAGCATACCATTATTTTATTATTGTTAATTCCAAGTTGAATGAGGTCCTGTATGGTAAGTGTAATGAATGCGTGATTTAAACCAGTAATAGAAACTACGGAGCCAAAAATTGAAACTGTATATAAACTCATGGACATTCATGACTCAACAATATCTCTGTTCAACTTCCACGCAGCACTTTGGTTGCCACAATTCCCTGCAATCACAAGTGTAACCTAACGTACCCGGTGAGGATGATACATATCATGTGACAACCCCTTAAAGCAACATTTTATATCCTTTTCTATCAATATATATATTTTTGTTTTCGTGATAAATTTTATGATTTTAGAAGAATATAAAATTTACGGACATACTATCAATAAAATGTTTATAAATTGGGACAAACGTTATAATATAAAAAAAAGTTATGTTCGTGGTAGCTATGGTTAATGTTCGTTTAAGGGGAAGTAACCGCTGCGAGGAGTTAGACTTCTATCATGTATAATTAACTTCCACATTTTTGTCTGCTTGAACAAAAAGAGCCGTGTAGATATTTCATTTATTTTCATAACGGGTATAATTTACATACAGACATATTGGACGCGTTGACAATGTAGAGATGTTTCTAAAGCGATAGGAAGTGTCTTAGAAATCGTAAATGACTCTTGCTCAGTCGTTTTCATTTCACCACATTTCCAATCGTTAATTGACATTTCTCCAACATCACGTGACCATGTCAGCAAATGTTAACAGTTACTGAAAACCACAATATGCAGCAACATACAAAAAAATCGTTGTTTTTTTTACAATCATCGAGACCACAAATAAATAAGTGAAGGTTATGAATCTAGAAGCTAAGGTAGGTCTAGATTCCTGTTGAAGTTAATTAAAATCTTTTCATATAAATATTTAATAATTTGATAGGTTAAACACTTTGTTTAGATAAATGACATTTCAGAAAATAAACAAAAATATATTTAAAAAACGTTTTCGATATAGTTACTACATAACATTGAATGCAACTGCCCGGTGTGTTTTCGTAAATGGTAGGGTACACTAAGTTTTGATACTAATTTTTGATATGGCAAATAAGCTGATCATAGTTTTAGGTGTCCTAGCAGCATGTAGAAAGAAGGCTGTTGTCACATATAAACAGTTTGTAAATACAAATGAAACATCCGGGATGAAGACTGTAAAACTGGCATTTAAAACAAGTCTCAAATCTCAAGCATCTAATTGGTTGAAATGAGATTTGAGACTGGTTTCCATTCTCAGTTTTATAATCTTGGGACCAAATCAAGACAGTGCAAACCAATGTATTGGCGACCACTCCATAACGGGCGTCAAAAGCGATCCAGCGGCGAACGAGCATAGCGTGTTTAACCCTTAATTCCATATAAGCATGTTTTTTTTCGCATGTGCGAGCAGTGTTGATCCTTGCCGTCTAATCTGTAATGCAATGCACGTTCTTGTTCAGAAATAACCTAATGAGTCTAAAAACGAACTGTGTAGATCCTGATGTGCCGTTTGATGTACCGGTCGATCTGGATCTACACCGAGTGCCCATGCCCTAAAACACCATGTTATCTACACAGAATTTTACACACTTTAGCTGGACCTAATTACCGTGACTGATATACGTGTCTAATGTACAAACAATGACCGGAAATACTGTGATTTTGGTTCATTATTAAAACTCTTAACTCCAAATTATTAACAATCAACACAAGTGAATACAAACTCATTAATAATCAAATTACGAAAACAAAATCAGCTCATTAATGTTCGAATTTGAATAACGTAATACAAGTTATGTATTTAATATTATTTTTCTATTTCAATGATTTGTTTTATCATTAGTAGATACAATGGTCTTATAACAACATAGAAAGCTATAATATTGTATTTTGAACGGACCCCATCTTTAACTAAGTAGGCCTAATTAACAGATTCGGTAAACCGTTCTTTTAAAATCATATATTACATTTACTATCGAAATATTTTTTATTTCAATAGTTGTTTTCAGTTGAATTTCATTAACATTTTATCGAAATAAAACGATAAACCTGCAACCAATAACTTTAAGGTTTTAGAACTGTAATATACACTTTTGCAGATTGAGATTTTGTTGTTTTCATTTCCAAGTACATCCATTAAGACATCTAAACACGAGTTTTAAAAAACATTTACCGTGCGTAACTCGAGAAATTTAGTATTTTTGAAGGGGCCCCTCTGTTTCGGAAATGGGCTGTAAAATCAAACATACTAGAAGCTAAATTCATCTCTATTTCTTTGAAACCTTGTAAAATTTTGTAAAATAAAGGCTAATTGTTTAATGACATCATATCTGAACAGGAAAAAAACAAGCATTATGTTTAGAATTTATTTCTTACACTTTATAAATTGACTTTTTTAAAGTGTACCCCATCTTCGGAAATGCACATTTTTCCGATCTGCAAAATTTAAGCAAGTTTTTATCTGTGATTTTTGTGCATGTTTAATGCAGTAAAATAATTGTGTTATACATTAAAATTATCTGCAATGTGTATAGAATCAAATAATTTAAAAAAAAAAAAGAGCACCTCACCGTCTTCGTTTTCATTTTATTGGCCTACAAATTAGGTACCTATGGCCCAGACCGAACGGTTAAAAACCACAAAAACCAAAGGGCTTGGCTTACGAATGGTGATTTTTTTTATACCCCCTCAAATTTTTTGAAAAACAAGAAATACGCAAGCAATCAGCTATGCTGGTTAAAATTTAACCTCAAAAAAGTAATTTTGACAACCGTAACCATAGCCACCAAAGCATTCTTTTAAAGGAAAAAATCATCGTGCAAACACATAAAATTAGTTTTATAAGATTACTATCACAAAATTACTGTTCAATTATAGAAACAATAAAATAGCAAAATTTTCCTAAATGAAAGTACAGATTCAATAATCATTTTAGTTTCATATCGTGATTCTGTTGCTGTATTATAAAAGAGTCAGTATTTTGTAATAATATCATTACAATATTTCAGTTTTCATGGCTACTAAATGAAGATGAAGAATAATAACAATTATTTCCGAATTTTAAACCTATTGATTATACTATTTTCTCCAAAAATTTCCTCACAATAATTTAAAAAAAAGAAGAAAAAGGGAAAAAAAAGGTTCCTCTCCCGAGGATTGAACCGGGTCCGTCAAAATGAAGTCCTGAGCGTTACCATTACGCCACGGACGATTGATCAAACCGTGGGCAATTTCATATAAGCTCTATTCATAACTGAGTGTTGTTCGTCTATAGACTTATTTTGAGTATTTGTTATGAAAATATTTGTTTACTTTACATCAATTTTATATCCGCACTTTGTTATTATTTGATTTAGTTATTAATGACGTCATAATCGCGGAAAACACCTAAAGAGTATACTCCTTTTACGAAAAATAGTATTAACCGGAAACGTACGAATCGGCGTTCGGAAAAAAACGAATTAGTGACGGCATAAGTCGATGTTTGGCGGAAATATTACAGTTCTAAAACCTTAAATATAAAAATGGGGCACGCCACGGGAAAAGGCGTCTTCGGTAATATTTTTTTACATTTAAATTGTTACTATATATGGAAAAAAAACTTTCAGTTATCTATTATTTTCATGTAACTACTGCTAGAGATTGTGTTGCACAATATGACAACATAATGCTATTTTTACATCGAAATGCATAGTAAGTAATAACGTATGCTCGTCATTATGACGTCATTTCATAGATTGACATCAGCAGTCCAAAAGTACCCTTTTCCCGTGACGCGCCCTAAATGACGGCGTTCTTCCGTGCAAATAAAGTCCATCTTTTATGCACGAACATTGTTAAAGCACTTAATTTAAACAAGCTAATAGTTGTGAGCAAATCATGTCCCATCGTGAATGTGAACTTTCCCATCTGAAATAAATAAAAGAAAATCATATTATCATAACTATAGTAACTGCAGACCTAGTTTTATTTAGAATAAAAACATTCTGTTTAGCTTATCATTTTACAAGTACTGTTTTTTTTTCGCGAATTTCGCACTAGGCAAAAAGTGCGAAATTAAAAGCCAGCGAAATTTAACCATGAACACCTATACCTTTTGAGAAGAATACATCTGCGCGGATTTATGTCCGAGCGAAAAGTCATTTATAGCATATGCACGAAACTTTGGCACCGCGAAATTAAATGATACCACAGTATTATTAAAAGCCTTGATTTATTAGCACATACTTTTTATTAGCACACCTTTAACGTCCAAATTCAGTTAAATAGCTATATTTGTATGTCACAAAGCATGTAAAACAAAACTTATTAGATTTTCTTAACAAAAACTGTGCAATTAGTTACCCTGTTGTAGTGTCTGCACACTCATCATGTAGTTTCTTGTGGGCAAACATGTAAAATAATTTTTTTCTCATCTAAATGATGCCAAAAATGCCAAAAAATGTATGTCACAAACCTGAGTGTGTTTAATCAAACAAACACTGTGAGGTAATTTAATATAACACCTTCATTGTTTTGTATTGTGCATATCATAATGACATGTCTAAGTCTTTGAAAACTCGACTTAACATTATTTACATATTTTTGACTCTGTAATGTATAATTACACGATGTCCAAAAAATGAATGTGAATTACGTTACACAAATTAGACTTCCAATACAGAAATACAAATGTACAAATTTATCACAGTTTAATGCTATTCCAATCCTAAATTGTTTATATAGTTCAGAATTCTAGTCATTCTTGAGATCTTATAATGAATTAAAAAAAATAAAAGGTGCATGTATTGACTAAATGGATGTTCAACATCTAAAACGTGAATTACGTTCAGTGTGTCATGTTAACAAATCAAAACATCTTTCAGTTTGCTCTCTATATTTGAGGAGTACACTCATTCCACTCTCAAATACTGTGCCTCGTTAAGATCCTGCAGATAATCTGCATGAGGACCATCCCGCTTTATATAAAATCGTGAATTACGTTGCAGTGAATTACGTTACATGCACCATACCAGAAGTTACTATTTCACCATAACGCTGCATAATTTGACCTTTTTTATGACTTGAGCACGGACTACGATGTCATTTGTTTCTTAACCACGTCAATTATAAGTGCTACATGTAAAATTGCAATTTTTTGAAGATGTGTATGGCTGCCTACAAAAGAAAATTTCATCGTGTTTTGTATTTCTAGTTCTTAACATGTTCTAAAGTGAAATTTGAATATTATGATATTTTTTGTATTTGAACATGCTTGACTCATCATTTGTTGGAAATTTTGATTAATAATTTGCATATTTTAAGAAATTTAGCTCTTGATATCTGTGTAACGTAATTCACATATGTTGTAACGTAATTCACTATCAACCTTCATGCAAAATGAACCAAATTTTTTTAAACGAAGAAATCAGTAGGAATGTAAATATTTTCGATTAATAACAGACATTTTCCAGCAGATTAATATTAAATATTGTTAAAGTTGTACGCCTGAACACTGATACCAACATAGAAATATAAATATTTACATTCCTATTGATTTCTTCGTTTAAAAAAATTCGGTTCATTTTGCATGAACCGCATGACCCGTAATGACGTCAGTAACGTCATGGCTGTTACTATTGAAAACTCCCACGTATTACTCCCCCTTTTCACTTAATACTAATTTTTGAAAGCGTTCGACTTAAGTTTATTTAAAGAAAAAAATGAATTAAAATGTAAATATAAGTAATGATTCTTATTTTGGTGCGGTTCATGCAGATTGGACGTGCACGCGAGAGCTGGCAAATTTACCATAAAGCGCTAGCGCGCTTTATGGATTTGCCAGCTCTCGCGTGCACGTCCAATCTGCATGAACCGCACCAAAATAAGAATCATTCCTTAAATAAACGGGACAGAAACTTGAATTTATATTGAAACACATAAAATGTTCTCAGAATTGGTACAAATGTAACGTAATTCATATATATGAATAAATACTAGTTTTTATTGCAATGCTAAGCAGCTGAACACCACATTTGAGATGTTAATATGCTATTTTTGGGTTGCCCAGACATCATATTTTTATGTTAATAACAATTCTAAAACATTTGAAACAAAAAAAAATTCGGCCGATTTTATGTCAAAATTGGTGCAGTTTAACTGAATTTGGACGTTAAATGTTGTGCTGTTTTTTTTTCTAATAGCGCATATACCCAGATATCCGAGCAATGGGGACGATCGCACACGTGGCTATATAGGGTGATCGCGAATAAAGTAAATAATTAATGCAAGTGTTTTCGATTGTTGGTCAAAAGGTTAAAGATAACACATTGCTATCCGATTATCAATTTGAATTTGATCGCAAATAGGTATATAGTTGATTGCACATATATTTCAAGTCGTTGATATGAAAAAATAAATTATGTTTTGCGTTTATAGATTTTACAAAGACGTTAGATTTTATATACACGACTAGACAAGATATTTGGTTTAAACTGATAAAAACTGGGTATTTCCTACAAAAATATTAAAAATTGAAGGTTATTAAATACTGAAGGTTATGTTACCCTTAATAAATCGTCGTAACAAAAAATAATAATGCTACATACCCCCTACTGGTAAATCGACCTCGTCATATGATCTAGGAGCCCGTTTTGTAGTCGCTGAAAATATATGAAAATCATATGAAGTTGTTGTTGCTGTTATTGTTGTTGTTATTTTTCCAATGGACAGCGAACGGTCTAGGGTTGTCAATTCCGACATTAACAAGAATATATCACAACAAACTGAACGCCAATGTCTGCATTCAACAAAATATTTAAATGCAAATTTTATCGAGCTAAAACGCCTATAAACTAAGTGATAATTGTGTGGCCAAACGATGCGATGTTTCGTGATGCGAGGGTCCTCGGCTGCTCATGGGATATTCCTTTGCAATTCTTAAGTGTTCTACCCGGTACTCGAACCCTTATTTTTCATTATAGTAATTATCTGCAGTCACGTGACTCATAATACTATTTCTGGAATAAAATGTTGAATGATTAAGCTGTTTTCTAATTGTTATTTAAAATGAATGGATCGTCAAATGATGGAGTTTTATCAACCAGTATGAACATAAATATGAATATTTAAAATACCAAGAGGTAATAAGGACCTAATATCATAAAACTAAAACTGGAGACCAGCATCAAATCTCAAGCATCTGATTGGCTTAAGTGTCTCTAATATCAGGTTTATGATTGTTTTCAGACTTTTCCATGAGGATTATGCCCAAACACAATTATGAATCAACTTGAATAGATGGCTAGCTACGCCCCTGACATACTTTTTTGTTCCATGTTAAGCAAATACAGACAACATCGTTTTCTAGCACTTACATTCTGGGTGGTCTTGGGTTTGTGTTACTGGTGTTACAGCAGGACCTTCTAATTTGACCTCATCGTATGGATGCAACTTTCGTTCAGCTAAAACACATACAATGCGCAAAACTTAAAATGGTAGTATGGCTGATCATGGATAATTCGACAGTCACGTGATACTATGTTTACATAATCAGGAATGATCTTATGGCATATAGGGGCGAAATTGAAAATATATATTGTTAAGTGATCAATACTCCTAAAAAACATGACGAATTTGCAAAAAGAATGTTTGCAAATAAACTGTATATATAATGTGCCTGTCCGTCATGTGACTAGTTATCGATAAGGTACTATATGTTTATTATGCACGATGAGTACGTTGTTGATTCAAAATGGTATACAAAATAGCGAGTAACGACACCATGTTACATAAAACAACATTTAAAGCTGAACCTTGGCTTTTAAGCTTTTGAAAATTCAAGCATCTTGACAAATTTGACATTTGTAAGATCTATGAACATCAATGCACAAATTTTGAAGTATACGGTCATTGTGATAAATCATTTTACTTGTTGTTTTTTAACACTCGTTTAATACTTAAATAAAATAATGCAGGTGGTACCTTTTTGAAATTCATTTGGCTTCCTCTCCTCGTGTTGGCCATTTGAATTTCCTGCAAAATCAAAAAAGGATTCGTTCGAATTTTCTTCTTAATGTAAGTCTCGTGTGATAATTTGTTATCTTTTACAAACTAAAAGAAGACATAATTAACGCAGAAAAATACTGTCAACGTAATAAGTTTTGATTGATGAACATGCAATTAAGTATTATTAAACTAATATAACAAAGGGGCTGAGTTACTCTGGGTCGTTTTAAGGCATGAACATTTGTGTTTCGGTGATTTTGATTACCCGTTTTGTTCCAACAGGAAAAACATCATACTCTGTGTTCTTTCTTAAATAAGTTGCTATAACAAATGCATAATTACTCTATATTCTATGGGCTAGAGACATATATACTTAAAGAAATTAGAAACGCAACTTTTTTGAACAAAAAATATTTTTCGTGATTCAAGAAGTTGCGTTTTTTATTTCTTTTACTATATAATAATATGTATTTGCAGAAATAAGAAACACAACTTCTTTAAACGTGAAATGTATTTCTTGCTTAAAGAAGTGGCGTTTCTAATTTCTTTAAGTATATATAAATAGGTAAATATTTATATTGCACATGCAAAGCAAGAAATGATATACATTAGTTACTGAGGTAAAACTTTAAAGGAAATTTTTGAATTTTTAAAAATTCAAGTAAGGTTGCATTGTAAATCCTCTTTAAATCAGGATTGATTTTGTTCAATTAAACCGAGTCTGCAAGATTTTCATATTTGTCATGTTCGGTGGCTTTCAAAGTTCCTTGTTCATCTATTTCTGTATTTATATACAATGGTCATAAGTTAGTGGAGTACCCAAACAGTCGCGCTTATTGCTTCTTCCTTGGATGAAAACCTAATACCTCATTCTCGTAAACCTATTTACTTTTAGCTTGATTATTTAGCTTGATAATCATAACATCGTCAAAATCAGGAAGTGCGTTTACGTTCACGTTTTGAAAGGATCGTGTTTACCATAATTATTATCTATGATGTTTTAATATATACTTCCTATATGCGTGCTTCAGGATTTATTGCACATGTACGCTATAAATGAAAGATCGAACATGTGTTTTATGCAGATGCCGTGAGCGTTTTAGTCGTTTATTATGATTGATCTCTGTCACAGTGACCTATGCCCAACATCATAAAACTAAATCTGGGGACCAGTCATAAATCTCAAGCATCTTACTTGCTGAAATGGCGACCGGTCGCCATTTCAACCAATCAGATTCTTGAGATTTGAGACTAGTCTCCTGTAATATCTTTAGCTCAGCATTAATACCTATGTGAGACCTTCAAGTATTACTCATCATAACTGGATGTATCTTTTTACAAAAATAAATTAGTTGTTGTTTGGTCGTCATTGTGTCTAGTCGTAAACTCCAATATATAACATCTCCAATCTTAATTTTATGATCTTGGGCCCAGTTGTGCCATATCGTCTGAACATTACAATTTGTTCGTGCCATGAGGAATGCATTTACATGGGTCCGCAAAAATAAGGTGTCCGGTTATAGGTATTTAATGGCGGACAAGAATCACAGGGACCGAACGAACGATCAATTATATCACAAGGCGGTATAGCCCTGTCTTGACATATAGGGTGTGTTTCCGCACTGAATAGGTTTTAAATAATTCGACGAAATTTGTTCCTGTTCATTCATTTATAGGCATTACATAGTAGTACAATTAATAATAAACCACTTCTGATGCATTGCAAAATTTCACCCTGAACTGTGAATAGGCAACTTTAAACGTTTACAAAAGCGCAGTATTAAGTATTTAAGGAAGACGAGTAAGCATTATCCTTTAACGGTTATTTGATTTTTCTTCGTTTTTACGTCCATTACTTACAAACAACATTCCACGTTCACTAACTTGTTATCAGAGGAAATAATGTTTTTTTCTTAATTTATCTCACAAATTTATCGCATTTAAATAACTGAGAATGAAGTGGGTTGATAAGTTAGCATTTCCGGTTGCAGTTTCTATAGCTAAATTAGCCATTAGACAATTTCCTGTTAAGGGAAACTTCATTAACTAGTCATGTTTTCTGAAAAAAAAACGATCATGCTGGAAAAGATCTCTGGAGCTGTGCATAGACAGTAAGGTAACGCGCTTTCACAAAATGCCGCTTGCGGCCTGTGCGACCGGTGTAGACCAAGATCAGCCTGCGCACCGGACGGCCCTTTTCGCCATTCAGTCAGATAAGCATTCTAATGTTCTCCGTTGGGAAATCATTGTTTCGCCGCCCCGTCCGCCCCTTCAGGGAGAACACGAAAATACGAAAACTCGATGCGAGATCGCGAAAACACGATGCGAGGTCGTGAAATTACGATGCGAGAACGCGATATTAATATTGCGCCTGCGCATCGTACTTTTTCGAATTCGCATCATTGTTTCGCGTTCTCGCATGGTGTTTTCACGTTTTCGTGGTCTCGCCCAAGAATTCAAAAGAGCGAAACAATAATGGACCGAACGGAACACCGTATTGACGTGACTAATCACCTTTGTATGATGGCGCTTGTATGTCAACTGAGCTGTGCTTCCATATTTTGAAGCACAGCTCTGTTGACATACAAGCGCCATCATACAAAGGTGATGTGTAAATGTTCTTTAGTGTTTTTTTAACAAACAAACATGCTAATTTTATAATTCAGTCCCAATGTCCGATTTCAAGGATCATCGAGATCTTTGAATTTTTTTAAGTGTCAGGATGTTTACGAACGTGTTTGTTCAATTGTCAAATCCTAGTAGATACTTATTTTATATATTTGTCACATGTTAGTAAACATAGTTACAACTAACGTTAATTTCGATTGTTCGTATACAAATATGTTAAGTCCTGTGCTCAATTTTCATAAAGTGTACACCAAGGGGAATTTTTGTACACTTGACTCCTTCAATGTATATATAGGATGTACAAGACATATCTGTATCAACGACCTAATGAGGCTTTATTCTGTGCCCTTGGCCTAAATAAAACAGATATTGAAGACCAGTCTAAAATCTCAAGCATCTGATTGGCTGAAATGGAGACCGCTCTGCATTTCAGCCAATCAGAATTTTGTGATTTGAGACTGAACCCTTATTTGGTGTTTTCTGGCTCTTTTTCTGTGTATTCTAGGTTTTGAATATCGAATTGTAAGAATGTTTGTTCATTCTCACCTTATTTGAAAAAGTCCATTTAAATGTATTTGATTAACCTGGCTTTAATCCATTTTTTGTATTTCTGTGTTTACATCATGTGTACATATATTGCTTGTGTGGTTAAGAAGACGATGTACATTGTACAAGTCTAAATAAAATTTCTGTTCTGTTCTGTTCTGTTTATTTGGTATTTTCCACAATATTAGACAAATGCGTTTTTCCTTCTTTGATAGCCAGGGCTACATATCTTCACCTTGGTGCAAACACGATATAAGTACCATTGAAATGAGAATCAGTTATATCGTTTTTGCACTAAATTGATGAATAATAAAGAACACAGTTTTACAAAAGAACCGTTTTTAAGGTCACCTAGCAAATACACTACCATTTTTACATTTCTTTATTTTATAAAGAATATGATCAAAGAACATGGAATGCTATGTAAGACATTGGTTGAAGGTTATACAACTGAGATTGAAAACCAGTCTCAAATCTCAAGCATCTGATTGGCTGAAATGGCGACTTCAGCTAATCAGATGCTTGAGATTTGAGACTGGATTCCATGCTCAGCTTTATAACCTTGGGCAATTATTTTCCCATGAATAACGATCTACTGACTCGTCCTTGATGACTAATTAGTCATTTCAAGTAGTACAAATAGATAGTTACAGGTGAGATATGATTTGTTATGATAACCATATCAAAATATTTTTCAATATAGTACTGATAGGGGGTGTTTGTTAATTATAAAATCTACTTTCTTCTTTCTAGACGTTCAACGGAGACGTCGACGCTTATCTGATATAAATGTGAGCTTCAAAACGATCGGAGACGTCCACGCTTATCTAGCAAACTTGAGCTTTAGAAAGAAAAGCAAGACGACATTCTGTCAATAGAACGTAAACAGGTTAGAATTAAAGGCACTTCAACGGAATCTGTGTGTTACTTCTTTAGTTCTCGCGATTACTTTGAAACACAAAAAATAAACAGAAGGAAGTCGTCATTGTAGCTACAGTGGTTAAGATGATCTTAAATGTACTTAAATGACTAATTTAGTAATTAATTTTAAATGAAACTGTAAGAACCTTCTCCTCAGTTTCAATTTAATTAAACACAGTCATACTAGTATTCGAAAATTGTCTTTAAACTTTTTGTTTAAAATAGGGAAATACCGCGGAAAATATTAACACGTCTTTAAACTGAATATTTGTTAACAACGAATTTAATCAGCAGGAAAATAAAGTATCAGAGTTGCATATTGCCATAATTAAAGTGTTTTATTAGTAACAATGTATGTCGAATGTGTTGGACTCTGCCATCTCAAATACTACATATTAGTACTCACCTCCTTCGTGGTGATTTTTGCCCCCGAAAAACTTTCGGAAGGCTGCTAATATTTTGCTCATGTTTTGAACACAAAATGTCCGAATTTGGCAATGTCCGAACTTGGTGTTTGTTGAATATTCCTGCAACGTAGGTCTGATAAACGATGCGTCGTCAATCGTATTATCGTAAATCCGACAGATAATTATTCCATTTTAAGGTGACGTGCAGCGTTTGCAAATTGTTAATCGTCAACTGTTTAACCTGAACTTTTAAACAAGCAAAAGTTATCACAAAACAATACAAATTCAGATAAATCTTGTTTACCATGTCACATCCAACTGCACTCTGCCTACGGCGTATTACGATGACTTATTTTCGCTAATATGTCATTATCATATATGTATCATTCAATAAATAATGAGCATTTTCTATCTATATTCCGATATTCCCAAATAGGGTTGTTATTACTTACTGTCCTATTTCAATACATGTAACAGACAACCCGGAAGAAAAGAATTACACTTCGATAAAATCGTTACTGTATTCTCACAGTTTAACTACGATCATTGCATTCAAGTGTTTGTCGGTTAACAATTTCGAACAACTGATTATATATAAAACTTCCTTATTACAAGTAAGGATAAAATGTTCAACTATTTGTTAACATACATGTTTTAAACATGATAACGCATTTTTGATCTGTTTTATTTTTAAAATAAAAATCCCCAGGATGTAGGAAAAAAGTCCCGTCTTATATTTCAACTTGCCTACCAATAAGGTAAGACAGATAAATTTAAGGTATAATTTTAGTTTATTTATAATGGGGGTTTAATAAATAATTAGTGTTTTGAAGATTATATTTTTGTAGGATATCCGGAATAAAATTGCTGATCAAGATAATAAAACTGACACTGGAGGCTAGTCTCAAATCTCAATCATCTGATTGGTTGAAAATGTGAATAGTCTTCATTTTACCCTATCAGATGTTTGAGAATTGATGCTGGTCAACAATCTCAGTGTATCGTCTTGAACCCTGAATATCACGGTACAGTAACATCAAATGTCGCAAAACTTAAGAATTGACTTACAAACTTTAAAATTGAACATTCTGACAAAAAATACTTTATTATGTTAAAGAATAATAATAGTTCTACAAAGAACTTTTATGCCAGTATATAAGATGGCACTACCTCTCACGGAATCGACAAATCAAAAGTGACGGATATCATGGGTCATATGCCCAACAGTAAGGCAAAAGTTTGAGGACACTAAACAATAAACAAGTCAACAGTTTTTGAACCCAAGTTGGTCACGGTTCTGAGACACAATATCTTATTGAGGAGAATACTTGTCTAAAGTTTGGAAGAATCTCATAAGCAGTTGAAAGGATATGCTCTGGTCTAAAGAAAAAAAACTGAGATTGGAGACCAGTCTCATGAAACCAGTCTCAAATCTCAAGCATAAAACTAGCTGAAATACACACAAGTCTCAAATATCAAACATCTGACTGGCTGAAATGGAGACCAGTCTGAAATCTTAATCACGCCTTCATTTTATTTTCCATTAAAAAATCCCAACGGATAGCTTTCAAAGTCAAACTTTCAGTAGTGTGCACTTAGAACTTTTGAGTAGTGTACATTAAATGATATTTATAATTATAATTTCCCTTATTAGAAAGTCTAAATTTGCTTTGGGGATAAACAATTAGCAAAGACAATGGCAACTTTTTCCGTATTGTCTTCGTTTTGAGTTTCCCACATTAGTGTTTTCAAAAGACCGGAAATACATCACAACATAAAGAACATCTACTTTATAAGTGGAGATATCTAATAAAATTCACAGTCAAACAAATATGATATGCAACCAAATCAAGTACTGAAGTTAAAAGTCCAAAACGTCCAACCCCTGTTACCATATCCGACGTCAGATCAGTTTATCTTGCATACCGGATAAGTTTTTCCGCGTGATTTACCGGGGAAAGAAAATCTTATCTTTTCCCTAGGGAAAAGATAACGTTCGCGTGCTACATGAGTGACGTCACGTCTTAAAGTAACTGAGTAATATAGTCAAGTTGGTGACGTCATTTAGAAAGTAAGGTTTGTGTAACGTCAATATTTTAACGTAATGAAACAAAAATCAGTTTGTAAACATATACACGATGTTATGAACAGTAAAAGGTATGCAAGAAAATGTATCTTGCATGAGACATTCGGTAAAGATAGAAAAATCTGTCAGCCTCGTTCCCGCAAAAACAGTTCCCCCTCGGTGACAGATTTTTCCATCTTCACCTAACACTCATGCAAGATACTTATAATCCTCAATCTCCAAAAATCAGCTCGTCTTCGCAGTGCCTTATATTAAAATTTCATATTTTTTACGAAATGTTATAAAAAATACTTGATGCAATTGTTATCTGTGGTTATATTCAGGGATGTAGATCACACGACCCAATCGGCAGGTCGTGTTTTACAAACCGGAAGACGCGATTAGGTATTTTTTATTGCCCTTGCGCATTACCGTCTGAAAATCTTGCATCCAACTCTGCTAAATATGGAACTTGGAAGACTGTGGTTATCGACTTAAAAGATTTTGTTCATTCTTTATTTTTAAGATATATCTAAAACAAAAACTAGAGTCAAAATACTATATCGCAAAGTTACAAGGAAAACAAGACACTTTCAATCAAAATTTTGGAACAATATACAGGAAAGTTAAAAATCATAAACAATTATTATCCTGACAAAACTCTGAGAAAAATCTAATTTTGTATTGCCGAATAACCGTTTTTAATCATCTAGATGCACAAAATATCCAAACTTTAAAAATTCAAATAGAATGTGCAAGGTTCGCTAGTTCAGAGTCGTTTTATATACGTTAAATATACTATTTTCTGAGGCCACCTTACATTATATCCTTACGAGTATTATATCTAATAATGCCTTAAAATTGCTATAATTGCATTAAAAATAACATGTTATATTTATTGTACTTTGGTGATTTGTATAACGCATATTTTGAAATAAAAGGCTTTACCCGGATAGGGGCTTCAAACTTCAAGATTTCGTTCATGGATGAGGAAGCCAATCGCATACAAACGATGAGAATATATTCGAACAGGGTCAAATTTAAATGAATATAATGTTCAAGGAGTATTTAATAAAGATTGATTATGAAACTAAAGGGATTCAAAAACATCCAGTCAGATGTTTTATAAATATTTTTATTCATAACAAATTGCATTAACATATTAAAAGATAAGATGCAAACATCGTTTTATCGATAACAATAAATCAACAAACAAGCAAAAAATATTTGGTTTTAGCAATGAAAACAATGTTTTATTCAAAGTCACTGCCGACCGAGCTGAGTCCCTCGTCACTACTGCTGTCAGCAACAACAGTGTTCATAAAACTGTCCATTAACGTATCTTCTGTAATTTTAGCGTTCAAGTCACCCTTACTGAAACAGGATTTGATCCTGTCCATTTTCACCAGCGTGTCTTCGAAGTCTATTTCGTTTATATTCCTCTCAAAGTCACAGACGCTGCTACATTCACTGTCGTCTTCAAACGCGCTTTCTTCTTCATAAGAGGGATTTACGTCATCAACATCATATATGATGCAATCGTTGAGTTCATTACATGAGCGAAATTCGATGGGTTCTTTAAACATAGTACTTTCAGCCGACAGAAAGCCAGTATTTAAGTTTTTGTTGCTGGCAAAAGACCTGCATTCTTGAATGCTGTCGAAAATGGCTCCACCCTCATGAGTTCTTAATGGAGTTCTAGAAGTATCACACAGCGCGGCTGAATCTTTTAAATACCGTTTCATGACTTCCAATTTTCCAGCAAATATGTCATTATTACTCGTTTCTATATATTTCTCGTAAGTTTTGACACTTTTTGCCATAATGTTTGCTTTCATATTGTCGTGAATATAAGCCTCAAAGAATCGGTTTTCTTTCACTTTCGGTTTCTGCACCAGTGTTCTGAGACTTTGCAATTTCCGCTTTGCTTTTGCAATGGAAGCCATCTTGGTTTTTACTGCATCGATTTTCTTTACTTCCAGAACAAACTTTTGATTTGCTCCCCAAGATCGAACTTGTTTTCTTATTTTCGTCTGGTGAGACAACATTCGTTCCACTCCAAAGCCTGATTCGAACACTGCTAAAGTTTCGACGAGTTTTGCTTCTCCCATCATTTTGGCCGCCATCTTGATTACGTCATGGCACGTGGTGTTCTCTGTGATACTGCATTTGAACTTCTTCTCGTTTATTATTATCGGGACCAAAATGTCTGGCTTCATCTATAAGAGAAAATAAAACACGAATTCATAAATCTAAAATGTTAAGTTTTAAAATAAGTAAATCACACTTAAAACTGGTTCTAATAATAATAATAATAATAATAATAATAATAATAATAATAATAATAATAATAATAATAATATGTTTCTTATTTACTTACAATATCTTTAAGTATGGAAGAAATGTAACTTGTATATTAACTCTATTTGATATTTGTGTTATAAACTGTTATATACTCTTCAGAAATGGAGGAAATAAAGATGATAATAATACCTTGGTTAAATAGATGTCCAAAAACTCGAAATTTTATCAACAACGTCTTTTTGAACTTATATATCGATACAAAGATACTTTTCAAGGCAGAACGCTTAATGTTGCTCTTTTCGTCCTACATCTTATATATATCTTATACCTGCAGCTTGGTCACGCGTCAGACTAATAGCCTTATTACCACGCGACAACAATTTCCGTCGTACACAGCTAATTATCCTAATAATTAGTGATATACACGTGTTTCAACACTTCATTTGTTAATTAAAGGTAATTAAATGTTCCATAATTACGGGCAAAATTTGCTGTATTTGAAATGATGTCCTTCCGCGATAACAATTAACAAATTACAGTCCGACTCTTCAAGACACGTGTCTTAATAATTAAATAAAACTAGTATTATTTTTGTAATTGCCCGTCGATCCTGTTACAAGTAAAATTGTATGCACGTTTGATAAATGTACGTTTTGCAAGTCAGCCAGTTGTCCGAATACATATAGTAAATTATTATGTTATTAAAAATTTTGGCTCTACTTTCGCCATTTCGTAGTAATCGGTTGACGATAATTACTAAGTTTTTACTGTGTAAACGGAATGCCATTCATTGAGAAGTCAGTTTTTTATCATTTATCATTTCCACTGTAAGTCAATTCTTATAAATCTTAATATAGAAAACACCCCCCAAAACGTCTTTTTAATACAAAGAAAGCCCATGAATCTAGGTTATAAAACAAAACAAAACAAAACATACAAGTAAAAAACAGAACTTTATTCACTCAAGAATAAAAACAGAATGAGAAACAAGGAACATATAAAAGTACCCACCCACCCACGATAGGTAAAAAGTAACAATAAAACGGGCACCCTTTAAAACTAAGACAAAACCTTGGAAAGTCTTCAAAGATAACCCAATACAATGCCTCTCATTTCATTAGGGCATATTTACTCGTTTGAGAACAGGCAGATTTTCGGATTGCTGTTCGGTTAAGTTCAAAATAATTATCTTGTCAAAGTGTATTCCTTCAATCAAGTGAGATATATATTCGTCTTAAACATTGTAAATCAGAGCTGAGATGGCAAATGACTTAATAATATATGTTGAACTAATCGTGCGTGCTTAGTTAAGCTGAAAACAAACAGCTTGCACCATTATTGTTCGGTAAAGTTGAAAACAATCAGTTTAGTCTAGATACTGAAGCTGAAAATTTTGTCGAGGTAGGGCCGACAAGATATACTTTTTATTTCTCGATTTTATTGAAGTTTATGGTATGTCTCAATGAAATTAGGTGGCCTGCAAAAATTATTTTATTGCGAACCCTGAAAAAATAAGGGAGATAACTCTGATATAGAATTATAAGTTAACTTTAAAATATTAAGATATAATGACGAGTTGCATTGATATCAGTCCAAATTTTAGTATCAACATTAGTTTTTGTATGATCTAGCACTCATTATTAATTAAAGATATATTATTAGCACATAATATTGGAGTAATATGTAATTTTAGACATTTTTGTTGGTAAAATATACAAAGAAAAGACAATTATTTACAATTTTCCCTATTTTATGAGTTAAGAAAATTATCTGTTCATATCAGTTGTAAATCCATATACAGATATTTCACGTAACTCTTCTAAACAATAATTTAGATGTTTCAGAAGACATTTTATATTGAAGAATATGCGCTATTAATGATAAAACCTTAAAATTGTGTATACAATTACACCGCCCACACCATTATAGCAAATATTCTTTTAATAAAACCTTAAATGGATAATCAACACATTTTATGTAAGTTTATTTTGTTATTTACAATGTATATAGAGTATGATCTGCTTCAGTTAAAGAAGCAAACCGGAAAGGAAATGCTTTGCAAAACACCAAATAAAGGGAGTTAATTCAAGAAAATATATTAATATTTTCTAATATGATAATTGGGTGATACATTTTGTCGAAGTTCAGATGTCTTCAGTAGATATGTTTTATTCTTATTTTCCCCTTTTTAATGTCTTCTACATCTTGGAAGTAATCCCCCATACTCATAAAAAGGCACTTGTTAAATAACAGCATCAACACATTTGTATTTTAATATGACTTAAACATCCTAACAAGTTATGCAAATATAAGTGCCTGTTGTATTTCTTGTACAGTCACATAATGACGCATAACAGTAAATAAGCCAGTTTATTAAATGAATAAAGATGGAACTAATTTCTTGAAAAAAGTGAAGTAATTAAACATTAGGTAATATTACTGTTATTTTAAAACATGTGTTTAATGAAGATTTTTCAGACGTTTTGTCTTATAAGATGTTAAGTTAACTTTTACTAAATTATAGGAAAATTGCGGGAATGTATCTTTATATAATGAAATAAAATGAGCTCCTGCAAACTTAACTTCTTTTCCTTCAGGAAACAGTCTTCAACTTCATTACATATGGTTGCATTGACAAATGATAAGTTCCCATATTGATTACATATGGTTGCATTGACAAATGATAAGTTCCCATATTTAGGGTTCAGCACTAATCTTACAATAAGTCTGGGTAATTTTGTTTCATATTGAAAGGTGCCGCAACATTTAAGAAGCTAGGCATAACTTTATAAAAGTCTATACATTTTTCTCACCTCATTATGCGTAAACAGAAGGGTCTTGACATATTCAGTATACAAGCAAGTAAGAGTACAATCTTGTTGGTTGTAAGTAAAACATAATAATGTATTGCCTTTAAATGTTTTCATTTTTACATATTTTGAAATAGAATGGCACATTTTGAAATTTCTAGCTAGCTTAAACTAGTAAAGGAAAGCGTAAAATCCCAAATATCGTAAGTCTTTATTTTATGGATAGTAAGTAAAGTAGTTTTCCTGTATATGTCAAAATAAACATGTATATATTGTTCGATCTTACAGAAATAGGACTGGTAATGTAAAATTGAGAAACAGTCATTTCTGGATGCTAGCGTTGCCCCAATATAGAACGAGGGAGTCTTATAAACGCTAACAGAGTCATTATAATATGACACGGCCTTGCTTCCTACAACGCAGAATAGTGTAAGCACCTTCTTGACGCCAGTGTATTTGCCATGAGACGTATGGTAACACTATCCAGAGGTTTTAGAAGGGTTACTTCCCAGTTCTATGTTTTAGCAACCACTTTTTAAGATAGGTAAAAACATTCGAAAGTTGTTCTTAGTCTAGACTTATAGAAAAGAAAACAAAACTATTTAATTAATGAAGCAATTATACTCTTTTCTTAGGTCTAACTAGAGATATGACAGAGATGCCCCCTCCACCCTCAGTTGTCATTGTGAAACACGCCAATATTGTGGTCAAAGTACATATAATAGTGAAAACTTTCAGGGGAAAAAACAGATGAATTTGCAGTTCAAAATATTAAATATGAGTGCAGTTTTATGGTCAACATGCCTGTAAAGTTTCGTGACTGTGACTGATACTTTTGGACTTACCTACGACACAAGATTACACACTGAATGCATTATATTGAAATGCAAAAGGGGCCATAACTATGGTCTTAACAGGCGTGGCCCAAAAACAAAACCCCGGGTGCACAACTACACATGATTGTCAACATGCCTGTAAAGTTTCATGACTGCGACTCATACTTTTGGAATTACATGTGACTCGAGATTACATGCTGAATGCATTATATTGAAATGCATAAGTAACATCACTCTGGTCTTAACAGGCGTGGCCCAAAACAAAACCCAGGGACACAACTACACATGATGGTCAACATATCTATTAAGTTTCATGATTGTGGCTCTCATACTTTTTGAGTTATGTGCAACACAGGTTTCATAAGTACGGAGGGACGGATGAACAAGGGCATCCTATAAGGCCCCTCCTCGTTCAGAGTGGGGGCATAAAAAGGATGGAGGATCCAAGAATTAGAATAAGGTAACCCCACGAAGGAATCTGGACCCTTTGTTCAGATGACAAGGCTTTCCTTTACTAGGATCCTCAACCCTATTATTAGAGTTAACTACAGCAATCAGTATTCTACTTGTATTGTTTAAGAATAATATCTTTCAGACCAAGGCCCTCACTCCATTACAAGGGTAGTGCTAGTATTCAGAAGGGACTGCAACAATTTGAGTCTGTAATACGTCCTGTTTGTCAAACTGGCTTGTAATAAATGGCTTGCTCTCAAGTATAAAATTAAATGTATATAATCTGACCTCGATGGTTATTGGTGTTTAACAAGCTTTTTCAGAGAATTTGTGCTATTATTTCTTTCTCTAAGTTAAACAATCACTAGAAATAGCACTTTCTAGCAAAAGAAAATGGGACATAAGTGATTTACATTATATTTCTATAAAATAAAGGGGAATAACTCTTGTTTTTCACACATTATATACATAAGTTGTTCACCTTAGATTTTAAATTGCATCGTGCAACTTATTTGACAAAGTTTCAATGAAGACAGACGAAAGTCTTTATTACCTCGGGGGTTGAGGGGCTGGCATTCAGTCGAAAATGACGACGACAACGACGACGACGACGACGATGATGATGATGATAATGTCTGTTTTCACTCTTCCGTAATCGATTTCTCGTGACTGCTGCCATTGTTCTCGTGTAGCTGTTGTTATTTCACACGAATTTTCCAGACAGGTCCTTTAATATATTTACTAAAATTTAATTCAGCCTAACCTGTGAAATTTAAGTACAGACGACTCGTCCGTCACCAAAAGATAAAATTGCATGCTGCAGAATTTTAAGATGAGATGGATCGTCTCACTAGAGACCGATGACCTGTGCCCAAGATCATAAAACTAAATCTGGAGATCAGTCTCAAATCTCAAGCATCTGATTGGCTGAAATGGCGATTAGTCGCCATTTCAGCCAATCAGATCCTTGAGATTTGAGACTGATCTCAAAACTTACTTTTATGATCTTGGGCCATGGTGAATATAGTAAAACCTTTCATTAAGACCACCCGACATTAATACCACCCTGATAATATGACCACTTTTCTAATATCCTTATAACAGTTTTGCACTATTTCCAAGCCCAAAATGATGATCGCCTCTTTATTAAGATCACATAGTTCCAGTCCTAAAGGCGGTCTTAATAGAGAGGTTTCACAGTATAAGCATGAATAATACTTATTTATACTTTCGACGATTGCTCACTAGCAGTCACACATACTACATCTGATTAATCGTCTATACAGTAAAACCCCTCATTATAAACACCCCCCCCCCCCCCAATAAGAGTCCACCCCGAAAACATCCACCATTGCTCTGTCCCATTTCACATTTTATCCCCCAAAATAAATACCACTCCACAATTAAGACAACTGTTTCTCCAGTCCCAGATGTGGTTCTAATAGCAGGTTGCCACTGTTTATTCAACGTGAAAGCCTATCAAACGTAAGTATATAATTCGCTACCCTACCCCCTGCCCAGGCCCATTCCGTTCTTACGAATATTAATATAAAAGTCATTCTTAACAGTCAAAATTTGCATAAAGTAGAGTGCATGCAAATCAACAGTGTCACTTTTAGGGGATCTTGATGGATAGAAACAGTCAGACTTCATCATCATAGACGGACCCCTAGTTAGGAATGTCGATGAATTCAATAACATGCTGCCTCTCTAATTTAGGGAATACCACGACAACTACATGTCGCAAATGCATTTAGAAGTCTAAGATCAACACGTACTTAAACGAAATCGGAAGTCGTCGAGCGTGAGCAATGTATCATGGCACTTGATGAATGACAGGTTTTCGCCTCAATTGCGCCCCAGTGAAATTGATTGAGCGCGTGCCATGCGACAGTATCAGAAAAACGCTTGATTGTATTGGAATTTTCGGAATCTTCTTAGAACTTAACTCGTTCATATTTTTTCATGTCTTGAGCTAAAGAGCAACAGTTATTGGCTCCAATAGTGATTGTTTTGAAAGAGAGATTTACATGTATTAGATACAAGTGAAACTAGTGGCCTTGACATTTGAATCACACAGTGAATTCGATTCTGTGGAGTTATTTTTACAGTCTAGATAAGGTAAGGCTTGCGTAGTTACAAGTCCTTATTCTGTGATATCATTAAATTTCGCGAGGAAGAATTTTCACGCAGAAGACCTAAATGACATTTTGTTCGCGGATTTAAATTCGCGCGCAGTTTTACTCCCATAAAGTATGATTTTCAATGGTTTGATTTCGATGGGGCTTGATTTCGCGCTCAATTCTTAGCGCGAAATACGCGAACAAAATACGCGAACATTAAACCCTCGCTAAAAAAGATGGCACCACAGTAAAAGAAGCGCGGTCTTGTAACAAGCGTATATATAATGATGGAAATATTGTTCCAATATTAGATGCAGCAATATTGATACTGTTGTACCATTAACGACCATGATCAGTGTGATTCGTGGAATGGCAGTAAAGATATAGAAATACATATGTCATCTACATCTCACACCATAGTTGTATCTACCAGCATTGTACATGTTTTAAAGTATATTATTGAGGTATAGAAAATAGATACACTGCGAATACAAACTGCATGTCCGATGTAATCTTTTTATTCATGATCAATAGTTAAGGTAGCGAATTTAGTGACGCTATTTGATGCACAGAATTAGCTGTTAAATATCAAGGTTGATGCCTGCACAATATCATTTTGTTACATACTTATGCTCAGTACTATAAGAAAAATATTATTGTCCAAACTGGGGGTTCGAGCAAACCTACTGTACCCCCTTAGCCCATTTAAACAATATAAGATTCAAAGGTTGTTGCATATGCTGAAGGTTGTAGTTTTACCTTTCCTCAAACATGCAATTACCTAATTTGTGTTAATGAACAAAAATCTATTTAAGTCATGATTTTGTTGGTGAATATTTTGTTTGTGTATGCTGCTACTGATGATAACAGAAAATGACAATGTTTATCCATAATCAGCTTTTCACTGTTCAAATAAAAAAAGACGATGTGTATACACACAGAGCTTTGTAATTATTGTACTTGTGTTTTCTAGCAGTTGTCTTTGTTATTTTCTGTATTTCACCAGCTTTTATTATTTTTTTTAATTTGATGACACATTCTATTAATGTATTGCGACAAAGTTGTTTTCATAAAACGTTAGTCTAAACGTCTTTTAATTTCAACATATGATAGTGTTATACAACTTACATTTCTTGACTTACATATGTAAACAATATGAGATATTTGTTAAAGTGTGTTTGACCTTGAATTTCTTGGTCGCTTCCTGGTCGCGTAAATGGTTGATTTCTCGCTTGTTAATTGAATGTTCCTTTTAAAAGGACACAGCATATTGTTGTCAGGATCATTATACTCATGCGGGCATTTTAAATAATGTTTTGTGTTGTTTAGTTTTTGTGAATTGATGTTAATAGAATTTTAAGGAATTTTTAGGTCTACCTATTTTTCTTGCCTCTTCTAAATTTTCTTAACTTATGTAAAAGAATATACATTTACAACGATAATTTGTGCAATGTTTTATTGAACTGCAGTTTGCCGTTACAGAGATTGTAAAAGTTTATTTTTTTTACCGATGCTAGTGAAATGAAGATTTAAGACGGCCGTTAAAGTCGAAGCTGGTTTTTGACCTAGTTTCTCAACCAATGAAATGATGTAAATAATATGCGTTTTGAAATTATTACGAAAAGGGGAAAATCAAAATAACTATTTTGATTGTTGTCTATTTTTTTCAGGAGAGGCATCAGAACTTACTGACTTTGTTTACGACAGGTTGAGATGTTCTCATTGTACTTAACTTTAATGTTTTCTGTGTCGCAAACTGGTCCTGTACCTGCCAATACTATTGCAAATACACACCAACCTGCTTGATATTTCGACAGAGCACTTTATTCCTCGCATGCAATGCATCTCTACGTATTATTCATCGTAAACCGTAGCATGCCCGATTATCTTTAAAAATATATCATTGAAAATTCTAATTTTATTTTTTAAAACTTAAGCTGATGCCAATTTTCGAAATAATTCCAAATTTCATTTTTGGGCGCGCCAATTCTGCACACAAAATAGATCGTACTAAATTGAATGACGCCATATTTATGCATGAATGACGTCAACTGACATGCAATATTCATATTCTACTGTCAGTAATAATATATATCTTTCATGCCAGGCTCCAGAATTCTTGCTTCTTTATGTTTGGTTTTAATATGGAATTTGACGAATCACTGCGCAAACGTTTTAGGGTACGTACAAACAATCCCATGCCAAATTAATGCAATTCAATTTACTATTTTGACAGAGATATGTAATTGAGGTTAAAGTTGGGTGGAAATGATTGTCATATTTTCGATTTTTAAAGAAAATTGTAAACACGTATATACGATTTATGTGAAAATGAACAGGATCATTTGCGAGTCGATCTGTACGAACCACTTCGGTCAATGACAGCCGACAAATTACAAACCTATCCCTATTTGACAACAAGAAACCTGATGAGGAGGTTTTCCAAAATGAGTGAGATATTGGACACGCTTTCAGCTGAAAAAATAATACCAATTTAAAATATAATAATAATAAAGCTTTTCCGAATACGCATTAACTTATTTTTCGGGGGTATCTTTGAGTCGCCATTTCGAGGAAAATGCAAATCACAGCAAACCGGAGGTGAAAGAAACCTGTAAATTTGAGACGTATCCCCAACATAATATAATAGCAAAAGTTCAAGCAAAGAGCGACAAAAATATAGACAAGAGTAACGACACTGCATTCTCTAGAAAACGGAAATCACGAAACGCTATTTGAAAGATTTAGCTGCTCAGTGTGAAATAAAAGCCGAAACTGGGAAATAGAGTGATAAGATTATTGTAAAAATCCCATTAAGAACCCAATGAGATGGTGCCATTTCCGTTTGCATCCAGGAGTGCAGCTCTTTGGTCAGCAACAAAAATTTAAATATTGCCTTTCTGTCGGCTGCTTTCATTGTTTTGCTCATGCAAACAGCTCACTGATTCCATCATTTATGATGCTGATGACGTCACAATGAATATTAAATATCATAAAGTTGACCCTGTTCGTTATGTAAACCTCAGGATTATTATGCGACAAATTCCCATACTCTCGGACGAAGTCATAAAAGCGGATAAACAATGTCTGCCAAATTACTTCAATATTTATTTCCAATGTCGGCGAAGAGATCATACAGACCACCGTTTATCTTATTGTTTCAAGACATTTGCTTCCATTTTGAATAGATATGACGTAGATTTTAAAAGCTACTAAGACTGTGCATCAGCCGAAACTTATTTTATCCAATGGGCGAAGTGGTTAGTGTTCAATTTTAAATTCTCCATAGCAACTACATAATAGTATGCTTTCTGAAAAAAGCATATAGCTGCCATTAAAGTGTCTAATGTCAAATTAATAGATGTGCCATCAATCCACTTCCATTTCTTGCCATAAATCGCAAATATACTGCAGAATTCCAAACCACACAACTGATTATGGATAAGTAAACAGTCACGTGATGTAAACAATCATGATCTTATGACAGATAATTTTGGGATATTTAAATACTTTTTCGATGACCAATACTCGTGAAGATATAAGAGATGTAGAGATTAAAATGGTAATTTTTGTTGATAACCAATATCAAAAAATTGTTGTTTTTTTTCACATGACTGACAAGTTATCGATAACGTACTATACCTAAACTCAGCTTGGAGGAATACGTCTTTTTAATTGGTATATTTACAGTACAGCTAATAGAAAAATTGACACTAAATGCAGTTGGAGTGCACTCGGCATCAACACGGAGTACACTTTAAGTGCCAGAAGTGCACAAGAGGTGAGCATGCAGCCACCTTAAGAAATATTTTGAAAGGGTATTGTTTTAAATAATCAAGTTAATTCGTGTTCATCAAATGACAATTTCAACCCTTGGGTATTTTATGCATGATTTTCCAACCAAAAAACATCGAAAATTCAAAAACTTTTGTTTATTCCATTGATATCTTTAAAATGGATTTATTTTAATTTGGCATGCACTGTTTGAAGCAATCAATTATAACTTGAAGGATTGCAAGCTGGAGTGTAACGTAAATAAGTTTACCTTCTAACGATCACTCAAGTTAAGTATGTATGCCCAATAATACTGTTAGAATTCACTTGTCTTGCCCATTTTGGAAACGAAAAAACATCTTCAAGATCATGAATGTCTCAGATGAGGACGAACTTCTCCAATTTACTCAGGCAAATTCAATTAAACGACACCGTCTTATCTGGAAAGTTTCTTCCATAACATAGATTTCTCGTCTTTATTCTGACAGTGAGAGATATGTTATACCAGAAAGTAAAGCCTCTATTCCAGGTTTGTAATTACAAGATTCGCTGCATCCATCAGTCCTTAATTGTTATCATGTCATGTCGCGTGATTGACATGAAATGCGCCTAGATGCACTGCAACAACTTGCAGCCACGCAACTTGCAGCTAAGCAAATACTACTTTTCAGAAGTTCGTTCCAATGCGGTCATGTTTCTTTTTATTCTCTAAAATCGAAAACATCGTAAGATATTGCAAACGGGACATGGAAATTTTAAAATATATCCAAATCAAAATTATCTCTTTTATATTTTATTTGTTGAAATAATTTTTCAAAAGAAATATTTAGGTGAAGAAAGGTTGTTTGCTTTTTTGAAGTATTTGCTTTATTAAGATGGAGTCCATTAGGATAAACTTCATTGACAATAGACGTTATTTTGTCATTTGTTATTTTCTATAGTTAAAATATCGTCGAGATACCGCGAGTTGTTGTTAAAGGCTATTATAAAATCATCTTGATGTTTGAAAGAAAGAAAGAACATTATGTTCCTATAGCAGTATAAAAATGAACCAGGAACCAGAGGTGCGCCATTAATATTAATATCTGTTAGTTGTTTATAAATTGATGTATAACTTATTATGGCTACTGTAAAACTGGTTTTATTCGGGTTAGTTTTATTTTCGCTTATATTCACGAATTCATAAATACCGCGAATACTTGATGATTTTCCATATATCCGAAAATAAGTATATCCCAAAACGACGTCGCGAATTTATAGATACGCGAATAAAGAAAATATCTTATTTTTGACATAAATCGCAAAATTTTGACCTCGCGATTTCGAAATCAAAGAGTTTTACAGTAAGTAGACAGACACGCTATTCTTTGTTTATATTACCAAAAAGGATCTTATATGGCAGATATGGACGAATTTTAAATATTCCTGTGATCAACACTCATAAAAAGAACATGCTTATATTTTGTTTTGCTCAGCTGATGAACATTATTTTAAATGTACTTGTCTGTCAAGGGACTGTCCGTTGATAAATAACTTACTTTATTAATTAATTATCTCATATTGGCCCAGCAATTCTCATATTGGCCCAGAAATTTCCGTATTGGCCCAGTTTAGTCTTTATACGAATTTGATGTTTTTATTCTGTTTATGAATAAAATTATCATCAATCAAGTGAATTCACACTGACCATGTTATTTGGCCTCAGGCAATCATAGTTACCTTCGGTCTCGGGCATATTTGACTACCTTTTGCCCAATAACAAGGCCAATATGAATTCACTTCATTAATAACATTATATTACAATATCTAATAGAAAAAATCATATAAACCTATTGTAAAGAAAGGTTTTTTTTCTTGGAAACGTTTTTATTTTATTTCAATCAGACCGGTGAGCTGGTCCCTTTATTAAACTATACCGAGAAGTGTTGCAAAATCACATGTTGACAAAGAAACCTCTCGAACTTCCTATCTGGCAAATATCCCCGTGAAAAATAAAAATTGATGCGCAAAAATGGGGTTCGAGCAACTTCAAACTAAACACCCTCGGGATCCGCCCCTCCATGTGCAAGTTTTTCTGCTAAAGGTTAAATTGACGTCTTTAAATCAGCTTTTTTAAGTTTCTTCTTAAACTGAGTAATCAACGATTAGTAAACATCGCCTCGCTGATATTATGTGCCATGTCATGTCCCAAGATTGATTAACGAAAGCTGGAAATTAAGTTCAACACCGGAAACAGTTTTAAATGTTGTCTGATAAATTAACAGCCCGCATAAAATGTTAACAGATTCTATAACTGTCAATCATTCGTTTCATGGGGAAGTTTAAAACAATTATAAGGAAACAAGCCTCTCATACTCCTGGTACTGATGATTGCACATTCCAGTACAAACCGTCTGTAATGATCAACAAGTTAAAAGATAGGAGTCAAAAAATTGTGTACTTGTATTGCATCAAGTAGCTGTTGGAAATATTTCGAGCCTTTTGTGAAGAAAGCAATGTTAACACATAATTTTGATACAGACTGATTTGTTGTCACAAACAAGAATTGTCACTGAAATAACACACACCGCCCAAAAGTATTGCGCATGCCACTTCAACTCACCGAGATTAATATTCGTGCTTAATATAAACAAGATTTCTATATGCATTTTAAAATTATGGACTAGACAAAACTTACATGAACTTTGACCGGCAACCGAGACCTTGACCTTTGAGATCGAAACCAGAGGTTTGAACGCGACACTCCGTCTCACTGAAATTAATATTTATGCCAAATGTAAACATGATTGCTCAATGCATGTCGACGTAGGATAGGCGGAAGGCGTTTCAACCTTCAGCGGCCTACATTCAAATCCACTTAACTACCATATTTGAATTTTGTTATGTCATTTGTGCTCTTTTGTATTCTGTTACTTCTTCTATTTTCCACCAATCCATTGCGACTTCCTGTTATAGACTCTTCGTTGAAAATGCTTATTTGTTATAGACTCACAAATATTCCTGGCAAAAATGTTTACATGCCGACTCACCATTAATTAGTGGTCTATAACATGTACAGTATTTGTAAACGCGCACCACTAATAAATGTCGGTGGACTATGGTCAGTAAGCGCACAAACCAATTTGTTTCTTATTGATCTCGGGGTCATCAGCATGCACATTGCACGCTAACAAGATAATGACCTGGGATATCGAGTGAGTGAGTGTAGGATTAGATGCACTACTTAAGGACATACTAGACCTTTTGTACACTTCTTGTGGATATTTTAGGAAGAGATACATATATAAGAAATACGACATGTTATTTTTGTCATTTTATTTTTCATTTTTTTTCTCTTTTTTCTGTATTCATTCTCATATTGTTCTTGAAATTTCATCTTTTTTTTTTCAAAAAATTATCTATGAATGTATATTGAATGCAAGATTTCTAGAAAAGGGATTCGTTTGGGACAGTCTTTGGTTAGCTACATATTAATTTCCAACATTCTGTCCAAACTTCCCATGAAAGTTAAATATTCATGCCCAAAATGGGGATCAGAGAAACCACATTGAACCCCTTCTGGATTTGCTCCTGTCGACATCCATCAGAGGACACATGATTTTAGCAGAGCGAATATAACTATATAAATAAGTTAAGTTAAGTTGACCGAGTTTCTGCTTATTCTGATCACGACCAGAGACTTCTGATAATTCTACTCATTTCTCAACTTGACCACCCGATATTGCCCTGTTCCAGGAAAAAAGGAGAGAGTGTGTGTGTGGGGGGGGGGGGTAGAACGGAACTTAAAAATGGGGGTACCACCGACACAATTATATTTATTTTCAAACCCCAACCAATAGAATTGTAATATGTCAAAGACCCACCACCACCGCATTATTATTACAATTTATACCCCCCCCCCCCCCACCAATGTAATTAGAAACACAAATTGTAGATTTCAGGAGACAAGTTTTTTGTAAACTTGCATGAATTTTTTGTTGATCTAATATTAAAAAGATGATTTTACCATGCAATTTCAATGTAATTTTTTTCCATGTTAATATCACTTTCTTTAAAATTGTTTCATTTTGATATAATTCATAAACTGCCCTAACTGCTCATGTTTGAGAAGGAATAAAGAAAACTTGAAGTGATGAATCAAGTATCATTCCCATTCGTTGCACATGTTTCAGATCAACGAGTCCTTACATGGGCAGCCAGTCATAGGCTGCCAGGATGTAGGCCAGACTGCTCACCAAGGCCTGTATTATGTGAACAGATCGAAAGACCGATTGTACAAATTTGTATTCACGTCTGTTAATATACTCCATATTATTTGTGTCGCTCTATTCTTGGATACGTTAATGAATCCTGATCACTTAAAACATTTTTTTATTCTTTCCGCGTCTTTCTAGTTCACTATTTCATGGTTTAGTTGAATGTTGTGAAAAAAATTATCAAGGAGTGCTCTGGATTTCTCCATAATTTGTAATAAAAAACTAAAATATAAATTTCTTTGTTTTGTTAGGTTTAACCCATGTTTTAACAGAATTTAAGTCAGGTACAGGCAAGCAGTTTACCTAACCATAATTCTTGGGTATTACCAGAACTAAACTGCTTACGAAGAATATCGAGTCTGTTTACTGCTGCTATTATGTTGCAAGGTCATGACACCGATTCAAATTTGGCCTAACTTTTGGTTAACATTCTAACCTAACTGTTGGTTAACATTCTGACCAAGTTAAAAAACAAATTTGCCCAAGACTGCAACATCTACAGTGTTAAAAAGATGACTTTTTTATGCTACACGAAAGCCACAGGACATTCACCCATCACAAAATCTCATCTTGAGCATATTGTGCTCTGGTGGGACAAATCCGTTAAGTATATAAACTATTTTAATAATCAAACTCTGACAGTAAATTGACAATCTATTTCTTGTTTACTGTTTACCCTGGCATGGCCGAACAGTGAAGATCCAGATCAGCCGGGATCAGGATCTGAACTGTGCTTTTTAGTCTGAAATAACCCAATGAATTACCCTTTACTCCATATATACCCATTCAACTCATGTGTGACCAGTGTAGATCCAGATCAGCAGGGACATCAGTGCTGTCTGATCAGGATCTGAACTGTGCTTTTTAGTCTGAAATAACCTAATGAATTAAATAGAAAACAAGGTAGATCCTGATCAGACAGATTGGATGTGCCAGCTGATCTGGATCTACACTGGTCGCACACGATTCAAAATGGGTATATGTGGAATAAAGGGTAATTCATGTACAAACTGGTAAGATCAAAGTGCAGACAGTCATGGTTTTGTCATTCAATAAAGATCAAACTAGTAAATATCTATTAAATATACAAAAAATAAAATCATTTCCCACTAGCTTCTTCCTTGATTCTCACATTGACTCCAGATTGTGAAAGTGTAAAGGCCATTTTAATTACTTTCAGCAGTACCAAGGTTAAAACAGATGAAGTTAAAGTATTTAAAAAAAACACACACACCACACACTTAGGCAGTGTGAATAACTTTTTTTTTCGCAAAAAGTTATTTTACAAAGTAAGGAACATATTTTGACCCACCACTTACACATGTAACCCTTTACTCCATATATACAGGTTTTATTGGATGTGGGACCAGTATAGATCCAGATCAGCCAGCACATCCATGCTATCTGATCTGGATCTACTCTGCTCACTTGGGCAGAAATAACGTAATCAATCTCAAAGCAAACAAAGCAGCTCCTGCTCAGATGGCAACAATATGCCAGCTAATCTGGATCTACACTGTTTACCCACGGGATAACAGTCATATCCCATGGGTTAAGGGTTGATACAACATAGTGGGATATTAGACCCATCAAATATCCACTGTGAAGTCCCATTTATAGAAGCAGATACAAGTGTACTAGTTGCAGGTATATATTATTCGCCAGTATATACTACATAGTATTACAGGTTTAGATATGTGTCACTTAGATTTTGTGTATTATTCTTAAAAGTATACAGATTGAACTTAACCAGTACTTATATATGATCATACACAACAATATTGTGAGATTTCATAAAGATATTTTAAACAAGAAACCAGTAGAACCAGTGGATTTGACGTTCCAATAGGCTTCTGCGAACTGGAGCCTGACCAATATCCGAATTTTAGACATGCCACACTTGTCAGCATAAACATTGCTTAATAACGGATTCAAGCGCATGAATCACCCCCACCCATCAAATTTTAATTGATTTCAGTTCTGTCCCCCCACTCCTTTTTTCCTGGAACAGCCCTTAGCTAAAACACCCGACTTTGACAAATAAATTATCACCGTTGTATTTTTAACTTCAGTTGTAAAGACTTGTGCGACAACAACAACAATCCGCTAAAAACTTTCAGAGTTGGTTCTCATGATGTCTAACAGGTTTTTAAGAAGCTGTGTATTTATTTGTTCGCTTTTTGTAAAAACAAATGATGCTCGGAAATTCCGTTATTTGCTGTTGTGTACATTTTTATTATAATTGTTCAATATGGACAGTAGTCTAGATCATTGGACATGACTTTTGTAAACCTCAAAAATCATTATTAAAAAATAAGTTATAATTTAAGTGGCTTTATGATATTTGCGCTATTCATCTGTTAAAATAATTACTTCATCTCTACAAAGGGAACTTACTCGTGCGGTGTCTACATTCGAAATGCTCATTACAGTTATCTCGCTTCTATCTTACCGATTCTTTTTTTCGGCGTTAGCTGTCTAAGGTCACTTTTGACCTAGTTTTTCGACCAATGAAATGTTGTAAATAATACTCGTATTCTCTTATTATGCAGAGGGAAAATGAAATAAACTATTTCGATTGGTAGCTATTTACACCAGAGAGGCATCTAGCAGGGTGGAGAGGTATCTAGTGGGATTTTTATTATTATGCAGCGGAAAAATCAAATAGATTAATTCGATTGGTTGTTAGTGGGTGTTGTATTGGAGGAAAAACATATTTACGATTTAAGTAACCAGTTAAGTCAATATTGATGGCTTAAATACAATATTATATGGAATATTCTTGGGTGTCAGGTAAACACTTGCATACAATACACAGTGTAAAACGAAAGAGAAGTGTAGATATTCCTAGTTCTTACTGGTTCCTTTCTAGTTCCTTTGATACCGATTGTTAATTTCAAGTACGGAATACAAGTTTACTGTAGTGTAGTGGCTAACACTCTCGCCTCTCAAGCGGAGGCCCCGGGTTCCATTCTCAGTACTGACACTTTTTTTAAAGTTAATATACTTAAAAGTTGGTAGATTTCGCTCTTGTAACAGGCTGTTATTATTTATATTTATTAAATTTCAAGGACATTTATTCATCTTGAATTCTCACTCTACACGAGGTATTTTATTGAAACTGAATATTTGCTTCAGTATCTTTAATCGACTTGTTATCACTGTATGAAATTGTTGCAACAGCTTCAACATTTTTTTTTGAAAGACACTTTCAATAAATTTATGAGTTGTCATGATTCGGTCGCTTAATCTCTAAGTCATACTAAGAAGGCAGGGAGGGTTCGTCGACAGCTATAACAAATAAAATACAATAACTAAACTGTGTCTGCTTTGCCTCTCTGTATTTCTTTCTTTCTTTCTTATATACATGTATATATAAATCTTTTCCATCAACGCCGTTTATCTTTTTTTAAAGATATTTCTTGTTGGGCTATAAGTTTGATGATTATTTTTCAAGAGTTGTCGCAAAAAAATCTGAACACTGTGTCTTAACGTATATCAGGGCTATCCGATCTGCTTTTTGGGGGTTGTCCCGGCTAGCTCAATCGGTAACGTTGTCGGAATTGTAAGGCTAGGCTCGGTCGCCGTGACGGTGCGGGTTCGCTCCCAGGTAAAAGCAATATCATATTAAAGTACTAAAACGTTCTCTGTCGGGTATCAATGAAATATCCGGGACTGCCTTTGTAAAATGTTTAAAACCCACTTTCTCTTGATTTGTTGAACACTGATAAATCATTTTCAGTCAATACAAATATTTATAAAGAAAACATACTACCCATGAAGATTTTGCAACAAATGGTTTGAGTTGTGTAGCTTGGTGATTTTTTTTGTTTTTATGCCGACTGCGTTGTAGTTGTTGTGTAAACGAAAACATTGTTCTTTGGGGCAGAATGGTGTGTTTTCTAACGAGTTCTTATGTTTTGTTCTTGGGCATTTGTAGTGTATGAAGTAAAAAACTGCCTGATTGACCATTCCAGTTTTTACCTTTGAGACCATTAGACTAGAAAGAATCTGAAGTTTAATATAATAACCATATTGTCAGTGAAATATTTTCTTATATAGATGTAAATTCTTTAAACTTTGTTTAATTCCGTGAGCAAGAGAATTTCATATATGTTTTAATCTGCTAAGACCTTGGATGATGTCTCACGCAGCCACACATATATTTGTTAAAGTCTAATAATATGCGCTTAATTACATTCGCTTCATGGATTTTAAAGAAATAATGTTCAAATGTCTAATCAGGAAACCAGTATTTTTCCGTTAAAAAAAGTCGAAACATGTAGCATCAACTTTGATCACGCTGTTCACAGTTAGTGAAGACGAATGCTCCCTGTGCATAACAATACAATTACAACACAATCTTCATTAGACCAAAAATTAAAAAATGTGTAACACGATACAACGCAACAAAAGGGATAAAGTCTGTCTTTTCAATGGTAACGTCTTGAACAGCACCATTCAAAGACTTCCGTCAACTTCCGGTGTCGTAGAAAAGCAATCGAGAACGACGCATGTCCGCGTCCATATTACATCCGTTTTGTTTGCATGAATAAACAATACTTCAGAGAAATGGCAAAAATCTTGAGGACACATGCGGAGTTTTTATGAATTTGCTGTCTAATTCACTGCTTATAATTGATCAGTTAATGAACATTGATGAATTCTCTTCTGGTTTCATTTCTCCGCAGACGAGACACAAGTACTTCCGGTCGATGGTCGACAGGCATGACGGGAAATTGAGAGCCAAGCACGTGGCGGGCATTGATACTTGTTTTTAAAAGCGTTCATTTGAACAGATTTTTTCGTGATAAGAGTAATTCTTTTATGAAAGTAAACGGTCTTAAAACACATGTCACAATGGATTTTGTCTGGTGGAAGAATTTACAAGAATTAGGTGTCTGAGGGTGAGAGAGTGAGTTGTCTGATTACAGACGATTAAATCGATTGGAACTATTTCTTCATACGCGACCACTTTACGACCAGACACCGAAGACACATACATTACATACTTATCCAATTATCTCCGTATTATGGAGGAATTTTGTTGTTAAATTTTAAAATCGGCAAATTAGTTTTATTTTTTATTTTTCATAAGAGAGAGGAGTCTCACGTATTTGTCCGCCTGTCAAACCGCGCGTCTGACCTTATTGATGTGTTACTTTTTATGAGCATGACGACTGCTTAGTCTGCCCGTCCACCTTATTTTTAATTAAAACTAACATATCGTTCGTCATAGTATATATACTACAAAGGTCAGTTTTGGCATTCTAGGGCCTCCCAGAAAGTAACAGTACATCTGTCGCTGAGTTCATTCCTTTTAAGAGCCTGGCAAGCGCGATTTTACCAAGGCACATTTGTCGCTCGTGACGAGCATGTAGGCCTACATAAAAAACGTTTATCAAAGAATTCCTTTTAAGAAATGAAGAAAATTTAAATAACAAAAACTCAATTTACTTGTGTCCACTTCTGGGACTTAACAAAACGGTCTTAACAGTGGAGTAATCATTCTGGGGAAAAGGAAAGTGGAAAATTGTTAATGATCACAGCAGATATTATATGATATCATGTAGATGTTGTATAACCAAATGCCCATATCTGCCATTAAATCATTCTACGATATATGCACAGGGGATCACGCTATTGTTTACATATTCATAATCAATTATACCGCGGCATTTGTAACAACACACCAAATGTTAAATATAAGGTAAAATCCCTCATAAAAACCACCCTGAAATCAAGACAACTTCAGTAGTAAGACAACTATTTCAATGTCCCTTTTAAATTTTTTGCACTAATTTCTACCCCGGAATAAAGACCACCCAACAATTCAGACCGCTTTCGTCCAGTCCCACAGGAGGTCTTTAAAAGGGTTTTTACTGTACAGTTATCCAACTTGACACGATGCCGTGTGATATTTGGTGCCACCATCAGCTGACGTTTATCGTTCAGAAAATATTTATTATTTCCTAGTTGTTGTTGTTTTTTGATGAATTGCCCTGGTTTTATTATAAATATTCCAGTCACAGAAAAACATGATTTGAATAATTGTTGGAGATGATTGCTTTTACGGCTGTCATAGCTCTAGTTTACGGCCTGTCGCGAAATAAATTGACTTTTAACACACTCCATAATCTTTTAGGAGAACGCCAGAAATAAAATCGGGAGGGACGGGCGATTTACGCCACGTTGTAAATTACTGAAGTCCTTTTGCAATTGATAATTTTAATTGATACTTTGAGGAACCCATCATATCATTTTGCGTGTTTTTGGTTTTAGTGCGTGCGTATTATGGACAATTTTGACACCGACCCGCTGTGAAAGTTAGTTCAAACAATGCTCATAAACCAAGAAAACACTAATAATTACTGGTCCCCTTTTGTGGAATTTCATTCTACAACAAATATAAACTTGCTAAACCTCGGCTTTGATTATCAAAATTTGCATAGAACGCGAGACGCCGACGTGCCAGAAGTTTCCATCGCCGCTTTATGGTAACATTACAGGAATGTCGTAAATCATATTTTTGGAGCCAAAAAACTGTTCGTCTTAGAATATTCTTGTCTAGTGTGACATCACGTGTCAACCTTGGGATCTTATTCCATACATTAGAATAGTTTAAATGTATCCTTAATAAAAAAAACTCATTATTTAACCGAGTTAATCCTTTAATACAATAATATCAAGATGAAATTGCTTATTTAAAACTACACTAAAACAGACACACAAATAAACGCATTAAAATGTGTGCAACGAGTACGATATGATATAGTGTTTAGAGGATATCAAATTAAGTATAGAATCTATTCTTTTGTTGTATATTGAAAAGTTGTTTTGATGATATCATTTAAATTTTAGTTATTCTAAAACCTGTCTATTTCCTTCACTGTTTTTTTTATGTTGCCACGTTGAAAATTGTCAATATCAATGTGTTCTTGGTTAGTTGTGTTGTTGTTGTTGTTGTTGTTGTTTTCTCAAAAGTTTGAATGTGTTTGAAGTATTGTGCTCAAATGAACCGATAAGCGATTAGAATGCGTTAACTTCTTATAGAAGTACTGGTCCCAAATAGTTAACACGCTAAAACATGTAACGCGTCCGTCCAATGTTCTAGACAAATATGGAAATACTTTTAAAATCTTTAGAGATTGTCTTCTGCAAGTTAGGCAGAATCTCTTCCGGACACGCGCCGCTTGAATCACGAACCGTAACATTCTACCTACACAGTATTCCGAAATATCCTCTGCTATTGAAGTCGTCTGCTGCCGAAGAGTTGAACATTTTATACAATTTCTCCACGCGGACTAGCCAGGAAAAAAGGTGATTATAAATCATAAACAAAGTCAGTTGTCATTTTTTGTCTTTGAACCTAATAACCGTTTGTAAATTGCCTTTCATCTTTTGAATCACCCATTTGATTCCTCTCGAGCCTGCTGTATTCATATTCGGCTGATCGGGAAAATGCCGAAAATTCGTCTGCTGTTATGACAGATAAATTCCGGGAAAGTGCGAAACTGTTACAGTCTGTCAAATGTCGGACAGTTGCATTGGCAAAGAAATGTCTTATTGGGCGGTAAATTATCGTCTGCCAAAATAAGTTTCAGACGACAAATGAAGGATGAAAAGTAACAGCATTTCCAGTAGAATCTTTTGTGCATCAAATAAATAGTTATGGCAAGCGGTTTGCACAACTGATCCGACAAAAAAACTATAAAAACCGGTCTGAAAACGATTGTTATTTACAATTACTAGGGCCGATAACCATAGATATTGGTGAAATCAAAGTTATCGGCCGAATTAAGTATGGTTTTTGGTCGGGAACTATAGTTTTTGTGTCAATAACCGTATTTCTTGAACCAAGAACTATAGTAATTAAATTGGAAATTATAATGTCATTATCCTTAAGACTGCACCAAACGATTTCCCTTTTCTAGAAATCTTGAATCCTACCCTTTACACAAGTGAATGCTCTCTCTAACACTATCGGCTCATATACATTCACCTCTGTTATAGGCTGTGACTATTTTCAACTACGTTTACTTTGGCGCAACAAAATAGTTCGCTAACTACATTTAAAATAGCTTGGGTTTCTTCGGTTTTAATGAAAGATAGTCAAGAATTCTGTTATTTGTTATACCACAAGCTTTCAAATTCATAATTATGACTGTATACAACGAAGCTTCTTAGTTTGGTAAAAAATCTTGACATTGAGCCTTTCGCAGAGGTGTAAAGTGAATGTAAGGAACGACAACTCGGCGAAGGAGATTGAAGTGAATGTTAAATTCAAAGTATCGAGAGTCATGCACGTCTTAACAATTGCACAAATAGTTCAACAAGTATCTTTTTCAGTTATTACATTGATTTTCAAAAATTACTTGCCGATTACGAAGTGATCTTTGATTTGTGACACGAAGCGTTTTGGCAGAAAGTAGTCAGGGGCGTAGCTAGCCCTCTATTTATGTAGATTCGTAATTGTGCAAGGGTCACCCTCCGGGAATTTTTTTAATAGAATAGTGTAATTTGATGAAGATTTTTAATGCGAAGATGGGTTCGCAAGGGCAATTTGTTATAGAAACAAAATGGAACCTTTGATATGAGCTTATTAGTCAAGTCCCGTAAAGTACGCCATTGAGGTGGTATCTGCACCAAGCCCTTTGCAATTTGTACGTATGTATGTCACATTTGCATATGAAAAGGCTATAAAGTGTGTTTAAAATAAGTACACATACTGCAGCATTGGCTGATTTGAAAAAGTCTGAACCATGTGGATTCAGTCGCGTAATCGCATATAAGCAGCTATGCGCCTGGTTGTCTAAAACCTCTTCTAGAGAGAAACGAATTGGAACCGAGACATTGTGAGGTGGTGACAGAAATTCAATTTTCTGCAACTGAATATGAAATCAAATTATGAAACCTTAGCACGCGAAACTAATTTTTTCGTTATGCTTTTCTCTCGCGTGTGCGATTATATTTTGAGAAAATGCTGATTCTAGAATAAAACAAAATCTTTTTAAGTGCAAAAGAAGTATTGTGAAATCCGAAGCAAATTCTATTTTGCTGTTTGTGGCGGTTATCGGAGAAACTTTCTTGAATTTTATGAGTTTGTGTGAGAAAATAAAAGTTACTTTGTAAGTACATTAGGTAAGTAACAACAGAGTTCTGAAGGCGAGCTTAGCGAGCGTTTACAACTAAATGTAGAAATTGCAAAATACGGAATCAGATTCATGTAAAATTTCCAGATAGGATTCGTTTTGGTAGTCTTAGGGCAGTAACGTGATAATTATTTCTAACTTTCTTGCCAAAATCCCAAAGAAAGTAAAATATTGCTGCCTATAAAGGTATTTCGAGTAACTCCACAAAAACACCCCTGGGATCCTTTCCTGCAATACATGTAAGTAGTCCTTGGAATGTGAAAGCGATAGGTTAGTTATGTTAACAGCATTCACGTGAATGAAAGTATGGTTATCTAATAAGGATTCATTATTAATATTTAAATAATTGCAAGAGGTACCAGTCATAAGGTTTTACAAGTGTATTATATGCAAGTAGTGTGCGGAGTGAACTTCGGAGAATCTTCACATATAAATTGTATATAACTCAAAATTTCCCCCTTTTTTCAAAAATATTTAATTTATTATTATTAACTTAATATAAACTGTTTTACAAGTTTTCATTGCAAAATTTTGTCTCTTGCTATCATATCATTCTCGGCATAATTCATGTTGAAAACTTATAAATTACACGTAAATTTAAATACAATATTATATCTTTGATTTTTCTGTTTAGAATAAATTTTCAAAAATTACTGCTAAAATATAAATAATAATATCCCACAATATTTCATTAATAAAACACTGAAATTGTTGATTGATTTGAGAACTAGAAATACATTTAGCGCAACTAAGCGATGATTTTAAAGCAACATTTTCACCTTGTTAATATTAGCCATACATTTTCAAAATTTATATCATTTGAACAGAAATTTGACACAATTGCAGTTGTTAAAAAGATATTAGAACAAACCACGCACATTTTAAAGAACGTCATGCTTTGCCTTAAAAAGAACACTAGAAGCGTAGGCTTTTAACGCACAAAATCTTAGTCAGTGCACCGAACATAATTTATAGCTTTGTTTTGACGAAAAAAAAAACTCAAAATATAAATACTTATATTTTCTGAGTTGACAATATGAAGAAAATACATGTATACGCGAAACTATATAATGGTCAATCAGATAAGAAAACGGCATGTTTTATATCTTAAATAATTTTACAATATTTGATATATTTTTATCGACCTTCCTTATCAATTTGCTACCAATTGATCTAACCGCAATTTACCGGGACAACACCAAAAAGGCTGATCGATAGTCCTGATTTAAGTTATCATCACAGCACGACATCGGTAACGGGTTATTTTACTGATGACAGTTCTGACTATATGTACGGGGAGACCTTGCCGCAGCAAGTTTCTTTTCTATGTAAAAACTTCACCGGAGATTAAGGGAGCTAACCCCAAACAAGGGACAAACGATCCTTCGCACCTGAATTGCCTGTACATTACAAAGAAGATCTGGTGACGTACCTGCCTCTGAATCGATATGCAACATTAGGATTCACGATCGAGACTTGACTCTTAATCAGTCGTTATCTATGATTTTCTACTTAAGTAGGGTCATGCGCATTTTAACAGTCAAGCTCAAGACTAATCCATTATAAGTTTCACCGTGAGCCGTGTTTTACATAAGACTGGTTTTCCATTTAATTCCAAACTGCTTTATCTCATCTCCGTCAATACTGATCGCATTTTAGAAAATTAGAAACCCTATATCATCGCAAAAAAGGAAAATATCTTGCTTCACTGACGAACATTTTAACCGTCTCCAAATATGGGTGATATAACGCAAAAACTGCTTGCGTCTGCGTCTAAGACGATTACTGAAATTACGGTTGGTTGTGAGTACTCTCTGAAGTGTAATAAATTCCACGAAACACAAGATTGTGTTGATTTGGCACAATAATAAAATGTTACAGCATCAATAAACATTCCGAGGCAAGAGGAATGCACGGACAAATTGCGTTAAGATTTCAATTTTGTTGTTATCTCTTTATTATGTTTGTTATTTTGGGGTTGGGATGGTTGTAGCAAGAACGGATGCAAGATTTCCAGAAAGGGGTTTCGGTTGGGAGAGGCTCAGGGTAGTTATATGATAATTTCCAACTGTTTGACCAAAATCCCCACGAAAATTTAAAAAATACTGCTCCAAAAGGGGTTTCGAGCAACCTTACTTAGCCCCCTCTTGATTCGCCTCTGGTTGAAGATAGAGTTGGATTCTCTGTAAAAAAAAGTATACGGGAAAAAAACAACAAGAAAAACGTCATACATTTGAAAGCTGCCTATTAACAGTTCAGGGTGAAATAATTTTGGGAATAGTCGCAGTTGTGGTAAATATTCATTGTACTACAATATATATGCATATTAAGGACTGAAAAAGGAGCATAGTTTAGGGAAATTTTGGACTGAATTTCACTGTGTTAGTAACGCTGTAAAAACTTCAGAGCTGAAGGTTATAAAACTGAGTTTGGAAACCAGTCTCAAATCTCAAGCATCTGATTGGCTGAAATGGCGACTGGTCGTTTATTGGCTATTTCAGCCAATCAGATGCTTGAGATTTGAGACTGGTTTCCGTGCTCAGTTTTATAACCTTGGGCTCTGATGTAAATATATTCACTTCTACGTTGACTGTGTTAGAACATTACACCACGTTTGCTTTGTTTACAGGACTGAAGGTTATTAACCTGAGCATGGAAACCAGTCTCAAATCTCAAGCATCTGATTGGCTGAAATGGCGACTGGTCGCCATTTCAGCCAATTAGATGCTTGAGATTTGAGACTGGTTTCCATGCTCAGTTTTATAACCTCCAACCCAGGTCGTATACAGTTTATTTTATTATTTTTTCTTATTTGAAAACACTTTAATAGTTTCGTCCTAATACGTAACAATGCACCTTTAATTCTGTGGATTAAAGGATGTTGGACTAATATACTTATTCTAAACTAGTATTGGTCGATTTAAAGTTGGTCATAATTAGTTTGTCAAAACTGACTTTTCATTGTAGTGGCACCATGAAAAATTGTCAATAGAAAAAAGTGACGGTTTCAATTTCGCATCTTTCCACTGTCAAAAGTAACTTGAGCTAATTGAAAATGGACGCATGCTGTCCTGTCAAAACATTAGAGCGGGCCATTCATTTGACATGGGAGACGAACCGAGGTCAAGCCCTCCTCACCTGTCAGGCATAAAATCGCCATTGAAAAATAGATGGGATTTTTCTTCTGACCGTCAAATTGAGGTGTTAACAGTTTATCCAAAGGCTTGAAAGTCATTAGAGGCTGCAGTGTTATTGTTTGCTGGTCACTTTTTTTAGATTCTGAAAAGCCCGTAGTTCATATGTCAAGCAATGATCCGAAAGTGTGTATTTTTAATTTGAATTAGATTCAGTTTATCCTTGGGATGTCCTGAAACGGAAGCATATGGCTGTATTAAACGTACCAGTATTGCAATATCAAAATAATGGGAATAGCTGGGATGAGTAGGTGACCTACTGTGCGTATGTACTCAACAGAACAAGCCCCAGCCACAAACCCTACCACCACTTCCGCACGGAAGAAAGTAATTTAGTCTGTTTCAGATTACAGTTTAAAAACTTATGTTATTCGGATTTGATATGCGTTGCCTTTGACAGGAGTCCTCGTAACAAAACGGCTAAAGCCCGTGTTTTCATACGCCCGTTGAAGACGGGACGTATTATGGGATCACCCATGGGCGGACGGACGGACGGTCGGACGGGTGGCATACTGATGTTTGTCAGGAGTATAACTCCAACAATATCAGATATTCACTTGAAACTTCAAAATTGGATTGGTCTCATTGCAGCGCACAAGAAATATCACCAAGCACTTCTTAATTTTGGAGTTATTCACCTTTGTTTAATTTTCTTGTCCGGAGCATAAATCAAACACTGTTTAAGTTTTTGACTTCTGACTTCATATGTGAATTGATCTCATTGAGACAGAGAGCAGAGCACAAGAACCATCATTCTGCACTTCATTCGAGCGCCAAGTATGCCCTCGCACCGAACATCTTTGGCATCGTTCATTTGCTTCTGCTGTGAAAAAAATCACATTGCATTTAAAATGCATTACAGAGTTGTCTTTCTCACCCGTATTCAATGCGGATGGACAAACATATAATAAAAAAGACATCTTAATAATAACAATGACTCGTTACATAAAACATTAAGTTCGCATCGATGGCGTCATCCATTTTCAAATCTGAAGTATTTGCCTGCATTAGTTTTAATTTAATAGCAAATATTGAACAAAAACTCAGCACGAATTGATGAAAGCCAACTGTTCGTATTATACGAATTAAACTTAATGAAACATTGCATCGAATACGATGTACGCGAATATTATTAATAATTTACATTGATTAATCGTTGAAAACGATCTATCATTTAAACTTCTTTCAAATGCTGGAATACGCTTCATATTTCACGCATCGCCTCGCTTTAATGGTACAGTAATGGGTTTTAAAAACCTCCAACTTGTCTATAATTGAAAACGCAGGCTCCATGCACTTTCCGCAGACTTTTGCAGGCTGTCAAAATAAACACCGGCACTTTGCTCATTATGAATCACAGATGGGTTTTAATTTTCAAAGAAAATACATTTATGATATGAAACGACTTTGTCATTAAGGTAAAACATGGTTTCTAATGCTGCACATCCGTTTTCCGACAAAAAAGGATTTGCATTTTTAATTTGTGATTCAGGAAATGGGCTATCAATCAGACTTCAGGTAAAATCTTTAAAAGCGAACACGTGACTATGGCGTATGGTCACGTATCAAAGTCTTTGAAAAACAGTAGGACCATATTTCGTAGAAGCAGAGAAATACGGTTAGTCTAAAATGTTTGGCTGATCGCGACCGTCTTTTCTGTCAATATAAAGAGCAGCTTCAAACAACAAACTTAATTGTTTTACCGGATGTCAATACGATGTGCAAAAATATGTCGTAAAAGTAAACAAAGATGGCGATTGCTACACTGGACCGGTACTGAAAAACATCTTGTTTTTTTTTCTGTTTTAATGTGAAGACAAATATTTGGGGTGTAGTTCGATCGTTTCCGTGATTTTCACGAAAACTTGCGAACAAAGAATATGTGCTTCTTTGTAGATCAAAATTCACTTTCATGTACATATGTATTTCGATTTATAGGTCCGCAAATTGATTTTCATGATTTACAGGACCTAAAACTTTTCGAATAAATAATCCGTGCTTCAGTGGCTGCTAGTAAAATTAGAGCTAGTTAAGATACGGCTTGATTGCTGACACAGAACTCATCTTGGATTTGCATATATACTATTATATAAATATACTACTAAAAACTTAATTGTAACAAAAGCACAAATGGGCACGACCTTACAACGTAAAGTCTATTGGAAATAATTCATTAGTCTCTGGCCGAAAGCGTTCGCTTCTCTAAAATAAATACATTCCAATCATAGTAAATGATAGAATACTGCTCTCCTTGTGGTGGCCGCTGTAGTTTACTTTTTACCACTCATTGCGGCAGTCTCGTATGAACCCCCCCCCCCCCCCCCCTCTGGATCCGCACCTGCATTACTATCAGAATTAAACATAATCTGATAGTTTTGATATAGCTCCAATACGATACACGATCGGTTCCACGTGTGTGGTTTATATCCCATTGTTGTTTTTAAGGATTCCCTATTAAGGGTTAATATTGTAAACTTGACATTGAATGTATCATTAACTGAGTGGTGCCCAATTGGCTTGAACTTTTAATACCATGATGAAAGACGTAATTCATTTGCAAAAAAAACGTCTGTAATATTGAATTTGTTTTACAGTCAGACTTTATGGCACTATGACAGACATGCGTCGGTGAACATCAATACGATAATTTCTTTGAAGTTGCCGCTACGTTGAAATTAGGGAAAATTTCAAACATCAACTGCATATACGTTAGCCTTGAGAATCGATGGTAAAAATAATAAATGTTATTTTAATTCTATGGGGTACTTAATTGTGAAATATTTTATTCTATGGCACAAACTGATCAAAAGAACACATCGTGCTATCATCATCAGCTTTTGTGGGAAATGCACAAAATTCAAAGACACGTTGAGACCATCGCAATAAATTTTCACTATCTTGTGAATTTATTTCATGCCTGCAAATGCAACTCATTTTAAAACACTTTAGCACCTAATATTTCATGGGTATATCGATGAACAACGAATCGATGTAACACAATCCGTTCTGACACTACTGTGTTATTTGGATTACTTTTGACTTTTCGTGAAACGTAAGCGTTACGGAAACAGCCGGAAATGGCCGAGCACGAGACGAAAATAAATAATCATTTCAGTGCTTTTTATTGTTTTAACAATACAAAATACATGGCTTGCATTGCTTTACAAAACCATTATTTATATCAACCGTTGCTTCCGATCTTTTAGAGCCAGCCATTTGTCCAAACAATATCCGGTTGAGCCTTACTGGAACCGTTCAAATCTCCCATTATCTAATCATCTATATGCGTTCATTATAAATTTTTCAATTCAAACTTTTGTGAGAATATGGAGCACTGACTACGCAAAAACTGACAGGCTTTCGTTCTAAGGTGATAACTCGAGCCCGTGCAAAAACAGATGTAAATCATCGGCTTTCTCCGCTACCGGTGCGCGTCGAAATAACGTCGTATATAATATTGTATGTGCTTGAAAAAAAAACAACTCGATAATCTATTAATTAAATGACAGATAGTGTATGATGTTTTATGGTCTATACTTGGCTAAACTACAATCCTCAAAACTGGAATCGTAGATCCTGCCCATTTTAGAAAACTATTTGATTGCCTTCTACAGACGAGGTCTGCTGAAAGCATGGACTCGGGGTTATCCGAATGTGTGCACTACATGAATTCTTGAACAATATGTTTTATAACATACTTTAAACGGAATGTTTACATAAAAGACAAAAACGGTTGTTGAAATACAGCGGTCCTCTATGTTAAACGCGAAATTAGGTGTCATTTTCAACACTATTGAAAGGGAATAAACTCTTGCACAAGGACGATAACTGGTACATTCCTAGATTGAGGAAAGTGTCAAACGATCAAACACGGTCACATAAAAAATCTCAAAATTTGTTCTTAAGACATTCTACTGGATTATTAAAAATTCCACGAAGTCATATCACTTAATTAATCATAGAAAATAATACCATTTTCATGATAGTTTGTCCAAACAAAACATCTGTTTTGACAGAGAGAAACAATTTTACGACAGTTTTAGAAAGCCTCTCCCGTTGTATCAACATTTTCTAATTCCATAATTTCCTAAAACACATTTTCCTGGCTCTGTATGAATTTCAATGAGAGAATTTCCCTAAATGTATTAATGAGGAATCCGAAATGATAAATGTGGAAATCAAAAAGTCATCTCTCATTTCGAATGGAAGGATTGTGTTTTAATTGAGTATTATCTTTTTGTTTACTTAAATGTTCCGTTTTTTTCTTCGTGTTTTTTAATCATTACAGACGCTTGATTACTGAGAATTGAGGGGAAGAAAAATGTGTCCATAAGCTGCTTTCTTCTAAATTTGAGCATTTTTATTTGTGCTGGCAATGGACTCATAAATACACAATCGGACTTACAACGGCTGATACTAAATAGTCCCCAAGTTTTGGCATTTTTGGGGCATTAAATGGCTAGTATGGCATTAAATGATCATGTATAATAAAGTGCATGCTTTTACTGACACACTGATGGCAAATATATTTTTTGACACGAAATAAGAAAAAAATATCATGATTACAAGATGGCATATTATATAAAACAGTTTTGAAGTTCACCGTTTCCAAGGTGTCGGATCTCTGTTAATTGTTATATTGTTATTTGACCTATACTTTCAAGTCTTGTTGGAAATGGACTATTAAAAGTTTTTAAAACATTTAATAAATCGCTTTATATGACTTATTATCGTTTGTTATGCCCCCATAAAGTGGGAGGCATATAGAGTTGCACTCGTCCGTTCGTCCATTAGTACGTCCCCAAATCTTTTTGCATTAACTCCTCCTAAACTATAAGGCGGATTTCTTTTAAACTTATAAAGATAATCAAGCATGATGTGTAGATGATCGTAAAGAAAGTATTTTTCCTGCGACAATTTTTACTAGAGTTATGGCCCTTTGTTATTACAAATTTTGTTGCATCAGTGTCCGAGGACACATTCTAGTTTCTCTTTTCCCTTCAATACAATATCTTCTGACTTCGAACTTCCGTACTTCTGAAATATAAGTTCATGATTTCTAACTTTCTACCTTCGTAGTTATATCTGAAAAGTTTACACAAGAAATTCTCAAAACTATGTTGGACAAACAGGACACGTCCAGGACAACATTGTTATTTTTTTTCGGCGTTAGCTGTCTAAGCTCACTTTTGACCTAGTTTTTCGACCAATGAAATATTGTAAATAAAACTTATTATGCAGCGGGAAAATCAAATAGATTATTTTGATTGGTTATTAGTGGGTCTCGTAAATGATTACCGTAACGATTTTTATATTGTGTGTTAGTATTTACCTGGCACTTATATGTTCGGGCATTTTCGTTTTTAAAAGCGATAATTGTATTGGAGAAAAATATATTTACGGTATAAATAACCAGTTACGTCAATTGATGGCTTAAATACGATTTTATATGGAATATTCATGGGTGTCAGGTAAACACTCGAGTACAATACACAGTGTAAAACGACAGTGAAGTGCAGATATTTCTGGTTCTTACTGGTTCCTTTCTAGTTCCTTTCATACTTATTGTTAATTTCTAGTCCAGATATTCAAATCGCCTTGGTGTAGTGGTTATCACACTCGCCTCTCAAGCGGAGGCTCTGGGTTCAATACTCGGGAGGTACACTTTTTTTTAAATTAATTTACGTAAAAGTTGGTAGATTTGGCTGTTTTAACAAGTTGTTATTATTTTCATTTATTGTATTTTAATAACATTTATTCGTCATTAGTACTAACTCCACAAGAGGTATTTTTATTGAAACTGAATAAATGTACAGTTAATGTTAGACATTCTTCTTTAATCGACGTATTTTCACCAGACGAAATTTTTGCACGCTCTTTATTTCTTTCTTTCTTATATATAAAAATATTTTCCATCAACGCCGTTTATCTTTTTTTAAAGATATTTCTTGTTTCAAAGTAAAAGCAATATCAAAACTAGTTTATATCAATATTTCATACATTGAAGACACTTGTTTAAAAAGATGATTTTTTTAAACTTTAGATCGCAATGCATCTGGAGTATTTTAACTACAGTGAAACCCATCATTAGGACAACCCCGAAATTAGGACCACTTCGCTTAGAAGACCACTATTTCGATGTCCCATTTTACAGTTCTGCACTATTTTATACCCCCATTTAAAGACCACCCCACTATTAAGACTTCTTTTTCCCGGTCCCAATGGTGGTCTTAATAGCGGGGTTTCGTTGTATTCAGAATATTAATGGATAGACCCACTTGGTTTAAATGATAACATTTATCAGGGAATTAAAAAAATCCTTTACATTTTTGAAAGTTCAAATTCAGTATAAAATTGCTATTGCCATAAGATATTTCTAAAGCAGTGTTTTATGGAGTAATAATTTACAAATTGAGGAAAACAAAAGGCAATATAAAAAACTTTTGCTTCTTGTGTGTATCTGGGTGTTACTTAGAGAACCTGTGGATTATCCTGAAAATTAATATAACATTCACCAAGGCAAAGAAATTTAAAAGATGGCGTTTTAAATCTTTTGTAAAGATATTCATAATAGCCTACTCTTGATGAGGATAAGTGCTGTGGCTGTTGCCGTGTTGGTTCGAACCCAACCGGAGCCTTTATCATTTATGACATTAGTTTAACTAACGAATTGTTATATTTATATATGAAGTATCTTTAATTGAGATCTGAACAATGTAATGAGTGTAGCATTCTGAAAATAATTTATTTTTAATAGGCAATGTTTTCAGATAAGGTAAATTTTATTGTCCATTAAGGTGTAGGAGGTCAATATTGTACGGACATTTAATCGCGTCGGTCTTAGAAATATCAACTCTTCTTGTTGACACCTTGACACTAACGAAGACGTCATCTATGTACTTGTCTCAAAAACATCTTGTGAATATAAGTTGTCATTAACATTAATAGAAATAAAGTTTCGTGGCATATGATTACTTTGTTTTGTATGATCCAACGTTGACTGAGAAACGCTACAACTATAGAAACAAACACTCATATAAAATGCCTTGTTCCAGTTATTGTTAACTGACACTTCGAACCTGATTAATAGACGTGATCCGCACATAATTAGTATATTATTGAGGACGGTAACGTAAATAAACTAGTACTGATGTGTAATTAAGCTAACGATAACTAGACAGTCACGTGACACTGAAAAGTAATGATAACATATCGTTCATCAGCTAAACAGTTTTACAAAATCGATAGTGTCGTGTTTCATTTTTAAGAATTATTAAATAGACGATATTCAACCGATTTGCAGTAAGTTCATAACTGTTTATATAGACAATGTATCACGTGACTGCCTACTTATCCATAATCAGTTATACCTGTAAAACTCGTTAAGGTTGTTACAAGCAGGTTTCTTTGCGAGTTCAAAACCATGGCATTTCTCAGTTATTTTAGTTATTCTAGCCGAGGAAATGGTTACATACTCCCATTTTCGCCTTGGTAGATCGAATTCTTGAGCGTTCAAATTTACAATTCAAATATGTTATTTTCAATTTGTTACTTAGACTTCTGTCTGCATTTTAGAACATGATTCGCCCAGAAGTCTCCATTATTCATAAAAAAGTTCAATTGACCAATACAAATTATAAAGTATCAGTTTAATGCAAAGACTGGGGTTAGGCAATGACCGCCATTCAGTCCTATTGTATAAATGTGTTGTATTCAATGAAACAGTAAGAGTTTCAAGCAGAGAAGACAACGACCTTATTGACTTCGTGAGAAAGAAGTCCGTGACTTTAACACTTCCTCAAATAACGTCATACCCGTCCGGGCAATTTTCTTTGAATGTGTGAGGTCAAATGAAATTAAGACGTGCTTGCAGCTATCAGTGCTAAGATTTTATAGTGGCCCTTGCACAAACTACAAGTACACGTAATCATTAGGCAAATTCAAATAAAGTATCAAATATTGTTCTAATTAGATTCAAATAATATTCTGATGATAACGTTGTTGTGTTGCGTATAAAAGTATATAGGTTAATGTTACATTAGACATATTTATGTCCCTTCAATTATTTTTCACGAAAACTTAACGTTTCACAATAAATCTCTCATAACCGAATATTTCTTCATCGAATGTTGTTATTACAAGTACCTTAAGAGGTTTATGCCATATTTTCCTTATATGTGCCGAGTAATTCCAAATGGTGACAAACGGACCATAATCCAGGAAATTACTGACAATTACCAGACCAGATTATAAAATTACAATCATGTTATTTTGTATTAATTTAAATCAATCAAACATTGAAATCTCAATGATGTGGTATCCTTAAATATTTTTGAAAATAAAAATGTCTGAAGGGATAACGGCATCAATGACTGATATCCGTATTGCGTTTCATTTTATTTAAGTACACGGACTATCTGTTCGGATAATGATTCAAATTCTTGTAACAGTTGCATCGAAAGTTGAAATAAGTGTCAAAGCACATTACCAACTTCTTAAATTACACTTTTAAATTGAAGAGCGGGATCACTTTAAGAGCTCATATTAAATGTCGTAAAGTTACATCTCCAGCTGCTGATTGTCGCAAAATTGAAAGTTTATGATGTCGTAATTAAATACAAAATGGCCGACTGGGTAGCAGAAATTAAATGAAGTGAGAATAATGGGTCTCGTATACCTATTATCGTCTCCGAAACTAGTAATTGAGAATCCAGTGATACGAAAACGTGAATAGATGTTCCTGTTAGAAACAAAATTGCACAAAATGAAATTTTCGTTCAAGTGATATTGTCTTCAATACGTCTGGAAAACAAGATTATTTATCTTAAAACTTTGTTTCATCAAGCGATTTTTCCCAAAATATTGCTTTAATGTCAGTATAAGATGTACAACATATGTTGAAAGTTTCCTACAATAACTACTGATAGAATAGCGCGTTTTTTATTTAATCCTGTGTTTTATTAGAAGCTAACAAGATTTGTTAGACAGTCAATATATCTCTTACGTTTACACTGCGTGAATGATTCCTTTCGCAACGGTGGTCTAAAGTTTCGTAACCACACCGAACCGTGTTTTATAAATTGTCTTTATTCGCCTTTGTCGTAACATTTTGTTATAAATTGAAGTTTTATATCCAATTAATGATTGGTTCTAATTTTTTCTGAATCTTAAAAGTACAAAGGGATTTTGAATACTCTGGCAAAGACATTTTTATAGATTTTAAGCACGCGTTTCAGCCTGACAGTTTTGTTAATCTAAATACTACCTGTTTTCACGGAATGGAAATTAATTCTAAATCATTAAATGTAAACGCTGTTTAAATAGATCAATTGTAAAAATTTACTATGCATTTTATTTACAAAATATCAAAAACATTTTAAAAGTCAATAACGCATTTTGAAAAAAATGAAACATATGTTCTGCATTAAGGCATAATATGGGCCTGACGGCCTATGCGACCAGTGATAACCCAGATCGCTCTTGATCAGTGCCCAAGGTTATAAAACTGAGCATGGAAACCAGTCTCAAATCTCAAGCATCTGATTGGCTGAAATGGCGACCAGTCGCCATTTCAGCCAATCAGATGCTTGAGATTTGAGACTGGTTTCCAAACTCAGCTTTATAACATTGGAGCCAGGATCTACACAGTTTACGTTTTTTGAGATGTTATTTCTATCTGACTGGCATGCGATAAAACCCGTGTAATATTATATGGAGTTAATGGGGTAACTAATCTTGAAACAATTATTATTTTTGAACGATGTTCAGCTGCTTGACTACAAAACAATATTCAGTTCTCGTTGTTCATTGTCAATGCACTATTTTATAATGAAATATGACCGGTGTAAATGTCGGCACTTTATTGCAGATTTTCAGATTTATTTCCCCATTTCTTAACAGAAACAATTCCATCTTATACAAAGTGATTGGTTAAAAGCCCACCATCTGTCTACGTCTTAGATATCACCTCCCCTGCAATATTACGTGTATGAAAAAATGTATTCGAGTTGGACGATGAAATTTTTATTACCTTTCAAGAGGTATAATTAATAGCATGCTATAAGGGCTGTTCCACTGGGCCTCGTAAAAATTCCGCCGAATGCTTAAAAGTAAATGAATTAAGTTAAGAAATCACTTAACACTGGGACATTTTATAGCCAGATAATGAAATGCTCTTTACAAATTTTCCGTAGCCTCGAGTGGCGCGCTTCTTTGCTCGTCGCAATTTGATAAATGCTCGAGAAACTTTTGGTCGCTAAATGCCTTAAGGTTCGGATTAGATCTGTGCATCTGGTGGGAGCAATTTATTCGGTAATTGTTTCTAAGAACTCAATGGTTATTGTCTGAAAAAATTAATCCATAGTTAATGATTAAAAGGTCCATCTTTTGATATTAGGAATGCATCATAGAAGGCATCAGCAAACTTGCAATTTCTTCTTTGTATCAGAAATGTTAACGTATGTGCATCAGGCAACGTATAATTTCTTATTTTTGTGCTTCAGACAACGTATACTTAATATCTGTATCAGAAATATATCGTATATGCATCAGACAACGTATAATTTCTTGTGTGTACCAGAAATGTATCTTATATGCATCTGACAACTTATATTTTTTTGTTTGTATCAGAAATGTATCTTATATGCACCAGCCAACGTATAATTTCTTGTCTGTATCAGAAATGTTTCGTATAGGCATCAGACAACGTGTAATTTCTTTTTTGTATCAGAAATGTATCGTATATGCATCTGACAACGTATAATTTCTTGTTTGTATCAGAAATGTATCGTACAGGCATCGGACAACATATAATTTCTTGTTTGTATCAGAAATGTATCGTATATGCATCAGAAAACGTATAAATTCTTTTTTTTTTGTATCAGAAATTTATTGTAAATACATCAGGCAAGGTATATTTTCTTAATTGTATCAGACATGTGAAGTATAATATGCATCGGAGAGCGTATAATTTCTTTTTTATATCAGAAATGTATCATTAAGACATTATACGTTGATTTTTTATTTGTAAACTGTATACCAAAACTTTCCTTTGTTCTATAGTCCATAGCAGTATTGTTCGAGTTTGAAAGCATATTAAAGTATCATTTAAATTCTGTTTAACATTTCTTATTCAATTCGTTTTAATAATTACGGCGTATAACACTGTGTTTACCAGTACAAAGTTCATCCTTACGGAACGTAGTTATTACTAAACAGTTAGATTTTTTTTCTATAATTATGACTTGCATTTTTGTCGCAGCTCAGTAATTATCGTGTATGCAAGTACTAAACACCGTGTCAGAAGTATTTTAATTGCAGTTTACGCTCGCGCAACACAGCGATGGCACGCGCCACACTAGTCATGCGCAGTGACCCTCAATGCAGGTGACCTGCAGCTGAGGTCAAATATGCCATTGCTGACCTTTGGTATCTCTATGGTTACTGAACCGATTGATCAAGCTCATTTACCAAATAACAAAAGTGCGATTTTTCGACAGGTGATTTGAAGCTTAAATCAGATAATTGACAAATACATGCATTAATTTTAAACCGATACTCTATAATTTCTAATTGTCCGGGTCATTGAAGTGTTCGTTGTTTCAAACATTGTAATTAGACAAAGGGATGACAAGTTTAAGCCCAGGTATCAGGCTGTCGGTCTTGTATCACTCGAGACTATGACAATCAGAGAAGATTGATGAAAGAAGACATGGTCAAAGTGTTCACATGATGAGGGCAAATCCTCTCAGAACCTGCCTGCATTGACATTATTCGGTTTCTGATTTAAGCCTACATGGAAGTTAGGTGCGTTAATTAAAATTGTAAACATATTGTATTGAAACAAGTCCTTCATAAAGTAGACAAAGGCGTCAGCATCTGCTATTATCTCGTAGCTCATACATTGCATTATTTTGTTAGCCAACTACAGATACATCTCTTCCCTAAAACGGTTTATATGTATTAATGATTAGTCCCTCTTTTTTGTACAGCAGTACCACTTTTTTCATGTCTAGTTGAACTTTGTTTATCTTGAATGTGAATTTCAAAATATTAATTAAATACACGTATCTGATAGATGTCTCTACTTAGAAAGCAGGGGCGTATCCAGATGGGTTATTTGGGGTTGTCCGAACCATCGTTTTGGGCAGCAAGATTTAATTTTCATATGGATTTTGCCAAGAAAGTTGGAAATTATCGTGTAAGTACACTAAGACTGCCCCCAAATGAAGTCTCTTTCTGGACATTTTGCATCCGACCCTAGAAAACATAGAGTCGGTTACAGGAAATCCGGGTATGGGTGGTGAATTGAAGATGCCAGGATATTCAACGTGGTCTGTGTAGAGCACCGATTTTAACGTTGTTATCACCATTTCTGATATGTGTTATTTACTGCCTATGCATTTTAAAAATTGTGAGTACATAACTGGTCATTCGAACTACGGGTCCCTGGATTGTTAAGCCAGTGCATACAACAGAAAGTCCAGCGCGCCACGCCGCAACGTACTTTCCGCTAATTTAGTGGTGTCATGCTCTTGCGAATAATACAATTTATGAATATTACGAAGCACCGACAGAACCGCGGGAAAGTCTAATAAATATCTTTAAATAAATATTAGTTTTAAAAAACTAGTCTAAGTGAATGTGTCTTTAAAAACGGGCGCTGTCATTGTTAAATAACAATGCACGGGACAACCAGAGTGACGGGAGAGTGAAGGTCAGTGCCTGGATGGGTGTCGCCCACCCCGGTGGAGCTTTGTTTGCCTGTAGCTGGATATGGCCTCCCTTGAATTGCCAGGGCTTTTTCAGGGTTTTTTGGGAAAAAGGCCCCTGCCCTAATTGGGAATTTTTGACGCGGTAAATAGTCAAATTTGGGAAAAAAAGTTTCAACAAATCAAACCAAATTGGGAAATTTCAACATTCATTTATCTGCAATATAGCTTGATTTGCCTTGCTTTAGTGTCCCTGGAAATGTTACAAATCTCTTCCAGAGTTTGTTCTGACAGCTTTACAGATGTATCACTTATACAGTAGAATGGTCATCATCTGATCCTTGGCAAGCTTCAACTGACTGGGAAAGAACTTTTGAAACATTTGATGTTTTGTTCCACAGAGAGTTTAGTTTTGGAGTACCCTTGGCATCTTTTTTTTGCGGCCTTTTTGCATAGTTTTTACTATTATACAACATTTTTAAATTTTCGTCACTAGTTTTCGCGGGTCAGTATAAAAGCCGGTACTGCACATACATAAAATATAATTTCTGTTATATATTCAAACCATAATTTGACCATAATATAAGTTATCTGGAATCATGGGCGCCGCGCTCCATCTTCAACTTGGGTTACGGTAAACACCGGTTTTTACACCAGTACATACATTTTTCACAGAAAGAAGTTTTCACAGATCGCCGATAAACAAACAATTCGCGCTTGAAAAGTCTCGATATTATAGTTTCTCGTTTATCATTTTTTAAGGCAATCGGTTCAAAAGGGGAATAAATTTACGAGATTGGGAATTTTTTTCTTGAAATTGGGAAAAATGGTCGCTATTTTGCATTGGGAACGGGGCCGAATATCAGCCCTGATTGCTGAGCAGTAAAGTTGTTTTTTGAGGTTGTAATGCAGTTTTGTCCGATCTCAAAAGACATTTGATGTTTTTAAGTGATGACAAAATTCATTAGACTAATATCAAGTATTCAAGTTCATTGTTCTGTTTAGAAAACTAAACACTAGATCACCTATCAATTTCTTAGTCAATCTGTTGCAAAAACTTGACATTGGCTTTATCTTTACTAGATCTATTTCTTCAAACTTTTCTCTATACATCATATTACAAAAAGTAAAGGTGAAGGTAACAGTTGACAGAATTATGCACATTTAAACTTTTAGTTTTGATAAAAACTTTACTTACGCTAAAATATTTATTTTCAAACATTTTTGTCAAGCTTTCAGCAAATACCTCTTTTGACTAGATTCTATACTGTTTTAATGTTACCAAAAGCTGTAGGTTAGGTAACAGATTTAAGCCCTGTTATGAACTTGCCAGCTGATTTGGATCTACAGTGTTAACAAAAGCAGATAAAATCTATAGATAATTGTCCAGAGTAAAAGTTTAACATTAAAATTGTACTTTTAAGGTCTAAAGATTTTCCAGAAACATGCAGTAAATATTGAACATGGGACAATCAATAGGGAGGGTAATGAAATATTTTGTGGAAACAAACAGTAACTGTCTCCAGAGATAGTGCCCCATCAATAACCCATTAATTTTATGACATTTAGTCTTCATGTTATAGTTTTTCTTTGGAAAATGCCTTTTCCCTTGGACCTAATATTCACATAGCTGTTCCTTTTTTCTTGAGATATTATCATCTCCTTAGTGTGAAATTGGTATAACTCCTTCTTTATTCAATGGTATTTACACTGTTTTTGCACTAAGATGACATTATATTGAATCTTGAGACAATAATTAATTACAGTTTAAAGGTCCGGTGTAGTTGTGGTTGACAGTCTTTTCCTTCAGTTTATGCTCTGACTTACCAGCCTTATAAGTTAACTATAAACATTCTGAATTTTTTAACAAGAATTGATAATATTAAATTTACTATTAATTGCCATCCAAAACCATTAATCACAAAGCTTCAAGCAAAGATTCAATGCAACACAATGATTTTGGGATAAACTGTTACTCCATATATACTGGTTTTATAACATGCACGACCAGAGAAGATCCAGATCAACTGGCACATCCATGCCATTTAATCTGGATCTACATTTATCTGCACTGTCCACTTTTTGGTCAGAAATAACCTAATCAATCAAAAAGCAAATGGTGTAGATCCAGATCAGATGACACTGATGTGCCGGCTAGTCTGAGTCTACAATGTTCACCATTGCCATAAAAACATATAATTATATGGAGGAAAGGGATAAATTTATGTGTAGAACCTTTCCTTCGAATATTTGTCAGTAATATCAAGATTATTGTTCGTTCAGCCATAAACATTATTCATGTAGATTTATACAACTTGAAATGCAAGCTAATCAAGACATATATGGGTTGTAATGTACTTTTGTCAATCTGTTACCCTACCATTAATCATGTTCTAATCATGCTAACAAGTGGTTATTTCATTTGCATAAATGTTTGTTAAACTGGTAAAGCATGATTGACAACTCAGTGGGTGACGGGATTGATCAAGGGTCCACACGTGACTTAGGACATTCTCGTCTTTAGTTTATGAGGTTTTTTTTGTAACTGTGATTAAATAATTCTGTGATAATTAGGTTTCTAGGTACCATCATTTTTATTTTATTTCTAAGCAAGAACGTTAATTCCGGATTATTGATATGCCACGCTTTCCCCCTGCTATGACTCATGCTTTTAACGTTTGCATTTTTTAGCTTTCTATATTCGAGACTTTGATTAATTAACACATTGTTGAATCGAAGACAGTCTCTAGTACTAATTGACTTTTTGAACTTCAAACTTCATTAGAACATTCTTGGGCCTTCTTGATTTCTTCTGTTTTTGCTGGAACCATTTCATCATAATCTTTTTGCAGTAATAACTCATGAAAAAATTCATTTGAAGACGAAAATTGACATTTCGTTTGCAAAAAAATGGAGATGATTTTTCAATGTTTAACCCATCCATCAAATTTTCTGCATGAAAAAAATGAGATTTAGGGCATAGAATTGTTTGTTGTACAAATTTATCGATGTCTGAAGTTAATGTCGCTGATTAGTGTATTCCACAACATTCCAGACAATGCTAGTTTCGATCTTGGAGGAAAGTGAACATTGTAAACAAAATTACAAACTGTTGCATTTTTTAGCATTTAGAAATGAATTGATGATGTTTTTAGTGATCTCAGGCAGAATTGCTGTAAATTTTCTTTAGATTTTCAATGACATTAAAATGCGGTTACATAATTATTATTGTTGTTACTAGATCACTCTCTTGTGCATTTGACTGAATTATGCCTCTTCTTGTTATTAAGATATTTAATTGAAAGTGAAGACAATGCAGTCATTATTGTTTTTATATGAATGTCATACATGTATTGAAAGAGGAGTACACCTAAAATGTAAATCTTGATACAACTAAGTATGCGAGTTGGTAATTTGAAAACAAAGTTGTTTCCTTTCAGACTTACACTGGAGATTATGATGTTGTACACAACTATTCAAGAAGAATGTACTGAATATACTGGCTGAGTTTGGTACCATGGAGAGAGGCAAGATCCCCGAAAGTTTTGTAAAGGTAATCCCCGGCAGTAACCTTATAATACTATCTTAGGTATTCATCCTGACTGTAATATCTGGCTCTAAAGTAATAAAACTGAGAATGGAAACTAGTCTTAAATCTCAAGCTTCCATTGGTCAGTTCTGGAGTTGTCCTCAAATCAGCTAATCAGATTTGAGACTGATCTCCATTCTCAGTTTTATAATCGTGGGACTAGATTATTTACCTAGGCTGATTGTTCGCATTTCATAATAAAATGCTATGAAATTTAAGCAGGCTAAAAATGTCATTAGTTTCCATTACATGATTGTGGTTCCAGGACCCTAGATTGGTGAAACCGTATACATGAAGCAAATGGCTCTGTGCTGATAACTTAGGACTGCATTAATGAGGATGGGGTAGTCATTCTGACCAGGGCCCGAAGATTATAAAACTGTGATTTGAGACCAGTTTCAGATCTCAAGCATGATTGATTGGCTAAAATGGAGACTTGTCTAAAACCTTGAGACAAGCTTCATTTGAACAAATAAGTTGTTTAAGGTTTGAGACATGCAAGAAATTTGCATCAGCTCTATAAAATCGCGGCCATGGATTGAACCCAAGATATCCACATATTTTCTTGCGATTTGATAAATAGTCACCCATAGTTCCAATCTTTTGTAGACTAATGTTAAAATTTCCCACGACCAGTTTTAAATAATTATGGTTGGTATGCCCCCTTAGAAGGCAAATTATTATTCAAGGTTTATGTAAGAATATTAAACATTTGGTACTGCAAATAATAATTAAAGGTTAAAGTGGGGATATTAAATATTTGTTATGGTTAGGAACAGAATGAATAACCCTTTACTTCGTAGATACACCTTTATTGCATGGGCGAACATTGTAGATCCAGATCAGCAAGAACATCTGTGCAATCAAGGTTAAAGTGGGGATATTAAATATTTGTAATGGTTAGGAACAGAATGAATAACCCTTTACTTCGTAGATACACCTTTATTGCATGGGAGAGCAGTGCAGATCCAGATCAGCAAGAACATCTTTGCGATCTCGCCAGGATCTACACTGTTCACTTTTTGATTTATTAGTTTATTTCTGACCAAGAAGCAAACTGTGTAGATTCTGATCAGAAGGCACTGATGTGTTGGATGATCTGGATCGGCACTCTTCGCATTTGTGATAAAACTTGTGTAAATAGAGTTAAGGGTGAAAGTATCATTTACAAGGGGTAACTGTAAAAGAAATCACAAGTTTCACTCACTATTAAGTAAAATGTTTGTTTTATTCTTATTGAATCTGCGAATAGATTTTGAAGAGCATGACATAAAATAACAGCAGTTATACAGTGAAATAGGAGACAATGTCAACCTGTAGAAAACTCGGGACCAATTACCCACAATTACAATACTTCAAACTCATGTTCAGGGTGGTATGCATTTAGCGGCCATATGTAATTTTCATTATTTACAATTGGCTGATCGGGTATCACTCTAAAACTTGAAATTAGCGGATATTTGCAAAACGGGTCAAATGTAGTCAGTCAGAGATTGATAACGCAGTAATTTGTGTCGTTTTAGATAATAAGAGAGATTTTGTGACGGTTGAGATATGGTGGATGTCATTTTAAAATTGTCCCTTTATTTGAAATTTTGATTGCATTTAAATGATGGTGTTGACTGCTGTTAGGTGATATATTACACTTGAAGTGAAAAGAAAAGAAGTGGTGCTATCATCCCGAATGCACAATCCTCTAGACTGTGACAGAAAAAGAAGTTGATTTCACCAAATGATTAGCTGGTTTGCAGTTGTGTTCTATGTTCTGTTTCTTTGTCATATCTCCCAGTCAGGGTAGGATGAAAAATTTCCAGAAAGGGGTTTGTTTGGGGCATTCTTAGGGTAGTTACATAATAATTTCCGCTTTCTGTCCGCGAAAAATTAAGTAATGCTGCCCAAAAAGGGGTTAAAACCCTACCGAACCCCATAAGGATCTGCCCCAGTCCATGAAGAATTCACACTTTCTTAGTTTCATTTAGGGCACATCATGGCAAAAGACGTTTTTGGTAATTTTTTGTTGTTGACATTTTAATTTTTATTATATTTTGAAAGAACGAACAATTATCTATCATCTTCCTTTACCTAACGAGGTTTTCTTTACACATTATAACATTTAATTGGTATTTTTACTGCAAAATGCATAATAATAAATGTTTTCTGCTCATCTTAATGACGTCATTTCAAAGATTGACATAAAATGTGCGAAGGTTTTGTATCCTTTTCCCATTACGTACCCTATTTATAAGTATCATTTATCCATATTAATTTTTAATGCTCAGTTCTGAGTGCGAAATTATGCATAAATTATCATTCGGAAGATAATAAAATGTGAAAGATGATATCCCATATTGTGTATGAAAAAGTGATATCCCGTATTGTGTGAAGAAACATTATTGTGAAGTTTCACAATCATAAAGTTGTCAAAACTGTTTTGTAAGTTACTGCCTCTGCCATTGTTTGTTTTTTCTTAACCCTTTCCTCCATAGACGAACATTGATTGTGTGGACGAACAGTGTAGATCCAGATCAGCTGGCACATCCGTGCCATCTGATCAAGATCTGCACTGTTTGCTTTTTTATTTATTAGGTTATTATTGACCAAAATGCGACTAGTGCAGATCCTGATCAGACGGCACGGATGTGCCAGCTGATCTGGATCTGCACTGGTTGAACATGCGTAAAAATGCATGTATATGGAGGAAAGGGTTAAGGACACTCATCTCAGAGTAACTGGTTACTGGATAATGTAACTTTCAAAAACTTATTACTAAAGTTGGCTATAAAATTTTAAAGAAATATTAACTTATTACTTCATAGGATGTGGCTGCAAACTGTAAATCTGATCAGGATCTACACTGTTCATTGTAGATTCATAAGGTTTGTTTCTTTAACCCTTTCCCGTATAGATACGCATTTTTCCACATGTTCGACCAGTGTAGATCTAGATCAGCCAGCACATCCGTGCCGTCTGATCAGGATCTGCACTGGTCGCATTTTGGTCAGAAATAACCTAATGAATCTAAAAGCGAACAGTTTAGATCCTGATCAGACGGCACGGATGTGCTGGCTGATCTGGATCTAAACTGTTCGCCCTAGCAATTCAGGTGTGTCTGTTCAGGAAAGGGTTAACCGAGAAGCAACGAGTGTAGATATGGAGTTAAGGGTTAAGGAGATCACATAGTTTTGTAAATAACCCTTACCTTATTGCTTTGTTGTTGTCTTCATTTCTGAAAGTGTAATTGACCATAAATATTATAACAGATATATACAATGTACCATGAAGTAAAAAGTTAAAAATTTCATATTACTTTCAGATAATGTTGGACGCAATTACCATGTGAATATTTACAAAAAATGCAGTGTTCAAGAAGCCCAACCATCAACTCCCAGAAGCAGAGACAAAGTTTGCTTTGTTGAGTCCAACCTTGCCTCTTGTTGGTGAGTATCGAAATGTTCTGTTAAAATTACTGGATATAATGCCGAACAAAGAGCTGAGCTTTTTAATGTTAATATTCTGAATTCTTACCTAAATATTCTGAATTCTTACCTAAATATTCTGAATTCTTACCAAAGAAATTGAGGAGAATTTGTGATTTCACGGCCTTTATTACTGTGAGTTGGAACAGTCACATCGACGAGGAAATGACGGCTAGTCTTTTTGCAGCAACTTGTGGTAAAACGTGCATGCTCGTTTGTATTACAAGAAAAAAAAACTGTGCAAAGTCCTATAGTTTGTGAGTGACTTCTTGTGGCCATGCCCTGGACTAAAATTTTTTAAATGCAAAATGGGAACAGTCTGAAAATATACTTCAGTCATAGCAAAGTGCAATTTAGGTGCAAATATTAAGAATCAAAGATGTGTGAAAATATTCTACAAAGATAAATATGTTTAGCTAAACTATGCTACCTAGGCACATTACAATTAGAGGATGACATGCAATGAAATTTAGCGTGAAATTTTCAATCGTGATCATAAATGATTAATGTGATAATAACCCGTAATTATGAAAAATGCTCCAAACTGACAGATTTCATATATTTCTCTACAGGCAATGTCATGATTACATATTAACACAAATAACCGCTTTTGAAATGCAAACAGTTTAACGCTGACACAGAAATGTTCTCGTCACAATTAAAAAATGAATTTTTAGTTCGTAAGACAAATTTCGAAGATTCATTCAGATATGTTTTGAAATGATATGAATGCTTTTCAAAAATCTCTGTCAACTGGTTTTGAAAAATGGGATTCTCAATTCATTATCAGAAAATAATAGATTTTGATCGAAGGATAAGATAGTGGTGGAATTTGTCATTTATCTTACACGTGGCATATGACCACAAGCAATGGTATTTTTCAACACCAGTTGGTCGGTAAAATATTGAAAATATAGGGAACTTCTCCCTACATTTTGGGAACGTCAGGGGGGATGGGTAATGCCAAGAAAAATGATATTGTGATATATTGAGATATTTTACTTATATTTTGCAATATATTGCAATTTATTATTACTGATGAAATAACCTGCAGAAAAATTTGTACTATGCCCACTTTATTATCAATAACATTTAAAAAGCCCAAGTTTTAATAATCAACCCGGGCCTTGCATGACACTGGCAAATGCATGATGTGCATCATGCACATGCAAATTTGATTGCAAGGATTCTTACTAATTATGGATTGTTTTTATGTTCAAATTGCATTGCTTTATGTAAAATTCATTTAATATAACAAATACCAGTATTTGAAAATCATAATCCTGATATCGTAGCGTTGGCAAATAAACTGCAATAGCCGGTGTCTATCACTCACCACTGCATGCCACGTAACGTGTGCCTTCTGTTTTTTTTTTTTATATTTTAGTTGAAACTTTATAGTGAAAGAACTAACAATTATAAAATTATATATTATTATTCCATTACTCAATAGGTGGTATTGTTACAAATTTTGATTGAATAATGTTTGATTTGAAAATGCTTAATAAGCAATGTTGTCTGCATAACTTAATGATGTCATTTCAAGGAATACAGTGGAGATCCAACATAACGCGGTCCTTGGGGTCTAGACCCTCAAACCGCGTTATTATTGGATCCGCGATATTGGAGGGACAAAGAACTTATGCTAATCATAAGTCCTTATATGGCGGATGTAATGTTACCCTGGATAAGCATTATAATACATGTACACAGTTATTTATCATTACCTTTTATCGGTATTTTGTCTAAATCATCGGACAACAAAATTATTTTGCCAAAATAATTTTTTTTCAGCCTCTTAAAAATGGGACACCGAAAACAACATTTCTTCTTCCAGTAATACGCAGAGCATCGACGCATTAAATAACACACTGTATACTAATATAAACGACGTATATTTCTGACCGTGCATTTTAATTTACAATGACATTGTTGAAGTCTTCTGTTCATGATTTTTATTACAAGTAAGAAATAAAGTGAACAACATATATTTTTAATCGTGCTAATACTTGCCCATAAAATATCCGAGAAATGATACAAGTACATTGACTAAAATCATCAAATTTAGAACTGCTATGAACACCTGTTCAATGCCTGTTTATTGACCGTTTTGATCTAAAATGTCAGTGATGCTTGTGTATTTAACATCAGAGGTGCCGACGTCAACTTGAAACGGTGCGCACCGCGCAAAAATTGATCGACGCTATTGTAAAAAAGAATTTCACCCGTCAACAAACTAGGATGATTTCATTTCTAAATCAGCATGATTGTTTGATTGACAGCGTATCTAGTATAATTATTGCTAATTTCTGATCAGATTGTGAGGTTGTGTTTGTGTCTGCATTACTGGCCTTGCGCTGAATTGGCAGTTTGCAACTAGTCTAAAGCACCCCTATTTGCAAAGCCATCGCATTTTTTGTTGATTATATAACAAAAGGATGTTTATTTAACAACAATGGAGTTAATTGCTTGACAAAGGTAAGCAAAAATTTCAAAGGAAGAAACGTCTGACAGGTGTTGACTTATTCTCGGCTTACGTTTACAGACGTGTTAATTAATGTACATGTATCTAAATGTTTGGACCATCTTTCTTTAAATAAAACTTCTTGTCTCTAAATAATTTTTTTTCCGTCCGAAGACTTAGACAAAATACGGGTATCATTTTATGGGGAAAAATCGGGGTCCAAGGATCAACCGCGTTATATTGGATTTTGCAATATAGCGGATCACGATATAGCGGAGCTCCACTGTAATACAGTCAATATTTTGTGACGTGTCCCTTTTCTAAGTTTTTATTGCATTTGATATTACATGGGGTTTTGACGGATATCTGAACGTGGTGTTAATTTAGGTTTTATGGATATAATTAAATTTTATATACTGTTACTTGTAAAAAAAATAATGTCTCCCTAGAAAAAAATAATTCTGATTAAAAAGGTAATTTTTTTCAAAAATTGGTTGAAATGGGTTTATTTTGACTCTAAAATGGTAACCAAGGCACTTGAAGGCAGACAATATTGTCTGACATGAAGAAGTAGCTCTGAAAATTGATGTATCCAAAATAAATTTTCTGGAGCAGATTGCCTATTTTTTAACACTTTACTCCATATATGTGTCTTTTAAACAATATTGATCCAGATCACTGAGCACATCTGGGCCCAAGATCATAAAACTAAGTTTTGAGATCAGTCTCAAATCTCAAGCATCAGTCGCCATTTCAGCCAATCAGGTGCTTGAGATTTGAGACTGATCTCCAGATTTAGTTTTATGATCTTGGGCCCTGTGCAGTCTGCTGAGGATCTGCACTGTTCGCTTATTGGTCAGAAATGAACTAATGAATCTGAATGCGAACAGTGTAGATTCTTATCAGATGGCACAGATGGGTGATCTGGATCTACACTGTTTGCATATGCCATAAAGGGTCATATATGGGGAAAAGGGTTAACCTGTATTATCTCTGGATACTATTATATATCTCACATGCCACCAGAGTATATCAGGGTTAGCCAGCACATGGGTGCCGGCTTATCTGAAGTTACATTGTCTGGTCTGAATTTATACTGTTTTTTCTTTGTTGTCTTAAATAACTAATTAATCTGAAAGTGACTGCTTTAACTTGTGATTAGACCCCATGGATGCATAGGCTGATCTAGATCATCACCATTTATACATTATAAGCTGTATCCATAGAGTTTAGAGTTTAAGTTAGATGCAGTTTGTGTGTTTGAAAAGTGCTGGAAAGAAATGGAATGTAAAGGTATAACTTTTCAAACATTTTAAAGGATGAAGGATGCATCAAATTACTGAAGGTGTCTCAATTGTGTTGTTATAAAGTAAACATTAGCCTGCTGTTCATGCCATCTTCCCATACAACATAGGTTACAGTATCTGTATTTGGGAAATGTAGACCATCGTAGTTGGCTTTAGACTTCTATGTTTGTTTTTGCAGAATGTGGGAGCCCAAGTGGAATTTCGTGTCTTTAAAGATGTGACTACAGGTAAGGTTGTGTAGGTGGCTGATAATTGTGGTCCTATTTAAAATATTATAGTACTGGTTTACCCTTTTTACAGGGCTTTAATGCATTTGTAAATCATCTAGATAACGATCTACACTGGTGACTTCTTGGTTAGAAAAAATCTTATTCTTATAGTCTAAATATTCAAAAAGTGTAGATCTTGATCATACAGGCCAGCTGTTCTGGATCTGCACTGTTTGTTTGCCAATGTGACAGCCATATCCCTTGGTAAAGGGTTAACATTCTGGACTATGTGTTGTTACAGTACCTGCCCCACCCCTCCCACAAGTCTACACCAGGATTATGGTTTCTTCATGTTTTGGGGGAAATATTTTACGGGCAGACAATGAGGGGGGTTCAGTGTTGTTGCTCGAACCCCCTTTTATTTTTGTGCAGATTTTTGCCAGAAAGTTGAATACTGTAAAACGCATTAATTTCGCGAGGTCAAAATTTCGCGATTTTCGTAAAAAATCAGCAATTTTCTTTTTTCGCGTATTTATGAATTCGCGACGTTGTCAGACTCGATACCGAAAGTATAAAAGTATAGTTTATTACCGTGATCACTTCATCGTAAAACACTTGCAAATGGTACAGATAAATACCATTGTCCTTACTAAGATATAATGCAAATTACTATCAATAAACACAATATTGTTATGCAAACTGCTTTTTGTTTAGGTGTGAAATATAACAAACAACGCTGACAATAGCTAAATTGATTCCTGTATCAGAATAAATTACTCAAAACTTAACATAGTTTAAGGAAATAATTGTTTATATATTTTTTTTTTGCCAAATTTATTTAAATATTTAAATAAAATAATTGAATGATGGCCAAAAAGAAATTATGTCTGGTGTTTGAAGTGATTAACAGTTCTATTTTAAGTAACGCCTTTTCGGATACTTATTTATCGGATATATCAAAACTCATCATACACTCGTATATTCGCGATATTTATGAATTCGCGAGGTAAGCAATTCGCTAATATTAGCGAAAATAAAACTAACGCGAATAAAACCAGTTTTACAGTATTATGTAATTACGAAAAGAATGCCCCAAACCAGCCTACTTTCTGGAAATCTTGCATCTCGGACCCTTTATTTTTTTTATGAATTTACAGAATATGTTATATTTTGTTTTACTTTCAATCAGTGTATATTTATTTTACTAATTACAGACCAAGGTTAAAATTGAATGGAATAAGAAAATAGATAATTACCTGTAAAGAAATCAACAGGTATGATTTTCAAATTGGCACTTCTCAACGAATTAAAGTCATTATAAAGTGTTATCGTTAATCAAAGGCGTATATCCCACCTGTTTTGGGGTGATTGTTGGCTTTTGTTTTTATTCACTTGCTAATTATTTCCATTCAGTGTGGAGGGTTATCTATGCGATCTAGAAATAATCATTTAGAATCAGAAATAGATACATTGATTCAATTCTGTATATCTTTTCAGTTGGAATGAAATTTTAACGTTTGTTTAATTAAGTGACAACTTGAAAAGATTTAGATTATCACAATGGATTGATAATATTTTAAATAATTTATATAAAAGATTATAAAAAAAAGTAGAAGATAAAGGTAAGAAAGTAGAAGTTTAGCATATATTCACCTTTAACCCATTACTCCATAGATACACCTTTATTATCTTGGGCAGTGGAGATCCCGATAAGCTGTCACATATTAGCCATCTGATTGGGATCTGCATTGTTCATTTTTTGGCACATTAGGTTATTTTTTACCAAGATGTGACCAGTGTAGATTAAGATTAGACAGCATTGGATGTGCTGACTGATCTGGATCTACACTGGTTGCACATGCAATAAAATGTGTATATTTGGAGTTAACGGTTAAACCTCAATGGTGTATACTTTATATTCGATAGGCAACCTGTATAGATCTGGATCAGCCTACTCCAGACACTTTTAACCCTTTCTTCCATAGCACATCTTAATTGCGGGGCCAAAGAGTGTAGATCCAGATCAGCAGGCACATGCGTGCCATCTGATCAGGATCTGCACTGTTTGCTTTTTGATTTGTTAGGTTATTTTTTACCAAAATGTTACCAGTGCAGATCCTGATTATACGGCATGGATGTGCCAGCTGATCTGGATCTACACTGGTTGCACATGCGTAAAAATGCGTATACACTGCAACTCCGTTATATCGCGATCCGTTATATCGCGATATCCAATATATCGCGCTTGGTCCGTGGATCCCAATTTTTTGTACATATACAATGTATATGTTTGTTCATTCTTCGTGGGTGGTAAAAAAGATCAAATGACTAAATCAACGTTGGCGACTAATTCACGAAACGCACGCTTTTTCCGTGTCGTATTACGTCATTATCGGCGAAAGCTGTTTATTACATTTTGTATGCAGGGATTTAAGAGGCGATGTACACGTTCACCAGCAGATACAATTTAACATCAAACATGAAAATAGATGAAAGTTTTTTTTTACAATTCTGTTCAACCTTTAACTATTCATGTATATGCCGGATAGAATTAAACACAAGTTTCCCCTAAAACAACCGTGTTTTAACACCTTTCCCAGTGACAGATAACACTTTAACAGCCCGGGGCAAACATGTGAATGCATACTTACTGTTTAATTTTATCATTGATCCATTACTAAATTCGATTGTCTCTATAATTATCACATAATCCGCACAATTCAGAAAGAAACAAAAAATTATTCCTAGTCATGTTTTAAAACCTGTCGGTAGTTTATTGATGTACATTTTGCTTTGATCCGCCTTCCTGTTAATTTCATAGAGGTTGTATTTTTGACTAGAGGTAAACAGCGATAATATCTGTCAATGAAATGCGACTTCAAAGAAAAATGTCGGCTCGTATCGAGACTGTGATGTTTTGTCGGCTCTGCTATGAAATCGTTTGATCTACAAGAAGTGTGTACGTGACATTTGTCATTTCTATAGCTGGTTTAAGTTGGTTGATGATGCAACAATACTGAAATATTACACTGGAGATAAATTAGGATTTAATTTATAAATTATGGAATATGTTCACGATCGTTAGTGGTTTAATATTTATTTTACATTTACGTTCTTAAATGTCGGAGTTTGTGTCATAAAATAATTAAAATTTCTGCAAGCATCTAAACAAACTAGATATACGGTCTTTAATTCCATTACAATAATTTAAGGCCTATAAGATTTTGATCTTGGTGTTATTAGTCAGTCTCTGTTTTGCTTTTTTTATTTGAAATTTGGTAATTGTGTGTCTTGTAAGAAATATTAATATAATAAATTAAATTTAAACAATTGTTTTAAAACATTTGTCCAGCACGGAACGTACCACCCGTAGATTTCACGGCGTGTTAATTACGCAACACCACGATATACATGCATCCGACAGCAAAAACAAATACATTCTCCGTGTTTTAGCGCGATTATGTACTTATATCGCGCTCCGTTTATATCGCGGTTGGCGGGCTTGGACCCCGAAGTCCGCGATATAATGGAGTTGCAGTGTATATGGAGGAAAGGGTTAATTTCATGTGGTTAATCAGACCAAGAAGCGAACTAAGTAGATACTGATAACACATAATGGATGCGCAGGCTGATATGGATCTACACCGGTCACATACGGGATAAAAACCATAGATCCGTGGTGTAAAAAGATAAACTGAATTAGTAACTTACAGAATTGTAACAACAAAAGCACAGTAGAATCACACACAGAAATCTTTTTCAAGTTATTTTCTACTTTAACCCTTTCCGCCATAATACGCATTTTTACACAGTCATGTGCAACCAGTGTAGATCCAGATCAGACAGGATCTGGACTGGTCGCTTTTCAGTCAGAAATACCCTTATAAACCAAAAAGCGAACAGTTTAGATCTTAATCAGACAGTACTGATGTGTCCGCTGATCTGGATCTAAACTATTGGCCCACACAATAAAGGTGTGTCTATGGAGGAAAAGGTTAAAGGACAAGCCATTGAGTTTGATTAAAAATGCTATAAATGTGCCAAATAATTCCATATTCCAATCAAGTAAACCATTACAAGTTAGTAATGATAGTGGGAATTAATGTGTCAGAAGTTTGTATTTAGAAAAGATTAGCATAGAAATAGAAATTTCCCACATGGAAGAAACTGTTTTCCTGGTGTGTATGTCCTTAATTGGTTACTGACTTGTCAAATCTTTAACCAAAATATTATCCAACTAGGATTAAATTAAAAGATAACAAAACTAAAAAGCTTAATAATTGAAATTTAATTCAGTATTTTGTAACACGAATTGTGAGAGAATTGTAGTATTCGTGTGAAGTTTTCGCACAAAAAATACTTTTATTTTGGAATTATCAGCAAAGTATGACACTTTCAGTAAAGTATGACTCTTCAATACTGACATTTGTATAAATAAGTAGTGGAGCAAGTTTTCTTAAAACAGTCATAAAAAAAACTGATAAAGGTCATGGTCATATCTTTACCCTTTACTCCATATGTATGTGTGAACAGTGTAGATCTAGATCAGCCAGCATGTCTACACTTCTTGGTCACAAATAGCCTAATGAATCAAAAAGCCAACAGTGTAGATCCTTATCTGATGGCACTGATGTGATCAGGATTTGCATTGTTCGCTTTAAGATTAATTATGTTAATTATTTTACAAAAAAAAACAACAGTGCAGATCTTGATCAGACAGCACAGATCTGGATTGCCATTAAATACGGGTTGTATCTCTATGAAGTTCAGAGTTAATTGTTGATTTCTAAAAGGAATATATTCATTATCAATTAGACATCTGATTGAATCACTGGAAAAAAAGTCGTGATTAATGTTTGCTTATCAGGTAATATTTAGATCAAACATTTTCTGCGTTAGGAAATTGTAACAAATGACATACCAACAGGAGCTCGCCAAAACTAGCCTCAAACATGCAAACTTCAAATATAAGACGGAAATGATGGCAATTGATTTGATATTGTTTTGGCCAATTTTAGAATAAAGAAAAGACAGCATAATATGTTTTAAAGAAGTGGCTTTGAAAATTGCTGCAAAAAAAAATTGTGAACATTTTCTGCTGACATGGATAATTTGCTTTGATAATGATGTTGCGTTAATTTGTTTAAACTTATTTATTTTACATCGATTGTAAAACAAGTTCTTTTAACTTAACATTGATCACTGTCGATGACTGCTTTTCTTTTTGAAACAACTCTGAGACATCTTATAACATTTCAACTAATTCAGAGTTCATCAGACGAACAGGCAAATGCTAACAAATAAGAAAAAATTATTTATTCTTTTCTTCATTTGCATTGTTTACTGCAGTGTTGATATTTTGCACTTTGTTTTGAGAAAGCTATATTACCTTAACACTTTCCTCCATATATCTGCATTTTTACGCATGTGTGACCAGTGTAGATTTAGATAAGCTGGCACATCCATGCCATCGCTTTACTGGTCGCTTTTTGGTCAGAGATAACCTAACAAAAAAGCAAACAGTTTAGATCCTGATCAGACAGCATGGATGTGCTGGCTGATCTGGAACTTAACTGTTAGCCCATGCAATAAAGGTGTATCTGTGGAGGAAAGATTCCAAGAACCAAAATTTCTAAATGTGAAATGGGTGAAATCTAGTTCACTGGCTCAATAAGTTTTTATTCTTTTATTCTTGTACTCCATATACATGTAATGCAGATTTTTTCACATGAGTGTGCAGTGTTGATCAAGTGCCACCTGATCAGGATCTACACTGTTTGCTTCTTAGTCAGAAATAACCTATTAAATCTAAAAGTGAACAGTGTAAACCCTAAGCATATTGCACAGATGTGTTGGCTGATCAAGATCTACACTGTGTGCCCTTAGTATAACAGCCACTTCCCATCGGGTCAAGGTTGAATCATTTATTTACACTGTTGACCTAATAATCCATATTTGCTGAACTACTTCCAAAAGACATATGTACATATAATGAATAGAAAAGAGAAATGTTCGCTAATTTGTTTTATCTTGTGATTTTATTACCCATCTTGATTAAACAATGTCTACTGATAATAGAAGAATTGTCCATGTATGGAAATTAAACGCATCCTGATAAAACAAAGGAGGGCACATCTTTATTTATTTAGGTCCTTTTCCGACATGGCATTGTAATAGCGGAACGATAAGCTCGTAAGACGGAGAAAAAATAAGCACTATCGGGCTAATGTCCTAATCAGAGTTGTTTTTTATGTGCTTAAATGGTGACAGTGATCAGTTTACTCGGTAGAATTAATAAATCAAAACGACAGCTGATATGGAGATTTACTTTATTTAGACAGAACTATGCATGGCCGTTTGTCGACTTAAGTGGTGTAAATCTCCAGGTGCAAATCTATTGCATTATGACGTATGATATTGAAATTGTAACTGGATCGCAAAAAATATTGAATAAGATTTCCATGCCATAATTTGAGCAGTCCTTGAAGAGGCCGGCTGTTATATACCAATTATCTTAACAAGTCACAACCTTTTATTTTTGCAAGCTGTTTTGTGTATTTTGTATGGTTTGACAAAGTTAATATTGTGCAATAATGATTTACGCAAAGTTCTGGTGGGCATTTTTAACAATAATTGGTGTTTGACAACCTTCAGTCACTTTTAAATTCAAAACAGCATCGCAGTTAACATTTAACCTGTAACTGCATTTAAAAAGGACATGTCATATGTAACATTGTAGATCCAGGTCAGCCTGTACATCTGTTCTGTCTGATCTGGATCTGCACTGTTCACTTTTATATTTGTTAGGTTATTTCTGACCAAGAATTTAACAGTGGTGACTCAATGGATACAATTGAATCCATGGAATAAAGAGTTTACCATTCACTCCATATAATACAGGTTTTATCTTGTGTGGGACCAGTGTAGATCCAGATCAGCAAGCACATCTATGCAGTCTGATCTGGATCTACACTTGTCACTTATTGGTCAGAAATTATCTAATGAATCAAAAATCAAACAGTTTAGATCCTGATTAGATAGCACAGATGTGCCAGCTGATCTGGATCTACACTGTTTATCCATTGATAATAGCTTTATCCCATGGAGTAAAGGGTTAAAATAGAAGTTGTGTTATGCTGTTGTGAATGTAAACTGTTGCCCTGTACTTTAATAGAGTGTTTGTAATGTACTCCTCAAAATGATTCAAGGGTCATCAAATTTTAATACATTTAATTGAAAGACTGAATCGAAAATTATATTAAGATCTAACAATTGATTATAACAAGTTTTAGCTGTATGTCAGGGGTTTAAATTCACTTTAATTGCTACCGTATTTTGTTTAAACTGTATACTGTGAATGTTTAATGAATATATAGTGCTGGTAAATGTTTTAAGAATAGATGATGAGTTCTATAAATTATTAATTGCTATTAATATTAATGATTATAATGAGTTTCATGTGTAAACTATGAATGTTAAATAAATATGTAATTTGTTTAAACTGGGTGCAATTTATGTTTATGCTCTTTAAATAATGCATTAGGAAATTCAATTGACTGCATTAAATTTATTTTATATTGGCGCACAATAAAATTTAACTACATCATGCATATTGATACATTATGAGATTTAATTGTGCACCATTTAAGATTCAAACTGTACACTAAAATGTTAATTCATACATCATAAGATTAAACTGTGCATCCTGAATGTTAACTTATACATTTCAAGATTAAAACTGTTCACCCTGAATATAAACTGGTACATTAAAAGATTAAAACTTTGCACCCTGAATGTTAACTGATACATTTAGAGATTAAAACTCTGCAACATGAATGTTGATTGGTACATTTCATATTAACTGGTACATTTAAAGATTAAAACTGTGCACCATAAATGTTAACTTGGGGTACATTCAGAGATTAAATTCAGCACCACAAATGTTAATTCATACATTATTACATTAAACTCAGCACTTTGAATGTTAACTGTACATCATACATGTTAATGGCTAAATTAGGTGAGATCAAACTGTGTACTAGGAATGTAATGAGTTTAAATTGCTTTAAATTAAATTGTTTTTCTTAAAAGAATAAATTACTTAACCATGCATTAAAACTCGGTCTCCTGCGAATATTAACTTTGTAGTAAATTAGTCTTAATGAGTTGTGGCAAGTTTTCTTTCGTAGGCTTCAAAATTGGATTATTTTCACACTTAAAACAACTATCTAGGCACTTTTCCCTGTCTTTATTTAGGGTTAAGTAACAGTTCAGAGTTATAAAAGAACTTAACTATGTTTTACATCAGTAAGAAAAACTGTGTCACCATTGTGCCAGAGCGGTTTAACTCGTCCTTTATTTGGGCGGCCGTTGTACTGTTTTAGCACTTATGTGATTAATTGATTGCTATAAATCTCCTTAGAAACACAAGAGAATCCTGTTTATGAGAAAACGGTTCCTCTCTCAATGCGAGCATCTTTTCTCTAAAAAACAATAGTGTCAATACATTGTAGATAGTGGCACGCTAATATTGATCATTGGAGTCACGCCAGCTTTTATGATATGTAATTGCGTTATCATATTGCTTAGATTCTTAGATTCAGCCGCAGTTACAATTATGGGCCAAATAATATATATCAAAATCAAGGCTTATCTCTAATACAGGCTTTGCACGATTGGTTGACCATACATGGTAAATTACCGTATATCAGAAAACCCGAAGTGACAAGGTCTGTATTGATAGAGTGCGACAGATCTGTCCAAGTTATTTCTACCGTTAATTGGAATGCTGAAAAACATGTCTCGAGGTGTTGGCAGCTTTAAATTACGCTGATCTATAGTAATAGTTTTTTCACACCTTTGTAGACAAGCAGCAATTTGTGATTATGATAGCTTTATAGGACAAAACAGTAGGTCAGACAAAAATATTACCCAAAGCTTTCAGCTTCCGATTAATATTATATATGCAGTCACATATGTTGGACAACATTTTTTTTAAGTTGAAGGTGGTTAGATATTTACCAACTGGTGTTATTGTGTTGCTTGTGACAGCAGGTAGACACATATGAATCCTTACATTGTCTGGCAGCAGACTAGTGGCATTGGGTAGTCCCCCAAAGTTAAAATGAATTTTTGTGTTGCCTTAAACTTTGAAAGTATTTTTCCTATTCACGTAATACTTAATACTTAGAAGATATCATCTGCATGAACAAACCATCATTGACACAAAGTAAAATAACTCTTGTTGAATTTTTTTAGTTATGCCCCTTTCAAATGCAACTTAAGATGACACATCCCTTTCCTCCATATAATCACGGATGTGCCAGCTGATCTGCATCTAAACTGTTTGCCCATGCAATAAAGGTTTATCTATGGAGGAAAGGGTTAACCCTTTGGTCTCTTTATATATATGTATTTTGTCGCACGTGCGACCAGTGTAGATCCAAATATGTTAATAATTATAACTTCAACAATAACTTCAAAAGTTTGGCAATGTAGCAAACCCATTAATTATTGGTAAGAAAATCACCTTTTAAAGTTTCACATATTTCCAGCAGACTAAATCATCTCTCAGCAATATGTAAATATACAGCTTCGATAATAAATATTTTAAAGATGTTCTAAATCGCTTACAAATGGCTAGACCAAGGGCTATAAACATGTGACCATTAAATTCCGTACAAAATATGAAATTTTACATAAAACTTTACGGCAATACTTACGCAAGAGAGGTTGTTATTACCCTCTATGGAAATATAAGTACATTTTCCATTATGTCTTAAAAATACTTTGGCACTAGATATCGTATATTTCAAATGGAAAACGGGGATATTTTAGATTTATTACAGATGTAAATAACATGTTTCTGATGATTTAGGATGGGTACCAAACATTTGTTTCACCGAATTATTGCACATTATTTTCCTTACATATTTGTTGAAACTGAGGCTGGTTTGTCTCGCTTTAAGAATGATTATTTAGATATAAAAAAGTTGTTTATCCTTTCCTCAATAAATATGCATTTTATTGCATGTGCGAACAGTCTAGATTCAGATCAGCCAGCACATCCGTGAAAACAGGATCTACACTTTTCGCTTTTTGGGTTTTGGTTATTTCTGACCAAAAAGCAAAGAGTGCAGATAGCATGGATGTGCTGGCTAATCTCGATCTACACTGTATGCCAATGAGAAAAGAGTTAACACTCCACAGTTATGAAATAATCATGACGATTGAATTATGGCCACTATGAGCTTAAGGGAGCTTATCACCTAATTGCAAGATTGCAGATCCAAAGGCCCTTAATTAAATCTTAATAAGTTGTGGCTACTTGACCCTTATTTGTTTGTCACTCAGTTATTGAAACAAGTGTTGCTGGTGGAGTCACAAGTATCCTGTTTATTTGTTAGCAGTTGTAAGGTGACACAAAACACCTTAGATAAATAGTACTTGTTTGAAAGGTTGCTGATATACCAGTTTAAACCCATCAGTGACAAAACTTTAACCCTTTACTCCATAATATATAATGTGTTTTATTGCATATTGCGCATCCTTGCCATCTATTTTAGATCTACACTGGTTGTTTTTAGATCAGGGATAACATTGTTCACTTTTAAATTCATTTGGTCATTTGTGACTAAGTAGGGATAAGTGCAGATCCAGATCAGACTGCACATAGGCTGATCTGGATCTACATCGGTCACACATATGATTTAACTAGTTTAAATGGAATTACAAGTTAACCCCTTGCATTCATAATAAGTAACAGACCCAAAGTGTTGAGGACGTTATTTTATTATAACAAAAAAACAATTTCCACCCATAATTTACTTGCCAATCATGTACGTCTCTCTTCACATCTGTCATTAATAATTAGCTGATTCATACACTTCAAAAAGATTTTATTTTCCTGAACTGACTTTCATTTTAAAATCTTCCACAATTAGTGCCGATTTTAAATCATGTATAATGAATCAAAGAGTTAGGTCTCTCTTGATCCAGCGAGCACGCCACATGTCATTAATTAGATTATTAGTTTTAATGAATTTTAGCACCTTTTTAGCATGTTGCCTAACAGTGTAATAGTTTTATTTTCTTCTCACAATGGCCTGTAAGCACCTTGCGTAATTTTACGACATCTTTTGAAAGCTTTGTAGAAATGATGCACATGTTACTGTTTGCCATGTTTTCATTGTAATAAAGTGTATGAATTATGCAGGAGATATGTTACTGGTGCAAGCACATAATCTGTGCTGGTAGATGTTTCTTTTATGAGAATTTATATTTTTTTTAAGATATGCTTGTTTTCAGTATTAGATCTTGATGGTGTTTTGTCTGCTTAAACTAAATAGTTATCTCAGAAAATATAATAATAAAATAATAATAATAATAATAATAATAATAATAATAATAAATAATAATAATAATAAAAGTAATTATGATAATGTCTATAAATAATTAGATAAATTAATTAATTTGTTTATTAATTAATTAATTAATTAATAATAAAAATAACAATAATAAAAGCCTAACTATAAATAATAATAATTCTAATAATAAAAAAGTAATAATAATAATAATAATAATAATAATAATCATAATAATAATCATAATGACTTAATTATATATATTGTATAATATAATATGTGAATAGGTTTAAATAAGGTAATAAATGAGTAATAAAATAGTAGAATTTGGACATTAATATAACTCTTTACTGCATATAATTATCATTGTTTTATCACATGTGTGGCCAGTGTAGAGCCATATAAGCCAGCACATCTGTGTCATCTGATCTGGATCTACACTGGTTGCTTCTTGGTTAGTTTTAACCCTGAATCCGCAGCAATCAGCCATCAGTTTAGATCCTGATCAGATGGCAGGAATGTATGAGCTGATCTGCCTCTACACTGTTTGCCCATTGAATAACAGCCACATCTCATGGAGTATAAAGATTGAAAAAATATAAGTTTCACATTGCTTCACATGTGTTCTTGATAATGATATGGAAACATTAGATGGGTATTTTTGATATAGTTTTTGTAGAGATTACGTAACTGTCATTTTACAGAATCTCTGGAAAACATAGAATCTTCATGACCAATTAGCAAAAATTCTTAAATTAATTATCAGAATTAGTTAGATAATGATGCTATTTAGAATAATTTAAATGTTAATTACTGCTGTTTGGTCATATTGAAAATTGAAAACTGTCATTAAAAATATTTTTTACTGATTTTATTTTACTTGATTAACAAGCCGAGCAGAATTTATGAGATAATGTTTTTTGCTTTGTTGCTTAATTGTGTAACAGAATCCAGACTAATTTTCCTTTCATCTGGTATTGTGTCATAACACTAATCTATTGGCTCTTAAAACAAGGAAATACCTGCTTTTTGTTTCAATAATTGAGATATTGAGTAGTGCTTCATAGGAATTATTTGAAAAACATCAAAGAAATATGTGTAGTTTGAGAAGAGTTACCTGGCTTTCCCTGGAGGCAATTGATACCTTTGTTAATGCATTGGCTGTTGAGTTTTTTACCCCACACAACTTATATTTTCTTTTCAACTCTTAACTTCATAGATTCACCTTTATTGAGAAGGTGAACATTGTAGATCCAGATCAGCTGACACATTTGTGCAATCTGATCATGATCTGCATTGTTCACTTTTAAATTTATTAGGTTATTTCTAACGAAGATGCGACCAGTGCAGATCCAGATCTGCTGTCATATCCAAGGCATCTGATGGATGTGCCAGATGATCTGGATCTACACTGGTGGCTCCTGCATTTAAAGGTTTTACATATATATTATGGAGTTAAGGGTTAACTTTGCATGGAATTGGTTATTATTGCATTTTCCAGCCACAGTAGATCCTGATCAGTTTGCATTCATGCAGCCCTAATAGTTCTACAATGTTCTGTATGAGTCAATAAATTCTACTAATTTCATCACATTGGTAACTTCCTTCTTATGGCAGTTACTTCCCCTTTTAAAAGTTACTTCCCCTTTTAGCAGTTACTTCCGTTTCTAGTAACAGTAACCACTGCCATCACGAACATTTTTAATAGAATTAAAAAAAAAATATATTCAGCTATAAATTTTTGATTATAACGTGTCACCAGCTTCAGTATTCATCTGAAGTAATATATCGCAGGCTTCCTCAAATCTGAGGTCCTTTTGGAGTACTATTTAACTTTATTGGCGATTTTAGTTAGTAAGTTGGAAATTGAAAATCATGTAGCTGAGAAAAGACTGACCCAAATGAACCCCAGTTATGGGAATGATATCTTGCACCAGTCCCTGACATTCAACAACATTAACAACATTTCAGTCAGAGCCTGTAATGGACATTCGAATAATAATGAAAAACCCAAAATCGCTGAATTCGGGATATCATGTATTGATTTAATAAAAACGTGTTTTACTGCAAATTTATTTCTTACTGGACAGCTTTAGTTTCTAGTATACATAAAAAGTATAGTTAATAAATCGGATTTCTATCAGTGCTTGAGAATAATGAGATCTCATGTTGCCGGAGGTCTGTGCTCTAGCTGGAAATTAAGCTAGTTACGATAGATTCCGTTATTTCGGATTATGCAAATAGTGAAGACCTTATTGCTAGGCGCAGGAGACAATTATTTCTGGTAACAAGCTGATATTTCTTGTGACTAAATCTTGTTTCCGGGTTTTCATGGGAATTGGTAATAGGTAGAATGTAAAGATGTAATGGTAAACTGTAAACTGTGTGAAAATATGGGCAGGGCTTAAACAATAGCCAATAAATTTCAGGTAATATGCCATATTTGGCAGAATATAGTAAAAAAAAAATTCTGCAGAATTTAGTAAAATACCATGAAGTTTGCTGCAGAATTTATCAAAATACCATTTTTGAGAGGAATTTAGCAAAATACCATATTCTTTAGAAATTAAGAAAATACATTTATGTCTGCAAAATTTAGCAACATGCTATATTCTGCAGAGTTTAGAAAAATACCATAATCTGCAGAACATTAGGAAATACCATTTTCTGCAGAATTTAGCACAATCAAGATATTGTTTGCATAATTTCCACTATCAAGTTAGGAAAAAAATATAAATACTAAATTTTTTAGGTAACAATAAATAATAAATTGCCTTAAACCTTTCCACCATATAATATACACCTTTATGGCCTGGGTGAACAATGTAGATCCTGATCAGCCGGCACACTGAAAGAACACTGGTCGCAGATGTGATAAAACCCCGTACTTATGGAGTAAAAGATAAAGTTTGAGATATAAGTTTGCATATGCTAATATTTTACAATCATAAATGAATGTAATTAAAGAACGCATATGTTGACAGTCTGTTAAAACATGTGGAGCAGACCCGGCAGCCGAGTCAATATTGCAGCATTGTGTGCTCGGAATGCATAACAATACATAGCAGACATTTATTACAATTGCTATGCTTTCTCTGATGACAAAATATCTTTTAATGACTGTCTGTATTTTGTCACGTCTGTAATTAAGTGTTGCAGACGTGTTTTGGATGGGTGGTCATCGGGAATATTCCGTTCTGCGTTACCATGGGAATTGTAATTAGACTGTTCATTAACGTTGTTAATCATGAAAAAATAAACAGCTTCTTGAAGTCGGAGATCTGAAAAATAATACAATTGAGATTCATCATCGGGGCTGGAATATTGGCTTTGTCTTTTTTATGAGTTTTTTATAGGGAACAAGCCCTGGGACTTGAAACTGGTCAGCGGTGGTATATTTGATTATGCAGATGTAGAATAATAATCCGATTGTTTCAAGTGAATGGACAACTTGTAAACTAGGTTTTAACGTAATCAGCCCATTGTGATGAAAACCGGAGAGAATATTTTTCTTGTCCCCTGTAAATTTGATTTAAGCTTCTTCGGACACATCTGTCAAAATTGCTGAAGCACGCCAATCATTTAATGGCTAAGTTTCAATACAGTATATTAACTTGATAAGGTTTGTTTTTTCATGTCATGCACTGTTATTTTTTTATCGAAGATTTGATCAGATTTCTAGAAAAGGCTTCATTGATAAATTCAAATATCCAGTTAAAGCATTGCTCCGTTCATCATTTCTTTGTCATAGACAAAAAGGACAAATATCAAAATCTCTCTGGCAGCAAAATACAGCTCAATAAAACTTTGCGCAAGCAAATGTTATTGATATGTTCATTTTAAATATGCAAAGAAAAGTCTGGATTTAAGGGATTTTTATAGGTCTAACTATTTTTCTTTACTACTCTTACTTTTCTTAAGATATTTAAAATTATCATATACTTATAGCATTGATTTGTGCAAAGTTTGATGGAACTGCATTGTGTGATTTTGATTTTTTTTTTTCTATGAAAAGGCAATGACGAATAGAGCAATACCTTAGCTGGATAGCATTTTTGGGTCGGCAGACATATAGTTAATATCAGCTTTCTGACTCTTGACAGTCGCAAATGGTCTAATAATAGTACTAACAAAATGCAGACCTAAGAACCACCAAAAAGTAGTTCTAATGTTCAAAAGTCCTGATAGTATGTATGCCTACCCTCAGTACTTTCAATGCTTTGATTTATCAATTTGATCAGATTTCTAGTAAAGCTTCATTCATAATTTTTTAAACTGGATAAACTAAGATAATAATGATGAGAACACTATTTTATATAGACATACCCCGACTGGCACTTTATAGCCAAAAAAAAACATTTTTGTTTGTAACGGGACAGAAACCACAAAATGTTTGAATTCTGGATATCTTGTAATCTTAGCCAGTGCACTTTATTTTATTGGGCTTATCTGTTCTGGGTTCATGGATTTGTAGTTTTACACTAAAATAAGTACGCTCCAGGATTTTGTAAGACAGTGAGTTTAATCCTTTACTATAATTTATAGGATTTGAGCTAACAGTGAAGATAAAGATCAGCTGGCACATCCATGAAGTCTTAACAGGACCTATACTGTTTGCTGTTAGATTCATTAGGTTATTTCTTATCACATGGCATAATGTGTAAATCCTGATCTGGGCTGAAGGTTATAAAACTGAGTTTGGAAACCAGTCTCAAATCTCAAGCATCTGATTGGCTGAAATGGCGACCAGTTGCCATTTCAGCCAATCAGATGCTTGAGATTTGAGACTGGTTTCCATGCTCAGCTTTATAACCTTGGGCACAGATTGCACAGATGTGCCAGCTGTCATCTGGATCTACAGGGTTAATGCACATGCAATAAAACTTAAATATATACAGTGTTAAAAAGTATAAAACCTAAATATATACAGTGTTAAAAAGTATAAATAGAGGATACAACATGAGTGATCATTTTATACTGAAATTATTAAACGAGTCATCTAAATTGATATAAAACGAGGCTTTTGCCGAGTTTTATATCAATTTAGATGACGAGTTTAATAATTTCAGTATAAAATGATCACGAATGATGTATTCTATTTATCACATACCCTGAAAAAACAAGCAAAATCCATGAAATGTCCCTTTCTATCGCCTAGTAGAGCGAACTTTAAACGTGCGTAATTCGGTCATATCAGGTGATACATAAGCTAGTCCCAAAAGAATTTATCCTACCGTTTTCCCATTTGTCAAAATAAGTTGAATTAAATAAATAAAATTAACTGCGCTAGAGTCTAGATAAAAGAATCTATCATTTATAGGCTTCTGAAGTTGTGTTTAATTAAATAAATCGATCTAGTGTATGACGTCATATGTGTAAACTTTCATAGCGCATATGACAACATTGAAATTTGCTGGATATAAACTGGAAATTTGGATTGAAAATGTGTTTCTAGTGTTTATATTTTGTTTCGGGGATGTTGTAGGATCACACCGACGATGTTTTAAGGACGATGTCAGCGTCTGGGTCATTTTGTTTTCGATTTTAACGAAATGAAAATGGCTTTGTTGCTGTTGTTGAATTTCATCATAGACTTTCGGCGTATTGCTATCTTGCGGAGTAAACCAGATGTCAGAAAGTTATATTTTCAGTGGATATTATCAATATAAGGGATTCTTAAGATCCTTATTGAAATTGATTGCTTGCCTGAAGTGGTCAGATGGCAAAAGTAAGTCATTTTCATAAATTTGTTTTGATCGCTGATAAAGCGGATGAATAGTGATTTGGCTACGATATATAACTAGTTATATATCGAAAATATATAACGGGTGTTATTACACTCCCACACCGGAAGGTATGTGATAAAACCTAAATATATACAGTGTTAAAAAGTATAAAACCTAAATATATACAGTGTTAAAAAGTATAAAACCTAAATATATACAGTGTTAAAAAGTATAAAACCTAAATATACAAAGCATAAAAAAGTCAATCAATCATTCAATCCCTTGACCCTTTTCTTTAGAACTCTGTTATAAGTCTGTTATTTAGAAATTCAGAAAGGGGCCTATAGCCTGTAATTTAGGGATTGCCTCTATAGGGGAATAATTAAAAGCTAATGCAAAGTACATTAAAGATATTTTTAGAGAGGAAGCCATCTGCTAATGGCCCCAGTGCTAAAGAAGGAAAAAAATTCCTCCCTAAGAACTTAATAATATGTCACATGTATATATGAAGCCCCTTCCTGGAAATCTTGGATCAACTGCTCGCCTTTTCAGCCAATCAGATGCTTGAGATTTGAGACTGGTCTCCCGATTTAGTTTTGTGATCTAGGGCACAGTTCCTTATTGTAAGTACTGTATATTGGTAATGATTTTTAAAACTGCAATTTGTCACCTTAGTGTAATAACATTATAACTCCTTATTTCACTGGTACATACACCATTTTTGAACAAAGGTGACAAATTGACGTAATTCTTAAGAGAAAAACAAGGTGAAAACGATTATGTATTAAATTTTCTATTCACCGATAATGCATATTAAATTATTATTGCATTATTCATAAATGCTAATTTTACACAAATTGAACGCAGTTTGTTACTTGCTAGTTAATACTGTCATTGTCTCGTCTTAAATTTTACACGTTATAAGTCGAAGTTAAGGATGAATTTTTCTTTGACCTTGTCGGACACAAGTCTGGCAGATAATAATTCTAATCCTTATTGTGAATACTTTTTGCAATTTCAATATCACTTAAATAGTCCCGTTAGTGCAAAAATGGTATAAAAACCTTTGAAATATAAAGGAGATATAACAATCTTGCATTAAGTCGGCACAATGTCTTCTTCAAAATGCCTTAATAGCAATTTAAGAAACTGACACCTGTTTGTTGATATTTCAAATTAAACAAATTCATTATTGTTTGAAAAAAGAAAATCCTTTTTAATGAACTTAGAAATTAAAATTTAACAGAAATATTGCTGTAAAATGTTGTGTCAATTTATGACATCAGTTTTGTACATTCTAGTAATACTTGTGTTAAAATTGTGTAAAATAATTATGTTCTGTACTGAATGACATCATAAATATAATTAGATAACATTTCCTATTTTGTATTAAGCATTATGGATAATTTAGAAAAAATAAATTAGTTAAATTAATAAAAAAAATAAATAAATAAAAAATAAATAAATAAATAAAAATTAAAAATTAAATTGCAAACCAACCGTATCTACCAAAAACAATGACTATTACTTTATAATTATAAAAAAGAAAATAATTTACTAAATTCATAATTAAAAATAAAAAATTAAAAATGGATTGATGAGTTTATGAGTTTTTTTTACACTGTATTTGAAATTTATATATGCTCTATGCTCCAGAGTCTCTAAACGTTAAGAATAAATACAACCACTAAGGTGATGAATTGTTTTCACAGTTCCATGAAAACCCTGACAGATGCTGAAGGACCCTTAGGTTTGATACTTGAACAGAAACCTTGACCAGAAGTGCAGTCAATGCATCAGAAATGAACAGAATTCTAACAAAGGCTTGTGACAGGTCAATAGAACCGGCATAGAGTGATTAGTACTTGACCTGTCACTGAATCTTGATGGAGACCATGTACATGAAAAGACCAACAATCACTTATTTAATACAAAATTTTATTGTGGTAAATGAAATGAAAATTCCATGTTTTTAAATCAGTAAAACTTAAATTATTCCGAATGAATTAAAATTTAAGTTAAATAAAAAAGTTACATGGATCAGTACAGTCAAACTTAAATAATTCAGAATGAATTCTGAATTATTTCTGACCAAAAAGCGAACAGTGAAGATCCTGATCAGACAGCACGGATGAGCCAGCTGATCTGGATCTACTCTGGTCGCAAACGCTTTAAACAGAAGAAAATCGTTAAAGCCATCAAATCAACAGATCCCAAAACATTTATTCACTTTTAAAACCTTGGTCTTGATTGTAAAATTGTGCAAAGTGAAGAAGTTAAAAACTGAAGTAATCAGAGTGCAGATCGTTAATAAAGATGGGGGAAATGTTTGTTTCCTAATGGTGTGAATCAAATTTGTCATTCATAAGTGGGATTCGATATTTTTGTAATTTGCATTACAAAATCACATAAACATCCGAAAGTGAAACAAATTTTGTACCTTTTAATGTCATGATATATGTAAATATTTGAATTTCAATTTATGTAATGAAACTTGTTATAAAAGATTTACACTTTCAATAATGAGTTTGTTTATGTAAAACATGACAGGTATTGCAGCCAAAATGTATGATTTATAGCATATTATTGGCAACAAGGGTATGTTCGTATATACTATGATTCATACACTTGAATCAGACATTTAAGGGGGCACTTTAAACATTGCAAATGACGAAAACTGGCAGATCCGTACCATCTGATCAGGATCTGCACAGTTTGCTTTATGATTTGTTAGGTTTTTTTCTGACCGAAATGCTACCAGTGCAGATCCTGATCAGATGGCACAGATGTTCCGGCTGATTTGGATCTACACTGGTCGCACATGCGTAAAAATGCATATATATGGAGGAAAGGTTTAATTAATAATTATGCTTACTAAAGGTGAGAAAAAATTTCTGAAGTGGATTGCCCTTTTTATCTGTAACCTGTTTGATTTTTTACTGAAATAGTAAAACTGCACTGCTTGAAAATTATTTGTTACTGCAACCAACAATTGATTATTAATCTAGTTGGTTATTTACTTCCGTCAGACTCTTTGTTGTACTTTTTGCTCTATATTTTTATGTTCATAAACCCCAAGGAGTGAGTAACTTAAACCCAGTGTGAGTGTGCAAAACACGACTTAACATTACCATTTTTGTTAACCATCCTTTGTTAATGCTTTTCATCGTTAAAAGCCCGGTTAACCACTCATACATTGAATCTGAATAGGCGACTTGCGTTCAATGCGTAACCACAATTATTGTTGGTGAAAACTGATCGCGCATGTTAGGGATATCTTATTTATCAGATAATAAAGATTGTTTAATGACAAAGTGCTGCGGCTTTATATTACAGTTGTAAAGTTACTTTCTAACAAAAAATAATTGCAATTTCAACATTAATATTTAAATATTTGTTGAGAAATCGGAAATATGAACGTCTGAAGGAGTTTAAGTCACTCAAATTTTTATAGTGTTTCCGAGTGTATAACCTATCACAGGTGTGAATAGATCTTATTATACTAAGTAAGGTTCATGGACATGAGGCTAAGCATCCAACGTCACTATTTAACCCTTTACTTCATATATTTGCATTTTTACTAATGTGCGACCAGTGTAGATCCAGATCAGCAGGCACAACCATACCATCTGTAAAGGATCTGCACTGTTTGCTTTTGTGGTCAGATATTACCTAATTAATCAAAAACAGGAAAAGTGCAGATCCTGATCAGATGTGCCAGCTGATCTGGATCTACACTGTTTGCCCATGCTTTAATGGTGTGTATATGGAAGAAAGGGTTAAATTATCTATCCTGAATTTCGATTCTCAGTTCCTGTTGTTAGGTTTATTTGTCTTATTGTATAAAAAAATTGGCATTATGAAGGCTGTATGTTTGAACTCTTCTGGAAACAAAAGTGTTTGATATGACACAGCTTTCCCATTACTCCATGGAATATGGCTGTTATCCCATGTGTGAGCAAGTGTAGATCATGATCAGCTGGCACATCAATTCTGTCTGATCAGGATCTGCACTATTCACTTATGATTCATTAGGTTATTTCTGATCAAGAAGTGACCAGTGTAAATGATGGTCTGGCTGATCTGGATCTACACTGGTTTTTACATATGATGAAACCGGTATATATGCAGTAATGGGCTATCTAGCAGAGTGCACTTAAACTAAGGTACTGGCAATCATGAATGAAATTGCTTGGGAATCTGTGTATGAGAGATGGTGTGGATGTGTTTGGGTGCATGCATGAGTGATCACATGTTTGGATACCTATATTTGAGAGGACATCTGCTAAATCACACACCAACATTATGAGGACTTTTCTACAGTTTGAGGACTCACACCTTAAAGGTTATACAAGACTAACTTTTTTACTGTCAACCCTAGATCATATTTGCATGTTAATCTAAATCTGTATAACCTTTTAAAGTTCAGTCTTCAAATATGATCATTGTGAGAAGAAAAGTTGAAAGAAAAGTAAACTCCCATGAGAAAATTCCTGCAATGTAATTTTACAAGTACATTAAATTTCTTTTGTATTTTGTGGGTCTTGAAATAGTTGAATAATAATATGAACATATTTTTTTTTCATTTCTTTCACCGTTCATTCAGTGCTTTTATATAATTATCAGATATAAGCTTGTACTCTTTCAAAAAAAAGGAGCCCAACTTTCTTTAATTTCAGCGATTAATTTAATGTGTTGTATGGATTAATGTTTTGTGTATCATATGTAATATGATTACATTTAATGATGGTATATTTGAATAATATTCCATTTATCTGTGCGTTATATCACATAAAACGTTAATGTTTTGCAACTAGTTAAGATAAGAAGGTGTCAGTTAAATTGCTTCATACAAATTATTTTGAATGTTATTTTAATTGAAAGATGAAAGTACAAATTTTGGAATGGAGAAGTATAACTCACCTGGCAGAGCTGTTTAAGTTCATGTCAAGAAATTGCAAAAACTTGATAAATATTTGCCAGGAAACAATTGTTGTTTTCCATGGGAAATAAAATATTGTATTGTCAGCCGTAACGAATATACTCTCAATAAATTAAACCCTTTTCTCCATATACACACCTTTATGGCATGGGCGAACAGTGTAGATCCAGATCAGCTGGCACATCCATGCCGTCCGATTAGGATCTGCACTGTTCGCTATTTGATTTATTAGGTTATTTCTCACCAAAAAAGCTACCAGTGCAGATCCTGATCAGACGGCACAGATATGCCAGCTGATCTGGATTTACACATTCATAAAATTATGCGTACCAGGTATATATGGAGGAAAGGAAAAGGTTAACTGTAAAAATACTCCATGGGATATGCTTACATCCCATGAACAAACAATGTAGATCCAGATCAGCTGGCACATCTTAATCAACACAGTTCACACATGCTATAAAACCCATATATTTGGAGTAAAGGTATAATAAATTTGATTAAATGATCCCATAGAACAGTGAATGGAGTATAATTATTATAAGAAGGTGGGTATATTTCACAAATTCAAGGCAGTCTCAAGGGATCTGAAGCAGTGCTTGTCCTTGGCTGAAGGTTATAAAACTGAGATTGAAAACCAGTCTCAAATCTAAGACTGGTCGCCATTTCAGCCAATCAGATGCTTGAGATTTGAGACTGGTTTCCATGCTCAGTTTTATAACCTTGGCACCAGGGCATTTTTTACCATGTTGGGAATATGACCTATACCCCTGGAATTCAGGGAAATTGCCAGTCATTTTGTAAGAAATTGAGATTTTTTCTATCAGTGGAGAATTAAAAAAGCTTTACTCATTTCACCCTTTCCTCCATATATACGCATTTTTATGCATGTGCGACCAGTGTAGATCCAGATCAGCCGGCACATCCATGCCATCTGATCAGGATCTGCACCAGTCGCATTTTGGTAATAAATAACCTAAGAAATAAAAAAGCAAACAGTTTAGATCCTGATCAGATGGCATGGATGTGCCGGCTGATCTGGATCTGAACTGTTCGCCCATGCAATAAAGGTGTATCTATGGAGGAAAGGGTTAACAATTTTAATAATTTTTGGATTAATGAAACAAATAATGCCTGATTAACTAACAAGCGATATTTTATTAAAATAATGACACAGGTAAAGCAGGGTTTTTCATGAGACTTGTATTGGGTCTATTGGGAATTTTTCTTCTGATTGGGAAAAAAGAATGTATTTTGCAATTGGGAACATGACAGAATATTGGCTGTAAAATCAACCTACAAAAAAGCCCTGCTTTCTGAAATTTCAAAATATTTTAATCTTATTATCTTACTGATAATCATTTAGACTTTATTAAATATAAATTTGAATTACTATGAAAAGTCTGTTTCATGCAACAAGCTTTTAAAGAATGAAGTGTCAGTTTCGTATGAGTAACTCTTGTTCATTGGATTTTAATTGATTTTGATAACCATAATTAAAAATCTTGAATATCCATCATTTGATAGGTAATTAAAATTTCATATTCTGAGAGGTTTTGCAATTTCTTTGATAAAAAGAGATAAGAATGAAACACATTTTATTTTGATCTTCTTCATTCTTTGTACAGTTTAGCAGGTGCAGATCGAAATTTTCCCCGATCTGTTAATCTTGGTGTACTCGGCTTTAACCCTTTCCTGGATATATACGCATTTTTACGCATGTGCGACCAGTGTAGATCCAGATCAGCTGGCACATCCGTGCCGTCTGATCAGGATCTGCACTGGTCGCATTTTGGTCAGAAATAACCTAATGAATCAAAAAGCGGATGTGCCGGCTGATCTGGATCTAAACTGTTCGCACTAGCAATTAAGGTGTGTCTGTACAGGAAAGGGTTAAATGGTTTTTTTTAACCATTTTCACCATAGATACATCTTTTTTGCCTGGGCAATCCAGATCAGCCATTGCCTTAATGCCATCTGATCAGGATCTACACTCTTCGCCTTTTGATTTATAAGGTTATTTCTGACCAAAAGGTGACCAGTGCAGATCCTGATCAGATGACATGAATGTGCCATTTGATCTGGACCTACACTGGTTCACATGCTATAAAATGTGTACATAAGGACTAAAGGGTTTAAGAACGTAAGTATTATAAAAGTAATTAAATTTTAAAAAAATAATGGATCTCCATTGGTCACACATGTGATAAAATGTGGATATATGTAGTAAACGGTTAAAATTCTAAAGTATTATAAAAATAATGAAATTTCAAAATAATGGAACTTTACAGGTCGCACATGTGATAAAATGTGGATATATGGAGTAAGCGGTTAAATATCAAATGAATTATAAAAAATAATTGAATTTAAAGCAATTTATTCTTGGCCAGTAAATGACACATTCTTGCAGAACGATTGCATTGAAATGCAGCGGCTTGGAAAGCCATACATCATTTCAAAACCCCGATTTTAAAAATCTCTTTTAATGCTTCCATGATTGCATTAGATTAGGCCCATAGTGTGATTTTGATCCTTTAATGGGAAAAGTCCATAAAATTTGAAATCCCCTAATTTCTGGGAATCCCAATAACCCCAGGTGAAGCTTGCTGGTTTATAAAATGTTAGCAAGAGACATTAGAAAGGTATGGATTTTAAGGTTGTAACTGGCACTGAAAACACATAACAGTCCCTTGGCAGCTCTCGTTTATATCTATTTGAAGCCCAGTAAAATAGAATATTGCAGAAACCGAGATAGTGAAAAGTTTAGAGTATGAAATTGCATGCATTTACATTAGTGAAAGTTTAGAGGACTATGCCTGAAATTCAGGTTTTTGTGTGTCTAAAAAGATTTATTTTCTTGATTTTCCCTGTATAAATTGACAAAGTTTCAGGATTTCAGGTTTTTCAGAATTTCTAACTTGCACCCATGCATCTAATATTTCTGTTTCTAATAAATATTCTATTTTAAGTTTAAAACTGCTATATTTTGTCTCAAAACTATCTACACAGTTGTTTATTTTTGCAAAATATTCCTATATTTCTCACTTACTTTGGAGAAGACCTGGTTGAGAGCCTGAAATTGAATGAATGAGTATAAAACAGATGATGAAATTTAATATAATTATAATAAATATTATATTATAAAAAATTTTTGACTCATACTAAATGATGTTACAGATGTGTGTACTTATCTCTACCTATTTAATGACATCACAGATGTGGATACAACTTTTTGTGATTTTTGTTTTATTTAACTTGTGTTAATGCCACTCAAAATTTTTTCACATCTGTGTTTTATTGTAATTAATTGTTTTGTCAAAATCATTTTAATATTGATAAGGTACATGACAATTATGCGGCTGATTAGCATCAATAATTTTGATTAATGTTTTCAGTTGAGCACCATTGTTTTGATAACTGTTGATTTTGAGATAAGCCAAATATTAATTCAGTTCCTGAATTTCATGCAAACACAGGTGTTAGTGACTTTTTTGTCTGGTGTCCCTGATCAATTAGAAACAAAACCTAAAACTAAATTCTAAGTGAAATGAATTTTAGATGCTGGGAAAATTATTTTATTATATAAATAATTTGGGTGAGATATTCAAAGGGTAAAAACAAAGATAATTTAAAAGACCAGTATCCAGACATATTAATCCAGACAATTTCAGATTAGTTGGCAGATTAATTTGACAAAAACAATAAGGTTTATTACCATGAAAGAAAAAGAATTTACTCAATTTGACTAAAATTTTCTGGCAATTCTGTAGGTCCTGCTTGTAAAACTTATGGTCTAGAATTGTTGTAATTAAAAATTAAAACTCAAGTAAATTTTCACCAAGTAATATCATATCTTGATAAAAAAATTCAAGTGCATGAATTTATGCCCATGCAAATATATTATTTGTGCTTTCGGCACGAAATTACATCCTGATGAAATAAAATGATACTACTTTATGAAATGATGTCACATAATGTACAGTTCCTCTTTACTAAATATTGTCATAGAAATGTTGTTATCTCCTTATAATAAATGTAAAATGTCTCCAAATTCTAATGACTGTATCTATTATTTAAATTTACTTTCTGTGTATTTATATAAAAAGTTAAAAGTTGTAAATGACGTTTGAGTTACGGAACTAATATGACTGTTCGTAAATAAATGTAAAGTTATGTCAAATGCTTCTCAGTACTTAATGACTGTTTTATTATTTATTATTTATTATTATTTATTAGATGTCTACCATTACAAAACATATAGGTTGTTGCTTAACCTTTTCCGCCACAGATAAACCTTTATTGCATGGGCAAACAGTGTGTATCCAGAAAAGCACGTCCGGTCCATCTGATCAGGATCTGTACTGTTCGCTTTTTGGTTTGTTGTTTTTTTCTGACCAAAATGCAACAATTGCAGATCCTGATCAGACGGCACAGATGTGGCGGCTTATCTGGATTTACACTGGTCGCACATACGTTAAAATGCCTATATATGGAGGAAAGGGTTAATTATCACTTATACGGGGCTGTTTTATTTGTTGCTTCATTATCACTTACATGGCTGTTTTCTTTTTATTTTCAGGGTCATCTGATGAAAGAATAATGCTAGATAACTCCTACTGAACATTCGTACTCCATTGCAGAAGGTTGGTACATGAAGGATCATAGTATTTAACTTTACTTAATATGTACGCCTTTTTACGCATGTGCAACCAGTATAGATCCAAATAAGAGGGCACATCAGGCGTGCCGTCTGATAAGGATCTGCACTGTTCACTTTTTTGTTAAGAAATAACATAATAATGAAAAATTGAACAATTAATGTAGATCCTGATCTGGATCTATTATGATTGCCACTCAAAATGAAGGCATATAAAAGTTATGGAGTAAAGGACTCTTTCCTCAATAGATACACCTTTTTTGCATGGGTGAACAGTTTAGATCCAGATCAGCTGGCACATCCGTTAGGTTATTTCTGACCAAAATGCCACCAGTGCAGATCCTGATCAGATGGCACAGATGTGCCGGCTGATCTGGATCTACACTGATCGCCCGATCACCCATGCCATAAAAGGTGCATAAATGGAGGAAAAGGTTAAGACAGTAAGGCATATTCTCCCCAAGTAATACTTATATCCAAAACTAATTTGTCTAATCCATGTGCCCCTGGAGTCAGTTTGCAATTAGTTTCTGCCAGGAAAAGTAAGTAAGCAAGGTCCCGAGGTCTGCCAAGAAAAATGATACAAATATTTGATCAGAGCATCAGTGCAAGGCAAGATTTATGCATTCTTGTCCAGAGAAATTGATGAAAAATCACCACCATGTTTGCTGTCCATTCTTTATGAAAACATGTTTAAAGATTGAACAGTAATTACAAGGGCACTGACTAGCTATATTTCATTGTCTTGGTACATACAAGGGGTTAAAGCTTGGGCCTGATTTACCCTTTGCTCCATATATACACATTTTTATGCATTTTTATCAAGATCAGCTGTCACATCCATACTGTCTGATCAGGATCTGCATTGCTCACTTACTGGTCAGAAATAACCTTGTTAATAAAAAAGTGAACAATGCAGATCCTGATCAGATGGCAAAGATGTGATGGCTGATCGTTATCTACATTGTTCTCACGTGCCATAGAGGCATATATATGAAGTAAAGGGTTAAAAAAACATCGAAGAAAATTCAGATATTGAAGGTCATAAAAAATTCATGGATTTTGAATTTTGTTGAAAAGTTTGCTGCACAAAAAATACAACATGTGACGGCATATTAGACTTTTTAAGATTTTATAGCTGAGAATGTAGACCAGTCTCAGATCTCAAGGATCTGATTGGCTGAAATGACACCTGCCTTCATTAAAGCCAATCAAATGCTTAATATTTTAGACTGGTCAACAAAGTTTTATAATCTTTGGCACATATTGACAAGCTATGTCAATTGTGTTTGGAAATGAAAATTGCATGTGTTTTGAACTTAGCTATGCTATTTGCTATTTCTGGTGTGTGAAACAAGTGCTTTAGTCTCTTAGAATGTCATGGGATGATGCAAAACGTATAATAGATTTTGCGTATATAGTCTCAAGTTTGAATTTTGCTGACTAGAGAATTATATTTAAAATAGGATATAAAATTATTTTTATTTTATTTTTAAGTGAGATTTTTTTAAAAAGAAAGTTAAATTTTACATCATAATGCACATAATAAAGTTAACATCTGAAAATAGCACTTCCTTCCGATGCAGTTTGTAATGTAAATGAAAACCTTCGCTTTCAAGTCGATACAAATTTGCATCAAAGAACAATTTTGTTAACAAGTTTTCAGTTTACAAATGGCTGTAATTTGATCGTCACTTCAATTTTAACTGAATATTGTTACAATATATCACAGCAATTTTCAATCTGCAAGACTTGTGATGTCGTAATTTATCACTTGTGATGTCATACTGTTTGCAAGATTTATTTTGAAAGGATGAAGTAAACAGATACTCTTGTTAAGTGTTTGGAACAACATTATGTATGTTTTGTTTTGTGTGTAATTTGACAACAGAGATAAGGAGGGGAATCTCCCATGAGTCAATGAGTCCTTTCCATTCAGTTTATTCAGCTATACCTCCTGGTGGGGCACTTCAATGATATACCTCTTTGAAATCAGTGAAACTTTAGTTATTTTCATTTCTGATCACCAGGAAATATCCAATTTTGCTTTTACAGGTTAAATTGGTTAAAATAATTATTTTAAATGTGTTCGGTTGGTGCACGGTTGGTGCAGTCTTAGGGTATTTCCAACATTCTGGTCAAATAGTTCATGAAAATGAACCCTTTACTCTCTCTATATATACGCCTTTTTGTGCGTTTGCAACCAGTTTAAATCCAGATCAGGTATGCACATCTGTTCTGTCTGATCAGGATCTACATTTTTCGCCTTTAGATTCATCAAGATTTGACCAGTGCAGATCCTGTTCAGGTGGCACAGATGTGCCAGCTGATCTGGATCTACACTGGTCACACATGCGATAAAATGTGTATATAATCATGGAATTAAGGGTTAATTTCTGGTTACACTAATATGGGTTATTTTAAACTCTTTTGTGATCTCGTTGGCTTGACCATAATGATTGTACGTCTGGTCTAAACTCCACATATCAGGACAGTTTGGCACCAGCAGACTTACAAATATGGCATTGTGATGTCCACGGAGAATTGGTTTGACTAAACTGTACATTATTTGTATCTGTAGATCTATTATAAGTAATCTTGGTGAATTGTGATGGATGTACTGATGTTTTGAAATGGTCCAATCAGTCTGTTACAGCTCAACATTTCGGGAACATTTAGAGAAGATTGAGATTAATAATTGAGGTCTAGTGGTTTTTCTCCAGACTATTTTGTTTAAAAATTAACTCCATATAAATGTGGTTTTTTTTCACGTGTCTGACCTGAGTATGAATCTATAAGCCAAAACATTTATATCAGGTCATAGGTTTACACTATTTAACCATTTTCTCCATTAATATATAGGTTTTATCACATGTGAAACCAGTGTAGATCTAGATCATAGATCTAGTGTAGATCTAGATTCTAGATCTAGTGTAGATCTAGATCATAGATCTAGTGTAGATCTAGATCATAGATCTAGTGTAGATCTAGATCATAGATCTAGTGTAGATCTAGATCATAGATCTAGTGTAGATCTAGATTCTAGATCTAGTGTAGACCTAGATCATAGATCTAGTGTAGATCTAGATCATAGATCTAGTGTAGATCTAGATCATAGATCTAGTGTAGATCTAGATCACACATTTTATATTAGCCCGCTGGTTTTCCCGGACTACTCTGTTGAACCTCTTACTCCATATTTACATGTTTTGTCAAGTGTGTGTCTATTTTAGATCTAGATCAGGGAGCACATTCATGCCAGTGATCAGAATCTATACTGGTTACATTTCGATTACAATTCAAAAATAACCTTATGAATCTAAAAGTGAACAGAGTAGATTTTTATCAGATGTGCCAGCTGATCTGGATCTACACTGTTTGCCCATGGGATAACAGCCATCTCATGGAGTAAAGGGTAAAGCTAAACTAAAATGAGAGAGATTGCAAAGGTTGCACAGCTGATTGGCTAATCATTTAGCTTGATTTCATTTTCATTTCAGGCACATTTCTAACCAGTCTCGGGTTCGAGGCCACATCAACCTTGAATATTGTCAATGTGCATTACCCCCTATGTACTACTCACAAATACTTACATTCTGATGCAAGAGCTAACATATAATATTACAAAAAAGCAGGTAGGTACTCCATTGTTGAAATAGATTTGGCATTCCATTTGGTAGTTGTTATTACCATCAAACATAATTATCAACATTCAGCAGTGGTATGATACTTATTATTGTATTTATAATACAAAAACACCATTATGGTGTAAATATTTAGCATGTAAGAATTTCTATGTGATAATTCCCAGAATGCAAATGATTTTTAGACTGGTTCAGTGTTTATTAACACTCCAGGTGTTCTACATTACTTACCTGTACTCATCAAGGTAACAAGTTTTGGTGCCAGTCTGATTAAATGATTTAAGCATGTTAGCTGCAATTTGATTGGATAATAATATCTTCATTAGGAACTTACTGACCTATGAGATAGTGATTTACATGAAGTAACCATTAAAATCTTGTTTTTACACATGTTAGTGTGATTTCAGACACAACATTTCAAAATCAATCATCATTTATCATCACTAAGAAAGTTAATTTGATTTTGATGATCTTCTTGAGAGGGAATGTCATGACCTAGGGAATATCTTCCATGGGGATAAAGATGGGGATGTCCGCACTAGATCTCCCTTGCCCCCAGGCCCCCATGCCCAGTACTCCCACAAATGCTTATTCCCCAGCCCCAACAGTGGCATACATAGAATTAGATATTTAATAGTAAAGAAAATTGGTTATTATTGATAAATATTTTAACATCATTCAAATTTATTTTAATTGTTAGCTCAAACACTGATGAACAGAAATTAAATCTACATCATCATTTATATTTTACTTCAATTGTTGAAGAGAGAAATATACATTTTATTCTTTGTCACATATTTACGCGACCAGGTGATTCAAGGTCAAACATGAATTTACAAATATTTCAAATTATATACATTTGTTAGACAAAAGGACACAACATTATTGTTATCAGTATCATAATTACCGTCATTGTCTGAATATAAGCCGCACTTTTTTTCCAGAATTTGGCAGTAGAAAGTTGGGGGTGCCGCTAATACACAGGTTTGGCTGCTTATACATTGCATTAAGCCATTTTCATCTGTTCCATCAGGTTTAGGGGGGTGCGGCTTATACATGAGTGCGGCTTATATTCGAACAATGACGGTATTATGGCATATCATGTGGACTTTTAAAATTACGGTATGTTTTGTGTTGTTTTGATGTAAATAGAAATTGAGGGAATTTTTAGATTATCAATTATTCTTTACTGATTTAGAATTTCTTAACATAGATAAAATAAAGATAAATTAATAAAATGACTATTTGTGAAAAGTTATATTGCATTTTGCCCTTAGAGGGATTTTGATAATTTTATTGTTTTTTTTTTGTCAATGAAAATGAAATGACTTCTGTAGATTGCCCCTACAATGTTGGTCTTTCATGATGATGCCTTAAACTAAAATGATTAATCATGTCATTCAACTAACAATGTTGATTTAAATCAAAGCAACAAATGTGTTAAAAATCAGTGTCCATTTCAATTTAAAGACCCTTCAGAATGTTCCAGCCAGGGTAATTAGGTCTTTATCACCGAATAAACAACTCACTAATTGGATTTTTATGCTTGATTGCTATTGGCTGTCACCAGTGGTGATAAAGCATGACCTCATTAAGTTCAAAGGTCAAAGTGTTGAATGCATGACCTTTTTCTGCAGTTTTGCAGGTGTTGAGCTAATTGCAGTGTCAATATAATGTTGCTAATTTATTGCTGAAAATATTTTGAAAGATGTAAATGTTATTCAGGAAGGTCACAAAATGTCCATGATTATAAGCCTATGGAATCCAATGCAGGATTTCCAAGAAGGGTGTTCGTTTGCCAAAGTCTTAAGAGTAGTTTCTTGTGTCAAACTCCATAATATATTCAGTTTAACCCTTTCCTTCTTAGACATGCCTTTATTGCGTGGGCGAACAGTGTAGATCCACATCAGCTGGCACGTCCGTGCCGTCTGATCAGGATCTGCACTGTTCGCTTTTTTATTTGTTAGGTTATTTCTGACCTAAATGCGACCAGTGTAGATCTTGATCAGATGGCATGGATGTGCCGGCTGATCTGGATCTACACTAGTCGCACATGCGTAAAAATGCATGTATATGGAGGAAAGTGTTAAAGGATGTGTGACCAGTGTAGAATGATCCTGTTCAGCAGGGTCATCTGTGCCAACTGATATGGATCTGCACTGGTGGCATCATGGTCAGAAATAACCTAATGAATCAAAAACGAAACAGTGTAAATCCTGATCAGACGGCACTGATGTTTCAGCTGATCTTGATCAACAGTCTGTTTGCCCATGCAGTAAGCATGTATCTATGGGGTAAAGGGTTAAACCAAGTCCATTCCATGGTTGCAATACATGGACTCAAAACTGAGATTGGAGACCAGTCTAAATTCTCAAGCAGTTGCCATTTCAGCAATTCAGATGCTCGATATTTGAGACTGGTCTCCTGATTTAGTTTTATGATCTTGGGCCATGGACTCCACTATTACAGTGCCTGAAATTCGAATAAAACTGTTCTACAATGTTGTTGCAGCTAAAATGGATTATTCTTATCAATTGCTGCTGTGGGATGGGTAATGAGGCTTGCTGATCTTTGCTAGATAGTCTGTCAGCGCCAGGATATAAACTTTAACCTGCACATCTTGTAAAACCTATTAAGCATGCATTGAAGTTGTGTCCTTCGATTGATTGTTCTACAATGTTCTGATGATTCCTGCAGGAATTTATTGAGTGCCATAATAAACAGGTTAGAACGTGGCCTCAAGATTATAAAACTGAGAATGGAAACCAGTCTCAAAACTCAATGATCTGATTGGCTGAATTGGCAACTGGTTGCCAATCAGATGCTTGAGATTTGAGACTGGTTTCAAATTTCAGTCTTTGCTGATCTGTTGCCACAGTCAGTGTTTACTGATAATTGGGGCCACATTTTATGTTGGCCACTGTTTGCTAATATGGGGCCACATTGTTGGCTGTTCTGTTGGCTGATCTGGGGTCTGACCTTGAGCATAGTTGACTGGCCTGGGGTAACACTAGCAACAAAGTAAAGCAAACATTTCTCCCAATACGTGTAGTAAGATTTAAGAGTTTATAGAGAACTAATCTGAAACTGTATTTCATAATGATATCACTTTACACCATATTATTAAACAGTTCTTATCGCAAGTGCGACCAGTATAGGTCCAGATCATTCAGCACATCCTTGCCATCAGATCTGGATTTAAATATTTGCCTATCGGTCAGAATCTCAAAACAGATTGTTAAATAGTAACAGTAATAATGATAATTCATTTGTAATAATTATAATAAAAATTAGATCCTGATCAGATTGCACAGATTTGCCAGCTGATCTAGATATAATATTAGTTCGCCTACATAATAAAAGTTGTATCTATGGAGTAAAGGGTTTATTGTGATTTCTTACACTTAACTTTAAATAACCTAGAATGATGCTTTTTACAGTTTCTTATCTGTTGCTTCTGGGAGATTGGTAATGAGGCTTGCTGATTTGTGGTAGATAGTCTGTCAATGCTGGCTGTATAATAATGCTTATGTTAGTGATTTGGTCCTCTTAATTCAACTTCCAACATCTCACATCAACTACTCACTGAAAATCACAATTTAAAAAGTGCAAATGAATGTTAACCCTTCATGCTTGTTATCCATTAGCATACTGTGTAGATCTAGATCAGCTGGCAAATCCATGCCATCTGATCAAGATCATCACTGTCCACTCTGATTCAGGTTGTTTTGTTTAGGTAACTTCTGAATAAGAAGTGAAAAGTGTACATCCAGATCAGACAGCAGGAATGTGCCAGCAGATCTGGATCTACACTGTTTGCACATGTGATAAAACCCAAGGGTGAAACAGTGTGAATGAAATGAAGTAACAGTGCCTATGTCGAGTACATGTTTTGAAATTCAGATAATTCGGGGCGCATCACGGGAAAAGGTGCATTCGGTCATATTTTAGGCATTTTAGTTGTTACTATATTTGGAAAGATCTTACAATTATCTTTTATTTTCTCATAATATATTGGCAATTTTGGTACACATTTTGACAACATAATTTTATTTTTACCGCAAAATGCATAATAAGTAATGTCATCTGCTCAACTTAATGACGTCATTTCAAGAATGGAGGTAAAATGCCCGAATGTACCTTTTCCCGTGACGCGTCCCATTTATAAGTTATTTAACCCCTTTCCTGGATATATACGCATTTTTACGCATGTGCGACCAGTGTAGATCCAGATCAGCCGGCACATCCGTGCCGTCTGATCTGGATCTGCACTGGTCGCATTTTGGTCAGAAATAACCTAATGAATCAAAAAGCGAACAGTTTAGATCCTGATCAGACGGCACGGATGTGCCGGCTGATCTGGATCTAAACTGTTTGCCCTAGAAATAAAGGTGTCTGTACAGGAATGGGTTAACCCCTTTCCCCATGGTATATATGGCATGAGGAACCAGTATAGATCCAGATCAGTCAGTCTGTAATAAAAGACATACATAGGTAAGGTTAACTTAAAATTTAGGTGAAGGTTACCTTATTTCTCAAATCAGTAAAATTTATGAAGGTTCATATTATTTGCCAAGCCATCTGTTATATGAGAAGGATCCAAAAGTTAAAACCTGATTTTCCAATTATTATTCACAATTCGCAGATTCTTTGCTTCAGAAATTGTACCAACGAAAGAAGAATAGACTCACATGTAGTACTTGCTGCCGCTGCTACAAGTTCATGAATGTGTTAATTGGTCAATTTTGACCATTGGGTAAATATAGCCAGTGTTGATTAATGGACATCAACTGACCAAAGGTTGGTCTGACCAATAGAGCAGAAATATTTGTGATGAGCCGAAAAATGGGAACAATCAGTTCAAAAGCTTTTATAATAAATCAGAAAAATTTGGTAGCTCTCTGAAGTGCAAGAGAAATGTAGGATGACCAGTGAGAAATGAAGAATGACCAAAGCTGTTTACTTGTGTGGAAATTAAGACTTCATTCTGGGAAATGTCCGCAGGGAAACATGGCTAGAATTGGCCAAAGACCTCCAGATGTTTTATGTGGACATTGGTATTGTTTCCAGATGAAAAAAGTAGCCCAAGAAATTATTTGACCAAATGCCATAGCTTGATTGCTGAAAATAAATCATTTGGCGAAAATGCTTTGAAGGGGGTATGTTGATGAAGGGGTTCTTTTGTTTAGATTGACTCTCTTTGGGTTATTTTATATTCATTTTGGTTCTAATTATATTCATTGGGTTTTTATGTTCCATCTTGAAGAGACTTAAAAATAATGCTGGTATTTTAATTTTGAACATCAAGCATTTGGGTGTAAATGAAGTGTTAAGTTTTTTGACAGAATGACATATTTTTGGCGCATGCCGAAGTTTGTAATGGTAAGACAAAGGATCATAAACTGTACAGGTCTCTTAGGTTAGGATCATCATGAAGGGCATAATGTACTTCTAAAAATTTTCTTGGGATTATTCACTTTTACTTAATGGTATTAATCATTAAAAGAATTTTGTTTAATGCTTAACTCCATGTATATTGCCTATCATCCATGTGCAACTAGTGTAGATTAAGATCTGCCTGTACTGCAATTTATTCAGATCTGGTAGTCACAACCTGTACTTCATTAATAAGGCTAATATCCATGTGTGACTTAAGTGTAGACCAGGTCTGTACTTAGCCTGTACTGCCATGCCATATAAGTATCATGCATGAGTGTGAGGTGAAGATGGAAAAATCTGTCACCGAGGGTTAACTGTTTTGCGGGAACGAGGCTCTGCCCGAGGTGACAGATTTTTCTATCTTTACCGAATTTCTCATGCAAGATACTTTTTCTTGCATACCTTTTATTATTTATAACATTTTTGTGTAAGTATACAAACTTATTTATTTTCATTATGCTGAAATTTTGACGTTAAAGCAATCTTTTTTATAAATGACGTCACTAACTTGAATATATTACGTCAGATATTTGAAGACGTGACGTCACTCACGTGACTCATTCTACATGGGGGGTGTAGGATCGAAATTTCCTACACGGGTGAAAACACCGGATGACCTGATCTGGTATGCAAGAATGCACAGTCACATAATAAAATACTAGTTTCAAATTTATTATGTCATTTCTGACCAAGAAGTGAAAAGTGTAGATTCTTATTAGACTGCACAGATGTGTGGGTATATCTGAATCTACACTGGTGGCACTTAATATATCAGTCATTTTTGAAGAAATATTTTAGGGTTTATCTGTGTATTTTAATAACCAGTCAGTGAAACTAACTTAACTTTAAGGAATTGCTCTGTTCGTCATTGCCAATTGTCCTGGACACACAAAAGAAAAATATAAAAATCACTTAAATGATACAACGCAGTTCCATCAAACTTTGCACAAATCAATGCTTTAAGTATATGATTATTTTACATGCATTAATAAGCAAAATTTAAATATTTAACGGTGTATCTTAATAGAATTATAAATAGAACTGTGCCAATTCGTGCCCGAGTGAATGTCATGTAATATGGTATTTTTTGCGCAAAATTTGTCCCCATGAAATTACAATGGTAAAGCAAATTTAGTCATGTGATCTGTAAAAAAACAGAATTAACATTTGTTTTAATTATAATAACAACAGCAGCTACTGTGCTTATAAAATATTAATTGTTCATTCTTATTACAAACATTAGAAACACATTATACCTTCTATGTACCCTTCTATGTAATCTGCAACAAATCTGCAAATGTCTGTAGCTAAAAGAAACACCTTTTTAGCGCATTTCACGATAAATTTGATACTGATCCGTATTATCTAATGGTTGTATACGATTCCTTTGTTTTAAGAATTTTATATCCGTAATTTTAGCAAATATTACATGTTTTAGAAAGATGCCTTATGTAATATGCATGTGAATTGTCCATAAATTTGGAAAATGTCACAAAGATTGCATGATATCAATTTATAACAGCAAATCCAATACATTACCTTCTCAATAACACATATTGAATTATTATTTAGATGTGGAATAATGAAATGTGATACAAGACCAGCCGATGTTTATTGAAATATTTAGTAAATGCAACCCTTCATTTCCGCTCATAATTTATCGAGACAATGCATTAAAAGTGACGAGTATAGTGCAGTTGTTCGGAATATATATCTTAGATGTGCTGGCAGTAGGTATGCATTGCATGTGGTTTTGCAGAAAACTAATGGAATATATTACTGAAAAGTTTTGATAAATGCCCACCAGTCACTGTTTCAAAACGGGCCTAAATTTTTTAATACTTAGTACCAATGATGATTGATTATGATGACTGAAAATCTCTTCAGATCACAAGAAAATAGCAGACTCAAGATTCATTTGAGTTTATTCATGAAAGTTCCTTTCTGGTTCAAAATACCTTTTAATCTCTAATAGATCTTGTGATTCAAAACTGCATGCTCCAGAATTGCGGCTTCAAAATTCCTCATGTGCAACCTAACACCTGCTTCGAAACTTCTCATGCCCCTTGACATCATCCACTCCAAAATTTGTCATGACCCCTACCATTTACTTTAAAATTGGTCATTCCCCAAACACCTTGACTTTAAAATTTACCTACGGAAACTTGATGTTAGTAATTGAAATGACGTCTTAAAGTTGAGCAGACAAAATTGCTTACTATGTGTGTTGTGGTAAATTAATATTTTTGGTCAAAGTGTCGGGGTGTATCAAAATCACCTATCAGTTATAATAATATAATTATTAAAATAATTATATTATTATAATAATATAATTATTAAAATAATTATATTATATTTATTGGTAATTTTAAGTTTTTTCTAAATAAAGTAATATCTAAAATGTCAAAAAATGTCACCGAAGATCCCTTTTTCCCCCTGTTATGTGCCCCACGTAGTGGTCTACCTTGAAGTTGAGTAATGCAGCATCATCAACTTAATTGTTTTGTTTGGCAATTTCTTGAAGTGGACAGCCTTAATACTTGGTATTTTGAGTGTTATGTTAACATGTTTTTTGTTTTGGCAAAGGGAGTTGGCTTTTTTGGAGAAAATTGATGAGGCATCAAGCCTACAAAATGTGAAATATTTCTCACCTTCCAAAGTGGAGTCAGCCAATGTTCATGGAAGAGAGATATTTTACACATGTTTCACATAACTGTGTTGCTTATACCATGGTGATCTACATTCATGTTTGTTTATATTGAGTTAATTTAATGTAATTTTCGTGTTTTGCAGTCTTTCATTTTCAGGACTTTGTTTTGGTTGGTTTTCATGGTTTTCGCAAATGAAGTTTTCAGAGATTTTGAGAATTTCATTAATGGAACCTGAGAAAATGTAGTTATGCTAACTAGAATTGTTTAAAAGACATCTCTGTTGGTAAAAAAAATTTGTGTGTTTACTTGCTTTATGACTTTTAAGGTTAGAGACCACTGAATTGTTTCCCGTAGACTTAAATTGTAGGGTCAAAGCCATTTGTGGATTTGTTTCAATGATGTTTTAAAAGAGAGTTTTATATCTGCAAATAGAAATCCAACATGCATTCTGTCAAACCATGTGATTGGTTAGTGAGGGCAAGTTAGGAACTGTGCCATAAGAGGTCAAAAACTCAGTCAAATCATCATATTATAGGAACACTTTTACCAAATATAGAAGCGTTGTTTTTTTCTAATCATCACAAAACTTGATGGAAAAGTGTTTTACCCCCTAAAAACTGAAGATGTCAAACAGCTATCAGACTAATATTAGACATTTAGGCATTAAGTTGTTTATGTTTTGTCATTTAGTGCACTCTCATCTTTTAGTCAACACATGTTCACAGAAAAAACATAAAATGCTTAGTATGCAGTTTGGAAAGATATATATTATGAGATGGCACTAAAAGCTGAGGAAAAAAGAGGACATTTTTTGATAGTTAATAATGAATTAATGGAGTCCAAAGGTAAAGATTCTGCTCTATTAACTGTGGCATGTTGATTAGTTTTGGACAGATGTTCATTGTGCACCCTAGTCTCATAAAATGCGGCAGAAATGTGAGGAATATTGACATAATTGTGTTATAAGTGTTTATGTCATATCGTAGTACACTGCAATAAGTTTATCGTTTTAGTGTCTTGACAAGTTTTTACTGCTTTGACAAGTTAATCCCACATGGCTGCACCTCCTTCTGCAGTTACCAACCTTTGAGACAAAGTCGGTAAAATTTTATTTTGCATTGCCTGCCCCGGAGCCTTTGATTCCAGATGAGCACTGCATTGCAGAGAGGTTGTGAGAAAATGTGCTGGTGAATGACAGGAGCATAGCAAGCCCCCTTTTTATGTGGATTTGTAATTGTGCCATGGGTGGGGGGGGGACATGTCCCCACAACCTGAATTTTTTTATAACAATGGTGCATTCTGGGTTGAATCATGTGGATTGGCATGTGTATAGGCAGCTACGCGCCTGCATGCTGATGTTGTGTTGGAATTGTAAAAGATTTTTATGCAAATCAGGTCTGTAGCCACACTGAGACACACCCAAGCACTTACTTGCCTGGGTGAAAATTTGAGAAGTGACAAAAATTATGTGTGTAATATGTTTTTATTCAGAATTAATTGATCTATTCAGTATGAAATTTGTACAATTTGAAGAATGCGTTTGTGGAAACACATCCCAAAAATATGCCAAATAGACCCCTCGAAAAAAAATGTACAGGGTAGCATAGCCCCAAACCCCCTAGAAAACCTTTGCCTCAGTGTTTTTTCTGGGTTCAGCCATGCATTATTATAGAGTTGTAAATTCAAATTTCTTGTGTTGCAAACTCCATAATATTTATTCATTATCTGAAGTGCCGAATTGAAAAGCAGGAGTATTATATTATGGTGCAGATTTTTCACATTAAATATTTGTAATGTTAACATTATCATTTGGTTTGTTGCTACTGATTTTTGTTTATATAGAGTATCCTGTGACTTTTTACTTAATTATAATTAGTTATATATCCTGCTATAGGACATGCTTTCAAGTGCAATAGTTATAATTTTGATTTTTTTTCATCCCGTAGGGCAGTGAATCGTGTCACTCCCATTCGTAAGGATCCATAAGGATTCCCTTTACGTGTACGTAGTCTGTTTTCTTGCGGTACAGGGAGTTGTCTGTTGTTAATTTCTAATATATTTTAAATGATAGAATTCAGTAAAAAACATAATAAATTAATGATACTTTATACACCCGAATTTCACACAAGTTTTTCAAGTTTTGTTTGATGCTAACTACATCTGAAAGATTTTATCATGAGTTTGCATATTACATTGTAACAAGTCGTAATAATTTTGATTAATTTAGTACTTGGTTCAACCATGATGCAGCGTTTTTTTTCAACCTCTCTCATTAGCGAGAAACCTTTGAATTTTTGTACATGATACGCATCTGTGATATATGTAAGCGTATTTTTTAACTTCTTTAGATAGAAGTGCAATTTCTTTTCTTTGGTAAGTAAACTTGTAATAATAAGTCTAGACTGGAAGGCACTATAGTAGATGTTAAACTGAAATAACAAACTTTCCATCTGGAATCTCCGCAGCTAAAATGGCATTACAAGATTCAAGGAGTAAGTTAGGTTTGAATCCATAGTATCCTCAACACAGGACCAGACTCAGGGTCAGCAGTAAGTAGAATCTAGAATCTTTAAAATTCGAAAAAATTAAGTCCATTATAGGGAATCATGGATGGAGGGTATGAAACATGGTAAATTTTTCTTGTAGAATACAAGATAAACAAGTTACTGGTTCAAAATAATTCTAATACTTGCTTTATGCTTCTCCATCATTTTATTGGCAATTTGTTTAGACCGTTTTGTACAGTAAATCGTTTGAACCGAGCACATCTGCTCTACACCTGTAGTAACAAAGTTAAAACATATATAGATGTGTCAGTTACGCTATTATTTCATGACTCTTTCCTCACTTTTTCAAATTTTGCTTTTGAACTTGATAGTGCTTTTGGTTGCTTTATGGCCCAGCTACATTTGGTAATGGGGTAATTCGGCAATTAGCAAAACTATTGAACTTTAATATGTAACAGCAGTTTTGAGAATATTAAACAAGCATTAAAAGATGATAGACTGAAAGAATGTTAACATAAGATTGCCATAGGCAAGATGTTGGCTGCAAGTTATACATTCCCTTTCCCTCCCCCACCCGAAATATTTAATATCTAGTGAAGCTGCTGTGGTAAATTTATTTTTTAAAAGAAAGTTGAAATTAGCCTTTATTCCATGGTCTGTGGCTTAGATGTCCCATGAAATAGTTCCAGATCAACTTTCAAATATGACATGGACAAATTGGATCTACACTGTTTATTTCTTGGTCAAAAACAACCTATGCCCAAGATCATAAAACTAAATCTGGAGATCAGTCTCAAATCTCAAGGATCTGATTGGCTGAAATGGCGACCAGTCGCCATTACAGCCAATCAGATCCTTGAGATTTGAGACTGATCTCAAAACTTAGTTTTATGATCTCAGGCCCTAATGAATCTTTGAGTGACTAGTGTAGATCCTTATTAGAATGTATGGATGTGCAGACTGAACTGGATCTATGCTGCCTAGTTGCAAATGTGATAATAGCTCTGTCCTGTAAAAGGGCACTATAACCCTTTCCTGTATAGATACGCATTTTTACGCATGTGCGACCAGTGTAGATCCAGATCAGTCGGCACATTCGTGCCGTCTGATCAGGATCTGCACTGGTCGCATTTTGGTCAGAAATAACCTAATGAATCAAGAAGCGAACGGTTTAGATCCTGATCAGACGGCACGGATGTGCCGGCTGATCTGTATCTAAACCGTTCGCCCTTGCAATAAAGGTGTATCTATACAAAAAAGGGTTAATATTAATCACCCCATTAGCAATTTTGCTATATAGAATAATATTACACTTGATATAAAGAATAATACTACATTTTGGCAATCACTTTGTAATATTCTTCATCCTACACTAGAATTACTTACATTTTATATCATTTTATATGGAAAGTGAGGGAAGCTATCGAAATAATGGCCTATAGAAATAATGGAAAAATTGTTCTATGCACTTAATGATGAGTTATCCCCGGTATAATACAATCCTGCCAGACTTGTTTATAACCAGAATACATGTGATCATGTGTTATAAAATAAATTGATGAAACTCCGTTTTAACCTTTGCTCCAAATATGGATTAAATTCTATGTGTGAACTGTTTAGATCCAGATTGCACATCCTCGCAATCTGATCAGGATCTTCTGTGTTCTTTTCTTAATCAGAAATAATCTAACATATAATGAATCTACAAGTGACTAGTGTAGATCCTGATATTTCTTAATGAATCTTGGGTAAAAAGTGTAGATCCTGAGCAGAGTGCACCAATGTGGCTGTTTGCTGATCTGGATCTACACAGTTTGTAGTTGTGTTAAAACATGTATATATAGAGTATAAGGGTTAAGCCAAGATTCATGGCAGCATGCCATTATTTCATTTTCATGAGGATTTTGACCTGAGAGTTAGAAAATATCATTCAACAACACTAAGACTGCCCCAAACTGCAAATGAACCTCCTTTCTGGAAATACTGCATACAGCATTGAGTCTGCTTTTGTATGAAGGACTTTTCAAGACATGTTTCTTCATCATTGTAAAACTATTAGTACTTCTTCACTTCCAATGAAAGGTTGAAGGGATAATGTTCAAACTGCTCATCGCTCCTGGTACTTCGAATGATAAATTGCAACATAAGTCTAGTCATTTGTCAACATGGTGATCCGGAGCAATTTGCAATGGCTTCTAATGGACCCTGAGCAAGCCCTAAGACAATAAAGCAGCAGATTTTAGGTCTGCTGTGGAATTTTAATGAATGCACCAGGTCTACTCAGTAGGTCAATTTGTTCCCCTTACTTTTGTTCCAAGAATTTGATGAGTGTTGCAGACATGACTGAAAAATTCAATATGCATGTAATGGGAATATATATAATTGGGATATTCCCTACATCAGTAATTTATTAAATCAGTAAGACCAAAAAAATTCGTATTTGCTAATTTTGTATATAATATTTGATGTAACTTAACGATTAATGTTCTCTATATATGCATTTTAACATAATCTTGCAATTAGTATAGATCCAGATTAGCTAACACATCTGTTCCATCTGTTCTGGATCTACACCAGCTGCATGGTGGTGAAAAATACCTCATTAATCTTAAAGCATACAGTGTAGACCCATAACAGCATGCACCTGATCTGGAAGTACACTGGTCACAATGTGGTCATCTTGTACCAGCTGATCTAGATCTACACTGATTGCACACATAATGAAATAAATGTTGTAAACATATAAAGGTTTGTATTAATTAACTATCTCATTTTGGCGAAGCAATTCTCATATTGGCCCAGTAGTTGTGATATTGGCCCAGTTTTGGCTTCATATGAATTTGATGTTTTTAATTGTTAATTAATAAAATTGACATTAATCAAGTGAATTCAAATTAGCCATGGTACTGGGCCTCCATCAGACATATAAGCCCGCGGCCTTCAGCTTTGGGCCAATATTACTATCCTTGGCCCAATAACAAGGCCAATATGAATGCACTTGATTAATAACGTTATAATACGACCATTAATAATAACTGCTATGATTCTAGACAGTAATATTATGTTGTTAAAATGAAAGTGCAATACCATTTTCTTCAAACATCAAATTGAAATTCAACCTCCCCACTTTCCAGATGTGTTTTATAATCAATTCATGTATAAAATGAGGCACTTCCTTTATAAAAACACCTCTTGCATGAAAAATGATCTAAATATTAATTTAACAATCGCGTCAGTTAAATTAGAAAACTGCCTGTTTTCATTTAAATTTATATCCAGCAGAAGGCATTAAATTAAAATGGCACTTGTTTAACATTCTTTGCGTAAAAAATTTAATTTTGTTAAATTTATGTGAACATAACATAATTAAATTTCATAAAAAAATGAGGTTATATAATTGTACTTTTTGAGTTATGAGTGCATTTTTAAATTTAAAAAATGTATATTATTATTGGTGTTAAAGTTCAACCAATTATTGAAAAACAGAATATTTCCATAGAAACACCTGTATTGCCTGGGCAAACTGTAAATCCAGATCAGCCAGTGCATGTGTGCCTTCTGATCAGGATCTACACTATTCCGTTTAAGGTTCTTTATGCTATTTCTGACCAAGCAAACAGTAAAGATCCAGATTAGATGGCATAGATGTGCCAGCTGATCTTGATCTACACTGTTTACACATGCAACCAAACCCATATAGTTATATTAAGTAAAGGGTTAATAACACATGGTTAATAGTTTTAAGTGTTGTTTACTTTAAAAAATGGGAAATTTGAAAAAAGTTGGGGATGAAAAAAGTAATGGATAACACCCTTTCTTTGAAATAAAAAGTGACATAAAATTATTGCAAGTCCAGTGTATATTCCAATTCCGCCGAATTTTGAAAAGAAGATCACTAAAATTTAGAAGCCGGGATTTTTTTAACTTCGTTAATAACATAGATACAGATTTTATCGCAAATACCATCTGATCAGGATCTACTCTGTTAGATTCTTTGTCAGAAATAACCAATCAAATTAAAACTGAATAGTGTAAATCTAGATGGCATGGATGTGCTGGCTGATCCAGATCTACACTGTTCATCCATGTGATAACATCCATATCCCATGAAGGAAAGGGTTAAACATAATTGGTAGATTGGCAATTTACATGTAGGTCAGATTTTTTAGATTTAAACTTTTTAATCATTTAACAATCAGAACAAATATCTATTTATAAACCGACATTTTGTGAATGTAATTGGAACTGAAAGTCCAATTAATTCTGTCAAATACTCAAGTGCCGCACAATCTATTTAAATTAATTGCAGTTTTGTTCAATTGTCAGCTACAAATAAATCATCCAAGAGATGTCTGGACTGGTTATAATTTTCTAAAGATTTTGAACCACCTATCCCATTTTTTGGGGGGGTTCCACATTTTGTAGACAGATTATGAATTCCATTGAAATAGTAGAAAATAAGAATGCGCAAATTTAAACTCAAGTGAAATTAGAGCATCTACTAATAATTATGTTGATAGAAAAATAATATTGTTTAAAAGCATGCTAGCTTATAATACAACTGCACAGATTTATGCTGGCTCGAATGTGTCATTTGCGATGTTTTGGGGGAAAATTTGACCCCGTGAAATTGAAAATACATCAGTAATGCAAAAGCTGCTATACACACCATTTGTCACCAGAATTTTACAAAAAACAAAGATGAGAATTTTATTGCATGTGCCATCTGATCTGGATATACACTGGATGCTTCTTGATCAGAAATAACCTAATGAATCAGAAGTGAAAAGTGCAGATTCTGATGAGACTGCACAAATGTGGATCTACACTATTCCCTTTAAGATCTTATGCTATTTCTGACCAAGAAGCAATCAGTGAAGATCCAGATTAGATGGCATGGATGTGCCAGCTGATCTTGATCTACACTGTTTTATACATGCAACCAAACCCATATAGTTACATTAAGTAAAGGGTAAATAGCACATGGTTAATAGTTTTGAATGTTTGTTTACTTTGAAAAAATGGGAAATTTGAAAAAGTTAACAGCCATTTCCCATGGAGTAAAGGGTGAACTGAATAGGCTGTCCTACAGATTTAACTAGCAGGATTAATGGATTTGACCAGATTCTAACCTAAGCAAGTCCTGGCAGAGATTCTGCAGTTCAGGTGATGGATACCAGCTAACATGTATTACTGCTCATTATCTAGGTTCAACAAACGGTGCTCTTAGGCATCTACAGATAACGTTACACTCTTAAGTGCTAAATTTCAGATTTCAAACTGCTGCAACTTTTTAACTTTAACTCATTTTGTACCACACAAGTAGAGGAGGTTACATACAAAAAATGTCCATGGAATTCCCCAAAGAATTCTATTAAAATACATTCGTCAGAGTTTGATTCAAGAAATGTGTCACACTTTGCGAAAATTTCCTGGATCATGACGACAAGAACACTTGACATGTCAACAAGGGAATACATTTGCAGCAAAAAAATATGAATAAGCAATTTTTATGACTTTACATTTTTTTTTATTTAATCATTAACATCAAGGCTCCAAACCATCAAAATTGACCATTTTGGAGATTGTAGGGTACTATAACCCTTTTTCTATGGGATATGGCTGTTACTCATAGACGAACAATGTAGATCCAGATCAGCTGGCAGTGCCATCTGATATGGATCTTTACTGTTCAATTTTAGATTATTTAGTTTATTTCTGAACAAGAAGCTAACAGATGTGCCAGTTGATCTGGATCTACACTGTTAGCGCATGCAATAAAACACCTATATAATTGTTGAGTAAATGGTTCAACTGCATTTTCAACAAAATTCATGTTTGAAATTGATTTTGTTTAGAATCGTATAATTGTACAGTTAAACAAACTGTATTATTTGCAGCTAAAAAAATAATGTTCCAGCTAAATAAATTATGTTCCAGTATACTTTTAAAGAAGTTATTTTAATAGCAAGTTAAATATAATTTGAATTTAACTGGTATTTCTTTAGAACATTTTTTATACAAATTATTAGTGCTATCTAAATTACTCCATAAAACCAATTTTAACTGAATTATGACATGTAGTGACATACAACAGAATTACAATGCTGATAAATATTTGGGCTGCTGAAAATGAAATGTTTGTTAATTTTACAAACATTCGAATCTGCTTCAGTAAACAAGCGTGTAAGATAAGAAAACTTCAAAGAATTCTGGGAGATATTGAAAGGAATGATATAATTGCAGAAATCTGGATCATTTACACGCATTAAATTATTATTTGTTTTTAATAGATGTTCATGCCAATTTGTCGCCATATCAGTTTCATTAGCATCATTTACTGCTTAAGACTTAACCCATTCCTGTATAGATACGCATTTTTATGCATGTGCGACCAGTGTAGATCCAGATCAGCCGGCACATCCGTGCCGTCTGATCAGGATCTGCACTGGTCGCATTTTGGTCAGAAATAACCTAATGAATCAAAAAGCGAAGCTGATCTGGATCTAAACTGTTCGCCCTAGCAATAAAGGTGTATCTGTACAGGAAAGGGTTAAAGAGAAAACTTTCCATATCGTCGTTGTGTGAGGCACCGACTACAGTAAAACTCCTTATCAAGACCCACCCCGAAATTAAGACCCACCCCAAAATTAAGACCACCTCAGTAACAAGACCACTATTTTTAAGTTTTGCACTATCTTCTATCCTGTAATAGTGACCACCTCATTTTTTAGACCACTTTTGCACGGTCCGAAAATTAATGCAGTCTTAATAGTGGAGTTTCAATGTACAGTCAAACCTGTCTCCAAAAACTACGCAGAGGAAATCCCAAAAATGGTCTTTGAAGGCTGGAGGTATTTTGTTTACAGGTGAATGTGTTCTTGAAATAAGTAACTAAGACAAATAAAATGTGGTCTTTATCCACAGGTGGTCTCTTAGTTTACAGGTGTACTTTGGCACAGGTTTGACTGTATTTAGTTAATATTTTTTATAAAAAAAGTAGTTTTTGCAAAAGTAAATTAGGCTTATAGATTGAAGACCTCCATCTGTTCGTCTGTCTCTATCAAACATATTTAAACAAATTATTTAAAATGTAAACATTTTTCAGTAACTAAATCTACTCAAAATGATTGACATCAAATTCGGCACAAATGATCTCCATCTCTCATTCAACATGTCTTGTAATTCTGATGTCACTTGTTCCAAAGGTGCCATGCCTTATAATTTATACTTAATTGCTAACATAAAACATAGCTACCGTCATCGTTTGAATATAAGCCACACTTTTTTTCCAGGATTCGGCGAAAAAAAGTTGGGGGTGCGGCTTATACATAGGTTTAGGTTCCCAAGACTTTTTTCCTTGCCTTCAAAACACCGATTTTTTTACCGCGGCGAAATTGTCAAGCGCACCGGGATACGGACGCTGAACAAGATATTTGTCACGTCTATGTGTTTTTTTCGAAAATGTTTTTTGATAGGTAAAACAATGTATAAATAATAAACTATTATTGAAATCTTTTACTCTTCTTTTTATTTTGAGTACCAGTAATTACAATTAAAATAATCGTCAGTTTGCAACTTGTCATGATCTCCAATCCGGGGACGTTTCAATGCAACGAGGTAATCATGTGCGAACGAAAATAATTATGATTGCCACAGGCAAACAACTGCTTAGAAATGCTGTCACAAACTTTACTGCAAATACAATTACTGGCACGTAAAAAATCAGCAACATTTACGAATGACAAAGTAAACTAATTATTATTTACCGAACGCTAACATATTCCAACATTTAAAATATATCCTAATCTTTAATTTATCGCTGTTATCACATTTCAGTAATTATTGCATCACACAAGCTTAAAATGACACGCGCACACTACCAGGTAGATCAAACGTTTTTATAGCAAAGCCGAAATAAACACGGATGGTTGTTTCGAGCCGACAACGTCTTTTGAAGTTGCGTTTGATGTTCGGCGGTATCGATTTTTTTGCCTCCATACGAAATAAACAGCATGGTCGAGTTTTTGTAAGGGATACATGCGGTTTTTATAAGTTAACGGCTGTTTTTCAAATTATGCGGATTATAAATGTAATAATTAAAGATAAATGGAAATAAAATGCGGATTTCGTAAGAACCGATATCATCATCAAGGTAATTATTTTAACTTATTTAAATCATGCAAACTCGCTTTTACCAGTGTTTTATGTATTTTATGGAACAAGTGGGGTCCACGAGTCGATCAAGTTTTATTTAATTACGCGTATATCAGATTGATTACTTCAAGTAAAACGTGCATCGGTAAAATCACAGTGACCGTAATGTGTGAAAAACTGTGAAAGCCAGATGACATGTTTAAGATTCCCTTGGTAAAATCAGTGTCACCCTTAATTGGCAGCTTGGTCTCACCTGCCTTAGAGGGTATGTCACTTGACTTAAGGTGTGAAAACTGAAAGCATAATGCTATGTTTGAGATTCTTATGGAATGTTTGACAAGATATTGAGATGACATGGTCGACTCGAATTTTATTTAAAACTCCCACATTTTGGTCAAATGTCATTCCCGCCAATTTTCTCGAATATTACTCTTCAGTTAAAATGACTATACCTTCAAATTGTCAAACATAATAATTATCATGGGTCAAACGCGTATCTACTACACTGAAAAAGTATAGCTGGCTGTTGTTGCCTACGCTGAGGCACATGGGAACCGGCGATTCAAAATGGCGACCGGTCTGAAAGAGAGACCGCTGCTTATACATAGAGTTAGGCTTTTTCCACCCATTTCCATCGGGGTTTTGGGGGGTGCGGCTTATATACGAGTGCGGCTTATATTTAGACGATGACGGTAATTAATTTTAACCCTTCATCTTCCAAAGACTGACTTTACACACGGACAGATGAATGTATGTAATAGAACAAATGCTATATGCCAGCATTCAGGGGCCAAAATGATGTTAATGAAGGGAACAAAGTTATTAAGTTTGTTGATGCGATGAGAGCATTTTATTTTATTGAAATGTTCTAATTATGACCATGTAGGGAAAAAAAGGATCCACACATATCATAAAATTTAGCGATCCACAAATATTGTATTTCTTCTAAAAGGCATTTCTTCAACAAATCGGTATATATCAAACCTATAAGAATTAATTTGTATGAAGCTGCACAAACTATTTTGCTCCATCGCAAAAAATAATTTCTTAAACACTCATTTTATATGGTTACATGTTAAAAATAAGAAATGGTAGCCACACATATCGCTGACAAATGGGCCACTGAAAAATCATGGTTTCTAAAACAGTATCAACTTTTCGCTGAAAACCTTTTATGTATGTATTTCTTTCTTAAATGAGGAGGGCCACTCCACTTTGTCCCATGAAAATTTACAAAATATGTAAATAATATAAAAAGTTATCGAGAAAAATGTTACCTGAAGCGAGGTTTGCGGGCCCACACATATCATTGAAAGTCATGTGGTATAGGCACCGTGGCTGTAGAGATCTGTAGATTTCATTTTTGTGTTGCCCTTTCGAAGAAATGGCGATACATAGGGACCGCTTTGTCTGTCCGTCCGTCCGTCGGTCTGTCACGAAAACTTAACATTGGCTATAACTTTGCCATTTCTTAATATTTCTTTATCAAACTTGCAAATTATATTGCTTATGACAACACGCTCGAGATGATGCCAAATTCTCAAAGTCAAGGTCACATTTGATGGAGTTATGCCCCTTTTTGTACTTGGATTTTTACACAAAAACTTAACGTTGGCTATAACTTTGTCATTTCTTAATATTTTTACATCAAACTTACAAATTATATTCCTTATGACTACATGCTCGTGATGATACCTCATTCTTTAGGACAAGGTCACATTTGATGGAGTTATTTCCCTTTTTACGAAAACTTAACATTGGCTATAACTTTGCCATTTCTTAATATTTCTTCATCAAACTTTCAAATTATATTACTTTTCATTACACGCTCCTGATAATACCACATTCTTTAGGTCAAGGTCACACTTGATGGAGTTATTCCCCTTTATATGAAAACTTAATGTTGGCTATAACTTTGCCATTTATTAATATTTCTTCATCAAACTTTCAAATTATATTCCCTATGACAATACGCTCATCACAATACTATATTCTTAAGGTCAAGATCACATTTGATGGAGTTATGCCCCTTTTTGTACTTGCATTTTTATTCCGACAGCACCAGAGGGTGACACAAGTGTTCAACTGAACACCCATCTAGTTTGTTCTTAGTTTTCCTTTGTTATGCAGAAGGATTAAACAACCTTGGAAAATTGAGAAAGATTTGAAATGAAACATTTAAGATTGTTATGTGATACAAAACCAAACCTTTTCTCAAAATGGTTTTATTACATTATGATAACATTACACTGATAACATTACACTCTATGGGAAATTTCTACAGCATTTTCAGAAAGTTTTCTTTTTTCTCCAGCTGCTTTTTAGCAATAGTCTTTTTGACAAATTGCAAATGATATCAATGGAAACTGGTGGGTGGTAGTCTGGAAATGAACCTGAATTGCAGGAATTTGTGATACTTAAGTACTTTTTATTATGCCAATGTTTTCAGTTTAAATCTTCAATAACTCATGTTTGCTGAATTCGGCTGTCTCTCTGAAGCAGCCAAGAAATGTTTAATTTAGAGTAGAATTATCAGTACCTTTGGCATCAGAACATGGAGCATTTGATAGACAAATTCCTGCTGTTTATTGCACAGGTATCGGACCTTACCCACATACCACCTCCCCACTCACTACCCTACTCAATCGTAAAATGTTTACCAATTGAAAAAAAACACTTTCATATCCAATGACAAATAACTAAAAATATATAACATACAAACAATCTTGATATAATCCATGCTGTGTAATATAACCATTGACAAATTAATATATACAGGTTTTATTGAATGTGCAACCAGTGTTGATCTAGATCAGATGGTGCAGATCTGGATCTTCACAGGTCACTTCTTGTTTGTAATATCCTACTAAATCTTCAGTGTATATTCTGATTAGATGACACAGATGTATTAAGGATTAATTAGGGGGTTGCTGCATATTTATCTTGTTCCAAGGTTGTGTTGAACAAAAATTTAACAGTTTTTGAAAATTTGCCGTTTTTCTCTACTTGGGTGCATGATGAATAATGAAACTAGCTTCAGATCGTCATGGTTTGAATTAGAAATAGATATAAATTAACTGTGTTTTGCATGCGTTTCCACCCACTGAATTATTTCAGTATTTTAGAAGAGATAATGGGGGAAAAAACCTATCAGAAAAATCTCAACAGGGCATGGCTGTTACACCAAGGATGGGGAAATTAGACATTATTGAATAAAATATCAAAAATGTGTTCTTCATTAAAAGAAACAGACTTTGTGAGTTATTAATTTAAATCTCTGCCAAAAGTCCATGTTTAATGAAACAAGTTCTGATGAAAAAGAGCTGCTTGATTAAAACAACGGTGTCTGGTAGAGTAGAACATGTTCCTGGCTCATCCGAGAATGTTTTGAGTACAAAAATACATTCAGAAATTATGAGTATTATTTATGTACAAGTAGATTTTTTATTGATATTAATGAATTTTTATGGATCAAACAGTTTTGCCCAAAGTGAATACATATATTTCAGTTTAACGTTAATAAAATTTTGGTTGGTTGGCATATTTGTTTTGTCAGTTCGAGTGCCAAAGTTAAAAATTAGAAATTCCAGTTCACGCAGTGATGAGTGCAAACATTTATTTATCACTTTTGAGAACTGCTTTATCTGCAGTTTGTAGCTGTTATATTTTAGGAAATGCCAAAAGTGTGTTTTAAAAGTGAGAATAAATTGTGGAATTTCTCACCGATTTAACGTAATTGATGTTTCCTTCAATCAAAACTCAAGATAATAATTGATCAAATTGTGACATTAATCGAACTTGTTTATCTCACTGCTTTTACTTAGTAAGTTTGCAGTTTATCTGCATTCTGCATTTAGTGAGTCAACTTAATTAGTTGGGGCAAATGAAACACATTGACTATATTTGATATTATTTAACCCTTTCACTGCCATAAGGACGGCATATGTCGTCCCTATTATTTTTGGCGTATTTGCCATATGGATGGCTTTTGCCGTTTCTATCCCGATATATATAGACCAGCATGCAAAGCGGGGTTTCTATGCTGACGTAGGCAGATCATTGAAATATTGACTAATAATGTTATTGCTTTCGTTTTCACATGTAAACATAGTAATTACGTCGATATATCTATAAATAACCAGCCTCATTCTGACCTTGGTATTGGTATTTGTTTATGTGCTCTTGGCACTGACAATGTCAATTGGGGTTTTCGACGTTGGCAGAGAAAGGGTTAAGGAAAATAGTAATCAATAAGGTCATATTAATTTCGGAAGTATGCTGCTGATATTTTTTGTGTAACACAACGAAAAAATTATGGTCATTGTCTTGGGAAAAATGTATAAATAAAGCTATAAGTTATATAACAGTGCTATACTTTGTTTTCTTAAAATATTTTATTTTAAATAACAACTTATCCCTGAATATTTATTATTTCCGTTGCTGAATTTTTGTGTTCCCTATTTTGTTTTAAAATTGTTCAGGCTATAATTTTTATCAATTGCTCATCTCAACAGAACAAAGTTTAACAGAAAACAGCTATCAAGTCTCCAGTGTTATGAAAGACTTCTAATTCACTATTTTAATTTACGTTAAAGATCTTTGAGAAAGCCCCAATGATAAGAAATTTTCTTCAGCCTGTGTGCATGGTTGTTCCCAAGGGTGACCTTTAAAGGTTGTTTGTGTCACTTTTACTAAAATATTTAATATCAGCAATAAATGGTTTTAAGATTTTAACGTTTTGATACTGCGTATGTCATGAAAACACTTCACTTGAAATGCCCATGATGTACATCATGTTCCAGAAATCCGAACAAAATATATGAGAGGGCTTTTCCATGTTTTCTGTCAATCATCGTAACAAGGGTATAGTGTTCAAACACACCAGTCATTTGTAGATGCCAATGTTCATTAGGCATGTCTTTTGTCATTGCAGATAGATGATGCTTGTTGCATCTTGGCATCAGATAGTTTTATCAATAATTGCCATTGTAGTTGTGATATAGAATCATTGAATGAGTTATTGCCAGTTATTTTGTATGAAAATTCTGGGCTGAAGGTTATAAAACTGTGATTTTAAATCAGTCTTAAATCTCAAGCATCTGATTGGATAAAATGGCGACTCGTCGTATTTCAGCCAATGAGATGTTTGAGATTTTAGACTGGTTTCCATGCTCAGTTTAATCACCTTGGGCACTGAACTATAATGCTTCTTCTGTGGACTGAGAAAGCCGTTTGACAACTGCAATGCTAGCAAACAGATCTGTCTTCCTTATATGGGGATATCAGGAGAAAAGGTACCTAAATTGGTTGACATCAATTCTTGAAATGATGTCATTCAAGTAGAACAGAAAACATTACTTTTTATGCATTGTGACTAAAATTATGCATTGTTATTAAAATGTATAAACAAAATGTCCAAACGGTGAGTGAGTAATGAGAAGATAATAACTAATTATAAGTTCATTCCAAATTTAGTAACAACTAAAAATTTAAAAATATATGTTGAAGAGACCTTTTTCTGTGGTGTGCCCATTGTATCTCTATAGGATACCATAGACTTGCTGTGACAGAACAAGCCAGGTTCAAAAAACACAGCCTGGACCCCATAGTGTTCCCAAAACAGCCTTGACACCCACAGAAAGAGCAAACTACAGGGAGTACATTGAAGTTTTCCTTGTTTATCTTAATCCTTTACTCCATGGGTTATGGCTGATATCCCATGGTTGCACAATGGGAGCCATATCCCATGGAGTTAAGGGTTAATTATAATCAACATGTAATAATAGAGTTATTAGAAATAACATTAAAAGTAGACTCCCCACATTTTCAAGTCATCGCCATTATTTTTTACATTGAATGTATAAGAAGAATTGACCGAATTCAGACCAGTACAACAAACCATTGCATTTTGATTCAGCGCGATTCGACTGTATATGGGTTTTCGAAGATATTTCATCCTTGAAAGTTATGTTCTATTATTGTGTGGTCGGAAAGGGTCACAGTACTAACATAAGCCAGAGATTTAATAGAATTCGTTGGAAAGTACTAAAAACAAATGATATAATTATGTATACACTGTCATTGAACGATGTGAAGAAACTTGGATCTGGGTGGTCGATTGCTTAGTTTTTAACTTAAAAACTTCAATATTTTACTCTTCCATTCACAAAATGGCAGGCATAATGGAACCTATAGTACTAAAACAAGTGTTTTACACTCGTTGTGCCAAATTTTGTCAAGTGTTCTGGGTAAAACCATGTGTTAATGCCAATGGTTATGATCATTGTTTTGGAGAATAATGATTTGATATTGGCTCTCTTATTGTAAATATACCGATCATATTAACCTTAAGACATTTTTATCGAAAATGAATTTCTGCAATTACGAGATACTTGGTCTGAGATCGTCTTGATGTAAAATGATAAAAAAATTGTAAAAATATACTAAAAGAAATTAGAAACGCAACTTCTTGAAATATGAAATAAATTTCATATTAAAAGAAGTTGCATTGTTACTTTCTTAAATTATATTATATATACTTAAAGAAATTAGAAACCCAACTTCTTTAAACACAGAGTATATTTTGTGTTTAAAGAAGTTGCGTTTCTAATTTCTTTAAGTATATAATAATAGAAGGTGCTTGATAACCCTTTACTCCATATACAGTAAAACCTCGCTATTGACCCTTTCCTCCAAAGGTACACCTTTATTGCTTGGGCAAACAGTTTAGATCCAGATCAGCTGGCACATCTGTGCTGTCTGATCAGGATCTAAACTGTTCGCTTTTTGATTTGTTTGGTTATTTCTGACCCAAAATGCAACCAATGCAGATCCTGAACAGACGGCACAGATGTGCCAGCTGATCTGGATCTACACTGGTTGCACATATGTAAAAATGCGTATATTATGGAGGAAAGGTTTAAGACCACGTTTGGGATTGAGAAAAAGTGGTCTTAATAGCGGAGTGGTCTTTATTTTGGGTAGAAAACAGTGCAAAACTGAAAAATAGGAAACCTGAATAGTGGTCTTATTACCAAGGTGGTCTTAATTCAGGGTAGGTCTGGGGATTTACTGTTTACCCATTTTATCACATGTGGAAACAGTGTAAATCCAGATCAGCTGGCATATTTGTGCCATCTTATCAGGATCTAGACTGTTTGCTTTAGGTCAGAATTAACCCTTTCCTTTTAAGCATGTGCGACCAGTGTAGATCCAGATCAGATCCATGCCTAACAATTAATAATCGAAAAGTGCAGATCCTGATCAGACGGCACAGATGTGCCGGCTGATCTGGATCTACACTGTTCGCCCACTCAATAAAGGTGTGTCTATGGAGGAAAGGGTTAACCTAGTAAATTGAAAAGCAAACAGTAGACATTGATCAAATGGCACAAATGGCTGCTGCCTGATCTGGATCTACACTGTTCACACATGCGTTAAAATGTGTATATATGAAATAAAGTGTTAAGAAAATGGTGATGTATATAGAAGCTACTTGTTAAGTCTGAAGGTTAGGATGTGGCAGCTTATCCTGTTAATGTCAAAACTGTTGATAAAAAATGCCACTGGGGTAATATTATGAAAACATGACAGTTGATGTCAGACTCAGGTAAAAAGTTCAAGGAACTCAATAGAGATGTTAATTAGAAGGTGTTGTTACTGTTGTTTTTTGTTTCCTACAAGTAGTTGTTTTTCATACAAAAAGTGTTTTTTCATATTATGAAGTGATGATTGGGGCATTGTGATACCATCCAGCTGTGCCCAAGGTCATAAAACTTAATCAGGAGACCAGTCTCAAATCTCAAGCATCTGATTGGCTGAAATTGACTTGTCGCTATTTCAGCCAATCAGATGCTTGAGATTTGAGACTGGTTTCCAAACTTACTTTTATGATCTTGGGCCCTGGTGGGAATTTTTTGTGGCTTAAATACTTGTTTGTGATTGGTCAGTTCTGGAGACTGTGACTCTGTTACTACCAATCAGTAGTTTATTATTGGAGAAAATATCTCATCGGTATCGAAACCATTCCTCCATTATAATTGTATTAGTTTTATTGCATATGCAACCATTGTAGATCCAGATCAGTTGGCACATCCATGCCATCTGATCTGGATCTGCATTGGTTGCTTTGTGGTCTGAAATAAGCTAATGAATCTAAAAGCAAACAGTGTAGATCCTGATGTGCCAGCTGATCTGGATGTTCACTGTTTAACCCTTTCCTGTACAGATACTCCTTTATTGCTAGGGTGAATAGTTTAGATCCAGATCAGCCGGCACATCCGTGCCATCTGATCAGGATCTAAACTGTTCGCTTTTTGATTTATTAGGTATTTCTGACAAAAATGCGACCAGTGCAGATCCTGATCAGACGGCACGGATGTGCCGGCTGATCTGGATCTACACTGGTCGCACATGCGTAAAAATGCGTATATATCCAGGAAAGGGTTAACCATGTATAACAGCCACATCCTATGGAGTTAAGGGTAAACAGATCATGGTTCTACCACTGCATTGCATTGGTGCAGAAAGTGTCTCTCCGACTCAATCAAGAAAGAAAACATTGAGATAATTTATACTATGTATTTTTCTAATATTTCAGAAACATTCACATCTCTAAAGATCAAGATAAAGAGTGGAAGAGAGCCAGTGAAAAAAGCATTGAAAAGGTAACATTCCCATTTCAGAAATTCCTGATTGTGCTGGTGTTCAAACTCATGTCCTCTAGATTGCTAAGCCAAGTGCATAACCCCTTGGCCAGCATGCCATCAGTCTTTGCCAAACAACCCCTGGCTAGGTTTCGGGCCCTGTCTCATTATGACTTGCACTGCTTTGAGAGATCATTATTTGGATTGCTGACCGACTAACTAACTAACTAACTAACTAACTAACTAACTAACTAACTAACTAACTAACTAACTAACTAACTAACTAACTAACTAACTAACTAACTAACTAACTAACTAACTAACTAACTAACTAAACAAACCCTTTACTACATGCATACAGGTTTTATGGTGTGTGTGACCAGTCTGGATTCAAGTCAGCCAGTAAATCTGTGCCTTGAGATCTAGATCTGCACTGGTTTTATCTTTGTCAGAAATAACACAAAGAAATTAACATGAAACAGTGTAGATCCTGATCAGTCAGTCTTGGATGTGCCAACTGGGCTGAAGGTTATAAAACTGAGATTGGAAACCAGTCTCAAATCTCAAGCATCTGATTGGCTGAAATGGCGACTGGTCGCCATTTCAGCCAATCAGATGCTTGAGATTTGAGACTGGTTTCCATGCTCAGTTTTATAACCTTGGGCACAGATCTACATCTTCGTTCTCTTCCCATATGATATAACAACTATATCATTCTCTTAGAGTGAAATGTTACAATAAAATTACAATGTTACGCCTCGCCCCATGATGAAGTTAATTAAGCAATTTCATAATTTTCTCTAATTTACTTTCTGTCACAGAAACCATGGTAAGTTGCCATTCATCAGAAAAGAAACCCACAAAAACATGGAAATATTAGGTCAGCCAATAGGAAATATATGTCCCTAGACATTAATAACATTCATTCACAGAGCAGACTTCCATTAGCAAACTACTTTGTCCTTAATCAAGTTATTTTAAATAGATGGTTATCTTTACTGTTCAATGTGTCTGTATCAATATGCAAAAGTGTTACATTATGACCACTAATGCCTTTCATAATGTCGATATCAAATGAATCACTGATCATATCTTTACCTATATCTTAACTAACGTTTGATTGATCCAAGATGATATCTTGCCCATCCAATAAAGATAAAGTGTGTCCAATAACATGCATGGGTGATCACAATATTTTGACAACGTTTTTCATAAATTGCTAAGGGAGGTTTTTCTCACCGCAGTTGATAAAGAAATGAAATAGATATACTGCTACCTGACAAACGACAAAATGGACTTAATTCTCAAATTCCAGTCCTATTGTTAATAATGTCATCAAAGCTACTCCTTCGACTCTTTTATCATTTGTTATATTTTTGATAACTTTAATCATTTCAGATGGTTATTTGAGATTGGAAATGAAATTTAAAGCCAGACCGGCCCAGAAGCCACCATGGTAGATAAAACATTTTTGTTTGGTCACTGTGTGCCTTTTGGGAAATAATTGAAACTAGATACTCTGGTTTGTTTCAAACTGTTGGTGTATTTCAACATCAAACAAAATAATGATGTCAGTAAATCATAGATCAGACTACAAATGTTCTTATTGTAATTACATTTCGATTTAATAGTAGAAATTAAAGATTTTTAACAAAGAGCAATTTGGGGTCATATCAGGTTGGAGGCATGATTTTTAGAAAGAGGAGTCATTTGGGGCATTCTTAGGAAAGTTACATGATAATTTCCTACATTTTAATTCCAAGATAATTAAATATTGCTGCCCAAAAGGGGGTTCGAGCAACCCCATTTAACCCCCTCTGTATCTGCTTCTGCCACTAAAATGTGTTCCCCTTACCCACACTAATATTTTTGAGAATCCAGTTTGAATATTGATTCTGAAATGGGCCAACAAGTGTCTCACACTCTTATAATTCATTGCCTTAGTGCAAAAATGTTTTAAATACTATTGAAGTAAGAACGAGTTCTACCGTTTTTGCGCTGAGGTCATGCAGATAGGTTGTACCAGCATATCAGAGGGATTACAGATAAAGCTTGCCTACATCCATCACCTCTCATCAGCTCTGCACATTTACAACAATGTTTAGTCCAGTAATGTCCATATAATGCTCACTAATGATGATGACCTGGGTAAAGCTAGGGTTAATTAACAGCCTATTTCCCTCAGTTTCAAGGACCTCCCTGCTTTATCTCTGTCTGATTTACTGTGCTTTTTTCTTTATTGCTTGTAATAATCACCTGCATAAAACTAAGGACATATATAATGATAAAATTAATGTTCATGCAGCTTCATGATGTGCAGCAGGGGTGTTGGGGCAGTGTTTTGGGGGTCAGGGGGTACCCTTTAATTGCAAAGAGTTGTAAAACAGTATCAGTATACCCTTTTTATTGGAAATTTCATTCTTCCCATCACAGATTCTGGACAGCTAACAAAGCTTATGTTCTTACTGTAATGTTGAAATTATCTTCAAGTATTATGGCACAGATGGTGATGATGATCTTGCTGCTGCTGCTGCTGCTGCTGCTGATGATGATGATGATGGTGGTGGTGGTGGCGGCGGACATGATTATCCATGATGAACACTATTATCACAGTTGCAGTTGCTGTGGGTGGTTCAAGCTGATTTCTACAGTTTGAGATGAATCTGAGGCATATCAAGAGATTACTTGACTGTCACCCCTAACCCCCCTCCCCCTATCCCCCCACAGTTTTCAAATATACCTTAAATGCCAATTCGATTACAATACAGAAGTACTAGAGAAATATACAAGACTTTAACACCATCATGGCTATATCATATAGTAAGTTGATATTTATGATCTCACAGTGTCTGAGAAAAGCCCTTAAATTTGGACTTTTGAGACAAACTGATTATGTATTACCTAATATGGAAAGGGTTTTATTACAACAAGAATTGGTCTGTCTGCCTTTGCTTATACAATATTTTATGAGTATTAGATGTAGATGAGAAATTGTTGTTCATTACGGAATTAAGTGTAGGAGAAAAGAATGTGTCTCAAAAAACAACATGACATTAAGTACTGTGGTATCATTATATTTCGTGTGGGTTTAATTTTCGCGTATTTCGCGCTAGGCGGTGTGCGTGAAATCAAACCCCAGCGAATATGAAGCACATTATATAGTATCCTATCGGAGCAATACAACTGCATGAATTTATGTCCGCGTGAAAATGCCATTTGCGTCATATGCGCGAAAATAAGGCCCCGCGAAATTAAAATGATACAACAGTACTATTGAAGGTTATTATTTGTCCTTAACTCCATTGGATATGGCTGCCCCTGGGATATGGCTGTAATCCCATGGCTGAATGGTGTAAATCTAGATCAGCTGGCACATCCATGCCATTTGATCAGGATCTGCACTGTTGGATGTTTAGATTTATCAGGTTATTTCTGACCTAAAAGCAACCAGTGTAGATCCAGATCAGATGACATGGATGTGCCAGCTGATGTGGATCTACACTGGTTGCACATGCTATAAATCTATATATATATGGAGTGAAGGGTAAATGATTTTCATGAAACTTAGTCAAAAAATATCAATAAAATCTATAGTTCAGTCACACTAGAATGTCAGAATAAATTTGTGACAAAATTTGTGTAGAGAAGGCAAATATGAAAAATCAAATAGGAACTCTTGACAGTTTCTTTATTTTGCAGACAGAAGCATTTCAAGTTGAGCTAAATTTGATATAGGATACTTATACTTTTGTCAGTTTTTGAAAAATAGTTGACATCAAATTGACAGAAAGAAATCTGGCAGATTTACTCTCTGATGTTTATTCATAACTTCGGAATATATCTGTGTCATTTTTATCTAGATCTGCTTTATTTATTATCTCTGTTTACAAAAATTATAGATGCAATCACATGTCAAGTTGTGACAGCTTCAATCCAGTAAGATAAAATCCCAGAATGCATCTGCACAACAACAATGCAATGCTGCATATCCCAAAATGCATCATTTTCAAAGCGCCCTCTGGTGAGAGAACATGTCGCCTCAAGGGAAAGATAATTGTTAAAATTAGTGTCGGGAGGGGCATCATAATTGGTTGTCAATCAAACTGAAGGTGTAAGAATAAGATACCTACCCTGTACATAACTGTCATCTACATTTTATGACTGTCATTATGGTTATGCATAAGTAAAACTGACATTCAAGATTAACAGATGAGTTTTATCGCATGTGCAACCAGTGTAGATCAAGATCAGCTGGCACATCTGGCATGGCACATCTGATCAGGATCTACACTGTTTGATTTTAGAATCATTACATAAAATCTGACCATGAAGCATTCCCATCATATTAGATCCAAATCACATGGGTTTGGTGACTGATCTGGATCTAAGCTGGTCGCTTACAATAAAACCCATATAATGAAGCAAAGGGTTGAATGCCCCCTTTTTTAATAAAACCTGTATAATTATATGGAACAAAGGGTTTAAACTCCCTTTTGTAGTGTTTTTTTTTTCAAAATCATAAAATTATATCACCATGAACAAGACTATTTAAGGATATTAATCAAAATCTAATTTCCATGATGACAAATTGAATTCAACAGTACCTATTTGACTTTAATTATAAATTTACTGTTCTTTAATAAAGCAATGAAGTTAATATAAATAAGAAACAACACTTTTTTATATTTGGGAGAAAAAACACAAAATGAAGAAATATGCAGGCGAAAAGATTTCTTGCTGATTTAAAAGCGACACATATTGACTGGAGCATATTTTGTCACATTAATGCAAAAACACTATAGCTCCTTCTTACTCTAAATGTACTTAAATTGTTTTTACACTAAAGGGACAAGTTGTTCTAAACAGGACAACAATTGGGGAACATCGAAATCAATCAAGTATGATTGCAATCAACCGGTTCCCTCACGCTTTAACAATGCAATCATCGGCTAACTGATCATCAAGCTAGTTGTCTTCTATCGAATTTCACGTCCGAGTTGACAAATTTTTCACACTTTCTGCATATTCGGACATCTTCTTTACCTATTAGATAAGTTATTACCAAGCTGTTAGCCGTATTCATCTATTTTTCGATTAAGCTGTTTAATATGGTAGGTATTGTGGAATGTGTACCCGCCCGAAAAATAACATATTATAGTCTTGGCTTCAAGGATATAACAGTTATGTGAAGTTATTGTTTGCTACCTTAGTTCCCAGTCGAAGGTGAAATTTGGCGTAAAATTTATCCGAAGGCTCTAATTTTAAAGACAAATTTGTCACAATTGGTCCTATTATTAAGGCTATGAAATGAAAATTGCAAGGATAACTGTATTTCACTGAGAAATTTGTTGACAGAAATTATATGCATTGTCTTTAAATCCCAAGACTCTATGAGCTATTACTTATGTACCATGTGCCAGTGGAGTAGATCCAGATCAGCCTGCACATCATTCTGTGCAATCACTGATCATGATCTACAGGGTTGCCTTTAGATTCATAAGGTTATTTCTGACCTTGAAGAAGTGAATGATGCAGATCCAGATCAGTGCCCAAGGTTATAAAGCTGAGCATGGAAACCAGTCTCAAATCTCAAGCATCTGATTGGCTGAAATGGCGACTGGTCGCCATTTCAGCCAATCAGATGCTTGAGATTTGAGACTGGTTTCCAAACTCAGCTTTATAACCTTCAACCCAGACTGCAAAGATTTGGATCTACACTCTTTGCATATAAAACATGATTATATAGAGTAAATGGTTAGTTTTGGGTCCAAATGAATAATATACAAAAATTTAAACCATATGAAATACTGTACTTTGATATCAATAATAAGCCTTTACTCAATAAATACATACACCTTTACTGTGTTGGCAAACAGTGTAGATCCACAGATCAGCTGGCAGATCTGTGCTGTCTGATCAGGATCTACAATTAGATTCATAACTAGGGTTCTTTCTGACCATGATGCAATCAGTGCCGATCCTGACTTGATCGTCACTGGTTGCACATGCTTAAAAATGTGAGTATATGGAGTTAAAGGGTAATATATAATCGCATAATATGATTTCATTTTGTTGCAACATTGTAATGATGTCCCCAGTATTGTTGCTGAAGCTGTTACGTCTCAATATATTCAGTGTGATCTAATTAGAAAGATACAGAATGTTTATTCCATAGATTATATTTTCCAGTAGATGTCGTAACACTGTCAATTTGATGTATTAGAATTTCATGAACCATGGTTAAATAAATCCTCTCCTAGAATCAGTAGGTGGAACAAATTTTAGAAATAAATAATAAAATCCCATTCAATCAGATCTTAGCGCCAATTTGTGCAAAGTAGCAGAATGTATGCATACATAACGAGGGAGTTGAGATGTACAGATTTCCTAGTGCTTACATTTTGACGAATTAGCAGATTTGTTCCGATACTGGCACGATGTTCAAATGTGACAGTCTATCATCAAAATTGTATTAGTTTATGACATGAAGCCAATTTCGATCGGCTGAGTTTGACTAATGGACGTCTGTAATAACCCATGTTTGCGCATTTCTCGGAAGACCCTCACTAATAATTGGGAATTTTACAAGATTGGTTAGTATGTGGAATATATATAGGAGATGTTTTCAATTTGTGAGTGAACGAGGCCGTATCATTTGATTTGATCGAAGTGAATGCATTTGGGGGTTTAAATGACAAATGGCTTTTAAGACAGATGGGATTTTGTTGAGTGTAGGATTCTTTCTTCCATCCGTCAACATCTTTGCTTGTGTCCACAAAGAAGACAAAAAATGTACAAAAAAATTCTGCACTTTATTTTCTTTTTCAAATTGCTTGTGTCCACAAATTTTAATGGTAACAAGATACTGTAAATTCATTTATATATGTTGGGCACTAAATTTCATGGATTTTTTTTTATGGGTAGATTGATCCTAGAATTTAAAACCACCACGAAATATAGAATTAAACATAATAAATTTAGTTTAAAAAATTTGGGGTCCATGATGAATTAAACCCTTTTCTCCATATACGAGTATAAGCCTTTATGGCACAGTAGACCAGTGCAGATCCTGATCAGACAGCAAGGATGTGCCGGCTGATCTGGATCTACACTGGTTGCATATGAGTATATTTGGAGAAATTTTAGGGTTAAGAACCCCCCAAAATTATGACTGTGTATGAATATTACATCACACTTTTTTACATGTCTTCTTTAGTTTATTTGATAAATTTTGTTATTTGAAAACACTTCATGATTTTTGTCTTGATATGTGGCCAGGCACCCTATAAAGGGTTGATTGATTTCAGCTTAGAACTATACTGTTCTAATAATGATGATAAAATCTTATTTTAACAAAAGAAAATGTCAGATTTTCGGAAGTTGTTCAGACCCAGACTGACTTTATCAAAATCTATTAGAATTTTGGCATACCAGACAGTGATCTCTTATCCGGAACTGTCCAACGAGATTACTCCGATATAAACAGACCTGACATTTTCTCTGTAAAATCACAGAAAAAATTGTAATTTTAGAATCGATTTGAAATTGTAGAGTGAACAGTGGTTAAATATTTGCTTAAAATATCAATGTTAATCTCGTATACGATCTTTTCTGTCCTCGGAAACGGTTCTTCGATATTTTTGATTTGTGGGGTCGTGTATCATTCAGAGTCACTGAAGCGCGGATGATTTGAGCGTCTATTTTCGTCAATTTTCGAGGCCTAACTACAGACAATTTTCATTGAAAACAGCATTTCTCCATGAAAATCAATTTATGTAACATTCCATTATTAATGTTTAGGTTATTGAAATTTCTTGATTCACTTGGTTTTCTTTTGTATCAAATACCAATTGGACAAATTTACGACCGGGGAAGGATGCTTTTTCAGCAACTGTGAAAAGAGCAAATAGACACATAAAGCCCCATGGGAGGTTGATATACATGAAGATAATAAGATAGGACTATTTCCATCAAAAGTATAATTTTGCTTTGTATTTTTTTGCAGGCCGGGGATTACTGGCGGAATGATTTTGAAGTATATTTTGTTGAAGTAAGAACATGGGGGAATCGAAAGCTTGCAAATTTTATGCAGATGAAGCAGGCTTAATCGATCCTGTTTCTGTCTTTATCCAGGTTGATTGATCCTTGCCGTCTGATCAGGATCTGCACTGTTTGCTTTTTGATTTGTTTTGTTATTTTTTACTAATATGCGCCCCGTGCAGATCCTGGTCAGATGGCACGGATGTGCCGGCTGATTTGGATCTACACTGGTTGCATGTGTAAAAATGTATATATTTATGGAGTAAAGGGTTAAAAAGAAGCCTTCAGTTTGTACCAATAAAACCTTACCTTTGACTTAACTACTACGATACAGTTACTATTTTAGATCGCACAACCATGCCATCTGGATCTGGATCTACACTGGTCACTTCTTGGTCCAAATAAATTAATTTAAAATTGAACTGTTTAACTCCTGATCAAATGGCATGAATGCTACTGCTGATCTGAATCTACACAGTTCGCCCATGAAATAATAGCCATATCCCATGGAGTGAAGGGTTAAAAAGGATAATGAGACAATAATTGATGGATTTATGATGCATTTAGCGAGTGTCACTCTTTAATAAAACATTCCATTGCGTAATCAGGGACTCCCAGTTACAGGGATCTTGTAATGAATTCAAATCCCTGGCATTTCTAGCATTTCTGTACCCCCTGGCGTATGTCTGTGTCCATCATATTGAGTTGACCTGCCACTCAAAGAGGGTTTATGCAACGGCTTTAATTAGCTTGATTGTGCAGTTCACAGCAGAAGATTTGCAGTTCAGAATATGAGTGCACTTTTTCAGAATTAGGGATATTAAAGATTGCTGTAATGGTGCCGTTGCACAGTTTTCATTATTAATGTTATAGATTATACAGGCTGATCAGCCCCTATCGTGGTCCCGAAGTTGACATAACCAATGTTTAGTGCTTTAAAAATTAATAATGAGCAACATGACGATTAAAATCCACTTAACAGGGACAGTTTCATGCTTTCTAGAGAGTGCTTGTTTGTAAAAAAATAATTTCCATCTTACAAATTCTCCATTAAGTTTATATTGCTGCCCAAAAACTGGGCCAAGCAACCACACTGAAACCCCTCCAGATCCACCCCTGCTTAACCTTTTAAACAATAAGCCCGAAATTTTGACCTTTTTAGACCCTGATCAGCCTGCTCAACTACAGTCTGGTCAGGGTCTACAGCTGACCCTTCACCCTAAGGGATATGGGTGTTATCCATTGGTGAACAGTGTCGATCATGATCAGCTGACACACCCATGCTGTACTATCTGATCAGGATCTACACTGTTCGCTTTTTGGTTTTTGAGGCTATTTCTGACCAAGATCGACCAGTGTAGATCCAGATGTGCCAGCTGATCTAGATCTACACTCAGTCTGGTTGCACACATGTTAAAAGGCATATATATGGAGTAAGTTTTAATCAATAAAATTTAATGGAACTGTTAAAATTGAAAGGAAAGTGCTTCCATTTATTTAGCAGGTCAAAGGTTAATTGATTGCGCAATAGTTAATGCTAAAAGTCGGATCTTCAGTACTTCAATGTGTGCTATTCAGTTCATTCCCGATATGTCATCATGGACTAAGTACATATTTATTTAAGGAAGCTAGTCAATTACTAGGCTGCATCCGCACTAAGTCAATTTTCCGTATTCGGAAACTCATGTCAGTTAAAAATAATATTAATGAGTTTTGAGGCAAATTTCCAATTAAGGTATTGTTTCCTTGTGAATCTAACATACAAATTCTTTAATAGAGATTTCAATGGATAAAAAAAACATTGATTAATCGTTCTGTATAGCGTTTATTATTTGTTTTTTCAACTAAGGGTGTTGACAATAAAACTTAAATCTCATTGGGGTGATGGAGAAAGATTGATTTTTCTGTTTGAATAGAGCTGACATGGAGAGGTTGATTGAATATCGAAGAATCGTCTTCAGTTACGTTTCCACCAGCTCGATTTCAGTTTTATAATTAAAGGTGGTTATTAAAAATGAAGAACATAAACTATTTACAATTGACTACTTGCACCAGCTGTGGTAAGGTTTTCTGGAGAAAGTTAACCCTTTACCCCATGGGATATGGCTGTTATCCCATGGGCAAAGACTGTAGAACCATATCAGTTGTTACATTTGTGCCCTCTGATCTGAGGACATACACTGTTCACGTTTTAAATTCTGTAAGGTAGTTCTGACCAAAAAGCAACCAGTGTATATCAAAATCAAATGGCACATGTGTCTGCTAATCTGAATCTACACAGGTTGCACATGCAATAAAACCCATTGGTGAAGTTGGAGGGTTAAAACACAAATTATTCTGAGGTTTTAACAAGTCTAATTAATTCGAAATTCAACAAAACTTGTGCAATTTTTGTTCAATTAAAAGGTCTGTGTTTACAAACGACATGAAATATTTGTTTACATGTTTCCCCAAAAAGTGTATGATGTTCAAAGAGATTGAGCTCTTCAGTCTAGGAGGAGAAAATCACTTGTGGAGTACTCTTCACTTTGAGGCTGGAATGGTATCATAATACAATGACTTACTCTTCATATTGAAGATTTGTTCCTAATTCCTATATTGTCACCACATGACAGCAAAAGGGAAATGGCTACTTAGATCTTATTATCTCAAGTGTAAACAGACCTACAAGGATGTTTGACTAATGGCTTGCTGCTATATGAACTGTAGGAAGATGAGGAAGCGCAACCTCTTGGACCCCTAGTGGCCATTTTTATTGGTGTTCAAGTGCTTAGATAAAGCAGAAAATTAATCTCTTTGCTCCCTAAGTGTTGTTTCATTGGGTTTTTATTGTTATTATTATTATTTCATAATTTTAAATTTTCTTTTCAGAATAAATTTGCAGTCTGAGAATTTTTTTTTGTTTTATTACAACAATTTTGTATATTTCATGAATTGTTTTGATTTTTTTAAATTTTTCATTAATGTCTATGAGATTAAAATGAAGTAATTCATATTTTTTCTGTTTCCATTTCACCCTTTACTTCATATATACATGTTTTTCTTGCCATTTGATCAAGATGTACGCTGTTCTTATTTTTTTATTTATTAAGTTATTTCAGACCAAAAGGTAAACAGTGCAGATCCTGATCAGACTGTACAGATGTTCCAGGTTCTGATCAGGATCTACACTGGCCTCGCATGTGGTAAAAGGCATATATATGGTCTATAGGGTAATGTCATCCATACATATTCTTGTTTTGAATTAATGTTCAGAGCAAAGGTATGGAGAAAGTGACCTATATAAAACTTGTACATTTTGTACAAGAACATTTTTATAAGTACGAGTCCTAGTGCAGATAGCTGGACATGGTCACTGACAAATAATCAAAGTCATCTACAGTGTTTGACATTTGAAGTATATAGAAGATGCCCAATATATTGTTTACACGAGGTCACATGTATATGCAGCATAGCTGTCAGCTACAAACATGCAAACAACACAGATTGACCTTTGTATGATAAAACAAGCAGTAGGGAGATATGTGTGATAGACAGCCATATATTATAGATGTGACATTTTAATATAGTTGTTGTATAATAAGATAATAGAAGGCATTTTGATGGTACCTAAGAGAGTAACATAGAAGATCATAGATGTGAGCTGTATTTCTGGTGATCAATAATGACCAATTATGATTAAGTATGCAAACCAATGAATTTGACATTAATTTTTATGAACGTTGCTAATAATTAAAATATTATTGAATACAATAACAGCATGTTGATATTGTTAAGGAAATAGTAGGTTTAAAGTCAGCTGTGGATTCCGACAACATTTTATACACATTTTTTCATATATTTCAGGAACAGCAACTCTGTATATTTTTGTTTACGATCATCGTTTTTTGCAGATTTTTGTGACGATTTCTCAGAATGTGATTAATCAACACCTTAGTGTAAAAATGAGTGTAGCCAAAATGCAGAATCTGCAAAGTTTCCAGAAACAGACTAAAGGCAGGGTCAGATGCAAGATTTCCAGAAAAGGGGTTCGTTTGGGGCAGCCTTGGGATAGCTACATGATATTTCCTCCTTTCTGGTCAAAATTGCTTGGAAAATTAAATATTGGTGCCAAAAAGCAGGTTGAAGCTACCCCACCAAACCACTTTGTATTGCCCCAGAGGTGTACATAACAATGTAACTGTAGACTATTTTTACTGATCTTATTAGAACTATTTAAAATAAGACGTAAAGGCTGATCTGACAATTTAAGAAACTGTTGAAAATGAAATCAGTTGTTGTTGTTACTTCCCAGTTTTATGTCCCTCCCGCCTCTGTACGAGGAAATTATGGTGTGGACATACCAGCTTTGCATGGTGGAGGAAGACCCCAGGTGCCCCTTCGGGCAATTTTCAGACTCGAGCGGGCACCTGGGTAGAACCACCGACGTTCCGCAAGCTAGCTGGTTAGCTTCCTCACATGAAAGATCTTGACCCTGGTAGGTCTCGAACTCACAGCTGTGAAGGGCAAGTGATTCTCAGCCGGAAACCTTAACCATTCGGCCACGGACGCCCCGTAAATGAAATCAGTGGTACTATATCTTAATATAAACACATGTCCTTACTTTTGGGCACTCATATGCAGTAATGTTAAACTTGACCTTTGGAAATGACCCCCGCTGCTTTATGTTCACCCCCCTGATGTTATTATTATACCAGCTCATCATCTTCGAGATAAATATCATTATTTATTTATTAATATGCATTGATGATATACTGGATAAGTTACTTTATTTGCATAATGATAATTGATAATTTCCGCTTTGCTGGTTACAAGTGCTATAACTGTTCTGCTGGCCATTTCCGTTGTACGAAATGACTTGATTATATTTTTCTTTAACCCTTTCCTTCATAGATATACCTTTATTGTGTGGGCGAACAGTTTAGATCCAGGTCAGCTGGCACATCTGTGCCATCTGATCAGGATCTAAACTTTTTGCTTTTTTATTTATTAAGTTGTTTGTGCCAGCTGATCTAGATCTAGATCTATACTGGTTGCACATGTGTAAAAATGCGTATAAAACCCTTTCCTGTATAGATACACCTTTATTGCTAGGGCGAACAGTTTAGATCCAGATCAGCCGGCACATCCGTGCCGTCTGATCAGGATCTAAACTGTTCGCTTTTAGATTCATTAGGTTATTTCTGACCAAAATGCGACCAGTGCAGATCCAGATCAGACGGCACGGATGTGCCGGCTGATCTGGATCTACACTGGTCGCACACGCGTAAAAATGTGTATATATGGAGGAAAAGGTTAAAGATGTCTGGTAACATATCAGAACGAAAATATAAAGTGTTTTTAAATATCAAAATTTATTATAAAGTGTAGAAGACCTTTAAACATAGCAAATGTGATGTACTATTCTTCCACAGTCAACGTATTTGAAGCAACCGTTGTATCGGCGTTACTTACGCAGTAAAATTCACTCACAACAGATGTAAAATGTAGTTTTTGTCAAAAATTTCGGCAAAATTTACTCTTGTTCAGTCATTAACCCTTTCCTCCATAGATACAACTTTATTGTGAGAGCGAACAGTGTAGATCCAGATCCAGATCAGCCGGCACATCCGTGCCGTCTGATCAGGATCTAAACTGTTCGCTTTTTTATTCATTAGGTTATTTCTGACCAAAATGCGACCAGTGCAGATCCTGATCAGAGGGCATGGATGTGCAGGCTGATCAGATGGCACGGATGTGCAGGCTGATCTGGATTGACACTGTCGCATATGTGTAAAACGGCATATAAATGGAGGAAAGGGTCAATATACATTATAGGCTAGATTGCACTTTAGCGGGCGCAGGTTGGCCATGTTGTTGTTTACAATGTCAGCCATTTTGAATCTCCTGTCAAACTCCTGTCAAAAAGCCTAGCGGTGTTTGAACGATAAAAAGCAGGGGTGTGGGGGCAGCAGCCCCCATAAAAAACAATTACTAGACTCAGTCACGTGAATATTCGCGTAAATTAGCGCTCGCTAAAGTGCATTACTCCCGACATTATATAGCATTACAATGACTATTAACCACATCTGAGACAATTTGAAGTATTCCACGCTGAACTATGAATAGGCAGCTTTAATAGCAATAATTAGTTTTCATGAAAAATATATTTGCCATCAAATTGAAATAATGCTGACCATGTTGTTCAAAGGTTTCATGGACGGAAGATGTAGATACGATCTTGACTGAAATTGAAAACGCTTTTTAACTGAATGAACGACATATCAACAATTTATACAAGCAATATGATTGGACCACACTTGATAAAAATCTCGTATATAGCAATTTGTTAGAGTATGTTTATAATTCAAGTGAATATGCAATTTGTCAAATTTGTCTTTTATTGCCATAATATTTACACATGGAGACACTTGTTTTGAATGATTTTTCCATCGAGATATTGGTATGATGTTAGATAAATAAGCAGTGCTGGAGTCATTTACAGAAAATAACAGATACTTATGCATGTTGGAACAGTGTAGATCCAGATCAGCCAGTACTACCTAATAAATCATTAAGCGAACAGTGCAGATCCTGATCAGACAGCACAGAAATTAATTGTTGGAAATATTTTTTTATCATTTCAGACTGTGTCTTTGATTGAAAGTAACTGATATACTGGAATGGTTTTCTGTGTGAGTTACAGTTAGATTTGAGTTGCAGGCAGGTAAGCATTGCTGCAATAGTGTAGTCTGTAGAACTTTGTGTTGTCACTGGTAATTACATGTCACAATGGTCACTAGAACTTAAAATGGTAATTACCTGTGCACAGTGGTCACTAGAACTTTGTAAAAAAACAGCAGAAGATTGGAACATGGGTGGTAATTACAATTAAAGGACTTCTTAAGATAAACACATTAATTTTGAACTTTACACAGTTTATTACACTTTGAACTATAGATTTCTAGGCTGAAGGTTATAAAACTAAAATTAGAAACCAGACTGGTCGCCATTTCAGCCAATCAGATGTTTGAGATTTGAGACTGGTTTCCATGCTCAGTTTTATAACCTGGGCACCAAGATTGAGTGACTCTAAAACTTACCAGTAAAGATCCAGAGGGTGTTCAGTAGAATCAATGTCAGGGCTGATCCAGTGGGGGGTTTAGTGGTGTTGCTTGAATCCCATTTTTTGTGCAACCTTCTTTTGGGCAGCAATATTAAAATTTTGGGGGAATTTTGGCCATAAAATTGGATATTATTGGGTAGCTACAGAATAAGCCCCAAAGAAACATCTTTCTGGATATTTTGATCTCACCCTGTATTACATTGCCTTAGTGCAATATATAACAGATTATCTCCTTTATATTTGAACCCTTTCCTCCATAGACACACCTTTATTGCAAGGGCGAACTGTTTAGATCAGGATCTAAACTGTTTGCTTTTTGATTTGTTAGGTTATTTCTGACCAGAATGCGACCAGTGCAGATCCTGATAAAACCTCACTGATGTGCCGGCTGATCTGGATCGAAACTGCCCACGCAATAAAGGTGTATCCATGAAGGAAAGGGTTAATGGTACTTCTACCATTTTTGCACTAAGGGGATAATTTAGTCTCTAACTTACAAAATTAATATTTTCTATCATAATTACTATCCTCAAGTTAAAATTTGTTAACAGAATTAAAGTCAAACCTGTGTTAGGCAACCATCCAAGGATTAGTTACAAATTGTGGCTGCTTAACACAGGTGACTGTTTAAGACAGGTAAAAATAAGAACGAAATGGCAATTTAGGACATATTCAAGATAGCTATTTGAGAAAGATGGCTGTTTAATGCCGGTAGTTGTTAAGACATGTTGAACTGTACTTAAAAGTAACAGACTGGGTCAGCAAAGTCCACACAACGCACTTGATAACCTCTGCAGGGTTCTTAGACTGGTTCACTGGATGATTTGGTTATTGGCTCATTATGCAACTGCACCAGGGTATAATCCCTGTTATTGGCTTTATTAGATCAATTGGCTAAAACCACTTTGGGAGAAAGCAAAGTGGTATGGATTAGCCCATAAGTCTTCTTATGCAATAATTTTGGCAGTTTGTCATTAAGTATCGCTCTTGTGTATTGCTTCTATTAAGAAGGATGCAAGTTGATTTTTGAAAATCTTTGTTATGTTCCAGTCTTGAAATCAGAGTCTTGAGTCATACATGGATATGCCTGGAGTGCTTAGCCTTTCTGTTTGTGAAAATCGGTGCAGTCTTCATGCAGACTAGGGTTCAATATCATAAAATGAAGATTGGAGACCAGTCTATTCTCTAGCATCTTATTGGCTGAAATGGTGACTGGTTGCCATTTCAGTCAATAAGATGCTTGAGATTTGAGACTGGTCTCTCGATTTAAATTTATGATCTTGGGCATAGGTCAGTATTAGAGTCATATCTCCAGCATCTGTGGTAAAAGGAAAGACTGTGTGTGTAGTGGGAAGGGGTCAGTCATATTAAAGGTTTTATTTACCCCAGTATATATAAATGTTTCATGGAAAAGACAAAATTTAATACCCATTGTTTTGTTATTTGCTAACCTGCTACCCCGTGGGATATGGCTGTTATCCCTAAGAAAACAGTGTAGATCCAGATCATCTGGCTTCTGTATTGTCTGAGCAGAATCAACAGTTTGCATTTTGATTTTTTAGGTTATTTCAGACCAGGAAGCCAATAGTTAAGACCATGATCAGGCAGCATTGATGTGCCAGCTAGCCAGGGCTGAAGATCATAAAGCTGAGATTGGAAACCAGTCTCAAATCTCAAGCATCTGATTGGCTGAAATGGTGACCAGTCGCCATTTCAGCCAATCAGATGCTTGAGATTTGAGACTGGTTTCCATGCTCAGTTTTATAACTTTGGGCAATGGATCTACACTATTTGCAAATGCTATAAAACCTGTATATATGGAGTAAGGGGTTAACTTTGTTCAGAATTCCTAGAGAGAGGCTGTGGTGTCACCAGAACCCAAGGTTATAAAACAAAGAATGAAAACCAGTCTCAAATCTAAATCATCAGATTTGCTGAAATTGCGAGTGGTCACCATTTCAGCCAATCAGATGCTTGAGATTTGAGACTGGTTTCCAATCTCTGTTTTATTACCTTGGAGCCAGGATAACAAAAACATAATTTCTTACATAACTTAAGAAAATTGCCTGTAATATTTTATGAAAGCTCTTCGCTGTGGAGGAACATTCTTCTCATAATCTTCACAATTTTGGTATTAAAACCTGTTGATCTGCAAAGAAAATCTTGAGAATTATGCTAAATGAATCAGAAAGAACATATTCATAAGAATAAATGGGAATGTGTTAAAATACCAGGGGGACTTCTTAAGTAGTTTTCTATTCTTCTTAAATGATATTTACATAGCTTTACAAAAACCGTAAGATGGCATAATACGGCAATTTTCAAAAACAATGTAATCTGTAGTTAATCTTGTTTATTTAGATTATCATGGAAAAGAAGTAAGATTATCTCCATTAAAAACATGGAGGTGTAGTAAATCTAGACGATTATATCATCTTGATACAATGGCGTTGACAGATCTTCTTTAATTTTAAAATCTGTTTTGTAAACTAACTTTAAAAGCTGATAATACAGATGAATCCTGGGGTGCTGTTTAAATTAAGTCCTTCTGTTATATATTCTAGGTGATACACATTTAGGAAATTTACAGAACATGGACTGATATGAAAATTTTATACTGGCAATATTATGATGTATAAATTTACCTATACAAAATCTAAATACCCTTTAATCCATAAGAGCAGGTTTTATTGCATATGTGAACAGTGTAAATCTGGATCAAATAGCACATTTGCACGCAAAAAAGCGAACTTTTCTTGTTACTTACCATAATTGTCAAACTTACTTCTCATTATGAACATTCAGCGATTGATAGCAAAAAATCTCTGAAAATTCCAGAACAGCCAAAATTTGTTTACATGGAAATCAAATTTAATAGGAACATTATAACATATTTATAGCCTGCTTTGAATATTTTATGCCAAAATTTGTTTACATGGAAATCAAAATTAATAGTAAACATCTAAAACATTTGTAGCCGGCTTTGAATATTTTATATCAGATGATTTGCTTTATGGCTCTTAACCCTTTCCTATATAGATACACCTTTATTGCTAGGGAGAACAGTTTAGATCCAGATCAGCCAGCACATCTGTGTCGTCTGATCAGGATCTAAACTGTTTGCTTTTTGATTCATTAGGTTATTTCTGATCAAAATGCGACCAGTGCAGATCCAGATCAGATGGCACGGATGTGCCGGCTGATCTGGATCTACACTGGTCGCACACACGTAAAAATGCGTATATATCAAGGAAAACTGCAAATAAAAATGTTAGATCTGATGATTGCCCACAAACTCAATATATAAGCAAGAGAGGTTTTCCCAGATCGCTGCTTTTATAGTGTAGATCCAAATCAGCCGGCACATTCAATCTGATCTGGATCTGCACTGGTCGCATTTAGGTTAGAAATAACCTAACAAATAAAAAAGCAAACAGTACAGATCCTGATCAGATGGCATGGATGTGAATGCTGATCTGGATCAACACTGTTTGCCCATGCTATAAAAGTGTATATAATGGAGGAAAGGGTTAAAGGTTGAAAATATCACTGTCACCCTATTTATTATCATTATACTGAACCATTGTTTGGTGATCACTTTCACATAATTTAGATGTTTTAAAGATAATGTTTCATCATTAAAGAGAAACTTGGTGCAGTTGAAGTGCATTTGCAGATTTGAGCAATCTATCTTTAAGCCATGTGCCATAATATTTACCTTTCGACAGTTGAAAATGATGCAGATCTCTGCGTTCAGTTCAAAATAATATATGAATTTTTATAATGTTTATGCCAGGTATAATAACATATGTCATCATCTTAAGAAAAATATATGTACAATAATTACATGTAGCGCTTTCAAAGTTACATTAAATTTTACTATAATTTTGTAACTTTTTAATGTTTTTGGCAAAAATTTGTTTTTGCTTTCTTTTTGGTAAAATAAAAAATGATTTAAAAAAGTATACACTTGTGAACAGATCCTCTTTAAAATAAAGTTATTATTAAATAAAGTTATTATTAGTATTATTATTATAATTATTATTTTTTTTATTATTATTGTTATTTTTTAGTTAAGTTATTATTATTATCACAATCATTATTAATTATTATTATTTTAATGAGTAAAAACTTTCAAATTCATCTTTAATTATAATTTGGCCAAGTTTTTACAATTTTGTAAAAAAATTTTCTTTAAAAATTAAGAAATATCTGGTATAAAACTGGTTTTACAGTTTTTTCATTGTCTTTCACCTCTTAATGGACTTCTTTCATGAATTAGCTTAATTTTCAACTCGTTGCCAAACTGTCGCACTATCTTAAATGCATACAAGCTCATCAATGCAGAATTAAGCTAATCGGCCTGCACGCGATCATTGAAATTTTTGTTTGACCATCGGTATCCCACTTTTTGTAATTCACAATCCCGTACAATATCTAAAGGACGCAATGTACATACACTTAAACCCCATTAAGTCATTGGTATGGTACAATATAAACAAACAGAAAACTGTTAAGCTAATATTTATCAAATTTGGCATGATTGACCAAAAATGTGCCAGAATTGAATAATACTGTATAATTGTGGTGTACACAGGCACTCTACTTGTTCATTTCATGTTAAAATTTATGATAAACTGTGAATAACTTTATCTAACAAGATCTTAACAGTTTGTTTTGAATTTATAATCACCTGCTTTAGGAGATTTCTTGATAAGATATTGATGATTTTTGAATGATAAAGGGAGGTAATTATAACAACATTTTGGGGACTCTGTGTCCTTTGGGTGCTTGATAAGTGTGGTCCTAATCAGATAAGGGCTTGCAGATTGCTACTTAATGATGTTGTGATTTAGGAAATTCGTGTTGACAAAGTGTTAGGATGACAGAGAATTATGTAATTCACAGTGGGTAGGTGATTTGATTTTGTCTGGCTGGAAGGGGACAGCTGACCAGATACAAGAGGCTTACAAAGTCATTTATCTTGAGCTCTAGCTAATTATTCTGGTTTCCTAATAATTATGTTTGATTTATGCTGATTTAGATTCACTAGCAACATCACAAATATATTATAATGTTCCTATATCCTTTCACACCATGAGATATTGGTGTTAACCTTTGGTGAATAGTGATTTCCAAATAATTATGTATGATTTTGATGTGGTTGCAGCATCAATATATCCCTTTTCTTCATGAGACAAGGCTGTCATCCATGTGTGAAAAGTGTAGATCCAGATCAGCTGGCATGTCTGTGCCATCTGATAAGGATCTACACTGTTCACTTTTTGATTTATTAGGTTATTTCCTACCAACAATTGAACAGTGAAGATCCTGATGAAAAAATTAGATCTTCGCTGTTCACAGTGCGAACTTTGAATGTGAGCAAACATGACAAATATGTAAATTTTGCAGGCTCAGTTTGATTGAGCCTGTTCATGGGCAGTTTCGGAAATGCATCTATGCATCTTGCATATTATGAAAAATGATGGTTTGCAAGTGAACACATTTCACAGATGGGAGGAACTGTTTACATTTTGCTTTATAAACATTGACATATAGATACAACAATGAATATCCTCTTTATATTGTAATTCCTAAAATTTGGAAAAGCTTCCTTAATTACCTACATTGCTGGGTAAATCATTATAAAACAATTCAGAATAAATGAACAAAGCAGATTTTATTGTTGTTCAAACTGTTACACCGGTTGTTTTCATTTAGTTCCGCCGCCCTGTGTACAGAATTCTATCAGTATTATTTGTTATTGCTTAATAGGTGAGTAGTTCTTTGTGTGGAACTATAATTTATTAGGTATTTATCTTCAGTTTTTATGCTAATGTTGTTTAGAATCATTATCATTTAGTGATGTCAAGGTGTGGATCCAGAAGGGGGTTTCAGTGGGGTTGCTCTTTGCTCCTTTTTGAGCAGCATTATTTAATTGTTCATAGGGAATAGGCCAGAAAGTTGAAAATTATCATGTTATTTCCCTAACCCTTGCTTCCATATACATGCGTTTATGGCATTGGTGAACAGTGTAGATCCAGATCAGCCAGCATATCCGTGCCATCTGATTGGGATCTGCACTGTTCGCTTTTTTATTTATTGATTTAGTTCTGACCAAAAAGTGAATATGGCCAATCCTGATCAGATGGCACAGATGTGCCAGCTGATCTGGATCTACACTGGTCGCACACATGGAAAATAAACTATAATTATATTGAGTAAAGACTGAAGACTGGTTAAGTTTATTGTCTCTCTTTTCAGGAGACCTGAGTGTGTGGCCGGGTAATTTGCACCAGGAAAACTGAAAACATGCATGGAGTAAATTGGTTACTGGCAAACAATAGGTACGCATTTTCGTGTTTTTTGGGTAACCTTTTCCGTGACCTGCATCCATAAACCATTGGAATTTGGTAGAATAAATGCAGACAATATGACAACATGTCTCTATTGAAATATCGATGAGCTTGCAGTTTTGTTCTCTCATATAATAAGGATGTGATTTAGTATAAATAATATATTATAACTAGTACATAACAGATTACAGTCTGTGTGCTCGATTAAGAACCAATGAATTAATTTGGTGCGGAAACTTTTTAGTCTGGTTTTACATAATCTGTTCAAAAATAACCTTGAATACTGCAAGTGATTATATGCTTACCCGGGAAATATGTAACATTATTTTAAACCCTTTGCCCAAGATCATAAAACTAAATCTGGAGATCAGTCTCAAATCTCAAGCATCTGATTGGCTGAAATGGCGACCAGTCGCCATTTCAGCCAATCAGATCCTTGAGATTTGAGACTGATCTCAAAACATACTCCTTAGATACACCTTTATCATGTTGGTGAAGAGTGTAGATCCAGATCCAGCATATCTTCACTAAGATGAGGATCTTTACTGTTCCAGGTTTATTCTTTAACCCTTTCCTGTATTTTTACGCATTTTTACGCATGTGCGACCAGTGTAGATCCAGATCAGCCGGCACATCAGTGCCGTCTGATCAGGATCTGCACTGGTTGCATTTTGGTCAGAAATAACCTAATGAATCAAAAAGCGAACAGTTTAGATCCTGATCAGACGGCACGGATGTGCCGGCTGATCTGGATCTAAACTGTTCGCCCTAGCTATAAAGGTGTATCTGTACAGGAAAGGGTTAAGTTATTTTAAGAAGTGAACAATGACTGTGTTGATCTAGATCAGATGACACTGTGATGTACCATCTATTTCTGATCTACACTGATCCCACATGCAATAAAGCCCATTTTATGGAATGATTATGGGTTAATGGTTTCAAATTGGTAATGTTTTAGTACTGCATTGCATTTAAGCCATTGCTAGGCAGACTCTGGGCAGAAACTTTGATTTCTGCCTCTGCCAGCAGACCAGATCAAAGCGCACAAAAATTTCATCTATTTTAAAATTCAGTGCACCTGTTTCCACCTGCTTGTGAAAACTTCCTATTTTTTCAGGAGACACAGATTTAGCAACAAAATTGGGCAAGCTCCAGGGGTCTCGTCCAGTGTCCTAAGTTGCAAAACACCTCCTGAATTATTAACCCTTTCCTCCATAGATTTGACTAGTGTAGATCTAGATTAGCTGTCACATCCATCCCATAATATCATCAGCCTATACACTGTTCACTCATAGATTAATTGACTTATTTCAGATGACGAAGCATGCAGTTTAGATCCTGATCTGAGACAACACAGATGTGCTGGCTGATCTGGATCTACACTGGTTGTAAAAGTGATAAAACCTGTATATGTTATGGAGTAAAGGGTTAAAGTCCTAAACTGGTGTAATAATGGACTAACTAATAAGAATAGAAGAATGTAGACCCCTCCAAAATCACTTATATTTGTGGGAATAAATAGAGTCTACATTAGCCTGAAATGACATTACTTGTTCTTAGGAAATACTGTCTTCACTGATTAAAAAGTAATAAAAATCTGTTTGAGTACGAACTTGGATATCTGAGTTTAAACTCATAACATTTATTTAAAAATATCCCAGCAATATTTAGTGCTATTTGAAATATTTTCATGAAAATAGGAAAATTTTATTTGATTTTCTGTAAAATATTCCAAGTAAATAACCATAATTTATTCAGCTTTTGAATATTAAATTTAAATTATAATGTTGAGTTGAAAATTATGTTTGAGTATAAGATTGTTTGTGTTATAGGGGCCTGTCTTGCACCATTGTGTTTGTTGTAAACTAACAATAATAAACCCCTTAATAGGTTTTATAATGTCCATTCCCTAGTTCTCCATTGTTATGACACACCATTATATTATGATTTATTGACAATATCATAAAACTTATAGACTGAATTTTCAGTCTGACTCAATACTTTACACTCCTATTACACAAACATTTTTGTTTTCATTTGAAATTAAAATGTTTCAGACTACTACATACATGAATCATTAAAAAGCAATTGTCATATTCCGTAACGGTACTTAAACTATAAAATTATCTCGAAGTAATAAGCTTTTCCAACTGTACAACGTTTATTTCTTTTTTTCAAGGTACAATTTTTGTACAAAGCAAAATCTGCTGTTATAATTGTCGGATCTTAAAACTCATTTACTCATATTTTCGATATTGAAGTGTATGGGAGAGAAGAAAATTGGTTAGTGAGAAAATCGAGGCATCTGATTGGCTGGGAGAAATCCATGTTCATTTCACACAGAGCTGTCAGTTACTTGTTCATTGTAGTGTAGTATGAAAATGAATGGACGGGTGTTAGGAATAGGTTGTAGGAAATACTGTCTTCACTTTATTTGAACGATAACAGTTGAAAAAAGGATTTATTCTTACATGATCGGGGAATAATTCAATGGATTCGACAAGTTTTTGTTTGGTATGTGATATAGCATTTAATGCATTCAGTTGGTAGTTTATTTTATTTGTTGGATATTTACAAATATCTTGGATTTTTTTTTTCAGTTGTTTAAATGAGAAGAAATGAAGTGTGGATTTTTATTGAGATAAGTTATCTGTAATTATGTGATACAAAATGTAGTTTGTTTTATGTGGGAAAGTACAATGTTCTTTATCAGTTGATACCAGTCATTGAGTCAATCAAGTAACAGGTTGGATTCTAATATTTGATTTATATTCATATGAAAAAATATCAAGGACTTATATTGGATATATTGAGTTTTCGTAAACTTTGAAACATGAGTTTCAGAAACAGTTTGTATATGTTTTCAATTTTTCTGTAAAATCTGTTTAATTGTAATTTTATTGTTAAGACATTCTGGTCTTTTATTTCTGCTCCTGTAGATGGATTGAGGTTCTAATGTATAGAATGATTTCAAAATTTTAAGAAAAAAATTAATTTATAAGTTTTAGTTGATTTAAAAAAAATTAAGAAACTGTTTTATTAACTGTTTTCTAAAAAAGTAACTGAATAAAAGGGAAAAATAGTTTGTAACCCTTTCCTCCATATATTGGCATTTTATGCATGTGCAACCATTGTAGATCCAGATCAGCCGGCACATCCGTGCCGTCTGATCAGGATCTGCAATGTTCACTTTTTGATTTGTTAGTTTATTTCTGACCCAAATGTGACCAGTGCAGATCCTGATCAGATGGCACAGATGTGCCGGCTGATCTAGATCTTCACTGGTCGCACATGCGTATATATGGTGGAAAGGGTTAAAGGAAAATTTTGTTTTTGAAAACTGTAGTTTTTGTTACTTTTTTCTAAAGGAAATAAAATAAATGAAAAACATCAATAAAAGGGAAAAATAGATTTAAAATTGCAAAATATAGATCTGATAGAAAATGCTAAGACACTACAACTGACATCAAATAAGAAAAATTGAAAGTCGTAAAATTGAAATGAGACAGGGAAATTGATCCCTAGGGGTCAATTTGTTTACTCCCATAGATCTCTCTTGGGTCCAATTTAGTTTTATGGTAAATGTCAAATTATGGACAGCAGTACCTGATTTACCTTAATTAGGGCCCTGTGGGTGCATTAAGATGAGGATATATATTTCTGTCTTAGGAATTAAGTATTACTGTTTACAAAATATATTATAAATGCCAAGCTAAGTATAACTGTTGATTTTGTTATATTATTATTGGACTAAGCCTTAACTATGGTAATAAGAGGTTATTTCGGTCATGTTAATGTCTTGAATGTGCCATCTGATCTGGATCTACACTGTTTGCACATGCGTAAAAACATGTATTACATAAAGTAAAATGTTAACAAAATCATTGAAATACAAACAATTCTCTGCCCTAATTTTGGTTAGGGAACTTGACAACTTTTTGTCACATATTGTCAATGTAAAGATAATTAATTGAAATCCAAAAATTGTAATGTTGACTTAATGTTTTTTCAATCAATTCTCTCAATTCCTAGATAAACATTATCAAAACTAATGAATTAAGTATTGAAACAACAATTTTCCAATTGTATCATAGAGCTTGATGGTTTCTCGTTGCATGTCGCACTGTTGATATTTCACTAATTGATATTGACGATCTCGTATCTTTTATTTTTCTCGGAGCATGACAATATTGATCAGGGACTTCTATAATCGAATAACGGATATCAAAAAATATAGCAAACAAAAATACAATAAAATGCTGAGTTGCGTATTTTCCCTGTTCATTATAAGTAATAAATTATGGGTCTGCATCATGATCATACATGTTATGTTTTGCAACCAAAATTAGCCCTGTGGTGAGAGGACTGTAAAACCAAAAAACTCATATTATAAAAATATAACAAACAAAATACTTATGCCTAAAATAGCCGAGTTGCATATTTTCCCTTCAAATGATAAGTAACAAATATAGATCTGCATCTTTATCATTTTGTTTTACTTCCAAATTTAGCCCTTTGGTGAGAAGATTTGTATAACCAAAAATCGGATATAAAAAAGATATAGCAAAGGCTGAAAAAACACTTGAGTTGTGTATTTTCCCTGTAAATTATAAGTTACGAATATGGGTCTGCATCTTTATCATAAGTTTTAAAACCGAATTTAGCTATTTAGTGAGAGGACTTGTAAAACAAAAAAAAAACCGGATATAAATTAATATAGCAAATGCCGAAAAAATACTGAGTTGTGTATTTTCCCTGTGAATTGTAAGTAAAGAGGAGGGATGTGCATCATGATTGTATGTTTTACAAGCCCTCTGGTGAGAAATCATCACTTGTGCATTGTACCAATGTCCCGGCAATAAAAGCTGTCATTAAGTGTAAAATCATACAAAGTTGGTTGAAATTTGGCAAAAATGCGAAAGTTTAACACCACATCCTGGTGAAGGCAGATACAGCAACAGTTTCAGGCCTCAGTGAAACTTGTTCTGGTATATACAGGTTTTATCGCCTGTGCAAACAGTGTAGATCCAGTTCGGCCCTGACATCTGTGCCATCACTGTTTGCTTCTAGGTAAGCAATAACCTAATGAATCAATAGTGTACAATGCAGATCCTTTATCAGATGGCACGGATGATGAGGATCTACACTTTACACCCAAGGGATAAAATCAATATACCATAAAGGGTTAAACAGTGTTAAGTTTTAGTCACTTTTAGCATGCTGCTAAACTTATTCCCTCTCTCTCTCTCTCTCTCTCTCTCTCTCTCTCTCTCCCTCCCTCCCTCCCTCCCTCCCTCCCTCTCTCTCTCTCTCTCTCTCTCTCTCTCTCTCTCTCTCTCTCTCTCTCTCTCATTGTCTTCTCTCTTTCTCTCTCACACCATGGCAAAAAAACTGGTATTTTTCGTTTACAGTTTACTAGTGTGAAATCCAATTGGCTACTATAGTAACTGACCACAATAAAGTGTTAATTTCTATGATAACATTTTCCAATATAAATGATGAACATTTTTGAGAGCATCTGTTACTATGGAAATGATGCCAAGTTATATCATTTTTCTACAATATTTTCCCAAGTGCTGACAAATATTGGTGTTGAAATGTTTGCTGAGGTGAAATTTCACAGGGTGACATTTAAGGATTTAAATATTTTGTGACCTCATGTGTGAAATATTGTAGAGGTCAGCAATATTTACATTTAAGGGAAATTTAGGTTTTATGTTTTGTTCTATTTTGTTTATAAATAAAAGAGAACATGCATTCCAGTGTCTGGTACAAGATTTCCAGAAAGTGGGGTTTGGGCAGGTAACAGGCCAGTTACATAATAATTTCCAAATTTCTGGCCAAAATCCCCATGAAAATAAAATACTGCTGCCCAAAAAGAGTGTTTGAGCAATACAGTTCCTTTTTAGGCTGAATTTTTTTATAAAAAACTTGTGAAACACTGGTGAATAATATTATTCCCCGTAAATCGGCACCTTTTTGCAATAACGTTATATCTCCTTCATACACTTGTGTGTATTTCAGTGTTACTTGTACTGTTTTTGCACTAAAGTGACACTTTATTGCGATGTTACAGCAGTTTCTCTGGTTATTAATAATGCTAATGGTGTGTGCAGTTTCGATGACGATATCATAGTTTACAATATAACATGTTCTTTTGTTGAAGTTGCTTATAACATTCATCACTGAATGATCATATTTATGACAGTCACACATACCTGTTTGTAGTTATGATTTTCCAATTAAAAATATGCAATTCAGCTCAAATGAATTGGGAACAAGCATACTCTTATTATTTATTATCTGTGATCCAATTCTGTTCTGTTGTAACCATTAGCACCAGTTGTTAATTACATTTCAGAATGACATCTTTGTGATTGCATTTGTTCACTTTTTGTTACACTTCCATTCTGTTCCCATTGCAACAGATATTGCTGTCTTTTATCATTGTTCTGCGTTATCAAAATGTGTAAATTCATTTGTTCCGAAAAGATATATTTATCTACCGACTGATTTTCTCTTTCAAGACGTAAAAAGCAGCAATTGTGTTTTATTGTTACGATATGTCCAATCTCAGACGCTGCCGCAGACAATTAATTTACTCGATGCTTTTTCGAGATTTGTCTATTGACGTTAGCGTTTAGTTAGACCTAAATGACAAGAGTTCAGATAAAAGAATCGGAGAAGAGAATGGCTGATGTTTGATGGTTTGTCATTCGGTTAGTGTGCTCCTGTGTCAAAAGTACTTACAAGCTTTATCTTATCTTAATGATATATTTTCAGAATAGGGGTGCTGCTTTTCAAAATCTGACTTAGAAAGCTTATTATCTGCAATTTTCTTGCCTTTCTATCAAATTTGGAACAGTTCCTTGAGTTTTAAAGTATCTTACTGTTTAAATATCAAACTGCATAAACAGTGCAGATGTGCATTTTAAATTCAGGATCTACACATGTTGCAAATACAAACTTACTTAATACCATGACTTGGATTTATCTTTATTTTTAGCAGCAAGTAGGTGTCCTTTACAATAGAGACCCTTAATCATGGAGGTACAGGGGGCAGTTACATGATAATTTCCAACTCTATTGAAAATCTTCATGAAAAAATTGCTGCCCCAAAAAGGTTCAAGCAACCCCACTAAACCCCTTCTGGATCTGCCCCTCAAGTATGAGATAAATGACCTATGTAGGGAAAGGATTTTCTTAGCTCATAAGTGGCTGGGGCATAGGAATTAATAATAGCAGAATATCCTTTACTCATCCTTAGGAAAACACTAAAATACTTAGGCACCCCTGTCATTTTCGGTTGTTGCTTCTTTAAACAGACATGCAAATCTGAATGATTTATTTAACAATGGACAAGTGTTGAAAAATGGAAAATCATTTTCTCACGAAAAAAATAAGGTGCAGCTTCGAGCTTGTGACATCGGTTAATTAATGGACAGTTTAAATATAGACATCATATCAGTTCATCAAACATCTATTAACGTAAACCGTGCAAAGGAAATGTCATTTTTGTATAACCACTTCAGATCAACACGATATATAGGAAAATCGAGTTAAAGATTAAACCGCATAATTTCAATATCGTAACAAGTTGTCTCTGTAAGAGCTAAGAACGAGGACTGTTTGTCTCTGTTAAACCGACACAAGTGACATCTGAAGAAAAACAACAGGAAAACAGACTTGTGTATCGATTGTTAAGAGGTTTTTTGAGAAAATTGGGTTTTGGCAATAATGTTTAGTAGATACAGACAGATTTATGTAAATTTTTCTACATATGAATTCAGGAGTCACGATTAATGTAAAATTTTCTATGTAAAATTATTTAGTTATTTATGTAAAATGTTCTAGGTTTAAATTCAGTGGTGTAAATGAATGAATTGGACAGTGTTTTCAAGTGAAAACTGCTGTTATTTTGGATACAGTGATCAGTTTTGGAAATTGCAGAATTGGTAATAACACAGTACCCTTTACAACAAATTTCGGTGATGGGTTTGATTTTCAAGAGCTGATGGGGTTTGCTGGTAACTGATAATAGGTGTGACAGGGGTTGATCCAGTGGGGATGCTTGAACCCTCTTTATGTCTTGTTTGGGCAGCGATTATTTAATATTCATCTAAATTTTGTCCAGAAAGTTGGACATTATCAAGTAACTACCTAAAAACTGCCCCTAATGAACCCCTTTTCTGGAAATCTTGACCCTGTCTAACAATTACAATGACAGAAATATTACAGTAAAACCAGACACAAAAACATCTGGATTGCAGTACACTAAGCATTAATGAACAACAAAATAACACAATTTATGGCAGGTTTTGTTCCGTGAACGTCTTTCTGCTTTGGGTGCAATGACAAGAAAACTAGCTTAAGATTTTTTAAGAAAAACATGTTTATTAAAAGTCAGAAATAACCTTAGGAATCTAAAAGCAAACTGTGTAGATCCTGATTAGACTGCATGAATATGAAGGCTGATCTGGATCTACACTGGCAGCGCATGAGACATAAGCTATTTCTACGTAGTTAAAGGTTAAAAAGAAAATTTTATTCCATTGATAGTTACAAGTTTTTCATGGCATTGATTCCACGTGTATTTTTACGTCGGTGTACAATTCAAGATTCTGTTATCCATGTTAACTAATCAATTTTCAACATTTTCAGTGACATCGTATGTAACTGTTGCACATGTATTTCAGAACAGGGGAAAAAAGTCATAATTGAATTGTCGAATACTTCTCCTTATTGAGCGGCTGTCTCTAGACTTGTCCATGTTGCGGATCGTAATGATCAATATCGGGGGGAAATATTCTCGGATAGTTACTCAACTTCTATAATAGCGTTTTATATTCAGTGAATATTGTGACACATTTTGTTTAGGTTTCTAATGGAAGCATAGTTTTTCTAGCAAAAAAAAAATCAGATTTATTTTAATGAAATTGATGACAGTGAAATTGTGCGTTGTAAAAAAATAAATTGAAATTATTTGAAAATGAAAAAAATAATTAGTGTCACGCCGGCCTTATTTTTTACTGAACAAGTTTTAAATTAATTTTGCAGTGAGAAAGCGTATAGTGCATTCATAATGATGACGTGGCAGATTTTAATTTTTATTTGCTCGATATTCAGAAAAAAAACCAACTTCAAAACGTTTGAAAAACATATTGATCAGAATTAGTGAGTTAAAACTACAGGCTCAAAAGATTGCCACGAGCTTATTTTGATCATTTGAAGACATAGAAAAGAAGGTTTAACTGCTTTTGTAAATCGGAAAATGAGGAGGTAAATATATCTCTGACGTATTTGATAAAACTATCTGCATTAGACTGGGCCAAGATCATAAATCTAAATTAGTAGACCAGTCTCAAATCTCAAGCATCTGATTGGCTGAAATGGTCGCCATTTCAGCCAATCAGTTGCTTGAGATTCGAGACTGGTCTCCAATTTTAGATTTATGATCTCGAGCCCTGGAATAAGTTCATTTCTTAACCCTTTAATATGCCTTGTATGACATTATGTGAATAGAGTAGATCCAGATCAGCTGGAACATCATTGTAATCTGATCTGGATCTACATTAGTTGCTTCTTGGTAAAAAATAACTTAATGAATCTAAAAGTAAACAAATGAAGATCATGGTCATATGGTGCAAATGTGCCAGCTGATCTGGATCTACACTGTTAGCCCATAAAATTCATATCAGATTCTGTGGAGTTAAGGGTCTTGGAACAGCAATAACAGACTTGCATATTTTAGGCAGTCTTTGTTGAACTGTATAGAGTTTTATTTAGACTGGTTTTGTTGTTTTCGATCTTAGACTGGTGCAGATACCTTTGTGATAACATGTGTAGACCCAAACCAGTCTGCACTTGTAGAAATTAGGAAAACATATTTAAGAAAGAAGGATAATATGGAGAATAACAGCTATATTAAAGATTAATGTTCTAAAAATTAATGCAAATAAACTTTTAACAATAATAATTGATAATTTTTAATGTATTCTCTTCAATAAGTTATTTGAATAACAATAAAGGTGGGTGAAAATTTAGTTGCTGTGATTAACCATTTGATTTTAATATGGCTTCATGAAAGCCAGTTGATTTAAAGAGGAATTTAAAAATCATTCAAGTACAACAATTAAACAAATGCTTTTTCGAAGATCAAAAGCAATGTTGAATAAAGTTGTGTACTCAGCACTTTGTTTTATCAAAGGACTTGCAGTCTTGCACTATTCACATATTGCAAGGATTATAGGTATACTCAGACAATATGGCTTCTGGGTCCAAAAGACCATTCTTAATTTATCAGGATTAAAAAATCAACAATAAAAATACAAGGCCGGCTTCGAAATGATCAGTGGCCACTTAATGCGTGGATTACACCAATCTATAAGTTGTTTTTACTCGATTGGATTATGTCTTTCAATTACTTTTTAGCACATTACTGTGAGAGACATGTTTGAATGAAGTGTCCCTGGTCAATTGTGTAAAGTTTATTTTCTGAAGCAATTGGATTTCATTCAAAAGGACCCATTTTATTGTCGAAGTGGACGTATATGAAATTGGTAACGAAAATTGAAATGTAATTGATTGAAATGTACTGAATGGTGATTTGTCCATAGTAAAAAGAAAGTTTAAAATCATTTAAAAGTGTAATGGAATTCGCAATTTAATTAAAGAATTTTTTTAATCGTATGTGAAAAAAGGGAAAATTTGTGGTGGAAGTGTACTGAAAACTTTGTGTTCTGAAAACTTTTCAAAATGTTAGAAAAAAATCATCTATGAGCACTGTTTAATTTTTTAAATGAAATTACTGAAGTTGATAAAGCTTTTGTTTGATGATGTTAATTTCACTGAAAATAAATTAATTTTTTCTTTAAAGTCCGACAAATAAATTAATTTTTTCTTTAAAAAGCGCACGAGTGGAAAACATGTGATTCAGTTTCGTTTGAGTCTGTAAATAATAATTTAGACTAAATGGATGGGTTTCAAAAGATTAAATTATGTGGATATTGCAATACGTTTTCAATGCAATCGTTCTGCAATTGGGTGATTTATTGAGTAGATACAGGCTTATATCTCAGTCTATTGAATAATAAATGAAAAAGTGTTTGCTTAAGCAGCTTGAAACGATTTTTGTAAAATATTAGGGGAGAAAATTGCTTGCACTTGACACATCGTTCATCTTGTTCGAGTCCGGAAGTCTACAAACAGTGCAATTTTATGTAAGCAAAATAAGTTTTATGATGATTTTATTCATGCTTAATGAAATTTACTGGTGGGTTGACTGAAAATAAAAATAGATGCGTTGATTGCGACGCCAAGAAATTGAAAAAAGATCCTACTATTTCTGTCTGTGAAATACCATTTACTGCGTAATTTTATTATTGTAAAATCATCATATCGCTAAGAATCTGCAATCAGTTGATTGGCATGCTTAGTGTAATTATTTTCGTTAGGTATTAGTTTGATTTACTTTAACATTACTTGACAGATGTGATTTTAAATTGTTTATCGGCTCCCTTTTTAAGTTTTCGTAATGTCTATAATAAATCGATCAGTGGCACCTTTTTATCAGATTTGTTGAAAGTATGTTTGACAACATTTCGGTTTAATAGGCATTTGTCTACCTCTTTGCAGAATTACAGAGTAAGAAATTGTTTAACAAAGTGTGCTTCTTAACACAACAAGATACTGAGATAGTCATTTATTTTGTTTCTTTCTCATTTCTAGATTTAATTAATCCTGTACTTGATATAATTAAAAGTTTTATTGCATGTGCAAACAGTGTTGATCCAGATCAGCTGGTACATATCTGTTTAATCAGATCTGGATCTTTACTAATGTTACTTCATAGTCTGAAATAACCTAATAAATCTAAAAACAAATAGATGTGCTGATCAGGATCTACAATGTTCAACCATGGGATAACAGCCTTATTGCATGGAGTAAAGAGTAAAAGTAGTATTTTTTCTCTGGGTAAACTTTAACCCATTCCTGGATAGATACGCATTTTTACGCATGTGCGACCAGTGTAGATCCAGATCAGCCGGCACATCCGTGCCGTCTGATCAGGATCTGCACTGGTCGCATTTTGGTCAGAAATAACCTAACGAATCAAAAAGCGAACAGTTTAGATCCTGATCAGACGGCACGAATATGCCGGCTGATCTGGATCTAAACTGTTCGCCCTAGCAATAAAGGTGTATCTGTACGGGAAAGGGTTAATTATCTTTCTGCTTTATTATTTTTTTGTTGTTAGATAAATCATTGAATTATTTGATTTGCACAAAATTTCAAAAGAAAAATATTTAACTATCAGTAAAATTAAAAGTGTTTTAAAAATAGGCCATCTGAGGGGTGTATTTCAAAATCTGAATATTATCTTCTCATTTAAATAAAGATAAAATATAAAGATTACAAATTTGATAATGCTTTTTAAGGATCCATTGTCAATTCACCTTGTCGCTGTTGTATTCTACCTCTCATATTATACATTTTTTTATTGAAATGTCACAAAATACTAAGCGGACATTGATGAATGGTTTAAGGACTGGAGGCAAAAAAGTTGTACCCCCAGTTGGATTGTTTGTAGGTGTGATAAGATATGTGGAATGCTGTATGTACCTTGGGAAAATAGCTGCTTGTCAGTTTAGACCTTTTTGTAAGATAATTGAATTAACAAAGTTGGTTTTTGAAGAAAACATTTTGTAATTTTTTGAATTTCAATAGATTTGTCTAAAGATCTGTGTCTGTTAATAAATCTGGGACAGATAAAATGCTTAGATGTTTTACAAAAGGATTTAAATGTAGAAGAAATATGTAGAACTGGATTTAAATATTGAAGATATAAGGAACAAATGGACTAGAACAGAATAGAACAGGGTCTGTAGAGTGCATTTTTTCATCTAAGGTTAAATTTTGTTATACACTGTGAATAACCCTTTATTTCTTGGGATATGACTGTTATCCATGGGTTGTAGATAGGCTGGCACATCCATGCTGTCTGATCAGGATCTACACTGTTTGACAGAGAAGTGAACAGTGTAGATCCTAATAGGATGGTGTGGACATGCTCAGGCTAACCTGGATCTACACTGTTCACACATGAGATCAGAAGTATATAAATGAAGTAAAGGGTTAAAAAAATTAAATGCTTCTGCAATATTGCAATAGCACAAGACATTTCAATTCTGTTTATTGCAATAGCACAATTCGTTTCACTTTTGTAGTTCATTGCAACAGCTCAAGTCATTTCACTAACAGTTTTTGCAGCTGTTTTGAGGAAAACTTATGTAGCAATATGGAAGCAACTAACTGTAAATAATGCACAAGTAATGACATTAATTGTAATGTTCACCAGGGTAGAAGTGACATCATTTGGCAGTAAGTGCAGTACCAATATTTACTCAAGATAACATCCTGGTCATATTAACCCAAGGAAACTATGTTGGTTATGTAGTATACACGATAACTGTTAGTAATTTGTAATTTTATGTAATACAGATCACATTATTATCTGATCAAGATTCTTTCCGGCATGCCAAAACAAATGTTTTTATGGTTTCAATAATACAATATTTTTTTAAGAACTGTTATTACTGATTGCAGAATTGATTAGAATTTTATCCGACAGATGAATCGTAAAGTATGACACTAGATCGAAAAAAATATAATAAAAATCAATGCGACAGATAAAAAATAGTTTGTAATGATTTTCTTTGCTAGCTGTAGGTAAGTGTTTATTTTAATGAGCATTTACTATATTTAATCGAACTATCGCTGCGCAGCATCATGACCAATTTAATTTATAAATGCTTAATATTATTAAACACTAAGCAACATAGTGGTTAAAATTGTATTTATTAAATATTTATTAAATATACTATCTTACTGGTTAAATTATGCAATAATGGGTAAGTACTGATTTATAAAAATACATTTTTGAACAATTTAAAAATTACTGCAATTCAATTTGACAAGATTTAATTTCAACCATTGAGGCCAGTTTTTAACTGAAAAGATATTAAAACAATGACCTTGCAAAAAGCATTATAAGTGTTTCTGGTCTGCAAAAGTTGGCAAGAAATACTAATATGTCAAAAGCATTTATTACAAATTACATGTTACCTGCAAGCCAGAAAAACACCAGTAGCAAATAGGTTATTTGATGATATACTATAACCTGTAGGGTCATAACTGGCAATATAACATTATTATAAATGAAGATACTGAAGCAGACTTTATCTTAATAGTGTGATGTAATGTATGTATAGAAAGTGATAATTGTTTGATCATAGATAAACTAGGAGTGTTATTGACAGGACCATTGAATCATGTCAGTCTGTTACTGTTTGCTTTTGTAATTATTGTTGTTTTTTGCATCCTCAGTATTATACATAGTGGTGGTTATTATTACAAATGGTGTTGTTTAGCTGAAGGGATTGGACATGAAAAAGATGTGCTAATATTACTTGAGACCAGAAATTGCTGTTGTTGTTGTTGTAGTTGTTGTTTTCTTCAATATTATACATCAACTTACTAGTGGTTATTACAAATGATGTTTAATATGCTGAATGGATTGGACATAAAAAAGATGTGCTAGTTTTACTTATGACTAGAAATTAGGGTGGATTTTCATGGTATGAGAATTATGTTTTTATTATATGGATTTTATGCTGGTATAATTTTCTTACTCCTTAAAATATTAGATAAAATAAGAGAACTGTGTAATGTGGCCACTGTCAACTTTAAAATGTAATTATGGCAAAGTTTCATGTGAATTTTATTTCAGTATGAAACGTTTGTTGAACAATTTGCTTCTCTATAAACGGCTTTTAGATGCTGAAAGCTTACTTTCACATGTATTTTAGCCAGTTGTAGGGATTATTCCTATGCTCAGCGTAAATGACACATTTTATTGCTCATTTTAATGGATATTTGATTAGCACCGACATGGACTTAATCAAAATAATTATGTTCGAGACTCTGAGAGATAATTTCTTAACTAGTCAGAATTCTTTGAGCTAATTTAGCGGGTGATCTTCTAAGTGAAATGTGTAAAATAGGATATTAGTGGTGTATTCTAAGTGACATTACGGCTAACTGCAGGGGATTGTTCTTGTACATCTTGCTTCTATAAATGACTTTATAAGAAATATTGTAATTGTGATTGTAATTACTGGCACTCGTAATTACTGACTCCATATTATACCAGTTTTAAGGTATGTGTGAACAGTCTAGATCTAGATCATCTGGCACATCTTTGCTGTCTCACAGGATCTACACTTTTTTTTTTTTTTTTTAATAAATTTATTTCTGACCAAGAAGCAATACACCCTTTTCACATGAGATAAAACCAATATATATGGAGTAAAGGGTAAATTGTTTATTTGTTTCTTTGAAAGTAAAATTTACAAACATTTGTACAACATTTCTAGCGATTATTGTGTATTCAAGTTTAATAAGGAATAATTTTAAATAGAAATGTGGAATATTATTAATTATTGTTTATTAAATTTACTTAAATATTTAAATGTTCATAGGATAATGAATATACCAGAAATCACAATTATGTAATATTACAGAAAATTTTCTATCTGCATTTTGGTTCTCTGTACAAGAAAATCTGCAAATTAGGAGAAAATGGATCAAATGCAAAGTATTTTTGTTGCTAATTACATATGCGTTACCTAATGTGTATTCAAATGAGCTGCTACTGCGCTTGATCAGAAAATTGATTCTGACAATGACAGCTGTCAATCAGAAACTGTTAGTTTCACTGTAATAGACATGTTCTTGATTAATATTCATACATTGCAAGCACTCGCTGGTCAATTACTTACTGTTTGTTCACTGACATTGGTCATTTTTCTGTGCAGTCGAAACATAATATTTTGGACATGTGCAATTTTTCTTATTCTTGTTACTTGGTACTATTGTTTATGGTAGAAATATTTTTACAGGAATAATTAAGATTTTGCTTGAAAATACGGAAATTTTGTTTGAAAATCGTATGGTGATATAGTTTTATTTACAGGAATAATTAGAATTCAACATTTTAGTATGAAATGTATTAGTCTTTTATCTCCAAGGTTAAGTCTTTGTTACTATCAACCACTGTTTCAGTGTGAAGATCTGTGGATTACAAAAAAAAATCATATTATATTAGTACATGAGACTGTGAGGTTTGACATCTGTGCCTGAAACTAAAGACTAGTCTCAAATCACAAGAATATGATTGGAAGAACTGGAGACTGGTTTCCATTTCAACCAATCAGATGCTTGAGATTTGAGACTGGTTTCCAATTTTAAGTTCAAATTACATTATCACATGTAACTGGGAGATTTGAAGTCTGGTGTGATCACTTTAATGTGTTTTGTCCAGTCATTGTCTAAATATAATAAACATGCATTTATTTCAAACTTGTTTATAAAAATGTCTGGCAATTTTTTTTCTATTTTCAGAACCTGTACAGTACAGACGAGGTTTAAACTGGATTAACATAAAATAAGATTTAGGTGGATTTAATTATATTTAATTGAGTGAATTACAATTACTATGGAGACTAAATGGCTTATTTCACAAAACACTCAATAAACTGTGAAAACTAATCAAATGTGGAAATTAGTGAAATATATAGCTTATGACGAAAACAGTGGAATTACACCCTTTGATCAAAAATGTATTTGACAGAAAACAAATGGATATGGATACTTTGTTCCGTTTCATTAATAAAAGGTAAGATGTGTTAGTAGTCAAAGTCCCCCCTTGTTATTTACATGACTGATGGAGTTACTCCCCTTTAATATATGGTTAGAATTTAAACTGTACAGTATAGCAGTTTTTTAACTTGTTAACTTATTAAGCTGAATTTCATTATAAAGCAGAGGCCATGAACAGGCAGCTCAATCTTCTCTGAAATTGTCTTAAAAAATCAGGCAGTTTTTCCTCAAAAGTTTACTTTGCGCAAGGTTTTTTTATCATTCCCTGATTTCCCTCAAGGCCTAATAGCTACTTTCTCCTGAAAGTTGTAAGTATGTCTGGGATCAGGTTAACCACCATTATTAGTAAATGTTTGAATTGACTTTCAGAACTGCAGATAGCAGAAACCCCATAAATACTACAAATATCATAATAATAATAATAATGTAAGAAACAATAGCAGCTAACATTGATATATTGGTCTGGACGGTCATGATATATGTCAAGATCAGTTTGTAATTTGCATAATGATCTTAATTATACATGTTATCCCTTGACATTTGACTCAATTTGTATAATCCTTTTCTCAATGGAATGTGGCTATTATCCCATGGGTGAACAGAGTAGATCCAGATCCGCTGGCACATCCGTATCATCTGATCTGGATCTACACTGGTCATTTCAAAGTCAGAATTAACCTAATGAATCAATAGGTGAACAGTGTAGGTCCTGTGCCCAAGATCATAAAACTAAATCTGGAGATCAGTCTCAAATCTCAAGCATCTGATTGGCTGAAATGGCGACAAGTCGCCATTTCAGCCAATCAGATCCTTGAGATTTGAGACTGATCTCAAAACTTAGTTTTATGATCTTGGGCCCTGATCACATGGCACCAATGTGCCTCCTGATCTGGATCTACACTGGTCATTTCAAAGTCAGAATTAGCCTAATGAATCAAAAGGTGAACAGTGTAGGTCCGGATCACATGGCACCAATGTGCCTCCTGATCTGGATCTACACTGGTCATTTCAAAGTCAGAATTAGCCTAATGAATCAAAAGGTGAACAGTGTAGGTCCGGATCACATGGCACCAATGTGCCTCCTGATCTGGATCTACACTGGTCATTTCAAAGTCAGAATTAGCCTAATGAATCAATAGGTGAACAGTGTAGGTCCTGATCACATGGCACCAATGTGCCTCCTGATCTGGATCTACACTTTTTGCCCATAGGATTACAGCCATCATCAGATAAAGGTTTAAAGGACTTGCTATTCCCATTTATATTTCAGAGAGTACTTTGCAACATTATATGGAGTGAATAGACTCTGATAAGATTGCACTGATGTGCAGGCTGGCCTGGGTCTACACTGTTGCTAATTCGACTAAGTTGTGTTAAATGTACAAAATTTTTAAGATCCTTTGAATTTGTTTATTTGTTGTTGAAATTTGGCATATGGAGAATGATCAAATGTATGAAATGGAAACTTGTGTTTAATAGCTCAGTGTTGAAGTGTGATTTAAAACAGAACTGTTAACTCTTTTATAATATACTCTTTTTTCACTTTCTTTAAGCACAAGATATCTCCCCGAATGCTGATACTGCTCGAAGTCCTGCCAACTTACAACATGGATTCCAAACCGAATATACCAATCCACGAATCACTGAACACCCGCAGGACGATTACTTTGCCAAAAATGATCCCGCAACGTTGAACTGTAAGGCTGACGGCGACCCCCCACCAACCATCACTTGGTACAAAGACGGTCAGCTGGTTGAAACAAATCGTGAAAATCCATTGTCACATCGTATGTTACTGGATAATGGACAGTTATTTTTTCTACGTGTGATACATTCTAAAACCAACCAACCCGACATCGGTGAATACTACTGCAATGCTACCAACAAACATGGCTCGGCAATAAGCAGGACTGCGAACATACAGATTGCTGGTAAGTTCCTAGAACTTCTTGTTTTGTGGTAATATGGCTTATTAACAGTACAGCTTATACCTGTGCCCAAGATCATAAAATTAAATCTGGAGATCAGTCTCAAATCTCAAGCATCTGATTGGCTGAAATGGCGACCTGTCGCCATTTCAGCCAATCAGATCCTTGAGATTTGAGACTGATCTCAAAACTTAGTTTTATGATCTTGAACCCTAGTGTCTCATGGGATATGGCTGATATCCCATGGGCTTAAAGTGTAGATCCAGATCAAATAGTAAATCCATGACATCTGATCTGGATCTACACCAATTGCTGTTTGGTCAGAAATAACCTAATGGCTAAAAGTGATCAGTGTAGATCCTGATCAGATTGCACAAATGTGTCAGTTGGTCTAGATCTACACTGTTTTCTCATGGGATAACTGCCATATCCCAGCATGAAGGGTTAAAGTACAAGCTACTCCAGCATCTGTTAGGGCTGTTCCTTTTTCAGACTCTATTAATGTCATTCTCTTGAATAGATCCAATGGACAACAACTTCTTCGTACAATGCACCACTTAAAATATAATTGCATACACTTATGAAATTACATGTACTTCATTTGATGATTGAGCAATTTAAGGATAATCACCACAAATTTTGGATCATAATCAACAATAACAAGGAAGTTTTTTAATCAAAGTAATGTGTGCCGCCATTGTTTACAGATTTGCATAATTTGCATTTTCGCACAGCAATCGAACATGTGTGTTTCTTCAGTCTGTGTAAAAAAAGATGCATCATGCCTGGCAAAAGACTTAACACAAGCCAAAAAAACTAGAATCTCGACTCATTTACTTTTTCATTACTGGGGAGATGTTATCGGCACCTTGTTTTTTGTGTACCTTGGCATATGTACTAAGGCTTCTTGGAATAAATATGTCATCTCAATTTCTCAAGTTATACAAAAGTGCGAGAGTAATAGCTTTATAATTGTTTTGTGGTATGTCACAGGAACAAAATGCACAAAAAATGTTTAATCCAGAAAATGCATTTTTTTTTAAACCATTTGCTCTATATATACACGCATTTTATCGCATGTGTGACCAGTGAAGATCCAGATCAGCTAACAGAAGCATAGGCTGACCTTGGTCTACTCTGGACATATTGACCATAACCCCATTTTATTGTGGCAAGTCACATAATGATTTGCAAATAAAACTTTCAATACGTAACAAACAATGAAGGCCGTTAAAGCATTTTACATATATCTTTGTAAATATTGATTTGTGCTCAACCAAGGGCTATGGGGCATGGACAGAAATAAGCATTTCCATTACTTCCTATGAACATGCTCAATCAAACCTTGCCTGCAATATTTTAATTATTTTTTGTGTTTGGTGACTCTTAAAGATCCTATTTCATCTGCATTTTTGTCCGATACTTCTCAGATATTTTCGAGGCACTCGCTTTCCTCTTAAAAAAAACACAATGATACAGGGTCCAGCATTACTGGGAGGGGAACAGCACAGCTGACTATACACTCATTCTCTTGACAGAATTTTCTCTTTTGATATATTTATGACATAAGATGCAGATAATGGCTGTTAATTGCAGCAGCAGGCAGGCACTTGACGAAAAAGGAATTAGAAGCTTTTATCTTTTCAAGGGCACTTCAGCGTTCATATTGCATTTTCAATGCACTTACAACTAGGTGGCATGCAGCATTATATTAAAGTTTCATTTAGCGAAAAAAAAATAAGCTGGCACCTCCCACAATTCTTTTAACTGCGGGAAAAATGTCAGTAGCTTGAACATTTTAAAAATATTAAAAAAACTAAACGTTTGCTTGCTGATTTCAAGCTATATCCTTGATAAGAAATAATTATGAAAAACAATAATCAAAACATATAATGGGTTCTTTGTTTAAATATCCTGTCCCCTTAAACCTTTCTCAAATAAATACACTGAAACCTCTCTATTACGGACACCTAAGGGACTGAGGGAAAGAGTCCTTTATAGCGGGTTGTCCTTAATTGTGGGTTTGAATTAAAAAAGAAGAGAACATGTCTGTTCTTTAAAAAATCGTCTGTAATACCAGGGTGCCCGTAATATCGAGTGTCCGTAATGAGGGGTTTTACTGTAGTTATAAAAAATACTAATGAAAACATAAGGTTAGGTACTGTGATTTTAATTCTTAATTTAAATGGCATTTTCAGATCACTAAGGAAGTTTATACTGTAGTATCATTTAATTTCACTGGGCCTAATTTTCGCACACATGGTGCAGAAGACATTTTCTTAAGGCATAAATTTGCACAATTTTGTCGACCTGTGATTTCAAGCACATTGCCTTGCACGCAAAAATTAAACCTGTGCAAAATTTAATGAAAGCACAGCAGTTTGATGAGTTGTTGACATATTGAAATTGACCTTTAAATAAACTCCGTCTGCCATATTTACTTTCTCACAATCTAAGTAGCAGGTTCACACCGAGAAATTTAGTTTTTCAATAAAAATGGTGATAAATTATTTCCTGAGTAGCAACTGCTATCCTAGATATGAGAATTATCTTGGTCGGAAATATTTAACACCTCAACAGTTGTTAAAGTTTTTGATGTTTAATAAGGGTGAATTTAGGAGACAAGATTTCTCCAGAATTGCTAGGTTGATTATGTAATGAAAATAAATGTTGATGGGTAATGAAACAAGTGTTAGCTGATAACAAACTTATTTGGGTGATAAGTAATTGTATGCTTCCGTCCCAAAATATAATTTAAACTTAAATGCCTGACAAAATGCACTGCATGCAGCTGGATTTTAGGTACTTAAGTTTTTAATGCCCTCAGCACTTCTGTATTAACTCTTTACCCGCTGAATAAATGTAATGGACTCGACTTTCTTTTACAATGAGTCAGTCCATTCTTTATAAATAGGGGTGTTTTACGGAAATTGACCCCTAACTCCATGGGATATGGCTATTATCCCATGTAGAACAGTGTCAGATCAGGATCTACACTGTTCACTTTTAGATTCATGTTAATTCTGACAATAAAGTGAGGAGTGTAGATCCAGCCTTTGAAATAAACCGGCATATCGGCACCCACACAACATATAAAAAAAAAAAGTTAAATTAACCCTTTCTTCCATATAAACGCTTTTTTACGCATGTGCGAGGAGTGTAGATCCAGATCAGCAAGCACGTCCATGCCGTCTGATCAGGATCTGCATTGGTTGTTTTTTGGTCAGTAGTAACCTAATAAATAAAAAAATGAACAGTGCAGATCCTGATCAGATGGCACGGATGTGCCGGCTGATCTGGATCTACACTGTTTGCCCATGCCATAAAGGCATATATATGGAGGAATGGGTTAAAAAGGTTTTAGTTCAATGAAATTTAATCTGAAATGAAATAAACCATTGCTTTGACTGAAAACTGCGATATGTGCCAGGCACAGTGTCTGACATGTTTTCCTAAAAAGGGAATAAAGCAATTAAATTTAACATTAAGAAACAATTTTCAAAGTCTAAACTATTTTAATTGCATGATGAGACTCTATTTCTGTAGCCTTTTACAGTCAACTAACATGCAAAATAATAAAATCATTGATCACTTTGAGAAATCTACTGCTTTTCAAAGACGCAAATCTTCGAAAATGGAATAAAACATATCTCGCTTTAGGAAAACATCAAGACGCTATGTCTACATACGATATTTTGGTAGGCTACAGAATTGCTAATAGTTGTATTGATACGTAGAGATATCTTGTAAATGCACAATTAAGTTAGCCGTCCCGTAAGATATGTGGCTGTTTTCCTGGAAAACAGACAGGAAAAATCGGTGTATTGGAAATTTGTGTATATTTCACTGCTACACTCAGACTTTGACCTGCTGGAAGCAAAATGTTGTTGTCATTAAGTGATGGTGGTAATGACATGACTTAATCAAGATCACAGCAAATGTCTTTGACTTTATGTGCTCCAGCACTTCTCCTGTGATTTTCAAGAAATCCGGAATGTCTAGCTAGATATTCTATATATAAAACAGTCCACTGTATTATATACGATGATTTAAATGTAAATGTAAAGTAAATGTAAATATTGCAAACTGATCTTTGTTTATCCCTTTCCTCCATTTATACGCATTTTTATGCATGTGCGACCAGTGTAGATCCAGATCAGCCAGAATTGGTGGCATTTTGGTCAGAAGTAACCTAGTGAATCAAAAAGCAAACAGTTTAGATCCCAGGCCTCGATAAATCCGCTTGCCCGCTCACATTTGCGAGTGAAAGTTCACATCGGGCAAGTAAAAAGTTGATCAAACTCGCCCGGTCCAAATGCTGCTTCTCTAAACATTAATAAATACAGTTATTCGGTAAAACAATCAAACTGCAGACTGCATAAACTGTCAAACGAAAACTGGAAACCGACGTCATACCTAATGCGCACCTGCCGATCCCGTATGAATAAAACATTGCCGAATGCTAATATCGTTATGGAGTTAAAAGATTAATAATTCATTGAAGCAGAGTGCGTTAGAATTTTAATAAAATATAAATATGGGCTTATATATTAAATGTATAAAAACTATTATTATCAATTTATAATTGACTAAGCCGTTTTGCGGATACAGACTGATTTTTCTCGACTAATGATCGCGCACCAGAGGCTTGGTCAAAGAACATTGTTCTGATAATGAAAGATCTAGTTTAAATGGAGCAGTATAATATGAAAATGGCGTCTGCAAAATAGAAAAGCATCAAGGGCGAGTACATTTAGTGAAGGGCGAGTAATTTTTTAGGATCACTCGCCCTGGAAAAATTCTTCGAGGCCTGATCGGCTGTCTTGGATGTGCCGACTGATCAGGATTTAAACTGTTCACCTATGCAATCAAGGTGTATCTATAGAGGAAAGGGTTATAAGTCATTTGTGTTATGAGGTTATAGTAATTTTAGCAATAACTCCTTTCTAAATTGTTACGACTTTTAAACTCAGTGGAAATAGATTATACCTATAAAAAAAATTGAGTTGGCACCATACTAATAGAAGACCATTTAAAATCAACAGAAGAATTACTCAATTAGTTTTAATCCGGATATTGTTTCAAAAGTAGTGCTTTCTAAAAATAGCATCAAACACCACAAAAAAGCAACATAAATATACGGTTTGGTTTCAGCTAATTTAGCTAACCAAAATGAAATGAAGATTCCATCATTGTTGGCAGACTAAAGAATTATTTGGCGATGCATAATGAATGATTTTTTCCCAGCATATGTATTTCCTCTTCTCATTTCTCCGTTATGGTATGCAAATGGTCTTGTGCTAATATTTCCTCAGCTTTTACAATTCTGGAGGAGATTGTAACGGTTTATGACGTTGTCATTGCTTTATGCGTGTTTCCTTACAATAAAGAACAGAAAATACATGTTGTTATATTGTGTCATATTATTATGAGGTAGTAATTGCCGGGGAAAATGAACAAAATATGCGCCAGATGATGTGTTCATTCTTTGTTCATCGATGCTCTTTGAGAAATAGATGTGTGAACCATCTTTTGATTGATTGCTGAAATTCTTTACCATGGTGATAACTCCCTGTTTTTGACGGCCATGTAACAGTTTTTGCCCTAAAGCAACAACTGTGTGATCTGATCTAGATATGCACTGATTGCTTTTGATTCATTAAGTTATTTCTGACCAAAAATTACCAGTTCACACTCAGATGATATGGCGGGATTGTGCCAGCAGATCTGGATCTAAACTGGTCACGCCTGTGATTTAAAGGCATAAAATGGAGTAAAGGGTAATTCTTTACTCCATGGACGATTCTTTAATCATGTGTGTAACAAATGTTGTTTTGATAATCTTGCACATCCTTTGCAGTCTGCAGATAAGGATCTAATCAGTTTATTTTTAGATTCATTACATTATTTTTGAACTTGTGTAGCTGTTTTTTGGGTGAAGGTGTGATTAATTGCTTTAACTTTCTAAATTCAGGAGTTGTTGTCAAAGCAAGTCACATGAGGTTATTTTCCATCAATGCTTATAGTACTTCTGTGTTGCTATGCAACAGACATTTCCATCGTAATGTGACAGATTTGATGTCAGTGACTTCATTTGACAGACTGCTCGGTGATATAGGTTGTCATACATTCATATGTTGGCAGATTATCTTGCACAGCAAAATTATCAACAGCACAATTTAAGTTCAAAACATATATGTCCTTTTTTCAGTTTGAAGTTGATTGTCAGTTAACCTTTTACACCAAATATATGCATTTTTATGCATGTGCGACCAGTGTTAATCCTAAATAGTTAGCACATCCAAGTTGTGTGATCTGGATCTGTATGATATGTTTATATTTCCAGTTTTGAAAGACACGTTTGTGACTGAACCCTCGGACACAACTACAGCCGTTGGACAACAAGTTACGCTGCACTGTCTACCACCAAAGGGAAAACCAGACCCCAAGGTCATATGGCGTAAAAATGGCGACCTTGTTCAAACAGACAACAGGATTAGAATCACGGAGGAAGGCAGCTTAGAGATTAGTTCTGTAGAGAAAAAAGATATTGGAGAGTATATATGTCTGGCCATCAACACCGGTGGCGAGAGGCAAAGCTCGCCTGCTCAGCTCAGGGTTCTAGGTACGATTCTTCAGTTTGATCAATTACTTTTTCAATTATGACTAAAGATTTTTTGATGCACCGTGAAAAAAACAACAAAACTTATTGTTGTTATGATAAGTGTAGATCCTGATCAAATTGCATCCTAAAAAAGATCTAGACTTCAAAGGTACGGTTCTAAATTGAGTTATCTCCCTTTTCTTCAGAAATTTCTGCATTTGTTCATAGATATTTAACAGTGTTATAAATTAATAAGTAATATTTCTTTTACTTTTTAGATGTTCCAGTGTTTCATAAACTGCCCAAGAACGTGGACACTGAGGAAGGCGAGGTGGCAGAGTTTTACTGTGATGTCATGGGAGATCCACCAATCAAAGTGCGCTGGAGTAAAGAAGGCGGAGCTATCAGCTTTGGAAGGTATGTCTTACAAACCATGAACTACTGGTTTTAGAGTTTGTTTACAGAATCGGAAAATTCTGCAGGATATGTAGACCATTTAGTACAGAATGACTGTTTTAGACAACACAGCACTGAATACTGAACAGTACAGTACAGTACAGAATGCTTTACTTTCTGTAGACAGTAAAGTACACAATACAGTAAACAGACAGTACAGAATGAAGTAGACCTTTAGACAGTAAATAATACAGTATAGTACAAAATACAGTTCAGTACAGAATGATGTAGACCCTGTAGCAATTTCAGTATAAAATGTACAGAATCCTGTAGAAACAGAACAAGTTACAGTACTGAATGATATAGACCCAGTAAACAGTACAGTATAGGATGGTCCCTTTTGTAAAGAATGTGTAAACTCCAAAGTCAGTACTGTATGGAATGGTGTAGTCAGTATAAATATGCATACTTAACAAAGTCTAAACCACGTTGCAATAGTATAAGGCAATATTTGAATTAACTTGCACCAGCAACTATGCATGTATCAAAAAAGGTAATTCTTGCATTAAACATGCATAGCTTTAGGGAAGAAATCAGTGTCAACTAGTGCGGCTTGTGATCAAAATAAGAGAAAATATGGGAAACGTCGTTGGAAATTAAATGAGATTCTAAGCACGAATGAGGTAGCATCAATTGAAATTGATGAGTCTTAGACCTGTTTTTGTATCATTTGTGAACCAGATGGAATTTTTTTTAGTTCCAAGTTAACGCAGTATGCTGGAAATTTGTTTTCAATTTCCCTGTAGATTTTTTGGTAGAAACCTGTAAATGGCATTGGAGAATTTAAACACTCACAGATAAAATCAGGGATTGCAATGTTTTTTCTATGTGGTTAACTCGCTAATGTGTATGAAAAAATGTTTCGATAGGGAAATTTGATTGGGAGATTTTATTTAGATTATCCCTTTATATGAGTCTTATAGATTCATGCCATCTGATCTAGATCTGCAATAGTCGCACCTTGGTCAGAAATAACCAAATGAATCTAAAAGTGAATGTGTAAATCCTGATTAGGCAGCACAGATGTTCTGGCTGATCTGGACCTGCACTTTTTGCAAGGAGTTAAAAAAAAACACACAAAAATCTTTTTTACCGTCCTCTCCAGGGGATTTAGCTGTTGCCCATGGGTTAACAGTGTAGATCCAGATCAGCTGGCACATTTGTGCAATCTGATCAGGATCTACACTGTTATGTTATTTCTGACCAAGATACAACAAGTGTAGATTTTGATTGAACTGCATGCATGTGCTTGCTGATCTGGATCTACACTGTTCGCACTTACGTCAAAACATATATATTGATGTGGCGAAAAAAATGGGTTAGAATATACAGTATTAATATTTTTGTGATAAAGAGTTCGTTTGGTGTTTGATACAAATGTTTTCTGGCTTTCAACAGCTTGTAAACTTTGATAAATTTTATCTAGGGTAAAACTTGTTTTTATGTCAGATTATTAAGTAATGCTTTTACTAATGATTAATTGATAGGACCCGATAGGCCAACACCAACAAACAGACAAAACCCAACATTCATCTTGATTTCCAGGAAAGATTGTTGTTTCACAGTAGTAAATCTACAGATGATTGATATTTTAATGGAGAAATGTATCCTCACACTTCAGAGTATTTAAAACAAAAACATGAAAGTAGAGTTAATCAACTCTTATATAAACAGGAAGTTGTTGTTGTTATGGGAGGGTACGGTATAATCAGCTAACAGAATGTTCCCACATCACCATCATCTGTTTGATCTTGTGTCAGATGCAGAAGATATCTTTGTTGGGGTGAAGAGCATTGTGGATGATTAAGAAAAATGAAAACATATCAAGAAACAGTTTGTGACAATTGTTAAGAAGTTTGAGGTGAATGAACAGATTTTGAGCTCACATCAAAAGTACCGTAATCACCCTAAGACTTGGGACAGTTAAAAACAATTATAACTAAAATGTTTCGTGTCCCAAAATTTAGAGAAAAAAAAACTGTTTGTGAAAGTGTTCCTAAGCAAAAATACACTGCAAATACAAACTTTAACAGTGTTCCCAAATGTAGGGAGGCAAAAAATAATTTTATTTCGTGATAAATAATGGTCTACCGACATTAACGTTGTTCAAAGACTTAAGATAATTACGGTAAACTGATTAGGTTTTTTTCTGATCAAAATGTGAAACATGTAGATCCAGATCAGATGTCACAGATGTGCAGTCTGATCTAGATCTACACTGTTTTTCCATTTGAAAATAGTCACATTTATATGGAGTAAATGGTTAAACTTGTAGTGAAAGTAGTTCAAGCAGTATGAATTCAGTCACCATAATTATTTCAAGTGATATGAATTCTGTCACCCCAAGGGAATAGGGTTTGTCAGTGGTCCAAGTTGTTGTCTAGGGGTGCTTTTCTTTATGCTAAATCTTCAGCTGTCTGATCTAGATCTACACTGTTTGTCTTTTTGAAAAATGTCATATTTATATGTAGTAAGAGGTTAAACTTGTAAAGAAGGTATTTCAAGCAATATGAAATCAATTGGGAATAGGGTTTGTCAGTGGTCCAAGTTGTTGTATAAAGGGAGCTTTTGTTAATGCTTAATCATACCACTGGATCCCTAACGAGAAGTGACTCAGCATGGTCTTCTTAGCTAACAGAGAAATGATTGATTAAACAGTCTGTTGCTTCACTTAACCAGCAACTCCAATTTGTTAATTGTTGACGTTAGAATGACAACAATTTCTTAGTTGTCCTCTTGTAGAATATTTGCACAGTTGAGCAACTAAGACAATATTAACCTTGGTTGTGCAAGATGACGTGCCTGTCACAATAAGTTACCAACTTTTGAAATCGTATATCACAACATGGGAGAATTATCCAACCAATTATGCCCCTGGAACAATATATCATGGACGGAGCAAACACTTGTGATGAAAAGATAAGAGTAGGAAGTACATGTCTACCATTGATGGAATTTCAAATGAGTTATGGTTATGCCATGTTTTGAATTGTTGGCGTTATGAACTTTGCTAAGAAGATGGTTTCCTTTGTTGAATGTTGACAAACATTGATTGTTTCTATGAGTTTTCCACACAGTTTTTGTTCCTGGTTTATGGTTGAAAGAATGCTTTAGTTGTAAAATCTAAAGGAAGACCAAACAAAACTTTCCAGTGCCATTTTAAAATTGCCTTGCTTTTACAAAAGCTTGTTGGAGCTAACCATTTAGGTGGTTGATAAACAAAATTTAGGTCTGCCCCAAACAAACCAGCTTTTTGGAAATCTTGTATCGGACCATGAGTGTATTGAAACTTATATGAACAGATGAAGCAGATGTACAGTTGATAAAATAAGGTAAATTCTTGGTCACAATTTGTAAAATAAGCTGAATTCTCAGTCACAATTTGTTTTTCAGAGCTCGAGTGTTATCAGATCGTACCCTGCGTATTGAGAATGTGGAAGCCAGTGACGAGGGAGTGTATATCTGTACAGCAGAGAATGCCGCCGGCTCCACCCAAGCCACGGCAAGGCTTGTTGTTTACTCCTCACCATCTTTCCTCGTCAGTCCACGTGACCAGGTTGTTGCCAAGGGTCGCACTGTGTCTCTACAGTGTGTCGCTAAGGGAAACCCACCACCTACAGTTTTCTGGAGTAAAGAATCACAAGAGGTATATTGATAGAAATTATTATTGATTATGATAGATATATTTATTGATTTTTTACTATTGGCAAAAATATGTATTGATTTTTAGTATTGGTAGAAATGATTATATATATGGAGTAAAGGATTATGACTGATTACATCATGTCTATTTTTAGAATCTGATGTTCCCAAACAGAGATTCTGGACACTATTCGGTGGCAGAAGACGGAACCTTGCGTATTGAAGCCGTCAATGATTCAGATGCTGGGGTTTACATCTGCGAAGCCTTAAATACCCGGGGACAGGCTTCAGCATCTGCAAGAATACAGGTTGTAGGTAAGAAACTGGTATAATGCCATTTTTAGGCACCTAAATTTGTGTATTATCATTTCTGGAATAACACATGTAAAAATCTTTATTGTTTGAATTGGTTGACCCTGTAAGTCTGAAAAAAAGCAACATCAAATAAGAATAAGCTCCAAATCGATCAGTATATCAGTAACCTAATGAATTTTAGAGCAAATAGTGTAGATCCTGAACAGATATGTAGATCCTCATCAGATATGTAGATCCTAATCAGATGTGTAGATCCTGATCAGATATTTAGATCCTGATCAGATGTGTAGATCCTGATCAGATATTTAGATCCTGATCAGATGTGTAGATCCTGATCAGATATTTAGATCCTGATCAGATGTGTAGATCCTAATCAGATATTTAGATCCTGATCAGATGGCACATAGGTTAAAACAGTAAAAAATTATATACAGATAATGAGGTATCCTCCACAATTAAGTTGGCTCACATCAGCAGCAGCTTTATTAATGACTACGTTTCAGACAATATGGAGTTTGTAATTGCTCAAGACTTGTAATTGATCATGTCTTTTATGAATTGGAATGGGAAAAATTTGCATAAAAGTAATGTATTAATACGACATTATTCCCCAACAATCAACATTACTTAAAGTGCTGTATAATTGTTTGTTGAAAATTCTATCTCTGAATAATTAACAAGATAGTTCTAGAATATGAAAATTAAGGGTAAATTTACATTTCACAAATATTTCTCATAGTGTTTAAGTATTGCAATCAACATTTGTTAGATTGGGTAGGCCCATTTTCATGAAGTAAAGCGCAGAATATATTATCGTTTATTGTAAATGTTAACTCAAGTATGAAATCTCTATTTTCCGTAATGTCGTAAATTTGATGAGTTATGAAAATCTCATCATTTCATATAAATATAATATGAAGTAGACACTTAAATATCAATTTCTGCTAAAGACTGGTTTTAACACATTTTTCTTTTCTTGAGTGTCTAAAATGATTGCATTTCAAGTGTTTGAAGTTTTGGTTGTTAAAAGAGTTGTTTGTTGAAATGTTGCATGTATTCATTGCTTGGATAACAGTTTAACCCTTTCCTTGATATATACACATTTTTACGCATGTGCGACCAGTGTAGATCCAGATCAGCCGGCACATCTGTGCCGTCTGATCAGGATCGGCACTAGTCGCATTTTGGTCAGAAATAACCTAATGAATCAAAAAGCGAACAGTTTAGATCCTGATCAGACGGCACGGATGTGCCGGCTGATCTGGATCTAAACTGTTCGCCCTAGCAATAAAGATGTGTCTATACAGGAAAGGGTTAACCATTTACCCCATATATTGCATTTGCATACAGTGAAGATCCAGATCAACCAGCTCATCTGTGCATTCTGATCAGGATCTACACAGTTTGATTTCAGCCATATCCCATGTAGTAAAGGGTTAACCTTATACACCATATATACACATTTTAATGCATGTTCAACCAGTGTAGATCAAGATCAGCTGGCACATCAGTGCCATCTAATATGGATCTAAACTGGTTGCATCTTTCTCAAAAATAACCAAATGAATCTAAAAGCATACAGTGCAGGATCCTGTTCATATGGTGCAGATGTGCAACATAATCTGGATCTACTGTTTGCCTATGCAATAAAAGTGTATCTATGTAGGAAAGGGTTAACCCTTTCCTCCATAAATATGCGTTTTTACGCATGTGCGACCAGTGTAGATCCAGATCTGCACTGGTCAGATTTTGGTCAGAAATTACCTAACAAATCAAAAAGTGAACAGTTTAGATCCTGATTAGACGGCACGGATGTGCCGGCTGATCTGGATCTAAACTGTGGCCCACTCAATTGAGGTGTGTCTGGTGGAAAGGGTTAAATGACTGTATATGCTTACATATAACATATAACTATTACATATAACTCTCAAGATTGTTTGATTTCTTTGCCAGATAATTTTTGAAACATTCTGCTTTAGTCCTCATTTTCTTTGATCATATTGTTTGCTAGAAATAGCGTAAATTGCCTGTAAGTACCAGTTTACACTTTTCTTTTTTACAAGTTATATTTTCTAGCATTCTTAATAATCATTGCTTTGATCTTGTGTGCTCACGTGCGAATATTTGATAAACTAGTTCAAAATCTCACTCAAATAGTACTTACATGTAATTATCACAAACATTGGTCTAAATGACAGTGACTTGAAAAAAAGATTTACAGGTAAATATTCATTTTTGGTCCTTTTGAAGTTAGTTGTCGCTCCTCTTATGAAACTATATACACTTGCTCAGGAAAATTGCCTACTTATAAGCCCATTGGGCTTGCTGTGCTTTGTGATACTGCATTTGATAGAGCACAGAATACGCTATGTGTGTACACATTCATGTCACTTTAACCCTTTCCTCCATATGTACGCATTTTTATGCATGTGCGACCAGTGTAGATCCAGATCAGCCAGCACATCTGTGCTATAAATTGCTATAAAAATCATGTCTGGGACTGGACAAAAGTGGTCTAAATCACTAGAAGGGAGTCTTTATTTTGGCGTGAAAAATAGTGCAAAACTCTAAAATGGGAAATTGAAATTGAAGCATTATTATCAAGGTGGTCCTGATTTAGGGGGTGGCCTTATTGAGGGTTTCTTTATATTTTCAAACTTTAGCTATAAAACAAACTTTTTAAATGCAAGTAGATAATCATGGGAGTTTCAGCTGTCAAAAAGCTAACTGGAAATTTATTTGGGCAACTGTAAATAACTTGCAAGTTAAATAATGTCTGGAGAAGTGATGAGTTTTTCCATGTGCTGGTAATTACAGGAAGGTGCTTTGAAAAGAAGCATAGCTGTGAAAACAGAACTGTTTATTACAGTAAAATGCAGTACAACAAAAGAGCAATGCTCTCAACTCACTACTGACATATATCTGTAATGTATGTAATCCTAAATGCTTATCATTAATTTTAATCATTTATTCATCGAGGTCTACATTGGGCAGAAGTTGGATACTTAGTGTCTACAATGGTCATAAAAGAAGTTGTGATTTATCCCTTTATTCCCTACATGGGTAAACAGTCCTTGTCGATCTAGATCATCCAGCACATCATTGCCCCCTGATCAAGATCAAGTCTGTTTGCTGTGTTTGATTCAATAGGTTATTTCTGAATAAGAGGTGCACAGTGTAGATCCTGATTAGATGGCATGGATGTGCCAGCAGATTTGGATCTACTCTTTTTGCACATACAATAAACCCATATATACCTAGTAAAGAGTTAAAACTGTCTCATGCTTGTGGAGGAAATGCTGTAGACATTTGGCAGAAAGTAAAATAAATGAACTCCAGTTAAAACTTGTAAAATACCAGATGATGAATATTAATCACTCCCAACACAATTTACTGGTTTGTTTTCTTTCTTCAAGATAATAATATGCTTTGGAAAAAAATCTTGAGTATTAAAGTGATAAATTATTTTGTACTTACTTCGAAATTTAGAAATACATTATACAGTGAAAAACCTATATTTAGACCACCTCTAGAGACTGGACAAAAGTTGTCTTAACCCTTTCCTGTATAGATACACCTTTATTGCTAGGGCGAACAGTTTAGATCCAGATCAGCCGGCACATCAGATCCGTGCCGTCTGATCAGGATCTAAACTGTTCGCTTTTTGATTCATTAGGTTATTTCTGACCAAAATGCGACCAGTGCAGGTCCTGATCAGACGGCATGGATGTGCCGGCTGATCTGGATCTACACTGGTCGCACACGCGTAAAAATGCATATATATCCAGGAAAGGGTTAATGTGAGGTGGTCTTATTTCAGGATAGAAATGAGCACACAATTCTCAATATGGACATTGAAATAGTGGTTGCATTATTGGGGTGCTTGTAATTTCAGGGTTGTCTTTATATGGTGTTTTACTGTAGTCTGTATTTGGGTGGTCTTAATTTCAGGGAGGTTTTTATAAGGGGTTTAACTGTAGTCTGATAATGAATTCTTACCAAATTAAAGAAAAAAGAACAGCTTTCTTTGGCCGGCATATTGGCATTGTGGACAAGAACTCGCAAAAACATTCCTCCTCACTTGATAAGTAGTGAAAGTCTTGAACAGAGGATCATCATTTAATGAATGACTTACTTTATCCAGAAATCACCTTTGTGTCTAAGAATAATTGTGAAGCATTGTGTTTGATACAAGTAAAGGCTTGCTTTTGATAGTGGAACAAAGCTAAGAAAAAAGTGTAGGAGTGTAAGAAAAAAAAAAATCTCGGGCTGATTTGAGAAAGAATAATAAAACTGTTACATTCATTGCATTTTATAAGTGCTTGCTACTTACGAAGGCTTTAAACTATCAACAACTGTGATGTTTGTGCCAAGTAAAAGCAAGAATGAAGATGTCAGTATTAAAGGGAGACCCTTTCCTGTATAGATACACCTTTATTGCTAGGGCGAACAGTTTAGATCCAGATCAGCCGGCACATCCGTGCTGTCTGATCAGGATCTAAACTGTTCGCTTTTTGATTCATTAGGTTATTTCTGACCCAAATGCGACCAGAGCAGATCCTGATCGGACGGCACGGATCTACACTGGTCGCACATGCATAAAATGCGTACATATCAAGGAAAGGGTTAACACATGATCAGCCTGGAATGAAGCTGAGCTTACAAAACTTATAATCCTAACTAATAATGTGTTCTTTTTCTTTTTTAGTAAAACCCCTTACAAAGATCACCCTGAAATTTAGGCCACTTTGATAATAAGTATCCATTTCAGCCAATCAGATGTTTGAGATTTGAGACCGGTCTCCAGTTTTATTTTTATGATCTTGGGCTCTTTCGGTGATACAGCTTGTAGCTAATGCACATCTTGCCGAGACTTATGTTCTCAGCCGACATCTGTCCTTGTTAAGCTACTTGACCTGGAAAAGGCAAACATTAAAATTTTATATTTTAAGCCATTTAGTTAAATGAATGTACAGAGATAAAAGATTAACACATGCTGTCTGTGTTTGCCATTTAAAATCATAATTATGCACATATTGAACAAAACGTTATGTTTATTCAAATTTCTAATTTGTTGGTCCGTTAATGATGATGAAAAGATGATTTTACGCAAAGCGTCTCTGCAGCTGTGTGCTAACTAGGTTTTTGCACTTATTTTTTTTCTGGTTTAGAGAACGCTAATGAATCATGTAATAGAGTACCCGACCTAGGATTTCAATAATTTGAATAACCCAGCTGTTTAGAATGTACTAATGAGTGACGGATAGAAATATGGTGCACATGTATTTTATGTCTCAACGCTATTCAGCTTTTAACATAAATATAGACTTTATGATTTATGTTGTTTTTTTTTTCAAGATGAAATTTTAACAGCTTGGTTCATACTGATATTATGAAAAAATAATATTTGTTGATAAAAAGAAAAAAATGCATTAGTAAAAAGCATTAAAAAATTCCTTATACAATTGCTTTAAAAAAAATAAAGTTCCTTATTTAAAGGAATTTAAAAAAAATAAAATAAAATTCCCTATGAAAAGGCATTTATAAAAAATAATATTCATTATTAAAAGGCATTTATAAAAAAATAAAGTTCCTTATTAAAAAGCATTGATAAAAAATTAAATTCTGTACTAAAGTTTCTTCACCTGTTACTCTATAGGATAATTATATTATGTTGTTATGGTATGTAAGACTGTTTATTAGAAAAATGGTTATAAACTGAAAAATCACTGTTACGTCAAAACAAAAAACAATGCTTGTCTTTGCTAAAAAATGGGACTCAAAATAGTTTTTTTTTTTAATTATTCAGAATAATCACACTTAAAGTAGAAACAAATGAAATAATAATAAATTTAATTTAATTTTGTGGGTTTGCATTATACTGCTCTTACTGATATAAAACTATGAAAGAGGTGATACAGTTTTGCATAAAGTCCTAAATTTAATATTGTATGAATGGTTTCTTGTTAAGCAGCATTTTAATGAATTTTCTCACCAATTTTTACTTTCATAACACACTGGTATGAATTTTGTCATGTAATAAAACAGGTGCATTATGGCCAATTTGCACCCACTTTAAAAATGCTATTCTTTATAATACAGCAGTTAGCAATTCCTTGTAAAATAGTTTTGTTCAAAAGGCTATCAAAAATGCACTGGGTGCAACAATATGGTAGCGCAATAAATAATAAACATTATTTATAATTTTCTAATTTTTTTACTCTTTTCAGGCCAGGTATATTGAGGAAAAGTATTTAACAAATTAGGCAAAATAATCAAAATCTCTGAGGGCTTTAGTTGTTTTTATGAAAAATAATATTAAAAAGTCCACAGTCTTGCCAATAAAAGAGAAAAGCAGGCATGGTTTATTGTGATGTAAAAGCACCCCTTATTTTTAAGAAAATGTATCCAAAACCAGCTGTATCCCACCTGTAGATGCAGAACTCCCAGGTGGGAAATTTTAGGGAGAAATTGAAAAATCTTGAAAAATTGTGACCGCAGAACTGGAGATGACTTATTTTATCTCCTTTTAGCCAATAAGAAGAGTACCCATAGAAATATTTATTACGAAATTCTAGTGCAGAAATTTGACGTATTTGAAGAAAACGTCTGGAATTCTTGGCGTTAACTCATCTCGATAATTACATGTCCTATCCACTTTCAAAATAATTTTGTTATGTACCGTCTTAAATACTTTTTAATTACTTGGAAAGCAATATTCCCATTATTCCAATTGCCTATCACTTGTACAGATATGATTTACGTTTTCTCTCATTTTTAAAAATCTTTGATAATCGTTTAAACAGATGTACCTCTTCGCACCTCTAGTGTGAAAATTAATCACACATTGAAATTGGAAAAAAAGGAGTTTCTGAAACGGTAAAGCATTAATAGAAAAAAACACATTAAATACTGTTTTGTTGGAGGTAAATCATTAAACAAAACATTAAAATAGCTTGTTGCCAACAATTAATGCTTTCGAATCAGTTGTTATAACAGTTTTTGGTGATGTAAAAAATCTGTAATTAATTTAATTACAGTGAGATTCTAATGCACATCAGTTTAACAGCTGATTATGAGTCAAACAGATGTGTTTGAAGGTATGGTGGGTGTTTTTGAAATAGATGAAGAAAAGTTTTAATTTGCTCGTATTCTTCTACATCAAAATAATGATCCAGACAGATGTATGCCAGTATAGATGATCCAAGTTTTTTTTCGATTGTCTAATGTAGTAGTATTGTTTTACTTTATGCAAAAACTTGAAATTTTCTCATATTCTAAGCCAACATGTGTTGCAGTCCAACAGATGTGTTTGCAAGTATCATAGAATGTGAAGAGGAATAAAATACAAATAAATCTTTCCATCTTTAAAATCAGAACATTTTCAGTTGAACATGGGCATTTAAATTAGCGTTGAAACAAGAAAGTTTTAAGTGATTTTAAATAAAGAAGCTGTTTGAACCTCTCTGCTCTCAGCCCATTATTTGCAAGTAGCCATTTAATAAACAAAAATATCTGATTAATACACTAAGTGGTGTCCTTATTTTCAATTTATCAAATTACTGACTCACAGTTTTTAAGATTTCAATACCTTCAGATAAGGTGATAAGAAGTTTGAAAAATTCAGAAAATAAAAAAAAATGAGAAAAAAATCGTTAAATACGTGTAGGAGGAACAGTATTTATTTCTAAAAAGCATTGTTAATTTAATACACAGGATCACAGGCACAATCATGAGACATTTAATTTGTTAATCTCAAAGTATGATATGAATTTATTTGAAATTAGTTGAAGGTGGTTATTCATAAACTTATGTATTCTAGATTATTTCTAGTACATTTATTAGGCTGAAATATTGGTAAATATTATACTTACCGACATACTTCGGTATGCCTACATTTTGTATGAGCTTTCCTTGCACATCATATATTTTAGATTGGAAGCTTTGCATGCACTAGACCTTGTGGCCCTGAAAATGTGTGCCTTCCATAGCATGAATTCAAGTTTAATTCTTTACTCAATGGATATGCTTTTTGATTTATTAGGTTATTTTTTTACCAAAAAGAGAACAGTGCAGATCCTGATCAGATGGCACAGATGTGCTGGCCGATCTGGATCTACATAGTTTGCCTATGTAATAATGGGTTTATCTATGGAGTAATTGGATTACTAAAAAACAATCTGGCTTATTTCTGCATCCAAATATATATGCACACGCTTGTCGACTAACCCAACTTCTAACACCAAAATAAATCTGCAATTTTCAGCTGAAAATACATTCCGTCTTCCAGCACATGACAGTCGGCCCCCGCCCATCATTAAAATCGGACCTCAGAATCAGACGTTGCCCATTGCTTCAATGGCAGTACTTCACTGCCAAGCGGATGGAAAACCTGAACCGATCACCCGCTGGTATAAAAATGGCCGACCTCTTCTGATAAACGATCCAAGAATTACAGTGTTGGACTCTGGGGCTTTGCAGATTTCAGGTTTGATTTTTATTTTACAAATTAATTTAGAGTTTTTACTTAAAGCCAAAGGTTGTTTGGTATGTGATTTAAATCGGTTGCAATATTTGATACGATTCATTTTAATTTTGAATGAGATCTAAAAAGGTACAGAGAAAGCTTTTGAAAGCCATGGATATAAAACTAAACAAAAAATTTTCAGAAAATATTTTGAACATATTTTGTAGAATGGACTTAACTTCATATCATCAGTTTATCTATTAGTCATGACAACATTAAAAAATTACATGTGTTTGTACAATTGTCTCTATTAATATAGATCTAAAGATGCAGGATACAGGATCGTACACGTGCAAAGCTATCAGCGAAACAGGGGAGACAACCTGGGAAGCTTTTCTTATGGTAGCAAGTAAGCAATATATTTTCTAGCATCCCAAGTTTGTTTTTCTTAATCACATACTTGAGAAATTGTTGCCAAACCTGTTGTGATGAGTTGATCAGCTAAATTTTATTCATTGTTAAAATAAATCATAAATGCATAAATAATAAGTTCTTAAATTATTATGTAAGTATAATGTCAAAGCCCTTTTTTTACCTCAGTTAATTTGTAACTACATATTTCTTTAGCATTGTAATTCATATTTTGTTATACATAGTAAGTAACATTGGCAGTATAAATTACTAGAAATAAATCTGCATTTTTCTCGTTATTAAACCGATTTCTTGTTTTCTTCTGATATAGGTAACCTAGGTCAGAGCCCAGTGTCGACCACATCTACATCCTTGTTGCCTGACCCACCCACAAAGCCTGTTGTCAGTGATGTGACCGATACAAGTGTCCATTTATCCTGGTCCCCCGGGGTCCAGACGGGTCAAGCCAAGATCAAGGCGTTCTATGTGGAGTACTTTGGCTTTGACACAACTGACGTGAGTTTTTGTCGATTTTTTCTTTTGAAGGCTGAAAATTAATGTTCACTTCTTGTGTAAGTTCCACGTCACCCTTTATTCCATTGATACACCTTTATCATGTTGGCAAATGGTGTAGATCCTGATCAAATTTTATGAATGTCCGGATGATCTGGATCTACACTGTTTGTACATGTGATAAAACATACTTATAGGTAGTAAATTGTTAATAGTTATGATTTATGTTCTAGGGATGGGTGATTGCCAGCCGAGATGTTCAGCGGGAAAGTTACACGGTAGAAAAGCTGCAACCCAACGTGACATATATTTTTCTGGTGAGAGCTGTCAATGAACATGGGGTTGGCTCTCCTAGTCTTTACTCTGAGCCGGTCACTTTAATGTGTAAGTATTTATGTTACTTCCTGTCTTATTATTTTATTTTGCAAGACTTAGCGTTTAATTTTTTATTATTTGGGGCTAGTAAAAGTATGTGAATTCAGTTCCAAACAAAATTAAACCATTTAATGGGGTGTCTTATTAGAATTTATACAAATGTGTTTTCTAAACAAAAAAAATTTACGATGCAAACTTCCTAAATTTTTTATTTTACAGTTGTTCATTGTTTTTTTTCACTTGTTTTTTTTTTTTTACTTTAAATACATAGGTAAAAAAAGTTTGCGACATACCTACTCATTCCAAAAACTCTTGGAAAGGCAACTGAAAACAAACGTTTTGAAGGATTGCCCAACATAGAAAGAAGTATGTTAAATAATGGCCAGGGCTATTCATTCTTTTTTGATAGATTTGATGAATTATTGAATTAACCCTTTCCTCTATATATACACCTTTTTACGTGTGTGCCTGAATCTTGTTTCTAGTAGCCTCTTTCTGACTTTTAGTGCACCGTCCGGTAAATTCCAAGCCACAGTTTTCCGAAGAGGACATCAGACGTCAGTTGAGCGGTGGTGTGGTTGAAATCGACTACACACATTCCGTAAATTCCTCTGCAATCAATCTAAAATGGAGGGTAAGGACATTTTATTGTTCCAATTTTCTTTCTTAGTTTATTGTTTCAATTTTGAGGGATTGAAATATTTTCCTAGTTAATGCATTGACATTTACATATGGTACAAACTTAGTTACGTGAACAAAAAATAATAATTTAATAACCCAAGAAAATGTTGTTTTACCGAAAATTTTATTCCAATGAAAATAATTACTTTCAATATTCATCCAAAATAAAATTGTGTTTCGTTTTTTATAAGGTGACCAAGGCGGATGAATTTATCGAGGGATACGTCATAGAATATCGAGAGATTTTGGATATTCGTCTTCTGAAGTATGGAGAGACAAACACTCTTAGGGTACCACCCACCGTCAAGACGTATCTTGTGACGGGTCTAAAGAGCTACACATGGTATGAGCTGCGGGTGTTGGCATACAGCGGTAACGTGCAGTCACAATACAGCAGTCCAGTCAAAGTTCAAACTGAGGAGAATTGTACGTATGATAGGGACTCTTTGAAAATTATCTTATTTCTTCGTAATTTGCAAAGACCAAAATTGATATGTTACCTTAGACTCATAATAACTTTACAAGACAAATATTAAATATTATTGAAGTCACACCTACTAGTATTTGATTTTAACAGTTAATCCATTACTCCATAAAATATGACTGTTATCATTGTCTAGCAGTGTAGATCCAGATCAGGTGACATATCTATCAGATGAGATCAGGATCTACACTGTTTGCATTTATATTCATTACGCTCAACAAGAGGCGACCAATGTTGACCCAGATCAGAGAGCACGGATATGCCGGTTGATCTGGATTTACACTGTTCGCAATTGCAACAAAACTCGTATATAATTATGGAGAAGAGAGTTAACAATAATTTTATTTTGTCAGACTGCACTGACTCTGAAGATGTCATTATGTTTGATTACAACAAGTGATCATTGTCCTGTATGTTTCAGATTTGCCTGGTCCACCCACAGATGTTTCCGTCCATAAAGTTTCAGACCAGAGTCTGTCGGTATTGTGGAGTCCGCCAGACATGCGGCTAAAACAGTTCTTTATCACAGGATACCAGGTTTGTCTTTATCTTTTCATAAGTGTAAAAAAGCTATTAATATTTGACCCAAAACTTTTTTGGTGCTTTCTGGTATCTATCTTTGCATCTAAATGATATGTGTCAGAAAACAGTTGCTTCATTTAATTAACACTTTTTACTCCATATATACAAGATCTAGACGACACATTCATGTCGTCTGATCATTATCTAAACTGCTAGCTTCTTGATTAGAAAAAAGTAATGAATCTAAAAGCGAACAATGTAGATTCTGATAAGGCGGCACAGATGTGCCGGCTGATCTGGATTTGAACTGTTTGCTTGTGAGATAAAAGTATCTATGGCATAAAGAGTTCATGTAATGTTACCTCTGTTAAATTTATGATCGTAAAGGTAATGAATGACATTCAAAGTTAGATTTTTGATGCTAAAGTACTTAATTATAATATATACACTTATTATACTCATTATGTTTGTTAATGATGATTTCAGGTACACTGCCTCAGTACAAATGGCAAAGATAACTGTAGCACCCAGACAAACGGACAGAGGAACAGTGTTGTAATAAACAAGCTTCATGCCGATCTAGAGTACAGAATTAAGGTTGTGGCAGAGACCCCGAGAGGCACTGGTGCATGGAGTGAGGTCTTTGTTGTCGGTAAGTGTCTGTCTGCTTACAGCAAAAATTTTTTTCTGTGATTATCTGTGCCATGATCATTAAACTAAAACTGGAGATGGTCTCAGATCTCTAGCTTCAGATTGGCTGAAAAAAAGACTTGTCTCCTTTTCAGCCAATCAGATACATGAGATTTGATGGCATGAATGCTCCAACTGATCTGGATCTGCATTGTTTGCACTTGCCATAAAACCCAATTCTATGAAGGAAACAGTTAAAAGAAGTTACTCTAAGACTAAACCTGTCACGTCAGAAATAGGAAAGCAACTGAAATTCAGTATCGTCATCATCTATGTAAATACCAGCTTATTTTGAATTATATCCAATTAGAAAGATTATTTGCTATTCACGGATGCATGTTTGATTGGTCTCGGAGGGTTTTCATAACTTAATCTTGCGTCAAATAGTTTTATGAAAATATGCAAATAAATTGCATAAATAATTCATTTTTGAAGTTAATGATCTTGGTATAATCCTATTAAATTCCCTAAAAACAACAGACACAGTTCTGTGTCTCTTAAAAGACAAAAATATCCAGCTGCGGGATGCATCACTTCAAATTATTATTCATATGTTTAAGTTAGCAGCTCCAGTAAAAAGCTTTGCTTAAACTGTGATCAAAAGAAAATATGCAAGTTTGGATTTAACAATTCGGAAACGTTTGCAGCCATGTATGGTTTGTGCATATATTTCCAATATTATCAAAGCCGCTTATGAAATATGGGTTTTTGCGATGAATATATTTGTTTGTAAAGCATTTCCTGCTCGATTCTGTATAATTCTTTGATTATTTGTTTGGCTGTATTATAAAGAGGGTAAGAATTTGTGTAACCCTTTACACCATAAATATGACTCGTGGCATGGGCAAACAGTGTAGATCCAGATCAGCTGGCACATCTGTTCTGTCTGATCAGGATCTACACTGTTTGCCTTTAGATTTTCTGAAATTGAACAAGAAATGACCAGTGTTGATCCAGATAAGATGGCATGGATGTGCCAGTTGTTCTGGATCAACATTAGTAGTACATACAATAAAACCCTAATATATGCAGAAAGGGTTAATGATAAAATATTGAGCGAATAGGAAAATGTAAATTAATTTATAGAGTATCCTTGTAATCCAACAAAGATTTTATGCCCGTTAATTAATTGAATCACATGTTTAGTAATTTAAAAGCATTGTCAAAACATTAAAATCCATTGTCAAAACATACTAAAAACCTTGCCATGTGTTCATCAATATTTGTCTAAACTTAAGTACCTTTGAGGATTAATGTCTGTGCATTAAACATGAAGATGAAGTTCTGTGTGGTTAGACAGGCTTTAAACAAAGTTTGCAGTCATTTAGATTCTTAGAAGATTAAAAGATTTAACCCTTTACTTCATGGAATATAGTAAACAGTTGTCATTGCAAGGGTGAACATTTTAGATCCAGATCCAGCGCCACATAATTATGATCTGATCAGGATCTGCCATGTTTGCTTTGGATTCATTAATTTTTTTCTGATCAAGAAGAAAGTAATGTAGATCCTGATCAGATGACAGGGAAGTGCCAGCTGATCTGGATCTACATTGGTCACACATGCAGTACCATCTGTATGTATGGAGTTCAGGGTTAACTGAACTGATCTTCAGTACATTGTTAGACCTGTTTATAGGACAGAATCGACACTGCTCAATACCTGCCTTTATCTGTGGAACGTAAATATGCCCAACGGGGAGACGTGTCTGGTCTCCATGGTGACTGCGCTGCAGACTTTATGTCCGAAGTTTTTTGCCACAAAAATTAGTTCTGATATGATTGGGGTTGATTGAGGATGCCATGAATTCTTATATCAGATCAAACCATCTTCTTTCGTATCTTTTTTTCAATTGATATGTAAATTACAATTTCGATGTTACAGCAACTATTGTTGGATGTTAAGATGCTCTAGAGAATTACACGGGCACATTTCTGATTGAAGTTTCTTGTACCATTTGCATTTGAAAGACATATTTTGATAAGATTCTGAAACGTCTCAGAAATTTCTTAGAGTTTTCTGTGGAAATATTGCATGATGTAATAATCGTATCTTAAAAGAATAAACAAGGGTGCAAATTTATGAAGTCTGTGTCAATAAACAGCTTTCAAAAAGTTGATTTTCTGTAAGAAAAAATGTTTACAAGAATCTTGAACATCGCAATGCTAAAAGTCTTTCTACTCACTGTTGTCATTTTGAATTGGAAAACATTTGATCCAGGGTGTTGCAACAACAAAAAAGCTGGGCTCTAACTATTGGTCTAAGCACAATGTTTTGACTTAACCCTTTCCTCAATATATATGCATTTTTAGGCATGTGTGACCAGTGTAGATCCAGATCAGCCGGCACATTCGTGCCGTCTGATCAGGATCTGCACTGGTCGCTTTTTGGTCAGAAATAACCTAATGAATCAAAAAGCGAACAGTGCAGATCCTGATCAAATGGCATGGATGTGCCGGCTGATCTGGATCTACACTGTTTGCCCATGCAATAAAGGTGTGTCTATGGAGGATGGGGTTAATACATAGCCCAGCATGCAGGTTTTACCACTAGATGCTGCGAAAAAAAAACTTATGTCATTTGTTTTTATCATTAAAGTGAGTTTCTGTAAAACACCCCCTATAAACAAAAAAAAAGGTTCGAATCCATCGAGTCAAGCTGGGTCAAGTTAACCTTTGACTCCATATATACACATTTTATCACATGTGTGACCAATGTAGATCCAGATCTGCCAACACATCTGTGCCATCAGATCTGGATCTGTACTGATAGAAATAACCTTATAATACAAAAAGCAGTGCAGACCCTGATTAGATGGCACAGACCTGCCAGCTGATATTGAAAACCTCACAACACCTAAAGAGAATTGATTGCATGCTCCTAGACAAAAAACGTGATACAACAACAACAACAAAAGAGATATTGTTTGCACACTCTGTGACAAAAACGTTCTGTGGTGTTTGCATTAGATACTCCATTAAATTGAATCCCGACGTCAGCTTTTCATACTGAGAAAATGTTGCTATCGTTCCTGAAATCTTGTAATTTAATTCAATGCTGTAATGATTATCAGACTCTTCATCAAACCAGATAACACGACATACACAGAAATGACATTATGTTTCTCTGCCGTTACTTCATTGTTAAAGCTACTAGTTTGTAGATAAACAAATTTCATGCATATTGAGAATGGGTTTTCATGGGTTGGATGGAAAAAGTTTCATTATATCTTCTATGTTTAAACCCTTTCCTCCACAAACATGCCTTCACTGCTTGGGCGAACAGTGCAGATCCTAATCAGAAAGCAAAGATGTACTGGCTGATCTGGATTTACACTGGTCACATATGCGTAAAATGACGTACATATGCAGTAAAAGGTTAAGATTAGTTATGCTCTGTAATGAATTTGCACAATTGAGAAATGAGGAGTTAATCAGTCTCAGGATCTTAACCCTTTCCTGGATATATACGCATTTTTACGCGTGTGCGACCAGTGTAGATCCAGATCAGCCGGCACATCCGTGCTGTCTGATCAGGATCTGCACTGGTCGCATTTTGGTCATAAATATCCTAATGAATCTAAAAGCGAACAGTTTAGATCCTGATCAGACGGCACGGATGTGCCGGCTGATCTGGATCTAAACTGTTTGCCCTAGCAATAAAGGTCTGTCTGTACAGGAATGGGTTAAATACATTCCCTCACATTCTTGCCCTCCAGGGGCTGTTATCATAGGCAGACTACAGAGATAATTAGGCTGTTATTTCTGAACAGTGAAGATCATACTCAGTTGGGACATCTATCACGTCTGATCAGGATCTGCACTGTTTGCTGTTAGATTCATTAGGTTGTGTCTGACCTAAAAGCAACCAGAATAGATCTGGATCAGATGGCATGTATGTCAACAAATTGCTCCAAGCCCCTTTGGTGAAAATGACCCAAATAATGGAAATGACCCAAACTGAATGTGATATATATGTAATTTACAGAATTTCTGTGTGTTATGGGTTGTGTTTTATTTACAATATTCGAGAAGTTCCCTTTAACAAGCCGATTTCGATCTTGCCGGAAAATACAGATGACACAGGGAAGATCTGGTATATAGATAACATGGAAAAAAACGTGCCTGTTAATAGTTTTAGATTTTATGGATGCATTTTCCAAGGGGAAAATATAAACACTATTGAATAACCCTTGCGATCAGATAATACTGTGATTAGATTTTATGGTATTTTTATTGTTTTACAAATGCAACTCGCAAGACATGAGGGTAGATAATTCAGTGATATGATTTTAAGGTGTATTTTATTGCTGTAAAAACTAGAACATGCTATAAAAAGGCTCCATGCAAATCTGCTAAATTGATGGCGATGGATTTGTCTATGGCCCTATGCTATGATAACATTATAGGTGACATGGAGCTGTTTTTTCTCTTAGGTTTAGAGAACTGGTGAGAACAGGGTTATAGACCCTTGAAACATTAAAACTGTAAACGCATAATCTTTCATTGACATTTTGTTTTGTTGGTTTCTTAAGTTGACTATTTAATATAAATACTTAATTTAATGGATTTTTGGAAGAACTAAATTGTACAATCGGCAGATTTAACCCATTACTCCATGGGATGTGGCTGTTATCTCATGGGTGAACATTGTAGATCCAGATCAGATGGCACATCTGCGCCCCCTGATCAAAATATACACTGCTGTTTGTTTCATTAGGTTATTTCTGACCAAGAAGCTACGAGTGTATATCAGATGTCACAGAATGTGCTGTCAGAACTGGATCTAGTCACTTCCAGCGTATGCAATAAAACCTGTATATATGGAGTACACAATTTAATTTTAGGCTTTGCAATTAATTCATCAAAGAAAATAAATTCACTGATCATTGCACTTATGCAGATTTTTATAAGGATTCATCAAGTATTTGATTAACTGGAAAAGCACACAAAAAACCCAGATACGTTGTATTCGGAAAAGCCCTCATCAGTGGTCACATTTCAGCAACAAAAACAATTTAGAAATTCTTATTTAGATCATTGATTAAAGTTGAAACATCAGTCCCCAAGATTATAAAACTGAGAATGGAAACCAGTCTCAAATCTCAAGCTTCTGATAGGCGACCAGTCACCATTTCAGCCAATCAGATGCTTGAGATTTGAGACTGGTTTCCATTCTCAGTTTTATAATCTTCAGCACTGAAGAGTCAGGATAACATTAGAGGGCTTCAGATATATTGATCCTTACGATATGGCTTCTAGAAACGTTAGAACTCGGCTCGTTGTTTCTTTATTGTTTTATTTCATTAATCGGGCACTACATTTTGTTTCATGGTAAGGTAATGTAAGACATTTTCTAACAGTTTTAACAGTTAAATCCATAGATATGTGTTTATTTTGCATGTGTGACCAGTGTAGATCCAGATCAGCTAGAAGATCCATGCCATCTGATCTTTTCATACACTGGTCACTTCTTGGTCAAAAATAACCTAACAATCCTAAAAGAAATGTTCAATTAAAATAGATTTTTTCATTTTGAACTAATTAAATAAACATTAAATGTTAACATTTGCTGATGTTTCCATGATTTTGACATTAACCCTTTCCTGTATAGATACACCTTTATTGCTAGGGCGAACAGTTTAGATCCAGATCAGCCGGCACATCCGTCTGATCAGGATCTAAACTGTTTGCTGTTTGATTCTTTAGGTTATTTCTGACCAAATAGCGACCAGTGCAGATCCTGATCAGACGGCATGGATGTGCGGGCTGATCTGGATCTACACTGGTTGCACATGCGTAAAAATGCTTATATATCAAGGAAAGGGTTCAAACATTAAAACAACAGGTTTTCTTAGATAAGATTCATGTTAATATACTCCATAAATACACCTTTATTGCATGGGTGAACAGTTTAGATCCAGATCAGCACATCCATGCCATCAGATCAAGATCAAAACTGTTCATTTTTATATTCTCTAGGTTATTTCTGACCAGGAGGAAAACACTGTAGATCCAGATCATAGCACAGATGTACTGACTGATCTGGATCTAAACTGTCACCCACACAATAAAAGCTGTATTTTTGGAGTAAAGGGTTAAAATACAGAAGTCCAGTTAACTGTATATGTGCATTGAATTGCATCATTTACATGGATTTAGAATACCTTAGACTCCTCCCCAGCAGTATGAGACTGAAAAATTGAATTGGCCATTAAAACTGAGTCACTTGCTCTCGCGTTTAACAAGCAATCTTTCCACAATTTTCTAATCATCATTGAAGCCTTATTTCTTAACGAAATCATTTCAAACAATAAAGAATGACTGCATCCTAATCTTAACAGTTTTACGAGGCGAATTCCCAGTTTTTAATTTAATCTTAAATTGATTTAGAACCAGAAAATTGATTGTCTTTTATTAATCTTTTAAAACTGCCATTTACTTTTACAAAAGAAGCATCGTAAAATCGTAATAAATTTTGGCATTGCATTTCCTGTTGCCAATTTACAACAAACTTTTAACAGAAGTCATTAATTTGAAAGATGGATTTTGAACGATTTGTGCAACAAGTTTGTTTACGGGGCTATTGGGAGCCAATGATTGTTCTTTTAAACATTAATTAGAATTTAACCGTCAAACTGATAAATAAATGATTGGATTAAATATCGGAAAAACATCATTTCAAAGTCCTTAGAGAGTCATCCATTTCGGTTTCCAATGTTTTTAATATCGGCTAAATGAATTTTGTATTGCATATGGCAAGTTTTCAGAAAATCTAGAATTACTCTTCTAAAATGTCTGTCACATGATAAATAATGCGTTAAAGACGTGTTCAAATATCATATTTCTCGAACATGTAGCTCTGAAAGCTTTTCCGACCAATAGATTCAGATATGTGATGAATTTGTCTATAATATGCATTTGAAATAGAGTAAATATGTATAATGGAAAAATTGTCATCTAACATATCGAGTAACGTGGTTGTAATTTGCTAACACAATACACGGTGCTAGAGGGATTTGTCCAGGAAAGCTTTTCAATGATTAAGATTTGACATAGATTAATGTAAAATGTGTTTCTGTATGTTTTGTATTGTGTTATATGACTCTCGGGGGAGTTGGTATCTATTTTCCTGTTATTCTTGAAGATTGAAATCGTTTCTTGGAATATAATGGATGAAGTTGGGTTTTATAAAGCGATCATGTGAATAAAACAGATAAATCTGTACGATCAGGAAGTGACACATCTAGAAAGTACGGCTTTCGTAATAATACAGAACAAGGAAGGAAGAGACTGAGTAAAATGTTCGGAAAAATTTTATCTACAGACCAGCTTATCCCTTTACCCCATAGACACACCTTTATTGCATGGGCGAACAGTTTAGATCCGTATCAGCTGGCACATCCGTGACGTCTGATCAGGATCTTAACTGTTCGCATTTTAGTTTGTTAGATTATTTCTGACCAAAATGCGACCAGTGCAGATCCTGATAAGACGGCACAGTGTATTTATCCGACTGACTGATTTAACCCTTTACACCATATTTACGGCTTTTATCGCAAGGGCTACCTGGGTAAATCCACATCAGCCAGCTCATTCATGCCATCTTATCTGGATCTACACTGTTTGCCTCCTGGTCAGAAATAACCTAATGAATCTAAAAGCGAACAGTGTAGTTCCTGATCAGATGGCAAAGTACGTAGCAGAATATAGTCTGCTCACTGCTTGAGTGGATAAGATTTTTTTAATGAAATTAAATTTATTTAACTTGGCAATTATATGTGTTCTGTGGCACTGCAATAGTAAAAGATGAATTTATTTGTATTTTCAGATTCGACTGGAGTGTATTTGGCTAAAGACATGCAGCTTAGCACTGTTAAACCAGTAGCTAATGAAGGTACATTCTATAAATTGGCTTCTTTGAAGAATTTTGATAATTGGAATATCATAGCACTGTAGTTTTAGAGATGTAATGAATTTAACCCTTTACGTCATACATACAGGTTTTATATCATGTGCCCCCGGAGTAGATCCAGATCAGCCAGAAAATCCATGCCATCTGATATGGATCTACACTGGTCACTTCTTGGTCAGCAATAACCTTATGAATCAAAAAACAAAAAAGCAAACAGTGGAGATCCTGATCAGACAGAACAGATGTGCTAGCTGATCTAGATCTACACTGTTTGCAAATGGAATAACAGCCATATACCATGGATTAAAGGGTGAAAAGGTTACTGTTATTGTTTTGTTTGCTGTATTTCAGAATCTGGAGATGGTGATCTCTTTAAGAAGCCCTGGTTTGTAGGCCTGCTAGTCGGAGTGGGTGGGGTAATGTTGTGGTTGATTCTATGTATCTTCTCTATATGGCTGTGTAAGCGAAAGAAACAGAAGAAAAAGATGAAAGATAAAAGATTTTACACTGGTGGTAAGTAAGAATGAAACTGACTACTATGGAATCTGATTCCTAAAGGGTTTAATTTGGGTGTATATTTTGTGCTAGAAAAAATGCTTAATACTCAAAAATAAAGTGAAAATTCCCTATTCTTAAGTATGTGTTTTGTGCTAAAAATGAGCAAGTCTAAAAATAAAGTGAAAAGTCTCTAACATTTATTATGTTTAACATTCAAATAAATTTATGCCCACTTTAAAGGGTGACCTGGGAAGATTGTTGAAAATAATTTCTTTCAACTATGAAATTGTGAAATCTTCACACATGATCTAGTGCATTTGAATCGTTCTGTGATATATCAGAGATTTACTATATATTTTCAGTGTCTGTACATAAAGGAGAAGAATGCAACAGGAACATGATGTTCCCACCACAGTACGGAATCAAGGACCCTAGAATAATGGGTACAAATGGTAAGTACTGATTTATTCTTCAGTTATATAACTCTTACTTTATAGATGCACCTAAATGGTATGGGGGAACAGTGTAGATCCAGATCAGGCAGCACATCCATGCCATCTGATCAGGATCTACACTGTTTGCTTTAAGATTCATTAGTATATTTCTGATAAGGTAGCAAACAGTGTAGATCTAGATCCAATGGGAGGAATGTGAGTTAAATTAAAATAATTAAAAGACTCGAATGGTTGAATATTGTATAAAGATTTAAAAAATCTTACATCATATACTCTACATTTTAGATTTGGAGTTGCCACCAGAATTACGAGTCTTGTTGCCAGGACAAAAGAAAGAACCGGAATTGCGAGACGACAACATTTACCGAATGGCCGGAGATGGAAGTTTTCCGGAAATGAAGACATTTTACCAGAAAGTTGATCCCGTGGCTCCGTATGCCACCACAGCACTGATCCAGCAGCAACATTTAATGAAACAGAGGGTAAGTTAGTCAAAATACTGGGGCAGATTTAGAGGGGCTTCAAAGGGATTCTTCTAACACCCTTTTTATGCCCCCACAAAGTTGGAGGCATATAGAGTTGCACTTGTCCGTATGTACGTCCCCAAATCTTGTGGCATCAACTCCTTCTTAACTACAAACTTGAACAGATGATCAAGCAGAATGTGTAGATGATCATAAAGAAAGGATTTTTACCTGCGACCATTTTTACCAGAGTTATGGTCCTTTGTTATGAAAAATAATGTTGCTGCAGTGGGGGCATCAGTGTCTGAGGACACATTCTAGTTGGGCATTAATATTTAGTATTCATGGTCATTTTAGCCAGAAAGTTAGAAATTATATGTAATATTCCTTAAACTGCCCCCAAACAAACACTTTAGTTACAGATAAAAATCAGAAACTTATTTATTAAGTTTATTTTGTGTGAAAAGTAAACAATGTAGACCCTGATAAGACTGGGGGGATGTGTAGGCTGATCTAGATCTACACTAGTTGCATAAATCATAAGCCTCAGTTTTGTCATGGTGCATCACAAACTGTAAAACGCTTTGATTTCGCGAGGTCATAATTTTGCGATTTATGTCAAAAATTAGATATTTTCGTTATTTGCGTATCTTTCAATTTGCTTCTTTTCGACATAGTTTTCGGATATACTTATTTTCTGATATATTGAAAATCATCATTGTATTAGCGGTATTTATTAATTTGCGAGGTAAGTGATTCGCCAATATTAGCTAAAATAAAACTTATGTGAATAAAATATAACTGTGCTTTTCCAGCAACAAGGTATTGAGAACATGTTCCGTCCCATCCACCATGGTTATATTCAGCACAGTGAGGGCTCAGGTGACAGCTGCCAGAAGCCGGCGCCCAGCACCGACTCTAACCACGATCACAGTCATCACAGCCATTCTACCACAGATCATAACCACAGTGATCACCTTAGTCCGACCAGTGATAGCGGGAGCCATTCTGCAGGTACTTGTTGTTAGCTTGACTATTCCAAGGGGAACTATCCAACTTATCCCGGTGTCGGCATTCTTCAAAGTTTTTTATGCCCCTGGATTGTTACTTTGAAACTACCAAAGTTATAAAATTGAAAATTGGAATATATATTCAGCATCATAATTTACGTCATTTCAACCAAGACCCATAACTCTGCAACTCTGATATAGATATTAGCAATAGTTGTTGTTCTTTTAATCTTCATATTTAGTTAATGAATATCTTACAATAAATTATTTCAAAAGAAAATTATTTTTCAAAATTGCATTTATTTTCAATGATATGATTCGAATAGTCTAGCATACTGTATTTCTCCTTGCAGCTCTTTTTATGATTCATCTTTATTATATAGAATACCATAGTTGCATTTTGAGTGCATGCTGTCTCTGAATAACCTGCTAAGTTATCCTTTAGCCATATTCTCTTAAAAGAAACCGATGTTTATAAACATGACTGTGTTTTTCTTCCAGATGAGAGTAATTTACTGATCCGACAGAAGAAGAAAAACGGCTGTAAACGAGACAACACAATGTTGAAGCAACCAGTGGGTGTTAACTGGGCGGAGATGCTCCCTCCCCCACCAGAGCACCCACCACCCAGTGAATGTGGCGATCAACCTATTTATAATGAACTCAGGGGAGACAATCGAAGCAACACCCGTAGCCCGATGTCTCCTGTTTCGTTTTCGCAGTTATCAGCATGTTCTTGTCCAAATCCACACACGCAGACACCAGTTTCGGGATGGAATATGCCAGTTTATTCAGACAATGAATGTCCGAGGTGTCACTCGGAAAAATATTACGACCCGATGAGTTACCAGGATGCGTGTCTTCGGAGAACTCATTCTCCGCGAAATCAATTACTGCAACAAAGCAATAGAACTATACCAAATAGTGTACATATGTGTTCTACTAGAGCGCCCCCTGGAGGGAACGTAACTTATCAGTACTCACAGCCCCAAAGGGGACATCACTCTAACTGTGCTACCCCATATGGGGACAATAGTAATAAATCAAACTTGAATCGGGCTTCACACAGCTCGCATAGTGACAATGAAACACCCAGTATTATTCCATGCTTACAATCTTATAAAATAACACCGAAGAGTGAAAAAGACTATAGATTTATGCGTGAGGAGTGGGGGCCTGACCCCGCCCCGCCCTGTCAGGGGTGTGAGCATGATTCCGGGATGGGTATGGAGGATGAGAACATGAGCATGGATAGGGCGTGTCAATCCTCGCTACCTAGTTTAGCCCCAGGGGATTGTGGGAATATTTCTCCGTACCATCTGATGTAAGACTTTTGCTTGTAGTTATTTTGTTTTTATTGTATAGAAGCGAGACAATACATTGTTATAAAATATAAAAAGTTTAGAACATTTTAAAAACAACATTTCTGTTGTTTGTTATAATTTTTCAAAATGTTAATGTTCATTCTTAGGTAGACAGTCACATGATTTATAAAACAGATACTGCCAAATTAGTGATTAATAAAAAATTACATAAGTCTAAAAGTGAATAGTGTACATTCAGATAGCATGGATGTTCCAACTGATCTGGATCTACACTGGTCGCCTGTGGGATAAAAGCCATATCCCATGGAGTGAGGGTTAAAGACCAGGGGCAGATCCAGAGTGGGTTCATTGGGATTGCTTTCATTTTCATGGGCATATTGGCAAGCAAGATGGAAATTTTCATGTCAGTATCCTAAAATCCCTTTCTGGAAATCTTGCATCTGACCCTGTAAGACAGATATTGAAACTTGTGTCTGCTCTACAGGCCAAATATGTCTTCCAGTCTTCATGATGGACATCAACGTAACTGTGATTCTCCAGGCTCCGAGGGGCCGGACTATGCAGGCGAGTCAGATCTGGATCAGAGTCAGGAGCAGATCACTGGTATGTTTAACCCTTTTCCTGTATAGATACACCTTTATTGCTAGGGCGAACAGTTTAGATCCAGATCAGCCGGCACATCCGTGCCGTCTGATCAGGATCTAAACTGTTCGCTTTTTGATTCATTAGGTTATTTCTGATCAAAATGCAACCAGGGCAGATCCTGATCAGACAGCACGGATGTGGCGGCTGATCTGGATCTACACTGGTCGCACATGCATAAAATGCGTATATATCCAGGAAAGGGTAAAACAAGGCAATTTAGTTTGATTCAGATAAACTCTTCCTTTAAATTTCAATGAAACAACTTCAGCTTTAAAATAGTTGTTTACCTTTCACAGGTTCTTTAAATTTAGCAAATAATTTGTTCAATTATTTTTCTTAATATTTTCAAAAAGACAACTTAAGCTTTACAATAGTTGTTTAACTTTCACAGGTTCTAAAACACTAAGTTTTTATACAAACTTTTCTTTCCCTCATATTTTTCATATAGGATTGGATATAATGTAATAAATATTCCATGTGATTTGATTTCGTACATGCTACCTAGCATGAAATATGGTAACATTTAACCCATGCGAAATAAAATGATACTGCCATTCTGCCAACTTTAGTTTTCTTTTGAATGTTTCCTTTAATAATGTTTATATTTGTTATTCCCAGGGTTCACTGGTACCGGCGCTGATCTTAATACTGACTGTAGTAGTGTGCAGTCCAGCACAGGAAGTTCTGGTGACGGCACATTCCTTACAGAGGAAGACTTCGCAAGTGCTGTAGCTCGTGCTGCAGAGATGTCCGGCCTCACGGTAGTGGGAACCACCGTCTGTGATCCAAATAATAAATCCAGTGAGTATCTTCAGCTTTGTGGTATATAGCTTTACTAACCATATATATACAGGTATTGTCACATATACGAAGAGTCTAGATCTTAATTAGATGTGCCAGCTGATCTGGATTTAAACTGTTTACCCATGGAGAACAGCCTTATCCGATGAAGTAAAGGGTTAAATATTACTTATTATATCGCATGGGCATGCAGTGTAGATCCAGATCAGCCATTTTACATTCAAATGTGAAAAATCTTACTTAACATGAAAATCATAAGTAAGTTTTTAGAGCACTTGGGGATTGTAAGTTAACCTCAGTTGAATAATGAGCAATTTTTACAAAAATTCTTGTTCATGCACAAAAGCACTCATAATCCAAGATATACTAAGGAAATATAATTATATTAACTGATAACAAATCACACCAAAAGCAATATATTACAGTGAAAAAGTGTTTCATTTAAATTTTGTGATATACAAATTGTATACATTAAACCTATTGCAGTGTATTCAGATTTCCGATTGTCATGTTTCAGAGAAGGAGCGACGTCCCCGGAGACAAGCTCGGCCAGTCAGTCCTGGTTATTCCACAGATAGTAACTACGGGTCTATAGACATGATACGAAAACCGTACCCGAAATCCCAACGCAAACAGCAGTTAATTGAGAAAGGTAATTTGAAATAATGCACTTAATGTTGGCCAGAAAGTGGGAAATTGTGATGTAACCACCAATTGTCCCGTTCGAATTTGTTGCGGGAAATCTTGTATCTGTCTCTAATAATCAGACTCTTTGGAACACACACTGGTCTGTGTCTACATTGGTCTCAAAATTTTCTGGAAGCAAAAATTTGACAGAATAAAATTCAAAGAAAAAGGTGGTATGTGAATAAAAATCAAATGTAAAATAAAAAAATGATTCTGTGATTTTACGAGAAATAGTGTATGTGATGATAAAAAGTATGATTGGTATTTTCAGGGAAAGGAAAGTTGAATTCACAGCCTCATGGTGACACTGTATCACAACAAAACAACTATGACTTGAATTCAAGAGGTGAGGCTCGCTTTTTTTTTCAGAATTATTTCTTCTGCTGCTATGGATTTCAATGTGATCACATGACATTAATTATAATCACATTACATCATACATGCCAAGTCTCACGCCGTGAGGTAAAAACTCACGGAATTTCACCCACCCTCACGGTCTAACGGATAAAAACAAAAAACTCACGTATTTTTGTTATTTTCTCTTAAAAAAATTGTCATCTGCAATGCAAATTTCAATGTCCCCAAAAAGTCCGAGGTTCGCCGAAATGAAAGCGCTTGATTGACAGTGATTATTGAAACTTATGACATTTTGTTTATTTCATCTGCTGCAAATTGCCCTGGGGCAATGGATTAACATCCTATGTTAGATAAGGTGTTATTCAATTATCTTTTCTGATTAATTGATACTCAAACATCTTTTTGTCTCAGGGTACAATATCAATGCAAGTGTTACAGTTTACGGCTACGGATGGGTAAACGTCTAAGGGCATTACTTTGAAGGTGTTAATTGTAAAGAGTTTTGGTTTTAATTGGCATGTTGAAGCATTAATCAAAGGTGAATTAAAAACAAGATTTGTCAAATTTTTGGGCCCTTCTTTCTCCTTTAATTTACAAGAACAATTTTTATGCAACTCTAGACTGTCTTCGTAAATGCCAAGTCAGTAATTGCATTTAGTGGATAACTAATGGCTTGAATAGTTATGAACTTTCAGTGGACATTTTTAAAATAAATGTGGCATAAAGATTTTAGTCACAAATATTTTATTTGATTTAAAAAATATGTTTAATTGTCTTGTTACTTCATTAAAGTAATGTAACTGACTGTTGACTTTACATTTTATAAAAAAAAGGTAAAGGTATATAAGAACATTTAAAATATACCATGTTTCGACACGCTTTAGAAAATCTCACTTATTTTTGCTCAAATCTCACTTAAAAATGTCACCAGTCTCACTTAATTATTTTTCGATACCTGGCATGTATGCATTACATTCATTTATTATAATCATATGACATTAATTATAATCACATGACATTACTTATTATCACATGACATTACTTATTATCACATGACATTACTTATTATCACATGACAGTGATTGTAATCACATGACATTCTTGGTTTTTGGTGTTGAAATATATTGCCTGGTTTTGCTACTTTTGTATCTACGTTTGCGTCGTTTGCTTTCACAATAAGCTAGACTTAAAAATCTCTGCACTAGGAATACATGGTTCTTTGCTTTACTTTGTTTTCGGGAATAGCAGGAGCTTATTTCTGAACACAATAGCATCTTGCTTGACAGTTTGTATTGAAAAGATCATAGGGTTTACTTTTCAAAGAGAATACGGGGCCCAAGTTCATAAAACTAAGATTGGAGACCAGTCTAATATCACAAGCATCCAATTGGCTGAAATGGCAACCAGTCGCCATTTCAGCCAATCAGATGCTTGAGATTTGAGACTGGTCTCCAGATTTAGTTTAATGATCTTGGGACTAGTTATTGGTATTTAAAACCTCCGTTTTTTTGGAGTGGTGGGCAGTTAAAGCAATTGCTTGTCAGATAAGCAGTAAAATGTGCTTTATAGATCTTGATTTTGACTTAGTACTAAAATGCTATTTGTTTTTGACATCCACCATGTTCAGTAAGTCAGATATGGGGCGTGTAAAGAGAAAAAAAGTGTCTTTGGGAAATTTTGCTTTCTGCTTTCCTTCTGAATTACCATATTTTGAAACATCAGTAGCAGTGTTACTGCAACATCATGCATGCTTTGCTAGCACCTAACTGTTTGCATTCTTGCTTTATAGTGTATGACACGCCATATTCAAGCACTGACTACCCCATGAATATATCCCAGCCTGCCTATCCATTTCCTCCCACAAGATTTGCCTCCCTTGGTAGAAATACTGCCCTTGACAACAGCCAAGGAATGTTACCACTAGAGGGCAGCAGGAATGTAGACAGGGGAGGCTACTCCAGCTTTGTTTATCCCCAGAGCTTTGTTGGTAGACAGCTTAGAGAAGATGTGAGTTTTTAGTGCATAAAATTGACATTTTTACAAATATTCACAACTGTTGATACAGATGTGCCACATGTGGTCTAGGAAAAGTGTGCTACATGGTCTAAGGAAATGTGTCAAGGGTTGATTATAAAGGTTTGCCACATTTGGTCTATGGAAAAATGTTGAGGTCGGTATTACCTTACACCACAACTGCTAACTACCATGACCACACATGTCCAAACCAGCATCTATTTTTTGGATATTAATATATGATTATTGCTTAAACATTAATAAATCATCAGATGCTTAGGAATGAAAGACTTTGCTTTCATATGTTCAGGGTGTATTGACCGTTGTTCTCTGACTGCTACCTTCAGCCTGTTGAAGTTAAAGTTAACCCTTTTCTCTATGTGTTGTGGGCAAACAGTGAAGATCCAAATCAGCCCGCACACCCTTGCCATCTGATCAGGATTTGCCCTGTTCTCTTCTTGATTTATAAGGTTACTTCTGACCAGAAAGTGAACAGTACAGATTCTTATCAGACAGCACAGGGCTGAAGGTTATAAAGCTGAGCAAGGAAACCAGTCTCAAATCTCAACCAGTCGCCATTTCAGCCAATCAGATGCTTGAGATTTGAGACTGGTTTCCATGCTTAGTTTTATAACCTTGGGCACAGTTGTACTGGCTAATCTGGATTTACACTATTCACACACGTAATAAACTATGTATATATGGAGAAAAGGGTTAAACCAGCAAAGATATTTATTCAGTCAATACCCCAAAAGATAGGATAAAAACAACGTTGTATTTTCTGGTTTTACAGGTGGTGTGAAGGAAAAGTAAACCTCTGTGAACTGGACTCCTCACAATGATGAAGTGACAACCAGAGAAGCTGTGCAGAGGCATTGACATTATTTGAGATGTTGTGGCTTTCATGCAACATAATGTGACAAACCTTTGAGAAGATGGGTTTTAGAAATAATCAGAAGTTATCTCCCCTACAAACCTGCAAAAAGATTGGTTTTAGAAATAATCAAAAAGTTATATCCCCTGAGATGTATCAATCACATGGAAGTCTTTGAACTCGTGTGCAATGAGTAAAGAAATCCGAGCTGAAGATTTGAAACCAATCTCAAATCTCTAGCATCTGATTGGCTGAAATGGCGACTGGCCTGGTCGCCATTTGGGTCAGTCAGATGGTTGAGATTTGAGACTGGTTTCCATTCTCAGTGCTATAACCTTGGTACTCGAAGCTAAAACAATTGTTTATGTAAACATAGTGTATGAAAAGTGGGTGAGCATCCATTTCTAGTCACAAGAAAAACATTGCTGTGGGTGGGGTATTTGTTAATTGCCCTGTTAAAGCCTAACAATGCATTTAATGTTTATATAAGCAAAACATTTTCCTGTATTTGTTAAAAAGCAAATAATAGGACAAAGGAATGACAAAGGATGTAGTAGTATCGCTGCTTAGGTGACACACATTTGTGACATGTTGTGATTACCAAATTCACCAAAACATGTTCTAGAGATACTGAAAGAAATCAAATTTTATGCATAAGAGTTAGTGGTATTCAAAACACATTAAAATACAACTGATGATGCATAAAAAATATCTGTAGCAAATTATTTTTTAAAAATTAAGTGTTTGAAGGTGTGAAAAGACTTAATTCTATGTGGATATCTTTATGTGAAAAACGGGCTTTATGATGTTGAATACATGTAGTGGCATCCATATGGCTTACAGTTTTCTGAACCCTTTCCTCCAGACAGACCTTTATTGCATGGGCAAACAGTGTAGATCCAGATCAGCTGGCACATCTGTGCCGTCTGATCAGAATCTGCACCGTTCGCTTTATGATTTGTTAGGTTATTTCTGACCAAAATGCCACCAGTGCAGATCCTGATCAGACGCCACAGATGTGCCGGCCAATCTGGATCTAAACTGGTCGCACATGTGTAAAACTGTGTATATATGGAGGAAAGGGTTAAGCTATGTATGCATTTTATGCTACTGTTAAACAAATGTTCCTGTTCATTGTAGCAACTTATTGCATAAAACTAGTTGCAATATATTTTGCAGTGTTGTGATTTTTAACCCTTTCCCATGTGGATACAGCATTTTCCCATATTGCAATAGTTTAGATCCAGATCAGTCTGGACATTTGTGCAGTCTGATCTACATCTATACTGGTCAATTTTTGGTCGGAAAAAAAAAATCAAATGAATCTAAAAGGAACAAGTTGTGATCCAGATCATACTAAATGAAAATGCAGGATGATCTGGATCTACAGTGGTCACACATGGAATAGCTATATCCATGGAATTAAGGGTTAAATAATTGAATTTATGCAAAACAGTCTAATGAAAAATGAATGACTTGATCATATTTAACCATTACCTCCATATATAATTACACCTTTTATTGCATGAGCAAATAGTTTCAGAAATAACATAAGAAATAAAAAAGTGAACAGTGTAGATCCTGATCAGACGGCACCAATGTGACAGATGAGTGGATAAACACTGTTTGCCCGTGCCATATAGGTGTATATATGAAGTAAAGGGTTTGGAAAAGCACATCCATTACAAAGATTCAGCATGTATTACATGTAAGTGTAATGATTTAACCCTTTCCTTCATAGATACACCTTAATTGTGAGGGCGAACAGTTTAGATCCAGATCAGTGAGCACATCTGTGCCCTCTGATCAGGATCTAAACTGTTTGCTTTTCGATTCTTTTGGTTATTTCTGACCAAAATGCGACCATTGCAGATCCTGATCAGATGGCACGGATGTGCCGGCTGATATGGATCTACACTGGTCGCACATGCATTAAAAGGTTTATATAAGGGTTAAGGTTAAGTTGGCTGTTGAGAATATCGCCCCTGGTTGCACTGGAGAATACAACCAAAATAAAACTGCTGAAATCCAACTCTACACATGTGTTACTTGCATAATATATTTTTATGGTATTTATTAATTGATGACTTGTTATGTGTTATATAGGCAAATCATGTCTTGTAAAGAGTGAATGGAAATTCATAAAACCAATGTCAAAATTATGTTACAGATTTTTGGATTTTCCTTTTATTTTTTCCATTTAATTGAAGTTATTGTGGGGTGAAGTAAAGAAAAAAAACAACAAAATTGTATCATATATCAATATTGATCAATTTGATTATCATGTATCTATTGTGCATAAGAACAAAATCCCCATTAAAAATAATATTGCTGCCCAAAATGGGGGTTGGAGAAACCCCACTGAACCCCCTCTGGATCCTTCCCTGAAGAATGGTTTAAATCATTTCTTTGCTATATCATTGTTGAATTGTTGAGTGTATTGTTGATTGAATGTAGTAGTAAATAAATGCCTTTTTAAAGTCAACTCTTATTTGTGCAATAGTTTGTAAATTTTGCTAAAGATGGACATTTGATAGATTATATATATTGGTTTGTAAATACTAATGGTAAATATTTTGTTAACAGAATACGAATCTGCAATAAAGACATCTTGTTTTGTCATTAAATCATGTTAAACTGCATTTGTTTTAAATTTCCTGGTATTGTACAGGTTTCTCTTGTAGTACCATCTCCAAAGAAATCAACAATCTGAACACCTTTACTCCATGGTTTATGGCTGTTATCCCATGAGCAAACGGTGTAGATCCAGGTCAGCCAGCACATTTGGGCTGTCTGATATGGGTCTACACTGTTGGCTGTTAGATTCATAAGAAGTGTCCGGTGTAGATCAAGATCAGATGGCACAAATATGCAGGCTGATCTGGATCTGCACTGGCCGCACATGCGATAAAGCTGATATTTATATATGGGGTAAAGGGTTAATATTATTGTGTTTTACAGTGTAACAAGGGAGATTACTGTATAGCAAGAGATTACTGTGTAACAAAGGCAGATAACTGTGTAACACATCCCATGACTATTTACAAGAATGAACATCTAAGAAACCTTTCAGAGGAATATGATTTTTGAATTGCAGTGAGATAAAAAAATTGTTCCTTTTTTCTGTCCCAAATTCTTCTTGAAATATTTTTGAATGGAATAAAATTCGGGGCGTGTCACGGGAAAAGATATTGTCGGACAGTTGACGTCAATCCTTGAAATTACATCATAAAGTTTAGCAGACGACATTAATTATTATGTATTTCTCATTAAAAATACCATTGTATTGTCAAAATGTGTAACAAAATCAGTTTTTAGCTATGGTAAAATAAAAGATAAATGTAAATTTTTCCCAAATATAGTAACAACTGAAATGCCAAAAAATATCACCAGGGTAACTTTTCCCGTGACGCACCCCCACTGAGATCTCAGTATTAATGACAAGAATGGCCTAGGTGTACAAGAGAGTTATGTTAAAGATGTATATGATATTTATTTATGCATAAAATATTGTAAATATATGCTGTTTCTATTGTAGAGCTATTACTTGATGAAAAAAAACACTAAGCAAAATTGAATAAAAAAACTAATTTATGAGTGGTTTGTTTTGATATTTCTCTCTCTCTCTCTCTCTCTCTCTCTCTCTCTCTCTCTCTCTCTCTCTCTCTCTCTCTATCTATCTTTCTCTCTCTCTCTCTCTCTCTCTCTCTCTCTCTCTCTCTCTCTATCTATCTCTCTCTCTCTCTCTCTCTCTCTCTCTCTCTCTCTCTCTCTCTCTCTCTCTCTATCTCTCTCCCATTTCAAATCTTATATTATGATATGGCATTGTACATGCATCTTTATACTGTTTCGGTTTCTGGTCAGTATAAACTACACTGTTGTCAAGGGGATAATGCCCATGCTCCATCCAGTAAAGGATTAAAACCTGTTTTGCATCAGGTATCAAATATTCTGTATTTGTGATGTTAAAGAGCCGACCATATAGTCCAGATCAGTCAGCACCTCTGTGTTACATGTATGACCTGGATCTACACTGTTTGCTTATTGGTCAGAAACAACATAATTAATCTAAAAGTGACAGATTAGATCTTGATCTAACAGCACAGATGTGCCGGCTAATCTGCCCCCATCAGATGCTTGAGATTTGAGACTGGTCTCCAAATTTAGTTTTATGATCTTGGGCACACTCGTGCTACCCATTTTCCTTCTCAGCTTTAAAATACATCATGCCTGGCTGCCACCGGGGTTCTTCTGTAAACGTGCTTGGACACTGTATATAAACCGATTGTATCATCTACCGGATAAAGCGAACCGATTGTCACAAAAACATAGGAGACAGTTCAAAAGTGAGGAGAACTTTTATGTATCGTACTGAGAAATCAAATCGACAAATATATGTTATAACACGCGATTGTCACTTATTATGAATGACATTGTTTCATTTTGTGTGCAATATACTTTAAAAATCGCTCAAATCACACACTCTAAGGACCGTGTGTACTGTTCTTAAACCACTGTAATGTTTCATGTTTTGAAGGTTTTGAGAGACATGCTCATGCAAATAGTTAATATAAATCATATAATTTCTATTCTTACAAAAATCAAAATGCCGTATCGGATCAATTAATCATCATAACATTAGACCAAACATACATGCAGATATAACCCAGACTATCATTTATTATACCCCCACAAACTAAGTTTGAGGGGGTATATACTAGTGAGCTTGTCAGTTGGTCTGATTCTTCGTTTCTGGATGATAACTCATGAAAGGCTCGACAGATTTAAATAATTTTTGGTACACGGGTGTAACGTCATAACATACAGGTCAAGTTCGATTTTGGGGCTGGTGGGGTCAGTGTCAAGGTCACTGTTACTAAAACAGAAAAATGCTTTCCGGACGATAACTCCTGAAAGGCATCAACTATTTTAAAACATTTTGGTACACAGGTGTAACATAACAAGATACAGGTCAAGTTCGACTTTGGGGCTGGTGGAGTCAATGTCAAGGTCAATATTACTAAAAATAGAAAAATGGTTTCCAGATGATAACTCATGAAATTCTTCACAGATTAAACCCTTTTTTGGGGGACTTAGATGTAACATCAGAAGATACAGGTCGAGTTCGACTTGGTACATGTGGGGTCAATGTCAAGGTCACTGTTTCTTAAACAAGAAAAATTGTTTCTGGACGATAACTCATGAAATACTTCATAGATTTATTTTTTGGGGGACACAGATTAGCATAACAAGATACAGGCTAGGTTTGACTTTGTGGGTTCAAGGTCAAGGTCACTTTTATTTAAACTTTAAAAATAGGTGAAACATGCATATCAGGAATCGCCACATTCAGAAAAAACAGCCTCCCCACACAGTCAAGAAGAAGAGAGAGGGAGAGAGCATGGTTAATAAAATGATCAGTTTCAAAAAAGACACCACAAACAATTTACGAAAATGAGAACCAGAGGGGTTACCGCCTTGGAACGGTCAGTGGCAAATCAAATTGCCAATTGGGGTTTAAACTAGGTTCAAGGGTGCACCAACCTCACACTTGCCCCAACAGGTTCTCAAATCACAAAACAAGTACAAGTTGTCTTGGTGAAACAACTCCAATCCTCCCATCGGCTCAACAATGTTGCATGCAAATGCACACAAACATATAAAACATAAGAAGCTAATAGCATTGCAAAGCCGAAGGGCATGTACTCAATGATCTTACCGAGACCAGAGCTCCTGGAGTAAAATCAGCAAGAATACGATGACAGGGATAAAAGAAACAAATCGAGCTTCTAGGTTCTTTTAAGGAATGATTTCCCCAACAACCTTCAAAAACTCTTAAACCCCTGCCACCGTCGTGCAACCAGATAGGTAGGCATAATAATCAGCTGTGGAAGGGTTAATCACCAGGCCTGCAGAGCGCTGTAAAATATCATGTTGGTAACCTTTCTTTTTAAATTTACAGATGGTTTTTACGATGTACGGTGTTTTATGCATGTTAGGCAACCAATACATAGTAGGTACTTTGTCTTGTTTCGGCTCAATACTGATTCTAAATTTTGTAATTATAGAGTGTGTGCAGTAACAATATCACTCTTGGATAAAGAAGTCAGTATATAAGCATTAGTGCTGTTCAATTCATCAGTTTTAATATTAATATTGTGTATTTGTCACACTATAACTACATTATTAGAAGCCTTATCAGCAGGTGTTAAAACAAATCTGTTATGAAAGTCTTCAATTCCTTTTTTTTAAAATGACAAAAGTTAAAACGAGGTCGAGGTGGTAATAAAGCAACGTTTCTTTCATAAAATGATACACGAGTGTCAATTATTTTGAATATGTGTTTTTTTCCAGTTAGAAAGTGCATTAGGCTCAGCATGTTCTCTTTTCATTTCCACTCAGTAACTATGGCTTGGGATTAGATTCTTGAATGAAATTTCGTGTATTGGTGGTTTTTGTGAAGACGACTTTTGAGATAGAAAGTAAGGCCTGTGGGGTCAATGTCACAGTTACGCAAAATAGAAAAAAACTGTAATAAGCTCAATAACTTTGGTTCGGAACGAGATATTGCGATGAAAATTGCTATATAGGTAGTGTCTGTGAAGACGAAACTTGGTATTGAAATTGGGCCTGATGGGGTCAAGGTCAATGTTCACTGTTACTAAAAATAGAAAAAATAGTGTCTGGATGATTTCTCATGAAAGGTATCACATATATAAACAACTTTTGGCACACAGTTGTTAGGTAAATGTTAAGTAAAGGTCACTGTTACTAACATATTCAAACAGTTTCTGCTCAATAAATTTAGAAGGAATGAGATATTGTGATGAAACTTGCTGTATATGTGGCTATTGTGAAGACGACACTTTGGATTGAAAGTGGGGCCACTTTGGTAAAGGTCACTGTTACTAAAGATAGAAAAACTTTTTATACTTTAGTAAGAAATGTGATATTGTGATGAAACTTACTGTTTGGGTTGCTTCTTTGAAAATAGGTTTGTGGGGTAAAGTTCAAGGCCACTACTACATGTGTCAATGTTTCTAGTGTTAGTTACATTATGTCATTGATTCGAAGCATTCCCAGTTCAAGTCTCAAGCACACATGTGGGTGTATTTAATCACTTTCAGTGATAATTCTAGTTGAATGTGTTCACTCAATCATTTGTATGTTTCTAGTGATCTCTGTGTATCAGTTATAGCGATTTCACACAGATGATTTCTGTATATTTTTGAATTAAATGCAAAAACATGTATTAAAAGTATTTACAGAAATACGATACATAATGAAATATAACGGCCTCGGTGCCTATATATACTGCAGCTACACGAAAGAATTAGATCTACCTGACTTGAGTAGTAACGGTTGTCCTAGAATCAGTGAGTTTATCAACCAGGCCGCTCGATGGTTTCAATATCCCAGCTAATAGTGATTTGGATATTGTTGAATCACCCAAGGATAATATTATACTTCCTGCTTTTTGAAGTTTGCTTTTGACGTCTGTGATATGCAGGATTTTCCGGTATATTCTCAGTTCCCCTGTCAAAATGTTATTCCGTTTAGTAATTTCCATTGTTGTCTCGTTTAGGATAAACCCATTATTTGTCTGGTGTCCATATGCGGCTGCACAAGGAAAGGTATTAATCTGGAAATGCCGCATTGAAGGTTCCATGTTCAACGCCATATGCATACCATCGTTTTGGATGGACCGATATTGTACTGTTCATTCGTGAAAATACTGAATTGCACTCAAACTTGGTCTAGGCGGCGTGGGTAGTAATATGCATTTCCATTACTGCCCATGAACAGGCTCAATCAAACCGAGCATGCAATTAATATTTGCCGCGTTCGGTGGTTTTCAAAGTTCCCTTTTCATCTATTATAGGTCGTTTTCCTAATTATTTGGCTGAAAATAAAATGGTGAACTCCTATAGTTCGTTGATAAGTATTTAAAGTTTGCAGCTAGGCTTGACACACAAATTCTGAGGCAAAGGAAGTTATTTAGATATTGATATTTTGAGCTGATGATAAACTTAAAACAGTTAACCCGTTACTCAATTTGCAACCAATGTAGATCTTTATCAACTGCAACATCCATGTCATTTGACCGAGATATACGATGGTCAGTTGTTTTCAGAAATATTCTAATAATTGTAAAAGCAAACAGTGTACAGCAAAAGCAACGTTCTCCATATCCCATGGAGTAAAGGGTAAAATGGAACTTTAACAAACGAATCAATGTCTTGTTGTCCGCCCAAAGGTTGACTAAAACAAAGATCGTCCCTTGAGAGTCAGGTATGTTCCCATGCTGCCTTCAGTTAAAGAAATTAAATATTTCTTGTTACATTTTATACTAGCCATATAAATTACAGTTTGACAGCTGATTTGTTTAAACTAGGGATGACAAAGAGTAATCGAGTAACCGAGTTTGATCAGTTACAAAATAGTTTATAAGTTATTTGAAGGTTTGTATGAAAAATTAAACGGTCGCCCAGCTGCGCTGGGCCTGACAGTTTCATTTTCATAAAAGCATCAAAATTAAGAATAAACTATAGTCACTGTTGTTGTATAATTCTGTTTGATTATTTTAAGTTCTTCACTTCGTGTTTTGTACGCAATTATTATTTCTCCAAATACACCCGATTTGTATAGACCATACAGGTAGATGAAATCTTCCATCTTTCCTAAAAGCATACACTTTATAAAATCAGTAAAAGTGCATCGCCATAAATGATACAAATTATTGGGAAATCATTTTACAAAGATCGCACTAAATGATCCAACAGAAATATGTGTGTTCGCTAAAAATGATATAAACTATAAATGATACAGTCATTACGAAACTCACCCCTCAAACATTTAAATAATTTACGCTATCATTACTTTTAAAGCAGTATTGTAATGTAGTAATAATCTTGAAATTAATGCCATAGAAACATAAAACTAGTATGTATTTGTGTATCAAAACGTTTATTTGTAGATAATAACAATATTTTGATAGAATGATGTAGGTTATTGCCAGACCTTGTTGTGAATAAATGGAATGTTGCAAGTTTTTATCCCTATATATTCGTAAAACAAATGGTATTGCAACCAATAATAACTTTACAAAATATTACTTACTTGTTTTTGTTGAAGGTATTTAAAATGATCCTAATAATTCCGTTTTCTCTGTGTTATTTTCGAATTATTTATATCGCAGCCATGCAATCAGATCGCTAATTCCGGCGGATGATACAATTAGCTTATATACAGTGTTGGAAGTCCATACCAAGATTCGCACTTGCAGGAGGCAGGGCAGTTAGAAGGATATAAAACTGGGTATGGAAAGCAAGCTCAGCTTGCAAGTATCTCATTAATCAGTACCGAGGTTGGGCATAATGACAACCAGCCAGATTGCTGAGATCTGAGACTGGTTTTCTATGCAGAGTTTTATTACTCAAAGCAATTAAATCAATGAGACACCATTTCAGCTTAGCTGGTGTTGTACGAGACTGTACACTTGTGTACCTCATCTAAACATTAAAAAAAATGAAAGTTCATATAACCGCCACACTTTGAATCGCGATTTTAATGTCATATCATAATTTGGACAGATGGAAATCCCGTATCACCAATGATAGCACGCGGTAACCACTGTCACATGTATACACAATATCGCATTGCGTGATGTATGAGTGCCATCTTGAGATGACGACAAGTGTTACTGATCTGTATTGGTGTCCACGTATTGATACAGAAAAGGCTCATAATCTACATGATGTCTCCTAAAAGGAGCAACTTCATATTATTTTAAAACATGATCACTCCACCGAAGAAGTTAAAGATAAGATTAAACTCGGACCTTAAGTGGTAATTTGAGGCGTCCGATAATCAGTTTCATTAAATTTTAAATGATAAAACAACCATTAGACATAATTAGTTATTAAATTGTGATCATGATGTTGTTTAAAACCATGGAGTTTTACAGAGTTATATGCTGCGTATGTATTATACCGTTTTGTTATTTATGATAGTCCATACCTGGGGTCGGACCTATGTCTTTTCCGCGATGAGAAAATTTTGAAATAATTTCGCATAATGAACAGAATGAATAAAAATATATATAAGGGTAGTGGCTGATTCAGCAATGGTGTGTTGACGGGGCGAAAAGTCGACAAAGCGAAAGAATGAAAGGAAAACAAATTACTACCTTACCCTGTGTTATTTTTTGGTCGGTTAGTAATTTCGCTGTACGAACAAAGGACTATAACAATTTCGATAATTAAACGTGATTTTGGAACACAGTCAATATTTTGTGTTCGTCATGAGTTATATTCGCTTTTCGCACCGCCGACCCTAAAACACACGAATTAAAAAAATCTATTATTCGTCGTGGCGATTTTTCTCCGTGCGGAATATATGCCCATCCAACGCTTTAAAAGTGAATTTTAGTTGTTCATGCGTACCGGATGGTACCAGCCAAAACGACAAATCGGTTCTGACAGAGCGAAAAGTCGAAAAGACAATAAATAAAGGGCCCTTTAGTACTGTCAACAAAGGGAACCAATTATTTCAACGCGTGAAAAAAATGTTTTCAACCATCCAGGTATCCAACCTTCCAACAGGAAAACAAAATAAAAACTACTTTGTCGAATTTTCTTATAAGCGTGTCATGAGAAGCGTTTATTTATTTTGTCGTGTTCGGTGGCTTTCAAAATAACATTTTCATCTTTTTCCTAAACAATGAGTTCATGTTCAGTAAATTTATTCAGATAATGTCAAAAAGGTACTTCTTGATACTCGAGCGTTAAAGGTTGCGGTTATATATTCGGGGACGAGCCAGTTAGACAAAACGTCTTATTTTGATTTAATAAAATGCCAAAGCCAAACATGGCAATGCTCATTTGTCTGAAGATTGACACAAAATATCATATTTACAGCGTATTTACATGCTTGAATACTTCCCAAACTGTATATATAATACCGTCCATAAATCTTTTCACACGATTTTTGCGTTCATGAAATAAAGTTTTGAGAGTACCTTAGGCACCTGGTCACAGAATGCGTAATTGGTGGATGCTATTTAAAAGATTTCATGAAATCAATTACTTTGCGAAAGGTACCACTTTTTGTTCAAAGTTTATCTAAAAGTTCATTTTTATCCGAGTGAAACATAGCCCTCGATTAACTATCTCTGTATGCAGAGCCTCATCTAGCGCCCCCACTCCCCCCTCCCTTTGCCCCTGGGCATAACTTGAATTGCATCTATAACTATAATGAACATCTCTCGGAACAATTCACCAAGATAAATAAATAAATAAATAAACTGGTGGTGAAATATACATACCAAAACGAATACATTGTATATAGATAAACTTGTGGTGAAATATACATATCAAAAACATACCTATTTCACCTTCATTTGTTTTATTTCTCTTTTTTTTTCTTCTTGCAATTCAAATTTATTTGAGATTTGCTTACGATTGCCATATTTGATTCAAGTGATATATACACGCTTTTTTGTTTAAGTGATATGTAAAATTTCATTTTAACCATGAGTTGGTCTTTACATGTTTATTTTTTTATTTCAGGTAATCCTAATTCACGCTTCTTTGCCAATAGCCCATGTTTCCAGTTCCACTTGTCCCGAAACGGCTTGTAAGTAACTCTAAACAAAGGATTATGTAAATATTTAGGAGCATTCATCTGAAACGAGATTCATTTATGATCTTTGGTGTAAATTCAGAAGTGAACAACAAGAAAAAACAAATACATTATTAGATATTTTATAGTTCACGTGAAAAATGTAATGTCAAATAATACGATGTGTCGATATTAATATATATTATCACATAATGTAAATATTGATATTCGAAATATCGATGGGGTTTTATCATCAACTTTTATGAAATTATTTCGTTTGTTTAGTTTATTATCAAATTATGTCATGACAGCCTATATTTTTTATTTATAAACTTGCAGCGACAAAAATCTTCTTGGACAAGCAGCATTCAAACTTTCGTGAATTTCGGGTTGGGGGTTGTAACCCAGATGGTGATCCAGTCCCGCTTTTGCTTCTCACAGACTCCGTATCAATTTCCTTTATTTGAACAAATATTACTCAAAATTTGATAAGGGCCACTTACTCTGTAATCAATATTTGACAAAATAAAATTGGAAAAGAAAAGTGTTATAAATGTTCTAATTGACAAAAGTATTTTTTATTGAAGAGTTTGAGAACAATGTGTATTTTCAAAGACTGATGAAACAATATCTACAATTACTTTTTTCAGCAACTACTGGTACAAATTTTGTTTTTGGAGTGCCTGCAAAACGCTTGAAAACGAGTTCCAAGGGCGGTGATAATCCTACAAAACGTGCTGCAGGGAAGGGTGATGACAAGAGCAGTGATATTTATGTACACATTACAACGGTGTCTGATTTTCCAGCCCATGTAATAATTACAGCACCTTTCATTAACTATGATCAGCAGTTCACTGTTAATACTTCAACAATCGTCTCATTAAATCAAAGTGTTGTTCAAACACAGGAAGGCGTTCAATTCAAAGGAATCGAAGTATTATCTGATTCAGATATATCAGTCGCTGTGATACCCTACTATACTGCCACTGACACTGAAGGTTTTCTTGTCCTACCAACATCAGCTCTTTCAACAAGATATATTGCGGCGGCTTATACACCAGTGGTCCCATATAACACTTCAGTTCTCGTTGTTGGAACAGAGAACAACACACACGTTTTGATAAAATACCAGACGAATATACCAGCCACCACATATGAGTATCGAAATGTTACTCTTCAGAAATTAGAAACATATCAGGCATTTTCTGGCTACGACATAAGCGGATCTGTGGTAACCAGTGACAAACCTGTTGCTGTTTTGTCGGGATCAATAGCCTCTAAAGTTCCTGCTGGATTAGGATGGGGGTGCTACCTGTTTCGTGTTGATTACAACTACTTGGTTGAACAGATGATACCTACCAAATACTGGGTCAATCAATTCATTGTTCCACCTATTTATCCGCACAATAACTTTATTGTTAGAATATTCGTTGATGAGAACAACACAGAGGTTCATTTTTACAACAACACTATCCATATCGCCGTCTATCTTGACCAAGGATCGATGTATGAGATGATGTTCGGATCAAATCCGACAGTTATTCTGGCAAACAAACCGATCAGCGTTATTCAGTATTGCTCGGACCTTGAGAATATGAATGGTAATCCTTTTATGACAACTGTGCAAGGCATTGTACAATTCGTTAACTCGTACAAGTTTACTACAGAATTGTTTTCTCACGGCTTAGATTACACTGACAGCACGTTAGCTTTGACCGTACCACAGAACAGCTTAATTGGACTAGAGCTGAACGGAAGGAACATATCGTCATGGAACGCCAAGACTGTTCCAGTTCCCAAACCTATGGATGATTACATGACGGTCTTCATCAATGTTTCACACAAAAGTGTCTATAAAATGAGTCACACTAATGGGGACAAGTTTGGGGCAACACTCTTTGACCTAGTTAATCCCTCTACAGCTTATGGGTACCCTCTGCAACTGTCTTTCTCAACAACAGGTATGTTCTGTGCGGTTTGCTCTCTGCGGAACACAAACACCTGCCTAATATAAAAGCACCTGTTTGCGTTTGCTATATTTAATCACTTAAATCACTTAAATCTTCGGAATCACTGCATACGGTTTCTTCTTTTAAACTGTCCCACTTGTCAACACTTCTTGCAGAAAAGTATTCAATTTTAGAGTTTAAGTTAAGTTTGATTTTTTTGCTACTTGACTCATTAAAACTGGCATATTTCATGAATAGTAATGAAGATAAAAAGAGTCATATATAGTTATGAAAGTGATAGAATAACGAAAACAGGTCTATTTCATAAATAGTAATGAAAATGTAAAATATGCATATCAGGAATTGCCACACTCACAAAACACAGCCTCCCCACGCAGCAAAAAAAAAAGAAGAAAGGAAGAGAGAGAGAGAGAGAGAGAGAGAGAGAGAGAGAGAGAGAGAGAGAGAGAGAGAGAGAGAGAGAGAGAGAGAGAGAGAGAGAGAGAGCATGTTTGTAATAAGTATGTCAATTCAAATAGGACGCCACAAACAAACGAAAAAGAGAACCTTAGGGGATACCACCTTGGAACGATAAGTGGCTAAACGAATTGCCACTGGGGGTTTAAACCAGGTTCTAGGGTGCACCAACCTCACACTTGCCCCAACAGGTTCTCATATATCACAAAACAAGCATTTGTTGAGAATTTTTTGAAGATAAAAAGTCATAAATAGGTAATATGATGATAGGCTAGTTTTTCTAAAGCTTTGAAATTTGATGTTTTTAGATTGTGAGAAAGAAAGTACAACAATATCGTCTGAATGGAGTTCAATAACATCGTCTGAATGGAGCACTGAGAGAACAACGATATTCAACAGTGACGTGGATCAAACACGTATGTACTTACTGCACAGGTTGTCGCTTTGCATTTAGCAACAATCCACGCTGTCATTAATTTACTAAACACACTGTGTAACAATATAGCCTAATAAAAGGTTTTAAAGCATATTTAAGCTACTGTATTTGGTTAATATTTGGGGCGCGTAAAGGTGCTTTGGACAGTTGACGCAAATCTTTGTAATGACGTCATAAATTTGAGCAGACGACATTATTTATTATGCATTTCGCGGTAAAAATACAATATTATTGTCAAAAAATGTGTAACAAAATCACATTTTAGTTATAAGAAATTGATTTATAGTTGTAAGTTCTTTCTAAATTTAGTAAAAACTAAAATATCACTAAAAATGACCGAATGTACCTTTTCCCGTGACGTGCCCCAGTTTATATGTTATACGAGCCATTCATCGTAAAGTATCACCAACTAACCTTCTTTGTCCGCGTTATTGGCAAAAACCATCCGTTAATTCGAAAACGAAAGGTTACCAACATGATATTCCACAGCGCTTCTGCTTGCCTGGTGATTATCCCATCTACAGTTGATCATTATGCTTACCTCTTTGGATGCACGACGGTGGCAGGGTTTAAGAGTTAATAAGGGTTTATGGGAAAATCTTGTAAGAAACAACCTAGATGCTCGATTTGTTTATATTATCCCTGTCATCATGTTCTTGCTGATTTAACTACAGGTGCTCTAGTATCGGTAAGATCATTGAGTACCCGCTCCTGTGCTTTACCATGTATAACAGTTACTATTTCAAAAGAGACACCACTTACAATTAACAAAAATGAGAACCCGCGGTGTTACCCTCTTGGAACGGTCAGTGGCAAATCAAATTGCCACTGGGGGTTTAAACCAGGTTCTAGGGTGCACCAACCTCACACTTGCCCCAACAGGTTCTCATATCACAAAACAAATACAAGTTGTCTTGGTGAAAAAACTCCAACCCACTTATCGGCTCAACAATGTTGCATGCAAAAGCACACAAACATATAACATATAAGAATCTAATAGCATCGCAAAGCCAAAGGGCGGGTACTCGATGATCTTACCGTGATCCATGAGTGAAATCAGCAAGAACACGATGACAGGGATAAAAGAAACAAATCGAGCTTCTAGGTTCTTTTAAGAAAAGATTTACCATAAACCTTCATAAACTTTTAAACCCCTGCCACCGTCGTGCAACCAAAGAGGTAAGCATAATGATCAACTGTAGAAGGGTTAATCACCAGGGATGCAGAGCGCTGTAAAATATCATGTTGGTAACCTTTCTTTTTAAATTTACAGATGGTTTTTACGAAATACCGGGAGAAATTAAGTTTGTTAATTAAATCTCCATAAAAACTGGCTGTAAAATACCTTGTTGCAATAGTGATTTTAAACTGCACCTGTATTTATGAATTTATGAATTAGATCTGGGTATCGACAATAAAACTTGCAAAATAGAACTTGCAAAATGAGAACTTGTTGGGGCGAGTATGACGTTGGTGCACGAAAGAACCTGGTTTAAACCTCCAGTGGCAAATTTTTTTGAACTGACCGTTTCAACGCAGTTACCCCAAAGGTTCTGTTTTTCTTTTATTGTTTGTAGTGTCTTATCTGAAATTCCTCTCTTCGATTTGGCTTTGTTGTTCAGCTGTGTTTCTGAGTGTGGCTATTCCTGATATGCATATTTCACTTTTTCTAAATAAATATACTTAAGAGATAAACAAACGAAGGGTAAATTTTGAAGATGATTCTAGTTTTTCCCGTTTCTCACCTTTCTCAAGGAGACATCGTTATTCGTATTGTAAAATATTGTTATTAAGTATATATTTTTAAGAAAATGTAACCAGTGCAAATTGCAGGAAAATATAGTTAAGAGAGGTATTTCTGTCAGTGTATTTCAAGTAGTCAATTTACAGAGATGCACAGGTGATAAATATGTCGTCATTTACATGCTTTTTTAAAGTACTGGTGCGTAGAAAAGTATGTAAATGCATGTTCATGTAAATATACAAAACACAATGACACACAATTATGTAAAGTAGACATTCGATACAATTCATGTACAACGTGCACTGTAACCTAGAACGTTTCTTGGCCGATTTTCATTGTTTTTTATCAACGTGCTCGCAAGATATTGGAAATAATGTCACCCTGTTTTCAGATAATATGTCATGGTGTATGGAATGCGACGCTATGTCTGATCTCCAATTGTGTAACAAAGTGGTAAAATGTACAAGTGAAAACGAGGTAAATTTAAACGAAATCATTAGTGCGGAATCTAAAATTGTGTATCATATAATTTTGCAAATATGCATTTTCGAAAGGAGGCAACACAAAAGTAGTTGTACGGTGGAAGAAATTGTTGCATTTAAAATAAAATTCTAAGGATTGAGTCGGGTATTTATGTTGTTCATAAAAGGCATATTGTTAATATTAAGCTTATTTACAACGATGCAAATGTTGTTCATATTCCAATAAACGCAATACATAAGCAATTCAGTTCGTTCATTAGTTCAGATGACGTTATGATGGAATTCAATGCATTATTTACATGTAGGTTTGTTACGTTCAAGCTTATACAAGAAATCAAACACTACAACTGTTCAGATCCGGATGTCTTGCCAGAAACGTAAGAATAAATAGACATTTATTTTAATTTACCTGCTGTCTGATGAGTGTAATTGTTAAAAGATGAAACGAAAACAGTATATACAAATTCGTTACAAATAATTATTTTAAACATGGCGCGTTCAAACTTACTTTAACAGAAACAAAATTCAGTATACCTATAATAATTTATAAATGTCGAGATATTATTTTTGTGTTTTCTACATATTTATAAACATGCATTTATGTTTATGTTAATAAGGTGTTCTGATAACCATAATCTAATTTACCCTATATTCCATGGGATGTTGCTGTTATTTATGGACGAACAGTGTAGATCAAGATCAGCCGGAAAATCCGCGCCGTCTGATAAGTATCTACACATTTTGCTTTTAGATACAGTGCGTTATTCCAAACTAAGAGGCGACCAATGTAGATCCATATCGGACGGCACGAATATGCTGGTTGATCTGGATCTACTCCGTTGGCACATGTGATAAAGCCCGTACATAATTATGGCATAAAGGTTTAAGTTGTAAAAGTACTAAATTTGGCAATACAATAATAAAGGATTAAGTTGTAGATAATTGAATGTATGTTATAGAAATGCAGACTACAAGAGGGAAATGTAAACTGTACGCATTGCTGCGAGGGCGACTTTTGTAACACCAATGGATGTGGCGATTCAGGTTTGTTAAGCATTATGAACATTGTTGGGAGCTGCAGATCTAGATTTCTGAATCGTTGTAAAACATTCATGTGACACTTACATGTAGCAATGTGGCAATTAAACTGGAAAGTCCCTGAAACGGAAATCCTAAAGTGTAACGTCGCAGTTTCGTTGCTCTGTCCCTATACTTCCGCTATGCAATCAGATTTATCGCTTTTTTAAACATAGGTCGTTCAAATAGAAATTTTATCATTTCAAATATCTACTCCAGTCACTAGTGATCTATATTCGCTTATTTCTGAAGCAATCAAATACCAAATCTAGTGGAATAGGTGGCATTCATTAAAATGCAACTATGTTCCCCTAAGAGAAGTTCTAGCCGTTATTAAAATAAGAAACAGTTTTCTTAGCGAATTGTTATAAGTCTTGCATCATTTGTGAAAAGAACGATTAGTTTTCTATTACAAAGTTTTCGCTTTGGTTTTGGTCCGAGCAACGTTTGCTCACTTTTCTTTTGGTGTCTTCTGGCTGTACTGTGAACGTTTTGTGTGGTATTTAATGATCCAGCAACAACAAAATCTGACAATCACACTTGAACGCTGCGGCTTAACGGGTTCTACAAACATGTGTGACAAGTAAACTGTTTCATTGAAACTTGTCAACGATGCCATGATTAACACAACGTTCTGTTTAATTATAATAGAAAAAATAAAAATGCAAATATAAATTTTAATGCAACATTTTTATCCAATACACAAGTAATCTGCAAAAGATCAATATATCATTATTTAGGTCTACCAGAATTGCGCCAAAGAGGACCAGTGTGTTTCGAGTGCCTCAACCAAACCGATGGAGAATATTGCCATTCTGTGCAGATGTGTAAGCAAGGCCAGGTATTAGACCTAAATATTCAGTATACCCATCCCCCATCGGTAATTGTAAATGGTATGTTTTTCTGAAAGCCTGTATATTTTTTACGCATTATATATTCCCGTGGCTGTAGTAGGTTGCGCAGATGTATTAATCATAATCATACAATAACAATAAATAAGAAACAAAGAAAGCGTTCGTCGAATTCGTCAAATGTTGTAATTATAAGGATTGAAGAAATTCAACACCTCATGTTAATATAAAAAAAACTTCGATTTTTTCTGCAAATTAGTTGTTAACATTCTAAAAGTTCATACATCGAAACCAAAAACACGAAATTCAATTCTTAAATAAACGAAAATTTTCATAATTCGCTCAATTCACCAATTTTCTATTTTATGGTATATTGATTTGAAGACCTACAATGTACTTCTCTGCTGAATCTCACATTGCTGTTTCATTGTTATCTACCACAAAACTCAATCCGTAGATTTACTGAATATAATCCAGCACTCTATCTATTACTACTTTCAGGTTTGCAAGATTGAACAGTTTCAGATGGGAAGAGGCTATCAGTATGCCATGGGCTGTGCAGAGGCAACGGTATCATAATATCTGGCTGCCGGAGACAGCCAGTTCTTATATGGGTTTTAAAGCTGCCTATTCACTGTTATTTTTGGTAAACTTTGGAAGAATGTCACTGACAACTGTTGAAATGATATACTGGAAAACTTAAACGGAAATCCTTTAAAATGTATATCAAATGAAACAACAAAGTAACAAAAAGTGAAATATGCACATCAGGAATGGCCCATACAGTAGACACAGCCTCCCCACACACCCCAAATGTAGTGAGCGTGGTCATATAATGATCAATTTTAAAATAAACACCACAAACAATGAACGAAGATGGGAATTCAAAGGGTTCCCAGCCCGGAACGGTCAGCGGCAAATCAAATTGCCACTTGGTTTTTTTAAATCAGGTTCTAGGGTTCGCCAACCACACACGTACCCCAGCAGGTTTTCAAATGAACAAACGAGTACAAGCTGTCTTAGTGAAATAACTCCAATCCACCCTTCAACTTGATAATGTTGCATGCAATAGCACACAAACATACAAAACGTAAGAAAGAAGCTATTCGTAGTGTCAAGCAACCTTTCTATTTGTATTAACAGACTGTTTTTACGAATAACGTGGAGTAATTAGTAATCCCCTATGTCTTTATAAATTAAATCTCTATATGAAAATGGCTGCGAAATATCGTATTGCAATATTGATTTTAAACTACACCTGTATTTTTAATTAAATTTTGGTATCGGTGATAATACTTGCAAAAGGTTTACCTTTGATTAACCGATTTAATGTTAAAATTTTGGTCGTGTTATTCTGCAAAAAAAGATAAAAAATGTCAATATGTCACGTTTGCACAAGTTTTGATTTTGATAAATTTAAAATCTATCTCAAGCAACAGATGTTGTTTTTACGAGTGTCATGTTATCTGAGCAAAACACACTTGCACTTCATTGAATTTACTCCTATTTGATTTTATCCCGAACTTTTACGCAGAGAAAAGACACGCTCGTGTTGTTTTCTTTTAAATTTAACATGAAAATTGACAATTTTGTCACATATGATATAACTGTTGTGTTATACAGACATATAAAGCACGTATTTGCACCCCCTTTTTCGCTTACTTAAATTCTCGCTTGCTTGGTACGTTTGTACATTAAAAAACAGCCTTGTATGTTTTATTTCATTTTATAACTGTTTTGTTAAGCGGAACTTAAGATTCTGACAAACGTCTAGTGTTTTGATTAGCTTTTAATGTTTTTGTGACATACGAGTTTGAATACGTGTGGGGACCTTTTACTTGTAATCGATATATTATTTATTTACTTGGATGTTGATATTGATCATTTACTTGGATGATGATTTTGGTTAATATAATATGTTTTGGATGATGATACTAGTTGTTTACTTTGATGTTGATATTGGTTATTTACTTGGATGTTGATATTGGTTATTTCCTTGGCAGTTGATATTGGTTATTTACTTGGATGGCGATATTGTTTTATTTTGGATGTTGATTCTTTTGATTTACTTTGATGTTTTATGGGTTATTAACTGGGATGTGGATATTAATAATGTATTGGATGTTGATATTCAGGTTATTTACCTGAATGTTAATTTTGATTATTTACTGGGATATTAATATTGATTATTTACTTTGATGTTAATACGAGTTATTTACTTGGATTTTGATATTACCTCTAGTTATTTACTTAGATTTTGATACTGTTTTACTTGGATATTGAATTAGTCATTTACTTGGGTTTTTGTATTGGTTATTAACTTGGATTTTGATAACAATCTTAAATGAAAAAGAACAGAGAACAGATATAATACATTTTGCTGATCATAAAGAAAAATACATCTCTTCGCAGTAAAAAAGTTAATTACAAGTAAGTAACCAGCAACACAAGACAAAAGTCAGAACTTTCTGTTAAAAATTACATAGAAAACGTTGTGTCTATAAATCTGTAAACTCCGGACTCATTTTCACGACGAAACATTGAACTAAACAACATTGTTCTATCACAGACATGTGTATCCAAGCGAAGCGTATTCGATGTCCATGCAGGAGATGCAGCACTCTGTTCCCATTGCTGTGCAAACGACTTCTGCAATATGAATTGTACAAGCCAGCAAGGTCCTACCATCATAGGTAACAATAATCAAATTTGACCCAACTTGACAGCATATTATTCCGAATGTCCCATCTATCATCGTTCCTTTAAAGACTTTTCACAACCATCTGGACTACGGGCTGGTAACAATAACTTTTCCCAGCCTTCGATTATTGTCACTTAGCGTCCCTGTTGACGTTCCCAGTATGAATTAGACAATCTTTCTTAATATTCAAATAATGTTGCAAATCTTACTTTTTTTGTTAAAGAATCGTATTAATCCACATTAACCACTTTTGTAGTTTTATAATATTACCTATGGAGTCAACAAAAATCCAGCAATTTTATATCAACTATATTGCGTCTTGTAACAATTTGCAACAAAAAGTAAATATTATGTTTAGTATTTAGATATTTCAATAAATGTGTATTTTACTTTTAGGTTGACTGAGAGACAATCGTAGATATTGAATCGAGTGCACTCAACGCGGACAAAATAAATTAAAAACGGGCGATGGTCAACGAAATAAATATATAACTTTGTGTTTGTTCATCACTTAATCACTGCCTTATGTAAAATAGCATTGAAATTCATTTCGTTATTCCCGTTCCAGTATCTTTTTACATACATCTCATTTATATACTGAGCCAAAATGAAACTCGACACAATATAATATGGGCAATGTCTTTTACATTAATGATGCCATTGAGTTCAAGTATCTGGAAGGATATGATCACTAAATTGTTTATCTTGGGCTTGTTTGTTCACTAAGGTTGAAAAAAACGAAAAAATAATTTTTAAAAAAGTTATTTGGTTGTTACAAATTAAGAGTTGGATTTTGTTCTTTGTTTACTTAAAATGGTGTTCATAAACAAAAACGGATATTTAAGTAATTGTATCTTATTTCATTGAAGTAGTGGACTTTTACTATTGTGTTTTTCCTTCTGTGCATGCCATAAACTTCTAAATTTGACTATCAAATAATCTGTTTGAGAAAATATCGATCTCGCCATTATTTATGAAAGAGGAGAAAACATTGACCTCTGTCAAAAAATAATGACATTTTCCTGTTTTATCAAATAATACATATGTGCAAACACACTAAATTAAATTAAAAATAAAATATAGCTTCACTAAACACAATTTTTGAAAAACGTTTTTATTTTTGCCTAGTATAGTTACATGCAGATATTTACTTCAAGTTGCTTGATGTGTCTGTATGTGATAAACCCTTGTTATTGAAGGAGCATCGTTTATTTCATACATGTATTATGGTTCCGGAAATGTTCATTGAAGTATAACCTGTCGGGCAAATGCGAGGTCTGTCCATCATAGAACCAGGTTCAAAAACCCCAGTGGCATATTTTTGTGCCACTGGCCTTTCCAATGTTCTCAGTTTCGTTAATTGTTTGTGGTGGTGTTTTTTAAATTTGATCCTTTTATTAACCAATGATGTTCTTTCCTCTCTGATTTGGCTCTGTGTGTTTTCTGGGTGTGGCAGACGCTAAAATTTAAACCGATTATTTTTTTTAAACTTATTTTCCTCTCCCTAATTTATTCTAACATATTCGACTATGATTTATCCAACTTAAAAACACATATCCAACAACAACGAAAAGACCTTACTGCGACAAGAAAACTTTAAACAAGATCGCAGATATAAAAGAAAATGATAGATTTTTTGGTTTCAAACAAAAAAATATGCATATCAGGAAATACTGCCAGTAAACACAGATGCTTTACATAGCCAATAATGGAGACAGAGAGCTTAACTAAATACATTTGTAAAAATAGATGACAATGGAACTTTGAAAGCCACCGAACACGACAAATATGAAAATAACAAAACAATTTAAAATGCATTTAAAGGCAATCTTCTACATATTTTAGCGTTATAAAGTAAAAACTTTTAAGATCAGCGCCTGTTCATAAAACACAGTCCAATGTTTTGCGAACTATCCATGTGCCAAAATGTACATATAAACAACTATCCGAACAAATTATGATTGTATTTACCTCTCTTGCACTTATATCTGTATAGTTTCTTTAAATTTCGGCAATTTGTAAATAATAGATTACTGGTTGCGAACTTCAATAGTAGTGTACAGGGTCAACAATGAATCACCATTGCCCTCCCCTAACAGGAAAAACACCATCTTTAAAACAGAAATATGTTTACAAACTACATTACAACGGAAGAGATAATTATCGGACTTTAACGGTATCTGGTGCAAAAATATGAAGGTATCTAGTGACCTAGTGGCTAATGCGAACATAAGATTGCGTAGGAAGTAGGACATAGCATTCGAACAGTTTTCTTTATCAAGTTTAAAACTATGGAGTTGAGGAGATTTATTTTTTGCGTATGTACTTTTTGGTTGTTCTCTTAGCCATATTATGCGAGTAAGTTATTAATAAGAAATGTCTAAACGCATAGAGCGATAGCAATTATTTTTAAGAGGGTGATTTTTTTCGGTGAAACAGGTAATGACATTTTTGCGAGGACAATAATTCGCGCAGCTGTATTTTCTGAGACGATAGTGTAATTTCGACGGGGTTTAAATTCGAGAGATATCAAATAGAACCCATGTGATTATTTTGATTTCCGCCTTGCCCAACAGGTTTCTGAGAACACACCTATACATTACCTAGGTTCATTAATTCTACCAACTCATATATCCTACAGTGTTGCATGTACAAACATAATAAAATAAACATATCCAAAACATTAATTAAACATAAGTATAAACACTGTCAAGCAAAGTTGTTCTGGTACTCAATGACAAAGACCAGAATTCATGTTGTTTTCCATGATGTGAACACATTTAAATGTTTGTCTTTCGGACATAGTTTTTGGGTGAAATAACTGATCGTTTACCAATCATTATTGTCAAAGTGTAAAAATTAACATGCCCTTTTTATTTATAATTTTAAAATGTCATAATGCATGTTACTTCGAGATTAGATTTCAATCATAGCTGTTATCAATAACTTACTAGTATGTATGTAACTTCTAAAATTACGTTTGTTTAAATTTTTTCGGTCTGTTTTAAGGAGGTTTTATCTCGACCAATCAAGCTTTGGACATTGTTCAGTCAACTAAAGGATAAACTTCCTGCTTTTCAATATTTGCATTTGGCGTTGTCTGTAAAAATTCAGTGTTGTTACGTTTCCGTCTACTGTTTTCTCGTTAAGGGCGAACCCATTCTTTTACATGAGGACCATACGACGCTGATCATGGTATGGTATAAATCTAAAAATACCTCATTGAAGGTTTCATGTGCTATTTGCTCATAGTCGTTTGGGATGGAACAAACGTGTACTGTTAATCTGTGGAAATACTGAGTTACGCTCAACCCGGGGCAAGGCGGCGTGGTCAGTAATATGCATTTCCATTAATGCACATGAACAGGCTGACTCAAACCGAGATTGCAATGTGTTTATATATGTCATTTTCGATTGATTTTAATGTTTTCTATTAATCGATTTTAACATTTACCGTAATTATCATTAATATAATTTTCAAACGTTGCATTCGGCAGAAAATTATTCAATGAGAGATACGACAAGAAATTTAATAAGTTTGTAATTTATAAAGTGTACATTTCTGTTAAAACGTTATTGAACGAAAGAGAGAAAATAAAAATCATTTTTACTGGCCCAATGAGTGTATGCGAGGGGTCACATCATTTTAATCATCGTTTTCTAGAAAAAATATAAATCATTTACCCACGTTATTAAACATCAAGACATTGTGAAGCCTGTTTACCTAAGCAAAGAAACTAAGCAAGAAAATGGCACTTTTGCCACGAGGATTAGCGTAATTAAATTTTATCTCTTTCTACTGAACATCAAGATGATATTATTACAGCTTTTAACAACACCTCGAGGTACCTTGATGATTTATTAAATATAGATAATAACGATTTTCCATTACTGTTTAATTAGATCTACCCTAAAGAACTACAACTTAATAAAGCGAACACTTCAGAAACGCAAGAAACTTTCTCGATCTAAATCTGTCAATTGAAAATGGTTATGTCACTACTAAAATATATGATAAAAGAGATGATTTTAATTTTAATATAGCAAATTTTCCGTTTTTAGACGGCGATGTTCCCCGGGAAACATCTTACGGGGTTTATATTTCACAGCTTGTTCGCTTTTCAAGAGCTTGCAACGATATTAATGATTTCAATGAACGTATTCTTTTCATTACAGGAAAACTTTTAAAACAAGGTTATCGGTATCACAAATTAAAGAAAACCTTTTGCAAGTTTTATCGTCGATACCCAGATCTAACTCATAAATACAGGTGCAGTTTAAAATCACTATTGCAACAAGGTATTTCACAGCCATTTTTTTTATGGAGATTTAATTTATAAACTTAAGAAGATAAAGGGCAATGTTAATTTCTTACGGTTATTCGTAAAAACCATCTGTAAATTTAAAAAGAAAGGTTACCAACATGATATTTTACAGCGCTCTGCATGCCTGGTGATTAACCCTTCTACAGTTGATCATTATGCTTACCTCTTTGGTTGCACGACGGTGGCAGGGGTTTAAGAGTTTATGAAGGTTAAAAGAACCTAGAAGCTCGATTTGTTTCTTTTATCCCTGTCATCGTGTTTTTGCTGATTTTACTCCAGGAGCTCTGGTCTCGGTAAGATCATTGAGTACCCGCCCTTTGGCTTTGCTATGCTATTAGATTCGTATGTTTTATATGTTTGTGTGCTTTTGCATGCAACATTATTGAGCCAATAAGTGGGTTGGAGTTGTTTCACCAAGACAACTTGTATTTGTCTTGTGATATGAGAACCTGTTGGGGCAAGTGTGAGGTTGGTGCACCCTAGAACCTGGTTTAAGCCCCCAGTGGCAATTTGATTTGCCACTGACCGTTCCAAGGCGGTAACCCCTCGGGTTCTCATTTTTGTTAATTGTTAGTGGTGTCTCTTTTGAAACTGATCATTATGCCCCCCTTCGAAGAAGCGGGGGTATATTGCTTTGCACATGTCGGTCGGTCGGTCGGTCGGTATGTCGGTCCGTAGACCACATCTTGTCCGATCAATAACTAGACAACGCTTTGTGATACAGTCCTTATGGAGGTTGGTCATGACCAGTAGAAGAACCCTATTGATTTTGGGGTCAGTAGGTCAAAGGTCAAGGTCACAGTGGCCTTGACCACAAAAACCTTGTCCGATCAATAACTAGACAACGCTTTGTGATACAGTCCTCATATTTGGTGTGGAGGTTGGTCATGACCAGTAGAAGACCCCTATTGATTTTGGGGTCAGTAGGTCAAAGGTCAAGGTCACAGTGGCCTTGACCACAAAAACCTTGTCCGATCAATAACTAGACAACGCTTTGTGATACAGTCCTCATATTTGGTGTGGAGGTTGGTCATGACCAGTAGAAGACCCCTATTGATTTTGGGGTCAGTAGGTCAAAGGTCAAGGTCACAGTGGCCTTGACCACAAAAACCTTGTCCGATCAATAACTAGACAACGCTTTGTGATACAGTCCTCATATTTGGTGTGGAGGTTGGTCATGACCAGTAGAAGACCCCTATTGATTTTGGGGTCAGTAGGTCAAAGGTCAAGGTCACAGTGGCCTTGACCACAAAAACCTTGTCCGATCAATAACTAGACAACGCTTTGTGGTACAGTCCTCATATTTGGTGTGGAGGTTGGTCATGACCAGTAGAAGACCCCTATTGATTTTGGGGTCAGTAGGTCAAAGGTCAAGGTCACAGTGGCCTTGACCACAAAAACCTTGTCCGATCAATAACTAGACAACGCTTTGTGATACAGTCCTCATATTTGGTGTGGAGGTTGGTCATGACCAGTAGAAGACCCCTATTGATTTTGGGGTCAGTAGGTCAAAGGTCAAGGTCACAGTGGCCTTGACCACAAAAACCTTGTCCGATCAATAACTAGACAACGCTTTGTGATACAGTCCTCATATTTGGTGTGGAGGTTGGTCATGACCAGTAGAAGAACCCTATTGATTTTAGGATCAGTAGGTCAAAGGTCAAGGTCACAGTGGCCTTTGCATACAAAAACGTTGTCCGATCAATAACTAGACAACGCTTTGTGATACAGTCCTCATATTTGGTGTGGAGGTTGGTCATGACCAGTAGAAGAACCCTATTGATTTTAGGATCAGTAGGTCAAAGGTCAAGGTCACAGTGGCCTTTGCATACAAAAACGTTGTCCGATCAATAACTAGACAACACTTTGTGATACAGACCTCATATTTGGTGTGGAAGTTGGTCGTGACCAGTAGAAGACCCCTATTGGTTTTGGGGTCAGTAGGTCAAAGGTCAAGGTCACGGTGGCCTTGACAACAAAAAACCTTGTTCGATCAATAACTAGACAACGTTTTTATGTTTATTTGTATAATAAAATAAAATACTTCTCAGTGTAAAGTTGTGATTATTTTTCCCCATGACAATTTCAAGTAAAGATATATATTAATGATCCATAACATTAATTTTAAACTATTTCAATATATGCCGTGTCATAAATAGGCACTGATTATCACTCACTTGTGTTTATTAAATGCTTTGGTTTCGTATGGATGGTCACTAAAGCCTGCACATTACCGGAATTGACATAACACTAGAGCTACTATATCTCCGCCAATAGCGAATATTTGATTTAAATTACAATAAAATCCTTTGTGTTAGACTAGGTTAATCTACACGCGCTTATGTTTGTCGAGGTAAATGTAATCCTCTCATTGGATGACCTGGTTATTGATATATAGGAGTTCCACCGTCTTGTAAATTGCTTTCATGACTGGTACCCTTCATTGCTAAAGCTTACAAAAGTCTCTAAATTTCCAAAAATTTAAATTCAATGCTAATAGATATCACTTGCACGTCAGGGGGGGGGGGGGGGGGCATTTGTGTTTGACAAACACCTCTTGTTTTATTAACCTTGCTCTCTCCCTCTCTTCTTCTTGACTGTGTGGGGAGGCTGTTTTTTCTGAATGTGGCGATGCCTGATATGCATATTTCACCTTTTTTGTAAATTTAAAAAATAAATTTGTACTTTGCTTGAACAGTATCCATATATAATGGTTGAAATTTTTTTGAGCCTATGACAATGCAGTATTTTTCAAATATTTCGAACCTTAATTCTCATAAAGTCGCGCGTCCAAAATGTGTTTATTATAGGTCGATTTCCTCTATAATATTGTTCGAACATTTATTGATAGACATGTACGAGTATATAGTTCGTTAAAGATCTTCTACAGTGTTCAAGGAGGCGTGACTTAGATAGTCTGAGGAAAAGAATATCATTTAAATACTTTTAACTCCGACTTTTTTTCTTATGATAATCTTCTTAAATTGCTAAATCCTCTATTTCATAGATACGTCTGTTATCATATAGGCGGCCAGTTTAGATCCAGATGAACCATAAAATCAATGTCATCTTATCAGTATTTGCACTTTCCCTTTTTTGTCACAAATAACCTAGTGAATATAACTGCGAGAAGTGTCAGTCGTGATCAAACAACACGGCTAAGCCCGTTGATTTGGATATTAACTATTTTGAAATGCTATAAACGATTTATTTATTAAGTAAATGGTAAATGGAACTTCCACGGATGAACCCTTGTTTCTCCACCCAAGGACTGACTGCTACACAGGTTTTTTCCTGAGGGTCAGTTATGTTCACATTGTGTTTTCAGATAAAAAAAGTCATAATTTTACATGTTTACGGGCCATTGAATGACAAAACCACTTTCATTTTGACTACTGATTACCATATATGGTAATTTAGGGGGGCGACTGTTTTGTCAGTTACAAAAATAATTTTGACCATTATATACGTTATAGTTTATTTGGAGGCTTGTATGAAAATGAAAAATTAAACGGTCGCCCAGCTGCTCTGGGCCTGACCGTTTAATTTTCATAAAAGCCTCCAAATAAACTATAACCGATACTTAGACACATTTCATTGTTTATGTTTTGCAACTGACCGTTTCAACTCTGCATCTCATTTTCGATTATTAGTTTTGTTGTTCTTTTTGAAATGTATCATTCTATAAACCCATCCTATTTTCTTCCCTTTCTTCGTTTTGGCTGTGAGGGATGTCTTCTAGATGTGGCCGATGTTAATTTCACGTATTATGTACAGTTGAGATGGTCTTTACGTATTTTCTATTTATTTCAGATGTTCTTTGTCCACATTTGTCTAAAATCAGTCGTTGTTTGCAGATGTCCAGAAGTAGCATGTGAGTTATTTTAGACAATCAATTTAAATTATTTAACTTCACTATGTTGTCATCGTTAACATCTCATTCAATGGTTAGTTACAAGATGTAGTGAAACAACGGACACAATAAGAACAAATAATAGTTCCTCGTTGATTATCAAAGTGTAGCGAAGAGCTGAAACAGAAAATAATTTATTTAACTATGATATTTCTATTTAAGAGTTTGAAGACATTGTATACATGTATTTAAAGATTGTTGAAACTGTTACAGTATTTTTTTCAGCAACTGTTGGTACCAATTTTGTTTTCGGAGTGCCTGCAAAAGAGGTTTCGTTGGCTAATTATATATATGTCCACATTACAACGGCGTCTGATTTTCCAGCCCATGTGAGAGTTACAGCACCTTTCATTAACTATGATCAGCAGTTTACTGTTATTAATTCAACAATCATTTCATTGAACCAATCTGTTGTTCAAATAGAGGAAGGCGTTCAATTTAAAGGGATCGAAGTTTTTTCTGATTCAAATGTATCTGTTGCTGTAATACCTTACTATACTTCTGGCGACACGGAAGGTTTTCTAGTCCTTCCGACTTCTGCTCTTTCAAAAAGATATATAGCGGCTTCTTATCAACCATACGGCACAAATAATTCTGTTCTCGTTGTTGGAACAGACATCAACACAAACGTTTTCAGCAAATACAAGTCGACTGTAACAATGACGTATGAGTATCGAAATTTTACTCTTCAGAAATTCGAGACCTTTCAGGTTTCATCTAACTACGACTTAAGCGGAGCGGTGGTAATAAGCAGCAAGCCTGTTGCTGTTTTGTCTGCATCAGTTTCATCACGAATTCCTGTTGGATTGGGAGGTCGCAACCACTTGGTTGAACAAATGATACCTACCAAGTACTGGGTCAATCAATTTATAGTTCCACCTATTTACCCTCACAATTATTTCGTTGTTCGAATATTTGTTGATGAGAATAACACAGAAATCCATTGTTACAACAGCACCAACCATTTCGCCGTCTATCTTGATCAAGGATCAATGCATGAAGTGATGTTCGGATCGGACCCGACAGTTATCCAGGCAAACAAACCGATTAGCGTAATTCAGTATTGTGCAGACAATGAGAATATATTTGGTAATCCTTTTATGACAACTGTGCAAGGCATTTCACAATACGTGAACTCGTACAAGTTGAATACAGAGTCATTTAATGGCGCATACAGTACAGTAGCATTGACGGTACCAAATAACAGTTTGAGTGGACTTCAGCTGAACGGTAGAAACATATCGTCATGGAGCGCAAAGACTGTTGCAGTTCCCAAACCTATGGATGATTACATGACGGTCTTCATCAACATCTCATACAATAGTTTCTATAAAATGAGTCACGTTAATGGCGATATGTTCGGAGCAACACTGTATGGCCTGCTTGACACCAATACAGTTTATGGATACCCACTGCAACTGTCTTTATCTACATCAGGTTTGTTTCTTCGTGCAAATTATGTTCGCTGTAAAATGTAGACATCCGCCTGATATATAACATCTGTTTTTATAGCTAAATTTAAGTTTACTTTTACTTCATTGCATTCAAAGTGCATGTGTAGCGCTCTTAATCCAATCACTGATTAAATAGTTTAAAAATGACAGCGGGACAAATATTTTATAAAATAAACGATATTTTAGGAATTCCCGTATACCAGGTAATCGTTTTTGTTGATTTTTGTTCTTCAGAATTTAAGTACTTTTCTCCTATTTAACATAAAAATTAACAAATGATATTGCCTCTACCTGGGAGAGAAGCAGAAACCTCTAGTATGGGTAACTTTAATGTCATTATTTGTGACAGTCAGTGCAGAGTAGATGAGTCATCAGAATATTTATTTTTGATCTTGTAAAAATACAGGTTTGTCAAAAACGTTTGAAAGTTGCAAGTGAAGTTTGAATTTATTAAATCTTTTAATAAAGGAGGGAAGTATTTGAAAAGTAAAACGTGATGATCCAAAGAAGACATTTTACGCCTGCTGTCAAATTTTATCAACATTATATTATTTTTGGCGAAAAGAATCATGTGATTTTATATATGTTTCCTTTATTTTAATTTTTTTATTGTTGCTTGTGCCAAATACACAATGTAATGTGCAACTTCTTTTTGCGCCAAAGTTGACGTCGTTTATATTGCTATGTGACGTCTTTTTTACGCCAAATGGTGACGTTTGTTTAGTATATTAAAATAACATATTTTTTTTACGCCAAAATAACATTGTTTATAAGAGATGTTGGTACAATAACATTCACCTGAAGAAGAGTCAAATAAACTCGAAACGCGTAGTGAAATATTGGAGTTTGTCTTCCTTTATTTGTTTATACTGTCAAATTTAAGGCATTTTAAGGGACATAACTAAATATAATTACAATTTTGAGTTTTCAATCTTGTTAAGGTAATTTTAATTATAAGTACTGATATTCTACATAACGTTTTATCGCAAATGAAGACCCATTTTCAAAGTTTGTAAGCCACAGAAGAGTAAGTGCTTATATTTTTGGTAAAGTGCACAACTCACATTTTTTGTCAATAGGTAGTCGTCATTTTAGGAACTAGAAACAAATTTGCGGATGAAGATGACATCCCTCTTACGCCGGAGTCATTATTTTAGGATGTTGTTGACGTCGCGGCGGAAATGACGTTACGGAGCGCCAAAGTTAACGTCGCTTTTAATTTCGATGCGGTTTGAGACTGTGTATTTATAAAAGCGTCATTAGTGTATTTTCATTTACATTTTGCTAAAATTAATAATTTTAATAATAGTACATGCATATATTTGTATTTTATATTCACAACTTTCTCCGAGATTTTTGTTTGAAGAAACTAATGTTATGAAGCATATAGATCTACGTACTCTGAAACAGAACATGCGAATAGTATGTTTGTGATCGGACACACAAACCGATTACATTTCTTCAACAAAGTACCGGCGGAGACTGATTTCCCAGTTAGAGCACCCGCGTACCCGATGTACACACTTTCACTATCCCAATGCATCATCTTCCGATTTTTTTGTTGACAGAAAAAAGACAGTGCCGGTAAATAATACCGGTAAATGATTTTTTTCTGATTTAAATTTTGATACACATGAATGGTTGCACGGCAATCCATCTGGTGTGAGTTTTAGATATAACTCGTAATTTACTAGTTTATGCGCAAACGAAATCTTTCAAAAAAAAGATCAGGAACCAGACTATTAATGAAAATATTTGTTTCTATCATGCAGTAAAAACAGTTTGCTGAATTGACAGTACATCCGTCCCATTCGGGTTGGAGTTCCATATATCTCGGTATTAACAACTGGCGATACAATACGAGTTAAGGATGTGCAGCTCCCTTCGAAGAGAAGTGGGAGAAATGAATTTAATAGCCCTCATTTAATATACCGGATATTTGTTCCGCTTTTCAATAAGGATTAACATGATCTGTATCGATTGCAAATTTACAAAAATGCGTCAGATATCGACAGGAAAGTTCACAGGTCATTTTTACATGTATCTGCTCTGTGTGTTCGTCAAAATAAATGGGGAAAAAGAGACAACCACTGAATTGAACCAATTTTAGTGCCATAAATCTTCGTATTTCAGATTTCTGATTCATAGAAATCTATTTAAAGTCTGGCTTGAGTTCTGTTCTCCTAGAAAAAATATAACCGTTTAATTAAAACACCAACATATTAATTTTGTTTTATAGTAGGCTGGTACTTTTGGTATTCGTTAAGTAACAAAAGTACTTCCGGGCAAAATCAAACTTTTACCGAAATCCAACTTTTTTTCATAAATATCGGGGTTATTTATGCTGGACATTATGCTCTACTCAAAACAGCATTAGACATCAAACTAATGTCTTTGTAAAACTTATGAGCAGAATTTCCACCAATACTTAAGTATGAAAAAAATTTTAATAACCAAAAATTGTCTTTTAATCCGGAGAAATATTCTTTTATCATCATTAAAAAAATTGTGCGCATTACAAATAACTGATTGATTGTCTGATTGATTTGGTTGATCTATAAATTGTTTGATTGATTAATCGATTTATCAAATGATAGACTGATCTATCGACTTATCAATAAGTAAACATCCAAACCCTTGTTACATTAATCAATCACTTTTATTTTTTTCCACAATCCGCACCCCACCAACTAGCCACCCAGTACTTTTTCCTTTTTGTCATATGATGGACTACATTTTAATCGCTCTCAAAAATAAAAAAATGCTGAAAATAACTTACAAGATTAAATAAGTTATGGATGTGTTTCGACCGAAACAAGTTATTATTTCCTCAACGCATATGTATTGTATGTATACATATAAACTAAACACTCAAACTTTTTATAAGATTAATTCATGGATAATTTTTTATAGATTCATTAGAGTGATTTGCATACACCTGACATATATTTATGCATGAACACCATTTGATGAACAACCCTAATAATCACTCTGTTGTGTATACGCGCATGTAAGAAATGATATACATGCTTTCCGTCGGCTTGTTTATCCAGAACTAAATAATGTTCTTTGTCACTCTCTTTCACTATCGGCTCATTACATTCACCTCTGTTATAGACTGGGACTACTTTCAACTACTTTTACTTTTACTCAAAGAAATAGTTCACCATTTACATTCACAATAGCTTGAGTTTCTCCGATTTAAATGAAAGATATTGAACATTTCAGTCATTTGTTTTAGCTCAAGCTTTCCATTTTATAATTATGACTGTTTACAACGAACCTTCTTAGTTTGGTAAAAACTCTTGACATTGAGCCTTTCGCAGAGATGTAAAGTGAGTGTAAGGAACGACAACTCTGCGAAGGAGATTGGTTCTTTGTATGAAATCGTAAAATGCATCAAAATTGATGAGTTTTAATTTAATCGAATTGAAAATAATTCGCATTCCTAAATTAATTATAGTTCGTAATATAGATAAGGTACATTTCTGGAAAATGCTTAAATTAGAATCTGCCTAGGCCGACTGTTCTTGCTTTCACGGAAATTTCATCCTCGGCTATAAACCTTTTACAACATTTAACTATAATATTTACTAAGTATAAGACAAAGAAATATAAGATCTTGATGAGGAACTCGCACACCCAGATGGTAAATTTTTTACCATGCAATTGATGTTTCGACGCGACCGCCGTAACGACATCGAGCATTTGACGCCAACAGTGACCTTAAAATGACGTCGTTTTTTGTTTTAATGACGTCATTTTTAGGAAAATATGTTTACATGCAATCATGGCGCGCCATTTGTTATAAAATCTTACAACAGTTACTATCCAAAATATACATTGTTTTTTGTATTTCAATATCATTGTATTTTAAAAGCGACTTTAATGTCGCTCTCGGTCTCTCCCGACAAGCGACTTTAATGTCGCTCTCGGCGTTATACGGGAGCGACATAAATGTCGCTCTCGGCGTAAGAGGGATATACACGTATTTTACATTTTGTGTTAATCTAAGATCTGGGGTCAATCTAAGAACTGGGGTCAATGTAGATGTGCATTTAATTGGAGTCTATCATACTTGTTTTTATACTTCGTTTACTTCTAGTATTATTAACAATATGGACATGTATGTCAGTGTTTGTATAGTTGTTTTCTGTTTAAGACTCTGTGCCTACAAAATTCCTGTACATTAATACTGTACAGTTCGCCATGGCAAGATCTAAGATCCATGTATGTCCTACTGACCCCTGGACCCATTTAACACTTTAATTTGTCCATTGGCTTTGTCATATCTCATATTCATAATTATGTCTATTTAAGAGTATTTAAATGTATTTGTCTTGAAGTAGGTTGTTTTTTCTCATGTACATCGTGCAAGTGACTAAAAGATAGAATCAGTGTCATTATTATAAGTTTTCCAAATTAATCACAATTAATTGATTATTCAATAATTTGTCACTGATTAATCGGCTACACTTTTTTGTACTAGTTACAATCACTATCAAAGACAACTAACATAATATAGATTACAAGAAGTATAGGGCATTGTAACAAGCAGAGTGAAGTTTAAAGTGCTTACAAAATTTAAAAAACAGTAGAATTCATAGTAAGGGCCAAAATTCAAATTTATAGTGAAAGTGGAAAACTAGACTATTGAATACACAATACTTTAACTAAGGTGTAGCAGAGGATTACAATGCATGTATGCACTTCAGAAAGTAAAAGAAAAACCCGCTTCACACAAAAAAGAAGTAGAATGGAAAAAATTCACGAGATTATCATAAGATGATTTCACGAAGAAACAACAAACGTTCAGTGGCAAAACATTCTGCAACTAGAGGTCTAAACCAGGTTAGAAGGTGTAACTTCGCCAACCTCACTTGCCCCTACAGGTTCACATAAGAACAAACAAGCACGATGCACATATATAAAGACGATAGCGATAATTAACTGTGTGTTTAAAGACCTCTTCAGCCACTTCTTTTTAAATGCCCGCAAAACCTGGCCAAGAAATATTATGCATACAGAGCTACTTAAAAATAGGCACATGGTTGAAAACAAAAGTCCTCCCTTTGCATAATAGAAGTATGCGTAATTCTTTAATAACTACCGGGGACTTTACTAAAACTGCTATATTTAACATTTGGTCCTGATTATGAAGATGATACTAGACAAGTGTTTATAAAGCCTTGAAATTTGGTGGTTTTAGATTGTGAGAAAGAAAGTACCACAACATCATCTGAATCGAGTACAACAAGGTCATCTGAAAGGAGCACTCAGAGAACAACGACTTTCAACAGTCACGTGGATCAGAAACGTATGTACTTCTTGCCTGGTGCCCTGTTCACAAAACATTTCTTTACAAGCTGAATAATTTTTCAATTTTTTAGTGATTCTGACAAACATTTAAATCGTACCGATTCTTTATAGTGCCTTTTGTATAGCACCACTATACTGGACTTTCGTTTAAGTCTAAATTAGTTCCCGCGAAAGAATGTTATGATACGAGGGTTGATCAAGAATTACCGACCTGCCAAATTTTCGGATGCTATCCAAAATCTTCAGAATATAAGCACTTCTCCTGATTAACTGTTCATATTTTTGAGTTTTACGTATTGCAAAATCAATTAACACTAAAATTCAATCCGAATTCAGACAACTGCACATTCTCAAAGTTGTTCTATATCATATTAATCAATTTTCTGTTTATTAAGAGATATGTCACGAGAACGTGATCACTGGCACGTTGTCTCGTGCACATCTTATACATTTTCGACGTAGCTGTCGCAGCTGTCTTTGACCTAGTTTGTTAACCAATTAAGTGTTGTAAATAATGCGCGTGTTAAATTATATATTATGCAGGGTAAAAATCAAATAAACTATTTCGATTGGTGGCTACATTAACCAAAGAGTCATATGTGCCTGAGTGAGATTATTTATTTCCTTTGTTTTCAAGGCAATGGATCATGGTGTATGGAGTGCAGTGCTTTGTCACATCTCCAGTTTTGTGACAAAGTTGTAAAATGTGCAACGGTCGACGAGGTAAAATTTAACTTGATAATTAATTTTTAGCATTTACGTTAATCTGCTATTGTCCGGTTCTTACTTAAATTGCAAAAGATATTTTTTTCTTCTGAAAATATCTCAGTGAACCCCTGTAATGGTCACGTTCTTCGGAGTTATCAGCGCAACATTTTGTTTGGGTTGCATGGCGAACTAAGTGGATAACCTGTCTGTAGTCGTTTGGCGGTGTTGTCATAGCAGTTCGATACCCGTCAGTGCCTTTGCTGTATCGCCGGTTTTATGGTGTAGCGGCTTAACATGCGTAAAATGCCTCCATATGCCTTTACGTCGGTAGAGTTATCAGTAAAATTGGAACTGATTTCGCATTTTATCGCGGTAATCCGTGCAATTTTTCGGAATTCGGCTAGCTCAGAGTTGTGTGGCTAATCGCTGTTGTTTGATTGTGTTTGTTTAATCACCTCTTTTGATTAATGTTTAATAATATTTTAGTGCATCTTATTGTTTTATTTAGGTGTGTTATGTTCAAGAATTCACCAACCGTCAAAATTTACAAGCGTTTAAGACAGGATGTATGGCAAGGAACGTAAGAATTTATATATTAAATTGTCTTATATTACTAATTAATTTCATCATCAGTGCAACACCTTCCATACCAATGTACCTAGGTTTCTCATTATGAATGTGTTGTCTTAGTCCTCTCTGTGCGCTCATTCCTTTTTTTCTCTCAGTTGTTTGTTCTGTTTTTTGCGATAGTTATGATATTCACAGCCACCGAACACGACACATAGGAAATTATTACATGAACTATAAATAGATGCAACGCGATTGGTCACACCCCCAAAATAACCGAGTCAATAAATCTAGATATTGACCCGCTTTCGCTGATATTGATCTGTCTATAAATAGAATGCGAAAATTTCCATCTTTTATATTATTTATAGTTCATGTAATAATAGTTATTTTAATGACGTCATTTACGTCGCGTTACCGTTGACGTTATATTTCGCGCCATTTATCGTTCAAATTAGCTTGATAAGCCACACGGAGTCCACTTGAAATTAGTCTTAATTGAAGATTTCTAAAACATAACTATTTATAGTTCATGTAATATAACAGTTATTTACTTATTAGCTGGGAAATATGCTGTTGATATTGACCGCAAAAATCGTTATTGACCTCGGCTATCGCCTCGGTCAATAACGATTTTTTAGGTCAATATCACAGCATATTTCCCAGCTAATAAGTAAATAATTGTATAATACTGCAGGCTCGGTTAGATTGACTTTTCACAAGTGAAATTGATTAATTGTTTTAGACACACTAATTCAAGCTAGACTCCACAAAGAGGTCAGCTGAACTTAAGTAAGTCATGTTCAAGCAGTCAAGTTGAGTGTAGCATCATGATAGAAATAAAATAAATGAATTTTACAATTCGTAAATATTTTTAGGAGGAGAAAGGTTTCACTAGACCTCAAATTTAATTTTTTTGGCAAATATAAATACCATACCTTTAAGATTTATTTTTAAGTGAAATATGTATATTAGGAATAGTCACATTCACCAAACACAGACTCCGCACACAGCGTAAAATGAAAATGAAGACATGTGCTCATGATATTATCAATTTCGAATGGACTTCACATAAATTTCAAAAACGACTCCACAAGCAAATTTAAACAAATAGAAAACCTCAAGAGGTTATGGTGTAGGAACGATACATAGTCAACCATTTTACCATCTGGAATTCAACCTGGTCGCACCAACCTTACAATTCGAGTAAACCATCCGGTTCTCTTGGAATAAACGATCAAGTTGCCTTTGTGATTAAACTCCAACCCACCCAATATTCATCCAAGTTGCATGCAAACCCTGACAAATACACAAATATAAGTAGCTAATTTCACCTGTCGAGTGAAATTGTTTGGTCCCTTATAACCATACTAAGACCAGAGATCGTAGTTTTTATTTCAAATAATTTTTGGCTTTTTAAAAATTTCCGTATTACAATAACTCCTGAAACAAAACACCTACCCAAATTGTTAAGCACACAAATTCAAGTATTTGAGTTCAGCTGCTTACCTCTTTCACGGGTCGATTAGAAAGTTAGCAGACGTGATAACAAGTTCGTTAATCACCTTTGAATGATTTAAAAGCGCAAGTAGTTATTTCTATCAATTTATAATGATAAATAATTTCTAAAATATGAGTAAAGTTTCTGCAAGCATCATTTAAAAATCAAAATGATAAACATCATGTAAAATAAAAAACATGTAATTTTATTTGTTGGTTGTTAATAATAACAGAGTATTGTAGAAATGCCAAGAACGAGAAGAAAATGTGAACTGCCAGCATTGTTGTGAAGGCGACTTCTGTAACACCGCCGGATGTGGTGATCCCGGTTTGTAAATCATTTCTGTTCATATTACTCCTAAAACATACCTTTGTTTCAATACTACGGCATCTTTTTATCTGGGTGATTTCAGTATCAGAGCCAGTATAGCTTCGGATAGTGTTCAATCACCCCAAGGATATACCTTCTGGTTTTTATTTATTGCCATTGGTGTTCTCAATGATACTATGATTTATATTCTCAGGTCCCTGGTTAATGTTTTGTGATTAGTTCCGCCCATTTTTCTCTGGTTTAGGACAAATCCATTTTTATGTGTGGATTATACCACGCTGATGTTGTTTTATTTTGAAAATACAACGTTAAAGATTCAATGTTTACCGTCATATGTACGCATTTGTTTGGGATGGATCAAAATCGATACTGTTTACTTGTGTAAATATTGAGTTGCGCTCAACCCGGGTCTGTGTGCATATCTATTTTGCATTCCATTAATCCTATAACAGGCTCAAACAAACTGACCCTGCAAACTTTCATGTGAGTAGTGTCTTGTTTGTTGGCTATATAGTGCAAATTAGCACACAATGTTTAGATACCGAAAAGATTATTAATTGTTGGTTTGAAAATGAATATACAATTATAATTTTAAAACACAAAGTAAAATTTATTAAAAACATACCGACAACGCATGGGCAAAACAGACAAAACGTCAGTGGCCACCGGGGTTTCAATGCACGTTACCTCCTACCTATCCTAACAAAACTTTAACAACACAGAATACGTTGTCTAATTAACAATCTATGGAACCATAGATTAACATTTAAATGTACAGAAATATAGCAATTAATGGAACCATAGAGTAACATTTAAACATACAGAAATATAACACGCAATAGAACCATAGAGTAACATTTAAACATACAGAAATATAACAATTAATGGAACCATAGAGTAACATTTAAGCCTACAGAAATATAAAAGTCAATGGAACCATAGAGTGACATTTAAACATACAGAAATGATACAAAACTTAATGTACTTTTCCCACAACATTTTAATGGTAAAAAGCTAAATTGGATATAAACATTTAAGTCGGAGGTAACATCAACAATATACAATTTTTAATCATTAAAAAATTACAAAATCACGTTATATGTGTTTAGAGTCAATATATGTACGAAGAAATCGATATGTCTTGAATTAAATAAATTTACGACAATATGCCTTCTTTTTGACATCGGCTGAAATAATTAGAATAATAATGTATGCTAGTGCAAACGCAAACCAGAAAGTACACGATTATTATTAGAGACTTACCATAAAGACTAAGCAATTTTATCAAAAGATGTTCTTATATGAACTTAAACATTACTATGTACCGTTTACATGTTTAAAAGGTTCATTTACAAAATATCTACGTTGAGTTAATAAAATAAATTTTAAAATATCAGGTCTACCAGACTCGCAGCAAAGAGGTCCAATGTGCTTTGATTGCCCACATCACGGCGAATCGGACATATGCCAAGCTGTACAGATGTGTAAACCCCGGCAGGTATGTATGATATTACTGGAACGTTCAGGTTATACGATTTCTTATCACAAGGCGTTGTTCCATAAAACTCAACATGCCATTTCCTCGAATATGATACTGCTGTTGTGATACTGATCCACTATTCTTAATGTTGTGTTTGATTAAATTTTGTTCTACAAGTCCCTTCTATCGTTTATTAAATCCATTCTCGATTTTCACATGATCTTAGGTCTTTTTTCCCATCAGATCTTCAAATCTACGCAAAACACTTTTCCATTTTTCTTTACAGCCTATATTGCAAACGGTAAACATTATTACATTTTATTATATCTGTTTTTATTCGTTATATTTTTTCAGGTTTGCAAAATAGAGAAATTTGAATGGGGCAGCGGCTATAATTATTTGAGGACCTGTGCAGATCCAGTGGTAAGTATCATCACATAAGTTAATCAAGAGTCGTTCGTGCAAACGGCTGAAACATATTTATATTTATATTATGGTTACTAATCCAATTTAGACTCGGGGATATATTTTTAAATTTAATATTTTTATTAAAAGTATTGACAGATGACAAAAAGCTCTTCTTATACTAGAAATTGTTGGATTTTTAGTCCCAACTATCCTCATTTTCACAAAATGCATGTTCGTTTTAATTTGAATGGTACCTGTTCTGTTAGCAAGTTCCATTCTCAACATATAAGTAGTATGTGCAGGAAATTTCAATCTATGTCTATAAAACTGGAGACAAAATTAAATTTATTATTAAAGTTTTGTCGAGTAATCCTGTAAAATCTACTAAATATCTACTCTCAGTCACACTCTCAGTCACATAACTTTAAAGTATCGAGTTTATTATTGTTCTATATTCCATACTAAAACATGTTTACAAGTTCATAAAAGACTCTCATTAAAGACATATTAGGAATTATTATTTGTTTTTGTTTTTTTGTTTCATGATTCAAAACAATGAGTTACTGGTGTAAATTTGAAAGACAAAAAGTGCGAAAGATCAATAATTTCTAAGAGGAAAAACAAAAGTGTAGTATGTTCTAGTAGTTAAAAATTGAAACTTTATCTTAAATTAAAGGATGCTCTTAATTGAAACTTAGGGATGTGCGTCTAGCCGCGACAAATATTATTTGAGAACGTATTCGAGGGAATAAAGACTGTCGCATATACTCGTACTGGTAATCTTTTTGTTCATTATATTTTATAATGAACGGAACCGAAAGCTAGGAAGCTGTAAGTTGAATTTTATGAAAAATCAAATACAAGAACCTTTATTAAGAAAACAAAATTGCATCATTAAGCCTAGAAAGACAACAAAATCATGTTTGTTTCCAATCTTTGTTTAAAACTTCACCTTTCAAAATACAATTATTTACAGGCGTGTTTATCCAGGAGAAGCTTACCCAGTATCAACCAACGTGATGCGACAGTTTGCTCTCAATGCTGTCCAAACGATTTCTGCAATTTAAATTGCACAAGTCCACAGAACCCAGCAATCATAGGTATAGTAATTGTTAAAAAGGTTAGTTAAGAAATTAATGTTTTTCTCAACATCCAAGCTATAGCTCAGTCAAAGTGGTATTTGTCTTAAATCAATCCCAATAACTGTTCGAAGCTTTAATTTGCGATAATAATAAAACAGTGAAAATGTATAGACACGTCAAATTATTGAACATTTTTGAAATAATAGTAATAATGCCAATATCTCAATGGCATGTGATGTAAATCCTATAAAAAATTTAAGCGATGCGATGTTGATGTTAACAATTCCTTTATTTTCCTTCATCTCTTTATCTGAAAAAATAAGTTCATGTCTCAATACAAGAGGAGAGCATTTCATGTGCTAAAACACAACGTCTATCACACCCATGTTTGAAAATTCTATTATTAATGGTGTATACTCGTTTAGACCATTATATAAAAATATTCAGATGGTTTTCATAATGTGGATGCTGAAAGATAATTTAAAACCAAGCATGAACATGTAAAAATAGTGGGGGTCACTGTGGTTTTTAAAATGTATGCATTTGAGTATAAAACACACCACCTAATTTTTTTAGATACATGTATTTGAATATAAAACACACTACCTAAATCAGAAAATATGGAAAGCTATGTAAGAGATGATGATTTTGACCAAATTTAAAAACAAAAAAGAACAAACATTTAGTGAAAAGTAAACATTTCAGTTCTTAGTATACACTCAACAAAAGTTCTAATTGGTCATCAATTGTATTTGTTTACAATGTATGCTAGTTTCTTTTCTTCCCTACATCAAGAGAGGTTGTGGAAAGAACTGTTTTGTCTTGAAATCAATTCTCTAATCTCTTTTTAATATTTATTGATTGTTTTCTTAAATGAATCCAATACCATTTACTTGCACCGCAGGGTCAAAATTAGAACAGTCTTTAATTGAAAGGGAGGTAATTTAAAAATTGGATACTTTGAAGGGGATTATTTAAACAAATGTGCTGTTGATTAATAAGTGTTTATGTTTTTCCTACTAATGAGGGGTTCTATTAAAACAAAACAAGAAATTTAGAGCAAACTTCTCTATGCTTGACCTTTTTATGCAAGAAATGCATTTTTAGCAAAAATAAGGATAACTGTCACCAAACTGTTCGAAAGTCAATTATTACAAGATTAAAGTTTAAGTTGAAGACTGTTGTTGGCATATAATCATAAATAAAGAGTGAATTCAATGTCTTTCTGATAATAAAATAGGGACAAAAAGTGACCAATTAGAACTTTTTTGAGTGTACATATTACATTTACTTTTTTCAAAGGCCAGTATGATGAAAGAATTTTTTTATGAATTGAAATAGTTTTATATGGCCGTTGAATTACCCTAAAATGAAAACGAGCATACATCCTTAAAGCTGGCCCCGTGATTATAAACCATTTTTATGCTCAAGTCAGTTCTGTGCTCAAACTTAAAATTTCTAGAACATCAGTAAGCTTCATAAAATTTATAATAACAAACTAATGACTGCTTCATTGTTGTCATTAAGATCAACCTTGTCGCATTTTCAGTTTAAAACGTTATATTTTGGATAATAAAACGAAAGTAAGCCATCAAATGTTCCTGCGCAAATTGAGTTGAGCATGAAAAAATGTGTAATCAAGGGGCCAGATATTTAGTTGCGCTCAACCTGGAGCTGTGCGGTGTGGATAGTTGTATGATTGTCCATAACTGCCCATGAAAAGGCTCATTAAACCATGGCTGTAATATTATCAGTTTTTTCGTGTTCGGTCGTTTGCATTGTTCCCTTTTTTAATATATTAAAGGAAAATAATTGTATCATATATCTAATGAATCGAGTTGTGTATATTTAAAGTATGGGCAAGTAACAAGAACCAAAATCAAATAAAGGTTTACAAGATTAAACGCAGGATAACTTAACCTCGTTCATATTATTACGATTCCTGGGAATAACTTTCTGGCCCCGGTCATAATATTTTAAGCACTAGTAACAGGGAGTCGTTATTATTTGTGTTGCATCATCTCATTTAGGTCGAAGAGAAACACTGATATAATAACAATCTTTTGGTAAGCTTTCTTTTTTTCTAAAATACAGACTTAGATAAAAGAAAATGATCCCGATTATTATGTTACCACATTTCCTAATGGATCACAAACTGAATATTAAGGCCTAAAGTAACCTAAGAAATCATTCTATTTAGTTGTTGTTTGTTAGTTGTTGTTCTTGTTAATGTCGCAGCATTAGCATTACACTTTATAGACATACACGTTTCAGTCTTGATCTAGATATCATCGAGAGAAACGTGACTCAAGTTCGGTAAAGATACCGTCATAGTGTGTGTATATATATATATATATATATATATATATATATATATATATATATATATATATATATATGGGTGAGATAAGTAACCAACGAACAAACCTTCAGACATAAAGAAACAGATCTAAGCACCAAACATGGCGACATCACCTAGCCAAGAGTGCTGTACATGGTTATAGACGTGCCATCCAAATTCTCAATAGAGAAATTTTCCGGAAACGCCTATAAACCATAACTATCCACAAATGACCCTCTGACTACCTAGACATTTACATACACTTATTTTTACATATACAGTTAAGGTTTATATGCGTTGCCGGACAATTTCTCTGTTGATCCTTTATGTCTGAAGGTTTGTTCATTGGTTACTTATCTCACCCATATGTATCTTACTTCCACGAACATGAATCCTTTCGGGGATCCCTTAATTCGAAAGTTAACTGTTTGAATTGAATTATCTCCCCTTAACTTAATATATATCTTCAATTCAGTGTATCGAAAGATCCAGATTACTTTCATTGTGTGTGTCTCTGTCTATAGCACTAGTGTGCATAAAAAGTCCAAAAATAAAAAAAGGAGGAAGCACGATGCTAATAGATGTGTATATGTAATTGTACTACATGTTTGTATGTGTATAAAAATAAGTGTATGTAAATGTCTAGGCAGTCAGTGGGTCATTTGTGGATAGTTATGGTTTATATGCGTTGCCGGAAATTTTCTCTATTGAGAACTTGGATTGCACGTCTATAACCATGTACAGCACTCTTGGCTAGGCGATGTCGCCGTGTCTGGCGCTTAGATCTGTTCCTTTATGACTGAAGGTTTGTTCGTTGGTTACTTATCTCACCCATATCTATCTAACTTCCACGAACATGAATCCTTTCGGGGATCCCTTAATTCGAAAGTTAACTGTTTGAATTGAATTATCTCTCCTTAACTTAATATATATCTTCAATTCAGTGTATCGAAAGATCCAGATGACTTTCATTGTGTGTGTCTCTGTCTATAGCACTAGTGTGCATAAAAATTCCAAAAATAAAAAAAGGAAGAAGCACGATGCTAATAGATGTGTATATGTAATTGTACTACATGTTTGTATGTGTATAAAAATAAGTGTATGTAAATGTCTAGGCAGTCAGAGGGTCATTTATGGATAGTTATGGTTTATATGCTTTGCCGGAAAATTTCTCTATTGAGAACTTGGATGGCACGTCTATAACCATGTACAGCACTCTTGTCTAGGCGATGTCGCCGTGTCTGGTGCTTAGATCTGTTCCTTTATGTCTGAAGGTTTGTTCGTTGGTTACTTATCTCACCCATATGTATCTTACTTCCACAAACATGAATCCTTTCGGGGATCCCTTAATTCGAAAGTTTACTGTTTGAATTAAATTATCTCCCCTTAACTTAATATATATCTTCAATTCAGTGTATCGAAAGATCCAGATGACTTTCATTGTGTGTGTCTCTGTCTATAGCACTAGTGTGCATAAAAACTCCAAAAATAAAAAAAGGAAGAAGCACGATGCTAATAGATGTGTATATGTAATTGTACGACATGTTTGTATGTGTATAAAAATAAGTGTATGTAAATGTCTAGGCAGTCAGAGGGTCATTTGTGGATAGTTATGGTTTATATGCGTTGCCGGAAAATTTCTCTATTGAGAACTTGGATGGCACGTCTATAACCATGTACAGCACTCTTGGCTAGGCGATGTCGCCGTGTCTGGCGCTTAGATCTGTTCCTTTATGTCTGAAAGTTTGTTCGTTGGTTACTTATCTCTCCCATATATATACGAGGGTTGTTCAAATTTAAATAGGACTACGAGTCATGCTTTTTCAGATTTCATTAAACCTGAAATATTTTCATATGTACGGCACTCGTGAAATGTTGTCATCAAGTCGAGAATGATTTTATGACATATTTTTGCTAAACCCAAGTTTCCTATGTTATTTAATAACCATGGTAACGCAAACCCGGCGCAGCGCGTAAAACGTTATTGAAGATTAGATTTACTTCTAGTTTATTTTCATAATTCGGCGTCGGTATTTCCTGATATTCCGCCAACCTGTTTCGTTATATTCAGGCGGCGTACTTTCCAAATTTGATGTCATTAGGACGTTTTCTTGCTAAACAAATATAATTTAAAAAGCAGTAGTCATAACGTAAAAAGTAGAATATTGTCGTCCAATTAAAAGATAAATATTTGCGCGATCGTTTAAATTTGTCAACATATGGGCGATATTTGTTCAGCATCATATGAGAATGTTAGATTAATAAAGGGCAATGAATCGGCGAGCAGGTCAGGCGTTTTCAGCTGGCACAGGCGATTCAAAGATGGCAAAGACGAGATCACAGACAGAAAAGGCCAATGAGAAAGCGGGATATTGACGGAACGTTAGTGACGTCGGTTGCATAAGAGCTACAGAAGGATCGCTGGTAAACAGGTCGCGAGCTATCGGTATGTTTATTGTTAGCATCGGGTCAATTTTTTCGATTCTTAACAAAGAATTGAATAAAAGAGGGATTTTTGTTAATAATATTTTATTGTGTTTACCTTGATCTATGAGTATTTCAAAAAGTTAATGACATAAGGATACGCAGTAATTATAAGAGATATTTTCCCGATTTTGTTTCATAAATGCTTGCCTGTGTTTAGTAGAATGGAATATTTTTCGATTAATGAATATTTATATTTCACTGTACATGTTCATATCATTTTTAGATCAGATGATGGTGTTTGGCATTAAAACGAAACACTAATTTCATTCACATACTTAAATTACAGGTCCGTGCCCGTTGGTGCAGAGATGGTGATCAAAGATCACCATTAAGAGCGAAGAACGGTCGATTCCCGGGCCTTTCCAATGAGAGCGGAGTAAATATTTGGCCTATTTCTTTCGGCGTGATCACCACAGACAAAAAATTGGTTATGGAAAGTTGCATTAAGAAAGAATGACGCTATTGACATTTTGTATTTATTTTGCGACGTCATAAACGTCATTTGCTGTAATTTTAGCGTTGCGTACCCCTTGTTATTTGTAAATTTCATAGATTTGTTATTTGTTAACATTTTGTATCAATTTATTCACTGTATGTAGAGGACATGTTCCGATATTCGTTGCTTACAATATCGTGCATATAAATTAAAAGGCGTGATGAGTAGAGCCGCAGTCCTATTAATTTTTGAACAACCCTCGTATATATATATATATATATATATATATATATATATATATATATATATATATATATATATATATATATATATATATATATATATATATATGTACACGTATTTCCTCTGTACTACATAGATTCAATAAAACATCTTCAACTGATTAAACTGATGCTACCTAGACGGATTTAAATCATCCATAATGCTAAATTATATTTAGTTATCTAACTTGCTATACTGTAAACTTTTTTATTATATTAAAAAATAATCATGATGGTAATTTTTTTTTCAGGCTGACCGGCGCAGCGGAATCCTTTGTCCGACAATCGGCAACGTTCGATAAAGGAAGCCATATTTAAAATATATGTATTCATGTTCAAGAAATGAAAAAAAACTAAAATAAATGTTGGTTTAAAAATAATTAATGTTCTTGTCACAAAATATTGATTGACACAAATTTTTCTTAACTCTGTACATATGTAATACAGAATTACTGTATCCAAAGTTACAGTCTGTATAGATTAAGATAGGAAATGATTATATTATTAAAGTCCATTACAATATATAATGCAAGATTTTCATTATATAAAGTACGTTGTAACTCATGCCCATCTTCATGCTGAGTTAACTATTTTCTTACCAAACCAAAACGTAAGTGTTTTTAATTATTTACCTTTCTGATGATTTAATCGGTTCACATAATTATCTGAATTGTTTTGTACGACTTGAAAGGAATACCTTAATTACTTTGAATAGTAAAACTAGACGAAAAAATAATAACAAGAGCTGTCAGAGGAGACAGCATGGTCGACTATTCGATTCATTTGAAATAAATGCAATTTAAAGATTAAAAGAACAAAACAAATATTATAGCCAAACATTTATGTGCAAACAGGAATAATGTTAAGAAGTAAGTGGTAAGGGAGGAGATTGAAATAATTCCTTAATGTACATTAAACAGTGAATTGAAAAGGGAAATAACTATGAAATATTTTATGAAGAGTTGGAAAACTTGTTAGTAATATATGCTTAATGCAAAATTTAAGTTGAAAAAGGGGCAAAAGTTGAACAATATTGGAAGCAGGGTTATGGGTGTCATTGGGTATGATGTAGATTTAATGGAAGCAGGGTTTTGGGTGTCATTGGGTAGATTTTGATGGTGAAACATATTTCAAGTTTCAAGGCAATATCTGAAGTAGTTGTAAAGTTATGGACAAAATGCATATTTTGCTTAACACAAAATATAAGAAAAAGGCAAAAAGGGGCATAACTTTGAAAAAAATATTGGTAGCATAGTTATGGGTGTTGTTGATAATGACCTAGATTTTGACGGTAAATATATTTTCCAGGTTTCAAGGTGATAGCTCAAGTAGTTTTAAAGTTAAGGACCCAGTGTATAGTTTGCTTATCACAAAATTAAAGTGAAAAAGGGGCATAATTTGAAAAATATTGGAAGCAGGGTTATGGGTCTTGTTGGCAATATCTCACGTAGTTCTAAAGTTATGGGCAAAATACATATTTTGCTTAACACAAAATATAAGAAAAAAGGGGCATAACTTAAAAAATATTGAGAGCAGAGTTATTGGTCTTGTTGGTAATAATGTAGAATTTGATGGTGAATATATATTCCAAGTTTCAAGTTAATATCTTAAGTAGTTTACTTGTTATGGACCAAAGTGCACATTTTCCTTTACGCAAAATTTAAGTGTAAAAGGGGCATAACTTGAAAAATATTTGTAGAAGAGTTATGGGTGTTGTTGATAATAACCTAGATTTTGATGGTGAATATTTTTTCCAGGTTTCAAGATGATAGCTCAAGTAGTTTTTAAGTTAAGGGCTAAGTGTATATTTTGCTTAACGCAAAATTTAAGTGAAAATGGCATAATTTGAAAAATAATGGAAGCAGGGTTCATGAGTCTTGTTGGTTATGATGTAGAATTTGATGGTGAATATATATTCCAAGTTTCAAATTGATATCTCAAGTAGTTATGGACCAAAGTGCATATTTTCCTTAACACAAAATTTAAGTGAAAAGGGGGCATAACTTGAAAAATGTTTGTAGCAGAGTTATGGGCGTTGTTGGTAATGATTTAGAATTTGATGGTGAATATATATTTTAAGTTTCAAGTTGATATCATAAGTAGTTTTCAAGTTATGGACCAATGTGCAATTTTTGTTTAATGGACGCCGACGGGAACGCCGACGCCGATGCCGACACCGGGGCGAGTAGGATAGCTCCCCTATTCTTCGAATAGTCGAGCTAAAACTATTTAAAACGAAAATTCTATTTGAGCTGCATTAAAGAATGAATTTTCTAATATATAACAAAATACGCTCAACAAAAGTTCTAATTGGTCACTCTTTGTACGTAATTTTGTATAAGAAAGACATTGAATTCACTCTTCATTTATGATCATATGCCAACAACAGTCTCCAACTTAAGCTTTAATCTTGTAATAATTGACCTTGGAACAGTTTGGCGAAAGTTATCCTTAATTTTGCTAAAAATGCATTTATTGCATAAAAAGGTCAAGCAAACAGAAATTTGCTCTAAATTCCTTGTTTTATTTTAATAGGACCCCTCATTAGTAGGAAAAACGGAAAACATGATTAATCAACAGCACAGTAGTTTAAATAAACCCCTTTCAAAGTATCCAATTTTAAAATTACCTCCCTTTCAATTAAAGAATGTTTTCATTTTTACCCTACGGTGTAAGTAAATAGTATTGGATTCATTTAAGAAAACAATCAATAAAGATTAAAAAGACATTAAATAATTGATTTCAAGACAAAACAGTTCTTTCCACAACCTCTCTTGACGTAGGGAAGAAACGAAACTAGCATGCATTGTAAACATATACAATAAATGACCAATTAGAACTTTGGTTGATTGTACATAAAAATGCAGAAGAATAATGTTTAAACGTAACAGCATCTTATTGTGCTGAGAAATACGTCGTACTTAAACCATAATGTAGCCATTGGCCAACAATACAAAAGTTTGAATGCACTACATCATCAAATTTATCAACTTATCAACAATTGATCTATAAATTTATCTCTATAAATTCCTTTCAGATTTATTCTCCCTCTCCCTCTCCCTCCTCTCTCTCTCTCTCTCTCTCTCTCTCTCTCTCTCTCGCTCTCAAATAAACAAATAAAAACGACACGGCCGGAACCAACCACAAACAAGTGCTGTCAAGAAAACTGGGCTGGTTCACCTTACTCACTGCGATCTACAAAAAGAGTATTATCATTAAAATCTAGATGACAGAAAATCTGATAGATTGAATAATTTGTCTTAAACAAAGGTAATATGGGTCTGATAAGGTATCTTATTACACATTATTCGATGGTAGAGAGTTTCTGACTGGCACAGAGTCCGTCAAAGATGCAGCAAAATCTGTCCGACTTATTACTATAACAGGCAAGAAAGTATCTCTAAAGTCAGGGAAATAATTAAAAGTCATGGCAGATACACGATTTGTGATATAGCCAAAGCAGTTGGCATATCGCTATCGCGGACACAATTAATTTGAAGCGAATTTCGAAAGTACGAAAGATTTATGCCAAATATATAATCAGATGACCAAAAATGGTTAAAGTACAAACTTCAAAGCAATTGCTCAAATTGTTTCCAAACTTAAATCAAAGACAATGCAAACACTGTTACCAGTGTAACCAATGAAGAATACTTTTACTATTTCGAACCAGTTAAAAGAAATTGCCAACACAATATGGCTCGACAAACACGGTGGAAGACCTGTAGTTGCAAAATGACCATAAGAAAGAAAGAAGGTCCTTTATTCAGGGGGTCCAACGTATTTGGTTTTTGCTGAAAAGTAAGTAAGGAACATGTTCTGTGCGGAACAAAGTGGCGGAAAATTTCGTTATTTTGTGCATTTCTGGAGATATTTTGACCTGGAAAGTAGGTTTATATCACTGTTATCGAAATATAAATACGCCTACCCGGAGGCCAGATGTGTAAGCTCCACTCGATTTTTCAACCTATGTTTCTGGAGGCCTTAACAAAAAAGTTATTGACTGTATAAACTGAAAGATTGTTTGTTTACAAAGTGAAAATAGAAAGTTGCGTGACTTGAAACTGCGTTTTTAGTCAGAATATACCGTTCTTGGACCTATTTTATCTCAATTATCACCGAGTTTTTGCATATATTTCTTCACGATGCCTTTTGCACTTTACATGGGTACTTATGACCAATTTTCACTCTTCATTTATGATTTAAAGTTCAAACACCTTAAATGTTTGCCGTGGAAGTGGTAAGCATTGTTTTGTTCGGTGCAAAATCTGAATAACAAACTTGCATGAATGCGTTAATATAAGTGTAAGTAAGACAAGAGCTGGTAACAAATGTTAATAATCAAAACAAAAGCCAATTTGTTACCCAATTACGAATGTCTCGTGTATTTGTTATGCAAAATTACCTACCACATACACTTGCTTGTATATTATTCTGCCTCTTGATGTGTGTTCATTACATTATTACTTTTTAGTAGTTCTATAGTACTTAGTAGTATTTTACCAAAAAAATACAGGCGCACCTATAAATATATAGGCGCACCTTTATATGTAAATGGTTATGGCGTTGTTACATACGTTTCTGTACCTATTTCAGATCGAGACAATTCACGATGCCAAGATATAAGAAGAAGTCTCATCCGCATTTTTTAGAAGAGGGGCACAAAACGGACAATTCGAGGCACGCCATACAAACGTTTGAAGCGTATTTGCGGCAAAACCACACCTTAAATGATGATTGTTTACTTGACTCGTTATGTTTAAATAAATAAAGTACTATTTGGGTCAAAAGTAACATTGTTCTAGTCGTTATGTGTATTAAATATATGTATATCTAATTAAAAGGTTCAAGGTGCAGATCTAAATAAAGAGGTGCTCCTATATGTCCAAACGATGAAATAGAGGTGTTCTCTGAATTTAGAGAGGTGCACCTCTACATCTGGGATAAGAGGTGTAGTGTACATCTAAATTTAGAGGTGAGTCGCTACCAGTACAGGTACTTATATATAGATAAGAACATCCGTATGTTTGGGTAACAAATCGGCTTTTGTTTTGATTATTAACATTTATTACCAGCTCTTGTCTTACTAACACTTATATTAGCCTAACGCATAAGAGTGTGTTATTCAGATGCTGCACCGAACAAAAAAATGCTTACACTTCCACGGCAAACATTTAAGATGTTTGAACTTAACAAAATTGGTCAGTAAGTACCCATGTAGAGTGCAAAAGCCGTCGTGAAGAAATATATGCAAAAACTCGGTAATAATTTAGTTAAAATAGGTCCGAGAACGGTATATTTTGACTAAAAACACAGTTTCAAGTCACGCAATTTTCTATTTTCACTTTGTAAACAAACAATCTTTCAGTTTATTGTCGGAAATTTACGACCGGAAACCTTCGTCCAATGAAATCGATCGAGACAGTTAACACTCGTAGAAAACAAAATGGGAGACTAAGCGTTATAATGCATTCGAAGAAAGAAATGGCCAATGGTTTGAAGACCGAGAGAAAAATAGACAAATAAAAGGGTCCTTGCATGTAATTTGACGATAAGGTATTGATCAAAGTTCATTTTATCTGTGCATTTCAACAAATAACCGAAATCGCATTTTTTCGTGTTCCACATTGTTTTCGACCTAACAAAAAGCTGGTCGCTGGGGTTACCTTTTCTGATGCCCATGAAAAACGAATTAATATTTCGGCAATCGGTTTTCGGAATCGAGGAAAGTAACACCATGTGCATTTAAAGTACCAAGTGCTGGCTGAAAAGGATTATATTTAATGGGTGAAAATTTTTAACAAAGAGCTATAGTGACAGAGTCCTTTCTTACCTTGTCTATGATAATATACCAGTAAAGGGTATACCCAGTATTTTTTATTTAATTATATTTTTGGTTTATTATATTTATAAATGAGGTGCTTTATATTGTTTTAAGAGGTCATTTAGTGAAATTCAAGCACAGGGTTCGGGGAGGTGGGGTTGGTGGGGTGCGGGGGGTGGCGTGTAGGGTCCGATACTGCCGCCTGTGGTTGTATATATAATTGCCAATATTTTAAATTTGATGCCAGATAATTATTATTTGGCAAACTCATCAAATCTGTCTTACTCAGTTTTTACCTTTTATACTTTTTTCAATTATATGGCCATTAAGGAAAAACAAATGCCTACCCCAAACATATTTTGAAAGGCAACTGCAAGCACACACCTTAAGGTTGGCCTTACATAATACAGTGTACATACACTTGTTGAATATATAACACCCCACTGAAACATCACTTAAAATTACTCAGAAGATCACAAATTAACTATCATCTACTTATTTTAAAATGAATATGAAACTGATTTTGATCATTTTTACAGGTGGTCTGCTCAATAAACTGCAACAGTGACAGATACTGGCTATTAAGTCAGTGGACATGCCTGGATGAATATTGGCTATACAATAAATGGTATGTCTTGGTTATTCTGCATTTCTACATGAAATTTAAAGTTTTACATTTAACAGGACTGGATAAAAATCCTTTAAATGATATTTCTTTTCAAAAAAGAATGTTGATTGTATGTTGCATCCTCATTTTCAAATACTAACTACTTAAGTTTGGCTTATTATGTTAAGTATAGAATGTCAGAAAGTGAAACATGCATATCAATAATAGCTACACACAGAAACACAGCCTCCTCACACAGTTAATATGCAGTTATTATCAGTACATGGTAATTAAAAAAAAGTGTTTTGTTTTTGTCTTAAAATTGCTTTCACGTTATATTATTGTACTGTGTGTTGTTGTTTTTGTCAGTTCCCATTATAAATACAGGCAAATTGTAGTCACAGTGAATCTTTTCAACTTGGATGGACTTAAAAAGTTCTACAAATGAATACAGAATTGATATACAACACTGAATTAAGTCAAACATTTTTAAGATAGAACTATTACAAATATCTGTGATTATAACCTTTTCAGGTTTTGGCAAAATATCCATGTGTGTTTTATAACTAAGAAAATTTCCATACCAGTATAATACACAGTTGTCTCAGCATTTGTTGGACAGGATTTGGCTTTAATATCAAGAAGGCATAATATATTTGTTATGTTGTGTGAAATACTGCCACTAATAATGCTATTTAATGTTAATGTTTAAGTTACAAAATTGGAACATTGATGAATTATAAAAACAAACAAAGTACACAATTATGCCAAGTTATACAGTTTTGCAACGGAATTGATTGAAAACTATACATCAAGAAAATCAAGAATGAAAAGTGGTTTTGGTTGCTCTTTGTGTAACATTGTATATTTGGGTTGCAATTTCTTGCAAATAAAATTCATGATATCATGTTTCTTGTTTTGTATTTAGAGAATATTAAGAAAATAACTACAATTACCATAAGCTGTCCAAACCATTGGAATGCTTTTATGTAGTAAGATTTATATACTAAACAGCTGCTTGTTCAATTAATTTAATACTGAATTGAATATTGAGTTGATTAGTTTTCATGCATTGTTATAGGAACTGTATTCTATAGAAATGAAGCTTAATAATCTAATGTAAATAAAGTTAGTTCCTATTTTGTGTGAAATGCCCTACCGGGTGTAATTAGGAAAGCCTTATGTATTGGCATCATTAAGAAACCTGCACATATACAAATTGCAGAAGATGAGCATCTTATTCTTATTTCTAAATATTAAAATGATTCAATCATTTTAGTCAGACTGTATTTTGATAAGTGCTATTAATAGTAATAGTTGCACAGAGTAAGAAGTCCCTATCTACAGATTTAAATATAAGAAGTGCAGAAGACTTTTGTAGTCATACGTGAACAGACCCAATATCTACCAGATTGGGATTTGATTCTATAAGTTCTAGGTCAATCTCTTTAAAATAATTTTTAATTTTTTTAATGAAAATAATAATCATATTTTTGGCATTGAATTGAATTTTCCTATCGGTACTCAAAGTTAACCTCATATTTTCCAGACTGGAGTCTGATCCTGTATCAGATTGGGTCTACATGTAGATCAATTTTCATAATTTGGCATAAATAAATTTAAATGAGAGAATTACTACTAGCTTCTTTTAATTCTACATTTTTGGGTCGGCCATTAGGCCGATCCAGTTTAAGCAGTTTTCGACAATCGTTTTTGACTTACTATGAACCTTACAATTGTACGGTTGCAAGCAGGACTATCGTAACTCCTTCTTTATTTTCAATGTAGTTACGACAGTCTTGAGTGCTACCCTATAATATATGCATGCTACCCTAGAAAATAGTTCTTAGTTTCAAAAAGTAAGTCAATGCTACAGAGTGGTAAATTTTGTAATGCTGTGCAAAATGACAAAATTTATATTTGAAAAATATGGAATCTATCAATATTTGAAGAAATTTAACTCGTGGAACGTCAGACAAGATTTTGAGTCATGAACGCGCATGAATACATGATGGCGGATCGCCATTTTTGATTCGACAATGTTCGGTGAAGACGAAAAATCCATCTGAATCAACTGAACAGTGAGTATTTATCGAGTTATTTTCGTGATGCAATGTTTTTATTACACCTATGTTACATTTTAAATGTATATTGACAATAGCATTTCCATTTATTAATAGAATTTTTCATGTGGAAAATGGAGGCTGATTTGGTGGTTTACGAATGGTAACGTTACAAACTTATTGTAAATCTTGAAGTTTTAGATTCGAAAGACTATACCGCAGTAAACGTGATTTAGGCTCTTTGGGTTTTATTAAACGTTAGGCCTACGTCACTTAATTAATGCACTCTCCAAAATGAAAGTAGAAGTAGTAGTCTCAAAATAGACCGTTGTCGTTGTAAACACAAAGAGTAGGACTAAGCAAAACTTTGTTCCCAAATCATAACCAGCTACATAGTTGACATGGAGTTTTCTGAAGTAATGAATTTCAAAGAAATGAAAATCTAATGTTTTCAATAATTGCACCTTATATGAAGAAGACTTCCCGAAAGTTGCAGTGTTTTTTTTCACTTTTGGGGGAAGGAGGTCGCAGCCCTTTGGAGGGGGGAAAATTGCGACGTGAACAGAAAAGGGGGAATATTTGGAATATAATTGCAGCCTGTCAAATACAACAAAACAATGAATGGGTTCACTAATTTTTTAATTCAAAGAAAGTCAGTGCCGTGTCAGTGGTCTACAGTGAAATGTCTCTTTCTCCCTCTGCAATTTTATCAATTATTCTTGTCAATGTATAGTCTATCAGTGGGGTATCCATTTAACATATCCTGACTCAGTACGGTCTGTAACAGACTCCAGCAAAGGGGGAATTTTTTATCGGACATGGGGGAAAAATAAATACTATTTTGAGGGGGGGGGGGCAATGGGGCCCTATTTCTCCCAATATTTGGCATAAAAAAAATCACTGATTTGCCAGACCGAAGGACCTGTCTGGTAAAATTTCAGCTGGTCAGACATGTTTTCTGTTATCTGACCGAATGACAGACAAAAATTTGAACTCCTAATACTTTATTATACCTTTTTAGCATGTTTCGGTCTGACAGAATTTGTTTCGGTCAGACAGTTTTTCACATCTTGTCTGACCAAATGTCTGACACTTTTTTTTCAACTTTCGGGAAGTCTGATGAAGACCTTCTGAAATCCGCTATCAGAAGTTTTTACTACTTTCAATTTTGTCTTGCACTCCATTCCAAAATGTCTCACAGGTCATTTAATCAGATCAGATATATTCTCAAAATTACCCAGGGAAACCCAAAAGAAGAAAAAGAGTGGCACCTCAGGGATTCACTGAGTTTATACAGAAACAGGAACTGTTTCACAATATTTATTTAATAGTTACTGTATCTCTTAAATGCATTTCAGGTGAATTTAACATCCTGGAAGAAAGAATGATGTATTTCTTTGTTAACTTAATTTAATTATTCTTAAACAGGTTTAGATGATCTTTGGTTCATGTTAGACCCGTATCAGCCAAGTTTGACATAATACCCCATTTGAAGCGGTATAGAACTGTTTGACGTCACGTAATGAAGCGGACAACAAAAGTGAAGGTAGGAAAAAAATGTTTGAGTTAAATTCAGAATGACTGTTCAGGAGATTTAATTATTGTTAACAGTATATTTTAGTTTCTTTGTAATGCTTGAGCTGCGATAACGCTGTGTCAACATTGCAACTGCTAAATTCTTGTAACATGTTAGTGGGTGGGGTAGAAATCTGTTGCATCGGGAAAATGTAATATTTTTCAGATCTGGATATTTTCTGATGAAAATTCAGGTTCCTGTAATTTGATAAATAATCAGTGCTAATTTATATTGACATGCAGCCAGACTGGTTTAGGTGGGGCGACTACTACCCACAAGGTTCATGCTCTCGGCCCAAAAATACAGTATCAATGGACATAAAGCAATTTGATGTTGTTTATTCTGTGTTCTGTTTCAACGGTGCAACAGTAATTACTATGCTAATAATAGTAATATGATATTGTAAATGAATCACTTCATAAATTAGAAATTTTCTACAGAAAAATTTTAATTATTACTACAAATACCTAATGCAAATAAATTATTTGCCTTATTTAATAATGTTAATTCAGTATTATAGCAAAGTGCAAAATGAGAGTAAATTAATATTGTTATGATCACTCACTTTAAAAATAAAATCAGTTATTATAAAGAATATTTGTAATTTGAGCAAAGATCAAAATGTTATAATTTTGTGTTTGTTAAATATGTATTTCAGTGATAAAATCAAATGAAAGAAATGTGACATCTCGGGTTCAAAAAGCATGAAATTGGAAGAGGAGAGGAAGAAGGGTAATGGTATTTTCAATTTTATAAATTGACTATTAACAGGTCTCTCACCAGACTTGCAAATCAGGGAGAAGTTTTGTCACAATTTACTAAATTATTGTGAAGTTTGCAGTCAACAGCATTCTTTCCCTATATATTAAATACAAAATGACTTCTCCCAAAGCTCAACAAAGAGAGAAGTAAGGTCACTTTTGATGAGACTACTTCCTTCAAGTCTGTCTCTAGTGAGAGCCCTGTATTGATAAACAGGTACATGCATTGCATACTTTGCCCTTTTTTACATGACTGCAGTGTAGCACAATCTCGAGGCATGTCATCACCTGACCTGAACATGCCATATTCCTGGCGACACAACATTGTACACCACATTAATACTTAACTATTTTATAATTGCCCAGCAATTCTCATATTGGCCCAGTTTTGTCTTCATATGAATTTGATGTTTTTATTCTGTTAATTAATAAAATCAGTCAAGTGTATTCACATTGACCATGTTATTGGGCCTCGGGCTGTCATACCGTATAATGTTGTTTTTTTTTCGCGAGCATAATAGTTTCGCTATTTTCGCGACCGTCGTAAATTCGCAAAAATAACAATCGCCAAAAAATCCCTACTTCACTTTCGCGAAGTGTACTATATTGCATGACTGCACGGTAGGCTTGATTAAAACTGTCGTTGCTATTTCTTTATGTTCTGGGTTACTCGAGTATATGTCATAGTGCACAAATTAAGTAACACTTCTGGCAGAGTAGATAGGTACCGATACAGTTAAATGTTCGGGAGTCGAAAACATTGGTATTGATGACAAGCATGAGGATAATTTCACACTTTCGAAATTTGCTGCATATACTATGCTTTACAAACAATGCAGATGAGCGTTACTTAATAAGTTGTTTGAAAATGCTTTATATTCGCCCCAGCGGGCTAAAGGTTAATTATCGCTTCATTGCGTCAATATTTGCCGTGGTCACGGTTATTATTCCGTCGATAAAAACATAAATTATTAAAACGGATGTCAATAATGCTACGGGCAATTTGGTTTATAACAGTTTGATAAAATACCACAGTGTTAAATGCACAGCTTTCACATAATAGCAAATACTTATAATAATACTTTGTTTTTACAGGTACATTTGCTGGTACCGGATTACAAGAAATATAGCCACATAAATGCAGTGCAACAGTAAAAACGCGAAAATTAATTTCTGCAAGCACAAATTCGCTAAAATTACAACCGTGAAAATAAAAATTATGGCAAAATCGCGAAAATTTTCGATCACGAAAATAACCCATTATACAGTATTTACCCCTCTGCCTTCTGCCTCGGGCATATATGACTACCCTTGGCCCACAAACATGATGGGTTCTTGTAAATGCTTATTTGTTTAATAAGTAGGGTTATCTCATATGAATGTGTCTCAAAAATCCAATGCTGTTTCCATTTTCACAGTAACTTGACCCTTTCAGGGCTGGATAAATTTTGTTTTCTTGTAACTAGTCCACGACTAGCTGGGTACACATTTCAGCTTGTCCCACTTTTGCGCAAATAAGCAAATTCTGATTGATCAGTAATTACAGTAAAGAAAGAAACAGGAAATTCAAAAGCAAGCGTTACATCGGGGCCTGATAATGTTAAAACAGATCTCAAAACATGTTATTTTGTAATAAACTTATTGCTGTTGTAATATGATATGCAGATGGTGCTAAAAGAGAATGGTGCATATCAAATTGAATTTAAACTAGTCTGCACTAAAAAATTGAGCTAGCCCATGGACAAGCAATCAGATATTTTGAGATTGTCCGATACAATTTTCAGCTTCTCCAGGGCGTCGGGCTAGTGGGTTTGTCCAGCCCTGCCTTTACTCCATTTACACGCTATTTTACCACATGGGCAACCAGTGTAAATCCAGATCAGATAGAGATAACACAGGTGTAGTTCCAGATCAGCTTGCACATCAGACATTTATGTGGTCTGATCTGTATCTACTCTGTTCATTAGATACATTTAAAGCTCCTTTTAACTGGAAGCAGATGTGTCAGCACCTAGATCTACAATAGTTGCTCATGTTTTAAGGTGTATCCTTCGAGTAAAATGAAGTATCAAAATGCAGGTGTGTTATTGTAATAATTAACCCTTTACTACATATATACACATTTTCATGCCTGTGCAACCAGTGTAGAGATCCAGATCAGATGGCAGATCTGATCTGGATCTGCACTGGTCACATTGTGGTCAGAAATAACCTATTGAATAAAAAAGCTAACAGTTTAGATCCTAATCAGGCACTATGGTTGATCTAGATCTACACTGATCACCCATGCCATAAAGACATATACATGGAGGAAAAGGTTAAATGGAATAAATTGAGCCTATAGGAATGGAATATGGCATGAAGCTTACATCAGAAAAACCTCCTTTGTGTGATATTTATAAAAAAAACAAACCCTTAAACATGAATTATGACAACAGTGTCTGTTAACCTGCAACAGCAATTTACATACATCTTTATAAGCAACAAAAAGTGCAATGAAATTGACTTGGGTTATTTGTTATGATTTAAAATACAACATTTATTTTCAGCCATGTGTATCATCAGTCAAGTGAAAGCTGTGGACTTGAAAGGTCTGCAGATTTGGTAGAAAACTAGGAGCAGAATATGAATGTTACTGTAGAAAATGGAGACAAGGTTTGCATTTTTTATTTTCATGTATAAGAGCTGCATGAATGTATGATAGACAACAAATATATCTGTATATGTTGGTATTTCTATTTATATATCTTGTAACAAGAAAACAAAATAGTGTTGGTATGTATGTGAAGACTTGTGAGACCTCAGTTTACAAGAAAATTAATCATCCTATATAAAAGTTACTGTGTTGTTTTTGACCCTTTCTTCCATGAACACATGACATGAGTGACCAGTGTATATCCAGATCAGCAGGCATATCTGTGCAGTCTTAACAGGATCTACATGGTTCATAATAAGATTCGTGAGGCTATTTCTTACAAATATGCAAACAGTGTAGATTCCAATCAGATCCAGATCAGACACCAAAGTTGTTCTTGCTGATCTATTGTTTTCCAGGTGTCCACTAGGTGCTGAATGTCAAGCATCATTTCTGTGTCGCCCTTTCGAAAATATCACTTTGTCTGTCCGTCAATCTGTCCGTCCGTCCTGAAAACTTAATGTTCATTATAACTTTGCCATTTCTTAATATTTCTTCATGAAATTTTCAAATTATATTGATTGTGACAACATGCTTGAGCTGATGTAAATTTTCAGGTCAAGGTCACATTTGTTAATCCTTTTCTTAATATTTCTTCATCAAACTTTGAAATTATATTGCTCATGACAACACACTCATCATGACTCATAGTTCTTCATGTCAAAGTGGGGGTTATTCCCCTTCTTTTTCTTGCATTTTTAACCTTAATTACATAGCTCCCAGGGCGACACAAGTGAACAACCATCTAGTCTAACCTTTTTGTTGATTCAGCCAATTAATAACCAAAATTACCCTTAATTTAAGGGAAACAAAGACACTTCTTAAATATCATTGAAGTCAGAATGAGGTTTTTAAATTTTATTTTTAATTTTCAAAAGTCAAAAGGTCATTTCCTGGGTCAAATGGAACCTCTGGTTGTCTATATGATAAAAGGCGTCTGCAAGGAGTGAAGGTTCGTGATAAGAAATGAGAAAAATATTTTTCTATTAGAAAAAAAGTGAAATATGCATATCGGGAAATGCATCATTCAGAAGACACAGCCTCTCCACACAGCCAAAGAGAGAGCATGGTTAATAAAATTGCCAGTTTCAAAACAGACACCAGGATGAACGAAAATGAGAACCCAAGAGTCGGGATTAAAGTAGTATTGCAAGGGCAAGAATAGCAATATTATTGGACAAAACTAATTTATCAGTTTTTAATGTTGACAAATAAATTCAAAAAAGCATAGACCATAAATTATGCTTGAACTTCAATATAAATAGGTTATTTGTTGAAATTAATATTTCAGGATAACAGCTTCTCATGGAATGCTGTGAGGAGACCGGTTTGACAATTCTGTCTATGACTGTCTGAGGGAGCATACTGCCTTTATATTTCCACTAATTCCTGCAATGGAGCATGCTGCTTTTGTAATGGACAAGAATAAAAAAAATCACAAATGTCACTACACATCAATTGACAAAAAAGCATCGGTGTAATTGTGTGTTTGAACATTATTTGCTGAAGAATAGAACCATTGAAAAAACAACAATATAGTGTCACTTGTAGTATTATTTTAAATCATGTTACCCGATTGTGTTTGTTGATTTCAAGTTTGAATATTCAAAGATTATGACAAGCTTAGCTACTTTTTCTGTCATTGGTGTCACCGTATCTCAACTCAGAATTTTAGGTGCTGTGATACTGATGTGTACTAATGATACTGTGCTTGCAAACAACTGGTCACAGGATTCTTCCAAGCTTTACAAAAGTATTTACGCCATTAAGGTAATATTCCAATTGTCATTGCACTCTCATTGATAAAATGAAAAATTAAAAAGTCTGTCTAAATGCAAAATGCAAGGACGAAAGGAGTAATACCTTTAAATAAAGTGTAGTGTCTGAGAACTGTGACCAGCTTTGTTTCACTGTTGACCATATCATGACCTTTGAAGTACGATATCATCCACTTAATTTTGATTGGTCAATTCTGAGACAGGCAGTGCCTTATTTCATATTATCGTCCACAAGTCCAATCATATTCTAATTATGACTTTAGACATATTGTCCTATCCCCAGGTTCACTTTCCATGTTACCGCGTCTGCAAACTTGATAACAGTATTTGTCTTCACTTGTTAATTGGACCTTAAATGTTTTTGGGGTCGAAGATCTATGTCTCAGAGGACATGAAGTAAATTGGTCCCCGTTCTTGATACGAAAGTTTGTTTCTGGTCCAACTAAATCAAACCCGCACTCTTTGTAAAAAATACATCGCTTTTCAATTATGTTTTGATGGCCGACCCATCAGTACCTCCAGTCCTTTGATTATATTATTTAGATAGGAATGATATTATTAGAAGTTTGAACACTTGTAATAAGACTTCAGTCAGCTCTGTTTATTTCAATTGTCACCTTTGGACTCTGATAACCAGAGCTAATAGAGTTTAAAAGACTATTTTTAATGACAAATGTGTGAAATCAACAAAATCTGTAGGGTTTCTGATTCAAATAATAGTTCAGGTCATATACACGGTAATATTTGCTTCATCGTCAAAATGTACATCTTTTGTTCTACCCATGCTGCACACCCCCGCCCGACCAATGTCAATTCTGACAAGCAAATCCTTTAATTGTCGTCATTTTATCAACGGTCTTATCGATAAACATCAAAACAATTAATTTGGATGATAGTCTGAAAAGAAAAACAACAAAATCGGACGATTTCAGTGTTTATTTGAACATTTAAAAAAAATCGCGGTTCGCCATTTTGGTCGCTACGGTAAGCAAAACCAACAATCGTATCAACTCGGCGATCTCCGGCAAGCTTCGGATATACACCTCGTAAATAATTGTAGGAATACACCAGTGATTTGCCCCCCCGGCTAATAACTTCTCGTTGCATAATATCAACAAAGATGGCTGACTTCTCGAAGTGCTTGCAGTATGCATTAGATATGTTGGAGTTTAAACACCCATTGTATCTATCTATCTATCTCTGAATACTGCCGACTCCTCTTTCGAGTGTTAATGGCAGGACTTGGTGCACGTCGGAAGTGTTAGTAAGGTTGTGAAAGAATAAAGTCAAGAATTGTGATCTTGGATGCCAAGACAAGTGTTAAAATGTTAGTGAGTGCTAGATTTAATGGAGATTAAAAGTAAAAGAGATAAAAACAAAGAGTACCCGACTAGTATTGGATCCCAGCCACTGCCTGCTTGAAATGCTCAAGATCAGGCAGGGTTACAATATTAACGGGAAGTCTATTCCAAAGAGTGATACTATGAGGAAAAAATGAGAACTTGTGATAATCTGACGTGACCTGAATCTGTCTAAAACAGAGGGGGTGCATATGCCTGGTTTGTCTGTTCGGTCTTTGTATGTAAGAAGGGAGGTTTATTGCTACGATGTTATGGTATATTTTATAAAACATTATAAGTCTAGCATCAAGCCTTCGATGTTCTAAGGACCTCCAGCCCAGCTCCCCCTGCATAGCCGTGACACTGGAAAGAGGAGAGTAGTCTTGTTTGACCCATCTTATTGCTCGCCTCTGGACCATTTCCACTTTGTGGATGTTTGTCTTGGTGTATGGGTTCCAGACAGTAGATGCGTACTCTACCTGGGGTCGGACCAAGGTCTTGTATGCCAGTTCTTTGACTTTTTGGTTGTTGGTTGTTATGTTTCTTTTGATAAAGCCTAGGGATTTATTAGCATTAGCTGTAATTCTTGCTATGTGTGTGTTGAAATTAAGCTCAGAAGAAAGATCTAACCCTAGGTATTTTGCATGTGTAACAGATTCAAGTGCTTGACCGTGGAGATAATATTTGTTTTTAATGACATGTTTATTTTTAGTAATGTGTAAGACTTGACATTTTGAGGGGTTAAATTCCATGTCCCACGCCTTCTCCCATGCCTGCATCTTGTCAAGATCTTGTTGTAGCGTTAGTGAGTCTGCCAAGGAGTTGATGGTGAGGTAGATGGCAGTGTCATCAGCAAATAGCCGGACTTGGGATTTAGAAACAGAAGACGGAAGTTGGTTTATATAGACGAGAAAGCATAGAGGACCAAGGACAGATCCCTGGGGTACTCCAGAGGTTACCGGTACTTCTGTTGAGCATTCACCGTCTAGTATGACTTTTTGGCTTCTGCCTATGAGGAAAGAGCGAGTCCATTTGAGTATTTGAGTAGACACACCATATTCTTGAAGGATATAGAGAAGTTTTAGATGGTTTACCTTATCGAAAGCTTTACTAAAGTCAAGTAAAATTAGGTCAGTTTGTTTGCCTGAAGCGATGTTATTGGTTAGATAGTCAGTTAGTTCAATGAGTTGTGTTTCACAAGAGCGTCTTTCACGAAAGCCGTGCTGGAGATCATAGAGTATGTTATGGGTAGTCAAGTGAGAGGATAGGTGGGATGCTACAATGTGTTCAAGAGTTTTACAGAGAATGCAGGTGAGAGAAATAGGACGGTAGTTTGCAGGGTCACTGGTGTCACCCTTTTTATATATTGGGCACACGTTGGCCTTGGTCCAATCCCTGGGAATAGTTCCGGATTCAAGGGATTTCTGGAAAAGAATGGTTATTATGTCGGCAATTTCATGCCTCAGCTCTTTCAGAACAATTGGTTTGATCAGATCTGGGCCAGCAGCTTTATCTGCCTTCAGGTTGGCCAGTAACTTAATTACACCTGCTTTGCTGATAATGATTTTTGGCATCTGTGGATAATTACAGTGTTGGGATGGATTAAGGAATCTGAGCTTTTCTAGGCATGTTTGTTTCAAGGATAGTGGAGAATTTCCAGAGAAAACTGATTGGAATTGTCGGTTAAGAATATTGGCTTTATCAGAGTTCTTTGTTTTAAAGGATCCTGTTATTTGATCTTTAAGGGGGGACACATTTTGTGAGTCCTGTTTTGAGTTTTTAATAAGTGAATATAGTTTTTTGGTAGAAAATTTGCTTTGTGTGTTATCTTTATCTGAGATATCAAGAATATTTTCTAGGTAGGAGTTATAAGAACTTTTAATTTTATTTTTAATGGCAAGCTTTAGTTTTTTGAATTTCATCATCATTTCATGGTTGTGATTATTTTTCTTAGCTTTTTTATAGAGGCGGTCTCTTTTATGTATTAGCTTTTTTATTTCTTTATTTATCCAGGGCAGAGACTTTTTTGAGCCAATTCTTTTTGTTGGTATGTATTTTGAAATTCCGGTCTCCAGTGAGTTTTTAAATGTATTCCAAAGGTCCTCTACTGTTAATGAGCTTGAGTTTTGTAAAATGTTTTCACTGGTAGACTGCATATATTTTTTAAAATCTGGCCAGTTTGCTTTTTTGTAAAGATGGCATGTTCTTGGTTTTTGCTTTAAGATAATTGGTCTAGCATTAACTGTTGCAGATATTGCATCATGGTCAGATATGCCTGCAGTTATTTCTACTGTTTTAACAAGGGTGGGATTTGAGATTAGGAAAAGGTCAAGAATGTTATTGTTTCTTGTGTTGTCAGTTACCATTTGGGTCAAATTATGGTTATCTAATACTTCCAGGAACTTGTCATAGGCGGTATTGGAACAGCATCCTGGTTTCAGAGAGGGATTATGATCTTGATCCCAAGATAATTTAGGAAAATTGAAATCGCCAAAAATAAGTTTTGTGCCTTTGAGATTGCGTGCTAGTTCCAAAGATTTTTCAAATTCAAGAGTACTTTTGATGTCTGTTTCATTTGGTTTATAATATGATGCTATGTAGAAGGGTTTAGTGCCTTTAATTTCTATTTTAATCCAAATAATTTCACATTCTGTGTTAAGTTTAGGTTGTTCGGAAGGGAGTAAGTTGTTTTTTACCAAAATAAGAACCCCGCCGCCTTTGCCCTTTTGCCTATCCCTACGAAAGGTTGTGTATCCAAGGGATGGTGGGAAAATTTCGCTGGTAAAATGTTCATTTTTTAGCCAAGTCTCTGTTGCTGTGATTATGTCAGGGTTATGGTTTTTAATCAAGATTTGAAATTCATGTTTTTTATTTACAATTGATTGGCAGTTAATGCATAATATTTTAAAATTTGGTACAAATGTGTTTGAGCAGTCATTTGGTGGTCTGACTCTGCTACTTGCATTGTTTACTTGTGTGTTGTCTTCTGGCAAGGAGGAGTAACTGTTGTGAGATGATACTGAAAGTATGCTTGACAAAGTTGAGTGGTTCAGGTTGTCACAATGTGTACAAGTCCAGGCAAATGATTGGTTATGGTCTACTAGTTGTTGGTACCAAGCCGGATCGAGACCCTGGCAGTGGAGATGGAACCACACTTCGCAGCTGTCACACTCCACTGCCGGGTCCGAGTCAAGCACCTCCAGTCCACAGCTACCACAGGGGAAGTCTGGGCCCGGGTTTGATTCAACGTCACATGAAATTGATAGTAATAGAATAGCCAAATATGAGAGGGTCTTATTTTTGCTTGGAAAAATTGGTTGTTTGTATAGTCTAAATCGTGCCCTCAATACTACAGCAATTGTTCCGCACGAATGTGCATTGGTGGGCGAAAACTTATTTGGGTATACGCTAGGTCGTGGGCACTGCATTATTTTGGCGTTACTTTGCCTCTTTGTTATACCACTAATGGTAATAATGCTTGCCAGAAGCAAGAACGAACAAAACAAACCTGTAAGCATGCCTCCTTGTGTTTATTTCCTTCACCGGTAGTTGTATTGTCAAAATCAATGTCAGTGGGTGGGGGGTTGGGATGGTAAGAAATTTACCTGTTTTAGGTGATAAACGAAAAAAGTTTCAAAATAGATGAATGAGACATATGTTCAAATTTAATAATATGTTGGATTTTACAGTAAAATCTACAATATTAGTCAGGTATCCTAGTTTTCCTAGATTTTATGAAGAGCGGCTAGAAACAGCTGTTATTAGGCGCACTTGTTTGTATACGCCGTAATGTCCCGATAGGTATATGCCGAGTACTCCGATCACGTGATAGGTACACCGATCCGGTACAGATGAATAGAGTGCGGTTCGGGAAACCTTAAAATGGCCACCAAAATACTATGTAAATGGGAAACAAATATGGGTCCTATAAAAGGCAATTTCTCAATATTTCAACTGACACATTTTGTTTCGTTGCTATCTTGGAAATAAATGCGGCGAGCTGTTTTGACCGGGACATGCGGTATGTCCCGACTTTACAGGAAATACATGCGCACGCAAGTAGCCGGACTGAAACGAGCGTAGATCGGTGTCCCGCGGTATACCTAGGACTGATTCGGGACACCAATCAAGTGCGCCTAATTCTTCCGATGCATGCGCACCACTTTGAAAGATGAACAAATTGCATCTTTGCATAATATTTTCAACTTGGTTGATACGATATCTATTTTACCGACAGGGTTTGGTAAAAGTGTGATTTTTCAGTTGCTACCTTGCTTGATGCAGATGAAGTACGGTTGTGATGAACCCATGATTGTTTTTGTGGTAGCACCCTTGAACTCTATCATGGAGAACCAGGTGCAGTCACTTGGTTTAAAAGCTATCAAGGCATGTTATATCACATTTGATGGAAGCGCTGCAGTAAAGTTCAAGGCGGGAGAAGAATTTGGTGAAAGTGGGGATGAAGACGGAGGTAGTAGCGGAGAAGAGGGATTTGATGATGGTTAGCATGATATTTTTATAATAATAAACAAATTATAATTCTATAATAAGGTGAGAAAAACATGCAGCCAGATCATGACTTGTATCTTGGACCCCTGGCTTATATATAATTGGGCAAGTGCTCTCCTGACTGCTATCCTGGTAGAAATGCTAACAAGATCTAAATTTGTGCCCCTCCCCCCATCCCCACCCCGCCTTTTTGTTTCGTAACTTCAAACATACAAGCAATGATGCCACAGCCCCAGGTAGGGCACCAAATTTCAGTGAGAGAAGCCAGGCGGGGCTTGAACCTGGGACCTTTCACTAGCTGGGCGCTTGTGACTAGATTCGTACCACAGCATAAGTTTTGTTGTGTCATTGTATGTTATCATGACCATCTGAAACAAATAATTGACTTGAGAAATGAATAATGACAAGTCTCGTGTTATCTGGCTACACTTTAATCAGGGTCTTCTGCAGAAAAAGATTCTGTCACCTTAGTGCAATAACGGTATCTCCTTCATATTTCAATTGTACTTATACCATTATTGCACTAAGGTGACGATTCATGCGCAACAATAATGTCATTTCAAACAACATAAGAGAAAAGTGGTTTAATCTGTGAATTTAAATCTTGCATATTAATAAGGTTGTGTCATATGCAAAAAGAAAAAAATCACAAGTGATTGAATAATATTTATACAAATAGATTATTCTCAAGAGCAGTTTTGTTTCGTTCCAAGTTTTGTAATCTTGTAAGCTCTTAGGAAAGTTATAAGGATTTTCTTCTTTTATAGAAAATGACAAAGGTGGCATACAGACAGCTGTTAAGATTGAGGATCTTCAGAATGGTAGATACCACCTCATATATGCTCACCCAGAATCACTCCGAAGCCGTACAATGCTTAAACTGATGAGGTCAAAACTGTACAAGGAACGGGTTTGTGCTGTTGTTGTTGACGAGGTGCACATGATATCAGAGTGGTGAGTTCAAAGTTTAGTTCGTATCGGAATATTTAATTATGTACTTTGATCTATAATCCAGAACAGTCTGAAAAGTTTAAAATGACATCATGATTCATTGTCATTTCCTTCCAGTTACAACATGGGCTTAGATTTTTCATGTTGTAAGAACAAAGAATATTAAATAAAAGGTAATGGTTACCTAGATTAGCAGATTTCTTTAACCCCATCCTCCATAATTATATCAAATATGGCATGGGCAAGCATTGTAGATCCAGATCAACCAGCACATCCATGTCATCTGATGAGGATCAACACAGCTTTTAGATTTATTGGGTTATTTCTTACCAAAAAGCGAACAGTGCAGATCATTATCATATGGTACAGATGTGCTAGCTGATCTGGATCTACATCTACACTGTTCACTCATTTTAAAATTCCTATATATGGAGGAAAGGGTTAAGAAATGTTTGAACATTTTTCAGTTGTTACTTGTTCAAGGGATGAGTTTAAAACTTTTCTTAAGTGGCTGTATCAATTAAATATCAAAATAACATTTGGAATGTTAGCATTTCTTGGCTGTTAGGTTGCTCAGATGGTAGTAAATGGTAATGTAAAAAGCCGATTCAAAGCACATGAAGTATTTTTTCTCTTTAGGAGGACCCAGCTTGAACCACTGGCCTAAACTGCCATGTAATGTTAATAAGGATTTCGGTGGGGGGTGGGGGTGCAAATTTGCATATAATTTAATAAAAACAACAAATTCTTTCAATTTGTTCAATTTGGCATATATTTATTCATATTTTTTTAATCTATCTACTCAATCAAAGTAACACATACACATTTATCAAAGTGTACATAATACATAATACATATTTAGAGCAATATTTTAATCCTTTCCTCAATATAATATTATACACATTTTATTGTATGTGGGACCAGAGTAGATCCAAATCAGCTGGCACATTTGTGTGATCTGATCAGGATCTGCACAGTTGGCTTTCTGTCAGAAATAACCTAATAAATCAACAATCAAACAGTGTAGATCCTAATCCTGATCGGATGGCACAGATTTGTAGGCTGATCTGGATCTAAATCAGTTTGACTATGCCATAAAGATGTTTATATGGAGGAAAGGGTTAATAGTAACATCAACTTGATTGAGCAATTAAACTATTTTTCTTTGAAACTACTTCTTACCAGAAACCAGTGTACAAATTTATCTTATATAATAAAAAACAAGAACACAATTTAAGTATTACAAAACTTTTTCAACCAAATATATGTAGTTGCTTTAATGAAGAATGATTTCTCTATGAAATTAAGATGTTACTCTTTACCTTTGACCTTTGAATAAATTGTATTTATAACTTCGATAACACTTGCTATAAAAATAAAGTCAGACTACAAAAACAAAAAATATTTATATAACTCAATGGCATATTAAAATTTGCCTTATTTGTTCTGGTTAAGTAAAAAATTGCACATATATGCACGGTGGCTAAGCTACTTTAGCCTTTTTTGGATCAAATCTATGTCCCCAGACTGTTTTTTATCAACAGAAGGAATTTTAATGATTTTTCAGTCATGCTCCAAATTAGTTAAATCCGTAACTAAAAACTTATATCATGACGTATACACGGCTAAAATATCCTATTAGGATTCCCAATATTCCATGGAATGCTAAGTGTTCACACTCGCCCAAGTTTATGGTAAATTTTTGAAAGTTTCGATTTCTTGTCCATTTTTAGATATCATTGAAAGTCCTTCTCTTTATCAAAAAAGTCAGGGGACATAGAATTGATAAAAAAGTCTGATTAGCTTGACTACTATGATAATTTTTATAGATCAAGAAATATAATTTGTTTAATGATTAAGAGTAGAAACTGCCATCATTATTTAATTACACTTGAATTTCTGCAATCTTAACAGTAGTCCTGAGCTTACTTATAAATGTTTTGTGAGGTTAATACATGTACAATACTCAGTTTGCTCTTACTTTCTTTTCAGGGGAGAGGATTTCCGTCCAGCTTTTAAGCAGCTGGGTGACATGACCTGTTTCTTTCCTACTGCTGGACACCTCGCATTAACAGCAACATGTACAAAGCCGAAAGTTAAAGAACTAACAACAATATTACAATACAGAAATCCAAATATTGTTTCAGTAAATCCTGACAGGCCAAATATCTCCATTGAAATCAGAAAAAGATTACCTAACATTCACAAGTATGAAAAATTGGATGAACTCATTCAGCCACTTGCCAAAGAACTCGAAGATCAATTATGTACTTTTCCCGTTACTATTGTATACATGGAAAACTTGGAAGCAGTTGGTTATTGCTATCAGTTTGTTAATGACTTCTTAATAGATAAACAGTATGATGGTGAAAAAACGCCTGAAAATAGGATATTTGCGCAATATCATAAAGATTACACCAGCAGAATGAAGTCTCATATTGTGTCTGAATTATCCAAAGAGAATCCTAAATTAAGATTAGTATTGGCAACTGTTGCACTTGGCATGGGTCTAAACGCTCCTTCTATTACACGGATTATTCATAGCAGACCACCCACAACACTAGAGGCCTACATGCAGGAAATTGGCCGAGCCGGCAGAAGTGGCCAACCCGCACAGGCTATCCTATATTACAACAACAGTGACATTGCAAAGTCAAGAAAAGGACTGTCTGAAGAAGTGATCAAGTACTGTCGTAATGATAGTACTTGTTTGAGATTAAATCTGGTACAGTACCTTGGATTTGATAAAGTAATGTCAGACAGTAATGGAGACAAGAAAAACTGTTGCTCAAACTGCAAAAAAGCCACAAACAGTCAAACCGAACAACAGTAGCTTACATGTACAAGGGTCATATTCAAAGTGTTATACTTAGCAGTCAAGTTTTGACTTAATCATACTTTGTGTTCATTAGATACAAGTTTTGTAATTGATGAAATTTTGTCAATTGTAACTTTTTCTTGCAGATTACAACTTAAAAAACAGAATATCTATTTATTAGTAGCCCAGACCAACCCAAAACATTTTCACTATACCTCCAAATATATGCCTTCATGCATTTTATCACATATGTGGGCAGTTATGATCCAGATCAGCCATCTGAATAAATGTTATAAATGTACATATGGTGTAAAGGGTTAAGAAAAAAGTTATTAAATAAAAATACTATCGAAGGCCTGAATCAGAAAACAATCTCTGTCTCCCCCACAACCAAGTAGAAGAAAATGCATGCATTATTAGTTTAACCCTTTCCTTACGAGTTATCCCTATAAAAACATTTTTACGCATGTGCAACCAGTGTAGATTCAGATCAGCCAACACATCTGCGCCTTCAGATCAGGATTTGCACTGATCACATTTTGGTCAGAAATAACCGAACAAATCAGAAAGCAAACAGTGCAGATCCTGATCAGACGGCATGAATGTGCCAGCTGATCAGGATCTACACTGTTCGCCCAAGCAAAAATGGTAAGTCTATGGAGGAGAAAGTTAATATATATTGCACATAACAGTCTTCTGTAATATTTTTGTACATTTTATTTGTAACTATGTTTAGAAAGAACTCTAAATACACACTCGCAGAGGGTGAGAACATTTATCTATTATTTTAATTAAACATGATTTTGTTAAATATGTTTACATGTAGTGTGTATTTTACAGCAAAACTTTCATTTCTCAATATTTCTTGATAAAACTTTAAAATTATATACAGGTCAAGGTCTTCAATGACACACCTTCTATGAAATATCTATACTTCCTCTGATAACATTTTTGTAACAAGCATAATTTTTACAGTTCTACTGCAAATGTTAGTGGTACATGTTATTGCTTTTTCACAGTAGAATTTATTTAACACTTTCCTCCATTTATACATATTTTTACGCATGTGCTACCAGTGTAGTTCCAGATCAGCCGGCACATCAGCGACATCTGATCAAGATCTACACTGGTTGTATTTTGGTCAGAAATAACCAAACAAATAAAATATGAACACTGCAGATCCTGATCAGACGGCTCGGATGTGCTGGCTGATCTGGATCAACACTGATCGCCCACGTAATTAAGGTGGGACTATGGAGGAAAGGGTTAAACCAATACATGCGGTGTTAGTTTTCAGCAATGAACAGAATGGCCTTACCACGTGGTGTGTGACGTCATTTTTGGTGTAACGGGAAGAAAAAAAAATTGGTTCAAATCTTGGAAGCCTTGTTAGTATTTTATTACTTAAACCAATTTTACAAAATTTATCGGAACATTATGATTGAAATACCCAATAACTTCAGTTCAATTTTCCAGAAGGGTTGCAAGTATTTCAGTCATTTTGTAAGAACAATTACATCAAATTAATGAGCAACTGTTATATGACAATTGTTGTGTTCGGCTTATGAAGTCATATCCACTTTGTCTGGATGGCAAATTATGGCTGGAATAAAAGCTTCTAATGATCGATGGCCTCGGAAATGTGATCAATAAAAACAGCACTAGTGGTTTAAAATCAATAAAATTTTGCGCGTTAACTGCTTAACCCTTCAAACCATAAATACATGTTTTAAAGCATGTATGAACAGTGTTAATCCAGATCAGCTGGCACATACGTGGCAGGGCAAATGTGCTGGCTGATCTGGATCTACACAGTTTGCTCTGGCAATTCAAGGTGTATCTAATGGATAAAGAGTTAACACATACCTCTGCCAGCTTTACGGTAATACTCTGCCATCATTTCTTCGTAAGAGTCGAGGATGCTGATACAGTCCTCATACTTCGTCTCGTTCTTGAGTAGAATAGGCAGGCAATATGATGTTGTTTTTCGAGACATGATTTCTTCTAAAGGGTTCTGTAAGTGATCAGGGACAACAAGTTCCATCCACTTGAAATGGTCACCAAAATGATGTATAAGCTTTCTGGCAACTAAATACTTGATGTTTTCTTTAAACTGAGTAGTATTGGCTTCAAAAAGTTCAACTGATATATTGGCATCTTCAACAACCGGATGGTCTCTTATGTATGCTTGTAGAAATTCTTTCTTTTCAAAATCTTCTTAGCTTAAACGAAATGGTGTCCAGTCTGTTGCAAAAAAATGATAATCTTTGTTTTTGTTTTTCATTCTGATATCGTTAGTTGTTACATAAATATCAACATTATCGCCATTCAATTTTCCATCTTGTCCACTGGCTATGGCTTTTATCACCCTCTGTTGTGAGTATTCACAAAAAGCTGACACCACATTCACTTTACTTTCTACTGATAGCGTGATGTGGATTTTATTAAGTCGGCTCAAGAGCTGGAAATATTTATCAAAATAATGTAATGGTATTAAGTAGTGTTTTACAAAGAAATCATTTAGAAGTACTCTAAATCAGGTAGCATGGCGGCTCAACTGGAATCTAGTGTTAACATGTAAGCTGGTCAGAATCCTGGCCGGGGCTACTTAATTTCACCCCATGACTGCCACAAATACAATTGCACCTGAATTCCAAATGAATGGCAAGATTTTAGATTGAATCATTTCATTTGTTTGTTTTTTTTTTAATTTACTGTAAGTTACAGTTAGAAATTTGTGTCTGTATGTAAATTTTAAATATAAATCTGCAAAGTTTTACATTGTGGCAATAAAATATCCATCCAAACTAAAGGTGCAAGACAAAGAAATGCAATAATAACATAAAAAATTATTGCCCATTTGCTACACACTTTATGTGTATTAATTCTTAAAATTATGTTCAGCTTGCATAAAGTCAGTTTTTGTCTGCATTAATATTTACCAGTAAACTCCTATCTATACAGCATGATATGTTTCTCAAAATTATTGTAATTTTTATGAAATTAAAGAATATCTGTTCTATTTTTGGTTACTTTCAGCCTTCTTTACTGAAATAGAATATGGAGTAAAAAAGCAAACTGACTTAATGTATTGAACTATCATCAGATTTTGAAGCCTTTCCACCTATGAAAATTCCCAGGGGACAAATTCAAACAATTCTGCTACAGATAGATTTTGCCGAATCATTCACTGGATCGTAATTCTTAAATGAAATTTTGAAATAAACTGTGGCAATACTTTATCAGTACCTGACTTTGTTACAGAAATGTTATTAACACTTCTGTTAGGTTCCTACAATACATGTATTGACCTCATTTAAAGCTAATAATTGTAGTTCTAACTTAATGTTAAAAACTTCCAGAATATAAAAATCTAAATATTATAAAAAGCTAACAAACAAATATTATGCAAAGAAAAATAAACCTTTTCATTCTTACAATCATTCTATAATATCAGAGCTTACTCAGTGAGTGTAGAACTTTACCTTGTTGTCAGCATGGCATCTTACAGCTAGCACTGTCAGAAGTTTCTGTAAAGCTGACACTTGCCGGTTCCTGCTATTCAATATCATTGAATACATCATGGCCATTGTACCCTTTTTGTTGCCTGTATCCCCTACTAATGAGTCTAACAGTTCAAACAAAAAAGGCACATTCAATGACAATTCATCTAGAGAGTGATGAAACAGGTCGTCTTCCATCATTGATTCAGCAGACTGTGTGGATAGGATACTGGTTTTCCTGGTTGATAAAATCGCAATGGCTGCTGTGGTCTCTGCATTGATCTCTTTCTTTGCCTGCAGATTACGGCCATCTGTCTTAATTTTCCCAGTATCCCTCATGATGCTTTCTGTAATAATGAATTTTAAGACTTTCAAATTATTAATGAACAAATGTACAGATAAAATCAAGCAAACTAAGCTTTAATAGGGAATGGCCTTAATTGTTAGAACAGTAGTTTGTTTTTTTTTAATCAGGAGCTTTCTTTATGAATTATATTGGATCTAACTTTTCTCGTGATTTAGAAGATGAAAGAGGTAAAGAACATTCATGATGTTGTTTCTATTGATTTGCATTTGTATTTATTCTCTGACTCCAGAAAAGATATATTACTTTTGAAAGACTGAAAAATACTAATACTTTCATTCACTTTATATTGCAAATATTGTATTAACACAGGGTTTCAAGGGGAATTGAATAACATGCAAACTTTTTAACAATAAAAAAAATAAAACAGAAAATACAAACAGTTAACTGGTAAACAAGGTGACCCGCAGCAATCTAATTTATCCACAATCCTGCACAATGATGCAAGTCAGGGCAACAGCAGCTCCATGTCAATGAAACATTAGTCTATATTACAATGAAGCAATGACATGAAGCCAAATCAACCTAATTTTAAATCAATTGAGGAATATCTCCTTTCTGCTTCTTGGCCTCTATACAACTTTGCAGTCTGAAACAAAGTGAATTGCATTAAAGTATAACAAGTCTGAATATCTTTCTATAAGAAAACAAAAATTTTTATTTTATTTTGCAAGATGAGCCCTATAGTTTGTGCTTATCTTTTTCCAACTTAGAATTTGTTGGCAGATAAAAACAACAACAAACAAGTATAAAAATCTATGGTAACACACTGGAATGGGAACAAGTAACTAAGTACTATTACATGTATACTCGATTAAACATCCAAATATAGAATTATGAATAGTATTGGAATAATCAAAAACCAAAATACATTTATGCTTTTGGAAGCTTGTTTAAATGGAAATATGTGTTTTAGAACCACTGCCCTGTGGTTAGACCTTTCACACAACTCAAACCCTAATTTTGAAAAATTTAATTGTCATTTAAGTTTTTAATAAATTGTCATTGAAGTATGATTTGCTTTCTTAATAATGTTGGCAGCCTGAAAAAGCATGACATATACATTTTCTGTTCCAAAATTTTTATTTCTTACAATAAGATAGGTTCAAAAACACAATGCTATCTGAATACTCAAGTTCTTGTTTTGCTACCTGCTCCCATCCCTAGTAATAATAACTATAATTTAACTTGAAATAACAACCAACAGTAAACATTCTAACGACAAACTTTCTGAAATATACCTGAATATGTATGGTCAGAAGGTGCAAATAACTGCTTCTTTGGGTTCAGTGATTTATTACTGGTTTCAGTTTTGCCTGAACCTGATTAAATTTAAACACAGTTGAACATATTTTCTTCAATAATCCTTGGTATTTCTTCTAACATTTACTATAATAATTAATATTTTAGTTACAATTTTAAATTAAAAATTTGCAAGTGATATGTAAAAAGATAATTTAATGTTACTTAATGTTTAAAGCACCATGCTAGATTTTCAATGCTTTTGTTATTAATTATAGCTGCAGAGTTACATAACTAACTGAAAACGAGCAAAAGAATTATATACATTATTATGTTCAATTTCTTTCTACATGAAGATAGAGAATACCTGTCTGAGAGAGCTTCAACTTTTCGATGCTATCAAGCAAGTCTTCAATGACAGGTCTCCTTCTTTTTGGAGTGGAATCCTTCCCAGGTGTCATCATTCTCTTCTTTAAGTTGTTCTCAACTGAACTGAAATTGAATCAACATATATGCTTTCACAGAGTTTGAGAAGGGCATTTGAAAGCAATATGTACACATATAGTGGCCTTGTAGTCCATTAACAGTGATTAATATTAATAAACATTTTACTACAGATGTTGCAAATAAATTACTAAGCTTAACATAGTTATAACAAACAATGTCTATGTTGTTGATTTCATAGCAGCAGCTTTAGTAGCTCAATTGGAAGAGCACCGACACAATATGCTTAAGGTCCAAATATTGATGTGGGCCGGGGCATCTCTTTCCAACCCGAATCTGACACATTGGCATAGTGGAAGGGACAATTACTCTTGGTTGTTCTGCAACTAATTTCCTTTAGGGGAAGCAAGCCATTTGGGTATTCAACCCGAACCTAAGCAGACACTTGAGGACATAATTGACAAGTAAATTGCAAATGAAATTCACAAAAAATATTCCGAGTATATTAGTCAAGGCTTACTCCAAATTTTTTTAAAATACACGCTTGCAATTTTATAAGTATAACATGAAAATGAAATAAAAAAGATAAATAATTTATGTCAGGTCTTATTTATATGACTTAGTCAAGGCTACGCTTTCCAACTTAAATATTCCATTTGATTCATATGTGGTGAAATTGCCAGACTTGTACACACTGTTGTATGTTTGCAATCTTTATTAGTGCTGATACAATTTATCTTTAATTATTCTTTTCTGTCACTTAAGACACTCTGGAGTATAGGAGCTAGATACTATGGGTTTGTTTCACATTTCATGACGGGAAGCAAATATATTTTACAAAGCATACTTTATAACCTTTTGAACTTTGAGAATGTGTCAAGTTTCTGCCAGCAATTTCTGCATATTATTGTAATTCTTCCAGCATAAAGTGGGAAAAATCGTCAAGAACAGTTTTAATTTCATCTCTTTTCCTTCATAATACATTATAAGTGTCTCTGTTTTTAATTAAACACAAAGAACATGTTTTTAATTGAGCTTCCGTGTTGGTGGACTCCATTTTGAATATAGTTCGTCAAGATGGCGGCGACAGCATTATTTCCGAGGTGATTACGTAGAATCACCGAAGCGTGATCCGAGTGCAAAACCAATCGTTATGAATTAGCGGAATGGATTTCGGCAAAGATGCGAAACGAACAATATAATAAGAAACATGTCTTCTCATTGAAATAAATTTGATACAAATCTAACTCTTTATTTTCGACATTACGGTTGTTAAAATGACAAACATATGACGCGCATTTTAATGTCGCTTTGGTGGTTTTACCACCCGGAAGCGTTTGTGCGCATGTCTGCATAAATTAGTGAAAGGGTCTATTTTGAAATCGGAGGTCACCAACCGTCTTGCCACATGCACCAAACTGTCCATATATAGTCCCATGCGACTTTTGTCCTTTTCCAAAAATTTAAAAACTTCTTATATGGTCATCGATACAAGTCCCGACAGACCCTTGGATTTACCAGTCATTTACACAACAACACAAAATATAGTCTTATAACAGAGCATGAGTTTATGGAACGATCATGACTTTGTTATACGATCTATTTCAATAAAATGTCACCACGAATTAAAACAGAAAGCCTAAGTGTTTACAATATTGAAACGGTTTGTGGTAAAACATGTTAGACACTGGAAGATAAAACCAGGTTCTAGGGAGCACCAGTTTCACAATGGCACACCTGTTCTCAAGGGCAAACTTTACAAATTGTTTTTATGACTATACTCTAAACCATTTACTTTCTCAACAATGTGGCATCCCTTGCAAAAAGAAGGAGGAGTCGCACACGAACTTGTTCTCTAATTATTATATTATTTTAACAATAAATGGGCCATAACTCATGCAAATTTTAGCGAAATGCAACATGCGCACAGAATTTAACATAAATTAGGAGCTATAACTCATTTTATATAGCAACAAAATTAAGCCAACCGCGACATCCCGATTACATGCGCTTGTGCACATAATAAAAATACTTCTGGCAAATATTAACCAAAATCACGAAATATTAAGGAGAACATAACGTACACATTAAGTCACACACGCATGGACGGCGTACTATTACTGTATTCCTTAGTCCTTGGATGCTCGATATTTATACCAAAAGTCGTTTAAAAAGCTAAAAGATACATACATATATAGCAAATATTTATTCTATAATGTTATATATGTATAACAGATTAAATATGCATGTCCTGTTCTAGAAAAAACCAAATTCTCTAAAAACGAAATCGCCCCACACACTTAACTAAATCATTATAATGAAACATGTTTACAAACAACCTAACTATGACAGAGATAAGATAATAATCGGACTTCGACGGTATCTAGTGACTAGTGCGATAATATGCTGGCTTAGACCATGACATATTATGAAAAGTTTTTTTTTTCTCCAAGTTTACAACCATGGAGTTAAGGAGATTTTTCTTTTGCGTATGTACTTTTATATTAATGGGTTTTCTGTTAGTTATGATGTGCACATATTTTAAAAGTGGCTTAACGCATACTTCGATATCATATCTTGTTTCGGGGATTAATTTTCTCGCAGTAACAGATAACATTTTCGCAAAGGCATAAATTCGAGTGGAAATATTTTCCTTCTAACAAAATGGGCAAATTTTAACATTCCCTCTTTCGTTTAATGGCGTTTGAACAGAAACGCACCCTTGATTAATTATAATAAAAAAATAAAATCATTGTCTTAGCTTTAATTGGTTTATTTTCTACCAAATGCAATTTTGGAACATTATTTTAGTCATTATTATAACGGTAAATGTTTAAATAGATAAAAATGGAATGCTGAAAGCTATTGAAAACGATAAATTTGATAATATTAAACTTTAGTTAAGCCTGTTCATAGGCAGTAATGTAAGTGATGTTACTGTCCACGACTCGTTTTTTACACAAGTAAACAATACATTTTCGACCAATCTCAAACAAAGATGTGCATATGCGGTGGACATGGAGCCTTCAATGTGGTATTTTCAGATTAATACCATTCCATGTTTAGCGCCTTAAACAAAAACAAAAATGGATGTGTGGAAACTAATCATAAAAGAATATTAATCATGCAGATCACAGACAACGCCACAGGCAAATATTTTAAAGCAGGAAGTTCATCCTTTAAGGGTGACTGAATCATATCCAAATCAAATTAACCGATATATAGAAACATCCTTGTGACATAAATATTAAAACAAAAGTAATTTTAGAAATTTTATCAGTCATAAGTATAGTGCTTGACATAATTTATAAGAGCTTTGATTGAATCCAATTTTATCGTTACATGCACGTTTTTTTCTAATTGATTAAAATAAAAAGGATATGCTAATTTTAACACTTGGACAAAAATGATTTCAACATTGGTTATTCAACCAGAAACTTAGTCCAAATGACAAACGTTTTGATTACATTTTATTACATAATGGAAAACAAAATGTCAATTATAATATACGTTTAGTTTCACATTTAATTATCAACTAAAACAATCAGCTTTACTAACCACTAGACGTCTGAAACATTTAAGTTTAGTTTTCCTTTCATCTTGAACTTGCTGATTTTAGTGTAAATTACAGGTGCTCTTGTCTTGGTAAGGTTCTTTTTCACATTCTTCCTCTCTCTCTCTCTCTCTCTTCTTTTTCTTCTCTCTCGCTTTTTGGCTGTGCGGTGAGGCTGTGTCTTCTAAATGTGGCCATTCCTGATATTTAAATTTCACTATTATATTAAAGTGACATGTACTGTTGAGGTAAACTTAAAATATTTCCTATTTATTTTAGGTGCCTTTTGTCCTTATCTCTCTAACAAAAGTCGTTGTTTCCGGATGTCCAGAAGTAGCATGTGAGTTTTTTTAGACAGTTATTTAAAAAGTTTTAAAATATATAAATCTGTATAACAAAACAACTTACTTTTGGCACTTTGCTGTAACTTAAGCATGAACGGCGAACTATACTATGTTATCAAAGATTATTTTATTTTAATATCACAGTTACAGTAGCATTGCTTGCACCGTACGTATCCCTGTTCATTCTTTGAAGGCAGTCGAGTATAGTGTATTTATCTGTGTAAATATTGAGTTGAGTTGGGAGATATTTTGCAGCTGCGATACGGCACAAATAACGCTGCTTTGATATTTAAATATATAAAAAGGAAAATTGAAAAGTCACCGAACACGACAAATTATCAAATATTATAGGCTCGGTTTGAAAGAGTCTGTTGATGGTAAGTCATTAATGGAAATGCAAAAAACTCCCCACACCGCTTAGTCCCGGGTTGACTGCAACTCAATATTTTTACAGATACATGTACCGTTCTCAACTCGCACGAACTGAATTTAAGAGCCAATATGGGAAATAAGTGCAATATATTTTGCATTTACATGTGCGCAAAAAATATTCCTACGTTTTACATGTCAGAGCAATTAATAAATAATGAAATATGCTTATCAGACAAAAGCCTCATAAAAACAAACATCATTTTATTAAAGGATACATTTCTGAAGTAAGATAATACTAGTAATTCAAATAAAATAAAACATAAATAAAAATATTTTCATGGAAGCATATAAAGCACTGAAAGAAAGTGAAGTGTCGGTCGGGATTGGTCAATCAAGATTCCGGGGTGAACCAATTTCACATTTGTCTCCAACAACATCACTGCGCTCAGCTTCGCGTCACTTGCACCAATTTTCATCTATTTCAACATATTTGATAACTAGTATATAACACCAAGTTATATGTATTTATACTCTGTAACTAATATTTTACAAAAATACTTGCAAGAAAATAGTTTATGAATACTTTCACAGACAAACATATTAATATACAGAAGAGTTTTAAGACATTGTGTATTTTCAAAGATTGTTGGACTGAATCTACCACTCATTAATATCTTGTTTTTTCAGCAACTATTGGTACCAATTATGTTTTTGGAGTGCCTGCCAAACGTGTTTCAAGGACGAATCCTATTTATGTCCACATTACGACATATGATTTTCCAGCCCATGTAAGAGTTACAGCACCTTCCAGTTACTATGATCAGCAGTTCATTGTACATAATTCAACAATCATCTCATTAAATCACAGTGTTGTTCAAACACAGGATGGCGTTCAAAAATTCAAAGGGATCGAAGTTGTTTCTGATTCAAATATATCAGTCGCTGTGATACCTTACATTGCTGGTGAAGACACGGAAGGTTTTCTCGTCCTCCCGACATCAGCTCTTTCAACAAGATATATAGCGGCTTCTTTTCAACCTACCGGCTCATATGATAATTCTGTTCTCGTTGTCGGAACAGAGAACAACACAAAGGTTTTAATCAAATATAAGTCGCATGTAACAATGACATATGAGTATCGAAATGTTACTCTTCAGAAATTCGAGACATTCCAGGTTTTATCTAACTACGACTTAAGTGGAGCTGTGGTAACAAGTGACAAACCTGTTGCTGTTTTGTCGGGATCAATTCACTCAAATATCCCTGTTGGATTGGGACAAGAGAACTATCTTGTTGAACAGATGATACCTACCAAGTACTGGGTCAAGCAGTTCATCGTCCCACCTATTTACCCTCACATGTTTTTTGTTGTTCGAATATTCGTTGATGAGAACAACACAGAAATCCATTGTTACAACAGCACCAACCATTTCGCCGTCTATCTTGACCAAGGATCGATGCATGAATTGATGTTCGGATCAGACCCAGCTGTTATACTGGCGAACAAACCGATCAGCGTTATTCAGTATTGTGCAGACAATGAGGATATGAATGGTAATCCTTTTATGACAATTGTGCAAGGCATTTCGCACTACGTGAACCCATACAAGTTCAATACAGAATCATTTTCTGGCGGCGAATACAGCACAATAGCCTTGACAGTTGCACATAACAGCTTTAACGGACTTCAGCTCAACGGTAGAAACATATCGTCATGGAACGTAAAGACTGTTCCAGTTCCCAAACCTATGGATGATTACATGACAGCCTTTATCAACATTTCATACAATAGTTCCTATAAAATTATTCACATAAATGGTAACGTGTTTGGAGCAACACTTTATGGTCTACTAGATAGACAAATGGTCTATGGCTATCCTCTTCAACTGTCTTTTTCCTCAAGTGGTATGTTTCTTTCCATAACGTTTTCTAACTGTAAGATTTAGACATGTCTGAAAAACTTAATCTGTTTTGTAGCAATACTGTGGTACAGTACAACTTTTTGCTACCACTTCCTAAGTTATTTGCAACGTACATGTACCACCGCCTTTTAACCAATTTCTCATTAAATCGTTTAAAAATTTATATCATCGCACTATTTTTATTGTTAGTTTATTGAATCAACAGGGGAAATGCCCAATGCAATGAAACAGGTACCATTTATTACTTACATGTATCTCCTTTTAAGTCAACTAGTACCAGCTGAAAAAGTTTTATTCTGACTACTTGCCGGTTTTACTTCATCCAAAAGTTTGTTACTAGTGTATTGTGTAGATCCTGATCAGACTGCACGGAAATGCAGGCTGATCCGGATCTGCGCTGGTCGCGGAAAGTATATATTAGCAGTATTCATTTAGTTAACGCTTAAGCATATTCACAAAGAAAACGATTCGAACAACGGTAAATGTCATAATTACAAACAAAAGAAGAAATTTAAAAGGTTCGCTTGATGAAAAATTAGATGTAGGCTGTGATGATGACGGTAATAATATTGAAACTGTATTATCGACAATAACTGACATGGTTTACCGGATAGGGGATTTCAGATGGTAGAGTACATAGCAATGGTACATTATGTAATAACAGAATTAAAACTGGTATTTTCATAACATGCTATGAAGGTGATAGACTACCCTGTTTTATAAAGCATCGATATTTGCTGCTTTCAGATTGTAAAAATGAATTATCAACATCATCTGTACGGAGCACTCCGAGCACAACAGTTTCCAACGGTCACGTTGAACAAAAACGTATGCATCTATCCCCTTTTTTCGCCGTGTTTACATAAACTTACTATTGTATACTTATTTTGATCGTCAAACTTTGGCGACTATTTTAATATCTTTTAAACTAAAATTTAATTTCGTTACTTTTCGACGATATGAAATGTAACGTTAAACCGTATAATAGCTTTGAAATTTTAATGGCTGTGTCTATTCTGCAAGTGAAAATTATAGATATACGTTTATACGAAGTACATTGACAAAACCCTTATTTACTCAAATTTATACCGATTTATTTAGAAATATGTTGCCAAGATAAAATTCGTAATATTTCAACTGTATGCAGTCGCACCTGCAACAATGTTATTTAAATGACATAGTTTATTATGCTATTAAAGATTTTCGTTTTCCTTTACATCTCTACAAAAGCTGTTAGTATAATAAATATTCTATGACGTCCTATTACGCATCATGATTTGTGTTCGTGTCCTGCAGCTTATGAGGGTGATGTTTTGATACATTATTAATGTAATACGATGTATACATCATCATTCTTATTTGAAACGAACTTATGTGTTGTTTCGGCTGAATTCTGATATCTATTTTTATATATAATACTTCATTTTTTACTGATAGAGGTTAATGGATCATGGTGCATGCAGTGCGACGCTATGTCACATCTTCAGTTTTGTGACAATGTAGCAAGATGTGCAACCGACGATGAGGTTAGTTTTAGTCTGACAAAATATACGCCATTGATAGTACACTTATATAAAATTAATATGTTCTTCAAATCTAATTGCCTTTTTTATAAAACTAAACTGGTAGTGTTAGACTAAGGCTTCAGTATTGAACTGTACTTTTACCTGACATCAATAAATATCAGAATGGTTTATTTAGTGATCTGCTGTGTCTTGCAATATCTTCCAGACTTCTTTAAAAAGAACCTTATATTAACATTAATATCATGAGCTAATTAGTTTCATCTATTTAAAAAACACGAATGTTTAATATCTGTCGCATTATTTTTGTTCTTACACAATCCTAATTTTTTGAAAGACAAAAGATTAGCGATGTTTCTAAAAAATTGCAACTTGGTTAACTTACTAACGTGTTAAACGATTTTCTCTATAGCGCAAATGGTGAACGCATCTCTGACCACTTTCGAGTTTATTAGTCCCCTACCGGTTTATTTTAACCATATGTCCGTCCCTCTGTCGATACATCCGTCTATCCGCTAGTCCGTTCGTCCACAAAAAATGGATTCCGCGAAAACGCGTAAAATACTTGTGTTCTTTTTTATTTGGCTCAGGGGGCACTGGTCTCCGTAAGGTTATTGAGTACCCAGCATTTTGTTTGAAAATGCTATTTGCTGCTTATGTTTTATGTGTGTGTGTGCTTTGGCATGCAATATTGTCGAGTTGGTGGGTGGGTTGGAGCTAATTCACCAAGACAACTTATACTTGTTTGTTCATATGAGATGTGGTAAGTGAAGTACTCACAATGAGACTTATGCAAAACCTTTTATTTTTCACTAGATGTCTAATATCAGATGACTGTAACTTAAATACAAAAACATAAAACTTGAACATCTCAATGATAATGAAACTTGAAATGAAAATACAGATAAAGGTGATATCAGCATTATGCACAGTATTAAATATTTTCCCAAAGGTAAAATAAAAAGTCAATTACTTGGACTATACATTATCTATCTCGCACAAATTATTTTTTTTACTGTAGGGGGCGCCAGTTTTGTGTGAAATACTCTGAGAGCCTTGGTTATATGAACAATCAAATTATTGATGCTTGTAAAAAAGCAGAATCTAGAAGGAGAAAACAGTAGAAATATTATTATTAAGCATAATTTAAGAGTCAGTGTTATCTTATCAAAATATGCACTTTTACTGTCAATATCTTGTACACGGTAAGTTGAAAAAAGAACGTCCTTCAAAACTCGTTTTTGGCGATATTGTAAAAAAAGTTATCCGACGCCAAACGGAACTAAAAAGGTATCATGTTTAAATTTTTACATACAGGACATCACTCACAATATATTTCTATTTAACGTTTAGAATTAGTTCGTCATTGCAAACGTGGTATGTTAAACAGTATTTTTTATTAGATTTTAAATTTTATTTAGCTGTGTTTTGTCCAATCATATACAAGAAGTCAAGGTCACCAAGCTTACAGATCTGGATGTATTCCTAGAAACGTAAGAACTTTATCTTTTGTCCTGTTACTTTTTCTTTAACAATGTGCATCTTTCACTTTTTAAAACAAGTGTTTTTTTTATTAAAATACAGACTGAGAAATGTTACAAAAACGACAAAGGGCCATGTTTAACCTGAGTGATTCCCGAATAAAAGTTCGGATAGTTTTACAAGATAATTTGGATACGTACATGTGGGTTTACAAGTGTGCCCCTACCCCCATTCTTTGTTTATTTTCTTTGTAAATGACGTATGAATTTTTATAGTGCGTCTTTAAAACAATTAAAAGTTTTTAAAATTTTTAGAAGTGTTTCTTTTTGTGGCTAGGCGGCTTGTTCAGTAATATGCAATTCCATTAATGTCCATGAACAGGTTCAATCAAACCGAGCCTGCAATATTTTCATATTTGTCGTGTTTTGGTGGCTTTTAAAGTTCTCTTTTCATCTATTTATATTTCTACTTTAGAGGGGATGCAGACTGTTTTGATTTTAAATTGATTTTTACTGATAGCTTAGCCGTATTCTCTTATACTAATAATAGTCTTCAAATATTACTGACAAACAGAGAATGTTAGTTGCTCTAGGGAAACAAGTTATTTGCTCAAGTAAAGCAATTTTTATGTCTTTAGCTTATCATCGAATGGCAACTACAGCTACAGATCAAAGGTCACTATCAGATTTGGCACTGAAGACACTATTTTCGCTATTTTGAATTTTCGCAAAATTTTCTTTTTGATGAGGTTTCAGATATAATAAAAATGTTTTGAAGATTTTACCTGTTTTATTTTACGAATCTGAGCTCGGGTGTTTGATAAAGCCCCCGACATGGCGCGAGAACATTTTAAAATTCAAAAACAAATAATATGTGTAAATTTTACAGTAAAAATAATATTCTGTAATATTTTTTGGAATAAGAAAGATTTCTGGTTAGAATTGTTTAACAGTGGTTTCCAATTTTGCAGTTACCAGTTCATTTATTTATGTAATGTTTGTTTTGCAAGACCTAAATGTTATACATATAAATAGCTGGTTTATAAATTTGAGATCTATGTTGGCAGAATTATGTTTTTATCGAGTCCGCTTGCGATGACTTAGTTGTCAAAATAGCTGTTATGTGTATGTGCATGCGTGCGTCCCTCCGTATTTGTCCGGACTATAACTGACCTGCATTTAGCAATTTTCTTTATATTTGGCACGAATCTTATCGAGACGAAGTGTTATGCGCAAATCCCTGGTTCCTTTCTCAAAGGTCAAGGTCACCGTTGTAGGTAAACTGTCATGTCAGATTTTGTCCAGCCCATGAATATGAATTGAACAATCTATTTTGGGCAAGAATGTTAACCTCAGTGAGACGGAGTGTAACACGCAAACCCAAGTTTTTATCTAAAAGAACAAGGTCACAGTTCCGGTCAAAGTTCAAGTCAGATTTGGTCTTTTCCATAGCTTTCTAATGTGGAGATTTGTTAGAATACTGTTAGGTTTTGTTTTGAAGACATTTTCACATTCCCTGTCCCTATTTAGTTAGAAATGCAACAATGGTTGGCTCATGAAACCGAAATTAGAAATGAAGAGAGATTGTCTCGAATTTCTTTAAAGCCCAAAATTATTTTAACAAGCGCCAGGATATCGTACAATGTACTTGTATGCGTCATACGTTTGCCTAAATTTTCCGTCAGATCTCCTGGTTACTACAGAACCTCGCAATAAAACACCGGAGTTAAAGAGTGCGTGTCGCCATAGGATGCGTTTTTTTCAATTTACAGCTTAAGACGTTATTTTTTGTTAGACATTTTAACCTTATTTAGCTATTTTCATTACGTGAAAACTCTTACAGACCTGTCTATCATAACAAAGATAGTAAAAATGACAATATTGTGTTAATAAAGTAAAATTTTTTTTTAGAAATGTCAAAACAAAGAAGAAAATGTAAACTGCCAATATTGCTGCGATGTGGATTTCTGTAACACCGCGGGGTGTGGTGATCCAGGTTTGTAATTCATGTAGAGAGATAACATGTTTTTGAAAAAAGATACTACATTATGTTATTGTTTTGTCTGTTAGATTTGAAGCGCTCTTAAATGTCTTAATGAGTTTTGCTTGCTTCAAACAAAACAAACTTTAACAAAGCAATACTTTTAAGATTAAGGTTGAACTTAAGAAGCTCATCAGTTTTATCTTTTGAGAACACGGTATAATTTGTGTATTTCGGTGGTGATTATTACAATTGTTAAAAAAAATAAAAGTATTTAAATCAACATTTTGATACTTCAGTTGCTTATGATTTAAAAAAGATAAAACATATTTTTCATACAAAAGGGAAAGTAGTCATTTCAAATTCCTTAGGTCGTTAATATCATGTTTTAATTGGATATCGGAGAAAGTTCTATAATTGTAAAGTTATAGCATTTATTTTTAATACAGATGGGTAATAGAGGAAACTAAGCAATAACACCAGTTGTTTGAAATTTATACATCTTACATGCTTTTTACCTATCATTGGTCCCTTATCATAAATTTTAATTAAAACCAGGCCTACCAGATGTTCACCAAAGGGGACCAATGTGTTTTGACTGTCCGCATCACGGTGACCAAGACATATGTCAAACTGTTCAGATGTGTGAACCAGGGCAGGTATACATGTCGATACTTTCATGCTTTATGTGTCTATGGTAGACAATTTGCGAATATTTATAGGTATATTTGGTGATATTAACGTAAAGCATATGTCAAAGCGAGATGCTGATCGGGCTAAGAGAGTTATATGTAGTGATAATTTCATGTGTAAAAGGTAGATACAATTAGCAAATCTGGATGGGTGTATAAGGATGATGTGGTTCCATTATTATAAAGTTTGAGTAAACGGTCGGCCATGTGTAAACCTCGACGGATATCTTTGGTGATATTAAAATGGTATACGAGGCGACTTTATTATTGGATATGAGAACAATATTTATTGTATGCGGCGCTTTTGTCATGAGTGACATTTCGGGGTTAGATGATGTGCCAATCACATCAAGTTTATGCGGTGATATTGTTACGTTATATGCGTAAGGTGTAGGTGATAGGACAGGTATTTATAAGTTAATAAATCTTGAGGTGATAATATTATGTGGTTTATGTCAGAGTTAGAAAAACGCAAAACAGCTATATCTAAGAGTCTTACTTGTCCACGAACATTTGGCTATCACCTCGTATGTGGTGATATTTTTATGAGGCATTATAATTTTGAACGCATCTTTACCCCAGTCATTTACTCACTTGTTAAAGTACAATTAAAGAATAAAAACCATTTGCTGTAAATTTTACAATCAAAGTTTAATATAATACAGTTTTATTTACAGATGAATGGTTTTATCATTTGAATTACATGATATGTCACTTACAATAAAACTGTAAAATTAGTATTTGTATATTTTCAGGTATGCACAGTAGAAAAATTTAAATGGGGCAGCGGGTATCACTACGTACTGGGATGTACATCGACAACGGTATTCTTCAGATATTGTTTAAAATTTTATCATAACTTTCTTGTTTTGTGTTATGTCATATTATACATGTAAGTTGATTTCATAAATTAAGTTTGATAAGGCCCAACTTGATGTGTTTTGTATATGTTCTTTATTTTTATTTCCCTGATACTTTTTGAACCGAATAAAGAGTGTGCTGTCGTTACACCACGCGTCCTATATATCACATATGAATGTGCCAGAAGGGCTTTTCATCTTTAAATTTATATACAAATACTTCTACTATATTCGTTTCAGTGTCGAAATCTATGTAAGAGCAAACAACGTATTTTTTCTTCATTTGATTTATATTAAGACACAAAGGTCCTGTGAGTCTACAATACACATGTATCAGATTTTGACTTGTAAGACAAACGCTTTGTAAAAAATGTTTACACTTTAAATATTATTTAATCATGTCATAAAGGAACGTCGTTAATGTAATGAAACAACTGAGCATGAACGTGTTATCGCACACAAATCATGCAACAATTGAAAAACCGGGATCATAACCTACCCATTTATAAAACATTAGGATTTTGTCAGTTTAGAAGTTTTTGAGAACCCAGTAGTCTATGAGGATTTTCCGACATACTTAACGTTGTATACAATGCATCAATATATTCCAACTGTTATTAATACACTAAAATGTTTATTGTTGCATTCAGACAAGTGTTTGATGTGTGGCAATTTTCAGTCATGTCTGTCCAAAAGAAGTCTACCTGATATACACACAAGGTCTACGACAGTCTGCTCAAGGTGCTGTGGACAAGATTTCTGTAACTTCAATTGCACGAGCCACGAGAATCCACCAATTATAGGTATCACTCACAAAATTATTCATTGTGTTCGCTTTCCCCGACGAACATATTTGTTATAATCACTATTGTATGGTCAATTGTATGTTTTATCGAATAGGAGTGCTAAGAATACAATGATACAGTGGACCTAAGATAATGGGGAAGTCGATTTCATGAATCCGCAGTGGAATCACGAGAAAATAAATGTTAAACGGCGTTTGTAGATGTTTGCGTTTGATGCTACACCGGTGTGCCAACAACGGCAGCTGCATGTGTGCGCATTAATTACAATAGCGCATCAAGGCATCCGTTGTCATTTCTTTTTACTTTACTGTAATTGCTGTCAGAGCAAAGCTGCTATTGTACACAAAAATCCTGATCGACCCAATCCTGTGTCGTTTGAGAGTTGTATTTAACAATATCGAAGAAACTCACTATGTGTACTCTTGCCTAACATGCTACGTTATAGCAAACTTGACCAAAATAGTTTTGCGAAAGTATGGCTGATAGCCAAACATGACATGCTCGAAAGTCTTGCCAATCTCTCGTCTTTTGTTTTAATGTCTGTGAGTTATCTATTCGCAAAACCACAATCTTAGAAGGAGATAATCCTTAGCATTGACCGGTTCTTTACTTACAGCGTTATTTTCTTTTTTGTTTTCATCACCAACAAGGGACCTTCAACTACCGTTGTTAGCACAACGAGGTAGCATGAAACTAAAAAAGCCCCGAAATACGCTTTAAACATTGATCACTGTGGACCCTGCTTTAATTGATCATTTATTTTATAAGTATAGGGTTTATGGACGAATACATGCTACGATCATTTTTGAACTGCATCATTGGTAGGTAGTTATCATAAAGTGGATTCACTTGCTAATTAAACAAAACCATTATTTATTACTGAAAAGCCTTTTTCTTCGACGGTTGAAATAAGAAAGGATAATATAATCAGCATGCGCCATTGAAAATCGAAACTGTTATTAAGAATATATTTAAAATTTCAGGCTGATCCTCGATATTGAGCACAAACTCAGTAGAAGTATTGTTCTAGAACATCCATTGTAACGGGCGAGTGTGTCACTGAGAAGAATTAAATATATTTATTGGACAATATTTTCATATAATTATATGCCATATACTTGTGTGAAAAGTTTTATAATAACGTGACCTGCTCGAACTTTGGGTGAGTGTATGTCTCCTCTCATTACGTGTACACATCATTCAGTGACTAAATGTTGTTATTTGATCGGTATATGTTTTTATATGAAATAAAAACTAAAAATAGACAAGACTTTATTTGAAATACAAAACTGGGGTACACCATGGGAAAAGGTACCTTCGGTGACATTTTAGTTGTTACAATATTCACTGAGAACTTACAACGGTCTATTATTTTCTCATAAATAAAAAGTCATTTTTTAACACATTTTGACAATAAATTATTTTCACCGCGAACCGAAATATTTGAAACAAAAATATTTCGTAGAAATTCGCGGAAAAGGAAATTAACTTTGAAAGCCACTGAACACAACAAATACGAAAATATTGCAGGCTCGATTTGATTGAGCTCGTTCAGGTACAGTAATGGAAATGCATATTACTGCCCACGTACACCGCCTAGCCACGGGTTGAGCGCAACTCAATATTAACACAAATAAACAGAACTATTTCAAACCATTTCAGACAATTGTGTGCATATTGAGGTAATAATAGTTCTATTAAGTTATTGAGAATTAATTAAACGGTACTGATTTTGATCCATTCCCTTTGATGTCACGGCAAGGAAGTTAGCAGTGCAACAGTGACAGCAGTTACATCGTTATTACATCGAATTTAAGAAAGATATAAAAATACAACCCCAAGCAAGGACTCAATATTTAATACCTACACACCAAGTTTGGTAAAGATAGCTCAAAGCAGTCAAAGTTATTGTCCGAACAAGTAATTAAAAATTTTATTCACAGCGACATTGAACTCAGTGACCAAATAGATTTAAAAGCAAGGTTTCAGCATAGGCTACATATAAAGCAAGTGTGGTGGTGTTTTAAAGTATGAACTTATTGTCCAGACAAGCAATTTAAATTTTAGAAACATGCGAACCTAGATTCAATCCTAAGCAAGATCTCAGCAGCTGCAAAGCTACACACCAAGTTTAGTAATGAAAGCTAAACCAGTATATACATACTATCAAGAGAAGGAATTCTATATTCAGCGACAATCACCTTGATCTTGACCAAGATGATCCCAAATACAATTCCCAATTGCAAGGTGTCATGACAGGCTACCTACACAAGTGTGGTATCGATAGCTTCAGTGTAAACGTATTGTCAAGAGAAGGAATTTCTTTATTTTGATACAGTGGCATTGGCCTTGACCTAGGGATCCCAAATAGAGAAATTAAATATAAAATCTCGTTGTGCCCATCGCCTCTTGAAAGTAAATACTATTAAAAAAAGAAAAGATGATTGAAATTCAATATAGTTATCATTGCTACCATTTCTTTTATAACACATTTTTTATTAACTTCCTGTAACCAACGTTCGTATTTTCCTTATTAAGACCGTTTTTTGAACAAAATAAAACAATAGCTACGCACCTGCAATGTTAAAAGTTCATGTGTTGATGATAGCGGGCTTGTTAAAGCTTCATTTTGACACCATCAAATCGATGTTTAAGAACAAACTTAATGCAACAGTGTGATTCTCACGCCGTATTAAAACCGTGTGAATAAAATACAGTTTCCTTATTTTGGCAGTTTTTTCAACTAAATAAAAGAATAGCTACGCAGTTGCGATATAATGAGCACTTATAAAATAAAAAGCGGACATGTATAAGCTTCAATTTGACATCAACATATCGAATTTTGATACAAAACTGAATGCACTAGTTAGTGTGATTCTCACGCGGTATGTAAACCGTGTGAATATTACGGCCCAGAGAAATAAAGTTATATCATCATATACACTCAACCAAAGTTCTAATTGGTCATTAATTGTATATGTTTACAATGTATGCTAGTTTCGTTTCTTCCCTACGTCAAAAGAGGTTGTGGAAAGAACTGTTTTGTATTGAAATCAATTATCTAATGTCTTATTAATCTTTATTGATTGTTTTCTTAAATGAATTCATTACCATTTACTTACACCGCAGCAAGGGGTCTAACCTAAAGTAAGAAGATCGATGCTTTAAGACGGCCATTTCATGGAGAGTGGTGTCAATTGGTGATAAAACAGCATTGTTTTGTTTACATCGACCACTAATTCAGTAAAGTAAGTACATTTTCTTGTATTATAGGTATTGTGTATGAGATAACCACCTAGCCGCTTGTTTCAGACATCTGCTTCTGGTCCGTTTTTGTCTGTCCATGCAGTGGTTGAAGCGTGAAAGAAGGGATAGCGGCATAGGGGTCCAAACTCTGCAATGTCTGCAGACTGATTTTGGGAGCTTTAGAGAATTAGATTTCGCCTTGCTGTGTTTGCGGGGTGCGGCATACATTATTTAACACTTTAGAACGTTTTTCTGTTCAAATAGGAGCCTCTGTGTTCATTTTTTGTACATTTAAGACGATTTCATGGAGAACTGTCTCACTTTAGGACAATTTCATGGAGAACCGCCTTACTTTAGGACAATTTCATGGAGACTTACATAAGAAAGCCATTGTTAATGGATTTAACACCAACTCTTGTTTTCATTTTTTAGGTCTAGTTCCAAACATGAGAAAAAGAAAACCCGTGTTGAATCTAAGAAGAAAATGGAAGGAAACCGAAAGAAAAAGAAAATTATCCCATATCTCCTCACCAATGAAGACGATAAAGAAAAAAATACGTCTTACGTCTCCATCACCGCTGAAATTATTATCACCTATATCAACATCTGTGAAACGAGACATTCTAATACTTTGAAGTGTTCGAATATTAATTTTTGTTAAACGAAATACAAAGAAAAGCGAATAAATGTAAATTATTTCTGGTCAGGACATTTAATTTTCCACTAAATTCGATGTACAATGAACAGAAACGCCTGGTGTTATTATAAGAAGTGTCATAGTCAATATACTTCCACCAATTAACAGTGATTGGCAGTTTGAGTGACCATTAATATCAATTATCAGGGCTTCTTGATAACAATACGGACCGGTGTTTAATAAAGAGTTTTGCCATGAGGTGTGAATTCACTAATGCCGGTGTATGTTTTAATTCAAAACTTTACCATTGGGTAAAGCTAAAAAGGTAAAAAGCCCTATCAAATGATTGTCATAATAAAGATAATTTGCATAATCAGTATCACGCGCATCCAATCCCGATCGGTATTGCAGTCACGTGCAAACTCAAACAAGTGAAATGCTAAATATGCTAACAACACTTGTATTTCATTCTGCTTCCTCCAATAGTTAGAAACTTAAAAGTTTAATGCAGTTATCGTCTCAATTCAACATGCGTAACTGCCGTGACGACAACGGTATCACCATAAAATTACTATGTCCCGTAAATGCACGTACAAAAGACAACGAAAGTACACTGACTTCTTTTATAGTAACTTAATGTTATTTATCAGTAAGCGGACAGCACATGATCATTAAATGTTAGAAATCGAGATTTGATCTTACTTTAGCATGACCTGATGTGAAACGTTATTATAATTGGAAAGTCGTTATTAAGCCGGAAGTGTTGTTTGACAGACACATACGGCATACTCCAGCAAAGAGATCGCAAATACAAATAACTATCGAATATTACAATACTTGTACATCAAAATATTCTAATGACAATTTTGCTATTCGTTGCCATCCCTAAAAAGAATACATCCACATAAAAATAAAAAAGGTGTAGAGAACAAATGCGTGTACTAAAATCATCATAATAAATATGTTTTGCATGTAGTCAATTTAACACAATGTCGAAATACTGGTCGATTGGAAATTATATAAACTTTGAAAGTTTCAGCAAAAAAGCCAATAACACTGGGAACAGTAGGGATTAAGTGCACCTACTAAAAATATCTGATTAAATTGATTTTAATCAGAACTTGATTATATCTGAAGATGGTATTAAAGGCAGGGGATCGTAACCCTGCAGACTAGCAGACACTTTGCTTTTGGCCCAGGCAGATACCTTGTAAAATACCCACCATGTGGGAACAGCCTGATGGTAAAATTACCGCTAAATACACTGGTTAAAAGTTCTAAGTGCACACTTTTCAATTTTTAATATCTTAAAGTAAACTTATTCAAATTGAATGAAAGTTTGACTTAATGTTAATAATGATCAAACAACAATAATTTTTTGAAAACTGTGCATATGTTTTACGTTTTACGTCATCCACGTCGGCATACGCTTTTTATGCATTATCCCCGTGCGGCAAGCGAAATTTATTTTTTTACAATCGTTTTTGTTTTTCACATGTTCACCGACTCAAGACAAACACGAAAAACACACCAACAAATTGTAACCATGAAACGGTTGACATCAGCAGACAACGACATTGCCGTCAAAATTCTTTTCACAGGCACAACTTCAAATTTGTTGTAAACAAATATTGACGGTTTTCGTAAATGCAAAAGAAATACCTTATTTTTGCATATTTTATTAATTTAAGAAGAAAATCAAACGATATTATTTTCTAGATTGATAACGTTGCTTACGTTGAACGCTGATGTTACTCAATTACGTCATTAAATATTTACGTAAAACAACGTAAACTCGAAAAAATTAGTGTAACATTTGTTGGATAAGTGTCCAATAAATAAAATTTAAAACTAAAATTTATAGAAATTCAATAAACTTCAAAATCGAATTATTCGAAAATGACGCTTATTCGGTCAAAAGGCGTATCCGAAAACTGGTCAATTTTATCGAAATGAATACATTTTTTTCGTTTGGAAAGGCTGTTACACATCTATAATAGAAAATTGTATCATCCCAAACTGCTAGACAATTCAAAAACTTTTGGCACAAAACATTGTGTGAAAAATTGAATTTTCTCCTTGAAATCCTGTAAAAACGTTATGGATAAAATAAAGTTGAGTGTGTTGGCTCATCGTGCCCAGCAGACCATTACAAAGCTACAGAAAGCTATTTCAGTGCAATGGAATGGCAAACTACAGTTTTTCCTTTAAATCTGCATGAAATTTAAATTATACAGAGATGAGAAAACGATCACAAATGATAGCCGATGCAATGATAATTAACTTGAGAATTGCTTTCTGAGAACAAGTGAGCTAAATTATTATTATTTTTTAATCTGGTTAAGCAGACTTAAAATTTTTGGTGTGCTTTAATAAAATATTGATTCTTCTTCATTGTAATTTACACTATTTTGAAAGATTCAATCAAATTATTGGAAAAATTAACATTTATCAAGTGTGCACTTAGAACTTTTGACTAGTGTAAATAATAAAAATCAAGGACACTTTGGCGCTAAATCAAAACCATCACACTTGCCTCGCAGTGCCGAGACATCCGAATGGTTAAACATGGCTTTTCCCGCCCGTACTTCCGGCAAGGGGGTGGGGGTGGGAGAGTGGACTCATATGACTTTTCGACTGGTGCATACGTTAAAATGGGATGTCTTAAGGTGAAATTGTGTCGCGTAATCCGTTTTAAGCACTAAAGTATAGTACAGTCATGGATACCTAACAAGCAATGATATACTGGTCTTAATTGTGCTCATTGCATTTAATGGGTGCAGTTCTTGACTTGCCAATATAATCATGTTCAATACATGGTACAATTACAATAAAAATTACAGATATACTTCTGTTCATTATAAACTAATCAGTGTCTAACCTCTCCAAAATTTATAGCTCTCCATGAAATTGTCCTAAAGTGAGACAGTTCTCCATGAAATCGTCTTAAATGTAAAAAAAATAAACACAGAGGCTCCTATTAGCACAGGAAACGTTCTAAAGTGTTAAATAATGTATGCCGCACCCCGCAAACACAGCAAGGCGAAATCTAATTCTCTAAAGCTCCCAAAATCAGTCTGCAGACATTGCAGAGTTTGGACCCCTATGTCGCTATCCCTTCTTTCACGCTTCAACCACTGCATGGACAGACAAAAACGGACCAAAAGCAGATGTCTGAAACAAGCGGCTAGGTGGTTATCTCATACACAATACCTATAATACAAGAAAATGTACTTACTTTACTGAATTAGTGGTCGATGTAAACAAAACAATGCTGTTTTATCACCAATTGACACCACTCTCCATGAAATGGCCGTCTTAAAGCATCGATCTTCTTACTTTAGGTTAGACCCCTTGCGCAGGGTCAAAATTAGAACAGCTTTTAATTGAAAGGGAGGTAATTTTAAAATTGGATACTTTGAAAGGGGTTTATTTAATCAAATGTGCTATTAGTTCGATAAACTTTACTAGAACAATAGTTATAAACAATGAAAACATGAATGTCAAATTTTCCTTTTGTAGTCACTGGGAGAAACATGTTTTGCTATTGTTCTAGTACAGTTTATTGAACTAAATTCTAAGACATTGTTAACCTTGATATAGACAACCTTCCTGTGACTGTAGTTTAATAATATAGTGGATAATTTGGAAGTTTGAACTCCCGGCAATAAGGCTACACTCAGTGAGAGAAATTATTTCGTATTTCTATTTTTTTTATAATTCCTGATTGACCTGTAACATTTATATGCCTTATAATTGATATCTGAAGTAATAAGAAGATTTATGATTATTAAATAACATGAATTTAATGAAAATAGGTCACCACACTCCCCCCAACTTTAACAGTATATTGTGACAAATGATAAGACTGTTGTTGGCATATGATTATAAATAAAGAGTGAATTCAATATCTTTCTAATAAAAAATTACGGACAAAAAGTGACCAATTAAAACTTTTGTTGAGTGTATAGGCTTCTAATTAAGAAGTTAATGGCATGTACAGAAGGAAAACACAATCTTTGAAACCCACTGATAAAAAGAAATAAGATACAATTACTGAAATATCCGGGTTTTTTGCGATTTACCTCCCTTTGAATAAACCAAAGAACAAAATCCATGATTGAACTTTGTTATTATCTATTGTACATAACCGTTAAATGTTTCAAATAAAAGACATGATTACAGTCTCATTATATATTGAACATCCCTCGTATAACGTAGGTGACTTTCACAAAGAACTGGTGTGTGGTTAACTTGGTGCTTAGCAAACGTTGTGTAATATCGATGAAAAGCAAGTTATAGCCGGGACACCTGCCCCGTACAACCCGAGACCAAAAGAAAAAAACAGACAATGTTGCGTGACTAACACCGATAATCCGATAAACGTGATAATCTTTCAATGACATCGGTAACAGATTACTTACTGACAACAGTACTGACTATATGTACGGGGAGACTTTCTATAGCCGCCACAATGCACTATTAGCTTTGCTGTGAATTTCAAATGATATTGCGCTTAGTGAGACAACCCCGTGCCGTACATGAATTGTACGCTTTATTTTGATAAATAAAAGTAACTTACCTCCAGAAACTGTGTCTGTTGTATCACCCATCCATTTGGATATTTGACATTGGAATACATCCTCGCATGTACACTATTGAGCTTACTGGCACAAATTGAAAGAAAATATATAAGTTGTTAATGTGGCTGTTATTTAAATGGCCACAGAGAATGCGTGTAAAATTTGGCGATACATGTCAACATATTGAAGAAATGTCGTAGCTACGTTTGTTTTCAATATCACAAAGTATTCACTAATAAGGCATTGCTCCATTTGTCATTGCTTTGTCATAGACAAAAAAGAAAAATATCAAAATCTCTCAAAAGTCACAATGCATCAAACTTTGCAAAAATCAATGCTATAGGTGTATGATTATTTTACTTACATTGCATGTAAGAAAGGTTAGAACAGCAAAAAAAATAGTTAGACCCCCAAAAAATCCCTAAAAGTCTATTCGCAAATTATAAAAAAGGAAGCAACACAAAACAACAGTTCACATGCCAACATGAGTGAAATGATACTAACAGCATTATCTCAGGTCCTTAAAAAAGAACTATGAAGAGAGAAATCAACATTTTTATTTTTTTGGTCATTTATTTTCGCGACCAGGAATTGAAGGTGTAACATACTTTTACAAATAACTCACATTGTATACATTTTTAGACCAAAGGATCTTAGATATTGGTGTCAGTTACTCATTACTTATTAAGACATTTTAATTGTTGTTTAGTGTTACATAGTTATTTGTGATAAATTGCAAATAGCATTTTAGCGATTTTAGGTCTAACTATTTTTCTTTACTGTTTTAACTTTCTTACCGTACGTAAATTAAACATATATTAATAACAAAGTGCAAAGTATTATTGTCCAAATATTTTATCATTTGTGGAGTTACCTTCTCTCCGAGAACAAACCGACTTACAATTTAGTGTGAGGGAAGAAATACAGTTTCCGTCGCACCGTTTTGGTTAGATAACAGCTGCTCGGACCATACCCTGTACAACTGTAGCATTCTAAAGCGGAAGTGTCTGAAAACTAAAAACAAATTACACAAGACAGACATTGAAAAGAAGTGAAATATATGCGTATCAAAAATAGCCACATGCATAATTCAAAGCTTTTTCTTTCAGGCAATACGCAGATAGGAAAAAAAGAGGAAGTCTTTACAGAATGATTAATTTTAATCGATTATCGAAAATGAAAACCTGAAAGGTTTAATATCAAATGACGCTGGATGAGAACTTGGGTTTGAATCCGTTTCCTTAGACACGTGTTTGGTTTGCCTTCGTTTATGGAGAAACGGAAATACCTTGATTTTTGTCGCTATAATGCATTACAACTGTTCTATCAAAAGCCCATACACTAAAGCAACAACAAAATGTTTGATAAATCGTTATTACCAAAAGCAGAACGATAGTGCTTTATCTTTAGCTCGTTGAACACTCGATTGTGGAAGTGTTACGTTGTAGGTTGTTCAAGTTTTTAATAACCAATTAAAAGAATGTAACCTGCCAGATACCACATAAATGGCCTTTCTGATGAATTCTAAAACTTTAAGTAGATTAAAAAAACAAGGTCTCAAGAAAATTATGGTTTGTTATCAAATCCATTATAGTAGTACGTGGTTCCTGTCATATAATTGACACCACTGCAAATTACCAATCAATCTTTGGTATTAAATTTGCTGGTTATCAAATTCAGTGGGTTAAAAGGATTTCTGCAACTGTATACATCCCGTTACACGCATCTCTGTTAAACATTTAAACATTTAACAAAACAATTGACGAGAGTATTTTGTGGCACTTGTTTAATTATGTGAAGATTGTCAAGGATATGCGGGGACAAAACGACCAATATTGTATCATGACAAATACTTTAGTTTATAGACCACTAAATATTGGTGATCAGGCCTCTAAATAATTTTGTGCAGGGCAGGGTATTTGTGGACCAGTAACAGGAAGTCAAGCCTGATTGGTAGAAAATGAAAATAAATATTTTAAAAAGAAACTTATGATTAGAAAATGTAATTATTTTGTAGTAATTTGAATACAAATAATATGAAATTCAACTTTGAAAATAGCTGTCATTTTTGACAGAATGTAAACAAAAGTTCCGCAGAGACTGGGGTGATACACTTCTGGCTAAAATGCCGAAAAAGTTTATCGGTCATGCTATGGTGGAAATGGTATTTTACGGTGTCTCTAGGTTGGTTCTCTTGAGAACTGTATGATTTTAAGTGCTTGACCCAATAGTAAATTCAGAAATTGATGAAAGGTTATAATGAAAGTCTATGGAAATTGAATTAGTGGTATGTAACCTAAAAACAAGTGCATCTAGAGACCGATAGATGGTAGCCAACTTATGCCTGTTGTAAAAGTAAGTTACCATGGCGCACGAAAAGGCTCAAAAGTAATTTGAAGGTGCACCTATACAAAATTACCGGTGCAGTTGTAGATCTAAATGTTGAAAATCAAAACTCATTACTAATGAAGAACTGCACAGTAATGTCGGTTAGTGAAACAGGTGTAACGCCGTATGATCATGTTTTCAGCCTAGCTGTAATAACCAAAGTTACTTCCCTTTAATGTTAGTTTGCATTTGTTTCTATTCAGTTGATTTTGGCGGAAGAATACTCATTTCATGTAAGTTGTTTAAGAGATTACGCTATAATGTTTTAAAATGGATTTCACGATTTTAAATGCTGACATCCAGAAATAAACTTTAGTTTAAACGCTCAGAATTCTGGACGCAAATGTGCCTGAATTCTATTTAACAGTGTTTAACAAGCAATGACTTTCCTTGAGAACAGGGGAGGCCAGATTCTAAAAAAATGTCAAGTCTGCCAAGGTAAAGAAAACCCTAAGTAAAGTCGTAGGGGGCAAGGCAATTACAACACCGTCCATTTTAGCGGCTATTAGTCAGCATGTGGGGACTTAAAACACTAAGAAACCAGTTGAGAAACCCAGAGATCAAGTAGTAGCGGGGCCATCTGGTGTGAAGAGCAAGTGCAAGCTTCCCAAAGATGTACATGAGGACTCTCAGAATTTAGCAGTGACATTGAAGACTGTGATAAGTGTATTGTTTGTAGGGAGTTTTACCCCAAGGACAAGAGCCGTATGCCATTTCTGACAAAAGTAAAATGGGGACAATTTGACCAGAGCAAGGGTTGGTTGCTTTTGTCATTTTGAACCACAGTTAGGGTTTTAAGAAGAAGGGGCCTCATTCCTCTGACCTAATTGCGAATAAATGTGGATAAAACTGCCAATATTTGACAGAAAAAATGTTATCTTGTTAAAAAAACATGTTAAGATTTTAACATGTGAACCAGTTGTGTTTAATGTGCTATTAATTAGGCCAGACAAAAAATTATAAGATTCTCATCTGGATTTCGGGAAAAAAAGGGGTGGGTTGACAATTTTTTAATTTTTATTTTTTTAATTAATGAAATTCCTGAGAACAGAAGTAAAAGTTAACTTAAAATTTTGAGAAAATGGCATTCAAATAGTTACCAGAACCTTTGGTGTAGAATATTCCTCCATCTTTTCAATTTCTTCCAAAACATCATGATAAAAACTTACAAAAGTAGCAGGTTGGTGCCTTTTCTTCTTGAAAAGCCAGAACAGTCTTTAATAGTGACACTATCACCTTCGGTTAGCTTTGAATTGATGAACATTTTATTTTATCATTGTCGGCCATGTTTTTTTCCATATATCCGGGGTGGTCTTAAACCTGTTCTTTTCGGAACAGAATATGTTCTGATTTTTTTACCAATACATTTTTTTGGGGCGGGTGGTTTTTTACTGGGGCGGGCGGGGATGAGAATCTAAAATATTTTTTTCCTTTACCTTATGGTCAAGCTATATTTTATGTGCAGTGTATATAAGTATGTGCACGGTGAAATCCTGTGATGTCATAGACAGCAAGTGCTTGTAGGGTGACCTCTATTTTTGTGTACATTGAGATCAGCATACAGTTTTAGAATGATTGTACGGTAAGGCCTAAATTAAAATTAAGTTTGTTTGCCCTTTACCGACCGACCCGAAAAAATCCCGCCGACCCAAAATTTTTTATTGGAAAAAAAAACATGTGTGTTTTTTTTTTATTCGATCCGACACGTTCTTCGTATTGCTTTCCGTTAATTTCTTTTCGTTATATATTTTTCTTTCCGTTTCAATTCTTTTCGCGCTTTGAATATAATCGGATTTTTCTGTTTTTAGCGTTACCGGCTTCTTTCAAAATGGCAGCGTCCATTGATAACAATGTGACATTCTTTGTGACGATAAATCTGCTAAATATTAATGACAATAGTTCAAAAACGTTAATTAAAAATGCTATCAGGAAATATAAAACCAATTACACGTGGTTTGATTTATTTGATGAATTTGAAAACTTGCAATTGCCAAAAGAAATCTACGAAAATTTTGAAAAACATGCCAGAATAGTAGTTAGTTCTAAATCTACAGCATGCGAAACCTTTGATGCAGACCCTTACGACTAAATCAGTGTGTTGACCGATTTCGACCCGACATTAAAATTTGTTACTATTAATGTCAAAGGAATTGATCATTCTACTATAAATGAAGAAGGTAGCGAGTCTGAAGCAGGGAAGAATGTATTTCAAGTGATGATGGCAGCTTCTTTTCAAACTCAAAGACACAAACCACCAACAATTAAAGACACTGCTCCAAAGTTTACAGGTTTAAACAATTATTGTTATCACATTCTAGAATATTTAAGAAAAGAGCTACTATTAAAATATAAAGCCAAATAAAATTCCTTTTATGAAATTGTTTGATCTAAGGGTTCGGGATGGGTGAGCCTGCACATAAGACACATGCCACACTTGGCCAACCCACCTAGGACAAAACAGCCACACCACAGGGTCCCACTCGTCTGCACCTAAGATGCACACCACACTCGCACACCCACCCCGGACACCACTAGTATTTGGTCAGGCCACTAAATTGTTTAATCATATAATGTGCACCTAGCTAAACTGTAAATATTCATTTATCTGTTTAGATACGGACAGGCTTTCTACATTGACACACATTTAACTACTTTGATCTACAAGCATGCAAGATGCTAGCACAAGGTGGGGTTAAGGCAATGGGTGAATACATGATCTACAAGCATGCAAGAATTAGCACAAGGTTGGGTTAAGGCAGTGGCTGAATACATGTGTAGAAGAGTGAACATAAAGAAATGAATAGTTATATGATGAAAGGAAACACTGAAAGATGATACACAATACAATATAAAAGAACAAATATAATATAGCATACTACATTCTGTATATATACAAGATTAAATGAATATATAATGTGTATAAACAAGCCTTTTTTGCGGGTATACCATATTAAGAGAGATGCTTTAAAAAATAAAATATTTTTCCTACCTACCGACCCACTTCTAAAATTTAGGTTCGGTAAAGGGCAAACAAAGTATTTTTTAATTTAGGCCTAATTTAAACAAAGAAATACTTTATATAAAAGAGTTTTGTGTCAATTTTTTCAAACTTATTTGATTTTCTAGCACCTTATAATTTTAAAGCTATTGCGTCGAAAACAAGTGAATCAGGGATATGTTATTTTTTGGAAAAAATTTAAGTCTGCATAAACTTTCTCTTAATTCTGCTGCACAACTGGAAATTTGACTTTCACTAAACATTTTGGTTTTTTTAATGCGTAAAACAAAGGCTTCTTGCTTAAATTTTACAACCTGAATGTTTTTCATTTAAGGATTGAATTGATATTTGATGGTTTTCATTTGGGTATGGAAAATATGTGGGTTGTTTATGCGTACTTTAATCAACCCAACTGTTTTACATACCCATATGAATACCATCAAATATTGATTCAACCCTTATATTTACACTCGTTCATACTCTGATTATTACAGAAATTATGAGAAGAATTCATGATATTCAACCGTTTCAAAAGGCTGTTGGAACAGCATCTTTGGCGGCACAGTGAATGATGGTACCCTTTCTGTTAGCTACTTGGGGCAAAACGTGCCTGCTCGGCAAAGTTGCCTGTCAAAACATTGTGCAACGTTCAATCAATTTTAAACAACTCTACTGTAGCCACGCTTTCTGATATATAAGGTTATTTCAGCCAAAAAAACCAATTGTTGTACACTGCAACTCCATTATATCGCGGACCTCGGGGTCCAAGGCCGCCAACCGCGATATAAACGGAGCGCGATATAAGTAAATAATCGCGCTAAAACAAGGAGAATTCATTTGTTTTTGCTGTCAGATGCATGTATATTGCGGTGTTGCGTAATTAACACGCCGTGAAATCTACGGGTACATCAGGGAGTACGTTCCATGCTGGACAAATGTTTTAAAACAACTTTTTATATAGTTTATTAAGTTTTATTTTTAATAAAAATAAATTAATTAGTGTACAAAACAAAGATCGCTGTCATCAATTCCCAACGGTGTAATTGTTTTCGGTACTTCCAACTGATCGACGATCTGTCGGTCAGTCATGGTCGGCGATGTTAGTTCGTCGTCGTCCGTCGTTTACCAGCTTGATATGTCGATGTGTAGGTAATGTCAAAACAACAAACTGTTTTGACGTTTCCTGCTCATGCCTATTATGGTAAGCAACTTGCATTAATTGTCGCTAATTTGCGGTTTGTCTCGTGAACGAAATTCTGCCAGTACCGTATCTGCTTGGTGTTTTTCGCACCTATTGTTTGTCATAAAGGGGGTTTCATGTCAAATCGGAAGAAACAGAATTGAAAAAAAGACAACGTTCATCTATTTTCGAACGTTTGATGTTAAATTATATCTGCTGGTGAACGTGTACATCGCCTCTGAAATCTCTGCATACAAAATGTAATAAACAGCCTTCGCCGATAATGACGTAATACGACACGGAAAAAGCGTGCGTTTCGTGAATTTGTCGCCGACGTTGATTTAATCATTCGATCTTTTTTTACCACCCACGAAGAATGAACAAACATAAACATTGTTAATGTAAAAAAAAATTGGGATCCACGGACCAAGCGCGATATATTGGATATCGCGATATAACGGATCGCGATATAACGGAGTTGCAGTGTATCTATTTCGAGCTTCTATAAAACTTAGTGTTGTGAGAAATACAATACCTGGCACAGTGCTTACACAGAATTTTTGGCAGTGTATTTCTCAAAGAGTAAGGCAGACCCAGACACTGACTGCAGTTCACTGTAGTGCACCAGTTGCCGGATTTTCTACATCACACTGGACATAGCTTTCGACATCCTATCGTGCCAACGACAAATTTCTATCACGTAAACAATGCATTTTGATGGCGGATTTCGTGGCAAAAGACCGTTACCTCAGTAAGTTTACACTTTGCACTTCTTTAGATGATGACACAATGGCAAGGGACTGATCGCAAAGTATGCCCTCAACATTCTAGTTTTTCTTTGTATCACTAGAAAATGCACAAACCTTGCTGATCTTGTGGAGAATCGCCCACAGTTTTGCGAGGTAGGTGCAAAATGTTGTGATTTCAAAAAAACTTTTTTTGTACAGTCAGGGTCCGTACAGACCTGGAAAAGTCCTTGAATTTAACATCTGTCCTGGAAATGTCCTGAAAAACGAAATTTCCGGATTTTGTCCTGGAATTGTACTGAAAAGATGTGAAAACCCCTTGAAAAATGAAAAAAATGTCCTTGAATTTCCAACCAGCAAAATCAAGACGTGTAAAATGTCGAATGCATACATCGTAGATTGCCAGAATTGTCGTACGAACGACAACTCGTCAGTAAGCTGCGAAATGCCGGGGTTAAATTAATACCGGATACCTGACACCAGGTTTTAGTTAAGTCCGATCGCGTGACGTCACTCTGAAAAGCGTGCACGGTAGAAACAATTCATCTGCATTTTCACCAACGAGTGATTATGAGTTCTAGAAGGAAATGTGTGTACAACCCTGAGTGGGAGAGCAATGCCGTTTATCAGACGTGGATCCGACCATTTAAGGCCGACAAAACAAAAGCAATTTGTAGCGTGTGTGATAAAATTATCGACATTTCAAACATGGGAGAAGCGGCGCTGAAGTAGCACACAAAAGCGGAAAAACAAGTACAGTTAGAAGGGCTTGAGACAGAAATTTCGGATAAATTATCTTCTTTGGAACAGTTGTAAAGAGTATGTATCAGATAATTATAATTGTAACTGCGTAATTTCATGATGAATTTGTCCTTGAAAATTACTTTTTTGTCCTGGAAAAGTCCTGGAACTTTATTTTACCAAATCTGTACGGACCCTGACAGTACAAACAGGCATATGCCCATTCCTACCAGAATAAAAATATCAGGGAAAGTTATCATTTGACAAATAATACATTTCTTGTTAAATATATGCATCTTCTGCTAATTGTACAAAGTGTAAACTTACTGCGGTGACGGTCCTGTGCCACGAAATCCGCCGTCAAAACACGTTGTTTACGCAATAGAAATTAGTCGTTGGCGCGCTAGACGCGTAATTAGTGCGAAAGCTATGTCAAGTGTGACATTATTTGCTGAAAAAAGAAATAAACAATTAGGATAAATAATGCAATAATTTTAAATCTTGTCAAGTATTTAAATAGTTACTTGTGAAAGATTAATAGGGAATGAAAGCTTTTTTTATCGTATAATAAATTTGGCTGGACATGAAACCAAATTTATTATATTTGTAACTTGAGAATTGGTAAAAAGTTGAAATAAAAAATGGATCATTCAAGTTACAACTTCAAGGTTCTTCCTACAAACAGCTCAGTGTAGTTTTTGATAGTAATTGTGTTCTGGTATATTTCTTGATAGTAATTGTGTTCTGGTATATTTCTTGATAGTAATTGTGTTCTGGTATATTTCTTGATAGTAATTGTGTTCTGGTATATTTCTTGATAGTTATTGTGTTCTGGTATATTTCTTGATAGTAATTGTGTTCTGGTATATTTCTTGATAGTAATTGTGTTCTGGTATATTTCTTGATAGTAAATTGTGGTCTGGTATATTTCTTGATAGTAATTGTGTTCTCGTATATTTCTTGATAGTAATTGTGGTCTGGTATATTTCTTGATAGTAATTGTGTTCTGGTATATTTCTTGATAGTAATTGTGTTCTGGTATATTTCTTGATAGTAATTGTGTTCTGGTATATTTCTTGATAGTAATTGTGTTCTCGTATATTTGTTGTTTAGAAAGAAGATGTTCAAATTGTTGAATCAGTTTGTGCAATGCTATACAGTGATCTAACGAATAAAATAAGTCACAAAGTGTAATTTAAAAGGGTTCTATATGAATGTGTTCTTTGTTTTCAGAACTGAAGAGACACTGGCTACAGGAAACTTCATGAGTGTGATCAATATTCTGATGTAGTTACGTAAAGTGTGCAATCATCCCAGTCTGTTTAACCCTCCACCAATCATTTCACCATTCCAGATGGGAGAATGGTGTTTCGTACAGCTTCTCTAGTCCTTAGTGTTGCAGTACATTTTGTATGACCCATTTAATGTAAGTGCTAGTTTAAAGTTAGGTGGTTGCCTTTGTTTTACCCTTTCTTCCATGGACACATATTTATTGCGTAGGTGAACAGTGTAGATCCAGATCAGCCGGCACATCCGTGCACTGTTTGCTTTTTGATTTGTTAGGTAATTCCTGAACTAAATGCGCCAGTGCAGATCTTTATCAGATGGCACAGATGTGCCAGCTGATCTGATTCTACACTGGTTGCACATGGGTAAAAAGGCGTATATATGGATTAAAGGTTAAAACCTGATTCTGATTTTTTTTGCACTGCTAAGAGAAGGGGTTTAAGATGTCCTATTAAGGCAATAAGTTCTGCCCCTGTTGAATTACTTCAATTCATCTTGTATTATGATGTTCGTCAGATGTGTGACTGTTGGTCGGTGGCCACTAAACAAATGTCCGAGCTTATTCATTGGTTTGGGGGGAAAACAGGCTCAAGCGGCGCAGCCACCTTTAGGGTCTCTAGGTCACAAGCCCAACTATTATCTGGGATCAGGTGAATGAAAATATAACTCCATTTGTAAAGCTCTATTTCCTTTTATTCTTGTGGACTATAATAGTTAGCAGGAAGGTACATACAGCCATCTCATTGTTTAACCCTTTACTCTATGTATACATCTTTTTATGCATGTGCAACCAGTGTAGATCCAAATCAGCCGGCACATCTGTGCACTATCTCTGGGCACTATAATTTGAAATATCTGTGAATATAAATTTCAGTCTGTCACTGCTTTTAAACCCTTTCCTCCATAGACACCTTTATTGTGTGAGCAAACAGTGTAGATCCAGATCAGCCGGCTACGTCCATGCCATGTGATTAGGATCTGCACAGTTCTGTTGGGTTATTTCTGACCAAACTGCGACACTTGCAGATCCTGATCAGATGGCACAGATGTGCCGGCTGATCTGGATAAACACTGGTCACACATGCGTAAAAATGCCTATATATGGAGGAAAGGTTTTTGTTCATGCCTGATATACTTGTTTTACATATCATGAGGAAATTTTGATGTTGATTAATAATTGGGAACGTTTGACGTTGATTACAGGAAAGTTGCAGACTCTGGACATACTGTTGCATGGGTTGAAGATAGAGGGTCATTCCATGCTTATATTCACTTAGATGACAAGGATGTTGGACATCTTGGAAGCATTTCTCAACTACCATGGACACAGATACTTGAGGCTGGATGGTAAAACAACAATAGAACAAAGACAGGTATGTCAAAGTAGCTACATGGAGAATTGTGTTGAGAGACTCTTGCTTCAGGGAAAACTGGATTTTTCTAAGGCGTATATAAATGAAGATAGGTGAAAAAAAATCTTACAGTTTAGGAAATAGAGTTCTTTTCATTGCTGAATGCCAGTGGTTGTATATTGTTGTATAGATTTTGTATCAATGAAATTGTTTGAATCTTTAAACAGTAACTTTATTAAACAGTAATTTTATTGGTTCTTTTATATACAACCTAGAAAATGAGTTCTTACTGATAAATTGTTGGTTTTCAGCAATTGATGGACTGGTTTAATGCAGATCGTCACATCTTTGTGTTAATTCTGTCTACGCAATTTGGAAGTATTAGTGTGAACATTACAGGTGCAGATACTGTGATATTCTATGATAATGACTGGAATCCTACAAGGGACACTCAGGCCCTTGATCGATGTCATCGTATTGGACAAACCAGAGATGTCCACATTTATAGGTAATACAAAAGGTTTTCCAGTTGATCAGTCATGGTGGACAGTTGTTCACACTTTCCTGAAATTTGGGCAGTCCATCCAAGAAATCAAGAAGTTGTATAATCATAAAAAATATTTTAAAGATCAGATCATTATGTAGACTTTTGAAAAATAGCACGAATGGATGTAGAATTAACAGAATGTATTATATTTTAAAATGTTATTGAAACTATAGTTTGAAGACTAATAAAGCCTGGCCTGAAGGTTATAAAACTAAGAGTGGAAACCAGTTTCAAATATCAAGCATCTGATTGGCTGAAATGGCGACCAGTTGCCATTTCAACCAATCAGATGCTTGAGATTTGAGAATGGTTTCCATGCTCAGTTTTATAACGTTGGGACCAGATTTTTCTGGATGACTGGGTTATAAATAATTAGAATCGAGTCATAGAGTCATTGCTGCAGTGTCGTGTTGTGTTAGTGCTGATGATCTTGTAGAGAAAACGTCAGTATTATGCACCAGTCTATCTCTGTCGCTGTACCGGTCACCTTAACCCGAGATATTCTTCTCTTTTATTCTCTCTTACTTTGACATAAGTTCTGTTTAAACTACTGACTTGAACTGAACACACTTCATCATACCATCATAGTCTCGGCTGGCATCCCACCTAACAAATTAATTCTCGCTTACTTTGACACAAGTTCTATTTAAACTACTGGTCACCTTAACCTGAGATATTCTTCTCTGTAGTTCTCTCTTACTTTGACACAAGTTCTATTTAAACTACTGGTCACCTTAACCTGAGATATTCTTCTCTGTAGTTCTCTCTTACTTTGACACAAGTTCTATTTAAACTACTGGTCACCTTAACCTGAGATATTCTTCTCTGTAGTTCTCTCTTACTTTGACACAAGTTCTATTTAAACTACTGGTCACCTTAACCTGAGATATTCTTCTCTGTTATTCTCTCTTACTTTGACACCAGTTCTATTTAAACTACTGGTCACCTTAACCTGAGATATTCTTCTCTGTAGTTCTCTCTTACTTTGACACAAGTTCTGTTCAAACTTCTGGTCACCTTAACCTGAGATATTCTTCACTGTAATTCTCTCTTACTTTTACACAAGTTCTGTTTAAACTACTGGTCACTCAACCTGAGATACTCTTCTCTGTAATTCTCTCTTACTTTGACACAAGTTCTGTTTAAACTACTGGTCACCTTAACCTGAAATATTCTTCTCTGGAATTCTCTCTTACTTTTACACAAGTTCTGTTTAAACTACTGGTCACCTTAACCTGAGATACTCTTCTCTGTAATTTTCTCTTACTTTGACACAAGTTCTGTTTAAACTACTGGTCACCTTAACCTGAGATAATCTTCTCTGTAATTCTCTCTTACTTTGACACAAGTTCTGTTTAAACTACTGGTCACTCAACCTGAGATAATCTTCTCTGTAATTCTCTCTTACTTTGACACAAGTTCTGTTTAAACTACTGGTCACCTTAACCTGAGATATTCTTCTCTGTAATTCTCTATTACTTTGACACAAGTTCTGTTTAAACTACTGGTCACCTTAACCTGAGATATTCTTCTCTGTAATTCTCTCTTACTTTGACACAAGTTCTGTTTAAACTACTGGTCACCTTAACCTGAGATATTCTTCTCTGTAATTCTCTCTTACTTTGACACAAGTTCTGTTTAAACTAGTGGTAACCTTAACCTGAGATATTCTTCTCTGTAATTCTCTCTTACTTTGACACAAGTTCTGTTTAAACTTCTGGTCACCTTAACCTGAGATAATCTTCTCTGTATTTCTCTCTTACTTTTACACAAGTTCTGTTTAAACTAGTGGTCACCTTAACCTGAGATATTCTTCTCTGTAATTCTCTCTTACTTTGACACAAGTTCTGTTTAAACTAGTGGTCACCTTAACCTGAGATATTCTTCTCTGTAATTCTCTCTTACTTAGACACAAGTTCTGTTTAAACTTCTGGTCACCTTAACCTGAGATATTCTTCTCTGTAATTCTCTCTTACTTTTACACAAGTTCTGTTTAAAATACTGGTCACCTTAACCTGAAATATTCTTCTCTGTAATTCTCTCTTACTTTTACACAAGTTCTGTTTAAACTACTGGTCACCTTAACCTGAGATATTCTTCTCTGTAATTTTCTCTTACTTTGACACAAGTTCTGTTTAAACTACTGGTCACCTTAACCTGAGATATTCTTCTCTGTAATTCTCTCTTACTTTGACACAAGTTCTGTTTAAACTACTGGTCACCTTAACCTGAGATATTCTTCTCTGTAATTCTCTCTTACTTTGACACAAGTTCTGTTTAAACTACTGGTCACCTTAACCTGAGATATTCTTCTCTGTAATTTTCTCTTACTTTGACACAAGTTCTGTTTAAACTACTGGTCACCTTAACCTGAGATGTTCTTCTCTGTAATTCTCTCTTACTTTGACACAAGTTCTGTTTAAACTACTGGTCACCTTAACCTGAGATATTCTTCTCTGTAATTCTCTCTTACTTTGACACAAGTTCTGTTTAAACTACTGGTCACCTTAACCTGAGATATTCTTCTCTGTAATTCTCTCTTACTTTGACACAAGTTCTGTTTAAACTAGTGGTCACCTTAACCTGAGATATTCTTCTCTGTAATTCTCTCTTACTTTGACACAAGTTCTGTTTAAACTTCTGGTCACCTTAACCTGAGATAATCTTCTCTGTATTTCTCTCTTACTTTTACACAAGTTCTGTTTAAACTAGTGGTCACCTTAACCTGAGATATTCTTCTCTGTAATTCTCTCTTACTGTGACACAAGTTCTGTTTAAACTAGTGGTCACCTTAACCTGAGATATTCTTCTCTGTAATTCTCTCTTACTTAGACACAAGTTCTGTTTAAACTTCTGGTCACCTTAACCTGAGATATTCTTCTCTGTAATTCTCTCTTACTTTGACACAAGTTCTGTTTAAACTACTGGTCACCTTAACCTGAAATATTCTTCTCTGTAATTCTCTCTTACTTTGACACAAGTTCTGTTTAAACTACTGGTCACCTTAACCTGAGATATTCTTCTCTGTAATTTTCTCTTACTTTGACACAAGTTCTGTTTAAACTACTGGTCACCTTAACCTGAAATATTCTTCTCTGTAATTCTCTCTTACTTTGACACAAGTTCTGTTTAAACTACTGGTCACCTTAACCTGAGATATTCTTCTCTGTAATTCTCTCTTACTTTGACACAAGTTCTGTTTAAACTACTGGTCACCTTAACCTGAGATATTCTTCTCTGTAATTTTCTCTTACTTTGACACAAGTTCTGTTTAAACTACTGGTCACCTTAACCTGAGATATTCTTCTCTGTAATTCTCTCTTACTTTGACACAAGTTCTGTTTAAACTACTGGTCACCTTTACCTGAAATATTCTTCTCTGTAATTCTCTCTTACTTTGACACAAGTTCTGTTTAAACTACTGGTCACCTTAACCTGAAATATTCTTCTCTGTACTTCTCTCTCACTTTGACACAAGTTCTGTTTACACTTCTTGTCTGTACTTTTCTCTCACTTTGACACAAGTTCTGTTTAAACTACTGGTCACCTTAACCTGAAATATTCTTCTCTGTAATTCTCTCTTACTTTTACACAAGTTCTGTTTAAACTACTGGTCACCTTAACCTGAGATATTCTTCTCTGTAATTCTCTCTTACTTTGACACAAGTTCTGTTTAAACTACTGGTCACCTTAACCTGAGATATTCTTCTCTGTAATTCTCTCTTACTTTTACACAAGTTCTGTTTAAACTACTGGTCACCTTAACCTGAAATATTCTTCTCTGTAATTCTCTCTTACTTTGACACAAGTTCTGTTTAAACTACTGGTCACCTTAACCTGAAATATTCTTCTCTGTAATTCTCTCTTACTTTTACATAAGTTCTGTTTAAACTACTGGTCACCTTAACCTGAAATATTCTTCTCTGTAATTCTCTCTTACTTTGACACAAGTTCTGTTTAAACTACTGGTCACCTTTACCTGAAATATTCTTCTCTGTAATTCTCTCTTACTTTGACACAAGTTCTGTTTAAACTACTGGTCACCTTAACCTGAAATATTCTTCTCTGTACTTCTCTCTCACTTTGACACAAGTTCTGTTTAAACTTCTTGTCTGTACTTTTCTCTCACTTTGACACAAGTTCTGTTTAAACTACTGGTCACCTTAACCTGAAATATTCTTCTCTGTAATTCTCTCTTACTTTTACACAAGTTCTGTTTAAACTACTGGTCACCTTAACCTGAGATATTCTTCTCTGTAATTCTCTCTTACTTTTACACAAGTTCTGTTTAAACTACTGGTCACCTTAACCTGAGATATTCTTCTCTGTAATTCTCTCTTACTTTGACACAAGTTCTGTTTAAACTACTGGTCACCTTAACCTGAGATATTCTTCTCTGTAATTCTCTCTTACTTTGACACAAGTTCTGTTTAAACTACTGGTCACCTTAACCTGAAATATTCTTCTCTGTAATTCTCTCTTACTTTTACACAAGTTCTGTTTAAACTACTGGTCACCTTAACCTGAAATATTCTTCTCTGTAATTCTCTCTTACTTTGACACAAGTTCTGTTTAAACTACTGGTCACCTTAACCTGAAATATTCTTCTCTGTAATTCTCTCTTACTTTGACACAAGTTCTGTTTAAACTACTGGTCTCATAATGTGAAATATTCTTTTCTGTAATTCTCTCTCACTCTGACACAAGTTCTGTTTAAACTTCTTGTCTGTACTTTTCTCTCACTTTGACACAAGTTCAGTTTAAACTACTGGATCATACTTTCATAGTCTCTGCTGGCATGCCACCTAACAATTTTTTTTGTAACTATTTTTTATTTAAGTAAGCACCTAACAATTTTACCCTTTCCTCAATATATACACATTTTTATGCATGTGCCGCAAATGTAGATCCAGATCAGCTGGCACATGAGTGCTGTCCGATCAAGATCTGCACTGGTCGCATTTTGGTTAGAGATAACCTTACAGATAAACAGCGAACAGTTTAGATCCTGATCAGACAGCAGGGATGTGCTGGCTGATATGGATCTACACTGTTTGCCCATGCAATAAAGGTGTATCTATGGAGCGAAGGGTTATGGACATTAGCCATGAATGCATCACTGGGGTGATATTTATCAAGTTGAATTCAATTGTCTTCAAGCTAGAACAGTACAGACCTTTGTCAAGTTAAGAATTCTTGCACATCTACAGTAAAACCTGCCTTAGAAGCCACTTTCATTCAGCAACCACCTTTCTTTATCAGCCAGTTTGAATATACCCTAAACTGTCATTTTGTTCTAATTTTCACCTCTCTTAAACAGCCACCTGTGTTAAGCAGCTACTTTTTGTTACTCCCTTGGATGGCTTCTTCAGACAAGTTTGCCTATAAAACAAATGTAACTTATTCAATTGCTTGTGCAGAACCCAGTTGCCGGAGCTTACTGTACCAGAAGCATTGCAAACTTGGTTGAAGATTATAAAACTTAGAGGCCAGTCTCACAGAGAATGGAAACCAGTCTCAAATCTCAAGGATCAGATCCTTGAGATTTGAGACTGGTTTCTAATCTCAGTTTTCAGGGCTTTTCATCCTAATATAACAGAGGCCTATAAAAGGCCTCTTCCCAATCCAAAAATATAGTATTTTTTCCCAATTGTGGCAGAAACTCTTCCCAAAATGCTAGGTAAGATGTCGAAAATGGTCAAAACTCCTGGGAGGAGTGTTTGAAAATTGATGTCTAGAAAATAAAGTGCATAATAAATTAGATTTAAGTTTAAAATACCTATAACTATTCAATTTCATAATGTAGAACCCATCTTTCAATTAATTTTGTTTTCCCAAAATAAACAATTATTGCGCGTAAATTTCCCAATTGGAAAGGCCAGGGCCTCTTCCCAATTTTCTTATGAAAAGCCCTGGTTTTATAATCTTCAGCACTGGGCTTAAGATGATAAAACTGTCATTTGAGACCAGTCTCGCCATTCAAATGGTTGAAATTTGAGACTGGTCTTCATTCTTAGTTTTATAATTTTTGGCTCTGGTCAGATGAAATAAGAGACAAGTTTCAATTTCAGCTAATCAGATGCTTGAGATTTGAGACTGGTCTTTATTTTTGATTTTATAATATTGCAAGCTTGAATTCAGGTTGGTGAGTGAGAGAACTGTGGAGGAGAACATTTTAAAGAAAGCTAACCAGAAACATATGCTGGGTGACACGGCCATTGCGGGTGGAAACTTCACTACTTCATTCTTCAAATAGGTAGGCAATGCTTGAGCCTATTTGCCTCATCTTCTCGGTTTCAACATGCAAGCCCCACTGTCTCCCCTACCCCCACCCTCAAGTTCTCATTCCGATACTGTGAACCTGTGTCTGGTCATGACCAGCTAGTTGATGGAAACTGACTAGTCTAATGTTCAAAATATTTCTGTGTTGTTATTTAGGAATGCAGGTTCATAGAGTATTGGCGGATTTACCTCCAAAAGTTAAATACTTATTTTGCAAAAAATGGCATCATTCAGTCTTGCTTCAAATTACCTTTACAGTTAACCCTTTCCTTCATAGATACACCTTAATTGCGAGGGCAAACAGTTTAGATCCAGATCAGCTGGCACATCTGTGCCGTCTCATCAGTATCTTTACTGTTTGCTTTTTGATTTGTTAGGTTATCTCTGACCAAAATGCAACCAGTGCAGATGCTGATCAGACGGCACGGATGTGCCGGCTGATCTGGATCTGCACTGGTTGCACACGCATAAAAAGGCGTATATATGGAGGAAAGGGTTAAATTCTGCTTAATAAACAGAAATTCTTCATACCGATAACTGAGATTTTGTACTTTGCTCAGTTCTAGCTCTGCATTTGTGCAAGTGTTGTACTTTGCTCAGTTCTAGCTCTGCATTTGTGATAGTTTTGATAAATCTGTTGGACATTGCTTCCAAATGCAGTATCTGTACCCATTAAAGCTTGTTTAACCCTTTCCTCCATAGACTCACCTTTTTTTGGGGGGGGCAAAGAGTTTAGATCCAGATCTGCCGGCACATGGGTACTGTCTGATCAGGATCTGCACTGATTGTTTTTTGATTCATTAAGTTATTTCTGACCAAAATGCGACCAGTGCAGATCCTGATCAGACAGCATGGATGTGCCGGCTCATCTGGATGTACACTGGTCACACACATGTAAAAATGTGTATATATGGAGGAAAGGGTTAAACACAAACATGTATATTTATACCCCCACAAACGAAGTTTGAGGTGGTATATAGGAGTGAGCTTGTCGGTCGGTCGGTCTGATTCTTCGTTTCCGGATGATAACTCATAAATGGCTTGCCAGATTTAAAAAATTTTTGGTACACAGGTGTAACATCATAAGATACAGGTCAAGTTCGATTTTGGGTGTCAAGTGTCAAGGTCACTGTTACTAAAAATAGAAAAATGCTTTCCAGACGATAACTCCTGAAAGGCATCAAATATTTTTAAAATGTTTGGTACACAGGTGTAACATCACAAGATACAGGTCAGGTTCGACTTTGGGGCTGGTGGGGTCAATGTCAAGGTCAGTGTTACTAAAAATAGAAAAATGATTTCCAGATGATTACTCATGAAATATTGGGTCATAGATGTAACATCAGAAGATACAGGTTGAGTTCAACTTTGGGGCCTGTGGGGTCAATGTCAAGGTCACTGTTACTTAAAATAAAAAAAACTGTTTCTTGACAATAACTCATGAAATACTTCATAGATTTAATTATTATTTGGAACACAGATGTAGCATTACAAGATACAGGTTAGGTTTGACTTCGGGACCTGTGGGTTCAAGGTCAAGGTCACTGTTATTTTAACTTCAGAACTTCATTTCCACTCAGTAACTATAGCTTAGAATGAGATTCTTGAATGAAATTTGGTGTATTGGTGGTTTCTGTGAAGACGACTTTTGGAATTGAAAGTAAGGCCTGTGGGGTCAAGGTCACTGTTACTATAAATAGAAATACTGTATATGCTCAATAACTGTAGTTCGGAATGAGATATTGTGATGAAAATTGCTATAGGTAGTGTCTCTGAAGACTAAACTTGGTATTGAAAATGGGCCTGGTGGGGTCAAGGTCGCTGTTCACTGTTACTAAAAATAGAAAAATGGTTTCTGGATGATTTCTAATGAAAGGATTCACATATTTAAACATTTTTTGGCACACATTGATTCTAAGAATTCCCAGTTCAAGTATCAAGCACACATGTGGGGGTATTTAATCACTTTCAGTGATAATTCTAGTTATTATAGAACACCTATATGGAGCTGTTCTCAGAACCATCTGGTCTCAAATCATTGGTTGAAGAGAAGGAAAAGAGAAAAGGGAAAAGCAGCAGCACAGATTCCAAGAAAGCTGAGCAGAAAAACCCTGATCCTGCTGAATGCCTGGCTCTAGCACAGTTTGAAAAGGTAACCTAACATTTGTATGTAGCCAAGTGGTTTTTTATGCCACCACAAAGAACTCCCAAATCTTGAGGAGTCAACTCCTCATTAACTATCGGGCGGATTTCTTTCAAACTTGCACAGTTGATAAACAGGATGTGAAGATGATTGTAAAGGAAAGATTTTTTTCTGCAACCATTTTACCAGAGTAATGGCCCTTTTTTACAAATGTTGTTGTAGCAGTCGGGGCATCAGTGTCCCACGGACACTGTCTAGTTTAAACAAAAAATTTGCTTACAGAAAACTGGGAGGGCAGAGGGCCAGGCGAGCATTCTCATTTATTTGCGTTTTAGTTCTGGTTATAACTTATTATCCAATATTATACAAACTTTGAAACAATGTTCTTGTGAGCAAGACCTAAATATTTCCTAAACAGAAATATATTTAGTCCCATTCAGAATTCTTTTTTCTGAACCAAGGCAATTGAACACTTAATGTTGCTGTTTTCAGGTCAGCCGAGAGCAAATTTCCTGTCCGTTGAAGAGTGTCCTTCTGGAGATGGTGAAGACGATGACAAACGATTTGTCTCTATTTAAAATCCTGAATGTCTTCATTTGCCAGCAACTTTTACTTTGTTGAATCCTTAAAAAACTACAAGTGATTCTGTGACAAAATTACGCGTGATTCTTTAACAAACTTAAAGCATGATTCTGTGACAAACTTATGAGTGATTCTGTGACAAACTTATGAGTGATATTGTGACAAACTTATGAGTGATTCTGTGACAAACTTACAAGTGATTCTGTGACAAACTGATGTGCGCTTCTGTGACAAACTGATAAGTGATATTTTCTTTGTATTATTTAACAGATACTGTGTTTTTTGCTCTTATTATTTGTTGCCATACTTGGGTGTAAATAAAAGATATGTTCTGTTCTGTTCTTATCTTTCAGCTCAACAATTCAGAAAATATGTTGAGCTGTTTTGCTCAGCTGTTTTGCTCATCTTGGCATTGGCACAAAATAAATACTAAGTGGTTAAAAGTAGGTGTGAACAGATTTTATTAGGTATTGTCACATTAAGAAGACACAGCCAACTCACCGCTAATGCCAAGATGAGCTGAACAGCTCAACATATTCTCAAGTTCTGAATTTTCGAGCTAAATGCTATCCCTGAGGAATGAAAAGATAAAAATATTGAATGTTAGTACGGGGAAACGTTATACGTCCGTGTTACAGCACGTGCAAAACTGTGATTATTAAAACGTGAAATATGTATAATATCTGGAATTGTCACATCTAGAAGACACGGCCTTGCTACACTGCCAAGAAGATGTCATAAATGCTAGTGAATGAGTTAGTGGGAAAGGGGTGTGTGGGAAGTGAATTTCAAATGCAATACCTAAGGGATGAAAAGATAACGGTATTTGATGGCCGCCATACAGCACATAAAACTACTGTTAATATGAAAAAAAGTGAAATGTGCATATTAAGAATTGACACATTCAGCAGACACAGTCCCTCTACCACGGTGTTCCCTATGGACAAACCTAATTGTTTTCTCTCCCTTTACCGTGATGCACGATGGAACTATGGTGAAATCACGATGGCACAATGGTGAAAACAAGATGGCACGGTAGCATGAAGGTGAAAAGGCTATGTAATATTGCGGTTTCATCATCATTGTTTCACCATCATTTTTTCACCATAGTACCGTCATTGTTCACCATTGTTTCATCATTGTTTTACCATTGTGCCATCGTGACACCTTAGCCTTCGTATGATCATCGGTTCATCAGTGCCATTGTTGTTTCACTATTGTGCCATTGTTATTTCACAATCGTACCATTGTTGTTTCACCATCATGCAATCGTTGTTACACCATTATACCATCGCCTTCCGGTAGTCATGCGCAGTAAAATCTGCTGAGGTTCATTTACTTTTTTAGCAGAAAGATTTCGTCAGACTCTGATGTTTTAAAAGTTTAAAAACAGCCGAATTTTGCATGCTTCACCTATAGGACAATAATGGTACGATGATGAAACATCGATGGTACAATCATGAAACAACAATGAAATGATGGGGAAACAACAAAGGTACAAATATATATATATGAATTGCAACATTTGTTACAAGAATCTTAACTCTTGTTTGACTATTTTTTGAGTTATTCCCCTTTTAAAAAGCGAATTTAACTTGAAACTTAATGTTGACTTTAACTTTGAAAGTACTTGTCATATTCACTTAATACTTGGAATATATTAACTTCATGAACAACAACATCGGTTACAACAAGAACCATAACTCCTGTTTGACTATTTTATGAGTTATTCCCATTTCAAATGCAAATTTAACATGAAACTTACTGTTGCATATAACTTATACCCGGAATAAATGATCAACATGAACTGCGCCATCAGTGACAACAACATTTTTTGAGTTATGCCCCTATCAAATGCAATTTTAACATGAAACTTAGTGTTTACTTTAACTGGAAGTACTTATCCTATTAATTTTATACTCGGAATTTTTCATTTTCATGAGCACTGCCATCTATGACAACAAGAGTGATAACTGCTGTTTAAAAATTTTATGAGTTATGCACCTTTCAAATGCAACTTTAACATGAAACTTAATGTTGCCAAGAACATTGAAAGATACTTAAAACTTGGAATATATTATTTCATGAATAACAACATCGGTTACAACAAGAATCATAACTCTGTTTGACTGTTATATGAGTTATGCCCCTTTCAACTGCAATTTTAACATGAAACTTAATGTTGCCTTAACATAGAAAGGGCTTGTTTAGTTCACTTAATACTTTGAATATATCATTTGTAGCTATTGGTGAATTATTTCGCTGCAAAATATTCTATTTTTTGCATTTCAAATATTTGACATAAACTCTTCAAAAATGTTTATCATATTTAAAATTGGAATTTATTTTACAGCCTAATTGATTATAATTGATACACTTTAGGGCTTGGTCAGCAAGAGACTTCTTTGACACTTTGTTTATTTAATCAGTAAACAGAAGATTGTAAATGTCACAGCAACTTTATGCAAATCAGACCAGCTCTGGACTCCTTAATTGTATATCTTACAATAATCTTTATGGCATGACAGCTAGAAATCTCATTGTGTCATTGTTTCTAAAAAGACTTTATTGCATTATCTTTACTTAGTGTAGATGTCAAAACTTTTGGCAACTAATTATTAGGTCTGTGTGAACTCAATCTGTTTCAATAGTTATTTATATTGTACTATGTCACTTGTATGTCATTTATGCAAATTATATCACAAGGGCCTTAAGCCCCACCTTCTTACTTTGATTACAATAAAAGGGACAGATTGATAACATGATTATTAAGAAAGAAAAATCCATGTGATTATTATACATCTTTGTGAATCAGAAATCTATGTGATATTTAGAAAATCAGAGACATTATAACTTTTATGGATAAAAACTAAGTGACACTATTAAATTCTGGACTAAGTGAATTTATTAAATTAACTTTGTGATACCGATATTCAAACTTGGTGATTAATACAATTTACTAAGAACTAAATATTATACTTATTTATAACTTGGTGAACTTTTATAGTACTTGGTGTATGAATTAGTATTGTTAAAGCTGGACTATTAAATATTAAAACCGACTTTGTGTCATTATAAGAACTCAGTGTTCTCAAATACCACACCTCCTGGCGCAACAACAACAACAAAACATAAAGACGAATTCTACATCATTAAAGAAGAATGATAACCCAGGTTTCAGCATTTTCTAGTTATGCCCCTTTCAAATGCATTTTAGGTGACATGTGTGTTCCATGGTGTAGCATTGCAATCAACTTTAATGAAAATCTTTTAATCATAAATTATTAAACATAAGCCCACATTTCAACTTTTTGCAAGCAGGCGACATGTGTTCCGCAGAACACCAAATTCTAGTTATGTCTAAATTGTACTTGGTAAATTTTATGAAGGTCTCTGGTCATTAAAAGAATTTTCTTTAATACATTTTTAGAAGGTTCTGGAAGTGTCAATAATATTCCGCTCATGTCTAAAGCTTATTGATGTAGCAAAATTGACCATTAAAATAAGGTCTGCAGCCATTAAATAAATGAATGTTCTAGAATTTTTTTCTCTGTATATGTATTATTGTTTACTTTTCATCCTTTATTTCTTTCCTTTTATTTTTTCTACTTTTTGTCTTCGTTATTTTTTCTTGCAGTTTTTTTCTGGAATGGGTTTCCTTTACTTATCTATCTTGTTAAGTCATGACAAGGCAGTTGGGTAGCTCAGCTGGTAGAGCAACTCAGAACTGTGCCTTTCTTATGTTCCTGAGGAGGTCCCAGGTTCGAATCCTGGTCCAGCAGCCTCAGTTATGACATGCATGGTTGGTTCCAAAAGATATAATGGTAAAGGAAAAAAGATGATCGCCAAAGCCATCCTATAATGAAACAAAGAATTGTATGGTATAGTATAATGTAGTAAAGTATTGTGTTTAGTTTAGTATATAGTATAGTATAGTATAGTATAGTACAGTACAGAACAGCACAGCACAGCACAGCACAGCACAGCATAACATAGCATAGTATAGTAGTAGATCTATAGAATAATTTAGTATGGTATAGTATAGTAGATCTATAGTATAATATAGTATGGTATAGTGTAGTGTAGTGTATAGTAGATCTATAGTATAGTACAGTACAGTATAGTACATTATAGTATAGTGTATAGTATAGTGTATAGTATAGTATAGTACATTATAGCACAGTACGAGTACAGCACAGTACAGTACAGTACATTGTAGTATAGTATAGTTTAGTATAGTTTAGTGTAGTGTGGTGTAGTCTAGTCTGGTGTAGTGTAGTATAGTGCGGTGTAGAATAGGATAGTACAGTAGAGTAGAGTATATAGTATAGTATAGTATAGTATAGTAGTATAGTATAATATAGTATAAAGTATAGTATGGTACAGTGTTTAGTATAGTATAGTATAGTATAGTATAGTATAGCATATAGTCTAGTATAGTATAGTATAGTATAGTATAGTGTATAGTATAGTACAAGTACAGTACAGTGTAGTGTAGTGTAGTGTAGTATATAGTATAGTATAGTCGAGTCAAGTAGAGTAGAGCACAGTAAGAGTACAATACATTATAGTATAGTGTATAGTACAGTATAGAGTAGTGTAGTGTAGCGTAGTATAGTGTAGTGTGGTGTAGTGTAGTGTTGTGTAGTATAGTATATAGTATAGTATAGTATTGTCTAGTCTAGTCTAGTCTAGTGTATAGTATAGTTTAATACGAGTATAGTATAATCTAGTCTAGTCTAGTGTATAGTATAGTCTAGTCTATAGTGTAGTATAGTATAGCATAGCCTAGCATAGCATAGCATAGTATTGTATATAGTATAGTATAGTAAAGTATAGTCGAGTCGAGTATAGTATAATAGGAAGAGTAGAGTAGAGTAGAGTAGAATATTGTATAGTATCCCACTCACTGTTATACACTGTTATATATGACATTCTTTTCTTTGCTGTGAATGGAGGTTGTGTCTTCTGAATGTAGCGATTTCTTAAAAGCATTTTTCACTTTTTATAATCAAACTAGTTTTGTATGTGCTGTGTGGCGGCCGTTTAAACGGCTCCCCTGTCATAATTTCATCCCTTTTAACTTTGACTTTCCACCTCCTCCCTACTCACTCATTCACTATCATATACCAAATTTCTTCTTTCTATTGGCTGTAGGGATTTTGTGTCTTCCAAAGTGGCAATTCCTGATATGCATATCTAACTTTTTGAAAATCAAAGTAGTTTTGTATGTGCTGTGTGGCGGCCGTTAAACGTCTCCCCGTACTTACATTCAATACTGTTATCTTTTCATCCCCTAAGGGTTGCATTTGAGATTAACGTCCAAACAAACTCCCTACTCCATCATTCACTCTATCATATATCTCATTCTCTTTCCTTGGTTGTGTAGAGGGAATGTTTCTTCTGAATGTGGTCATTCCTGATATGCAGTGTGAATGTGGTCATTCCTGATATGCAGTCTGAATATGGCCATTCCTGATATGCAGTCTGAATGTGGCCATTCCTGATATGCAGTCTGAATGTGGCCATTCCTGATATGCAGTCTGAATGTGGCCATATGCAGTCTGAATGTGGCCATTCCTGATATGCTGTCTGAATGTGGCCATTCCTGATATGCAGTCTGAATGTGGCCATTCCTGATACGCAGTCTGAATGTGGCCATTCCTGATATGAAGTGTGAATGTGGTCATTTTTGATATGCCGTCTGAACAATGCTGAATGTGGCCATTCCTGATATACAGTTTGAATGTGGCCATTCCTGATATGCAGTCTGAATGTGGCCATTTCTGATATGCAGTGTGAATGTGCCATTCCTGATATGCAGTCTGAATGTGGCCATTCCTGATATGCAGTCTGAATATTTTTATGCAAATGTCCCCTTTTTTATAATAACAGTTTTGTTTGTGCTGTGTGGCGGCTGTAAAACGTCTCCCCGTACCAACATTCATTACTCCCCACATCCAAGATGAAGAGAAAGCGGGACATGGTTTAAAAACTGATCATATGAAAGTGAATGAGTGAGTAGGTAGGCGATTTGGAAAGTGAATGTGAAATCAAACCCCGGAAGGAATTACAGATGACATTCACTTTCCAAATCCCCTACGATTTGCGATTTGGAAAGTGAATGTCAAATCAAACCCCGGAAGGAATTACAGATGACATTCACTTTCCAAATCCCCTACGATTTGCGATTTGGAAAGTGAATGTCAAATCAAACCCCGGAAGGAATTACAGATGACATTCAATTTCCGAATCCCCTACCTACTCACTTATTCACTATCATAATCAGTTTTTAAACCATGTCCCTCTTTCTTTTTATCCAGGCTTTGTGGTGTGGCTGTGTCTTCTAGATGTGACAATTCCTTATATACATATTTCACTTTTATATTATCTCAGTAGTTTTGCATGTGCTTTTTCGCGGACGTCAAACGTTTCCCCGAACTTTCATTCAATAATTTTATTTTTTCGTTTATCAGAGATGAAGAGAAAGCGGGACATGGTTTAAAAACTGATCATATGAAAGTGAATGAGTGAGTAGGTAGGCGATTTGGAAAGTGAATGTGAAATCAAACCCCGGAAGGAATTACAGATGACATTCACTTTCCAAGTCCCCTACGATTTGCGATTTGGAAAGTGAATGTCAAATCAAACCCCGGAAGGAATTACAGACGACATTCACTTTCCAAGTCCCCTACAATTTGTGATTTGGAAAGTGAATGTCAAATCAAACCCCGGAAGGAATTACAGATGACATTCACTTTCCAAATCCCCTACGATTTGCGATTTGGAAAGTAAATGTCAAATCAAACCCCGGAAGGAATTACAGATGACATTCACTTTCCAAATCCCCTACCTACTCACTTATTCACTTTCATGATCAGTTTTTAAACCATTTCCCTCTTTCTCTTTATCTGGGCTTTGTGGTGAGGCTGTGTCTTCTAGATGTGACAATTCCTGACATACATATTTCACTTTTATATTATCTCAGTAGTTTTGCATGTGCTTTTTCGCGGACGTCAAACGTTTCCCCGAACTTTCATTCAATAATTTTATTTTTTCGTTTATCAGAGATGAAGAGAAAGCGGGACATGGTTTAAAAACTGATCATATGAAAGTGAATGAGTGAGTAGGTAGGCGATTTGGAAAGTGAATGTGAAATCAAACCCCGGAAGGAATTACAGATGACATTCACTTTCCAAGTCCCCTACGATTTGCGATTTGGAAAGTGAATGTCAAATCAAACCCCGGAAGTAATTACAGATGACATTCACTTTCCAAATCCCCTACGATTTGCGATTTGGAAAGTGAATGTCAAATCAAACCCCGGAAGGAATTACAGATGACATTCACTTTCCAAATCCCCTACCTACTCACTTATTTACTATCATGATCAGTTTTTAAACCATGTCCATCTTTCTCTTTATCTGGGCTTTGTGGTGAGGCTGTGTCTTCTAGATGTGACAATTCCTGATATACATATTTCACTTTTATATTATTTCAGTAGTTTTGCATGTGCTTTTTCGCGGACGTCAAACGTTTCCCCGAACTTTCATTCAATAATTTTATTTTTTCGTTTATCAGAGATGAAGAGAAAGCGGGACATGGTTTCAAAACTAATCATATGAAAGTGAATGAGTGAGTAGGTAGGCGATTTGGAAAGTGAATGTGAAATCAAACCCCGGAAGGAATTACAGACGACATTCACTTTCCAAATCCCCTACGATTTGCGCTTTGGAAAGTGAATGTTAAATCAAACCCCGGAAGGAATTACAGATGACATTCACTTTCCAAATCCCCTACGATTTGCGATTTGGAAAGTGAATGTCAAATCAAACCCCGGAAGGAATTACAGATGACATTCAATTTCCGAATCCCCTACCTACTCACTTATTCACTATCATGATCAGTTTTTAAACCATGTCCCTATTTTTATCCGGGCTTTGTGGTGTGGCTGTGTCTTCTTGATGTGACAATTCCTGATATACATATTTCACTTTTATATTATCTCAGTAGTTTTGCATGTGCTTTTTCGCGGACGTCAAACGTTTCCCCGAACTTTCATTCAATAATTTTATTTTTTCGTTTATCAGAGATGAAGAGAAAGCGGGACATGGTTTAAAAATTGATCATATGAAAGTGAATGAGTGAGTAGGTAGGCGATTTGGAAAGTGAATGTGAAATCAAACCCCGGAAGGAATTACAGATGACATTCACTTTCCAAGTCCCCTACGATTTGCGATTTGGAAAGTGAATGTCAAATCAAACCCCGGAAGGAATTACAGATGACATTCACTTTCCAAATCCCCTACGATTTGCGATTTGGAAAGTAAATGTCAAATCAAACCCTGGAAGGAATTACAGATGACATTCACTTTCCAAATCCCCTACCTACTCACTTATTCACTATCATAATCAGTTTTTAAACCATTTCCCTCTTTCTCTTTATCTGGGCTTTGTGGTGAGGCTGTGTCTTCTAGATGTGACAATTCCTGACATACATATTTCACTTTTATATTATTTCAGTAGTTTTGCATGTGCTTTTTCGCGGACGTCAAACGTTTCCACGAACTTTCATTCAATAATTTTATTTTTTCGTTTATCAGAGATGAAGAGAAAGCGGGACATGGTTTAAAAACTGATCATATGAAAGTGAATGAGTGAGTAGGTAGGCGATTTGGAAAGTGAATGTGAAATCAAACCCCGGGAGGAATTACAAATGACATTCACTTTCCAAGTCCCCTACGATTTGCGATTTGGAAAGTGAATGTCAAATCAAACCCCGGAAGGAATTACAGATGACATTCACTTTCCAAATCCCCTACGATTTGCGATTTAGAAAGTGAATGTCAAATCAAACCCCGGAAGGAATTACAGATGACATTCACTTTCCTAATCCCCTACCTACTCACTTATTCACGATCATGATCAGTTTTTAAACCATGTCCCTCTTTCTCTTTATCTGGGCTTTGTGGTGAGGCTGTGTCTTCTAGATGTGACAATTCATGATATACAAATTTCACTTTTATATTATCTCAGTAGTTTTGCATGTGCTTTTTCGCGGACGTAAAACGTTTCCCCGAACTTTCATTCAATAATTTTATTTTTTCGTTTATCAGAGATGAAGAGAAAGCGGGGCATGGTTTAAAAACTGATCATATGAAAGTGAATGAGTGAGTAGGTAGGCGATTTGGAAAGTGAATGTGAAATCAAACCCCGGAAGGAATTACAGATGACATTCACTTTCCAAGTCCCCTACGATTTGCGATTTGGAAAGTGAATGTCAAATCAAACCCCGGAAGGAATTACAGATGACATTCACTTTCCTAATCCCCTACCTACTCACTTATTCACGATCATGATCAGTTTTTAAACCATGTCCCTCTTTCTCTTTATCTGGGCTTTGTGGTGAGGCTGTGTCTTCTAGATGTGACAATTCATGATATACAAATTTCACTTTTATATTATCTCAGTAGTTTTGCATGTGCTTTTTCGCGGACGTAAAACGTTTCCCCGAACTTTCATTCAATAATTTTATTTTTTCGTTTATCAGAGATGAAGAGAAAGCGGGGCATGGTTTAAAAACTGATCATATGAAAGTGAATGAGTGAGTAGGTAGGCGATTTGGAAAGTGAATGTGAAATCAAACCCCGGAAGGAATTACAGATGACATTCACTTTCCAAGTCCCCTACGATTTGCGATTTGGAAAGTGAATGTCAAATCAAACCCCGGAAGGAATTACAGATGACATTCACTTTCCAAAACCCCTACGATTGGCGATTTGGAAAGTGAATGTCAAATCTAACCCCGGAAGGAATTACCGATGACATTCACTTTCCAAATCCCCTACCTACTCACTTATTCACTATCATGATCAGTTTTTAAACCATGTCCCTCTTTCTCTTTATCTGGGCTTTGTGGTGAGGCTGTGTCTTCTAGATGTGACAATTCCTGATATACATACTAGTATTTCACTTTAATGTTATCACAGTAGTTTTGCATGTGCTTTTTCGCGGACGTCAAACGTTTCCCCGAACTTCAATAGCTTTCCCACGAAATTCAATAATTTTATTTTTTCGTTTATCAGGGATAGCATTTACAGGGGGTAGGACGTGGCACTGCTTCCGAAGATAGTTAAGTGAGGAAAATGATGCATTGGGATAAAATTGGCGAATTAGTAGGCCTTTTTTTTAAAAAAAAAAGGATTTATTTTGCAAGGTTAGTGCCTTCATACTGTATTTAATTTAAAATATACCGTTGCATTTTGCAACCAGATTCCTAAGGTATCCTCGACACTTTGTTTCAGGAACGCAGCTTTTGTAACAATAAAGTTATTGAAGGTTTTATACAGTATTTGTAATGTAAACACGCCAAAAATATCATGGTATTTTAGGCTGATCTTCAGACATCTGTGCACTACCATGTTGGGTTTTAGCATTTTATCAATAACAGATTCTTTTTTCTACTTGGTTCGTCCCCGATAAGCAACCCCCACGCTCGAAAGAAAACAGGACATGCCATTTCTTGCATTCGAGGATTTGGACATTCCCTTTTGGCGTTACCTGGATAATTTTACTGAACAGGTTTTTCATAAAGCACACTCGTATTCACAGATTTGATTAAAGAGTATGTTTTTTTTATTCTTATGGATATGTTTACTGATTGTGTTTCATAAAAAAACACATTTACAAAATTACCATATGAGCATACATGGTTACAAATAAATATTGAGCCTAATTTGAGGTAAACGTTAGCATTCATTCTTCAGATAGCTTATCATGTTTACACTCCAAAAATAACTGCATTTCAAATTGCAATAGGTCACTTTTACAACAGGCGTATGCGTTTTAAAGAAAACTTTATAACTGTATACCTACAAAAATATTTCTACCACGGTGTCATTTTGCGCGTGCTCGATAATGTAGTTAATGTATAGGAAACTGGATATGTTGTCCTATTTAGTTATGCCTTATACATTATAAATGATATTCCAACTTAATATGCTAAAATTCAGATAGTTATTATATAAGAACATAATTATTAAAACAATCCAAGAAAAATAAATCTGTGAATATGCATGCGCTTTATGAAAAACCAGTTCAGTAAAGTTACATATGTACATGAAACGCCAAAAAGGGAATGTCCCAATCCTCGAATGCCAGATAATGGCATGTCCTGTTTCCTTTCGAGTGTGGGGGTTGCTAATTGGGGACGAGGCAATTAGAAAAAAGAATATGTTATTTTTACTTGATAAAATGCTAAAACCCAACATGGGAGTGCCCAGATGTCTGTAGAGCAGCCAAAAATACCATATTTTTGACGAGTTTACATTACCTATACTGTATAAAACCGTCAACTTTTTTGTTACAAAATCTGCATTCGTGTAACATAGTGTCGAGAGTATCTTAGGAATCTGGTTGCATAATGCACAGGTGGATTTTAAATTAAACATAGTAAAAAAGCACTTACCTTGCAAATTAAATCCATTTTTTACAAAAAGGCGGACTAAACCGCCATTTTTATCTCAATGCAACATTGTCCACGCTTAACTATCTTAGGGAGCAGTGCCATGTCCTACCCCCTGATTTAGCTCGATAATTCAGACCACATGTTGAGCTGCTCAGCTTATCTTGGCACTGTGGGTTGGCTGTGTCTTCTTTATGTGACTGTACCTGATAACTCAGTTCACACCTACCTGAAACCGCTTATTTTGTGCCAATGCCAAGATGAGCAGAACAGCTCAACATAATCTCTGAATTATCGAGCTAAAAGATAAGAACAGAACAGAACAGATCTTTTATTTACACCCAAGTATGGTAACATACAATAGGGGCAATATAACACAGTATCTGTTAAATCATACAGAGAAGGAATCACTCATCAGTTTGTCACAGAATCGCACATTAATTTGTCACAGAATCACTCACAAGATTGTCACAGAATCGCGCTTAAAGTTGTCACAGAATAACTCGTAGATTTTTTTATGGAATCAACATTTAGATTGTTAATTGAGACAAATCGTTTGTCATCGACGTCAGCATCTCCAGAAGGATTGTCTTCAAGAACAGGAAGATCGCTCTCAGCTGACCTAAAACAGCAACATTAAGTGTGCAATTCCATTCCATTTAGTTGCTATAGCAAAAAGAATCCTGGAACAAATTATATTTCTTTTTAAGAAACAGGTATATCTTGGTCACAAAGAACAATGTTACAAAGTTTTGAGGAAATGGGATAATAAGCTATAAAGAAAACTATAAACGCAATGCCCATCCGGCCCTCTGCCGTCGCTGTTTTTGCTAATTTACATCATTATTTTGTTTAAAATTGTCACAAAAACTGAATTGCTGCACATATTTGCTTTTTTAAAATATTACTACAATATCTGAAAGTACAAAATTTACAACTTTTGAGAAAAGTTTTTTAAAAGCAGACATTAGAGACTAGAAATGTATGAACAATGAAATCATATACCAATTTCTCTTTTTTGTGCTCTGGTAACTGGACAGCCGTTGTGCGAGTCTCAGACACGTGTATTGCCAAAGAACTCTGTAATTATGGATATGGTCAGTAAACATCCGGCCAGCTGTAAATTTGAAGTTTGAAAAACACAATGAATGGAAGATCTAAACCAAATTGTATTTTTTACAAGTTCAGAAAAAAGGAAGCGCGCGTCAATCTAGCTTAATGATTAATTTCTGACAAGTTTCGTTTGAAATGATGAATGACACCTTTTCTATCACCTGCCTCGAAAATTAAGTATAAAAGTAAACAAAGAAATGAATTAAAGAATACACATCCAAAATTTTAAGTTTCAAATCAATATCTTGAAACTTGTAAAAAAAACAGTCAAAAAGAAGTTATCATTCTTGTTGTTTTGTTCAAGCAGATGATAGTGTATATACCTTGTATTGAAATGATAAGACTAAAACTTTTAAAGTTATGATCAATTTTAATAGCAATATTAAAGCCATTTGAAAAGCACTTAACTAAACAAGAGGGCCATGATGGCCCTATATCGCTCACCTGAGTACAAAAGTACTCTCAGCTTGTGGTTTCAGACAAGAAGATTTTTAAAGTTTTTCCTATACAAGTCTTTATAAAATGAAGTGACCCCTGGGGCGGGGCCAATTTTGACCCCTGGGAAATAATTTGAACATTCTTTGTAGAGTTCTACTAGAGGATGCTAAATGCCAAGTATCTAAGCTCTAGGCCTTGTGGTTTTAGACAAGAAGATTTTTAAAGTTTTTCCTATATAAGTCTATGTAAAATGAAGAGACCCCTGGGGCGGGGCCAACTTTGACCCCAGGGAAATAATTTGAACAATCTTTGTAGAGTTCCACTAGAGGGTGCTAAATGCCAAATATCTAAGCTCTAGGCCTTGTGGTTTCAGACAAGAAGATTTTTTAAGTTTTTCCTATATAAGTCTATGCAAAATGAAGTGACCCCTGGGGCGGGGCCAATTTTGACCCCTGGGAAATAATTTGAACATTCTTTGTAGAGTTCTACTAGAGGGTGCTAAATGCCAAATATCTAAGCTCTAGGCCTTGTGGTTTCAGACAAGAAGATTTTTAAAGTTTTTCCTATATAAGTCTATGTAAAATGAAGTGACCCCTGGGGCGGGGCCAATTTTGACCCCAGGGCTATAATTTGAACAATCTTGGTTGAGGACCACTAGGTGATGCTACACAGCAAATATCAAAGTTCTAGGCTTTACGGTTTCAGAGAAGAAGATTTTTAAAAATTTCATGTTCAAAATCTATTTTTAACCTCGGTGACCTAGATAGGCAATGGACTGGAACCATTTGAACAATTTTGGTAAAGCTTCATGCAAGTAACATTCCTGCCAAGTTTCAGCAAGATTGGCCCAGGAGTTCAGGAGAAGAAGTCGTTTGAAGAAAAAGTTGACGACGGACGCACCCACGGACGACGGACATCAGGCGATCACAAAAGCTCACCATGAGCACTTCGTGCTCAGGTGAGCTAAAAACAGTCAAAAAGAAATTATCATTATTGTTGTCACAAATGTCATTGACCATACAGATGATGTTCCATGTATTAAAATGACAAGAAATTTTAAGTTATAAGCAACAGTAATTTCACATATAAGTCATTTGAAAATGTTTTAACTAAAACAGTCAAAATGCAGATTCTAAGTATGAAGTTAAAAGTAAAGTCCTTTCAACGTTCTAAGCAACATTAAGATTTAAATTAAGTTTGTAACTACCGGATGCTGCTGCTGTCGCTGCTGACTACGCCGCCGCTGAGGTAAAACGGGATCCCTATTTGACTACCAGTTTCCGCAGGCGACACAGTAATACGAATCTGTAACAAAAATTAAATTTTAGTAACAATGACCTTGACCTCGAAGGTAGGAAGCTGGGTTGTATGCATGGCATATTGATCTGGTGATCAAGTGCCTTAGTTATTTAAAAATTCGCTGAGTTACAGTCCGGTTGGAAAATTCCACTTTTAGTAATAATGACCTTGAACTTGGATCTAGGAGGCTGTGCTTGATATATAGTCTTATTATGGTGAAAACATGATCAAATTATTTAGACAAAATATTTTTTTTAATAAATTTTAAGTGGGAGGTACTCCTGATTATTCTTCAACCCCTATCCTCATTTTTATTGGTGCAAGGTTTAGGGAAAAATGAAAAAGTAACTTTTTGTGGTGAGGAAGGGCTGGTGGACAGGTACGTGAATCCCCGCCACACTTTCAAGTACATTGAAGTACAAAAGAGGATGTAAACTAATTCATATGCAAATTATAATAATGGACAAACCAACCTGGTTTATGACAGTTAAGAAGCTTCAAAGCTGTTATCATAATGCTTTAAATGTAACAACCTTGCATGTAAACTTAAACCATTGATAAGTCCAAAAAGTGGAAAAATGACCATAATTAAATCAAATACGAGGTACGAGGGCTGTTAGGTAAATTCCCGGACTGTTCTCATATAATCTCAACGGCTTCATTGATAGTAATGAAAATTTGAAGACATACTAAATAAAATGTTTATAATCTAAATATGAAACAAATAAGAGGTAAATTTGAATTTTCTTTGTGCTATTGTTGCTATAGCAACATAAGGGAAGCCTACCCGGGGCATTACATACGTATGTGCATTAAAACCGTCCGAAAACAGTAAATATTTGTAGAATTTCTTCCAATTTTTGATAAGTAATTAAACTGACGTTACTCTGTCCGTGACGTAAATTTTGAGCGAAATAATAGCGTATTGCGTGCGTGACGTCAAATTAAAATGACGTCATTGTTTACCAACGTACTTGCGTTATGGCGTCGAAAGAAGAAATTCGTTCTGTAATCAAGTTTCATGCCTTGTCGGGTGAAACACCAACAGATTCGTATAAAAAAATAAAACGCGTGTACGGCGAGTCATCTGTCTGTCGGACATTAGTGTTTGAATGGCACAAACGCTATAGTGGTGGACGAATTAGCCTAAATGATGACGAGCGTACCGGACGTCCAGTCACCAAGAAGTCGTTAGCTGCCGTAGATCAAGTAAGAGACTTGATGGATCAAGATCGGCGATATACTTTGAGAGAATTATCAAGTTTTACGGATATGAGTGTGTGGCGTATTCATCAGATCGTTCACGAAGAGCTAGGGATGCACAAAGACTGCGCGAGATGGATTCCGCGGATTCTCACTGCCGACCAGAAACAACGCCGCGTGGACGCCGCTGTTGATTTCTTACAGCAAGTTCAGCAAAAAGGAGAAACCTGTTACACCAAGATAATGCGCCATGCCATCGTGCCAGAACGATGGAAGAAGTGTACGAGCGGTTGAACATTTCTCTTGTTAACCACCCGCCATATTCTCCAGATTTGGCACCTTGTGATTTTGCTTTGTTTCCACGACTGAAGGGTTACCTTCGTGGAGCGCACTTTGACAACGAGGGCGACTTGACCACCGCGGTAAACGCATTTCTTGCCAGTCTTACTTTAGCTGATTTCAGAGACATTTTTACCAAGTGGTGCGAACGGTGGCAGAAGTGCACTGAACATAACGGAGAGTTTTTTGAGAAAGAATGAGGCATCATATCACAAAGACGGTGCTTGTTGTGATTGACGGCGTTGAAATTGACGTCAACGTTTCGCCGCGATTGTCCCGCTGCGGCTGTACCTATGTTTATTTTTGTTTATGTTTTCTGTATTGTAGCAGATAAATGTACATTGTTATATATCATTTTAAAGAGTATGTAATGATCTTTCAGGAGAACATTAATTGTTGAAATGTAGTTGGAATTGTCGTTTTAATACATCCAATCCGGGAATTTAACTAACACCCCTCGTAGAGTTGTGGTTTTTGGCAAAATCACAAGTAAGTTCTAAAAATGGAAACTTTCTGGTGCCAGAACCTGTACATAAATCAGAAAAGTAACCTATATTCAAAGATAATTAAGTACAGATTATTCAAGACAAAATTGCAACACTTACAGTATTCTCAATTCTCAATGCCAATTCTCCGTGCAGAACTTGAGAAATATCCAACTTGCCGAAACTGGTTGACAATGTCTTTAAGTAATAAATGGGTGAATAACACCAGAAATAAGGTAGCCAGAGTTATGTAACTTGTTATGATCATGACCTGTAAACTGTTAGGTGAGTGTATAAACTTTCATTCCAATGCTCTTTAAGAAATTGAGAAATATCCAACTTGCCGAAACATGTTAACCATTTTTCTAAGTACACAATGAGGAGATAACCCCAGAAAAAAGGGACATAGAGTAATGTAGACAGGGTCAGGGTCATGACTTGTTCACTTGTTCACTGTAAGGTAAGTATGTAAACAACTTTCATACCAATGCTCTTTGTAGAAATTAAGAAATTGGTTAACCAAATATATCTAAGTGCAAAATGGGTATATAACCACAGAAATAAGGTAGCCAAATTTGCACAAATCAATGTTATGAATGTACTGTTTATTTTATATGTGGTAAGAAAAGTTAAAACAGTTAAGAAATAATTAGATTTAAAAATAACCCAAAATTCTGTTGCAAACACAAAAACTAAGCAAAATAAAACATCGATTCAAATGCTTAATACACGAGTAATATAATACTGACACAATATGTAAGGTCCTTTTAAAAACCTTTTAATGATGAAGAAAGAAACATTTTTACTTTTTGTCATCTATTTTCGCGTGACGATTGCCATAGTACCTTAAACTAAATTTTGAACTTAATAACTGAAGAGCAAAAAGTGTAGACCCGGATCAGTCTGCAGGATGCGGATGCTGGCCACTGTACTGTATAATGAACGCGTTTTCTTATTCTAGTCCAGGTGAAATGACATTATTCACAGATATACAAGTTGTAATCATGTTTAATATCCACATTAATTAACCTTTATTGATCTTTTACGGCATGAGATATGGTTGATATCCCATGGGAGAACAGTGTAGTTCCAGATCAGCTGGCACATCCATGCCGCACGTCAGGATCTAAACTGTTCCCTTTCAGATTAATTAGGTTATTTCTGACCAAGAAGCGATCAATATAGATCCAGATCAGATGGCATGGATGTGCCAACTGATTTGGATCTACACTAATCATACTTGCGATAAAGCCTGTATATATGAAGTAAGGGTTTCAGATTAGAAATTCCGTATCAAACAATGTCCAGCTTCCCGTGTTCTATTTGACGTCATATACTACGTCACACTAGGTTGTCGTAATTTTCCGGCACACAACGAACTCCAAAATAGGAAATTTTCGTCGCAGTTTTACAAACGTTACGGTATTTTTACGCCATTCATAAATTTTCTACGCCATTTATAAATTTACTATTGCGTTACTATTTTTATTTCTGCTTTTATGAAAACCACGTTTTTGACTATTTAAATTTTGTTGTTTGGTTTATTTCAATTTGTTTTGAGCGAGAAAGGTATATAATAAATGGAACATTATGACAGTATGGAGTCTGTATGTTCGTATTATTTCTCGTTGCGTATGTAAACCACATCACGCTCGACCTTCGGTCTCGCGCGATATTGTTTACATACCCAACTCGAAAAATACGAACCTACAAAATGCATAATGCTATAATATTCCATATATAAAAATGGACATGCTTTTGATGAACGAAAAGTTCTGTTTGTTTTTTCCTATGCGATTGTTTTTAGTTTAATGTGTCACAGATTTCAGCAAGAAGTAACAATAATCTATTATTTTCTCACAACTTATCGACAATAAAAGTGCATATTTCGGCTAAAAATGTTAATTTTACGTCAGAATGCATAATAAGCAGTGTCGTCTGCTCAACTTGATGATGTCATTCTAAAGATTAACGTCAACTGTCCGCTGACACCTTTTCCTGTGACGTGGTCTACATAAGATCTTTGTGTTGCAAAGTTTTCGTTGGTGGAAATCCCGGTAAGACATAAGAAAACGGTAACAGGTCTTACCAACTCAGGACGTATAAGAGACTGGTCTCTTGTTACTGTTGTTTATGGACCCACAGCGTAAGCAATGTGGGAAGTAGTCGCCCAACCTGAACCAATCCGGCTACAACGGCAGTCGTGTGACCTTTGACCACCTGAAATTGAAAATGTCTTTTACAACTTTTTTTGTTCTTTTTGTTCTTTTTTTCTTTTGGCTTAAAGGTGCCTGGTCACATAGAGCTATCAGGAAGAAAATATCAAGTGTGTTTAAATATCGAAATATATCATTTAAACTGTAAAAGACCTGTAAACAAATTAAATGATATGTAATATTCTTACAAAGTCAACGTACGAGTGAATATATTTCAATTGCAAAAGACTTGTAAGCAAAGTAAAAGACATGGAAACACAGTCAATTATTATTGTTATTTAGCGGTACAATTTAATATTTACCACAACCGAGACATGGAAGTAGTCTACCCTAAACTGTGAAAATGCATATTAATTATTTAAGTTAATTAAGTGGCTGAATAGGTTTATGGGAAAACGTACAAAATATTTTTTTCTCAGAATCAAATGATAGATGTATATTACAATTTTGCGCTAATTGCTGGAAACAAACTAATCGAATGATGCCACGCGCGTCCTTGGAAACAGCGCCACCTTGCGGAAATGGATTTTTCGCTGGGCGAAGTTTCGTTTGTGCCAAATAACTTTAAAATAAAATTGACCGACTTAGATTTGTAAACAGATTTAAGAGTGTAAGTCATGCCAAAAAAAGACTGTCGTTGTGCGATATCGTTGATTAAACAAGGTCTTGGTTCTATTTTGTTGGTAAAATGCTCATTCTGTTCCATTAATAATAAGGTACCAATGGGCAAAAGACATTCAACTGGAGACAATACTCTCAACAGGTGCTTTCCCGTCAATATAAAACTGGTAGCAGAGAAACAGTAATAATAATAATAATAATAATAATAATAATAATAATAATGATCACTTTATTTTAAGAAGGTAACTCATTAAGACAAAATCTATGACAACAAATACAAACAAATACAATATTTGCAATCATAGAAATTTAATCAAATGAAGAAATTGCTTATTTTCAATGAGGCCTTCTAAAATGATTAAACGAAAAATATACACTACAACATATAAAACATCAATACTTAAAGACAACCACAATCAATCATAAACACTATATGAAAATCTTGATTTCGAATATGCATCATGCAATATATACAGTTACTTTTATTATAACTAATTCTAATTCCTTTTTATGCAATCAATAATTACATTTAACGATAACATCATTATATTTTGTGTTAAACATGTGAATATTTGCGCAGGTGTAATAGCTGAAGTTGAAAAATGTTCAGAATGTACATAAGTTTACCCGTGATTGGCATTAATTCACCTAAACCCCTCGAAACCACTCGAAACCAGCTCCCTCTGGCGGTATTTCCTATCCAAATTACTTACACGTTAAAGATACATGTAGCCCAACAGACTGGGAATATTATAGCCTGTTGTCTCAACGACTTTGAATTGCATATTTGTTTTGTCTTGAAGCCGCACATGTCTCCTTTAAAAGCAAACATTTTTTGGCACAGTTTTTTTTCAAATTGCTTGAATTGCTTTTGTCACTTTAAAGACCGCTAAATCCGTTTAATGAGTATTTTGCGTTGCAATTTTGTAACAGACTCATTGTACGGGTTTACATCACAAAAAAGTAAAATAGCCATATCTGGAATAGCCACATTCGGAATGCACGTTTTAAGTGCTTAAAACTAATCAATATAACATGGTCTCAAGAACAACAGGTTTATATCCAAGTTAAACTATATGATCACACGATTTCTTGCATGTTACTCTCTTAGGATTCATTTCTGTGGCATAGAAATGAAACACAAACTTCCAATTTTGAGAAACCGGCGAATTCGATCATAATCTTTACTGTCGCTTTTTGATTAATTAGGTTATTTCTGACCAATATGCGAACAGTGTAGATCCTGATCAGACACGACGGATGAGCCGACTGGATCTGGATCTACACATGTCGCCTATGCGATAAAACCAGTATACATGGAGTAAAAAGTTATGTTTTGACCTGTCAGATTGTAAATACTGTTTGTTATTGTTTGTGTTCTTTTTGTTAAAGATAAAGGATATATCTTGAATTAATTGCAGTAGTTCGTATTATTTACGGTGTTCCGTATGGACAAACTTAAATTTTCTCTCTCCCTTTACCGCGATGTATGATGTTAGGATGGTGAAATTACGATGATACGATGGCTCGATGATGAAAACGCGAAGGCACGATGGTGAAACCACGATGGCGACAACACAAAGGTACGTTAGTACTATGTTGAAAACGCGATACAATATCGCGGTTTCCTCATCGAACCATCATTATTTCACCATCCGGCATCGTGCCATCGTTGTTTCACCATCGTGTCATTGTTGTTTCACCTAACATAGAAAATTCTACCGGTTGATTTTCGAAAAAAAGACATCTTTACAGTGTGTGTTTTTTTTTTTGTTTTTAGCCAGGGGAGCATTAAGGAAACAAACCTACTTAAACGACGGATACCCGTGCGGTTCCAAATTGTTAGTTGTATGTCATTAGCAATAGTGAGCTTATATCAAAATGTGCTTCAGCCAGACTCGGGTCTGTATCTCAGAGTCTATGGGTTCAGCTAGTTTCATATCCTTTCCGCGCCCAACCCTGCTTTCCGGACGGATGTCCGTAACGTATTTAAACGTGACAAAATTTTGACTTCCCAAAACCCGACCCTGTTTTACTGGAGGACGCCCGAAACGTTTTAAAACGTATGCTTTTTTCACGATTTTAAACACATAACGTAAATCTGCGTTAATTTTTTAATGCCCGTTGATAAGTGTATTTTTGAATAAAGCATATATGCTTTTGTCCGTTACAGGTATTTTACCTTTTAATGAAATTCGGAATTTCAACATGGTAAGAAACCCGATAAATAACTGTAAAACACGTTATCTAACGTTACGGTCTTTCTTCTGTAAAAAAGGTGGAATATGCATATCAAGAATAGTGCGTTTAAATCCCGAATTTCAACGCTCTTTTACGTAATGGGTGAAAAATTCGGTTTATCGCAGGAAGACTGTAACGTAAAATTCCGTAAATTAATTAATCTAATTAACATTCATTAATTTTTATGCCATTGCAAAAAATGTCATTTTTTAGTTATTACTAGGTAGATATAGGTATTGTTTAAAATAATGCATAACTGTTTTGGAGCCACTTTTTTATTTTAACAATGAAAGATGAAGAAACAGCAACACATGTAATTATATTTTTTTCTTCAACTGAACTTTTTAAAATCACTAATTTTCTTATCAAATTATCTAAGTCACATGTAAACAATTTCTTACTAATGCTCTGGGTCAAACGGTACTCCAGTTATTGAGCGGAAACGAAGTGTGACAGACGGACAGACGGACAGGGCAAAAACAATATGTCTCCCCCCCCCCCCCCCCAAGCAAACAAGCATCATGATTTATTATAGGCATTTCATTTCTCTTTATCGAATCAGTTTTCACAACGTCATTCGATTAATTTTGTTGCCAATCAACGCGCAAAGTTGTAATATACATCTAGGTAAATTAATTCTTTAAATCTGAGAAAAATATATATATATTGTACGTTTTCACATGAACCTGTTGAGCCACCTTATGAAATATGCCAAGGGATAATCAAATAAATACAGATACTGTACTTTTATCTTTTTAAACTTTGCTTTATACCATTAGATATTGAATGTAAATGGATTAATTAGTGACGAGTCAAAATAATCCTCCTGTTTTTTTTTCCTAGAGGAAGAGAGTTGTTGCACAGCTAATGTTGGCGTATTGCACGAGGATGAATCTACTAAGGTGATGATATGTGCAGAATATTTTGTACTGTGATGTCGATGAGCATAAAAGTTTAACCGCAGGTTTTAGAACACTATGATCACATGACTTAAAAGTCATGTGAGCCCGAAAGTAGTCCAAATCTATAACAGAGGTGAATGCAGTGTGCCTTCAGTGTAAGAGAGTGCTTTGCACCTGCAGTGTGAGGCATGAGCTTGGAATACGAAACTTATTCATTTTCGGCTTCGTCTTTAGCTTACAATTCTTAAGGGGCAGACAAACAAACTTGTTAGTAGAGCAAAATAAAAGTGGTTAACACGTTTTTAATGTCATTTAATGAAACAGTAGGGAATTGACCCCATTTAAGTGGCAAGCTTTTATTTTGGTTGTTATCAATAAGAAAGCTGGGAACCGATTAATGTTTGAAATTCTGCATCGTCGGAAGACCAGTTTTCGCGACCAGAATTTGAAAGTTAATGTAGCTTAAAATTTAATAGACATGTTTTGAATTTTAGTTAACTTTGTTTTCATAGACTTGAATGTCATTGTGATGTCGGTTATGTGCCCTTTCTGTTTTATGTATGTGTAATAGAGAGCAAGTGGACTTGTTGTGTTGTGATTCGTCGGTTTAACGATATATATATAAAAAAAACATTTACTGCCACCTAATGCTATACAGCAGAATCTTAATAGGACAAGATGACCTCAATTTTCAATAAATATTCTCTTTTCATCAGGTCTAAGATTGGATGTTTTTAAGAATTTGCGAATTTGCAGACTGTCAGTTTATTTATAGACAAACGTGGTTGTAAATCTATCGACACGAGTAAAAATTGAAATCTTGGCACTTCAAAATATTGGGACAAAATTGAATTAAAACCTAAAAATAAAATGATATTTTTTATTGGAAAACAAAAATTTTAAAAGGGATTTTGGTTATGATCAGATATTTGCGAGGAACATCATGGTGACCATGTTTCAGCAAAATCAGCGGTGTGAAAAAAAACTTTCACTACTTTAGTTTATAAATTATGTCACGATATTTGCCATCAGCATCTATAAAATGCTTTGATTTGAGAGTTTCTAAAAATGTTTTAATTGTGTAGTAACCCATGTCCACAGATTTACAGATACATTTGTCTTTAAATAAACTGACAGTCTGCAAATTTGCAGACAGTCTGTAAAACGGCCATTTTCAGACCGATTCATTTACATATCAAAATGAAAAAAAACACATCATATATACACTTACGGGTCCACAGGTCATATGTTTGCACATCCTTTGTACTGAAGTCTATTGTATGGTCAGCCGTCTTGTCTACACCATCCCCTGTGCAGAAAACCACTCAGTCCTTGCGCAAAACAAGTCAATCCTGGCGCAAAACCACTCAGCCCTGGCGTAAAACCAATCAGTCCTGGCGCAAAATCACTCAGTCACTGTACAAAACCACACAGTCCATGTACAAAATCACCTGGTCGCTGCACAACAACACTCAGTACCTACGGAAAGAAATTTAACAATTCAATTTCACTCTAGCAACTTTCTAATTATAACCAGAATGGCCCCTGCCAAGAGCATGAGTCCTAAAAGCAAAGGGTCATGGGTTCAAGTCATACATTAACTTCTGTTCTTTTCATTTATCTCTCTCTCCCTCTCTCTCTCTCTCTCTCTCTCTCTCTCTCTCTCTCTCTCTCTCTCTCTCTCTCTCTCTCTTACCCTGTTTCAATAGTCCTGGGTTCAAGTTCCAGCCCGACTGCACTTCTCTCTCTCTCTCTTACCCTGTTGCAATAGTCCTGGGTTCAAGTCCAAGCCCGACTGCACTTATCTTTTACCCTGTTACAATGGTCCTGTATTTAAGTCCCAGCCCGACTGCACTTCTCTCTAACCTTGTTAAAATGGTACTGTGTTCAAGTCCCAGCCCGGCTGCACTTCTGTCTTACTCTGATACCATGGTCATGGGTTCAAGTCCCAGCCCGGCTGCACTTCTTTCTCTCTTACCCTGTTTCAATGGTACTGGGTTCAAGTCCCAGCCCGGCTGCACTTCTCTCGTACCCTGTTACAATGGTCCTGGGTTCAAGTCCCAGAACGGGACTGCACTTCTCTCTTACCCTGTTACAACTCTGGTAAAAATCGTCGCAGGAAAAATCTTTTCTTTACGATCATCTAAACATCCTTCTTGATCATCTGTGCAAGTTTGGAAGAAATCCGTTCAATCGTTAATGAGGAGTTGATGCCTCAAGATTTGGGTGACGAACGGACGGACGGGCGAACGTACGTACGGAAGATTGCAACCCTATATGCCTCCCATTTCGCGGGGGCATAAACACAGCAACTCTTAAAAGTACATTTAAAGATACAACTATACATGTACTTATTTAAAAATCTAAATTTACTTACACTGCCACAACAGCAGCAACAGAACAGGTAATGGCTAAGTAACCCAATCTGAGTTGGACAACGGTGGCCAAAAATTCACTACACATGTCCCCACGCCATGCTTTTCCATGTTGTTCTCTCCAAAATTACTGTTACAATATTTTAACACTATCTAAGATCACAGTCGAACGCTTTCCTTTTGTTGAAAATTTGAATGGTCCTTTTGACAGGCGGTACTATTTCTTTATGATATTGTGATAGTGACCGCACTATATAATAACTTTGCTAATAGATCTGAATAGCTTCTGCCATTTTCCTTAATAAATAGTACAACAAAAAAGTACAGTTAATAATTACCATATAAAGCATATTCACTGGCGTTTGACCAGCCGCCCAGCCCACACCCTGCCAACGTAATAAACCCTTTTTTTCTTGTCCATTTTATCAAAATATGGGAACATTCACAGTCAGAATTGAATTTTTAAGAATTCATACTAATATTCAATGTATATAAATAAAATTATGGCTTCACGAATCATTTATTGAGCATATGAATGTTTAATGTCATACAAAACAAAATAAAAGTAAAATTTGTAGTAATTTCATACCGTGGGCGCAGCCTTTCTGTGTGAGTCCAAACTTCCTATACTTCCTATTTTGTCAACGATAACTGCTACGGAAAGACAGTCCATAATGTGGACAACAGCATAAATGTACAAAAACAACATTCTCGAAGTGACTAGACTATAGTTTGGCATCCATGTTTGTTTACACTTCTTAAATTGCAAGGTATGGTGTACAATATTGGACATAACTTTCAATGTTATTATCGAATTATCTGCCTTTGCAGCGAAGGTTGAAATAGAACATATATCAGGGATTTCAATAGCTTTTGAAAACCAGGGATCGTCTGACCCCTGAGATGACCCTGTTGAGAATGTTCAAGGGGTCATAATCAGATCGTTGCGAGTTATATCTTCTATACAGTGAACTTATTACTTATAAAATTGCTAAAACTTCATTTTAATTTATATCCAAGGTTAAAATAAGTATTAATTTCATATTTAACATGCACTATAGATACAATATTTTTCTTTATTCTTGATATATTTGACCACTATTCCTAAATTATCCTGCATCAAAATGACCCCAAGCTCAGAATAAAAAGGTGAAATATGCATATCAGGAATCGCCACATTCAGAAAAAACAGCCTCCCCACACAGTCAAGAAGAAGAGAGGGGGAGAGAGCATGGTTAATAAAATAATCAGTTTCAAAAAAGACACCACTAACAATAAACAAAAATGAGAACCCGACGGGTTACCGCCTTGGAACGGTCAGTGGCAAATCAAATTGCCACTGGGGGTTTAAACCAGGTTCTAGGGTGCACCAACCTCACACTTGCCCCAACAGGTTCTCATATCACAAAACAAGCACAAGTTGTCTTGGTGAAAAGACTCCAACCCACTTATCTGCTTAACAATGTTGCATGCAAAAGCACACAAACATATAAAACATAAGAAGCTAAGAGCATTGCAAAGCCGAAAGGGGTACTCAATGATCTTACCGAGACCAGAGCTCCTGGAGTAAAATCAGCAAGAACACGATGACAGGGATAAAAGAAACAAATCGAGTTTCTAGGTTCTTTTAAGAAAAGATTTCCCCAATAACCTTCATAAGATGGGGTCAAAAGTGCAAAAATTCAAATTTGCTTGCATCAAAATGCAAGAATCTGCATTAATTGAAATGCCTGTTATCTATTACCAAATGAAATATTTATGACTAAATGAAATGCACACAATAATTAGGAGTGTTCTTAAAATGTGTAATCAAATGTGGATGTAAAATTGTGTGTACAGTTACTTGGAAAATGTTGTTTTTGTACAGTTCTACTGTTGTTTAATGGATGATCTTCCAAGACATTGTTGAACTTGTTATGGACTGTCTTCCTCTGGCAGTGGTTGTTTACAACAGTGGAAGTATAGGAAGTATGGACTCCGACAGAAAGTCTGTTTTCAAGGTAAGAAATTGCTACATATTTCTCTTTTATTATATATTTTGCATGACCTTTGGTTTACAGTTTAAAAGTCATACTGGGATGTTAAAATAAATATAAAAAACAACAACTTTTGACAAATCTCTGCCATTAAGGTGCTATGGCGGTCATCACTGAACTGTCATCGATAAAAAGAAAAAAATATTTTAATCTCTCTTATGGCAGTTCAATAACACTTATCACAAATCAATGTTATTTTTTGTCTTTATTTTACAAATTTTAAGAGAAGTTAGAACAGTGGAAAATATATAGACCTAAATTCCCTTAACTTCTTTTTACAACCGAACACAAACAACTATCACAAAAACATCAATTTGAATGCCGACGTGAATATGTTACTGACAACAAAAGGTAAGGTCCTTTTGTCTAACAAATGTATATGATATGAGATATTGCAAAAGTGTGTTTGACCTTGAATTTGCTTTTTGCTCTTGGTTATTGCTGATGCTTGGTATCCTCAATCTGTTGGTAATAATAAGTTGTTCTTGGTAAATGGTTGAAAAGTTTGAAAAAGGGGTGTACATAGGTATTTAGTTGCAGGAGTCCTTATAGGACCATTTACTTGTTTGGTGATATGAGAACCTGTTAGGGCAAGTGTGAGGTAGGTGCACCCTAGAACCTGGTTTTGCCACTGACCGTTCCAAGTCTGTAACCCCAAGGGTTCTCGTTTTTGTTAATTGTTTTTGGCGTATTATTTAAATTTTACATACTTATAACAAACAGCCTTTCTTTTTCTTTCTTATTTTTGCTGTGTGGGGAGGCTGTGTTTTGTCAGTGTTGCGATACCTGATATGCATATTTGACTTTCTTATAACTCAAATGCTTTTGACAGCAAATTTAATACAAAAAATTATACTGGTTATCGAACTTGTACGAGATATTTTGCCGAGTTTCGTAAAGAACGGATAATAACGGTTTGAGTTGTTGGAGGGCGGACAAGGTTAATTTTCCACTTTCGGTATAAATAAAGCACCATAACTCAGAAGTGGCTGGTGCTTTGGCTGGTTATCAAACTTGCCCGCGATATTATGCCCTTTAACATTTTCCCAACTTTCGTAATGATCGGACTACATCTGTTTAGTTAGAAAGAATACATCGCATTGGACACCGCCGACCCCACCCACTCGACCGTCCGCCGTGGATGTTCACATAATACGACCCGTCTTCTGAGGGCGTATGAAAAGTTATATATCTGAAAACCGAAATTCTTCATTTCACTTCATGAGAATTTTTTAATCTTACGTTTTGTTGGTTGTTGCTCATCATACCGAGTTGGTATTGTAACATGCCGATTTTGACCACAAAAAACGCAGAATGCTTAAAAACTTGAATTACCAATAAATGAAGTACTTTAAAAAAAAGTTAAATTAATTTTGACTAATTTTTTGTCCAGTAACCGAGATATATGAATTTACAGTTTTAAAGTAAGTGGGTGGGGTAATTCAAGCGAATGCACGAAAACAAGGGCAAGAAAAACAATTTCTAAATACTGTTTGTTAACTTCAACCATTGTGTACTCTAAAGCACCTAAAACGGGAAATTTCTTCTAACACTTCAGACAATTGTGACATATTGAAGAAGATAACCCATGTTTTTGCGATTTTAAAAAATAGCGCTGAAATTAGGAGGGGGTGGGGGTATGTAGATAAAATCAGGGCTGAAGGTTATTAAGCTGAGATTGAAAACCAGTCTCAAATCCCAAGCATCTGATTGGCTGAAATGGCGATCAGTCGCCATTTCAGCCAATCAGATGCTTGGGATTTGAGACTGGTTTCCATGCTCAGTTTTATAACCTTGGGCACTGGTCTGAGAAAAAAATAAACACGGTGACCCCCATTTTTTATACTTGATTTATGCTAGTTAATGAATGGATTAACTCCACACAAATTATCTAGAAAAGTTAAATTATTTCACCGAACCAGGCGAACATCCTTAAAAAGTAATGGTAAATTTTGTGCTTATTTTTATATGTGTTTTGTATATAGACTATGAGCATTTCGTCGTTTTTTAATGTATTGTACAAAATGCACGAATGCGTTGGGTGTGAAATTCTAGAAATTTATTTATTACTGCCTAAATACTTGTACTGTGCACAATTTTTTTTCGTAAAAACTCGCAATTTACCGACGAGTGCGACTGCAGCGTTGTGATAACGCAAAGCGGAGAGCGGAGTAAACAAGAGCATGTAGACTGTAAAAGCCTTGTTTTGATCTAACGAGACTAAACAGAGCGCGTTTATGCAAAAATCACAACAGTTGATTTGTATTTAAAGAATTGTTGGACGTAGTAACCAAACCATTTTAACTTTGAACATTTCTTTCAAACTTGATAATCATCTAGTTCTCACTTTTTCATAAATTAAGTAACTGTGTTCCCAAAAGGATGGACGGATATTTTGTACATATTGCGAACAGACTTGATAAAATCCGCCGGGGTGATGACCAGAACAAGGGTTCAAATCCCGGCATTTTCGGAAACGTAAAAAGGGAGCTGTGTTCCTGGGATATATGGCGAGCCGTTTTCGCAGAATTTCTGGCCACATTTTTGTTTGTTTTCATCGGAACCATGTCTGCCGTGGCTATTGTGCCTGTCGATGACCTGGCAGGAAAGTTCATCATTGTAAGCATTTTTCCTTTTGTCACATTTTTTCATTTGCCTTTTTTTCTGTGCCACGTTGTTTGCCACATTTTTTCATAGCCTTTTTGTTGCGCTTTCTTATCTTTTGTTTTCGTTTTGATTGTTGTAAATAAAGATATTCCTAGTTTTAGTTGACGTACATGTAATATCCCTTTAAATCGTAAAGTCTATGATATTCTTCGGTTAACGCCCTTCCCATCCTCCTACGTCGGCATTTATGGGTACGGAATGACAGCTTTTATGATTGAGGAAGACCCCATGTGCCACTCCGAGCATCATTTCAGGCACAGGCGGGAATCTGGGTGGAACCAACCAGGTTCCCCAAGTTCCACCCAGGTTCCACAAACAAGCTGGATAGCTTCCTCACATGAATGATTACGAGTCAAGTTGGGCTCAGACCTACAGCGGTTAGGGGTCTGTGATTGCCACCCAACGACTTTAACCACTAAGTCAATGACGTCCCGCTAATCGCGATAACATGGCAGAACACAGTATAGATAAACACGGAGTAGGGGAGTAGTGCCGTTGCCATGGCCTTAATAAACGGATAAAATGGCGTCATTTCATTATAAAATCTCAAGGGGATAACCTCCTACAATAAAAATGGTAACGACTGCTTGAAATCAAAAACAATGTAACTATAAAAATGGCAAAATGCATAAATAAAAACTCGCAAACAAATTTATGGACAAAACAAAAAAAAGATAAATGGTGAGTAAAAAATCAAATTTATGGACAAAACAAAAAAAAGATAAATGGTGAGTAAAAATGGCAAAATGCATAAATAAAAACTCGCAAACAAATTTATGGACAAAACAAAAAAAAGATAAATGGTGAGTAAAAAATCAAATTTATGGACAAAACAAAAAAAAGATAAATGGTGAGTAAAAAATCAAAAACAATGTAACTATAAAAATGGCAAAATGCATAAATAAAAACTCGCAAACAAATTTATGGACAAAACAAAAAAAAGAAAAATGGTGAGTAAAAAATCGCGGACACGGACGCGGACGCGGAACGGACACGGACGTATAGAATATACTCAACGATATCTTTGGTGAGTGAAAAATTGCGGACACGGACGCGGACACGGACGCGGACGCGGACACGGACACGGATCACGCATCACGGAACTACGGAATACCGGCCTTAGAAATATATTTCTTTCTTTAACCGGTAAAAACAAATTTTCTTTTTATTTTATGCCTTTGGTGCAAAATTTGCGTGTATTTGACAGAAAAGTTGAGAGAAATGGCGCCAAAACCGCTTGTTTATGACATGGCGTCATGATGGCAAATTTGAGCCTGTTTTCTTAACGTTCTCATTCGATATGTTATTTGCGTTTGGGTACCAACGTGAAAAAAGCAGTGAAAATAAAAATGATGTTACACTGTTTGAAAACAGTGAAATACCACTTTTATTTCACCAGTAAAATTCTATAATTCACCGAAAAGCATAAAATAAAAAAAACTTCTGCTTTGAATATTACTTGAACGTTATCTGTGTAAGAAATATTATATTGTAATCACATTTTCTGCGGTGGCAGGGGTTTAAGAGTTTATGAAGAGTTTATGTGGAGAAATCTTTTCTTAAAAGAACCTAGATCGATTTGTTTCTTTTATCCCTGTCATCGTGTTCTTGCTAATTTGACTCCAGGGGCTCTGGTCTCGGTTAGGTCATCGAGTACTCGCCCATGTAGCTTTGCAATGCTATTACCTTCTTATGTTTTAAATGTTTGTGTGCTTTTGCATGCAAAATTGGTAAGCTGATGGATGAGTTGGAGTTATTTCACCAAGACAACTTGTTCTTGTTTGTTGATGTGAGAACCTGATGAGGCAAGTGTGAGATTGGTGCATCCTAGAACCTGGTTTAAACCCCCAGTAGCAATCTGATTTGCCACTGACCGTTCCAAGGCGGTAACTCCTCGGGTTTACATTTTTGTTATTTGTTTGTGATGTCTTTTTTAAACTGTCATTTTATTAATTATGCAAAGTTACAACTGACGCTTAACTCTTTGTTTTTTTTTTGTTGTTGTTTGCCAGTTTTGCGCCCCTCCCGCCTTTGAACAAGGACATTATGGTGTGAGCTAAACGCCTAACTCTTCCAAGTCGCCAGATAAATATAGGCGTAGCTTGCCTTAAAATAATCAAAGTACTTAAAGTACCGAATAGCAGATTTGCTTAAAAACAGTCCCATGATTCTCACATACAGATTCTTATTTAGAATCTAACCTCGTACATGTAGCGTGTCTTATAATAATGAAAGTACTGAGAGAATCAAAAACCAGCGAAGCGGATTGACTTCTCCCATGCAGTGTCGTATATAGGTTATACACTACTAAATAATGGTGATCAGGCCTCTAAATAATTTTGTGCAGGGAATTTGCGGACTAGTTACAGGAAGTCAAGCCTGAATAGTAGAAAATAAAAATAAATATTTTTAAAATTATGAGAAAATATAATGATTTTGTAGTAATTTGAATACAAATATTATGAAATTGATAATGAAAAAAAAGTGAAATTCAACTTTTAAAAAAACTATCATTTTTGACAGAAGTAAACAAAAGTTCCGCAGAGACTGGGGTGATACACTTCTGGCTAAAATGTTGAAAAAGTGTATTGGTCATGCTATGGTGGAATTGGTATTTTATGGTGTGTCTAGGTTGGTTCTCTTGAGAATTGTATGATTTTAAGGGCTTGACCCAATAGTAAATTCAGAAATTGATGAAAGGTTATAATGGAAGTCTATTGAAATTGAAATAGTAGTGTATAACCTAAATAGGGGTATGTCATACGCATGCAAACTATGTTGAATATTACAGAATGTCAGTGTAACATACAACCTTCATTGTGGGAAATCTGAGTGTTCAATTAAAGGCGAATGTCAAATTCAATCCCGGGATGATAACAGTAAAAAAATGTAATAAAATGTTATCTCAAATATTTGCTTTTTCATGTTATTGCAATTTACCGGTTTAAAAACTGTGTATGATTTACCGAAGTGGACAGCTTACCTTGACACAAATTTATGTTTATTGGTTCATATACATTGATCTACATTCTAACCGTTCTAAAAAGTTTCGTCCAAATACATTGTTTTACATTCTGAATTACAAAATTTTCTACAGATAATAAATAATAAATATTTTTAACCGAGTTTTCTTAGTCCGGGCTGTATAAATCTTTCAAACTTAAGGGCTTAATAAATGTTTTATTTCATTTTTTATTATAATAGCAAATATCCATCAACACTAAAGATGTTATTGAAATCTATTTACAGAAAACAGAGGGCAAAATGTAGCAATCTTCTCTATAAATGATAGGCCAAGTATTCCTTTCAGGGGCGGATCCACAGGGGTTTCATTGGGTTATTCGAACAGCCTTTTGGGGCAGCATTATTAAATATTCATGTGGATATTGGCCAGAAAGATAGAAATTTTTATCTAACTATCCTAGGGCTGCCCCAAACGAACCCCCGTTCCATCAAACCAGAAACCTTGCAGACGACCCTGCTAATGGTCAACTAATTACTTATTTTATTAGAAGTTTTTGTCAACTGCTTTTTTGAAGTTTTTGTCAACTGCAAAAGCAGATTGACACATAGGGATCACACTGTTTTGCGTCCCCTTCCGGTAATATGAAACTGTTACAGAACTTTAAAAAATGTGACCTGTTGACACAAAACTTCGAATATACCATCTGAATAAAAGAAAGCTATTTCCGACAACAAGAAAGATAATGCCTGATTAAAAGTTTTTAACAATTCTGTCCCTTTAAATGATTTTAACCTAAATAAACATAACAACATTATTGTTGTTTATAATTTTGAGAATACTTTTACTATTGACACAATACCTGGAATAAATAGAAATAAATCGTCTGCATAAAACAAAGTAATATCTGAAAAACCAGAATGAGAACTGTTAACCAACCATTTCAAAAAGACTTTAACATAAATACCAACGTGACTTAATATTGTCAAAGTATATCACACTGCAATGCGCATCATTGTTCTGTTGGAACGATTTATTTTCAGGAATTTTAAGTTTCGGAGTTTTCCTTAACAATCTTTTTTCAGGGGTACATGTTAAGTGGATTCAGTGAAACATAGCAAAATAAGCGGGCATGGAAATGTTCTACGAATTTTTAATTCGTCAGTTTTCCTGACCGTGAAAGATAATAAGATAGTGATTTTACAGTACGTTGTTTCATACTAATAGAACCTTCATATTTCGCTGTGAAATCAGTTATGATTAATAAACTGTTTTGTGCTTTATTTTTGTAGTGAGTGTCTGACCAAGGTACGACTTAACTCGTGCTAATTACTGAATATTAACGTAAAAGCTGACTTGGAACTTACTGGTCTCCATTTTTAAAAATATCTAAGCAAATAGTTCCGAAAAAAAAATAGCATAAACATATTATATTGCTCTTTTGTATATAAACACACAAATGTTAATGTACATTCAAATGTAAATGTATAAATAAAAATGCAAATAGGTTGGGCAAGTTATACTAATATTAGAGACAACCGTTCCAAAACCGATATTTACATTCAACCGTTCCAAAACCGATATGTACATTCAAATGTAAATGTATAAATAAAAATGCAAATAGGTTGGGCAAGTTATACTAATATTAGAGACAACCGTTCCAAAACCGATATTTTTTTAAATAACGACTATCTTTAATTATTGCGTTCATATAATTTGATTTTGTTAAAATTATATGCAAAAATTCTTCATAAATGATTAAGATTACGTTTTCACCAATGTTAAAATAATATAATAATACAAAAGGATACATATCCTGTGGCTTATCAATATTAATACGATTTAATCACCTGGCTTTAATCAATGTTTATTCAGAACATCTCATGTTCTTTGTTTATACATGTACTTACGTCTGGCTTCAATGAGTGTTTATTCAGAACCGTTCATGTTCTTTGTTTATAGTTGTGTCTGGCTTTAATCAATGTTTATTCAGAACCGTTCATGTTCTTTGTTTATACTTGTGTCTGGCTTCAATGAGTGTTTATTCAGAACCGTTCATGTTCTTTGTTTATACTTGTGTCTGGCTTTAATAAATGTTTATTCAGAACCGTTCAAGTTCTTTGTTTAAACTTGTGTCTGGCTTCAATGAGTGTTTATTCGGAACCGTTCATGTTCTTTGTTTATATTTGTTTCTGACTTAATCAATGTTTATTCAGAACCGTTCATGTTCTTTTTATACTTGTGTCCGGCTTTAATCAATGTTTATTCAGAACCGTTCAAGTTCTTTGTTTATACTTGTGCCTGGCTTCAATGAGTGTTTATTCCGAACCGTTCATGTTCTTTGTTTATAGTTGTGTCTGGCTTTAATCAATGTTTATTCAGAACCGTTCATGTTCTTTGTTTATAGTTGTGTCTGGCTTTAATCAATGTTTATTCAGAACCGTTCATGTTCTTTGTTTATAGTTGTGTCTGGAATTAATCAATGTTTATTCAGAACCGTTCATGTTCTTTGTTCATAGTTGTGTCTGGATTCAATGAGTGTTTATTCAGAACCGTCCATGTTCTTTGTTTATACTTGTGTCGGGCTTTAATCAATGTTTATTCAGAACCGTTTATGTTCTTTGTTTATAGTTGTGTCTGGCTTCGATGAGTGTTTATTCAGAACCGTTCATGTTCTTTGTTTATAGTTGTGTCAGGCTTTAGTGAGTGTTTATTCAGAACCGTTCATGTTCTTTGTTTATACTTTTGTCTGGCTTTAATCAATGTTTATTCAGAACCGTTCAAGTTCTTTGTTTATACTTTGTGTCTGGCTTCAATGAGCGTTTATTCAGAACCGTTCATGTTCTTAGTTTATACTTGTGTCTGGCTTTAATCAGTGTTTATTCAGAACCGTTCATGTTCTTTGTTTATACATTTGTCTGACTTTTATCAATGTTTATTCAGAACCATTCATGTTCTTTGTTTATACTTGTGTCATTTTGTCTGGATTCCGATCTGGTCTGGTCCTTGCTTGAACTCTGCGGACAACCCTGTCCCAGTTGGGACTCGGTGACATTGACCTAACTAGAGTCCGATGGAACATATTTTGAAAAATGATCTGATGATGCTTTCATTTTTATGAAGTACTTGCTATAATCAAAGCGTTGAAAGACTGGCGCGCTTGTTGATAGCGTAGTTCCAACAAAGTAATCAAAATGTTTTAAACGGCGAAATGCACATTAAGGAAGTGGACAGATTGCTGCTGATGGTTGTAAATTGGCTGTCATAGCGGAGCAATGAATAACAAGAAGTAATTTTTCATTTAAGAATTTAATTTAATCACACTTTGAAAAACATTTGAAGATGAACAAAAGAGAGGTGGAGAAGACCAAAAGAATCCTGCACAGATATTACTTTAAACATATGAAACTATGTGTATGTGTTTTTCGTTTCAAAGTGACAATCACTATCAACAACATTAGCAAATAATTCAAAATATTCTGGGATTCAATATATATATATTCAATAGATGCAGATACTTGTATTTGATGCAAGGAAATTTGAGGTTTTTCACTTTTGACCTCACCTAAATCTAAGGTTGGAGGTCATCTTGATACGGAAGCGTAGGATAAGTGCTACAAAATTACATGGAAACTTACTATCAGTCGCTCAGTATTCGTGGAATGGTGTGCTGGAATGTGTTTGAAACATGTGCAGAACATTTCGGCCTGCTATTGCGGTGACCACAAAACCCCCATTTACTCGAATACGCTCTCGTGATAGCAATGATAAACCCGAAGTTAACGACCGCGTGTTCACGACATCGTTAGTTAAGACTGGCGCATGCGCACCAGTCTAAAAACGTCGTTACGGTAATAATTAAGTAGAACTACCACTTACTAGTTAAAAACCTATTTGGTGCTGATGTGACTTATAGTAATGATAATTTTAGCAGGTTTTAAAAACCAGATCGACGATTTTTGTTTTTCGCAGATTGAATTTGCGTTCGGTTTGATGATAACCGTAACTATCCAAATGTTTGGTCACGTGTCCGGGGGCCACATGAATCCAGCAGTTTCCATAGCAATGGCCGTTGCTAAGGAGATAAGCCCATACCGGGCTTTACTGTATACCAAAGCGCAGGTAATTGGCGGTATCCTAGGATCCTTGCTGCTGAAAGGGTAAATAACATTTCTAATGCTTCATGAATGCAAGACTGCTGTATATTCTTCTTTTTTTTGCAACGTAGTTACGATATTTTTGCACGCAGCCCTCGATTTAATATTAAAATTTAGATTCTGTTTCCATAGTAAATTGCAGACGAGAACGGCGTTTAAAGTCAATTATTAAAATTGCGACCTACTGACCTTAATTATTTTTAAAAAGGGAAAAAAATCTTTCTTAATTCAGTGTTTCACCGAGTCGCCTGCACGAGAATCTGGGTCTGACGTCAGTTCATGATGACCTCACTGGTGGCCAGGCGTTTGCGTGTGAGCTTGTCTTTACATTCATTCTGGTGTTCTCAATTTTCGGGACAACGGATCCAAACCGCGCCCTCCTCGGTAGTCCCGCCCTCGGGATAGGACTGACAGTTGGAGTTGTCCATCTTGCTGCTGTAAGTTGTTTGCACAGTTCTCTCCCCTGTGTGTAATACATCTGTGCATATTGTGTTCATGGCGTTCTACAATTGTCAATGCATTTTCGTTAATAAAAAAAAATATATCAAAATCTCTCTTACGGCAAAATGCATAGCAATATAATTTTGCAAAAATAAATGATAATAATGTATCATTAGTTTGCATTAAGTTCAGATAAGAGCTATTTGGACTGTAAAGAAAAAAAGTTAGACCTAAAATTGTCTAGAATTCTTCTATCGTCGTAATGTAAAACCTAAACATTTTAAATTCCAACATGAGTTATAATTATATTACTGACTACAGTATTTAAATTCATGTTTTTGTTTAGTTATTGTGTTTGGGGGTAAATAGAATTTATTTTGTTTTCATTAATATTACATTATTTAGGCTTTAAAATATTAATTTTAACTTCAAGTGATGTAAAGGTTAGTGTTTATAAATGAGCATAACAAAATTAACTTGGTCTAGCACAGCGTAGCGATTTAATTTGTAAATGCTCATTAATAAATTTTGTTATCTTCGGTCCAAATGGTCCTCGTTTTAACCGGCTTGTTGTAACTGTTTTGGTATCTATGCTGTTTTTCCAGATTCCATTTACCGGCGCCAGCATGAACCCGGCTCGATCCCTGGCCTCTGCCGTCGTGTCATCCAGCTCCGAGGCATTTGATAAACACTGGGTAGTAAATCTTTTATTTTGATTAAATTAATTAAATTGGATTTTTTTGATAGTTAGAAAAGTGAAAATGACACACTATAAAACTGAAAGGTCATTATTAATAAGTTGGCGGGTTATAACACCTTTGCCAAACAGATTGGAAACCAGTGAAGGGGCTGTTTGGTTGAAATGGAACATAATCAGAAATCCAGAGACGTCAGAACATTTAATTAAATGTTTAACAAAGATCAGTAGAGAACAAGAGAACATGGCGATATTAATTTTGTAAAACTGTTTGTTGATAGACAATATGTTTATTAAGTTGTGTCAAGTGACTGTCTAGTTATCGAAAGTATACTATGTGTCTAGTTATCGAAAGCATACTATAATTGTGTATAGTTATTGAAAGCATACTATAAATTGTGTCTAGTTATCGAAAGCATACTATAAATTGTGTATAGTTATTGAAAGCATACTATAAATTGTGTCTAGTTATAGAAAGCATACTATGTGTCTAGTTATCGAAAGCATACTATAAATTGTGTGTAGTTATTGAAAGCATACTATAAATTGTGTCTAGTTATCGAACGCATACTATAAATTGTGTCTAGTTATGGAAAGCATACTATAAATTGTGTATAGTTATTGAAAGCATACTATAAATTGTGTCTAGTTATCGAAAGCATACTATAAATTGTGTGTAGTTATTGAAAGCATACTATAAATTGTGTCTAGTTATCGAAAGCATACTATAAATTGTGTATAGTTATTGAAAGCATACTATAAATTGTGTATAGTTATTGAAAGAATACTATAAATTGTGTATAGTTATTGAAAGCATACTATAAATTGTGTCTAGTTATGGAAAGCATACTATAAATTGTGTATAGTTATTGAAAGCATACTATAAATTGTATCTTGTTATCGATATAATACTTTAAATTGTGTCTAGTTATCGATAGCACACTAAAAATTGTGTTTCAGGTTTATTGGGTTGGGCCCATTATGGGCGGGATTGCCGCGGCTTTGGCCTACAAATATGTCTTCAGCCCCTATAAAAGGGCCATTACCGTCGAGGAAGCTGCTGACAAAATGAGTAAGTTTATAGTGTGTATCGTAAAATTACTAATTTCGCGTGAGATTAATCCTCATGCATTTTGCAATCGGACAAAAAGGTAATAAAACATTTTAAACCTTCCTAAAAGCTGATTTTTTTATCTAATTTGCACGAATTAAGATCCTTGCGAAACGGTTGCCTGTGGCATGTGTGCGAAAATACTTTTCTCGCAGCGAAATATCTTGATACCAGTAATCCTTATTACTAATAACTGACACGAGATCGAGAGGATGATGGTCTAAACTCTTTCTTATTAACCGTCTAAATGAACTCTATACAAAAACAATCGGAAGGATTTATGTATAAATCTGATTATCTGTACTTTTTTAACGGGAAATGATAGCTCATTTCATAGATTTCATAGTATTTTATTTCAGTCCTATTTTATTTGAATATCCTATTGAACATCTTTAAAATGCGTTTCTTTTTCTATTCGGCATAGTTATTAATCACAATTGTAACTACAGTAAAACCCCTCTATTACGGACACCTAAGGGACTGAGGGAAAGTGTCCTTAATAGCGGGGTGTCCTTAATAGTGGGTTTGAATCACCGGCCACATTCCGTTACATCTTCGGTTCGACATCATTAATATATCGTTGATTTAACAGCCTAATTGGTGTTAATTTGCCCTTTAATCTAGTATAATGCAATAAATCAGACAAAATATGTAAATTTACTTATTTGTTTGGCTTTTGCCTTGTTTGTCAGACTAATACTTAATTTTAATTTCCTTTGTAGAGTCAATTCTACTGTCTGGCCTGTTTTACTGTTCTCCATAATGGAGAGAGATGAAAGAAATTTTTATTTGTTTTATCTTGCATGTAATGTTTGAAACATACCGATCAAACTATTCGCTGATTTACATACAAAAACAAAAATATCCAATCAAATCGATCAGTAGCGAATCTTTTCATTGCCGAAACCTGCCAATTATAGCCCAATTGACTAAAAGGTGCAATAATCTTAAACTGCTAGTTGAAATTCCCACTTCCTCAATTAGGTACCCCAATCAAACGTGTAAATCACAGTTTGACAGGTCTGTTTTGATTGCAATTTGCAACTTTACCTATTACCGTAAATGAGTCTAATTAATAATACGTTTAGCGGTCGTATGTCGCAAACCGATGTCGTAAACTGATGTCGTGAAACAGTCAAAAAGTGGAACGTTACCAGATTCGATTGTCCGTAATAGCGGGGCTAAATTGTGCATTAAAATTAATTTCGTACTGCGTCCGTTGTCCGTAATACCGGAATAGCGGGGTGTCCGTATTCTGTATTATTGATTTTTTAAAAATATTTTACGGCTAGAAAAGCCTAAAGGTTTTTTAGTTGTGAATTAAATTAAGTCATTATAAATATTGGCACGATGTTATAAACGATATTTCATCGATTAACCCTTTCCTCCATATATACACCTTTTTACGCGTGTGCGACCACTGTAGATCCAGATGAGCTGGCACATCCATGCCGTCTGATCTGGATCTGCACTGTTCACTTTTGTCAGAAATAACCTTTACAACAAAAAAGCGAACAGTGGAGATCCTGATCAGACGGCACGGATGTGCCGGCTGATCTTGATCTACATTGTTCGCCCATGCCATAAAAGCTTGTGTTTGGAAGAAAAGGGTGAACACTCAAAACGTACATTTTTCAGTGGAATCAAACGATATGATATTGATCCCAAAGTCTCGCTTCTCCGAAAACAAAGAACAGAAGGAATTCGCCTGCCAGAAGACACACGTCTAACCTGTGATCAAGTAAACCTGTTCAGCCGTTGGTGGAAAAACACAGGAAATGCACTAATATCGCTGCATGCAAGTTTGTCCTCTTGTTGTACATGATGTTACTTAAGTGAATATTAGTGCTTGCAAGATGTGTCTATTATTGCCTTATATATTATTAATTTGACTTCTGTTATTGTCAACTATAATCACAATTTTTGATATTGCTGTTTGCAATGGATTTCTATCATTGTAAATAATGTAACTACACATTGGTGCTTGCAATGTAATCTATCACTGTCAGTAATGTAACGTCACGGTGACATCGCTGCTTGCTATAAGTATCATGCATGAGTGTGAGGTGAAGATGGAAAAATCTGTCACCGAGGGTTAACTGTTTTGCGGGAACGAGGCTCTGCCGAGTTCCCGCCAAAACAGTTCACCCGAGGTGACAGATTTTTCTATCTTTACCGAATTTCTTATGCATGATACTTTTTCTTGCATACCTTTTATTATTTATAACATTTTTGTGTAAGTATACAAACTTATTTATTTTCATTATGCTGAAATATTGACGTTAAAGCAATCTTTTTATAAATGACGTCACTAACTTGAATATATTACGTCAGGTATTTGAAGACGTGACGTCACTCACGTGACTCATTCTACATGGGGGGGTGTAGGATCGAAATTTCCTACACGGGTGAAAACACCGGATAACCTGATCTGGTATGCAAGAAAATGTATTCTATCATTGTCAGTAATGTTACGTCACGGTGAAATTGCTACTTGCAATGTATTCTATCACTGTCAGTAAATTAACGTCACGGTGAAATTGCTACTTGCAAGGTAATCTATCACTGTCAGTAATGTAACGTCACGGTGAAATTGCTACTTGCAAGGTAATCTATCACTGTCAGTAATGTAACGTCACGGTTAAATTGCTACTTGCAATGTAATCCATCACTGTCAGTAATGTAACGTCACGGTGACATCGCTACTTGCAATGTAATCTATCACTGTCAGTAATGTAACGTCACGGTGAAATCGCTACTTGCAAGGTAATCTATCACTGTCAGTAATGTAACGTCACGGTGAAATTGCTACTTGCAAGGTAATCTATCACTGTCAGTAATGTAACGTCACGGTGAAATTCCTACTTGCAATGTAATCTATCATTGACTTGCAAGAAAATCTATCACTGCCAGTAATGTAACCTCACGGTGACATTGCTACTTGCAAGGTAATCTATCACTGTCAGTAATGTAACGTCACGGTGAAATTGCTACTTGCAAGGTAATCTATCACTGCCAGTAATGTAACGTCACGGTGAAATTGCTACTTGCAAGGTAATCTATCACTGTCAGTAATGTAATGTCACGGTGAAATTGCTACTTGCAATGTAATCTATCACTGTCAGTAATGTAACGTCACGGTGAAATTCCTACTTGCAATGTAATCTATCATTGACTTGCAAGAAAATCTATCACTGCCAGTAATGTAACGTCACGGTGACATTGCTACTTGCAAGGTAATCTATCACTGTCAGTAATGTAACGTCACGGTGAAATTGCTACTTGCAAGGTAATCTATCACTGCCAGTAATGTAACGTCACGGTGAAATTGCTACTTGCAAGGTAATCTATCACTGTCAGTAATGTAATGTCACGGTGACGTTGCTACTTGAAATGTAATCCATCATTGTCAGTAATGTAACGTCACGGTGACATTGCTACTTGCAATGTAATCCATCACTGTCAGTAATGTAATGTCACGGTGACATTGCTACTTGCAAGGTAATCTATCATTGTCAGTAATGTAACGTCGCGGTGACATTGCTACTTGCAAGGTAATCTATCATTGTCAGTAATGTAATGTCACGGTGACATTGCTACTTGCAAGGTAATCTATCGTTGTCAGTAATGTAACGTCACGGTGAAATTGTTGCTTGCTGTCTTTATACGTTTTTTTATATCTCATACGTAAAATAACTCGTACATTAACATTTTAAAAATCAGGAAAAAACGAGTGTTTTTTTTTTATTTGAGGCACTGATGAACCAATTAATAGAAGAGATTATTCCAAACATTATACACCAAAGGTGAAATCAAATATAGCCTAGGACACCTCATGTTGAGTCAGAACAGAGACTTAATTCCTACCGCGCAGTTAGAGAGTTTTTATTATGGAGTTCTTACACAACACGAGGGGACATAATAATTACTTGGTTTAAGCAAGAATTAATAAATGTCTTCAATAATTTTTTATGTAAATTTTATTATCTTACGAGATAAAACAGTGCCAGAAATGCGAAAATTGTTGTGTGTTTTTAACTGAGTTTTTGAACGTTTTCAAAACCTTTATTGTACGAGTTACTTCGCTCTGATATAAATTTTGTATAAAGATAAATAACTCTTACAAAAACATTTATAAAACTATTGCATAAGCATTTTAGCTGGGTATGCTGGCCTAGCAAGTGAGTTGTCCGGGTTCCTTAAGTTCAATTCATTTTTGTTTGTAATAGATTTGTTACATGTTGCATTTTCAAATTTTTTAGAAAGCCATAAAACACGACAAATTGTAAAAATATTCCAGGCTCGGTTTGATTGAGAATGTTCGTGGGCAGTAATAGCAATCGTATTACTGGGCTGAAGGTTATAAAACTGAGTTTGGAAACCAGTCTCAAATCTCAAGCATCTGATTGGCTGAAATGGAAACCAGTCGCCATTTCAGCCAATCAGATGCTTGAGATTTGAGACTGGTTTCCATGCTCAGTATTATAACCTTGGGCACAGTCCTCGCTGCCTAGCCCCAGCGTGAGCGCTACTCCATATTTACATAATTGTCCATGTACGTATCGTGCTCAAAGGCCTTCAGAGATGTTATGTTTAATTAAAAACAGCACTGATTGATTGTACAAGGTGACATTTTACAGCCGCCACACGGCACAAACAACGCTCCTGAGATATTTAAACTGTAGTTCCAATAATGGATAAATTACTTTAAAAGAGCAAAAACGAACACATAAGCCTTGAATAATGTTGTTCCGTATATGATAACGGCTCGGTTCGGCTGATAAAAAGATATAGCTTGTTTGAATAACTAAATTACTCATAATGTTATAAAACATTTAGATGATCACCTTTTTGTTAGCAAACGAATTTCAGGGACATATAGGGAACTTGATTGATTCGAATTATATCAGATTTACTTTCCGTGTACTTCGCCGACTCTCGCTAGAACTCTTACCGCGGATGTGGCCATGTATTTTTCGTTACACTACGAGAAGCTGCTTGATCCGGGGAAATTATCAAAGTACCGTATACAGAATTTTTCTGGAATAGGCGTCTATAAGTTGGTCTTGCTAATTTTAAATAATTCTCATAAAATTCGAGGGCAAACAATGATATCAAACTGCAATTTCTTCTTTATGGTGCTATTTTCAACTGCATACATCAATAACTACTGATTGAGACAGGTGTCAGATTTGAACTTGAGTACTCCCGTAAGTATTCAGTTGTATTACAATTAACCAAGGATACATCAATAGCCTTTAAAGGATCTAAACACTTGCCTGACCAGTGGCGGATCCAAGGGGGGGGGGGGGTGGGGGTTCGGACGAACCCCCCTTATTTCCCCGATTTTTTTTGTCCCGGGTGGTTTGAAATTGTTTGAATCAATACTAAAGGTTTCCAGAAAGAAATGGACAACAAGTTTGGTACAAAATTGTTTCATTTGACGACAAAAATGCGGCCTTTGTGGTGGTCTTGAGTGTCAAAACTTGAACTTCACGCATTTTACTTGCTCTCAATTCTAACCTGTTTATTGCCAATAAACAACTTCGCACACTTGCACTTGTATGTGACCAATCTGCTTACATTTTAATCAAAACAACAAAGTAGTCAATTGTTAATCAATGGAAAACTTAGTATTGCACGTTTCTTGCGTCTCCCAATCTATCGTCATGGGCATTTGATAAATCAGAGGACCTTTTGCAACTTATTAAAATTCGCAGTTAGAGTCTGTGGAATAAAATGTTACGCTCATTCTTATGCTTATAGTTGCAATACAAGAAAAAAATGAAGTTTGAATAAAAAAATATACATTTATTTTCGATAATATCACGTCCGGCGGCGAGTCATCAAAGACAAAAAATGATGACCACGAGCACAACTGCTGTAATTTCGCATAGAGTAATTTACTGAGGTAGAGTCGTTCACAAATCATAGAAAATAAAAATAATCCCCCCAAAAATATGCTGGGCGCGCAAATGTCGTTCCAGGATTTTAGTACCAAAACCTTTACACATTCGTTTCCGCTTTAATTGGATTGTGCTTTAGTAGGGAATGAATTTCATGCTGTTCATGAAAATAAAGCATCCAAAATTAAAAAAAAAATACCCGGCCTTAATGTACTTTATATCCTACGAAGATTTTGTTGGCACCGCACCGTCTTTCCAAATTATTTCTAACTAAAAACGATATAACTTGATTATTAGACTTCTTATACACTAATTCAACATTGTTTGTAGATTTTAAGTTTACGGAAACAAAATATTTTATTATTCTGACAAATTTTGACAGGACTGTGATGAAAGCCAGCGGATTATTCGCCGAGTTCTGATACCTAGAGACAAAGGTTCTTAATATTCTATGGTAGTTAAGCTATTTAAGGTTTTAGAACTGTAATATTTCCGCCAAACATCGACTTATGCCGTCACTAATTCGTTTTTTCCGAACGCCGATTCGTACGTTTCCGGTTGATACTATTTTTCGTAAAAGGAGTCTACTCTTTAGGTGTTTTCCGCGATTATGACGTCATTAATAACTAAATCAAATAATAACAAAGTGCGGATATAAAATTGATGTAAAGTAAACAAATATTTTCATAACAAATACTCAAAATAAATCTATACACGAACAACACTCAGTAATGAATAGAGCTTATATGAAATTGAATCGTTTGATCAATGATCCTCCGTGGGGTAGTGGGAACGCTCAGGACTTTTCATTTTGACGGACCCGGTTCAATCCTCGGGAGAGGAACATTTTTTCCCCCTTTTTCTTCTTTTTTTTAAATTATTGTGAGGAAATTTTTGGAGAAAATAGTATTATCAATAGGTTTTAAATTTGGAAATAATTGTTATTATTCTTCATCTTCATTTAGTAGCCATGAAAACTGAAATATTGTAATGATATTATTACAAAATACTGACTCTTTTATAATACAGCAACAGAATCACGATATGAAACTAAAATGATTATGGAATCTGTACTTTCATTTAGGAAAATGTTGCTATTTTATTGTTTCTATAATTACACAGTAATTTTGTGATACTTGTCTTATAAAACTAATTTTATGTGTTTGCACGATGATTTTTTCCTTTAAAAGAATGCTTTGGTTGCTATGGTTACGGTTGCCAAAATTACTTTTTTGAGGTTAAATTTTAACCAGCATAGCTGATTGCTTGCGTATTTCTTGTTTTTCAAAAAATTTGAAGGGGAATAAAAAATCACCATTCGTAAACCAAGCCCTTTGGTTTTTGTGGTTTTTAACCGTTTGGTCTGGGCCATAGGTACCTATTTTGTAGGCCAATAAAATGAAAACAAAGACGGTGAGGTGGTCTTTTTTTAATTATTTGATTCTATACACATTGCAGATAATTTTAATGTATAACACAATTATTTAACTGCATTAAACTTGCACAAAAATCACAGATAAAAACTTGCTTAATTTTTGCAGATCGGAAAAATGTGCTTTTCCGAAGATGGGGTACACTTTAAAAAAGTCAATTTATAAAGTGTTAGAAATAAATTCTAAACATAATGCTTGTTTTTTCCTGTTCAGATATGATGTCCTTAAACAATTAGCCGTTATTTTACAAAATTTACCAAGGTTTCAAAGAAATAGAGATGAATTTAGCTTCTAGTATGTTTGATTTTACAGCCCATTTTCCGAAACAGAGGGTCCCCTTCTAAAATACTAAATTTCTCGAGTTACGCACGGTAAATGTTTTTTAAAACTCGTGTTTAGATGTCTAAATGGATGTACTTGGAAATGAAAACAACAAATTCCAATCTGCAAAAGTGCATATTACAGTTCTAAAACCTTAAAATACATAAAACAACTCAAGTAGCCCTCTAATTTCTTAACTTCAATAAAGATTTTCAACGTCAACGTTTGATTTCAGACAGTAAAAGAAATCGGATGTTTTTTTCTCTATACACAGTGTTAACTTTACTTATACGGTAAAGCCATCACTTTTAAAAGTTGACTATGGACTGGTCACATTAACGTTCAGATATTTGTTTTATGCAAAATGATTCAAAAGATTATTTTGATATTTTTTGTCCAGTAGGAAACCACAAGTATCTCACAGCTGATTTTCTCTCTAAACCCGATCCCACCACAAACAGTTATTAGCGCATCTAAAATGTCTTCAACATTTTCCAACTGGCGAAAGTATTGGCCAGAAACTGGGAACCCCGAACTTAGCCATTTCCAGCAGTTTTTTCTCTAATTATCAACTTCTTGAGTTGAAACATTGTAAGTGGCATATCTAGACTCAGAAAATGATGCAGATTATTTGAATCTGAGTGCTTATAATTGCATCACTACTGCTCACAAGGAAATAGCTAAAATCAAGTATGAAGGAGTAGTTCAAAACCTGCTATAAATTTCCCACAAAATTCCTCAGAATGCAGGACTTGGCATATAATTTTTCAAAATTTTTCGGGAAAGCAGGCCCGCGGACCCCCTAGATTATTTAGGACTCTAAAAATTCATTGGGGCCTTTTACAAATATTATTTATTGAGAACCCTGGAAGTGTCCGAAGGACTGATGTTTTAGCTAAGTTGCATATTGACGCTGTTAAAAATACGACTCGCTGGGTTGAACCCCCCTTGCTGAAATCCTGGATCCGCCCCTCTATGTTTTGTTTTATTCCAGCCAGTGGCTTGGATGACACTTGTCTCCGCATTACTCACTGTCTATCATTTAAGTAAGGACTTTATTAAGCGTATAAGATTTAAGTGTATATTTTCGTGTTATGATAACATATAAAATATGTATCGTACTCCCGCTGTTTTTTTTTCGACCCACTTGATTTTACCAACTATCAAAGCTATTTTTATCGCTTTAATATGAAACAAATCCCGGCATTAAATAAAATTCAAAAACATGATGCGTAAATCTTACATAGTAAACAAGTCGAAGAACGGTTTTATAATGTTATTGTACGAGTTATTTCGCTTTGATACTAAATTGATATCAAAGCGAAATAACTCGTACAATTACATTTTCCAATAGTAAACATTTTTTTTCGCATTAAAGACACTGCTGTACCGGCTCAGAATATTAAATTATCAATATGTTTATTATCACAAGTAAACACCATTGATGAAATCAAATATCCTATAGGGCAAATCGTGTTGTACAGAATAGAGCCTTAACTCCAGAGTTGTAGTTACCGTGTCCTTTCATAATCCGAGAGAACCTATTAATTACTCCATTTCACCATTATTTATAAACATATCAAGATTAGTTATTGATGAAGATCATTGGTCTAGGGGTAGAGCGTCGGACTCCAGATCCGGAGACCTCAGGTTCGAACCCCACCAGGGATGAGGTTCGTCTAAAGTTTCCGCAATCCAAATTCGGCGCGAGTACTGGTTGGAAACCCAGGAAGCCGTCATCGAGCGGGATTAATGTAAGTTGAAATAACTTGTTTCACAATCGATGTAAAATAAATAAGTTTAAACTAAACTAAGTCATTGATGTAAATTTTATAATCTGAGGCTGCTCAGCAGTGCCAGAAATGCGAAAAATATTGAAAACTTGGTTTTAAACACGTAATTGTACGAGTTATTTCGCTTTGATAAAAAGTTTATATCAAAGCGAGATAACTCGCACAATTAAATGTTCAAACCAGAAAACACATTTTTCACATTTCTGGCTTTGTTGTACAGCTTCAAACCTATTTATGAAATTATCAAAATATGACTATTCCCAACATTTATAAACCATTGGATATGTGATTGGGTCTCTCTCCCACCGGACTTAATCCTGAAATACATGTCAGATACCAGTGACCCAGTTTCTACATTTATCACATTGGTAAGAGGGGGCAAACAATTTGAGTAATTCCGCAACTTGACGCAAGCGCGGTGAGTAAATGTTTGTTAAAATGTTTCACTGTATAATATCAAGATCAAGATCATGTAGTGTCAGAATAGAGACTGGAGCTAATGGTGTCCTTACAAAAAAAGCGAAAAGACCTTTTATTTGATAACACCAATGATTTTAATTTCTGGACATGAACAGGTTTAGTCAAATCGAGCCTGCAATATTTCCAAACAAACAAGAGCAGTCGCTAGAAATGGACATATGCCCCCGAAATGTAGCATTGAAATCAAATTGGAATAAGTACTTGTATGTAATTGACTATGCCTGTGACAAGAAATTAACCTTATCACGTGGGCGAACAGTTCGCTTTACTCATGATGACGAACTGGCTTGGTGACAAACATTCCTGTAAAGTTTTAATGAAAACCACCACTTGGTTTTGAAGATAAAGCATTGACAAGATTTTTTAAAATACAGAAGATATAGTGAAAAACTGACTTTGGGTCCATAACTCTGCTAAAAAGATATCATGCAGAAATTCCTGCCAATGATTAAAATACAAGCATACACCATACATGACAAAGGCCCTCCATACACGATGGGAAAATTGAAATAGATACTCAATGTAGTATACAACTTCCAGGACGTGGGCCCCCATAAACAAGGTGCTTGGTGTAGCAACAACTTCCAGGAAACGGGCCCCCATACACAGTGGAAAACAGAAAAAGGTGTTTGTTGTAGCAACAGCTTCCTGCAGGTTGGCCACCATACCAAAAAAGAGAAATAACACACACAATTTCTTAAGACATCTTTAATTAAAACAAGGTCTGTGAGACCATATCAGCAAAATAAATAACAATTCAAAATATACATAAATTATAACAATGAAAAACATCCAAACATCCCAACAACACAATTGGACATTCATAGAATATCTACAGAGTTTCTCTTTGCAGCACAATAAGTAAAACTAATTCCAATTATTCATAATTACTCTAAATTGATTCATACATTAACATACCATTAATTCTTAATTGAAAAGGGGAATAACAAAATACTCGAAACTTTTAAAGTCCAAAAAGTTTTTGTTAATTTATGATGATGAACATTTATATAATCTATGAAGAAAGATGACAGTAGAATCAATCCCTTAATTTACCACATATTCCAAGTTAAAAAAGGGGGAATAACTGAAATGTTGTTTGAAAAGAGTTACGGAACTTGTTGTTAATGAAGTAAGCCATTATGTTGGTAATCTATTTAAGTTTCATATCCATTAGTTGAGTAATGTTTAAGATATAAGAGTAAGATATTTGATATATTGACCAATGGCATGAAAACTTTAAAGAAAGTCGAGGTTTTAAAGGGGCAAAACTGCTTTAATAATTAAGAAAGTTAAGGCTCTTGTAAACAAGGAAAATGAAATAGGTCATGTTGAGTAACATTTATTTTAAGTTCTGTATCAATCATTTGAGTAATTTAAAACAAAATCTGAATTATCGCAATTTATTTTATGCTTTCCAGTGAATTACAGATTTTTTCTCCGTGAAATAAAAGTGGAAGTCCACTGTTTTTTCACGTTGGTACCAAATGCACATAACATACCGAATGAGAACATTTAGTAAACAAGTTCAAGTTTGGGTATCTGACGACATGTCGTAAACAAACTTTTTTTGACAACATTTTATGCAATATTTCTGTCAAATTCACAGAAATTGCGCACTAATAGCATGAAATTACAAGAAAATTTGTTTTAACAAGTGTAAGATATAAATATATTTCACTCGTGAACTCCTGAATTATGTATTTTCACTTGTGGCTTCACCACTTGTGAAAACATAAATTCTGGAGCTCGCTCGGTGAAATATATTTATATCTTAGACTGGTCAAAACATATATCTTCTATTAATTAATCCAGATTAAAAGAAATTCTATTTAAATAATATAAAGGCTAGTATAATTATTCTGAGTATCATGATAAAGAAGTTAGGAATTTCCTCATCTATATTTGATTTTTAAAGTCTGAATATTTATGATCTCTCTACATTCATCCAAATTTGATTGTAAAACAAAACAAATACAGAGGGATACAACTCAAACAGTAATTAATCAACATACAGAAAGATATTCCCTCCCTTATTATGGAAATGATGCTATTACTATGATGTATTTATGATGTAACTGCAGGCATATAAGCGAGAAAAACTGAAATGTATTTCTGGGAAGTCTTTTTTTGTCCACTAATTGTCTGTGGGTGTTTTATTTTTGGAATAGGTTGTAATTTTTTCTCTCTTCCAGTTACTGACAAAGGAAAGTTCAGCAAAGGAAACCAGAAGGATTGTATGATTAACCCTTTCCTGTACAGATACGCATTTTTACGCATGTGTGACCAGTGTAGATCCAGATCAGCTGGCACATCCGTGCCATCTGATCAGGATCTGCACTGGTCACATTTTGGTCAGAAATAACCTAATGAATCAAAAAGCGAACAGTTTAGATCCTGATCAGACGGCACGGATGTGCCGGCTGATCTGGATCTAAACTGTTCGCCCTAGCAATAAAGGTGTATCTGTACGGGAAAGGGTTAAATTTTGTTAGGTAATCATCCACAATTACACTTAGGGGTGAGTTGGTATATTTCTGGGTAATTATGATATGTATAGGTTTTCAGGGACTGGCTTAGAGGGTGACTCTGGAGAAATACTCTCCCAAATGTCCACAACTTCTCCCTCTGCTCTGCCAAAGAAGAAGTTTCTCTCTGTAGATTTTATACAGAAAGTCAAAATCTTTACTTTTCCATAAAATTTGAAAAAAATTCTCCCTGTTTTGGCAAACTAAGTCAATCCCTGGCTTTTAAAATATAGGCTTATTTATCAGAAAGAGTTTTCATGCAAGAAAATCAACTTCCTATTGTTTGTTGTTTTGTTTTTCATATGATGAATCTAGATATTGAAAGCAATATCCATTTGGCAGCACTTTCAGTGATAATTAGCACAAGAAATGGACACCTAAACTGAAGCATTTAACGCTTTACTCCATATACACTGGTCAAAAGTTCTAAGTGCACACTTTTCAATTTTGAATATCTTAAAGTAAACTTATTCAAATTGAATGAAAGTTTGACTTACAGTTAATAATGATCAAACAACAATAATTTTTTGAAAACCGTGCATATGTTTTACGTTTTACGTCATCCACGTCGGCATACGCTTTTTATGCATTATCCCCGTGCGGCAAGCGAAATTTATTTTTTTACAATCGTTTTTGTTTTTCACATGTTCACCGACTCAAGACAAACACGAAAAACACACCAACAAATTGTAACCATGGAACGGTTGACGTCAGCAGACAACGACATTGCCGTCAAAATTCTTTTCACAGGCACAACTTCAAATTTGTTGTAAAGAAATCTTGACGGTTTTCGTAAATGCAAAAGAAATACCTTATTTTGCATATTTTATTAATTTAAGAAGAAAATCAAACGATTTTTTTTTCTAGATTGATTATGTTGCTTACGTTGAACGCTGATGTTACTCAATTACGTCATTAAATATTTACGTAAAACAACGTAAACTCGAAAAAATTAGTGTAAAATTTGTTGGATAAGTGTCCAATAAATAAAAATTTAAAACTAAAATTTATAGAAATTCAATAAACTTCAATATCGAATTATTCGAAAATGACGCTTATTCGGTCAAAAGGCGTATCCGAAAACTGGTCAATTTTACCGAAATGAATACATTTTTTTCGTTTGGAAAGGCTGTTACACATCTATCATAGAAATTGTATCATCCCAAACTGCTAGACAATTCAAAAACTTTTGGCACAAAACATTGTGTGAACAAAGGAATTTTCTCCTTGAAATCCTGTAAAATCTTTATGGATAAAATAAAGTTGAGTATGCTGGCGCATCGTGCCCAGCAGACCATTACAAAGCTACAGAAAGCTATTTCAGTGCAATGGAATGGCAAACTACAGTATTTCCTTTAAATCTGCGTGAAATTTAAATTACACAGAGATGAGAAACGATCACAAATGATAGCCGATGCAATGATAATTAACTTGAGAATTTCTTTCTGAGAACAAGTGAGCTAAAATATTATTATTTTTTAATCTGGTTAAGCAGACTTAAAATTTTTGGTGTGCTTTAATAGAATATTGATTCTTCTTCATTGTAATTTACACTATTTTGAAAGATTCAATCAAATTATTGGAAAAATTAACATTTATCAAGTGTGCACTTAGAACTTTGACTAGTGTATACCACTTTTATTGCTTTGGCAAACAGTGTAGATCCAGATCAGCCAGCACATCCATACCATCTGAACAGGATCTGAACTGTTCCTTTTTAATCAGAAATAAGCTAAATAAAACAACGAACAGTGCAAATCCTGATCAGACAGCACAGATGTGCCAGCTAATCTAACTCTACACAGTTCACCCAGGCCATAAAGTCATACATATGGAATAAAGGGTTTACATTGAGCACTTTGGGCAACAGATTTAGATTGTTGCAATCTTTATGCATGATTTCTCTGGAATTCATAGGAACATTCAAACTACACATCCTGAAGTTATATATTCTTATGCATATGAACTCCTTTCATTGAGATATAATGTTATTCTGTTAACTGTTCCCTCCATGTATACATGTTTTTATGCATGTGTGAACAGTGTAGATCCAGAAAAGCCGACACATCCATGCCGTCTAATCAGGATCTGCACTGGTCACACTTTGGGCAGAAATAATCTAATGAATCAAAGAGCAAACAGTTTAAATCCTGATCAGACGGCAGGGATGTGCCAGCTGATCTGGATCTAAACTGTTCGTCCACCCAAATAATGGTGTATCTATGAAGGAAAGGGTTAAACATAATGATATTACTAATTACTACACTCCACAAAATTAATTAAGGGTCAACATTCCTCATATTGGGTGCACCACAATAAAATGTCTCTTCAGTCATATTTATCAACACTTTAGTTTTTACTGAATTTAGAATGAAATTACAATAATCTATTACTTTTTCATAACTAATTGGAGATTTTGCTACACAGTTTGAAAATAATATGTTATTTTTTCAACAAAAATGTAATTATTAAACACTTTCCTCCATAGACACACCTTTATTGCATGGGCGAACAGTTTAGTTTCAGATCAGCTGGCACAAACTGTTCGCTTTTATTCATTAGATTATTTCTGACCAAAATGCGACCAGTGCAGATCCTGATCAGACGGCACTGGTCGCACATGCGTAAAAATGCGTATATATTATGGCGGAAAGGGTTAATATCATCTGCTAAACTTCTTGATGCCAATTCAAGAATTGACGTCACCTCTTTGATGATACATTTTCCTGTGATGCACCCCATATGATTACCCTCATTGTCTGAATATAAGCCGCACTTTTTTCCAGAATTTGGCAGTAAAAAGTTGGGGGTGCGGCTAAAACACAGGTTTGGCTGCTTATACATCGCATTAAGCCATTTTTATCTGTTCCATCAGGTTTAGGAGGGTGCGGCTTATACATGAGTGCGGCTTATATTCGAACAATGACGGTATGTGTTCATGTTACAAGTGTTTGCATACATTCTTTAATCTTTCAAATTATAATTGATGTTCAGTTGTGATCGCTGTAAAAATAATAAAAATCCTTTGAGAAACTAATAATGTTTCCTTTACAGCCTAGTAACTTTAATTTTATGTGACCCTTAATTAATTTTGCTGAGTATTTCAAATATACTGTAAAAATTTACAGACGACAAATTTTCTTAACAATTACTCCTGTGTACTCACAATTTCGTCAAGTGTATACAACGAAGTAAACTTATACCAACTATCCAGAACAACAAACATATACTAAAAATATAATAAAATATTTTAAATAAATCTATTGCACATAAATTTTGTATTTATAACAAAATTTTACAATGCATTAAATGCAAGACATAATGTTTTAATATTGTTCCATACAATTAACAATACACTATCTCTATCTAGCCCTGAAAGTTAACCCTAACTCCATAGATACACCTTTATTGAATGAGCGAACCCTGTCGATCCAGATCAATGGGCATATCCATGATGTCTGATCAGGATCTACAATGTTTGCTTTACAATTCATTAGGTTATTTTTGACCAAAAAGCAAACAGTATAGATCCAGATCAGACAGCATAGTTGCACCAGCTAATCTGGATCTACACTGATCACACATGTATGTATTAAAACCAGTATATATGGAGTAAAGGGTTTTAATGTTGTTCCACACAGTTAACCCTTTCCGTGATATATACGCATTTTTACGCATGTGCAGCCAGTGTAGATCCAGATCAGCCAGCACATCCATGCCGTCTGATCAGGATCTGCACAGGTCGCATTTTGGTCAGAAATAACCTAATGAATCAAAAAGCCAACAGTTTAGATCCTGATCAGACGGCACGGATGTGCCAGCTGATCTGGATCTAAACTGTTCGCCCTAGCAATAAAAGTGTATCTATACAGGAAAGGGTTAACAATATATTACTCCATCTAGTCCTAAAAGTCATTACTTTATAAAACACTGCTAAACACAACTAGAATTAAGTGTTCCTCGGAACACGTCTCCTAAAATTGTATTTGAAAGGGGCATAACTCCAAAATAGTATAATAGGAGTTATCACTCTTGTTGTCACAGATGCCTTTCTTCAATGCAGATGATATATTGCAAGAATGAAGTGAATAAGACAAGAAAACTTCTTCGCATATATCTGGAGTAAACTGTAAAGGGTTAATAATAATACACAGGAAAAAAGGGTTGTATGTAAGGCAATAGAAAAAAAATTTTTTAGATTCTTATCCCCGCCCGCCCTTGTCCAAAACCACCTGCCCCCAAAAAATTTATTGGTAAAAAAATCGGAACATATTCTGTTCCGGAAAGAACGGGTTTTTTTACCATCCTGGATATGGAAAAAAACATGGCCGACAATAATAAAATAAAATGTTCATCATTTCAACTTTTTAAAGTTGTTATCATGATTTTTTGGAAGAATTGAAAAGATGGACGAATATTCTACACCAAAGGTTCTGGTAACTATAAATGCCATTTTCTCAAAATTTTTAAGTTAGTTTTTTTCTTCTGTTCTCAGGTATTTCGTTAATAAAAAATAAAAATTAAAAAGTGTCCACCCCTCTTTTTTTCCCAAAATCCGGATGAGAATCTAATTATATTTTTTCTCAGGCCTAAAACATTCATAATTATGTTTAGTTATGGCATTTGTCAACACAACAAGATGTTGCTGTCAATTTTTCACTGCTAATTAATACATTCCAAAATACTTTCATAGGTCTAACCGTAACAATGAGACAGAATTTACCGAACAAAAACAGTTCCTAGATATATATTTCTATAAACAGACACAATGTATGGCTAAAAAGTGTCTTCCATATGGAATTCTAAAATTGCACTATTATGATCAGGTGAGCAGTTAAATGCCTGTATATGTATATCACTTTACTGCATATATATGCCTATAAATATATATCACATGGGTAAACAGTTTAGATCCAGATCTACTGTCTGATCAGGATCTGCACTGTTCCCTTTTAGAGTTATTTACTAGGTTTGAAGGTTATAAAGCTGAGTTTGGAAACCAGTCTCAAATCTCAAGCATCTGATTGGCTGAAATGGTGACCAGTTGCCATTTCAGCCAATCAGATGCTTGAGATTTGAGACTGGTTTCCATGCTCAGCTTTATAACCTTGGGCATAGGTTATTTCTGACAAGGAAGCAAACAGTGTAGACCTTGATCAGACTGCACAGATGTGCCAGCTGATCTGAATCTACACTGTTTGCCAATTCATTTAAAGTGAATCTATAGAGTAAAGGGTTAATAGGCACAGTTTGCTGTTTGGTCAGAAATCACCTAATAAATCATAAAGCAAACAGTGTATAACCTCACCAGATGGCATGGATGTGCTGGCTGATCTTGATCAACACCTTTTGCCTATGCAATAAATGTTTATCTCGGGATTAGGGGGAAATAAATGCCTCAATAGCCATTGCCAATAAAGTTATTTCAAAGCAAGTTATTGAATTGTGTATTTTAACTGTTGCTAAGCAGTGGTAAAGAATTCATATCAAAAGACCTTGGAGAAAACTATAATGTTATTCTGATTATTAACAGTGAACAGTTGTTTATTTTCATAACTTAGCAATATCTCCAATTTTCTACAATAACTCAGTTTATGAAAGTGATTAAATAGCCAATATTCTTTAATCATTTAACACTTCACTCCATATATATGAATTTATTGCATGGACAAACAGTGAAGATCCAGATCAGCCGGCACATCTGTGCCATATGATCTGGATCTACTCTGTTCCCTTTATAGTCAGAAACTAGAAATGTGTCCAAAGGACACGGATGCCCCCGCTATGGGTTTTTCATAAAGCTCCCAGCAGTAGTGTAGGACAAGTTGTGTTCACGAGATATATTCCTATTACAAGAAAATTCTATTTTTAGTAACAGTGACCTTGACCTTGGATCTACAGGCATGGGTTTTGTGCGGACACACCACCCTGTCATGGTGAACATTTGTGCCAAGTTATTTTGAAATCCCTCCATTCATAACAAAGTTACAGCCTGGAGAAGAAAATTCTATTTTTAGTAACATTGACCTTGACCTTGGACCTACAGGCTTGGGAATGTATGTGACACACAGTCTTAATATGGTGATCAATTAAACCAAGTTATTTAAAAATCCAATAACAAATAACAAAGTTACAGAGCCGACACAATTTTGCAAGAAATTTCTGTTTTTAGTAACAGTGACCTTGACCTTGGACCTACAGGCATGGGTGTTGTATGCGACACACCACCTTGTCTTGGTGAACATTTGTGCCAAGTTATTTTGAAATCCCTCCATTCATAACAAAGTTAAGGGCCAAGTGTATATTTTGCTTAACACAAAATGTAAGTGAAGAAGGGGCATAATTTGAAAAAATATTGGAAGCAGGGTTATGGGTCTTGTTGGTTATGATGTAGATTTTGATGGTGAAAATATATTTCAAGTTTCAAGGCAATATCTCAAGTAGTTTTAAATTTATGGGCAAAATGCATATTTTGCTTAACATAAAATATAAGAATAAAACTAATGTAAATGAAATTATCAAAGGGCCATAACTTTTGAACAGAACATGTAAGAGCAAAACCCCACCTTTATGCACAACAACATATCAGGCCAAGCATTGTGGTAAAGTTTCATTAAATTCCCACCAGTAGTGTAGGAGGAGTTGCGTTCACAAGATATATTCCTATAAACACTAATGTAAATGGAAGTATCAAAGGGCCATAACTTCTGAACGGAACATGTAAGAGCAAAACCCCACCTTCATGCACAACTACATATCAAGCCAAGCATTGTGGTAAAGTTTCATTAAATTCCCACCAGTAGTGTAGGAGGAGTTGCGTTCACGAGATATATTCCTATTAAAACTAATGTAAATGGAAGTATCAAAGGGCCATAACTTCTGAACGGAACATGTAGGAGCGAAACCCAACCTTCATGCACAACTACATATCAAGCCAAGCATTGTGGTAAAGTTTCATTAAATTCCCACCAGTAATGTAGGAGGAGTTGCGTTCACGAGATATATTCCTATTAAAACTAATGTAAATGGAAGTATCAAAGGGCCATAACTTCTGAACGGAACATGTAGGAGCGAAACCCCACCTTCATGCACAACTACATATCAAGCCAAGCATTGTGGTAAAGTTTCATTAAATTCCCACCAGTAGTTTAGGAGAAGTTGCGTTCACAAGATATATTCCTATTAAAACTAATGTAAATGGAAGTATCAAAGGGCCATAACTTCTGAACGGAACATGTAAGAGCGAAACCCCACCTTCATGCACAACTACATATCAAGCCAAGCATTGTGGTAAAGTTTCATTAAATTCCCACCAGTAGTTTAGGAGGAGTTGCGTTCACGAGAATATCGGACGGACGGACGGACGGAAGTTCCCACATTTGACCCTTTGTTGGGTATTTCTTTTGTTTAAAACTACCCAATAAGCAAAAAATGTACCCAACAAGACACAACGGAATGAATGGGAATGGTACCCAACAGATGCCTTGCGGTGCGCTCGGACGGACAGATGGTACCCAACAGATGCCTTGCGGTGCGCTCGGACGGACGGACGGACGGACAGACGGACGTTCCCACATTTGACCCTTTATTGGGTATTTCTTTTGTTTAAAACTACCCAATAAGCAAAAAATGTACCCAACAAGACACAACGGAATGAATGGGAATGGTACCCAACAGATGCCTTGCGGTGCGCTCGGACGGACAGATGGTACCCAACAGATGCCTTGCGGTGCGCTCGGACGGACGGACGGACGGACGGATGGACAGGAGCAACTCTTTATGCCCGTCGCCATTTCATGGCGGGGGCATAAAAAACCTGATGAATCCGGAAAAGATAGAATTGATGTGCTGGTTGATCTGAATCTACCCTGTTCACCATGGGTAACAGCCGTATCCAATTGTTATCTATGGAGTAAAGGTATACATCTTATCTTGGATGTTTTATAACGTCAACTTCTCTTCTTGTTCATGATCGAACAGATCTTGTAAGCCATTATTTAAGGTGGTCTGACTTTCTAGAATAGGCTGGACAACAAACAGACAGGAACAATATGTTAAGGTGATATCTATACCCAAGATGAGCCTGAAGTTTCTGCAACATGAAGTTTTCTCATCTCTGATCCAACAATTTACATTCAAGTACTAAGAGTGGATTTAAAATGATATAAAACACAAGTTATCTCCCCTGAAAACTCTCGATTTCTGACTTCTCATTACAAGGTGCAACCTTGTGCAAATACTTGCACTGCCTACGTGAAGTACTTCCTGTGAGTGCTTCACTTCCTGTTCAGAGACATAGCCTCCTGGGCATTACCTTCAAACAATTCTTCCAACCAATCTGACATTGTGTCTATCCTGACCCACAGTTAGCTGTGAGTTTCCAGGCAAAAGCATAATTCATACATAGCTGTTCCAGCAGCCATGCTTTTTCACATTTCAGCTCAAAGTTCTGAAAACTGTTTCAATATTATCGCATTCATCAGGTCACTGAAAACCCTTTAGTTCACATTTTAAGCAATCCAAAGTGTTTCTCTTAAGCTGACAAATGCAATAAAATACCAAATCAACTGTCAAAAAGGTATTATGACCTGAAATAAAGCTGATGTTAAATCATCCTAACACCCTTAAGCGCATGAACTGCACTTTTCAATCAGCACTTAAAGTTGAATCAATGCCCTTAAGAACTGCACTCTTCAATCAGCACTTTTAAAGTTGATTCAACACCCTTAAGAACTGCGCTTTTCAATCAGCGCTTAAAGTTGAATCAACACCCTTAAGAACTGCGCTTTTCAATCAGCACTTAAAGGTGAATCAACGCCCTTATGAACTGCACTTTTTATTCAGCACTTTTAAAGGTGAATCAACACCCGTAATTACTGCACTTTTCAATCAGCAATTGTTAAGGTGATTCAATGGCAAAAATTATAGAATTTCCTAAGATGTTAAGGTGGTGCTAGGATCCTGGTTCTTTGTCCATTTTGCAATAAGGATGTTCATGATCACAGGTTTGTTCTGCACTATAACTCCTATCTCTTGACAGATCTATATGGTCCTTTAATGTCAGAAGGGTCTGCTTCATCTGCAAACAAACATGAGCAATGGTAGACTTCAAAATGTACAGAGATTTCCACTCGTGTATTATAAAACTGCATAACTGCATATTCCTTTATCTGGGAAGAAACATCAATAACAGTAAAACCCCTCATTACGGACACTCGATATTACAGACACTCAATATTTCAGGCAGCCTGGTATTACAGACAATTTTCTAAAGAACAGCCATGTTCTCTTCTCTTGATTCAAACCCACAATAAAGGACAACCGGCTATTAAGGACACTTTCCCTCAGTTCCTTAGGTGTCTGTAATAGAGAGATATCACTGTATTATTTCAAACAAAGATAAGTAAAAGATCCTAAACAAAAATTTGTGAAGTCTCAAACTCAAATAACTCTTGCATGAGATTGTGATGGACCCTTTTTGTAAACCATAGAAAAGAAAGCATTCAGCAGTTCCCCCCTCTTGCCCCGACATGCCCTAGTTATCACAGTTATCAGTAAGTGTGGTGTACCCACTGTGATCAAACCATTCAGGAAATCGCGCCCCCCCCCCCCCCATACCCCCAGCCCCCCTCTACACAACACCACCCTTATTATATTGCCCCAGTCATCAGTATATCATTATATACCCACCTGATCAACCATGGTGATGGTAGCATTTAGCAGATCTCAACACCCCCACTCCATCCGCACCTCATTGTAATGCCCCAGTTATCAGTTATAAGTTATGTACCCATCTGATAAACCATAGTTATGGAAGCATTCAGTAGATCTGCCCCGCCCCAACTCTATCCCCCAACTGTAATGTCTCAGTTATCAGTTATCATTATGTACCCACCTGATCAACCATAGTAATGGAAGCATTCAGCAGATATCTCCATTTACTCATTTCTGCATCATGAAACTGTTGCTGCCGACTCAACAATTTTATCCATTCTTCTGTAGATTTTGGGGGATTACTGCAAAAAATAAATGTTGATTCTAACTGATACACATAGATAAAGGGTCGCTTGCACTTAATGTGTAAATTAAGTGCACTGGCACTGGAAGCTATCTGAAACCTGACTGGAGAAGGAGCTTTAGTCACATTTATTTTCATATTATTGCTTATATATTTTTAAAAATTAAACAAATTCACGAAAAATTACCTATTTGTGAAGGAGAAAAAAGTCAAACAAGCAGAGTAAAACCCCGCTCATCCCTTTATAAAGACCACTGTGATACTAAGACCACAGTTCAATGTCCTGTTTATAAATATTGTCTACCTAAAAGTAAATATATCCTTTACTCCATGTATACACATTTGAACATGTGTGCGACCACAGTAAATCCAGATCAGCTGGCAAATCCAAGCCATCTGATCTTGACATTTCATATGTGCTGACGGACCTGGGCCCAAGATCATAAAACTGAGATTGGAGACCAGAATCAAATCTCAAGCATCTGATTGGCTGAAATGGCAACCAGTCAACATTTCTGCTGTTTGAGATTTGAGTCTGGTCTCCAGCTTTAGTTTAATGATCTTGGGGCCCTGGATCTACACTGTTCACCATGCAGTAAAGGTGTTTCTCACTTACTAGACAGAAAAATCCCTATTTTTAACTGTGTGAGATTTCCTTATCTCGCATGGCCTTTTCTCACTTACTAGACAGAAAAATCTCTACTTTTAGCCATGTGAGATTTACTTATCTTGCATGGCCTTATCTAACACTCCGCGTGCTCGCGTACTTTCGTATTATTGCGCACCATATTAATTGAGCACTTTCATTATTGATTTAGACTACGTCATGATGCTTATTTCCACGTCATTTAAATGTAAAGTGACGTAATTAAATGAATGTTTACTTTTTCAAATAGAGCAATCTGTTAATTTTGTTTTATCAGGATTTTGTTAAAAAATCATTTGGAAAGAATACACTCGGAGGTTGCTAAATTCTTAACGCTGGAACTTGGAAGTGTTTATCGTGGTATGAGTCTGAAATGGCTATTTTTAAAGTGTTTCATTCTTATACCGCTGTTGCGAGCTTCGTTAAACATCAGGATCTATGAAGAAAGTGAATGGAAAATAAAATAGGAAATATACTGCTGTTTAATCGGGATATTTCAAATGGTATGTACAATTCATATTTTTTGTAAATTTTGAATTGTGACGAAATCACGGATAACCTTAAAAGTCACATTCTTTATCCGTTTTCAACGGATGAACCAGCTGTTTCATATAACGAAAGAACAATTCTTTTCCTTTCCTTTATTTGTAACGATATTGTTGAAGGCCTACATGTAAGGGGTGTTTAACTTTGACAGGACTGTGTATTCGTGGCTGATTTACTGTTCCACTGGCAGTTACGCGAAAGAAGTAGTTCTCTAAAATTCTTGCGTTTTTTTTTTTTAATTTTAAATAATTTTGTTTTATTTTTGAAGAAGTAAGTGAGAAAAATAATCAATCATTGGTATTCGGCGAAGATCGCGGTATCTCAACCCTCTGGCAATGCTTTCTAGATGGAAACTCGGCACAGCCTCGTTTCAGTCTGGAAACCATTACCCTCGGGTTGAGATACCTTTATCTTCGCCGAATACCAATGATGGATTCTCTTTATCTATGAAGTAATGGGTAAAGACCACCTCTATATTAAGACCTCATTTGTCCAGTTCAAGAGGTGGTCTCAACTTACTAATACTTTCAAATATAATAGGATGAATTATCTACAATGTCCCAGACTTAAGGAAACAATTTCAAACTTGTCCTAATCGCTTCATCTGTTGTTGTTTTTCTTTCTCTCAAAGGAAATATTCCTGGCCGCAAATTCATTTTATAATGAACATATTAATCTTCTAAACAGATAACCAGTTCCATACAGACTTCCAGGGCTCAAGATCATAAATAAGTAGAGCAGTTTCAAATCTCAAGCATCTGATTGGCTGAAATGGTGACTGGTAACTGGTCGCCATTTCAGCCAATCAGATGCTTGATATTTGAGACAGGTCTCTAATCTTAGTTTTATGATCTTGGGCCCCGAACAGTCTCAATACAATATAATAAATACTGATTAATTTCAGCCGTCTGCCATAAGTGATGAAAACAATGTCATTTCCTGAGCAACTCATAACTTTCGTCTTCTGTTACAATTCATCACAGAGCGTTTCCGTCAATTATTGGCAAATAACTTTATTTTTCATGAAACAACACCATATATTGTAAACTTATACCAGTGTCTTTCACATGTGATTAGAAAATCATAAATGTTTATGGACCAAACCTAGTATACATGGCAGATATTTGTTTTGTTTACTTACAAAGTTTTGTGTTTTTTTTTTTTTTTTTTTTTTTTTTTTTTTTACAATTACTCATAACATGATAAAACAGATAGCACATTACAAAATAAAGACAACAATTTCAGTATTGTTAACATTGTAAGTTTTTGACAAAGTTATGTATAATTGGCTTGTAAATGTTTTTACGATCATAATACTTACATAATGTCATGATATATGTATTCAACATATTTATCATGTTAACATGTTCTGTTCTTCTTTCCCTAATAATATATGAATTGTAAATGCAAAAGCTAACATAGCTTAAGAATATATTTATATCACTGTATTCTTTAACAAGAAACAAATGTCGTCGAAAACCAGGTTTTCATGTAATACTTATACTTTTGTAAACAAAAATATCTGGTATGAAGAAACTAAACTTCTATTTTTAGCAACAGTGACCTAGATCTTGATCACAGACTTCAGAATAGCAATCCTGAGTTTGCATCTTGGTATAAGCTACACAATGAAAGTTTGCTGTCAATAGATCACAGCTAACCCAAGTAATAAGGAGAAACCTGAATTTCTATTTTAAGCAACAGTGACCTAGACCTTTATCACAGACACCTGGGTAGCAATCCCAAGCTGCCTTTTGATATCAGCTACTCATATACCAAGTTTGGCATCAATAGGTAAAAGCAAACTCAACTAATTGAGGGGAAACTGAATTTCTATTTTTAGCAACTGTGACCTTGACCTTTATCACAGACAACTTGGTAACAATCCTAAGCTGCCTGTTGATATAAGCTACCCTCAAACCAAGCTAAGAGTCAACAGGCAATGTGGCATCAACAAGCTACATTCACAAAATACTTAACAAAAAAATCTTCCAAGTCAAAAAGGGGCATAACTGGCAAAACACAGTCAGGGCTTATGAAACTTGACCTGATTATTGGTACTGTGATGTCAAACAATTATGTTAAGTTTCAAAGCTATACCTTGAATGGTAATGGAGAAAAAGACAACTTTCACAAAAAACTGAACAAAATTTCTAAGGTAAAAAAGCAGCATAACTTTGTCAAAATAAAATCAGGGATTATGAAACTTGATAATTGGTATTGAGATGTCAGGCAACTATGTTACATATCAAAGTTTTATCTTAAACGGTTACTGAGAAAAACCCAACTTTCACAAAAAACTTAACAAAATTTCTAAGTGAAAAAGGGGCATAACTTTGTCAAAATACAGTCAGGGATTATGAAACTTGTCCTGATTATTGGTATTGAGATGTCAGACAACTATATTATGTTTCAAAGTTGTATCTTAAACGGTTACTGAGAAAAACTCAACTTTCACAAAAAAACTTAACAAAACATTGACCCCCGCCCACCCGCCCAACGACATACCCCAATCTAATAACCAGGATTTTTCTTAAGAAAACCTGGTTAAAAATAATTTTATATCCAATTATTATAGATTTTAGGTTTCTAAAAATTTTTTGTTAAACCCCACTTCATAAAACAATGATTACATGGCAGATACTTTTTCTTGTATACAGTTTTGTAGTGCCGGCAGCATAAGGTCACTTCCAACAGCCTCGCTGTTGAGCTAGCTTTTCAGCGACGTAGTTGAAGTGTACCGACTGTCAAAACTAGTTAAGCAACGGTTTGCTCGGTCAATGCCTGGATGGGTGTCCCCTGGGGGGTGGTTGGTTCGCCCCCAGCTGGGGAAAGACTTCAGTTTTCTGCATTTTTCTCCTTTTAACCCTTTTCTCTATATACATGTATGGGCATTTTACTGCATGTTAGACCAGTGCCATTTTATCAGAATATACTGTGTTTTTGGCTCCTGGTCAGAAAAAACTAATGAATCTAAAAGGGAACAGTTCAGATCCTGATCAGACACAACAATAGCTTAATAATGGAATACAGTTTGTTTTGTTTTTTTACGTTTTTCAGTGAATTACAGAATTTTTCAGGTATAATAAAAGTGGTAATTTCACTTTTTTCAAACATTGGAATGTCATATTTATTTTCACTGATTTTTTCACGTTGGTACCCAAATGCACATAACATACCAAATGAGAATGTTTAGAAAATGGGCTCAAATTTGTGTGTTTGACGAAATACACAAGCGGTTTTGGCGCCATTTCTTGCAACTTTTCTGTCAAATTCTCGCAAATTTTGCATAAAATAAAAAGAAAATTCGTTTTTACCAGTGAAAGATAGTAATATAATTCACTTGTGAACTCCAGAATTATGTATTTTCACTAGTGGCTTCGCCACTCATGAAAATTCGAATTCCGGAGCTCACTCAGTGAAATATATTTCTATCTTACACTGGTAAAAACAAATATCCTCTATATCCTTCAAAGTGGCAGTTGGAATGGCCGCATTGACGACAAAGAGAACCACAGCAATCTTTTTCGCAGCAACCTGTAGTAAAATGTGTGTCCTTTGCCTAAGATCATAAAAATAAATTTGGAGACCAGACTCAAATCTCAAGCATCTGACTGGCTGAAATGGCAACACATTGTCATATGTTTGAAATTTGAATGTGGTCTCAAATAGTAGTAAAATGCTCTTAGGCCGTTGTCTAGGATACAAGACAAAACAAGCACTATCCGCTACTGACTTACTTTCTGAGACTCTGTAGAGCATCATGGGAATGAGGCAGGTAGAGAACATTGGCAGTTGCTTCCAAGGACCAGAGTTTGTAGAACAACAATGCATTAAACATCACCATTAACACTAAACTGAAATGGAAGAACACAGAATGTCAAATCATTGTGTTTTAGAGGAAACGTTTAAGGGGTTAGAAAAAAACAAACTATTTCAAAGGAACATAGTTTAACTTTTACTCCATATATCGTCACCTTAGTGCAATAACGGTATAAGTACCATTGAAATATGAAGGAGATATACTGTTATTGCACTAAGGTGACGATATATGACATAATTCCATGGGCGATTGCGTAGATTCTGACCAGACAGCATGGATCAGTTGGTTGATCTGGATCTAACCCGTAACTATGGAATAACGGGTTAACAGTTTCCTCCATATAATTATATGCCATCATGGCACGGGTGAACAGTGTAGATCAGTGCTGATCAGGATCTGCACTGTTCGCTTTTTGATTTATTAGGGTATTTCTGACCTAAAAGCGAACAGCGCAGATCCTGATCACACAGCACAAATGTGCAAGGTGTTCTGGATCTACAATGGTTTACATGCATTAATATACATAAATAAGTGCCCTAGGTTATAAAGCTGAGCATGGAAACCAGTCTCAAATCTCAAGCATCTGATTGGCTGAAATGGCAACTGTTCGCCATTTCAGCTAATCAGATGCTTGAGATTTGAGACTGGTTTCCATGCTCAGTTTTATAACCTTGGGCAAATATACATAAATATGGAGTAAGGGGTTAAACATAAAAACTGAGAACTTAATTAAAAATGAAAGCAGAGAAAATATTGAGAAAATCTAATATTTCACTGACAGCTTTAGGTATTTCACAGAAAAGAAAACAAATGTCATTTCTTATCTGTGTATAGAAACTATAGCATTACTCAGTAATGGCAACACTTTTTCCTTTTAGCCATTTAGTATTCATTAAAGGTCTGACTTACGATTATTTCCCAAATGATAACATTCAAAAAGCCCCGTAATTTCCCAGTTGATGCTCCTTCAAGATCAAACATCTTGCCTTGGGGTTTTTAGTAGAACATCAAAATAAAAGACAACAAGCACCTGAGGGTGCAAGAAGTCGGATTGAGGCAGCTGATTCAAGATGATATGTGAGGTCAATCGCTTTTATGGAAATATACAACATTGAAACAAAAGCCTGTTCAGAAGAAAATCATACACTCCCTATCACAAGCAAATTTTTGCTAGTTTCAGTTATAAATAGGAAGAAAATGACAAATAAGAAAATAGAGGTTTGGGGAATCTCCTCGCCTACCCATACCCCAAAGCGACTGTATGTATCTCCTTTTCTTCAAAATGGCGACACAAAAGGAAACTTTTAAAGTCACCAAACATGACAAATACAAATATTGCAGGCTTGGTTTGAATGAGCCTGTTCATAGGCAGTAATGCAAATGCATATTACTGTCCATGTGGCTGAGCCCCAAGCTGAGTACAACACAATATTTGCATAAATATAAACAGCATGATCAATGGACTTTAAAAGCCGTAATTGATAATCGCACTGAATGGATGTTTCAGGTGATGTTTTATGGCCACCATACAACACAACTAATGCTACTGTGTTTAATATCTGCCACCTGCATTCAGCAACCACCTGTCTTCAACAGCCAGTTTGAATGTGTCCTAAACTTACATTTTATTCAAATTTTTATGATTTTCAAAATGGAAAAAAAATTTTTTTTAAGCATCAACCTGTGTTGAGCATCTTCAGTTTGTCACTCCCTTGGGTGACAGCTAAATACATGTTTGACAGTAGATAAAAAAAGAAAATTTGAATGCCACCTAAAATGACAAATATTAAAATATTGCAAAGCTTTATTGGCAATGATGCCTTGACCACTTATATTAGAAAACATAGTACTCACATAAAGCATATTATTCTGACTAGTGTATCAGCATTCAACCGAATAAGTTTTTCATCTTTCTGTGCCAATATACTACCTGAAAAATAAATGCAAGCTCAGCACTAACAACACTGAAGTGACACAACCTTCCAGGCTACAGGATTATAAAACTGAAAATGGAAACCAGTCTCAAATCTCAAGCATTGATTTGCTGAAATGGCGAATAGTTGCCATTTCAGCCAATCAGATGCTTGAGATTTGAGACTGGTTTCCATTCTCAGATTTATAATCTTTAGCCCTAGTGTAATGCAAAAGAATCTAATATTTATTCTTAACCCTTTGCTCCATGTATACATGTTTTGTCAGAAGCGCAACCACTGCCCAAGGTTATAAAACTGAGCATGGAAACCAGTCTCAAATCTCAAGCATCTGATTGGCTGAAATGGCGACCAGTCGCCATTTCAGCCAATCAGATGCTTGAGATTTGAGACTGGTTTCCAATCTCAGCTTTATAACCTTGGCACCAGTGTAGATCCAGATCATCCAGCACTGTGTCGTCTGATCATGATCTACACTGGTCACCTATTGATTATTCAGAAATAACCTAAGAATATGAAAGTCCATGTCAGAAATATTATATTTTTACACTTAAAATAAATAAATATCTCAAAGGGACATTCTCAACATTACTTCATGGATATTGGTTTTATCCTATATATTCTGTATATTGGAACATGCAAAAGAATGCATATATAACTAGAATGTGTCTGCTGACACTGATGCCCCCACTGCTACAACAACATTTGTAACTAGAAATGTGTCCAAAGGACACGGATGCCCCCGCTATAGGTTTTTCATAAAGCTCCCAGCAGTAGTGTAGAACAAGTTGTGTTCACGAGATAATTATATTCCTATTACAAGAAAATTCTATTTTTAGTAACAGTGACCTTGACCTTGGATCTACAGGCATGGGTATTGTGCGGACACACTGCCTTGTCATGGTGAACATTTGTGCCAAGTTATTTTGAAATCCCTCCATTCATAACAAAGTTACAGCCTGGAGAAGAAAATTCTATTTTTAGGAACAGTGACCTTGACCTTGGACCTACAGGCTTGGGAATTTATGTGACACACAGTCTTAATATGGTGATCGATTAAACCAAGTTATTTAAAAATCCAATGACAAATAACAAAGTTACAGAGCCGACACAATTTTGCAAGAAATTTCTATTTTTAGTAACAGTGACCTTGACCTTGGACCTACAGGCATGGGTGTTGTATGCGACACACCGCCTTGTCATGATGAACATTTGTGCCAAGTTATTTTGAAATCCCTCCTTTCATAAGAAAGTTAAGGGCCAAGTGTATATTTTGCTTAACACAAAATGTAAGTGAAAAAGGGGCATAATTTGAAAAAATATTGGAAGCAGGGTTATGGATCTTGTTGGTTATGATGTAGATTTTGATGGTGAAAATATATTTCAAGTTTCAAGGCAATATCTCAAGTAGTTTTAAAGTTATGGGCAAAATGCATATTTTGCTTAACACAAAATATAAGAATAAAACTAATGTAAATGAAATTATCAAAGGGCCATAACTTTTGAACAGAACATGTAAGAGCAAAACCCCGCCTTTATGCACAACAACATATCAGGCCAAGCATTGTGGTAAAGTTTTATTAAATTCCCACCAGTAGTTTAGGAGGAGTTGCGTTCACGAGATATATTCCTATTAAAACTAATGTAAATGGAAGTATCAAAGGGCCTTACTTCTGAACAGAACATGTAAGAGCGAAACCCCACCTTCATGCACAACTACATATCAAGCCAAGCATTGTTGTAAAGTTTCATTAAATTCCCACCAGTAGTTAAGGAGAAGTTGCGTTCACAAGATATATTCCTATTAAAACTAATGTAAATGGAAGTATCAAAGGGCCATAACTTCTGAACGGAACACGTAAGAGCGAAACCCCACCTTCATGCACAACTACATATCAAGCCAAGCATTGTGGTAAAGTTTCATTAAATTCCCACCAGTAGTTTAGGAGGAGTTGCGTTCACAAGATATATTCCTGTTAAAACTAATGTAAATGGAAGTATCAAAGGGCCATAACTTCTGAACGGAACATGTAAGAGCGAAACCCCACCTTCATGCACAACTACATATCAAGCCAAGCATTGTGGTAAAGTTTCATGAAATTCCCACCAGTAGTTTAGGAGGAGTTGCGTTCACGAGAATTTCGGACGGAAGGACGGACGGACGGACAGGAGCAACTCTTAATGCCCGTCGCCATTTCATGGCGGGGGCATAAAAAAGGCAATAACTCTGGTAAACTTTAAGATCATCCACACATCCTGCTTGATCATCTGTGCAAGTTTGAAAGAAATCTGCCCAATAGTTAATGAGGAGTTGATGCCACAACATTTGGGGGATGTAAGGAGGGACTGATGGATGGACAAACGAGTGCAACTCTATATGCCTCCCACTTTATGGGGGCATGAAAACCTATGATAATGCTGATCAATAAAAAGCCATTATTATATAAATAAATACACAAAAAAAATTATTGAAATTGAAGAAATCTAATTCCCTCATGTGATATAGCTGTAATTCATGCAGCAAACAGTGTAGATCCAGATCAGTAAGTACATGTGATCAGGATCTACACTGTTTGCTTTTTGATTTATTAGGTTATCTGTGATCAAAAACCAAACATTGCAGATCCTGGTCAGATGGCATTAATGTGCTCGCTGAATTGACCTTCGCTGTTTGAATGCCATAAAATGCATAATTATATACGGAATATAAGGTTAAGAAACTTACTTGACGGTGGAGTTGGCTGGACCTTTAGTTTCTCTGACTGCTGAGATCTCGTTATTTGTCTATGCACAAGGGATTGTTCTATGGCAGTGCTACTACCACTTCGCAGAGGTCGCGAACGGCGTTTCCGCAATTTCCGCTTTGAGGTAGATGGTAGGCCATGTAAAGTTTGATACTTGTCCGACTCACGTCTTAAATGTATTCCTGGAATAATAATAAAATCTTCCTATGCAATTCTCAAAAAGTATCATATTTATTTTACAGAGGCATCACTTCAGTTTGAGAATCTGATCGGTATTTTATCGCATTCATTGGGGTATGGAAAACATTTCGGTTGTTTAGTGTGTGAAGCCCAAAAATTTAATGGATCACGCTTACTTTTGAACAACCCAAATGTATTTCATACCTTGATAAATGGGATAAATTATCAGTTGAATTCTTATATTTACACTCCGAAATATTCTCAGGCCATACCAAACTATTGACAAGAATTTGTGATATCATGGCATTTTGAATGACTGTTGCAAAAGCCATACTGACAACATGGTGAATGCTTTTCAGCACCACTTAGCGGTAAAATGTGCATGGTTGTCAATGTCACAATATAAAACATTGTTTACAATTCAATAGTTGGTGCACAAAACAGACAATATATACATGTATAAAAAGAAAAAATCAATTTCACTTTATTTTATTAGTATAAAAGATGCTATTATTATGTAAAATTTACTTTAAAGCCAAATAGAAAACGCAATGAAATTCTTAAGTATAATACATAAAATGTTTGATTTTATTACCCATAAACTTTTTTAATACACTTTTGATGGGACCACTGCCTAGAATGCAACCTTTACCCAGACTGTAATGCAAATACTTGACCTTGATGAATTTAACTCTTTAATCTGTATACACACCTTTATGGCATGGAAAAACAATGTAGATCCAGATCAGCTGGCAAATCCGTTGTCTGACCAGGATCTGCAGTGTTAGCTATTAGATTTATTAGGTTATGTTTTACCAAAAAGCAAAGCAAACAGTGCAGATCCAGGGTTGAAGGTTATAAAGCTGAGCAAGGAAACCAGTCTCAAATCTCAAGCATCTGATTGGCTGAAATGGCGACCAGTCGCCATTTCAGCCAATCAGATGCTTGAGATTTGAGACTGGTTTCCATGCTCAGCTTTATAACCTTGGGCACTGATCAGACGGCACGGATGAGCCAGCTGATCTGAATCTTCACTGGCTGCACATGCATAAATAGGCATATATACTTAAAGAAATTAGAAACGGAACTTCGTTAAACACTAAATATATAGTTTTTGTTTATAGAAGTAATGTGTTTCTATTTTCTTTAACTATAATATAATATATTATAATAATCACAAAATATATTTCTCCTTTAAAGAAGTTGCGTTTCTAATTTCTTTAAGTATATAATAAAGTAAAGGGTCAAAATCACAATAACACTTGTAATTCTAGTATACAACTGTACAAAATCACTACAGGGAATCACACGATCAAAATAATCTCTAAACAAATGTTAAACAATGAAAAATGATGTATATTTTGTCCATGGTTTGTTTGAAGCTTTATTATGTAGCCTATCATATGCCTACTGGAAGGTATAATTATACTGACAATATTTCGCTCATGACCTCTTCCTCATAATTCAGAACACCAAAGCACTATAAAACATGGCACTGCAGAGGTAATCTGGTAAAATTCTAAACAAAACACTTGTTAGCAGTTGTAGTATAAAACATATAGTCTGTGGTCATATGATAGTACATTTATAAATTCTATTTTTGCAACTCAGAAATGAAAACTTCACAAAATTCAAAATTTCCCTATAGCTTAGAGATTATTTTGATCATGTGATTCCCCACAGTGAAAATAAATGTAAAGAGATATAATTTTGTCTGTAAGAAATACTTGTTTTTTTTTGTTTTAACTGTTAGTTTAACTGTGTCATGTTGAAATCACTTATCTCTATATTCTGATTAATTTGATATTTTTAAAAATCTTGTTTGAACTCCTTTATTGGCGTGTCACATAATTCCGCCCAACTTAACTTCTATTTATCATGGTATTTTTGTTATGTCAATAAAATTTTTTGTTTCCCTTATCCTCACTCACAGTATACAGCCTTAATTGTTTGTAAAGGCCTTGTAATTAACTGATGATATATAGCCCAATTTTTTGCAGTGACATATCAAAGTGTCATTATAATTTCATGGCATGTTGGTATTAGGAAATCAGTGAACCAAAGATCACTAAAAACTGCAGTTTTCTTTATTTCCATAATAGCAATGAACTGTTTACAAGAATGTTGTTTTTTTTTATTTCTAAATAACAGGTCTGATTTTTGCAAGAATTTTTTGTTATTCCTCTAAAACAATCTGATTTTGCAAGAAAGAACAACCAGGGCCCAATATCATAAAACTGAATCAGGAGATCAGTCTCAAATCTCAAGCATCTGATTGGATGAAATGGCCATAATAAGTTCACCATTTCAGCCAATCAGATGCTTGAGATTTGACACTGGTCTCCAATCTCACTGTTATGATCTTGGGGCCATATGTATTAGTCTAAGAATAACTTGGTATTTACATTCCAAGCTCTGTTATGTTATTTATGCACCGAAATGAGGAGACAGCTTTATTTTATGCTTTTCAGTGAATTATAGTATTTGCTTAAAGTTATGATATTTTATGGTTTTAAGACCATGGATTATCATTTATATTTTCACCAATTTTTCATGTTGTTACCCATAAACACATAATATTTCCAATGAGAACGTTCAGATAACAGGCTCAAGTTTCGACTTGCTAGGACACCGTTTGTCAAGTTTTTGAAACAGATAATTTTAATAGTAAAATAAATTATAACTAAAACATCAAAGTTCCTTTTATCTAACAGGAAATGACAACTTCTACAATATAATAAGCTAGGAATTAGAAAAGATGATGAAGCACAATATTGTTTCTGGTTTATGCCCTGAAAATTCGCAGTGAGCCTTATAATTTACCTGCAATTATTGTCTACTGAAAAAAGGCCGAAATTTTTAGAGTATTTAGAGGAATGATTGATGAGGCTGGGTCTAATATAAAACAATAATCAAATTAGTCAATGTTTTTTTATATATAACTGCATTAATTTTTCATTACTTTGCAAACACCTTTGTAAAAATCTGGCAGGGCCTGTATAGAATGGATAGAATCAAATTTTTTTCCAACATAAAATTTTATTCTTCAGAAAAAGTTCAATATTTGGTTAATAAGTGTGTTTCTTCGATATTCTATAAACTTTTAACTTTATGTTCAAAAGTCACATTATCAGTTAAATTTCAAACTTAAAACAGAAAAGACGTCTTGATGTTAAACCATCCGACGATGTGCCAGCTGATCTGGATCTACACTGGTTGCACATGAGTAAAAATGTGTTTATACGGAGGAAAGGGTTAAACACCAGGTAAATATAAATAAACACTAGCAGATGCATAGTAGAAGTTGTCTTTAATTCCTGATCACTACCACTGGACTTCAAACTGCACATGATGAGGTTCCAAGCCATTTTGGTGCCAAGCCACATCAAAAACTATTGCTATAGTTTTGATTACTATGAACTAGTTCTGTGTTGCCATATTTAAGTATGCAGTATATCAGAATTTGTCACTTATTCAATAATTTTCTTTGATATAACATTTTTGGGAAGCAACATTAAAATTTTGTCTCACAAAACAATTTCAATTAACTGAAAAGTACAAATTCTACTGACTTTCATATTTATCAGAATTTTAATTAAGCATCCATAATTTCCTCAAATCAAAATGATTTTTTTTAATAAAAAAAATAACTGCAAAAAATAGTCCCAAAATAAGGGGTATAAATACATACCTAAACACTGAAAGTAGTCCATAACTCCCTGAACACTGTTTCTCTCTATCATATCTGAAGGATAAACAATAACCATTTTCAGAGACAAATCAGACCGCTAATTATAGGTTTTATCCGACAATAATTGCTGTACACATTACCGCTGCATGTTACATGATGTGAAACTTGTCCACAATCCATAGCAGCTATATGAAATTTTAAAATCGTTTTCTTCATTCATGCATGCCAGTTATTGCCTGCTGACTACATTATACTGCAGATAAAACTGACTGAACCTTTTCCTCCATAGACACACCTTTATTGCGTGGGTGATTTTTTTCTCACAAAAATGCAACCAGCAAAGATCCTGATCACATGACATGGATATGCTGACGCTGATTGCACATGCATAAAAATGCGTATATTTGGAAGAAAGGGTTTAAACTGTTTTGATTCAAACAGGTCTGTTGCACATAATGCTATGAAACTGTTGACAAGTTGAAAAACAACCTTCAGTTTTGATATTATATTATGCAATGAAAATTCACTTTTTGACATTAATAGAGCTGCATAATTTGGCAGGTATTTGCCTAATGCAAATACTCGAGATAAATTAGTATTGGTTTACTGCCAAAAAAATACTCAAGATACTCAAGTACTTGCATGCTGAGTACAAATACTCAAGTACTGGCATGCTGAATACAAATACTCAAGTACTGGTATGCTGAATACAAATACTCAAGTACTGGTATGCTGAATACAAATACTCAAGTACTGGCATGCTGAATACAAATACTCAAGTACTGGCATGCTGAATACAAATACTCAAGTACTGGTATGCTAAATACAAATACTCAAGTACTGGCATATTGAATACAAATACTCAAGTACTGGTATGCTGAATTCAAATACTGAACTACTGGCCTACTGAATACAAATACTCAAGTACTGGCATGTTGAATTTAAGTACTCAAGTACTGGCATACTGAATACAAATACTCAAGTATACTGGCATGCTGAATACAAATACTCAAGTACTGGCACACTGAATACCAATACTCAAGTTTTGTAACCCTGAATACAAATACTTAAGTATTGGCACACGAAATACATATTATATACTTAACTATTGGTACACTGAATACAAATACTCAACTTCAAGTTTTGGCATATTTAGTACCATAACTCATGGGTAAAGTTTTTGCATACCTAATATATAAACTCAAGATTAAAGTATTGGCACACTAAGTACAAATACTCAAGATTCACCTATTGGTTTTCTGATCACAAATATGCAAGATTCAAGTACTGGCATACTGAATACAAGTACTCAAGATTCAAGTATTGGCATACTCAATATAATTACCCAAGATTCAAGTATTAGATACTGAATACAAATTCTCCAAAGTCAAGTACTGGAATACCGAATACAATTCCTCAAAATTCAAGTTAATTTTTGTGTTTACGATCACAATGTCCATTTCCCAAATCACATGTACATGTATAGCAATTTATTCTCAAAGATAAGTTTTATAGTAACAATAAAATTTATATATCATTCCTGAAGCTCTCATATATTTCAATTTTGTAGCCAATTTATCTTGTTTTATTGGCAAATTATTCAACTTGTTTTTATACCAGGGTGTTCACTCGATTCTTTTTATTTAGTAACATACAAACTGTTTGCAGATATACTGTAATACAAGTTATGCTGGAGAAAAGCCCCTGCAACAATATATATATTTTTAATATCAATGACCGTAAATGATGGACTTAGATTGAATTTTTAAATTCATCACTAGGTGGCACATGCAATAAAACCCATTATCACATACCTTCCGGTGTGGGAGTGTAATAACACCCGTTATATATTTTCGATATATAACTAGTTATATAACATAGCCGAATCACTATTCATCCGCGTTATCAGCGATCAAAACACATTTATGAAAATGACTTACTTTTGCCATCTGACCACTACAGGCAAGCAAGCTGCTTCTATAAGAAACTTAAGCATCCCTTTTATTGATAATATCATCGGAAAATATAACTTTCTGACATCTTGATTACTCCGTAAGATAGGAATACGCCGAAAGTCTATGATGAAATTCAACAACAGCAACAAAGCCATTTTCATTTCGTTTAAATCGAAAACAAAATGACCCAGACGCTGACATCGTTTTCAGAACATCGTCTGTGTGATCTTTTGAAATGAAAAAGAAGTTTATAAACTATAACCATTTAAAATGTAACAAGTCAACAAATTTTCAGGGTTTCTAAAGCTTGTCTATTAGCCCCTTTAGGCCACACTAAGAGTGGAAGGTGGGTTTGGCAACAAATATAGAAAGAATAATGTAATATCTAAACTGCTTTTGCTAGCTGCGCATTTATTGCTTTCTTTCATATATTGATAGATCTGTTCAATCAATGTGGTTTATTTTTATTTAAAGATTTCTGTTTAGTCTTAATACCAATTGCAAATACTGATTTAATACAATATCAAATAGACTGAGACAAATTGATAGCAAATTTCTAATCGATTTAAAAAACAACCCTCGTCACGTTTTGATTATAAAACATGTCTCTTAAACAACTTTTTGTTGTATAATGTTTGAAAAAAAAACTGAATAGCATTTCAAATTTTAAATGTCATTTGAATTTTTCTTCATTGAAGACAGAAACTTTTTGTATTTCCTCAGATAACTGTTCAAACCGGGTTCTCCCTTTCACAATCCAAGACATTAATGTAAATGAATGCATCATTTTGTCCAAGATCATAAAACTGAATCTTGGGATCAGTCTCAAATCTCAAGCATCTGATTGGCTGAAATGGCGACCAGTTGCCATTTCAGCCAATCAGATTCTTGAGATTTGAGACTGATCTCAAAACTTAGTTTTATGAACTCGGGCCCTTAACCTGTTCTCCACAGATATGCCTTTATGGCATGAGCAGATAGTGTAGATCCAGATCAGCTGGTACATCTGTGCCATCTGATCAGGATCTACATTGTTTGCTTTAAGATTCTCCAACCAAGAAGTGAACAGTGTAGATTCAGATCAGATAGCATGGATGTACCAGCTGATCTGGATCTACACAGGTCAAACATAAGTAAAAAAAGCAACATTTATATGGAGTAAATAGTTAAATGACAGAATATGGAGTCAGATATTAAGAATTAACTTCAATGTTTTTTTACTTTCGTCATTTAAATTCAACACTGCAATTAAAAAAGCCATGCATTTCACAATTTTGTATAAATAATTTTGTGTATTAGAGTGAAAACTGGTAAAATAATATTCAGAAAAAAATGGGCCTTCCACAATGATATTGTAGCTTAACCCTTTATGCCATAGATACACTTTGATGAACTGTGTAGTTTAGATAAGCACATTTGTGCTGTTAATACTGCACTGTTAACTTCTACGACAGAAATTGCGCAGTGATTAACAAGTAAACAATGTAGATCCTAATCAGATGTGCCGGCTTATCTGGATCTACACTGTTTGCCAATGAATATATAGAGGATATTTGTTTGTTTTGAGTGGATATGGAATATATCACATCGAGAAGTGATACAATTAAATATTTTCACGAGCGCGTAGTGCTAGTGAAAATATAAAAATTGTATCACTTCGAGATGTGATATATTCCATATCCACTCAAAACAAACAAATTTTCTATTTATTTTATGCTAACTTCAATAAAAATAACAGTACTATTTTTGACTTACCAATATGCTGCATATGAATACATTGACAGTTGTGTCAGGCAATACATATCGGATGTATTTCACAATAATACATTTGAACCAGGTTCTCAAGTAGTTCGGCACAGTGACTGATATAGAATCTATATCAGTCACACTGTGAGTGATATAGAATATATCTCACTGATAGAACTCAGTATTTCATTGGTTAGCATAAAATAAAAGTATTTAGCATGAGTGTGAGGTGAAGATGGAAAAATCTGTCACCGAGGGGGAACTGTTTTGCAGGAACGAGGCTCTGCCGATTTTCTTTCCCGGGTAAATCACGCAGAAATACTTATCCGGTATGCAAGAAATAACAGAAATATCCCATGGAGAAAAGGGTTACAGTCCGGAGGCACTGTTTCCAAATTATTTGGGCAAAGTAACAAGACACAAAACAGCATGAAATGCTGTTATTTCCTCTGAAGTATTAGGTATTCATGGAAAAAAGTGCAGGAAATTATCAGCAAATATATGGCTATTTTTGCCAGCAAAAAGCTTCTCATGACTTAATTGCTTCATAATTGCTTGTAACCTGATCAATTATAGTTTCCTAAAATTTCTAATTAGAACTTTAAAAGTAAACCTGATACTCAAATATCTTAGAATATTCTCCCAGTAAAAATGTTATTTTGCACAAATTATATCAAATTACAAACAAGCTTTAGGTCAAATAACCTTTTACTCTATATATACACCTTTTAATTCAGACTGCTTGGGCGAACAGTGTAGATCCAGATCAGCCTGGGTCAGAGGTTATAAAACTTGAGATCGAACTCCATGCTCAAAACTCAGTTTCATTCTCAAAGCCTAGAAGTAAAATTACTGATTTACATTGCTTTAATTGCTTTATTTGAACTTCTAAAATGCAAAACGGTGTTGTATCGAAACCAGAAATTAACAACAGACAATTCTTTTTCTTGTTATGAAAGAAATAAAAATGTGAATTTTGAGCATGGAGTTCAAACTCAAGTTTTATAACCTTGGGGCTTAAATGGCACATCAGTGCCATATGACCAGGTCCCAAGTTTATAAAACTGAGCATGGAAACCAGTCTCAAATCTCAAGCATCTGATTGGCTGAAATGGCGACCCGTCGCCATTTCAGCCAATCAGATGCTTGAGATTTGAGACTGGTTTCCAATCTCAGCTTTATAACCTTCAGCCCAGGTTTTACACTGTTCACTTTCTAATTTATTAGGTTATTTCTGACAAAAAAACAAACAGTGTAGATCCTGATCAGACAGCATGGATGTGCTGGCTGATCTGGATCTACATTGTTTTCCCACGCCATAATTTATAGGCATATATATGGAGTCATTATGGGGTAAACATTTAGTTTCAAGTGAAACTTTTTCGTTTGTTTAGCATAATATCTCTTTTATTTATTGGATAAAACACATTTTTGTTTGGAAAAAGCACGTATGAACAACTTTTATTTCTTTTTATTACAAATACGGAAATCAGGATTCTTTTTACTTTAATAAACATTATAAATGACTTTAATCACATGAGCAAACTGTTTAGATCAAGATCTGGCATGGGCAAACAGTGCAGAACCAGATCTGAGCCCAGTGCAGAACCAGATCTGGGCCAGAAAATCTGTGCCATCTGATCAGGATCTGCACTGTTCGGTGTTTGATTTATTAGATTATTTCTGACCAAAAAGCGACTAGTGCAGGTCCTGATCAGACAGCTGATCTGGATCTACACTCGTCGCACATGCATAAAAATGTGTATATATAAAGCAAAGTGTAAAGCATGCTCAAGTGCAGTAATCGAAATGCATATTACTGTACTTGGTAGACGGCTACTCATTATTTACACAAACATATGCAGGGGTTATTCAGCAATGTCCATGCCTCCAGAAATCGGAGGTGTTCTCAAAGCAAACAGCCCCATTCCCAATGATATCCAGCCTACATTTTTCCCAACTGAATACATTTTTTCTTTCCAGAATTTCTGCAGAAATCATTTGAAAAATACTGAAATACACAGCAAAAAATTTGAGGTGTTCAGAAAGAAAATGTACGCCCATTAATTTCTGCCAGAATTACGAACGGTACTCGGAGAAATTCTACTCTGTTCGCACATAATATAAAGGTGAATATAAATAGAAAAGAATTGAATTAAGAATCAGATCAAATCAAAATCCTGTTCAACGGGTCACTTTAACTGAGCAATATGAATGCTTATCAGAGCTTATTCATACCGTAACATCAATGCGCTAACCTTAACTAGCTTTCCAAATGTCTAATGGTATTAACTATAAATTTCTTTTCCCATTACAGAGAAAAATGCAAGTTCCTTCATTAAATTGTGAAGAAGAGTATTCCCAGTAGCGGATAAAAAAAGTTACTATAATCACTGATCAATAGCCTATTCTAATTATTCCAGTCTGAAGATTTCACCGAGTTAACCTTTTCACCCATACATACAAGTTTTTATGCATACATGTATGTGACCAAAGAAGATCCAGATCAGCCAGCACATTCATGCCGCCAGATTAGGACCAGGCCTGAAGGTTATAAAGCTGAGATTGGAAACCAGTCTCAAATCTCAAGCATCTGATTGGCTGAAATGGCAACCAGTTGCCATTTCAGCCAATCAGATGCTTGAGATTTGAGACTGGTTTCCATGCTCAGTTTTATAACCTTAGGATCTGCACTGCTCTCATATTGATCAGAAATAATCTAACAAATCCGAAAGCAGTGTAGATCCAGATCTCATGGCAAGACTGTGCCAGCTAAACTAGATCTACACTGTTTGCCCATGTCATAACAAAGGTGTATGTATATGGAGGAAAGTTTTACTTAGGAAATACACTGAACCTTTCAGAACCTTTAAAACCTTGCAATATTTCCACTAATTTGCATAGCATCCTACATGGATTATTCCTAAGCAAGGAATTGATTTGTTATTAATTCAGCACAAATTCACGTCAACTTTTTACTCCCTTGATCAATACTGGTTTTACCTCATGTGCCAACAGTGTAGATCTAGATCAGCTAGCACGGGATTTGCACAAATTGCTTTTTAGTCAGAAATGACATAATAAATTTAAAGGAAACAGTATAAATTCTGAAGTGCCAGCTAATCTAAATCTTAGATATTGTTTACACATGCATTAAAAGTGATCTTAGTGCAATAACGGTATATCTCCTTCATATTTCAATGGTACTTATACCGTTATTGCACTAAGGTGACAATATCTACTGCGTAAAGTGTTATGGCAAAAACATGTTTTTTTGTTCTCTCAACCAACTGAGATATCAAATTTTGTTTTGTTACAATCTTCCCGCGTTTCACTCTATATTATAGTATTACATCATGCATACCTATAGTATGTTATCAATAACTAGATAGTCGTAGGACAGACATTAATACATTTAAATATGGTTATTAGCAAAAACTTTTAAATTACAAATTTGACATCACCATCATTTTCTCTTCATGAATATAAACCACTGGAAAATTTTAATTCACCAATAACTTTTGGTTATATAACCCTTTATCACAAATATACGCATACATACTGATGTGCCACCAGTGTAGCAGTCTTCGCCTTTAGGTTTCAAAACCACTTGTCCGTTCGGGCAAGTAGGATAGGATTTTTACTTGCCCGACCCAGACTTTAGTTGTCCGAAAATGCAAGATGATATAAAGGATTTTTCATGGTCATAAACCAACCACGGTCTTTTGTCCCTTTAGGAATCCTGAAACTTCCTGTCTCGTTTATCTTCGTATGCTTTTGTGACCTTTTTCGAATCGCCGATCTTCTCTTTTTTCACAAGATTACCCAGCTGTGCACCTTCTTAAAATTTTAATTGCATCGCCATAACTAATGACAAATTGAAATAGATTGGTTATCGAAATTACAAGCGTCTTACAGATAATTATTACGTTATTTGCAATAAGCGTTCAGTGTACGTGATTAGTTTAAAAATAACCCGTCACGGTTTACAAGTGATAAAGTCCGTCTGTCACGATCCTGACCGTTTGTTAGCATAAAAACCGTCCCGGATGGACTTGCCCGTTCGGGCAACCGACCAGGCACACTACGGTTGTCCGGACCGTAATTTACTTGTCCCGGGCATCGGGCAACCCGCTTACGTCGAAGACTGGTGTAGATCCAGATCAGCAAACGGCACATTTTGACTTGTACTGGTCGCATTTTGGTCAGAAATAAACCAACTGAATCAAAAACCAAACTGTGCATCCTGAGTGCCCAAGATCATAAAACTAAATCAGGAAATCAGTCTCAAATCACAAGCATCTGATTGGCTGAAATGGCGACCCGAGTTGCCTTTTCAGCCAATGTGATTCTTGAGATTTGAGACTGATCTCAAAACTTAGTTTTATGATCTTGGGCCCTGATCAGATGGCATGAATGTGAAGGCTGATCTGGATCTACACTGTTAGCACATGTATTAAAGATGTGTCTATTGAAAAAAGGATAAACAAAGCTACATCATGTTAAAGTCTACTTACCCAAAACCGGTTATACCAAACAGTTCCAAAGGAGGGTCGCCTAACATTTCATAAAAAATCAACCAAAAAAAACCTAAAACCCAATTAACATGAACTGTAAAAGAAAACAAGACAATAAATCCATACTGTCATCTACTCTTGGTGGAGAACAATGCATTTATTCCTGTCTCATGAATTCACCAACACACTGTGAATAAGTAATTACATTAGGAAAAGTCCATCGCCTTCTGTAAACCAGAGATACCGTAAAAATCCTTTTAAAATCTCCCTGAGGGTGTTACATTTTCTGAAAGGGGATGGGGATGCTTATAATTCAAATTAATTATTTTTTAATAATATTTTATTTGAAAAGATGTTGGATAATAAATCTGGATTAACTGATTTTTTCCCCAAAAAATAACAAGGGCGTATTTATTTGGTGGGGCGTTTAAAGGGACTTTTACGGTATTCCCTGTCATTCAGTCTCTGGGATATGTCTTCATGCCTTACACTAAGACACAGATTTCTCTTTCAGTCTCAGCATTTTGTCTACATAGACCCTTTTAATTGTGACAGATTTTATTTGTGATTGTTAGAAACTTAAAATACATTGATTTACTGTCATATATTTACTTTATTGTCTGTCAATCATTCTGTTTCTAACAGTTGGCAGAATGTTCTGATCTTAGAGAAGATTCTTCTCTGGAATTTTCGGTATTTTTACACCAGATTTTTATTTTACAGATTCATTAGCTCTTTACTCCATGAACATGGCTGTTATTCATTTGCAAACAGGGCCCAAGATTATAAAACTGAGCATGGAAACCAGTCTCAAATCTCAAGCATCTGATTGGCTGAAATGGCGACCAGTCGCCATTTCAGCCAATCAGATACTTGAGATTTGAGACTGGTTTCCAATCTCAGCTTTATAATCTTCAACCCAGTGTAGATCCAGACAATTATGTGCCATCTGATCAGGATCTACACTGTTTGCCTTTTGATATATTACATTATTTCTGAACTTAAAGGAAACAGTATAGATCCTGATCAGATGACATGCACATGCTTGCTGATCTGAATCTACACATGTCACACATGCAGTTAAACCTGTATAATTATATGGAGTTAACAGTCAATTCCAGTTTGGTCATAAAAAAATCATGATCAACTTTTTTTTTTTAATTAAATTTCTTTTCTTTAAACATTTAACACAAAATCAATGCAATTTCCACTTCATAAAAACCAGTAAAATGTTTAAAACTACATGGGCCCAAGACTATAAACTAAATCTGGAGACCAGTTTCAAATCTAAAGCATCCGATTGGCTGAGTAGTCGCCATTTCAGTCAATCAGATGCTTGAGATTTGAGACTGGTCTCCTGATTCAGTTTTATGATCTTAGGCCATTGTGACTATTCTCTTGCAGGTTTCTTTCGAGTCATTTCTCTAAGCTTCAAAAGGACAATGCTCCTAATTACTCCTGTCTCCGAATTTTCTGAGACACAAAAAGTCTATGAACTTGGATACTACAAAAACACAACCTTCATTAAAACACATTAAAGTCCCAACCAAGACCATGTGATATATATTTTGTACCTTTAATTCAAATGTGAATTGACAATTACATAATATTTCTTATTGCAAACTAACCAATTCTGTCGGATCCCAAGTAAAATTAAGTTAAATTTTCATTTAAATATGGTTGTGGGGATGAGGGGGGGAGGGGGGGTTCTACTTGGATAATGTTGTAGTTGATACTGATGTGATAAATTTCCATTGAGTCAAGTTGCTGTCTCTAAAACTAACCTACCAATCCTGCTGGATCCTGGTTACATACTGAAAGTAAGTCTGAGGTGGGGGAGGGGATGTCCTCTGCTTGTGTGATAGCTATAACATTTTTGTTGTTAACTAGACTGTGTCCTCAGGACACTGTGTCACCTAAGTGCAAAAACGGTATAAGTACCATTGAAATATGAAGGAGATATACCGTTTTTGCACCAAGGCGACAAATTCTGATGCCCCCACTGCTGCAACAACATTTGTAAAAAATTGTGTAACAGTATTAACAACATGTGGTGATCATGACTAGGAAATGAGGAGTAAGTGCCACAAAATTTTATGAATAACATAAACAAGGGCCATAACTATGGTGAAAATGGTTGCAAGACCAATAGCTTTACAACAACCTACACATCATGTCTAATTACCTTTGCAAGTTTGAAAGAAATCAGCTTAATAGAAAATGTGGAGTTGATGCCACAAGATTTTGTAAGTGAAATTAACAAAAGGCCATAACTCTGGTAAAAATTGCTGCTGGAAATAATCTTTTCTTTAAGATCATCTACACATCCACCTTGAACATTTGTGCACGTTTAAAAGAAATCCGTCCAATAGTAAATGAACAGTTGATGCCACAACTCTGGTAAAAATGACCGTAGGAAAAAATCTTTTCTTTAGGATCATGTACACATCCTGCTTGATCATTATTCTGTGCAAATTTGAAAGAAATCCCTCTGATAGTTAATGAGGAGTTGATGCGTCAAGATTTAATGAGTGAAATTAACAAAGGGCCATTACTCTGGTGAAATAGGTCGCAGGAAAAAATTCTTTCTTTACGATCGTCTACACATCCTGCTTGTTCATCTGTGCAAGTTTGAAAGAAATCCGCCTTATAGTTTAGGCCACAAGATTTGGGGACATACGCATGGACGTACGGATGGAAGAGTGCAACTCTATTAGCCTCCCACTTTGTGGGGGCATAAAAATTCCTGTTGTGAATGCTTCCAATAAAGTTAATGTTCTAGGGTAAATTAACATAACAGGCTTTACATGTCAAAAAAAATTATTTTTGATATTTAATAACTTTCCAAAATGGAATATCAAATTCTGATTATATCTATTCCTCAGACTGTAATTTCTGACCACATTTTCATTATTTCTACTTAATATTCAGACCAGAATTTGTAATTCAGTCACAGGGGAAAAGCAGTTGATGTGATGAAAGGCGTATCCATGGAGTATAAGGATGAATGGCAATGAATAAATTATTGTTTAAGAATTTTGCAATTTTTTCATGTTTACATTGATAAGACAAAAATTAATATTATACACCATGAATTAAATAAAGAGAAATGAAGTTGCTTGAATCAGAATTCAGAAATATAAGGCCAAAACGTTAACCCTTTCCTCCATATATACACATTTTTACGCATGTGCGACCACTGTGTAGATCCAGATCAGCCAGCATCTCCATGCCGCATGATCAGGATCTGCACTGGTCGCATTTTGGTCAGAAATAACCCAACAAATCAAAAAGCAAACAGTACAAATCCTGATCAGATGGCATAGATGATCTGGATGTAAACTGTTTGCCCTCGCAATAAAGGTGTATCTATGGAGGAAAGGGTTAACAGAAGCATCCTTATAGAAAACTAGAAAATAATATTATATTGTAACAAACATCCTAACAAAGCAGGGCTTTTTCAGCCTATCTCACGGGGCCGATATTCGGCCCCGTTCCCAATCCAAAATAGCGACCATTTTTCCCAATTTCAAGAAAAAAATTCCCAATCTCGTAAATTAATTCCCCTTTTGAACCGAAACACATTTGTCTTAAAAAATGATAAACGAGAAACAATAATATCGAGACTTTTTAAGCCCGAATCGTTTGTTTATCGGCGATCTGTGAAAACTTCTTTCCGTGAAAAATGTATGTGCTGGTGTAAAAACCGGTATTTACCGTAACGCAAGTTGAAGATGGAGCGCAGTGCCAATGATTCCAGATAACTTATATTATTACGGTCAAATTATGGTTTGAATATTAACAGAAATTATATTTTTATTTCATTAACAAATGTTTTTTTCGCGATAATCGTTCGACTGCGTACAAAACAGAAAGGATGAATAAAAAATGTTATGTGCAGTACCGGCTTGTATACTGACCCACGAAAACTAGTGACGAAAATTTAAAAATGTCGTATAATAGTAAAAACTATGCAAAAAGGCCGCGAAAAAAAGATGCAAAGGGTATTCCAAAACTATACTCTCTGTGGAACAAAACATCAAATGTTTCAAAAGTTTTTTCCCAGTCAGTTGAAACTTGTCATGTTTCTATGGATCAGATGATGGCCATTCTACTGTAGAAGTGATACATCTGTAAAGCTGTCAGAACAAACCCTGGAAGAGATTTGTGACATTTCCAGGAACACTAAAGCAAGGCAAATCAAGCTATAGTGCAGATAAATGAATGTTTTAATGTCCCAATTTGGTTTGATTTGTTGATACTTTTTTCCCAAATTTGACTATTTACCGCGTCAAAAATTCCCAATCGGGACAGGGGCCTTTTTCCCAAAACCCCCTGAAAAAGCCCTGCAAAGTACTGTTAAAAACAGTGGAATATAACTTTAAATTTATTTCACCAAGAACATTCTGTTATTCACCGGAAAGCAAAAAAGTGGTCCATTCATCAATACAATTTGTATTCAACGATATTTCTTTTCTTTTTTTCATAACCCCTATATAATAGTGAATTCTATTTTTGTCTCTGTGCAAAAATAAAGATTTTGTCACCAAGGAAAGATAAATTTCACAAACAGACTTAAAACAGACTTGAAACACAAATAACTACTTGAATGCAGGAGATAAATCGTCCCCAATGAGACTTTTTCACATTGATTTTACTGTTATTTATCACTTTTAATTACTGTGTAACAAAGGTTTCGACAAAACACTGAAAAATTGAAAGTGTCAACACCCTAAGGTAACTGCTATAATGAGAAAATTTCTCACAGCTTTTTTTCCAGAATTGCACCAGCCTCTCCATGAACATATCATTCTAAGAAGACATTGTGATGCAACCTTACCTTGTTTTCTCTTTAATTTTAAGTGAAAAAGGGGTATAACTATGGCAAAATACATTCAAGAGTTATGAAACTTGTCCTGGCCTGAAGGTTATAAAGCTGAGATTGGAAACCAGTCTCAAATCTCAAGCATCTGATTGGCTGAAATGGCGACCAGTCGCCATTTCAGCCAATCAGATGCTTGAGATTTGAGACTGGTTTCCATGCTCAGCTTTATAACCCTGGGCACAGATCATTGCTATTGTGATGTTAGACAACTTTTTTAAGTTTCAAAGCTCTACCTTGAATGGTTAATGAGAAAAAAAAAAGGTAACTTAAAGTCATTAAGTTTTTTGAATAGAAGGTTTGACACCAGCCCAACAACATACCCCAATCTAATAACCAGGCTTTTTCAAAAAAATTTGACTAAAAACATCCAAGATGCAGACAAGAGGAGTATTTAATGACATTTCTTTTGGTACTGCATGCTTTTTATTGACCTTTTGTAATCATAAACAGTGGCAATTCAGAATTACTGAACACCATGAATTAAACAGTAATGGAAGATCGAGTGTGACATTAAAAATATTTAAAACATTAATACTTTCTATCAGCTTCTGTAAATTTATGGATACTGTTCAAACAAAACACTTAGAAATATTAGTTTTATTTAGATCTACATCTCTTAGTCCACAAGTGACAAACTTCAACGCATTTAAAAGATGTTGATATTTGCATGGTCAAGGCAAAAACGCTCTGTTTGTAATATAACGTTTCCGCAATGTCACAATATTGCCAAATGAAGCAACTTGACATATTTGGAATTTCAAAGGTTTCCTGCGGAAATTTAGCGATCCCATTAGATAGCTATCTGGATATATGGATCCTTTCCATTGTGTTATAATTATGGAGTTGCATTGTTGTTTACGACTTACAAGGTACAGTTTTACTTGACACACTATCTGCTCTGTATGATATAAACAACATTTAAACAGGATCGTTTCATTTTTCATGGTCTGTGTAAATGTTTATAAAAATTTGTAAACATTGGAGCCTTAGATCTTATTAAGGTTGTAAAACTTATAGCCATATAGCTGCTATCGGAGACTGATTTTAATGAATTTCCCATTTACATAATAAACAGGATCTATTGCAAACAGCAGTATAGCAACCATGCAACATACACAACAAAACAGTGCACTGTTTCCAACAAAGTCAAGGTGATGAATTTAGTGCACTCAGTTGCACAGAAAAAAGCTTGTATTAATAAACAATTAAGGTAGAGGATGTCTAAAAAATTCCCGCGTTTTTTGGCCGATTTCGGCCCATTTCGGCAATTTCCGTACAATTTCCGTAATGACGTAAACTATTCGGTACCATCCGTCAATAATCATATTTCTTGTAAAAACGTTCTATTTTTTAAAGAGGTGAAAATTTCTTTATATTATTGAATTTCCATTACGTAGAATGCCTTTTCAAATAGTTAAACTAAACAGAGTAAAAAAAATAATAAAATTTATAAACCGAAAGTTGTGTGACGTAATAATCCGAAATCGGCCAAAAAACGCGGGAATTTTTTAGGCATACTCTACCTTAAATCCATAAACTTTAAGTTACCTGCCAAATTTGTGATGAGATCCAGTATTTGCAACTGCCAAACAAAATTATTTTTAAATGTGTTTGTTTTTAACTAAAACTCAGTTTTCCCAAATGGGCCAGTTGATTGAGATCTATTCTAAACTGTTCACCCATGCCATCAAAGGGGTATATAATGGAGAAAAGGGTTTAATCCCATTCTGTCATAATGAATCACATTCTTATTCACTCACTGTTTCTGTGCACATTCTGACCTGACACATCCACCTTTAATGTCACTTTATAAAACAAACTTGCATCATTCATCTTATTAAAAGTACCGAAGGTGGCTTAATTCTAACTATTTATTGTTTATGTCGATTTTGTGAGAAAATTTTACATGCTCTTGATCATTAAACAAAGGCCAAACCATAATACTTTCTACAGGTTTCCCATAATGCATTAAATGATGCAGTCATTAAAGAAATGGAATCCATAAACCAGGGCTTTTTCAGCCTATCTCACGGGGCCGATATTCGGTCCCGTTCCCAATGCAAAATAGTGACCATTTTTCCCAATTTCAAGAAAAAAATTACCAATTTCGTAAATTTATTCCCCTTTTGAACCGAAACGCATTTGCCTTAAAAAATGATAAACGTGAAGCTATAATATCGAGACTTTTCAAGCGCGAATCATTTGTTTATCGGCGATTTGTGAAAACTTTTTTCCGTGAAAAATGTATGTACTAGTGTAAAAACCGGTATTTACCGTACACAAGTTGAAGACAGAGCGCGGCGCCCATGATTCCGGATAACTTATATTATGGTCAAATTATGGTTTGAATATTAACAGAAATTATATTTTTATTTCGTTTACAATTGTTTTTCTCGCGATATCATTCGAATGCGTACAAAACAGAAAGGATGAATGAAAAATGGTCTGTGCAGTACCGGCTTTTATACTGACCCGCGAAAACTAGTGACGAAAATTTTAAAATGTCATATAATAGTAAAAACTATGCAAAAAGGCCGCGAAAAAAAGATGCCAAGGGTACTCCAAAACTAAACTCTCTGTGGAACAAAACATTAAATGTTTCGAAAGTTCTTTCCCAGTCAGTTGAAACTTGCCAAGTTTCTAAGGATCAGATGATGGCCATTCTACTGTACAAGTGATAAATCTGTCAAGCTGTCAGAACAAACCCTGGAAGAGATTTGTATCATTTCCAGGGACACTAAAGCAAGGCAAATCAAGCTATAGTGCAGATAAATGAATGTTGAAATTTCCTAATTTGGTTTGATTTGTTGATACTTATTTCCCAAATTTGACTATTTACCACGTCAAAAATTCCCAATTTGGGCAGGGGCCTTTTTCCCAAAAAACCCTGAAAAAGCCCTGTATACTGTGGCATCATGATATTTTGTGTGGGTTTACATTTCACATGTTATGCGCTAGGGTTAATGAGCATATTTAATGAACGTATTTAAACAAAATTACATCGTATAATAATATGTCTTAGAAGAAAAATACAATTGAGCATATTAAGCTTTATATTAGTAGTGGATTTTTCACAAATAATTTGCCCCCCCCCCCCAATTTAAATGAAACGGCAGCACTCTGATTGTCACACAGATCAATTTCTATATTGTTACTTATTTCAAAAACATTTCTCTAGAAACCGTAAAAAATCCATCAATAGACACATTGTATGACAATTTATGATTGTCACTCATTTACTTGTAATATCCCCATGGTTTGCATTAATGGACTGATGTATTTCTTTGAAATAAAGCGAGTCAATAGTTTAATCATGTGGTTCAAAGTTTCCAAACTACTGGATCATTTATTTTATTTAGTCACTGCTGCAAAATCTTTAACTGAGTGCTATAACTCTAGAACAAGAGGGCCAATTGGCCCTAAATCGCTCACCTGTCAAACTTGACCTAGATATCATTGAGATAAAAATTCTGACCAAGTTTGAAGAAAATCGGACCAAAATTAAGACCGCTAGAGTGCAGACAAGATTTTTTAAAATATAATTTGACCTAGCAACCTAGATTTCAAGGTCACATAACCCAGTTTCAAACTTGACCTAGATATCATCGAAATATACTTTCTGACCAAGCTTGAAGAAGATCCAACCAAAATTAAGACCTCTAGAGTGCAGACAAGATTTTTATTATAATTTGACCTAGTGACCTAGATTTCAAAGTCACATGACCCAGTTTCAAACTTGACCTAGATACCAATGAGAAAAACATTCTGACAAAGTTTCAGAAAGATCGGACCAAAATTAAGACCTCTACAGTGCAGACAAGCTTTTTCTTTAAATTGACCTACTGACCTAGTTTTAAGGGTCACATAACCCAGGTATAAACTTAATCTAGATATCATTAAGATAACCATTCTGACCAAGTTTAAAGAAGATTGCACCAAAATGAAGACCACTACAGTGCTGACAAAATTTTTTATATAAATTGACCTATTGACCTAGATTTCAAGGTCACATGACCCAGTTTCAAACTTGACCTAGATATCAATGAGATAAACATTCTGACAAAGTTTCAGAAAGATCGGACCAAAATTAAGACCTCTACAGTGCAGACAAGCTCTTTCTTTAAATTGACCTACTGACCTAGTTTAAGGGTCACATGACCCAGGTACGAACTTGATCTAGATATCATTGAGATAAACATTCTGACCAAGTTTAAAGAAGATCAGACCAAAATTAAGACTGCTAGAGTGCGGACAAGATTTTTCTATAATTTGACCTAGTGACCTAGATTTCAAGGTGACATGACCCAGTTTCGAACTTGATCTAGATATCAATGAGATAAACATTCTAACTAAGTTTGAAGAAAATCTGATAAAAATTATGACCTCTAGAGTGCAGACAAGCTTTTTCCTTAATTTGACCTACTGACCTAGTTTTAAGGGTCACAAGACCCAGTTACAAACTTGATTTAGATAACATTGAGATAAATATTCTGACCAAGTTTAAAGAAGATTGCACCAAAATGAAGACCACTAGAGTGCTGACAAGATTTTTATATAAATTGACCTACTGACCTAGATTTCAAGGTCACATGACCCAGTTTCAAACTTAACCTAGATATCAATGAGATAAACATTCTGACAAAGTTTCAGAAAGATCGGACCAAAATTAAGACCTCTACAGTGCAGACAAGCTTTTTCTTTAAATTGGCCTACTGACCTAGTTTTAAGGATCACATGACCTAGGTACGAACTTGATCTAGATATCATTGAGATAAACATTCTGACCAAGTTTAAAGAAGCTCACACCAAAATTGAGACTGCTAGAGTGCGGACAAGATTTTTCTATAATTTGACCTAGTGACCTAGATTTTAAGGTCACATGACCCAGTTTCGAACTTGATCTAGATATCAATGAGATAAACATTCTGACCAAGTTTGAAGAAGATCGGATAAAAATTATGACTGCTAGAGTGCAGACAACAATTGTGAACGGACGACAGATGGACGGACGAAGGGTGATCACAAAAGCTCACCCTGTCACTATGTGACAGGTGAGCTAAAAAATGGTCACAGGAAAAAATCTTTTCATTACGATCATACGTCACATCTTGCTTGATCATCTGTGCAAGTTTGAAAGAAATCCGCCAGAAAGTTAATGAGGAGTTGATGCCACAAGATTTGGTAAATACGGAATGACGTATGTCCATACGAACGGACTTATGTAAGGACAAATGCAACTCTATATGCCTCTCACGAAATTCGGGGCAAAAATATATTTGTGTACTTATGTAACAAACATTGTAGAAACAGATCAGACTCCTGGGAAGTGCAGAATGATGAGAATCTACATGGTAACCAGGGTCAGATCCAGAGGCGTTTCTAGTGGGGTTGCATGAACCCCCTTCATGGTAGCAATATATAATTTTCATCTATTTGGGGATTTTGGCCAGAAAATTGATAATTATCATGAAACTACCCTAAGACTGCCAAAATGAACCATGTGTGACATCTGATCAGGGTCTGCACTGTTTGGGCATGCAATAAATCCCATATAACATCCTATCAGTGCAGGAATTGTATAAGAACAAATGAAATATGAAGGTGATATACTATTATTGCACTGAAGTGATGATATTTATGCATACATATTACGACGAAAACCAAGTTACAAACCCTCAACAAGTTAGAAGCAACAAGCTAGTCTTAATCCTTTCCTCCGTGGATACACCCTTATTGTGTGGGCTAACAGTTTAGATCCAGATCAGCCGGCACATCCAAGCTGTCTAATCAGGATCTAAACTGTTTGCTTTTTGATTCATTAGGTTATTTCTGACCAAAATGCGACCAGTGCAGATCCAGATCAGATGGCTCGGATGTGCCTGCTGATCTGGATCTACACTGGTGGCACATGCATAAAAATGCGTATATATGGAGGAATGGGGTTAATCTACACAATAAAGAGATCTGACAGTTTAGCCGAAATGAAGCAGGCTGATGGCTTCCCATAAGTACAATACAGAACACTCTCATTTATTGATTAAAACATGGAATCTGGGATAAAATGTGAAATAAAGCAAGGCTTCATTGACAAAATAAAATGGCTTCATTCACAAAGCATTAGAGAAAATGAGTTGAGAAATTATATAGAATGCTACAGCTAATAGATCTATGGTCCCAATAAAAAATTTACGTTATTATCTAAAAGCTTATAAAGGGGAACAATCACTGACAAAGAAAAAATTTAAACCAGTAGAGTATTAACCCTTTACTCCATATAATCATTTAATACAGTCCCCAACCCGAAGGTTTTAAAACTGAGGATGGAAACCAGTCTCAAATCTCAAGCATCTGATTGGCTGAAATGGCGACCAGTCGCCATTTCAGCCAATCAGATGCTTGAGATTTAAGACTGGTTTCCAAGCTCAGCTTTATAACCTTCAACCCAGCTCATTAAATTTTTATTGACGTCTTTTCAAGGAATTACATCAACTTTTTGGCCTTGAAGAGGAGCGCTCACCATTTTCACTATAAACTATTATAAACTTTGTACTTTTATTTACTCATATTATCTGGCAGGTTTTGATATCTGAGTTGTTATTTTTAGACAGAAGAAATATTAGTGCAATACCGTAGCCTCTCCAAAAAAGACTCCCTGGATTTTTAATGTGGCTGATGTAAGGCACAGATACACACCCATATACTTCTTATTATGGGTTAACTAGTTCAACTGGTTGGGTAAGAAAAGCTTATTCTTGCATACCAGATCAGGTCATACGGTGTTTTTACCCGTGTAGGAAATTGTAATTCTACACCCTCCATGTAGAATGAGTCATGCGCCTTATATGACGTCACGACGTCTGACACATTTATGAATGAACGATGGAATGTCTCGTATATCACTCCGCTACTATAAAAAAGCAGTGAAAAGAAAAATTTACCGGAAAATACCCCAAAATTCGCAAAATAAATACGGTATGCAAGAAAAAGTATCATTTACTTATGTTGGGTTAAGATCCCTTGATTTAGCCCTCGTGAAATATGCACTTAGGCGGTAACTCGACAGAGCCTCATTACAGCCCTTGTGCATATTTCACTCGCGCTGGATCACGCGATCTTTACCCAACAAACGTAAATGATACTTATAATCATATTTCAGATTATTTTGTGCCATGTTAGGGATCCATAGACCAGCATGAAACCACTGGACCACTGTGGCCACAACTCAAGCACATGTTATGCCAGTAACCTAAAGTGGCTCAATTTTTTAGTCTTTTACTCAATATATATGGGTATTATAACGTATTTCCAGCTTTTTTGGGGGTCATTTTTATAGCCGATATTCAGTCATGTCCCCAAAACATACTTTGTATCCAAATTGATTAAAAAATTCAAAACTGAATCAAAATGAAAATTTCTGATGAAACTAGAAATGTGTCCAAAGGACACGGATGCCCCCGCTATGGGTTTTTCATAAAGCTCCCAGCAGTAGTGTAGGACAAGTTGCGTTCACGAGATATATTCCTATTACAAGAAAATTCTATTTTTAGTAACAGTGACCTTGACCTTGGATCTACAGGCATGGGTTTTGTGCGGACACACCATCCTGTCATGGTGAACGTTTGTGCCAAGTTATTTTGAAATCCCTCCATTCATAACAAAGTTACAGCCTGGAGAAGAAAATTCTATTTTTAGTAACATTGACCTTGACCTTGGACCTACAGGCTTGGGAATGTATGTGACAAACAGTCTTAATATGGTGATCAATTAAACTAAGTTATTTAAAAATCCAATAACAAATAACAAAGTTACAGAGCCGACACAATTTTGCAAGAAATTTCTATTTTTAGTAACAGTGACCTTGACCTTGGACCTACAGACATGGGTGTTGTATGCGACACACCACCTTGTCTTGGTGAACATTTGTGCCAAGTTATTTTAAAATCCCTCCATTCATAACAAAGTTAAGGGCCAAGTGTATATTTTGCTTAACACAAAATGTAAGTGAAGAAGGGGCATAATTTGAAAAAATATTGGAAGCAGGGTTATGGGTCTTGTTGGTTATGATGTAGATTTTGATGGTGAAAATATATTTCAAGTTTCAAGGCAATATCTCAAGTAGTTTTAAAGTTATGGGCAAAATGCATATTTTGCTTAACACAAAATATAAGAATAAAACTAATGTAAATGAAATCATCAAAGGGCCATTACTTTTGAACAGAACATGTAAGAGCAAAACCCCACCTTTATGCACAACTACATCAAGCCAAGCATTGTGGTAAGGTTTCATTAAATTCCCACCAGTAGTGTAGGAGGAGTTTCGTTCACGAGATATATTCCTATTAAAACTAATGTAAATGGAAGTATCAAAGGGCCATAACTTCTGAACGGAACATGTAAGAGCGAAACCCCACCTTCATGCACAACTACATATCAAGCCAGGCATTGTGGTAAGGTTTCATTAAATTCCCACCATTAGTTTAGGAGAAGTTGCGTTCACAAGATATATTCCTATTAAAACTAATGTAAATGGAAGTATCAAAGGGCCATAACTTCTGAACGGAACATGTAAGAGCGAAACCCCACCTTCATGCACAACTACATATCAAGCCAAGCATTGTGGTAAAGTTTCATTAAATTCCCACCAGTATTTTAGGAGGAGTTGCGTTCATGAGAATATCGGACGAACGGACGGACAGATGGGCAGGAGCAACTCTTAATGCCCGTCGCCATTTCATGGCGGGGGCATAAAAAAAACACAATGTGCATGATTTGTTTCTTGAACCCATAAAAAAAGCCCAGTATTTGACCAGTGTAGATCCAGATCAGCTGGCACATCCAGTCATAGGATCTAGATCTAAACTGTTTACATCTTCATCAGAAATAACCTAATAAATGTAAAAAGCAAACAGTGAAGATCCTGATCACATATGTGCTAGATGATCTAGATCTACACTATTGGCCCATGTTTTAAAAGTTTTATCTATAGAGAAGTGTAAAAGCATCAAGAGCACATATAAGTGTACGAAAATGTGCCGAATGTTTATGAAAGGCAGGGCATTACTTACTAATCTTTGGCAACAAACACAACATAAAGTGTTTATAATTAAGACTTAATACTTACTTTTTACAACTCCCCAGACAGACTTTCTGAACTTCACTTCACTTGTTACACGTAATCTGCACGACTCCTTGCTCACACGTGTCAAACAATATCTGTTCATCACATAAAATGCATCTGCGTAAGGAATGCCTAATGGAGTACATTCTGCGTCTATTAAATACATGATCCCTTGTTGACTTTGTTTAAAGCACATATGTTTTTCCACAGTGTTTGATGATTTAGGTCCAAATGGCGCATTAAGTGGAATAGTGTAACGTACTTCTCGCACACGACCTATATTTGCATCCGGGTCATCAACCCAGGGTGTGACAACAACATCTGAAAAACATAATTATATTGTAATAAGGGATTAAATTTTAATAAACCCTTTACTCTAATTATACAGATTTTATCCCATGTGTGACCAATGTAAATCCAGATCAGCTAGCACATCCGTGCCATCTGCACTGGATCTACACCGGTTGCTTCCTCATAAGAAATAACCCAATGAATTTAAAGCAAATAGGGTAGAACCTGATCTGACAGCACTAATGTGCTGGCTGATCTGGATCTACACTGTTCACCCATCAACAGCTACAGTAAAACCCTTCATTAAGACCACCCCAAAATTCAGATGTCCCATTTTACAGTTTTGTACTATTTTCTATCCCTATAAAAAGACCACCCGACCTATTTAAAGACCACCCCTCTACAGTAAAACCCTTCATTAAGACCACCCAAAATTAAGACAACCTCTTTAATAAAACCACTATTCCGATGTCCCCATTTTACAGTTTTGCACTATTTTCTATCCCTATATAAAGAGCACCCCATATATAGAAAGACCACCCCACTACAGTAAAACCCCTCATTAAGAACACCCAGAAAATAAGACCACCTTGTTAATAAAACCACTATTCCAATGTCCCATTTTCAGTTTTGCACTATTTTCTACCCCTATGTAAAGACCACCCACTATTAAGACCACTTTTTCCCAGTCCCAATGGTGGTCTTAATAGCGGGGTTCCACTGTATATCCTATGGGTAACGGGTTAACGCAGGAGTTTTCCTTAGCATTATCTGCATGGCATGGCTTTGATCAAATGGTCATATGGTGTAGATCAGACCATGCAGTGCATGTAATAGTTCTCACATCAAGAAGCCACCAATGTAGATACAGATAAGGCAGCATTTCTGGGTTGAAGGTTATAAAGCTGAGTTTGGAAACCAGTCTCAAATCTCAAGCATCTGATTGGCTGAAATGGCGACCAGTCGCCATTTCAGCCAATCAGATGCTTGAGATTTGAGACTGGTTTCCATGCTCAGCTTTATAACCTTGGGCACTGGTCACAACTAGAATTATCACTGAAAGTGATTAAATACCCCCACATGTATGCTTGATAATTGAACTGGGAATGCTTCGAATCAATGGCATAATGTGCCCCACTTTCAATCCAAAGTGTCGTCTTCACAGTAGCCACATATTCAGCAAATTTCATCACAATTTTTCATTCCTTCTAAATTTATTGAGCAGAAATGGTTTAAATATGTTAGTAACAGTGGCCTTTATCTAACTTTTATCTAAGAACTGTGTGCCAAACATTGTTTATAGAAATCATCCAGAAACCATTTTTTCTATTTTTAGTAACAGTGACCTTGACCCATCAGGCCCAATATCAATACCAGGTTTTGTCTTCACAGACACTACCTATATAGCAATTTTCATCACAATATCTCATTCTGAACCAAAGTTATTGAGCATACAGTTTATTTTCTATTTTTAGTAACAGTGACCTTGACCCCACAGGCCTTGAATCCCAAAAGTCATCTTTACAAAAACCATCAATACACCAAATTTCATTTAAGAATCTCATTCCAAGCTATAGTTACTGAGTAGAAACGAAGTTTTGAAGTTTAAATAACAGTGACCTTGACCTTAAACCCACAGGCCCCAAAGTCAAACCTAATCTTTATCTTGTTATGTTACATCTGTGTCCCAAAAAATAATTAAATCTATTAAGTATTTCATGAGTTATAGTCCAGAAACAATTTTTTTTTTTTAAGTTACAGTGACCTTGACACTGACCCCTCAGGCCCCAAAGTCGAACTCGACCTGTATCTTCTGATATTACATATATGTACCAAAAAAGGATTTAATCTGTGAAGTTTTTCATGAGTTATTATCTGGAAACCTTTTTTCTATTTTTAGTAAAACTGACCTTGACATTGACCCCACCAGCCCCAAAGTCGAACTTGACCTGTATCTTGTGATGTTACATCTATTTACCAAACAAGGATTAAATCTGTGAAGTGTTTCATGAGTTATCATCCGGAAACCATTTTTCTATTTTTAGTAACAGTGACCTTGACACTGATCCCACCAGCCCCAAAATCAAACTTGACCTGTATCTTATGACGATATACCTGTGTACCAAAAATTATTTAATTCTGTCAAGCCTTTCATGAGTTATCATCTGGAAACGAAGAATCCGACCGACCGACCGACCGACCGACCGACAAGCTCATTCCTATATACCCCCTCAAACTTCGTTTGTGGGGGTATAAAAACTTAACAAGTACCATTGCAATAAGAAACAGTTATAACACATTTGCACCCAGGTGACGATTTATGAAGTAAGGGGTAATAATCTTGGTTCAGCTTCAGATCACATGCAAACATACCTGAATACTTTCTAGCCTTCTCTGTAAAGTTCCTGAAGAATTCACAGTCAGTAAACATCAGCTCAAAAAGTTTTTCCAATGGCATCTGATAGACCTCGTTATGAGCCAGCTTGGTGAAATGGTCATGTTCTGTACAAACAACCTCCCCTACAATAAAGTGAATACATATTTCATGCTACACTTAATTAACACTTGACTCCATATATATATAAATGTTTTTATATATCTGTGACCTGCACAGATCCAGATCTGCCCATACATCTCAGCGGTTAGATCTGGATCCACACTGGTTGCATCTTAATCAGAATTTCCTTTTAAGAATCTTAAAGAAATCAGTGTAGATCCTGATCAGATTGCACAAATATGCTGGCTGATCTAAATCTTAAATGTTTGCCCATGCAGCAAAGTTTTATCAATGGAATTAAGGGTTCAAAGGTCTTTTTCTTTCTGTCTGAAGCAAAAATTGTTGTGAAAGTCAAAATTCCGTAACATATCAGATCCGTATTTTCTGCCTTTTTGCCAGTACTTACACCCTTATGATTCTGTATTTAGAATAATTAAAATGAAACAAGAGCTGTCACTGGAATTGACATATGCCCCCGAAATGCAGCTTGAAATCAAATAGGTATACATATGTAATAAATAAACATATGTAATGAAAAATATGCTTGTGGAAGACGAAGCATACTGCATGCATATAATGTGAAAGATGAAAGGATCATAATTATGTTTCAAGTCTGTAGTAAATATATAGTTAAATAAAGTTAAATATTAATATGAACAAGAGGTCCATGATGGCCCTTTATCACTCACCTGAGTGCAACGTCTCGATATGGTGAACATTTACATCAAGTTATTTTAAAATCCAATAAGAAACAACAAATCTACAGCTTGGAAAAGAAAATGCTATTTTTCGTAACAGTGACCTTGACCTTTGACCTACAGGCATGGGTATTGTAAGCAACACATCCCTTTGTCATGGTGAATATTTTTGTAAAGTTATTTTGAAATCACTTCATTCATTAGGAATTAACAGCCAAGACAAGAAAATGTTATTTTTAGTAACAGTGACCTTGACCTTGGACCAACAGGCATGGGTATTGTACGCGAAAGTACACCTTGTCATGGTAAACATTTGAGCCAAGTTATTTTAAAATCCAATGAGAAATAACAAATTTACAGCATGGACAAGATTTTTCTATTTATAGTAACAGTGACCTAGTTTTTGAACCCAGGTGACCCATATTCAAACTCAACCAATTAATAACTGGGACATATGTCCTGACCAAGTTTCTTTACAATCTGAGAGTAAAATTGTGACCACTATAGTGTAAACAAGAAAATTCTATTTTTAGTAACAGTGATCTAGTTTTTGGACCCAGATGACCCATATTCGAACTTGTCTGACAAATCATTAGGACAAACATCCTGACGAAGTTTCATGACAATCGGAGCAAAAGTGTGACCTCTAGAGTGTTAACAAGAAAATTCTATTTTAAGTAACAGTGACCTAGTTTTGGGACCCAGATGACCCATATTCAAACTCGTCCGAGAAATCATTGGGACAAACATCCTGACCAAGTGTCATGAGAATCAGAACAAAAATGTGACCGCTAGAGTGTTAACAAGAAAATTCTATTTATAGTAACAGTTACCTAGTTTTTGGACCCAGGTGACCCATATTCAAACTCGGCCTAGAAATAAATGGGACAAATATCCTGACCAAGTTTCATGATAATTGAAGCAAAAATGTGACTGCTAGAGTGTTAACAAAAAAATTCTATTTATAGTAACAGTGACCTAGTTTTTGGGATCAGGTGACCCATATTCATACTCGGCCTAGAAATAAATGGGACAAATATCCTGACCAAGTTTCATGATAATTCGAGCAAAAATGTGACCGCTAGAGTTTTAACAAGAAAATTCTATTTATAGTAACAGTGACCTAGTTTTTGGACCAGGATGAACCTTATTCGAACTCGTCCGAGAATTCATTGGGACAAACATCCAGACCAAGTTTCATGACAATCGGAGCAAAAATGTAACCGCTAGAGTGTTAACAAGAAAATTCTATTTTTAGTAACAGTGACCTAGTTTTTGGACCCTGATGACCCATATTAAAACTCGTCCAAGAAATCATTGGGACAAACATCTTGACCAAATTTCATGACAATCGGACAAAAAAATGTTACCTCTATTGCGTTAACAAAATTTACCTTAGGGTTAGGGTTAGGGTTTAGGGTTAGGGTTAGGTAAAAAGGCCCATAACTCAGCCAAAAATAATCCAATCAGAAATTCCTTTGGATATGCATAACAAGTCTTGGTGACAAACACTCCTGTGAAGTTTCAATGAAATCCCTCAAGCAATTTCAGTTTACGTTAGGGTTAGGGTTAGGGTTTAGGGTTAGGGTTAGGTAAAAAGGTCCATAACTCGGCCAAAAATAATCCGATCAGAAATTCCTTCGGATATGCACATCTATGCTTGGTGACAAACACTCCTGTGAAGTTTCAATGAAATCCCTTAAGCAATTTCAGTTTACGTTAGGGTTAGGGTTTAGGGTTAGGGTTAGGTAAAAAGGTCCATAACTCGGCCAACAAGAAGCTGTGTTCGGAAAACACATATGCCCCCGGTAGCGAAGTTTGTAACAATACAAATTTTAAATGATAGCTCAGTGTTAAAACTGCAACTAAAATCACAAGTTAGTTCTAAATAATGAAAATAACCATCTGGTGCCAGAACCTGTACATGAAAAGAATTTATCATAACAAGAGCCAGTCGGATACGACTGCACGCTCGACTATTCGAAGTCAGACATATTTAAGCACATTTAAAACTGGGCTTCATTTAAACTGGGGAGTGATTCAGGAGTTTATGACACCCAACACACACACACGAACAAAAGTTTCTTAATCCAAGTTAGGAAATCAATAAATTACAGTTACTTTATTATTGTAGTTATTTTTAGAGGGTTTACACAACCCAGTCCATACACCCCCAATCCCACACCCATCAACCCACTATCCCTGCCCACCTATAGTGATGTAGTGGGGTTTGGTGTAGTATAGTAAGGTATGGTATGCTGGTTGCTGTTGTTGGTGGTGTGGGTGTTGTTGCTGTTGTTAATATTGTTGTTGGTGTTGGTAATGTTGGTGGTGTTGATGTTGTTGTTGGTGTAGTTGTCAGTGTTGTTGTTGGTGTTGTCAGTTGTTGATGTTATTGTTGTTGGTTGTTGGTGTTGTTGATGCTATTGTTGTTGGTGGTGGTGTTGTTGGTGGTGGTGTTGTTGATGGTGTTGTTGGTGGTGTTGTTGACGAAGTTGTTGGTGGTGTTGTTGACAGTGTTGTTGGTGGTGTTGTTGACAATGTTGTTGACAGTATTATTGTTGGTGGTGTGGTGTGGGGGGGGTGGTGGTGTGAAATGGGGTGGTGTGGTGGTGGTGGGGGGTGGTGGTGGGGGGTGGTGGTGTGGTGGTGGTGGTGGTGTGGTGGTGGTGTGGTGGTGGTGTGGTGTGGTGGTGGTGTGGTGGTGGTGTGGTGTGGTGTGGTGTGGTGTGGTGTGGTGTGGTGTGGTATGGTATGGTATGGTATGGTATGGTATGGTATGGTATGGTATGGTATGGTATGGTATGGTATGGTATGGTATGGTATGGTATGGTATAGTAACCACTCAACACTTTCATCAAAGTATGTTAAGTACATCTGTTTTAAACCTTTTCTATAGCATTACCTTAGAAAAACACTAACATTGAAACTTTAACCATAATTTCTAAGTCTTAATTCTAATTTCTAAGAAAAAAAAGGGCAAAAATCAAATAAAACAAGTTAACCGTTTATCCAAGTAAAAAATGGGGAGATAATCCCAGAAAAAAGGTAGCCAGACTTACGTAACTTGTAAGGGTCATCATCTGTGCACTGTTAAGTATGTGTGTAAACTTTAATGCCAGATCTCTTTGTGGATATTGCGAAATATCCAACATGCCGAAGTAAGTTAACCATTTTCTAAGTACAAAAAGGGGAGATAACACCAGAAAAAAGGTACCCAGAGTTATGTAACTTGTCAGTGTCAAGACCTGTGAACTGTTAAGTAAGTGTGTAAACTTTCATGCCAATGCTCTTTGTAGAAATTCAGAAATATCCAACTTGCCGAAAAATGTTAACCATTTATTTCTAAGTACAAATAGGGGAGAAAACCCCGAATTAAGATAGCCAGAATTATGAAACTTGTTAAGAGTCATACCCTGTGCACTGTATAGTAAGTTTGTAAACTTTCATGCTAATGATCTTTGTAGAAATGGAAACATATCCAACTTGCCGAAACAGGTTAACCATTTTTCTAAGTACAAAAAGGGGAGATAACACCAGAAATAAGGTACCCAGAGTTATGTAACTTGTCAGGGTCATGACCTGTGAACTGTTAAGTCAGTGTGTAAACTTTCATGCCAATGCTCTTTGTAGAAATTCAGAAATATCCAACTTGCCGAAAAATGTTAACCATTTATCTCTAAGTACAAATAGGGGAGAAAACCCCGAATTAAGATAGCCAGAGTTATGTAACTTGTTAAGAGTCATACCCTGTGCACTGTATAGTAAGTTTGTAAACTTTCATGCTAATGATCTTTGTAGAAATGGAAAAATATCCAACTTGCCGAAACAGGTTAACCATTTTTTTAAGTACAAAAAGGGGAGATAACACCAGAAATAAGGTACCCAGAGTTATGTAACTTGTCAGGGTCATGACCTGTGAACTGTTAAGTAAGTGTATAAACTTTTATGCCAATGCTCTTTGTAGAAATTGAGAAATATCCAACTTGCCGAAAAATGTTAACCGGACGGACGGACGGACGGACGTACGGACGGACGGAAAGACGGACGGACGGTTCAATCACTAGATGCCGGGGGCATAAAAATAATCCGATCAGAAATTCCTTCGGATATGCACATCTATGCTTGGTGACAAACACTCCTGTGAAGTTTCAATGAAATCCCTCAAGCGGTTTGGGAGAAGAAGCGAGGACAAGATTTTGCTTCAAAGGGCCATAACTCAGCCAAAAATAATCGGAGCAGAAATTCCTGACGATATGCACAACTAGGCTTGGTGACAAACATTCCTGTGAAGTTTCAAAGAAATCCCTCAAGCGGTTTCAGAGGAGAAGCGAGGACAAGATTATTTCGGACGGACGGACGGACGGTCCGATTACTATATGCCTCCCTTCGGGGGCATAAAAAAAAAGCAGATAGTACTGTGATAAATAAGTTATAACGGTAAATCTGCGGAGTAAAGGGTTAATATTATTAATCCTGTACTCCATAAATACACCTTTTACTGCTTTGGCTAACAGTGTATATCTAGATCTGCTGGCACATCTATGTATACTGTTCGCTTTTAGATTCCTAAACTGACAGTGGTATCAGTATATTTTGTACGGGTTGAATTTTTGCATATTTTTGGGCTTGGTCATAAGCATGAATTTTAACTCCAGAAAAATGATGATCATGTATTGACATGTCTTAACAAAATACAATTCTGTGAATTAATGACAGAACAAATATAGTATTTGAGGCTTTGTGCAAAAATTCATTCCAGGAATTAAATGAAACCAGTGCCCTTGGTTATAAAACTGAGCATGGAAACTAGTCTCAAATCTCAAGCATCTGATTGGCTGCACTGGCGACCAGTCACCATTTCAGCTAATCAGGTGCTTGAGATTTGAGACTGGTTTCCGATCTCAGCTTTATAACCTCCAGTCCAGAGCAGTTTATTTATGACCAGGAAGCAACCAGTGTAGATTCAGATCAGACAGCACAGATGTGATGGCGGATTTGGATCTACACTGGTTGCACACACTTTAAAACATGTATGGAGTAAAGGGTTAAATGATTCCACTGTAATCTCTCTGTGGAAGATTATAAAATAAAGATTTGAAACCAGTCTCAAATCTCAAGCATCTGATTGGCTGAAATTGCGACTGGTCGCCACTTCAGTCAATCAGATGCTTGAAATTTGAGACTGATTTCCATTCTCAGTTATATAATATTGGAGCCTCATTTCTCACCTTCGCTCACATCATCCTCTGTTGTATCGCTGTAGTCCGTGGAATCTGCATTTCTTTCATGTGCTAGCAAGTTTGCAGAAGTGGAATCATTTAAACTGATGTCAGCGTGAGTTGAGTCCCCTTCCTCATCAGCATCATTTCTGAGATCTGAGGGCAGCAACTCTAAGGAATCACCCTGAAACATAACAATACTATATTGTATATAACCATTTACTGCATAGATAAACCTTTACTCCAAGGGCACACAATGTAGATCTGATCAACCAGCACAGATTCTGTGCCATCTGATTAGGATCTATACTGTTCGCCAACTAAAACTAGTATACAGTTATTTCATGGATGTGTGGGGAACAGTCAAAATTGTTGTCCCAAGGTATCAGGGATGACTTTTGAACTGTTGCCCGAGGCCGAGGGACAACAATTTTGACTGTTCCCCACACATCCATGAAATAACTGTTTTATTACCTAATGCCTTCACTTTATAGATAAAACAAAATAATCCATAAATATTTCAACTGTATTTTCAAGTAGATTGTTTATTTCGTCATCAGATATATCTTGGAAACGGGTTGACATCTTTTATTTCGAAAAACCAGACGAGATTTCGGTTGTTTACAATGGTGTCCTGTAGATGCTTGATTAGCTAAAAACCGCTACCGTACCTTGGACTGAACTACCAAAATTTACCGAATAGTGGCGGACGATGTGTTTACGGAAATACCCGAAGACGGGGAGGGCAACAGTTTAAAATGTTGACCGGTCAACAGTTCACTGCGTCGCTGCGCATGTGTGGTAATTTTTGCTGCCTGATTAAACAGTTGAAAATAACGAATTAGTATTTATTGAAGGCATTAGGTAATAATAGCTATTGCTGCCATTTCAGCTCATTTCAATGAAAAGAATGAGTAAAAATACTGTGTAGTATACAGTTTTAGCTAAATAGATCTTTTATTATAGGAAATTTCTTTCTAAATACAAAAACAGTTTTCTTTGAAAACAAAGGATTTGTAAATCAATCTGCATTATGCCAAATATGGGTTAGTCACAATTTACAGAGAATATTTGGTAAATAATTAACAGTGTTGACACTCATCAGACTTATAATGACCGTGCAAGCTTATCTTGTTTTGCACTGCTCATAAAGGGAAATGCAGGCAATAACTTGGTGATTTCTATGGGGGTTATTAAATTTTGAATACTTTTACCTAAGCACGAAATACACAAACTTAAAAACTCATAAATTTTATGCTTTTACAGAACATTAAACAGTCAACCCTTTACCTTCTGGGATATGACTGTTATCTCACAGTGCTGTGCCCAAGGTTATAAAACTGAGATTGGAAACCAGTCTCAAATCTCAAACATCTGATTGGCTGAAATGGCGACTGGTCACCATTTCAGCCAATCAGATGCTTGAGATTTGAGACTGGTTTCCATGCTCAGTTTTATAACCTTGGGGCCTGATCCAGATCAGCCAGCAAAGCTGTGCCATGTAATCAAGATCTGCAATGAGTGTTGGCTTTCAATTCATTAGGTTATTTCTGATCAAGATGCGATAAGTATGATCCTGATTTAATGGCATGGATTTGCTGGCTGATCTGGATCTACACTGATAGCAAGTGGAATGAAACTCGAATGGATTAAAGGGTTAACAGAAATGAAACTTACAGCACTCCTATTCCTCCTATGCATTTTAACCAGACCGACTTTCACCTTATCAAAGGAACGACTTATCTTTGCATTAGCTCTGTTAGTGTACATGTTCACAGAAGATATAGCTCTCTTCATTTTGACCTATTATTCACTGATAACTTGTAGGTAATAATTGTTATGTAAAATCTTTTAAATATTTTTATCCAAGACAGGTGAATTTCACCAAATCTTCTACAGATAATTTCTTTAAGAGCCCTCATTACAAAGTAAGAAAGGTGACACTATAGACATAATGTGTTCAAACTATGAATGAACAATTGTAAACTATAATATAGAAGTCTCCTGACAACATGGGCTGATTTTTTATCATCCATTTAATATAAAGAACTTATCTAATCTGCTAACAACTGCCTATCTCGCTGACATGTAGAGTAGGCCAGTTTGGTCACAACATTGAGTCATGATTAGGAGGAAGGTTTATCCCTTTCCGTCATAGACACATCTTTATTGCGTTGGCAAACAGTGTATATCCAGATCAGCCCACACGCCATCTGATCAGGATCTGCACTGGTTCGCTTTATGATTTGTTGGGTTATTTCTGACCAAAATGCCACCATATGCGTAAAAATGTGTATAATGGAGGAAAGTTACTAAGGTATGACTATGTATCCCAAGTTAGCTCATCAAATCTATTTATAGAAGCATCAACAACTATTTTTAACCTGTGAACCCTTTGCTCCATATACATGTATAAAGGTTTTATCACATGTAAGAACAGAGTGGATTCAGATCAGCAGAGACATCTGTGCCATCTGATCAGGATCTACACTGTTTGCTTCTTGTCAGAAATAGTCTAATGAATCAAAAAGCGAACAGTGTACAACCCGATTACACAGCATGGATGTGTCAGCTGATCAGCAGATTCACTGTTCATTATTGCGATGAAACCCATATAATTATAATATTGAGTAAACAGTTAGTTTAGAAATGTGAGTAATCTTGGCATGTATCAGGGGTTTCACTAGTTGCTTAATCTCAAAGGTCATTTTAACAAATTTGGGATGTATTAACTTAAAGCCAAAAAATAGCCAAAATACTCCTAGCCCCGAGGTTATAAAACTTGAGTTTGAACTCCATGCTCAAAACTCACATTTTCTGGACGAATTATGGGTCATGTATTATGTTTATTATTACTAGTATTAGACTATGTTTAATATGTACAATTAGTTTGACCCAAGAGAGAAAAGAGGGTTACTAAAAAAGTTACTAAGAAGTTCAGGAAAAATGTTGTTTTGGTAAATACGTGTTTTTTGTTACTTAGTATTTAAAGTTATTGTTTTAGAGATGAAATGTAATGTTATAAACGTTTTTATGGGTAGAATCCTTAGTTTTTTAAGTGAAATTGATGAGTGAATTTGACGAGGTAGAAGAACTTTTTGAACACCCCTTTCCATAAGTTATGTCTGACAACTCTTCCATTTCAGTACTAGTAAGTTATGTTTGATTTGTCTCCCTTTGCATGTAATGTAAGCCACTATGCTAAATATAGATTCACTGCTAAGATTATTGAATCTGAATCTGCGGAATACTCCAAACCCTCTTAACAGAGTATTATGTGGAGTGCTAAGCAACCTTGTTAGCTTTACAAATTTTTGTATGACTTGCATTCAGTTTACAAAAAATTAGCTTGTGTTGAGGCATGATATGAAACCAAAATCTTTATACTTACAAATGAACATGAGTTTTGTTGGAGGAAAGGACCTACAAAAGGAAAGCCAGACCCTATTCGAGCCTCTTATATTCCAGTTTAGGTATAGAAAATTAAGTCAATTTTTCAGCTGAAAACATTTTTTGCATGGCAGAATAGTTATTTTCGGGGAGAAGAATTAATATAAGCTATCATCTGATAGCTTGTTTTCTCATCCTCTCAAATTATATATATTGTCTTGTTCTGTTATACATCGATGTATATGTATTATTTGAAATAAATACTGTTTAAACCAATAGTAATTTTGAGGCACCTATATAATTTTTCTCTTTTGAATTATGGTACAATAAATTTGGAACCATTTGCCCTAATCACCTAATCAATTAATAATAATGTCCTTCTCGTCCCCAGCTTCAATACCTACCTTGCATCTAAAAACAATTACAACAACAACAAAAATAATACATTTAATTTCTACATTTGAAAAAATATACTTAATGACAATGAACAACAGGAAACAGATTGAAGCAATTAATTGTCACATTTAGAAAAAAGTGTTTTCTGTTTATTTTCGGGGTACAGTTTTTATTACGCAATAACATTTTTATTATAAATAAATTTTCATAATTTGGTATCTAAATTACTGCAATGCATTCGGTATTATGAAACTGTGAAAAAAAATGTTGATAATATGTATATTTTCCTTGTCAAAATGCAATTATCCCCCACCATCCTTTTTAATGTCATTAAGTACATTAACATTATTACTGGTAAGAATACCTACATACATAATTAGCCATATTAATTTTACAATATCTTTAACATAAATATACAGACAAAATTAGCCATGATACACCATAAAGATACTGAAACTGCACCTGTTTCTGACCACCTCCAGCTCAAGATTATATTATGCATGCTTTAACTGCTTGATAGGAAAATACTATGAGAATTTCTATGAATCTTTTCAATTAATGCTTGGCTTTTTGCCTACTGCACAGTAAATGGATCAATTTTTAAAAAAATCATGTAAGTGACATGATTTTATTGAAAGAAGTGTCTTTCATTAATAATTTTCACTTTATATGTTACCTAACATCATTTTGCAGATGCACTTTCTGCCTTTTGAAGTTAGCATCGCTACAAATGTTGTGGGAGCACTTCAAAGTGTCGAAAATGGCACATTTTTGCATGTAAGATGTTAGCATCTAAAAATTGCCATGTTTTCATCAATCTGTAATTTTATTCTACTATTATATAGTGAGTTTTCTTTTGTTGTTCCTTTTAGGTAATTTAGTTGCGGTTATTTTTATGTATAATACATAGTTCTATGACGGCTAGTTCACTCACAATTTAAGAAACACTAACGACAGTGCCATGTAAGATGGCTTCACCAAAAAAATGTCCTTGAACTTTATGGCCTTCAAAATATCATTAAAAGTAATATATAAAGCTTGATTTCCTGCTACATACATTTCATTATGTTCACTTAATGGGAAAATAACTATATTTTTATAGGTCAGAGCATAGAATTTTGCTATCAACAATTTCAGTATGTTGAATCGGTTTGTCCCTAAAAAATGGTAACGTCCGTCCCCCCTCAATATCTTTTTAAAAAATGATCAAAGTAATTAAAAAATACCCACTTCTCAAACTCTCAGATGGCAGATATTAGAAAAATAAAAGTTAACATCTCTTAGTCAAAGCAGTAAAAAATTACAACACTTTATTTAAAAGTAAAATGTAACGTCCGTCCCTGTAACGTCCGTCCCCTTTTATACATGTTCTTTCATGCTCATTAATTAATCATATTTTGGTAGAAATTTAAAGTCTTTTGTTGTTTTTTTAATGACTGATCCTTTTCCTACAAATCTGATTCAAAAAAATCATTAAAGATGTGTGACATGACTGTATTGGCAGAATCTCTAAGGAATACACTTTCTCTGGTAACTTGGAGTGACTTTTGAATATATAAACTTATTTTTTCAAAATATTGCTTGTTTGCTCCACAAAATAACTTTATTTTACCTCTTTTAACATATTGAAACTACTAAATAGAAATATAACATCATTTTGAGTGAATTTACTCAAATATTCTTAATTTAAGGTAGGGGGACGGACGTTACAAAATTATGAAATGTTCTGTAGAAGTAAAAAAACAGGATTTCATATTTTTTTGTCCTGAATTTCTGGAATTTAAGCTAATTTCTTTTTTAAAATCAATATTAAATCATCGTAACCATATTTTAATGTGTTTTCAACTTTCCTAGGGCTAAAGTTTGTAGTTCAAAATTTCAGAGCACACTTAAGTTGCCAACATGAAATAAACAATAATGGATGTCTCTTAAAACAACATTGTGACAATTTATTAGCATATTTAATCCCTAGTCAGTTGCTTAAAACAACATGATCACCCTCAATTACCACATCTTCAATCATACAAACTGATCATCAAAAGGACATAGATCACACCCCCTGCTGATAAGACCTGTGCCTTGCTGATAAGATTATGCAACATGGTCATAAACCATAAGGCCCTTTACCTAATTAGCATAATGTACAGAACTCAACAGTGATTGGTTGGATACTAAATTGATGGGAAGGTTTAAAGCTTTAATTTTTTTGCCAAACAATAAATCAAATTCCACAAAAGGATAATGATTATCATGTAAATTAGTAAAGATGCATTTAATGAACTTAAAATTAGATGCTGTCAACATGTTAGCAGTAAAAATGATGACAGCTATACCTGATATGTCTATTTCACCTTTTTGTTAACTCAGATAGTCTTTTCTATTTTATAACTTTCTAATGAATCCTTTTAAACAGTGTTGCAATAAACATTTCCTTTCAAATTTAACTTACAATTTGTTAACTTAAGATGAAGTGCAATCTGCCTTCTGTTGCTGATTGTGGAGGCTTACTTAATCAAAATCTACAACTTTTTATTTAGTTAAAACTATTTTTCAGTTTTGTTTTAAGTTTTGTGATTCACTGTTTAAAGTTTCCAAGAATGACAATACCTACATTTCATCTTCATCAAACAAGAACAAAGTTCAGCAGAGACGTATGAGAATCACTTAGTACTGTAACTAGTAGTGCCCTTTTTTAGCAAGTTTCCTTCTTTAAGCCCAAACCCCTACCCTTTCTGAAGTCCTATTTTAAGAATTTAAGTATTACAGATATTTAAGTATACAGATGTAAATATAAAACAATATAATAAGTTAATGGACACATGTTCTGTGATAAATTCCAAACATGTCCAGTGACAACCCTTCAAAATATCCTGGGCGAATACTGATTAATGGTTGTATCATGAAGTAGTCTGCTTGCCTCCGCATGGAATGGTGAACACACAGTCTAAGCAGAAGTCTTATTTCAAACTAACTACTGGTCAGCTGGATGTGTTAAAAGAATACAAACTTTGTGATAAAGTTAGTTCTGACATGCTGCCATGTTGATAACTCCAGAAGTTTCAATTGATATTAGCTTGCACGTGCTATTTGATCTCTTACCACAAGGCATTTTATGACTAAACAGGTTATTTTACCTAATATGATTGTGTTAAACAATATCACAGTTGATAATCTTATGAAATGAGGAAATATATAATTAAATTATATGAATAAGTGCAGCCTGTAACTTCAATACTGTTATATGTAACGTCCGTCCCCCTAACCATCTATATTCTTGGTTCATGCACTGTTAACTTCTGCTTCAAAAATTCAAAAAATCTATTGTTGTTCCTTTATCTTTGTTTGTATTGCTTGATTATTACAGGGTTTTTAAATAAAAATACAATCAAGCAGTGTCTAAATAAAAAAAAATCATTAACAAATTGTTGGCAGATTTTATAAAATTGAATGTCAAATATTTTTTTGTGTCAGAAAAGTATTTTCTGTAAATCCTGTATACTTTTTCTGGTAAATATATGACTAGGCATAAAAATAAACCCCAAAAAGTTTATGTGAAACAATATATGGATTCAAAACAGCTGGTTTTCTGTGCACTGGTAACGTCCGTCCCCCAAATCATGCTATTCAATTACATGGCTCAAATACGAAAAATTTGGAAAAAAGTTATCTTTTCCTGTAATTTTTCTGAAAATTGAATGTTCAAAGTTTAGAAAGGCATCAAAATCAATAGAATATCTGCAACTTTATTTTTTGGTCTTGATGCTAACACAATTGATCCATTTACTGTGCAGTAGGCATTTTCCCTGACAAAATATATCGAGGGCTGAGTGCGAAACTATTCTATCCTGTATAGAAATATGAAGCAGATAGAATAGTTTCGCACTAAGCCCTCGATATACATTGACACTGTTATCTAAGTTTTAGTTAAACATTTCAATGCTCAGGTTATGTCAGATGAGCGAAACTTAACTCCAGGTTCAGAATTTTCTGTTAAATTACAGCAATTATCACAAGGAACCATTGTTTACACTTTATTGTACCACCTTCCTAGAAATGTGTATCATGTGGTACTGATAACACGAATTGATGACAAAGCTCTGAAACCTTCCTATTGAAAGGTTCTCGTAAATCTTTAACAATTTCATTGTGATCAAAGATTTCTTTCCACTAATGTGGATTGTATAAAACACCTTTTTACTTTGTATCCTTTATTTGCAACATCTATTTACATGTACGTCAGAAGTTCTCATGTCTATGTTTTGTGATATCTAGTCTAACTAAATGTTTTTACTACATTGTTTAACTTATGTGTACAATATCCACTTCCCTCTAGCCAGGGATCTTTCATCTATGCTGATATTCTAGAAGATATCCTAATCACATCATTGCCAGTCATATGTGATATTCAATAAAATTTTCTACTTATATAACTACTTATACTTGATGTCTATTTCATATCATAGGTCAAACAACTATTCACTGCATATCTACAATCAAATGGATCCAACCACAACTTGGTTCAAGAACATAATATCATTTGCCTGAATGTCGTCCACATATAACACGTGTGTGTTATACTTTTCTTGTTATTTCTTTCATAACAAGAAAAAGAATTGTCTGTTGTTAATTTCCAGTTTCGATACAACACCGTTTTGCATTTTAGAAGTTCAAATAAAGCAATTAAAGCAATGTAAATCAGTAATTTTACTTCTAGGCTTTGAGAATGAAACTGAGTTTTGAGCATGGAATTCGATCTCAAGTTTTATAACCTCTGACCCTAATTTGTTTCTTTGAAACAAAGTCAACAGATTCCCTTAGAGAGATTAATGTTTGATTTGTTTGGAGGCAAATTATCTTTGATTTTGAAAAAGCCGAAGCGTTTGCACACTTCTAAATTCCAGGACACTAGCATATTTCACCATATTAGTTATCAAAGTGATTTCCCGCTATGGCTGGATAAGTGTTTAAGCTGGAACCCGTACCTTGATTTTAAATTGCTTTCGCACACTTACGTTTATCAATTAAGAGAGAATGACATAAATTATCACCAACGAGAAGCTTTTACATGCCGCTTATTGTTATTTTCCGATCATCGGCACATCACTACAAATGATTATTGGTTACCTTGTTATCTTGACACGTATGGATTTCAAACAAACAGGCCCAAGAGCATAAATCTAAATCAGGAGACCAGTCTAAAATCTCAAGCATCTGACTGGCTGAAAGGTTACTGGTCGGTCGCCATTGTGCCATTTCAGCCTATCAGATGCTTGAGAATTGAGACTGGTCTCGAAACTACAGTTCATGAACTACGGCCATGGTTATAACTCAGTTTACCTTAATGTAAGTCTCTTCAACACACACAGCTCTTCGTTGGAGTCCCTCCAGATTCATTTCACATTATCGGTTTTGATAAACACACACATTCAGCAAACACATTCTATCTCATTTTTTTCATAAAAGCTATGTCACCATTTATCTTAAGTTATCCCTATAGATGCAAGGCCACACTGAAATATTTATTTGGTTTTGTGATTTCAGTGATAAATTCGTTATTGAGAAATGAAACAATCTTTAATCACCTTTTAAAGTCGGCCATTCAATATGCATAGATAACACTGGTATAATCGGCCATATTTAAAATTTTCTCCAGTAATATACTTTTTGTCACATGGGCGATCAGTGTAGATCCAGATCAGTCAGCACATTGTATTTGTATGGCATAAAAATCATTCTTAAACCAGCTGATATCAATGTGCGAACAGTGTAGATCAAGATCAGCCAGCACATCCAAGAGGTCTGATCAGGATTTACACTTTTCACTTTTTGATTCATTTCATTATTTCTGACCAAAGAGCAAACAATGTAGATCCAGATTAGCTGGATCTACAGTGTTTGCATTTAATGCGATTAAAGCTGTATATATATAGAGTAAATGGTTGAATTCTCAACGCCAAGTTCATTGGAGAAATATAAATTACTGTAAGTTTGTTTAAAGCCCAAGCCCTAAACTTAAAGAAAGAATATACTATTGAACAAGAGCCAGTCGGAAACGACTGCAAGCTCGACTATTCGAAAAGTCAGAATTATTAAGCACATTGTAACTGGGCTTCATTTAAACTAGGGAGTGATTCAGGAGTTTATGACGCCTCCAACAAACACACATGAACAAAAGTTTCTTAATCCAAGTTAGGAAATAAATAAATTACACTTAATTTATTATTGTAGATTTTTTTAGGGTTAACACAACCCAGTCCATAAACCCCTGATCCGACACCCATCAACCTACTATCCCTGCCCACCTAAAGTGGTGTGGCGTGGTGAAGTACAGTATGGTATGCTGGTTGCTGGTGTTGTCATTGTTGGTGTTGTTACTGGCGGTGGTAGTGTTGTTGCTGGTGGTGGGGGTGTTGGTGTTGTTGTTGTTGGTGGTGGTGGTGTTGATGTTGGTGGTGGTGTTAATGTTGTTGGTGGTGGTATTGGTGTTGCTGGTGTTGTAATAGTATAGTAATAGTAATAGCATAGTAATAGTATAGTAATAGTATAGTTATAGTAATAGTAATAGAAATAGTATAGTATAGTAATAGTATAGTATAGTAATAGTATAGTATAGTAATAGTATAGTATAGTATAGTATAGTATAGTAATAGTATAGTATAGTAATAGTATAGTAATAGAATAGTAATAGTAATAGTCTTGGTCTCCACTAGGTCTGGGTCTCGGTCTGGGTCTCGGTCTGAGTCTCAGTCTGAGTCTCGGTCTTGGTCTCGGTCTGAGTCTCGGTCTGGGTCTCGGTTGAGGTATCGGTCTCGGTTTGGGTCTCGGTCTCGGTTTGGGTCTCGGTCTAAATCTCGGTTTGGGTCTCGGTCTCGGTTTGTGTCTCGGTCTCGGTTTGTGTCTCGGTTTGTGTCTCGATCTCGGTTTGTGTCTCGGTCTCGGTTTGGGTCTCGATCTCGATTTGGGTCTCGGTCTCGGTTTGGGTCTCGGTCTCGGTTTGGGTCTCGGTCATGGTTTGGGTCTCGGTCTTGGTTTGGGTCTCGGTCTCGGTTTGCGTCTCGGTCTCGGTTTGGGTCTCGGTCTCGGTTTGGGTCTCGGTCTCGGTTTGGGTCTCGGTCACGGTTTGGGTCTCGGTCTCGGTTTAGGTCTCGGTTTGGGTCTCGGTCTCGGTTTGGGTCTCGGTTTGTGTCTTGGTCTCGGTTTGGGTCTCGGTCTCTGTATGGGTCTCGGTCTCGGTTTGGGTCTCGGTCTCGGTTTGGGTCTCGGTCTCGGTTTGGGTCTCGGTCTCGGTTTGGGTCTCGGTCTCGGTTTGGGTCTCGGTCTGGTCTGATCTGGTCTGGTCTGGTCTGGTCTGGTCTGGTATAGTATAGTATAGTATAGTATAGTATAGTATAGTATAGTATAGTATAGTATAGTATAGTATAGTATAGTATAGTATAGTATAGTATAGTATAGTATATGCCCCCACCCACCCCACAATTTCTCAACACTTTCAACCAAAGTATGTAAAGTACATCTGTTTTAAACATTTTCTAAAGCATTACATATGAAAAACACTAACATTGAACCTTTAACAATTATTTATAAGTCTTAATTCTAATTTCAAGTGAAAAGGGGCAAAAACCAAAAATTCTAAGTCGAAAAAGGGCAATAATTTGAACAAAATTGAAGTTAGAGTTATGGTTCTTGGCATACAAACTTCAAATATGATGATGAACAAGTGTTGAAAGTTTTAAAGCTGTAGTATAAGTAGTATGGAAGTTATGGGTTTGTACAGTAGCTTGCATGCAAACTTTAACCTGAAATTCTAAGTCAAAAAGGGGCATAATTTGAACAAAATAGAAGTTAGAGTTATGGTTCTTGGCATACACACTTGGGATATGATGATGATCAAGTGTTGAAAGTTTCAAAGCTGTAGTATAAGTAGTATTGAAGTTATTAGTTTGTATAGTAGCTTGCACGCAAACTTTAACCTGTAATTCTAAGTCGAAAAAAGGGCCATAATTTGAACAAAAGTAAAGTCAGAGTTATGGTTCTTGGTATACACACTCGGGACATGATGATGAACAAGTGTGCCAAGTTTTAAAGCTGTACTATTAGTAGTATTGAAGTTATGAGTTTGTACAGTAGCTTGCACGCAAACTTTAACCTGAAATTATAAGTCAAAAAAGGGCCATAATTTGATCAAAATGAAAGTTAGAGTTATGGTTCTTGGCATACACACTCCAGACATGATGACGAAGAAGTGTGCCAAGTTTAAAAGATGTAGCTATAGTAGTTTTTAAGATATAGGTAGGTTGCACGTAAACTTTAACCAAAGCGGGACGCCGACGCCCAAGTGAGTACAATAGCTCGACATATTCTTCGAATAGTCGAGCTAAAAATCAAAGAAAGAGTTATGGTTCTTGGCATACATAGTCAGGGTCATGATGGTGAACAAGTGTATTTAGTTTCAAAGCTATAGTACAAGAAGTATGAAAGTAACTAGCTTGCATGCAAACTTTAACCAGAAATTCTAAGTTGAAAAAGGGCCATAATTTGATAAACAAGAGGGCCATGATGGCCCTGAATCGCTCACCTGAGTATGAAACTCAAGTTATTAACCAGAAACTGAATTTTTATTTTTAAACAACAGTGACCTTGACCTTGATCACAGACACGTGGGTAGCAATCCCAATTTGTCTCTTGTTATAAGCTACCCATATACCAAGTTTGGAGTCAATATGCCAAAGCAAACTCAAGTTATTAAGTCGAAACTGAATTTCTATTTTTAGCAACAGTGACCTTTACCTTGATCAGAGACACCTGGGTAGCAATCCCAAGCTGCCTCTTAATATAAGCTACTCATACACCAAGTGTGGAGTCAAAAAACCAAAGCAAACTCAAGTTATTAAGTGGAAACTGAATTTCTATTTTAAGCAACAGTGACATTGACCTTGATCACAGACACGTAGGTAGCTTTCCCAAGTTGCCTCTGAATTAAAGCTATCCATATACCAAGTTTGGAGTCAATAGGCCAAAGCAATCTCAAGTAATTAAGTAGAAACTGAATTTCTATTTTTAGTAACAGTGACCTTGACCTAAATCACAGACACCTGGGTAGCAACCCCAAGCTGCCTCTGGATATAAGCTATCCATATACCAAGTTTGGAGTCAATAGGCCAAAGCAATCTCAAGTAATTAAGTAGAAACTGCATTTATATTTTTAAGAACAGTGACCTTGACCTTAATCACAGACACCTGGGTTGCAACCCCAAGCTGCCATTTGATATAAGCTACCCATACATCAAGTTTGGAGTCAATATGCCAAAGCAAACTCAAGTTATTAATCAGAAACTGAATTTCTATTTTTAGCAACAGTGACCTTGACCTTAATCACAGACACCTGGGTAGCAACCCCAAGCTGCCATTTGATATAAGCTACCCATAAACCAAGTTTGGAGTCAATAGGCCTAAGCAAACTCAAGTAATTAAGCAAAGACTGAATTTCTTTTTTTAGCAACAGTGACCTTGACCTTGATCACAGACACCTGGGTAGCAACCCCAAGCTGCCATTTGATATAAGCTACCCATACACCAAATTTGGAGTCAATAGGCCTAAGCAAACTCAAGTAATTGAGCAAAGACTGAATTTCTATTTTTAGCAACAGTGACCTTGACCTTTATCACAGACACCTGGGTAGCAACCCCAAGCTGCCTTTTGATATAAGCAACCCATACACTAAGTTTAGAGTCAATAGGCCTAAGCAAACTCAAGTAATTGAGCAAAGACTGAATTTCTATTTTTAGCAACAGTGACCTTGACCTTGATCACAGACACCTGGGTAGCAACTACAAGCTGCCTTTTGATATAAGCTACCCATACACCAAGTTTGGAGTCAATAGGCCTAAGCAAACTCAAGTAATTGAGCAAAGACTGAATTTCTATTTTTAGTAACAGTGACCTTGACCTTGATCACAGACACCTGGGTAGCAACCTCAAGCTGCCATTTGATATAAGCTACCCATACACCAAGTTTGGAGTCAATAGGCCTAAGCAAACTCAAGTAATTGAGCAAAGACTGAATTTCTATTTTTAGCAGCAGTGACCTTGACCTTGACCCTGTGGTCATGATTTGAACAACTTTTGTAGACATCAGTGCCAGGATGCTTCAGGACAAATTTGGTTAAAATCCATCAAGTGGTTTCAGAGGAGATGTTGTTTAAAGGAAATTGTTGACGGATGCCGGACGCCGGACAAAGACGGGTCACAAAAGCTCACCATGAGCCTATGGCTCAGGTGAGCTAAACAGTGAAAGAAAGAGTTATGGTTCTTGGCATACATAGTCAGGGTCATGATGGTAAACAAGTGTTGAAAGTTTCAAAGCTATAGAACAAGAAGTATCAAAGAAACTAGCTTGCACGCAAAAATTAACCTGAATTCTAAGTCGAAAAAGGGCAATAATTTGAGCAAAATGAAAGTTAGAGTTATGGTTCTTGGCATACACACTCGGGATATGATAATGAACAAGTGCTGAAAGTTTCAAAGCTGTAGTATAAGTAGTATTGAAGTTATGGGTTTGTACAGTAGCTTGCACGCAAACTTTAACCTTAAATTCTAAGTCGAAAAAGGGCCATAATTTGATCAAAATGAAAGATAGAGTTATGGTTCTTGGCATACACACTCGGGACATGATGATGAACAAGTGTGTCAAGTGTTAAAGCTGTAGTATAAGTAGTATTGAAGTTATGTGTTCGTACAGTAGCTTGCACGCAAACTTTAACCTGAAATTCTAAGTAAAAAAAGGGCCATAATTTGATCAAAATGAAAGTTAGAGTTATGGTTCTTGGCATACACACTTTGGACATGATGATGAACAAGTGTGTCAAGTTTCAAAGCTGTAGTATAAGTAGTATTGAAGTTATGTGTTTGTACAGTAGCTTGCACGCAAACTTTAACCTGAAATTCTAAGTCGAAAAAGGGCCATAATTTGATCAAAATGAAAGTTAGAGTTATGGTTCTTGGCATACACACTTGGGACATGATGATGAACAAGTGTGCCAAGTTTTAAAGCTGTAGTATAAGTAGTATTGAAGTTATGAGTTTGTACAGTAGCTTGCACGCAAACTTTAACCTGAAATTCTAAGTCAAAAAAGGGCCATAATTTGATCAAAATGAAAGTTAGAGTTATGGTTCTTGGCATACACACTTGGGACATGATGATGAATAAGTGTGCCAAGTTTAAAAGCTGTAGCTATAGTAGTTTTTAAGATATGGGTAGGTTGCACGTAAACTTTAACCAAAGCGGGACGGCGACGCCGACGCCCAAGTGAGTACAATAGCTCGACATATTCTTCGAATAGTCGAGCTAAAAATCATATTTGTCCATATAGACTCAAATATATTAACTCTCTTAACAGAACACAAAGTGTCAAAATTCTTTCTTATAGACGGGATTTGCAATGATATTGTTAAATTATAGTTAACAGACTTTTAAGAAGCTAAATATATTGGAGCTATATTTAGCAACAAAAAAGAGACCACTTCATGCCCAACTTCGATTTGTAATGTTTTGGAAATTCTACTTTTGCTTTTAGTTGCGCGGACCAAATTGATTTTAGTAAATTGAACTTTTATGAGCCCGTACTAAGGCTGCAAATTTTTGCCTATAGTTCCAAATACATGTAATATTTCATACAAGAGCGGGTTAAATTGAAGTAATGCCGCTTTAATAACACAGGCCAAATATACTGTGGTACTGACGTAATGCCGCTTTAATAACACAGGCCAAATATACCGTGGTATCATTATATTTAGCGATGGCTTAATTTTCGTGTATTTCGCACTCGGGCCAGTGCGCGAATTTAAAACCTAAGCTAAAATTCAACCATCTAGTTCCACATCTAGTATACGTATCCGAAATGTGCTAATTCAGAATAGACCTACACTTTGTATTTAGTTGCCCGTATCGCTATGTGATATAAATTCGAGGTATTGAATATTTAAAATGTTTAAGGAAATAAAATAAGTTATTTTTGTAAAATTTCTTTTGAAATATTTTACATGTTACTTCAAAATTGTAACAACAATTTAGTCCGGGCATTTAGGTCAGGTCAGGTTTTGGAAAACAGTATCGTTGTCATCTCACTCTGTTTATTTTGACACCTATTTCTGTTATCTACTGGTAACATGTTTGTTTCCATTTGACAATTCTGACAATTTTGAGATGTTTGTGACAATTTGTGAAGAATTAAGACCATTTGGAATATTTCTTTTCGTAAGGCAGTCGAGTGTTTTGATAGAGTGTAGTTGGAACCAATAGCGTTTGAATGTTTTTGAAAAGTTCAATTTTAATTTACAACCCTCTGTTTTTAGTAATTGTTTTACAATCAATTGACACTTCGGAAAATAAAACGGGTACGCAATTTTACATGCCAATTATGTAATAAATGGTCCGGAAATATGGATCAAACGGGTTCTGTGTCAATAAGCGTCCCTGAATAAACAACGGTCCGATAATTGACTAACAAAGGAAGTGGTAATTGACCCCCTGCCAACTTACACATGATTAGCTCGTATGTTCGAATAAACAATAGGTGTTGAATAACGGATCAGTCAAATATCGGTTGTAATAATAATTTATCTTTTTTTTTTAAATTGATTGACGCGAATTTACGTCTGCGCGAAACAGTCATTTTCGGCGATTGCACGAAATTTCATGCCAGCGAAATTAAATGATACCACAGTATAAACCTTTTTAACGATACACTTTCTCAGTTGTTCACATAAATTTTATTTTTAAATTAATAAACAATTTAGGAAGATGTTGACCCCGATTATGCTTTATCGAGCTTTGAAAATAAAGGTACGCTAAGTAAGTCCATCAAGAAGTTTATGATTTCAAAATTATATGTGACATCAGTAAAGGATTACACATGTGTAGCGGTGATTATTATTATGGATTTAATCACTGTCGCTCAATGCGTTACCTATGGAGAATCTAAGCACTCATGTTAGAAATTCAAATAAATCATTCATCAAAATGAGTCCCAAACTATATTGTTATCACAAGACAGGACAGGAACAAACAAATATGTAATAATTGCCTTATTATAAAATAATCTGAGTGAAAGTCCAGTCAGGAATGTAATCAAGTATCTATTTTATCAGTCTCTACTTGAAGATAACATGAGTGAAGTAGGTGGTTGGAAGTCTGGGTTACTGCCCTTGTCAATATAACATCAGATAACAGTATAGTGACAACCATTATTATATTTCATTGAAAACTGGATCACATTTTTGCAATATTTTGAATGCTTTGTCATTTTCAATAAACTTACCAAATGACATGATAATTAAATCTCATTATCAACAACTAGATGGGTGTTCAGTAGAACACTTGTGTCGCCCTCTGGTGCTGTCGGAATAAAAATGCAAGTACAAATAGGGGCATAACTCCATCAAATATGACCATGACCTTAAGAATATAGTATTGTCAATAGCGTATTGTAATAGGGAATATAACTTGAAAGTTTGATGAAGAAATATTAATAAATGGCAAAGTTATAGCGAACGTTTAGTTTTCATATAAAGGGGAATAACTCCATCAAGTGTGACCTTGACCTAAAGAATGTGGTATTATCAGGAGCGTGTTGTGAAAAGGAATATAATCTGAAAGTTTGATGAAGAAATATTAAGAAATGGCAAAGTTATAACCGATGTTAAGTTTTCGTAAAAAGGGAAATAACTCCATCAAATGTGACCTTGACCTAAAGAATTTGGTATCATCATGAGCCTGTTGTCATACGGAATTTAATTTGAAAGTTTGATGTAAAAATATTAAGAAATGGCAAAGTTATAACCAACGTTAAGTTTTCGTGTAAAATCCAAGTACAAAAAGGGGCATAACTCCATCAAATGTGACCTTACCTTGAGAACTATGCATCATCTCGAGCCTGTTGTCATAAGCAATATAATTTGCAAGTTTGATAAAGAAATATTGAGAAATGGCAAAATTATAGCCAACGTTAAGTTTTGGTGTAAAATCCAAGTAAAAAAGGGGCATAACTCCATCAAATGTGACCTTGACCTTGAGAAATTGGCATCATCTCGAGCGTGTAGTCATAAGCAATATAATTTGCAAGTTTGATAAAGAAATATTAAGAAATGGCAAAGTTATAGCCAACGTTAAGTTTTTGTGACAGACCGACGGACGGACAAAGCGGTCCCTATGTATCGCCATTTCTTCGAAAGGGCGACACAAAAAGTCAAACATACATGCTAGCAAGGCAAACCCATACATTAATCATATATTGTAGTCTTCTATTTTCTGACATAATATGGTGGTAAAAACTGTAAAAATATGAATTTCATAATTTTCAGTCCTAAATGAATTTCACTGTAGTAATTAAATATATAGAGGTTAATTTGTTGCTGGTGTTAAGTTCCATTATACTTAAAGCCCCAATAAACTTTCCAAACAGCATATTTTTTATTAGCCAAAACATTTTAGATTTTACCTGTATGTATAATAACACAAAAAATAAACCTTACAATAAGACATGAGCCAGTCGGAAACGACTGCAAGCTCGACTATTCGAAAAGTCAGAATTATTAAGCACATTGTAACTGGGCTTCATTTAAACTGGGGAGTGATTCAGGAGTTTATGACGCCTCCAACAAACACACATGAACAAAAGTTTCTTAATCAAAGTTAGGAAATCAATGAATTACACTTAATTTATTATTGTAGATTTTTTTAGGGTTTACACAACCCAGCCTATAAACCCCTGATCCCACACCCATTAACCTACTATCCCTGCCCACCTATAGTGGTGTGGCGTGGTGAAGTACAGTATGGTATGCTGGTTGCTGGTATTGTCATTGTTGGTGTTGTTACTGGTGGTGGAAGTGTTGTTGTTGGTGATGGGGGTGTTGGTGTTGGTTGTTGTTGTTGGTGGTGGTGGTGATGTTGGTGGTGGTGTTAATGTTGTTGGTGGTGGTATTGGTGTTGCTGGTGTTGTAATAGTATAGTATAGTAATAGTATAGTAATAGTATAGTAATAGTATAGTAATAGTATAGTAATAGTATAGTAATAGTATAGTAATAGTATAGTAATAGTATAGTAATAGTATAGTAATAGTAATAGTATAGCAGGGTTGGCAAAATGCCGGCAAATATGAGTATTGTCCATGCCGGCGGTATTTACCGGTATTTACCGGCAAATACTGGTCAATTCAATTTACCAGGATGGAAAATATAGAATATTATCTAGTATCAGCATTTATATAGATAATTTCAAGTTTACCCATTAATTGCCATTATATTTATACTTAAGTTTAACACTTTTATCACTTTATCCATAATAAATAAAAATTTAAGTACTGAACAAGTGGTCATTTGAATTGACCACCCATGGAATTTATAGATAATTTCAAGTTTACCCATTAATTGCCATTATATTTATACTTAAGTTTAACACTTTTATCACTTTATCCATAATAAATAAAAATTTAAGTACTGAACAAGTGGTCATTTGAATTGACCACCCATGGAATTTATACAATACAATGTATCCCTTAAAGTCAGCATATGGACAAATTCAAATTTCAATAAATAACAATAATGCAGTCAGGATTTTAGAGGGTTAATTTTAATTATAAACAATAATGTACACAACTTACAATAAATATACATCAATACAATAACAAATGAGGTTTAGATACAAAGAAGCCTCTGTCTACCAGTCAGTCTCTTCTTTCCCCCTAAGATACCTGTAACGGAACTGCTTTCTGCAGTCACACCAATACACAACCACTTACTTGCACCTAGACAAATTGTATAGGTTATTTATGACACTTTACTGTTGCCTTTGTTGCCCCTGGCTATTACAGCCCCCTGTAATGTTGTTTTAATAGACTAGACATTATGGCCTTGCTTGTGTCAATGGCCAGGTGCACAGGTGGATCAGCATTAATTTCTTACCTGCTGTATTTTTTGTTCTTAGAGTAAAAAAAGGCAATTCTGTGAGAATTATTTTTACTTTAAAGTGCTTAAAGTGATAACCTGATATGAAATTTAATTAAAATATATGAGTAATTTAATTATTATTATGATTATACATTAATAACAGTCAACTAAGTTAAGATTTCTGCAGTATTTTAAGGCAAAAAAACTCATCTGAGTAGTATTTGCCAGTATTTTCCAGTATTTGCCACTTTGGGGAGTATTTTCCAGGGCGGTAAATACCGGTAAATACCACCGGTAAATACCGGGGGTGGTATTTACCGCCCAACCCTGTAGTATAGTATAGTATAGTAATAGTATAGTATAGTAATAGTCTCATCTCGTCTAGGTCTCATCTAGTCTAGGTCTCAGTCTCGTCTATGTCTTGGTCTCGTCTATGTCTCGGTCTCGTCTAGGTCTCAATCTCGTCTAGGTCTCGGTCTCATCTAGGTCTCATCTAGGTCTAGGTTTAGTCTCGGTCTCGTCTAGGTCTTGGTCTCGTCTAGGACTCGATCTGGTCTAGGTCTCGGTCTTGTCTAGGTCTCGGTCTCGTCTAGGTCTCGGTCTCGTCTAGGTCTCAGTCTTGGTCTAGTCTCGGTCTCATCTAGGTCTCGTTCTCGTCTAGGTTTCGGTCTCGTCTAGGTCTTGGTCTCGTCTAGGTCTCGGTCTCGTCTAGGTCTCGGTCAAGTCTTCGGTCTTGTCTAGGTTTCGGTCTTGTCTAGATCTCGGTCTCGTCTAGGTCTCGTCTGTCTAGGTCTCGTCCAGGTCTCTATCTTGTCTATGTCTCGGTCTTATCTAGGTCTCGTCTCGTCTCGGTCTAGGTCTCGATCTTGTCTAGGTCTCATCTAGGTCTTGTCTCATCTAAGTCTCGGTGTCGTCTAGGTCTCGATCTCGTCTAGGTCTCGGTCTCATCTGGTCTCGGTCTCATCTAGGTCTCATCTTGGCCTCGTCTAGGTCTTGGTCTCGTCTAGGTCTCGGTCTCATCTTGGTCTCGGTCTCATCTAGGTCTCATCTCGTCTCGGTCTAGTCTAGGTCTCGGTCTCGGTAAGGTCTCGTCTTGGTCTCGATCTCGTCTAGGTCACGGTCTCATCTAGGTCTCGGTCTCATCTAGGTCTCTTCTCATCTCGGTCTAGTCTCGGTCTTGTCTAGGTCTCGGTATCGTCTAGGTCTCGGTCTCGTCTAGGTCTCGTCTAGGTCTCGGTCAAGTCTTCGGTCTCGTCTAGGTCTCGGTCTCATCTAGGTCTCGGTCTCGTCTAGGTCTCGGTCTCATCTAGGTCTCGGTCTCATCAAGGTCTCGTCTCGGTCTCATCTCGGTCTCGGTCTCGTTTAGGTCTCGTCTTGGTCTCAATCTCATCTAGGTCTCGTCTCGGTCTCGGTCTAGTCTAGGTCTCGATCTTGTCTAGGTCTCGGTCTCATCTAGGTCTCGGTCTCATCTAGGTCTCGGTCTCGTATGGTATGGTATGGTATGGTATGGTATGGTATGGTATAGTATAGTATAGTATAGTATAGTATAGTATAGTATAGTATAGTATAGTATAGTATAGTATAGTATAGTATATGCCCCCACCCACCCCACAATTTCTCAACACTTTCAACCAAAGTATGTTAAGTACATCTGTTTTCAACATTTTCTATAGCATTACATATGAAAAACACTAACATTGAACCTTTAACAATTATTTATAAGTTTTGATTCTATTTTCAAGTGAAAAGGGGCAAAAATTAAAAATTCTAAGTCGAAAAAGGGCAATAATTTGAGCACAATTGAAGTTAGAGTTATGGTTCTTGGCATACAAACTTGAAATATGATGATGAACAAGTGTTGAAAGTTTCAAAGCTGTAGTATAAGTAGTATTGAAGTTATGGGTTTGTACAGTAGCTTGCACGCAAACTTTAACCTTAAATTCTAAGTCAAAAAAAGGGCTATAATTTGATCAAAATGAAAGTTAGAGTTATGGTTCTTGGCATACACACTCGGGACATGATGATAAACAAGTGTGTCAAGTTTCAAAGCTGTAGTATAAGTAGTATTGAAGTTATGTGTTTGTACAGTAGCTTGCACGCAAACTTTAACCTTAAATTCTAAGTCGAAAAAGGGCAATAATTTGAACAAAATGAAAGTAAGAGTTATGGTTCTTGGCATACACACTCGGGACATGATGATGAGCAAGTGTGCCAAGTTTAAAAGCTGTAGTATAAGTAGTATTGAATTTATGAGTTAGTACAGTAGCTTGCACGCAAACTTTAACCTGAAATTCTAAGTCAAAAAAGGGCCATAAATTGATCAAAATGAAAGATAGAGTTATGGTCCTTGGCATACACACTCGGGACATGATGATGAACAAGTCTGCCAAGTTTAAAAGCTGTAGCTATAGTAGTTTTTAAGATATAGGTAGGTTGCACGTAAACTTTAACCAAAGCGGGACGCCGACGCCCAAGTGAGTACAATAGCTCGACATATTCTTCGAATAGTCGAGCTAAAAAGGGTATTATCTTATTGATTTACAGCATGTTTTAGGCGTTTTTCGGATCGTTTATTTTGTTTACAAAACAAACAGCGAATCATTCCGAGCTGATTTTCGGCAACTCTTGGCAGGTGAAGGTCGCTAATTATACATAATGACGTCACTTCGTTCTTACGGCCCACTTACGGAAACAAGAGGGCCATGATGGCCCTTATATCGCTCACCTGAGTACAAAAGTACTCTCAGCTTGTGGTTTCAGACAAGAAGATTTTTAAAGTTTTTCCTATTTTAAAGTTTTTCCTATATCAGTCTATATAAAATAAAGTGAACCCTGGGGCAGGGCCAATTTTGACCCCAGGGAAATCATTTGAACAATCTTTGAAGATTTCCACTAGAGGGTGCTAAATGCCAAATATCTAAGCTCTAGGCCTTGTGGTTTCAGACAAGAAGATTTTTAAAGTTTTTCCTATACAAGTCTATATAAAATGAAGTGACCCCTGGGGCGGGACCAATTTAGACCCCTGGGAAATAATTTGAATGATCTTTGTAGAGTTTCACAAGAGGATGCTTAATGCCAAATATCTAAGCTCTAGGCCTTGTGGTTTCAGACAAGAAGATTTTAAAAGTTTTTCCTATACAAGTCTATATAAAATGAAGTGACCCCTGGGGCGGGGCCAATTTAGACCCCTGGGAAATAATTTTAACAATCTTTGTAGAGTTCCACTAGAGGATGCTTAATGCCATATATCTAAGCTCTAGGCCTTGTGGTTTCAGACAAGAAGATTTTTAAAGTTTTTTCCTATACAAGTCTATATAGAATGAAGTGACCCCTGGGGCGGGGCCAATTTAGACCCCTGGGAAATAATTTGAACAATCTTTGTAGAGTTTCACAAGAGGATGCTTAATGCCAAATATCTAAGCTCTAGGCCTTGTGGTTTCAGACAAGAAGATTTTTAAAGTTTTTCCTATATAAGTCTATATCAAATAAAGTGACCCCTGGGGCGGGGCCACTTTAGACCCCAGGGAAATAATTTGAACAATCTTTGTAGAGTTCCACTAGAGGATGCTAAATGCCAAATATCTAAGCTCTAGGCCTTGTGGTTTCAGACAAGAAGATTTTTAAAGTTTTTCCTATACAAGTCTATGTAAAATGAAGTGACCCCTGGGGCGGGGCCAATTTTGACCCCAGGGAAATAATTTGAACAATCTTTGTAGAGCTCCACTAGAGGATGCTAAATGCCAAATATCTAAGCTCTAGGCCTTGTGGTTTCAGACAAGAAGATTTTTAAAGTTTTTCCTATATAAGTCTATGTAAAATGAAGTGACCCCTGGGGCGGGGCCAATTTTGACCCAAGGGAAATAATTTGAACAATCTTTGTAGAGTTCCACTAGAGGATGCTAAATGCCAAATATCTAAGCTCTAGGCCTTGTGGTTTCAGACAAGAAGATTTTTAAAGTTTTTCCTATATAAGTCTATATAAAATGAAGTGACCCCTGGGGCGGGGCCAATTTTGACCCCAGGGAAATAATTTGAACAATCTTTGTAGAGTTCCACTAGAGGGTGCTAAATGCCAAATATCTAAGCTCTAGGCCTTGTGGTTTCAGACAAGAAGATTTTTAAAGTTTTTCCTATATAAGTCTATATAAAATGAAGTGACCCCTGGGGCGGGGCCAATTTTGACCCCAGGGAAATAATTTGAACAATCTTTGTAGAGTTCCACTAGAGGATGCTAAATGCCAAATATCTAAGCTCTAGGCCTTGTGGTTTCAGACAAGAAGATTTTTAAAGTTTTTCCTATACAAGTCTATGTAAAATGAAGTGACCCCTGGGGCGGGGCCAATTTTGACCCCAGGGAAATAATTTGAACAATCTTTGTAGAGTTCCACTAGAGGATGCTAAATGCCAAATATCTAAGCTCTAGGCCTTGTGGTTTCAGACAAGAAGATTTTTAAAGTTTTTCCTATATAAGTCTATGTAAAATGAAGTGACCCCTGGGGCGGGGCCAATTTTGACCCCAGGAAAATAATTTGAACAATCTTTGTAGAGCTCCACTAGAGGATGCTAAATGCCAAATATCTAAGCTCTAGGCCTTGTGGTTTCAGACAAGAAGATTTTTAAAGTTTTTCCTTTCTGTTGCCATGGCAACCAGAGTTCTGCATGGAATTGATTTCTTTGAACAACTTTGGAAGAGCTTCATGCAAGGAACATACGTGGCAAGTTTCATCAAAATTGGCCAAGCCGTTTCAGAGAAGAAGTCGATTGAAGCAATTGTTGACGACGGACAACGGACGACGGACATCAGGCGGTCACAAAAGCTCACCTTGTCACTACGTGACAGGTGAGCTAAAAATATCACAGAGTCACTCTCTAAAGTTAACAAAGATCACTGAGTCACTATCTCCAAAATTAATAACAATCACTGAGTCACTATCTCCAGAATATGAATCATTACAAATCACTGAGTTTATAACACAGATGGCTCAAAAATGAAGTGTTCATATAAAAATTATCCTTTGTTGTCTCTATTAATCAATATGATACCTAGAAAACAAAGAAAAAGATTAGCCATATTGAAAACCAAAAAAATAATCAATATGTTATCAGAAATGAAAATAAATAACATACAATATGTAAATTTTATTATATCAGAAGCACATTATTTAAATACAGTAAAACCCCTCATTATGGACACTCAATATTACAGGCACCCCGGTATTATGGACGATTTTTCAAGAACAGAAATGTTCTCTTCTTCTTGATTTAAACCCACATTTAAGGACAACCCGCTATTAAGGACACTTTCCCTCAGTCCCTTAGGTGTCCATTATAGAGGGGTTTCACTGTATGATTCACATTATTTAAATAAGATCCTTCCAAAACATGCCTAAATGATTCACACTATTTAAATAAGATTTTTCCAAAACATGCCTAACTGAAACTTTTAGCTTTGTTCAAGTAAATCAACATTTAGAAACATTAATTGTCATTTAAATCGGAGCTTGTAAAATTTAGATAAAATTGAAACATAATTATGAAGATAATATAAATGAACTGAAATTGAAGATGTTTAGAAAGTAATGATTTTGAATTTTTATCAAAATAATTTCAAAACAACATTTTTATGAAAGTGAAGAATATCGTGATCAGCAAGGCGATCTTTTATCCAGGAAGAAGCCATTCATGATGTATATGTAAAAGCTGGCAAAAAAAAATTAAAGTATATTTTCAAAATAGTGTTCAACTAGAGGGTGCTAAATGCCAAATATCTAAGCTCTATGCCTTGAGGTTTCAGACAGGAAGATTTTAAAAGTTTTTCCTATATAAGTCTATGTAAAATGAAGTGACCCCTGGTGCGGGGCAAATTTTGACCCCAGGGAAATAATTTGAACAATCTTTGTAGAGTTCCACTAGAGGGTGCTAAATGCCAAATATCTAAGCTCTAGGCCTTGTGGTTTCAGACAAGAAGATTTTTAAAGTTTTTCCTATATAAGTCTATTTAAATAAAGTGACCCCTGGGGCAGGGCCAATTTTGACCCCAGGGAAATAATCTGAACAATCTTTGTAGAGTTCCACTAGAGGATGCTAAATGCCAAATATCTAAGCTCTAGGCCTTGTGGTTTCAGACAAGAAGATTTTTTAACTGTTTCCTATATAACTCTATATAAAATGAAGTGACCCCTGGGGCAGGGCCAATTTTGACCCCAGGGAAATAATTTGAACAATCTTTGTAGAGTTCAACTAGAGGATGCAAAATGCCAAATATCTAAGCTCTAGGCCTTGTGGTTTCAGACAAGAAGATTTTTAAAGTTTTTCCTATATAAGTCTATGTAAAATTAATTGACCCCTGGGGCGGGGCCAATTTTGACCCCAGGGAAATAATTTGAACAAACTTTGTAGAGTTTCGCTAGAGGATGCTAAATGCCAAATATCTAAGCTCTAGGTCTTGTGGTTTCAGACAAGAAGATTTTTTAAGTTTTTCCTATATAAGTCTATGTAAAATGAAGTGACCCCTGGGGCGGGGCCAATTTTGACCCCAGGGAAATAATTTGAACAATCTTTGTAGAGTTCCACTAGAGGATGCTAAATGCCAAATATCTAAGCTCTAAGCCTTGTGGTTTCAGACAAGAAGATTTTTAAAGTTTTTCCTATACAAGTCTATGTAAAATGAAGTGACCCCTGGGGCGGGGCCAATTTTGACCCCAGGGAAATACTTTGAACAATCTTTGTAGAGTTCCACTAGAGGATGCTAAATGCCAAATATCTAAGCTCTAGGCCTTGTGGTTTCAGACAAGAAGATTTTTAAAGTGGTTCCTATATAAGTCTATGTAAAATAAAGTGACCCCTGGGGCGGGGCCAATTTTGACCCCAGGGAAATAATTTGAACAATCTTTGTAGAGCTCCACTAGAGGATGCTAAATGCCAAATATCTAAGCTCTAGGCCTTGTGGTTTCAGACAAGAAGATTTTTAAAGTTTTTCCTTTCGGTTGCCATGGCAACCAGAGTTCTGCATAGAATTGATTTCTTTGAACAACTTTGGAAGAGCTTCATGCAAGGAACATACGTGGCAAGTTTCATCAAAATTGGCCAAGCCGTTTCAGAGAAGAAGTTGATTGAAGCAATTGTTGACGACGCACGACGGACGACGCACGACGGACATCAGGCGGTCACAAAAGCTCCCCTTGTCACTACGTGACAGGTGAGCTAAAAACCGATTACTTTTCGCCGAGTGATTGTTAACATTGGTTAGTAATTTTGTGGGCTACAAAAATATTATTCGGACCGGGTCTCAATGATTGGGGATTATTTGAGGACATAAATAGTTGGTCATTTACACTTTCTTTTGAAAAGGGTCAACATGGTTTATTAATTTTCACAATGAAAAAAAAAAGGTTTTGGCAAGTTTATTGAGGCTTTAATGGAAAAATCATGATGTCAAAAAGATACTGAACATTTGCAACCATTAGAAATATATGGTGGTATAAAAGGCATGAGCATAGTGAAATTTTCTTCCCATTAGAATGTTATGTGCTTAACAAACAAAATTTGATTAGGAGAACTTGGGACTGGTCCTTAAGAATATTGCAACCATATTCATTTATTCTGCATGGATGTAAAAATCACAAGACTGCTTATTAACATAATTCAAGACTTAGGTTTATAATCCCAACAAAATGTAACAATAAACAAAAAACATGAAGTAATGTTAAAATGAATCCACTTAAGGACTGAATCGATATTTGATTCATAAGTACTTTAAACAACCCAACTGTTTTCATACCCAAATGAAAAACATCAAATATCGATTCAATCCTTATATTTACACACATAAATACTCTCATTAATACAGAAATTATTAGAAGAATATGTTATATAACAGCTTTTTATTATGGCTGTTAGAACAGCCATGTTTTCTAACAGCCATGTTCACGACAAAGTGAATGAAGGCACACTTTTTCGCAACAACTCGAGGCAAAATGTGCGTGCTCAGCGACGTCACACATCAAAACATTGTGCAAAGTCCAACAAACTCGAGCGGTTCTTCAGGAGCCATGCCATTTAAACTATTATGTCACATTGTTTACCATTAGGAATTATGATTCGTTAGGTGAATAAGACTTCATCATAGAGAATGAAGTTGAAGTGCAAATATTAAAAAGTCAATTAGCAAAAACTACTTAGCAAAAACTAAAAGTGCTACTTCAGCTCAAGGGCCACATGCTTGCTGACCTCATTAAATAACAACTAAAATCACACTTCTTCTTTGTTTCTTGCGATGTTCATACCATAAATGTTTATATTCTAAGAAATGTACAACTTCCGCTTTCGAAAACAGAAATGGGAAAATACCCACAAGATGGATTGTTATCGCATTCATTTTTGAGTTGTAACCGGTTGCCAAAAGAAGTTGAAAAAAGAAACGGGACATAAATACTGAGAGAAACCGAGGAAAATTCTGGAAAGAAACCTTTATCAGCAGTGCATAAAAAAGAAAAAACAACAACAAAGGTTTGTTTAATATTATACTGTTATTTCTGACATTCTGGATAAGGTAATTCAAGAAATGTTTGTTTTTTCAATTTAAGGTAGAGCAACTGTAATGCTTTCCCGCGCAAAAATTTGCGACGTCATCAAACATCGACTCGCTTTCGGTAACTTCCGACGCTCCTCGTCAGAGCCGAAAGTAGCCGAAGCAACATCGATTATTGTCGACTGTTAGTGACAGTTCACCGAGTATTCCCTACATTCGAGAAAAAAGCGCGGGAAAGCATTACAGTTGCTCTACCTTAAAAGTTACATTTAGCCAGCCAGTTAACCCTTTTCTGTACACCTTTATTGCTAGGGCGAACAGTTTAGATCCAGATCAACTGGCACATCTGTGCCATCTGATCAGGATCTAAACTGTGCTTTTTGATTACACTTGGTTATTCTGTGCTGGCTGATCTGGATCTACACTGGTTGCACATGCGTAAAAAATGTGTATATATCAAGTGTTAAAAATGCTTTAAGCAAAATGCTTCAATCGCAGCGAAGTATGACCAGGAAGAAAAGTAACGGAATATTTCACATTTCTGTATCTTCAGAATGTTCTCACCGCCAGACCACGCCCATAACTTGTCACAGAGACTCTCTGCCGTATTAGACGATATAGGGGTCAATGAAGTAATGGTGATGAAGAGGAGAAGAATCTGGATGTTATATGAGGCCATAATGAATAATTCATCTCTTATAAAAACTTCTGGAAATGTTTCATTATCTTGTTTTGGGAGCCAAACAGAGGGGTCAACTACAAAAGGCTTGAACTCTGATTTAGATCATCTATTTTGTGACCATGACACCCGGATAATACAGGACTGGTCAGAATGGGAGCAAGGCAAGCACCAGTTACTGATGATACAGGATGATACTACATCTCCTGGCTATTGTCTCCTACAGTTAGTGAGACCTGATGAACCTCTTCCAGCTCAGTATGTTCCCAGTGAACACTACAGCACAGACATTAGAGGCAGAGTGCTGCTCAGACATTCATATCATTTAGTACAAATTGGAAACAGACATGGTCCCGCAATCACTATGCAAAATGAAATTTCTTCACATGATAATGACAATGTTTTTGCTGTTCATTGTTTGTCATGGCCTAAAGAAGCTAATCCTTGGCTACGGAGACAGAGTGTGAGTGGTTGGCCAACTGAAGACATGAAGAGATATTCATCAGAATGCGGGTGTTTTGTAGTTCCAGTTGGTAGCAGAACAGGCATGCACCGGGACACAGAGTGGAGAATATCTACCTCGTTCGCTGAAAGATGTCTAATGTTCAATATCAACATGACACAAATGAGGTGTTATATTCTTATGAAGATGATTCTCAAGACTTTTCTCAAACCCAAGTGTGGAGAGGCAGTTTCAAGTTTTATGTGCAAGAATGTTTTATTTCACTGTATAGCAAATTCAGCAAACATCAGCACATGGAATGAATGTAGCTTACTGACATGTTTAAATCAATGTTTACAAGCTTTATTCAACTGTATATTAACAGAACATTGTCCCCATTTTATAATACCTGGTAACAATCTTCTGGCTGGTAAATTGACTACAGAAGTCAAACATCAGCTCGTGCAAGTAATGTGTAATCTCACTGGGAATATAGAGCAATCACTGCTTGGTGTGCACATAGATGATCTTGGTGAACGTCTTTATGTTAAATCAGGTCATATATCACAGGTTAATCTCAGGCCTGCACATTTCATCGCTGCTAGAATTGCATCAAATAATGTCAATATACTTGCTTGCTTTTTAAATTACAGTATCTGGCAAGCATTTTTCCTGGAAAACCACGTTCTAACTACCAATGTTTCCAAACTGTGTCAGTTAATTTTAAGTGCAAGTCCATTATACCAAGTAGCAAGCAGTCTCTACACACCATTTCTATGTTCTGCCATAGGGTCCAGAAAAGCATCTGCCGATATACAACATTCTCAGGTTCTGTCTCGAGAAGCCTTGAAATGGTTGTCACTGGGAAAGAACTCAGATATCTCCACTGGTAAACTGAAGCTGGCATCAGCACTGTACTGTTCTGGTGATCTACAGAGATGTGAAAGTATCCTGGCTGCACTCAGAGAACAACTCCTACACACAACTGTTGTGACCTTCTGTTGTTGCTATCCTAATATAAAAACAGTTTCAGAAGACTTCCATCAAATCTGCTATGTGACCAATGAAGAAGTGATAAAACATAACATTGCTTTCTGTGTTGCATATTTGCCATGTGAGGTCAATTGTATTCCAAATGAGATGAAGTATGAAATGTTCCAATCTACAGAAGAGGACTGCCCATACAGAGGTGAGGGTATTAACTTGATGGAATGGGCAAGAGGTTTCTTAAACCTCTGGAAGAACTGGGCTCTAGTGGACTCTCTGCCATACCTTTACTTCTTGCAGTACAAGGTATACAGCCAGCTTCAGAGACCTGCAGATCAACACCGAGCTCTTGAAGACCTAGCCAGGACAATCGACACAGACCCGAACCTTGGTCACCGAGAGACAGCCTGGAATCTCCTTGGACAGTGTATGGAACAAGAGAACAAAAATCAAGAAGCCCTTAAATGCTACATGAAGTCACTGAGGGTTAGGGGAAGAAACAATGCAGCAAAGTGGCTCATATGCTGCCTGCTAGCTCGACTAGTCAATTGCTGATGCAATTTAATATTTAAGTGACATATTAGCCATGTCCTAAGAAACTGTGCCTTTGAGGTGTATTTAAAATGTGTGGTTATTTCTATTTTTGGAATGTGATCAATAAACCTGACATTTAAAAGTAAATTAGAGTGGTTAAGAGTTCAGCCATATACATATTACATTAAAATCATTATCATATAATAAAAGAAAATAACATGAAGTATTGTTTATTCGTTTTAACCCATTCAGAAATAATCTAATGATACAAAAAGCTAACAGTGTAGATCCTGGTCAGATTGCACACACCTGGTCCCAAGGTTATAAAACTGAGATTTGAAACCAATCTCAAATCTCAAGCATCTGATTGGCTGAAATGGTGACTGGTGACTGGTCACCATTTCAGCCAATCAGATGCTTGAGATTTGAGATTGGTTTCCATGCTCAGTTTTATAACCTTGGGCACTGGTCACACAGCACAAATGTATCGGCTTATCTGCATCTACATTGTTTGCCAGTGGATTTCAGTGATATTCCATCGAGAAAATGTAATTTCTTCATCACTCATCTTAACTGGAGGAGTAAAACTGTTAACCCTTTCCTTGATATATACGCATTTTTACACATGTGCAACCAGTGCAGATCCAGATCAGCCAGCACATCCATGCCGTCTGATCTGGGTCTGCACTGGTAGCATTTTGGTCAGAAATAACCCAATGAATCAAAAAGGGAACAGTTTAGATCAGATGGCACAGATGTACTGGCTGATCTAGATATAAACTGTTCGCCCTAGCAATAAAGGTGTATCTATAGAGGAAAGTGTTTAATGAATCCCCTTAGATTCCAGTCTATCTACATGACAGCTGTGTCCAAGATCATAAAACAATTGGGAGACCAGTGCCCAAGGTTATAAAGCTGAGCATGGAAACCAGTCTCAAATCTCAAGCATCTGATTGGCTGAAATGGCGACTGGTCGCCATTTCAGCCAATCAGATGCTTGAGATTTGAGACTGGTTTCCAATCTCGGCTTTATAACCTTCAGACCAGGCTCAAATCTCAAGCATCCGATTGGCTGTAATGGCAAATGGCCATTACAGCCAATCGGATGCTTGTGGTTTGAGACTGGTTTCGCTACCATTGAATTTAATCTTCCTGGTTAAGCTTCAGGCTCTCAACAAGAGAGACACACCATTGAGTACATCCTGTATTTTGTACTAGTCACTTTAAAGCAATTCAAAAAAGAAACTTTTAACAAGAGGGTCCATAGGACCCTGGGTCCCTCACCTGCTCAATGGTTGCAAGAGTCAGTGCCACGATGCATATGCAATTGCCAAATGACTCAAAGGGTGCAGCCAATTTTGACCCTAAAGTCATCTTTGGTAGAGTTTCACTTGATGACATTCCTCACTAGGATCCTTAAAGCACAACATGGACTGAAAGTTTTTGTTATTTTTGCAAGGTATGCTGCATCATACATTTTTATTTTTAAATATCTCAGCGCTAAAATTTAGAAAATTGACCTAGTGACCTAAATTTCAAAGTCACATGATACAGTTTTGGACTTGACCTAGATATCAATTAGATAAACTTTCTGATCAAGTTTAAGATCGGAGCAAAATGAAGACTAGTGCGGAAAAGTTTTTTCTATAATTTGACCTAGTGACCTAGCTTTCAAGGTCACATAACCCAGTTACGAACTTGACCTCAATATCATTGAGATACACATTCTGACCAAAATTAAGACCACTTAATTGTGGAAAAGCTTTTCCTATAATTCCACCGAGTTACCTAGTTTTCAAGGTTACATGACCAAGTTACGAACTTGACCTAGATATCATTGAGATAATCAATTTGACCAAGTTTGAAAAAGATCAGACCAAAATAAAGACTGTTTGAGTGCAGACAAGTTTTTTCTTATGCACATGACCTAGATATCATTCAGATAAACAATGAGTGTGGACAAGCTTTTTCTATTATTTGACCTAGTGACTTAGATTTCAAGGTCACATGACCCAGTTTCAAACTTGACCTAGATATCATTGAGATTAACATTCTGACCAAGTTGAAGAATATCCCACCAAAATGATGACCGATAGAGTGTGGACAATAATTGTGAACGGACGGATGGATGAAGGGCGATCACAAAATCTCACTCTGTCACTATGTGACAGGTGAGCTAAAAAAACAAACATCATAGTTCAAACGAAATATAAACTCACAAAGATCTATATTATATTTAGTTATAATCATTTTCCTACCTGACTGGTGTTTACATTTTGACTTAAATTTCATAAATTTCTAGGAAGTAGACCCTAGTCAGACGGCAAAGTTATGTCAGCTGAGCTGCACCTACATTGGATGTAATAAAATGTTGAAGTTTTGACCTCTATTTGTAAATTATTTAACTAGGAAGTTTAATGAAACAAATAAAGAAAGAAAATTGTTTCGATAGTCTGCTGCTCTTACAATTTAAGCAATCTTGGGTTAAAATCATTTAAATTTGTTATCACTTCCCCCAACATGTGACCCTCTCTAGTTTAGTTGATTGCCTTTAAGTGCTTATAGTGCCCATAATACTGTGGTATCATTTTATTTAGCGATGGCTTAATTTTCGCGTATTTCACGCTCGGGCCAGTGCGCGAATTTAAAACCTAAGCTAAAATTTAACCAAAAAGTTTCACATACGTATCCGAAACGTTCTATATCCGAATGGACCTTTTTTTTTTAGTATGGACCTACACTTTATATATTGTTGCCCATCTCACAATTTGATATAAATTAGAAGCATCGAATAATTTTGTTAAGAAAGAAAATAAAATTAGTTATAACTGTTGATTTTTTTTTTAATATGTTTAATGTTACTTCAAAATTTGAACGACAATTTAGTCCCACATTTAGGTCAGGTCATGTTTTACTGCACAGTATTGTTGTCATCTCATTTTTAATTTATCAAAACTTTTTTGAGTAACTGTTTCGCAATTAATTGACACTTTAGACCATAAAACGGGTAAATTTAACATGCCAATTATGATATGAATGGTCCAGATAGATGGGTCAAACGGGTAGCGTGTCAATAAGCGGCAGCGAATTAACAGCGGGCGGATAATTGACTAACAAAGGAAGTGGTAATTGACAGGGGGCCAACTGACACATGATTACCTCGCATGTTCAAATAAGCAATAGGTATTGATAACGGGTCGGTAAAATATCGATAATAATATTTTTTCGTTTGAAAAATTGGATAAGTGCGAATTTACATCCGCGCGAAACATTCTTTTTCGGTGATTGCGCAAAATTTCGTGCCAGCAAAATTAAATGATACCACAGTAATACAATCTTGTAAAGATTTTCTGAATAGAACTTAGCTGATTGGCTAATTAGGCAGGGTATCTAAAATCATCGGCAGGCCAGCTATTGACCGATTTTCAGGAAAAATGTCCGATTGAAATTTCAAAATTGGTTTAAAAAATCGGTCATGATTATTGGCCTACAAACTGTTGCAAAATTACCTACATGTACATTTTTTCACAGATTAATCAGCTATTAACCTGTCAATTAGCGACATCACAAGTCTGCCACCATGACTACCACGACTACACGTTCCGTGAATAGCCAGCGGCATAGATGAAACGGGATGTGGTCGGTCTCATTTTAATGACGAGCGGGTTATTTAATTTCCAAAAATGGACTGCACTAGTCAAAGGCTGTTTTACATCAGAATTTAAGATAGCAATGCAAATGGTTGTATTCATTAACATAAACGATGAAACAAATTGCATTTTATTGACACATTTGCTAATCTTATATGCGCGTAATTTTAAAAGACCAACGACCGAAAATTGCTGTTTATCAAATTTAAAGAAAACTTATATCATGCGAAGTTTACTTAAACTGTTAGCATTTCACAACATATTTGAAATGGCTCAAATGAATATTACTTAAGTGTGAAAAAATTTTTGAGTGACTGGCTTGCTTACTTACGCACATACGATTCAAATAACAAGAGCCAGTCGGAAACGACTGCAAGCTCGACTATTCGAAAAGTCAGAATTATTAAGCACATTGTAACTGGGCTTCATTTAAACTGGGGAGTGATTCAGGAGTTTATGACGCCTCCAACAAACACACATGAACAAAAGTTTCTTAATCCAAGTTAGGAAATCAATAAATTACACTTAATTTATTCTTGTAGATTTTTTTAGGGTTTACCCAACCCAGCCCATAAACCACTGATCCCACACCCATCAACTTACTATCCCTGCCCACCTATAGTGGTGTGGCGTGGTGTAGTACAGTATGGTATGCTGGTTGCTGTTGTTGTCATTGTTGGTGTTGTTGTTGGTGGTGGTAGTGGTGGTGTTGGTTGTTGTTGTTGATGTTGTTGTTGGTGGTGGTGTTGATGTTGTTGGTGGTGGTGTTGGTGTTGCTGGTGTAGTAATAGTAATAGTATAGTATAGTATAGTATAAGTATAGTATAAGTATAGTATAAGTATAGTATAGTATAGTATAGTATAGTATAGTATAGTATAGTATAGTATAGTATAGTATAGTATAGTATAGTATAGTATAGTATAGTATAGTATAGTATAGTATAGTATAGTATAGTATAGTATAGTATAGTATAGTATAGTATAGTATAGTATAGTATAGTATAGTATAGTATAGTATAGTATAGTATAGTATAGTATAGTATAGTATAGTATAGTATAGTATAGTATAGTATAGTATAGTATAGTATAGTATAGTATAGTATAGTATAGTATAGTATAGTATAGTATAGTATAGTATAGTATAGTATAGTATAGTATAGTATAGTATAGTATAGTATAGTATAGTATAGTATAGTATAGTATAGTATAGTATAGTATAGTATAGTATAGTATAGTATAGTATAGTATAGTATAGTATAGTATAGTATAGTATAGTATAGTATAGTATAGTATAGTATAGTATAGTATAGTATAGTATAGTATAGTATAGTATAGTATAGTATAGTATAGTATAGTATAGTATAGTATAGTATAGTATAGTATAGTATAGTATAGTATAGTATAGTATAGTATAGTATAGTATAGTATAGTATAGTATAGTATAGTATAGTATAGTATAGTATAGTATAGTATAGTATAGTATAGTAAAAGTATAGTATAGTATAGTATAGTATAGTATAGTATAGTATAGTATAGTATAGTATAGTGTAGTGTAGTCTAGTATAGTATAGTATAGTATAGTATAGTATAGTATAGTATAGTATAGTATAGTATAGTATAGTATAGTATAGTATAGTATAGTATAGTATAGTATAGTATAGTATAGGATAGGATAGTATAGTATAGTATAGTATAGTATAGTATAGTATAGTATAGTATAGTATAGTATAGTATAGTAATAGTATAGTAATAGTAATAGTATAGTATAGTATAGTATAGTATAGTATAGTATAGTATAGTATAGTAATAGTATAGTAATAGTATAGTAATAGTAATAGTAATAGTATAGTATAGTATAGTATAGTATAGTATAGTATAGTATAGTATAGTATAGTATAGTAATAGTATAGTAATAGTATAGTAATAGTAATAGTAATAGTATAGTATAGTAATAGTATAGTAATAGTATAGTAATAGTATAGTATAGTATAAAGTCTGTCCCACCTAACCGTGAAACACGTTTTCTGAATTTATTATGCATCGTTTGGAAAAATGAATATCACCAATCGACGCAGAAAAAAAATCCATGGGGGTGGTCTTTCCTTAGTTTTTAGATTTAAACACCTATAAAATAGTTATTTGTAAAAGTTTCATTTTCCCCATAGACGCTAATGTTATTTGTTTACGTCCATTTATTGCCGCGATATCTCACGTGCGATCAATTTCACAACGTCATGAAGGGGCGGTTTCAACGTTCTTGTTAACTTACTATTATGGCGAAGTCGTGTTAAAATTTTCATCTCTGTTAATAATACAGATGTGTAATGAATAATGATTAAAACACGTTTGTGCGGAAAGTGAGTTATTTTTATACACAAAGTGGGTAAAATAAAAAAAAATCTACAACTTACTTGTATTTTCTTTCGTCATAGTCATGTCGTCATTCTAAATAATTATGATCGCACCGACATCTTTGAACTTGCACAAAATCATTGACCTAAATAATGACAGTGTTTGATGACGTAATCGGAATTTTACTGGGACGTAACCAGGAGTTTATACATCGGTAAACGAGACCGCTTTCCAATTACGCATTGCTTTGAATATAAATTACGACTGAATGTCAACATACATGAAAAATCACAAAATTTTTGTTATTTTGAACTTTAGTTAAAGGTTGGACTTTGGAATCCTTTGTTCTGTTTTTATAGATTTTTTCTTTCAGAGTGTTTTTTTTTTCTTTTTGCTCATTTACAATTCAGTGGAAAAGAACATTCAGTGGAAAAGAACAGAATATCAATTGGCATACAGGTTAACATTAAAATGGATTTAGTGGGAAAACGGAAAACATAAACAAAAAGATAGAAAAAAAGATTATGATCGGGTCTTGTGAGAAAAACACTTAAGGTGGAACGCGCCTCAAATTTTTTTTTCGAGTTTCCTCACAAAATTTCGCATACATATAATTGAGCATATGCCTGATTTGGATGTGTGTTTACTTTTTTATTATTCTTAGCCGTTTCGAAACTACAAGCCTTCAAAGTATGCCACTAACGTCACTTTTGAGACGTCTGTCAATTTTCTCGCGTTCAAGCAACAAAAGCCGATATTTCAGCCGATTTTACGTTGATTGCTACGAAATTTCATCACATAGTCCGTCTTACAAAGTACTTCATGTACATATAATTTTCTTTTCCGTGGCTCACGTTTTACAAATTTAATGCGTCTTTAACGTCCGTTTTCAGAGACAAAATGGCGTCGCGTTTTGCTTAAAAAATCGCGGTTTTCGTTGATTATAAAAAAATCTGCAAATTTAAATTTTGATTTTTTTAACTCTTTTGATTAAAATTTTTACGACAAATCGTTTGATATCAAGAAAAGTATACCTTACCAGCTTTGTTTTCGCTCAATATCAATTCATCCTACCCCTCTATCTTCTTTTATTTGACGTTTAAAATACTTGTGTGTTCGGCAAATTTAGTTAATATGTAAAATATTTTTAAAGAAAATAATAGAATTTGGTATCAAATAAATATTCATTACATTCCTGATACAATTTAGATATTGTTTTTGGCAGTTATAAGTTCTATCAAGGCACATGGCTCTCAAACAACACCATCGAAGGATGGAAATGGGCAGTAAATCGCCGTATTTGTTGTTACTGAACTAAAATAGTGGCGCACAGAATTATTTTATCAAAACGGACATATCATGTCAACAATTCCTTTCGAGCTGTTTAAAAAAAATTAAAATGCCTTGGATTTCTCAACATTTTAATTGCATGTAATAAACTGAACGTTTTATAATTTCGAGTTTTTGTAGAATTTTCACATATAAAATCTGGTAGGAACAAATACTCATATGTTTTGCATGTTTTTTGTTATGTATTCAGAAACAATAGATTCACATCTTCGTGATATATTTAATTTCATATCTCCATATTTAATTAATTAAAATATATTTATGGATTTATGTTTTAATCACGATTTCACGAAGTACGAGTATACAAGTCTTTTGTGAAGCTGTAATTATCGACGTTAGCGATCTCTGATAACGTGCATATGTGATGCCATTATTTCGAAAAACGTAACATTTACAAGTATTCAAACCCGACCAATCAATCAATCAATCAATCAATCAATCAATCAATCAATCAATCAGTCAATCAATCAATCGATCAATTAATCAATCAATCAATTAATCAATCAATCAATCAGTCAGACAGTCAGGTAATGAAAAAAATGAATCAATAATGGAAGGAAATAATTAGTGAATGATTTGGGTTCTGATCTATAGAATATGTAACAACATGAATATTTATTCCGATGTTTTTATTTTATTGTTTTCTGCTAGTGTCCTTAAAATTACAATGGTAAATTGAAATTAAAAAACGAACGTTTATTGAACGGTTTATAAACTAATTTTATTACTACATGTTCTTGTTTGTTCCCAGTTTTAAGGGCTTTTCCGCCTCAAACGAGGACATAATGATGTAGTCAGTAATCATGTGTTCGCTAGGTAACACACTTTTTATAAAACTCATTGTTTTGACAATCAAAATTTTCAAATATTGAGGTTTTCATCTGTAAGAATAAAAATGTTCTCTTTACCTTTTTTAATATAATTAACATTTTCAATTATTTCTTATTGTTAACCCGCAGACTATGTAATTCATTGAAAATAAATACCAGATAATAAATAAAGGGAAGTAATAGCATTGCCGACGGGATTGTTAATATTGCATTGTGAGTAAAAAACAACATTAAGCAGTGTTAAATATATTTAATTTCTAGAAGAAATGTGTAAACTCACATTACAGTACGTAATTACTTTGTCATGACGGTTAGAGAGTCGACAATTGTGAGCTGGCATTACATAATTCCGTGGTGCGAAGTACGTATGCATGTCCGAGCGCACCGCAAGGCATCTGTTGGGTACCATCTGTCCGTCCGAGCGCACCGCAAGGCATCTGTTGGGTACCATTCCCATTCATTCCGTTGTGTCTTGTTGGGTACATTTTTTGCTTATTGGGTAGTTTTAAACAAAAGAAATACCCAACAAAGGGTCAAATGTGGGAACATCCGTGTTTGCGTCCATTCCGTTCGTGACCATGGTGCGTCAGTGAAAAGCTATTTTATTCTCTAGCAAAATTTGCAATGCGTAAAATTGAAGTTGTAAAATCATTGTCTAACCATAAATGCTGCTGGGATAATAGAAAGATTGAAGAATGGACGATAGGGAATGAACGGCAGATATTCCCACGTAAAAGAAAGCAGTATTTCAACGCCAAATAAAAAAAGATAGAGGGGTAGGATGAATTGATATTGAGCGAAAACAAAGCTGGTAAGGTATACTTTTCTTGATATCAAACGATTTGTCGTAAAAATTTTAATCAAAAGAGTTAAAAAAATCAAAATTTAAATTTGCAGATTTTTTTATAATCAACGAAAACCGCGATTTTTTAAGCAAAACTCGACGCCATTTTGTCTCTGAAAACGGATGTTAAAGACGCATTAAATTTGTAAAACGTGAGCCACGGAAAAGAAAATTATATGTACATGAAGTACTTTGTAAGACGGACTATGTGATGAAATTTCGTAGCAATCAACGTAAAATCGGCTGAAATATCGGCTTTTGTTGCTTGAACGCGAGAAAATTGACAGACGTCTCAAAAGTGACGTTAGTGGCATACTTTGAAGGCTTGTAGTTTCGAAACGGCTAAGAATAATAAAAAAGTAAACACACATCCAAATCAGGCATATGCTCAATTATATGTATGCGAAATTTTGTGAGGAAACTCGAAAAAAAATTTTGAGGCGCGTTCCACCTTAATGTAGATCATCCACCATACCCCGGACAATGTGATTACGGTTATCTTTCCTTTATTTTCGCTGTTGACCAAAATGCACCTTGATATTTATGTAAAATGAACCTATAATCTGCTCTCCATCATATTACATAATGACTGTTCCAATGTGACATGTACTACACGTCTGGGAAAATAAAGATGATGTTCTGTTCTGTTCCGCTGAACTGTAGACGAGAACGCGAGAACACAATTCGAAGTCTCAAAAAATGCGAGGTCCCTAGAACACGATGAGAGGGTCCCGCAACATGTTTTCGCTACCTCGCGTCGCCATGTTCTAGTTTTCTCATGGTCTCGTTTTTTCATGAGATCACAAAAACAGAGAACAGGATGCAAGATGGCTAGACAACGAGGCGAGATCGCAAGAACAAGATACATCTTGCTCTCCCATCATGATCTCGCGATCTCGCATCATGCTTTTGCGATTTTGCGTAGTGTTTTCATGATCTTTCTGTATCAAGTTTTCAAGAGGACGACAGGGCGAAACAACGATGACTCCATGGAACACCGAAGAAGTCTGATTTAATCATGGAACTAGACACCATCTCAAACGTTCATTACAACGCGTACATTATAGATTGCGCGCCCAAAGTGCGCCTTAATTTAGCATCAGTACCAATATTCGTCCGTTTATGGTCCTAATAGATAGAGAAAAGGACACAATCTCATCATAAAGTAAATAAAAATATCGACATTCTTTTAAAAGGTCACGTTCCGTAGCGCGATTTTTTTCATAAAAAAGCACAAAACTGTAGATTATAAGTTCAAATAATTCGACAACATTGAATAGACGCAATGATGTATGTTGGTATGTTGTTCTTCATGTATAAAATAAAGTTTGATTATGGTGATCGGCAGAAAACTGAGAAGGCGAAGCGAGTATCTATAATTGATCTAAAAACCGTATGTGCATTTAAATTTATTTATCATCGCTACAGAAAAGTATTAGTCATTTTTGATTTTCGGAGGCTAGAGAAGATACAGCGGAATTAAATTATTATCCCTATATATTTTTTATTACGGTGGATAGATTCTATACACTGGACCACGATTCAAAATTCGTATATTTAGTTGATGTATCGGGGATCCCTAGACACAGAGGTAGACTCGCTACCTACTGATCTATTAGTCAGCTCCCAAACTCTTATTAATTTGGTGTTTGCAGCTATCATTATATCTTATAGAAAGTAAGCGCATGCACCACATAAACAAGAAATACGATGATTTATCTGACTGATGAAGACTCCGTCCAGGCTATTTTGTCGTATTCAGTCTCCTACGTTAATAAAATCAACAGAAAACTTTAAAAAATCATTGGCGAACAAACACATGAAAACAATGTTTATTTCTAATATCAGAATAACCGCTAGTTCAAAATTCCGTTGTCTAATTGTGTGCATCTTTATAAAACCATATGTCTTGCCCACAAGGCTTTACAAAGTTCACCCTTACCATCACCATGATATGTCGGACACAGGTCATTATTGTCCTATGTGTAAAAATTACAATCACGAAATACATTTATACAATGTAGACTTTTAACAAATTTAGACCTTTTGCGAAACCTGTACAACTGCCGTAAATTAACCTCTAGCTCCGCCTCTGATAATCGTAACTTTAGATCGTAAACCCAAATAGCGCATGGTATTTCAAGTAATAATTAAATAAAATCGCATTACTGTAAACGTCACTAAAATATATAAAAAGTTATTTTTATCCTGCATAGCCACATTTAAAATAACATAGCCTTTCCATATATATCCGCGAAACATTTATTCTGGAAGTCCCCGTTGGGGACCTCGGAACACTTATTTCTTGCCCTGATTCGGTACCTACTACGCAGTATGCGCGCGACTGCAATCCGGTTCTAGCTAGATTTTTCAGGCTAAATTCAACTATTTTCTTGGAATGAGGCGTGGTTTCATGTAAGTTAGCGAGCGGATAATATTCAAAAACATTGCCGTGGATGAGGATGTAAACCAAAGATGGCTCCTCCGATGCCATATGTTTGAAACATACTGCAGCAGGTTATGTTTCATCCCAGTATGGTGCCGTTATTGACCATATGAGCTTCGTGATAATTTTAAGTGAAAATTCTTTATCGGAATAATTTTTTTTGGATTCATGATGTTTAAGGTAGGAAATTTTGTTGTAAACAGCCTCTTTCTTGAAATTGAATGTGAGTCTAAATTTAAGCTTTTATTGACAATAATCAGAATGATTTTCGTCATGATTTACTGTAATGTTCGTTCAAATCGGCATCGTAGACTAACAACGAATTTCCTTCATAGATTTATTTAAAAACACCTTCATTTTTATTTCAAATATTTATTGATTAAAACTAAGCGGATTAATGACTGAGACATCCCCTCAGCTACATACTTTAATTTCCTTGGTAATCCGCGTGACGTTTGCCGGCAAACCTCCGACAAAGAGAATTTTCGAATGGCAACCAAAATAAACAATGTAAATTTCCCATAGGGTGGAAACAAACACAAATATCTTCGTAACTAAACAAAATATCAAAAATCTAAGGAAAGACCACCCCCATGGATTTTTTTTCTGCGTCGATTGGTGTTATTCTTTTTTTAAAACGATGCATAATAAATTCAGAAAACGTGTTTCACGGTTAGGTGGGACAGACTTTAGTATAGTATAGTATAGTATAGTATAGTATAGTATAGTATAGTATAGTATATAGTATAGTATATAGTATAGTATATAGTATAGTATAGTAATAGTAATAGTAATAGTAATAGTATAAGTATAGTAATAGTAATAGTATAGTATTAGTATTAGTATTAGTATATAGTATAGTATAGTATAGTATAGTATAGTATAGTATAGTATAGTATAGTATAGTATAGTATAGTATAGTATAGTAATAGTAATAGTAATAGTAATAGTAATAGTATAGTATAGTATAGTATAGTATAGTATAGTATAGTATAGTATAGTATAGTATAGTATAGTATAGGAATAGTATAGGAATAGTATAGTAATAGTAATAGTATAGTATAGTATAGTAATAGTATAGTAATAGTATAGTATAGTATAGTATAGTATAGTATAGTCTAGTCTAGTCTAGTCTAGTCTAGTCTAGTCTAGTCTAGTCTAGTCTAGTCTAGTCTAGTATAGTATAGTATAGTATAGTATAGTATAGTATAGTATAGTATAGTATAGTATAGTATAGTATAGTAGGGTAATAGTAATAGTAATAGTTATAGTAATAGTAATAGTATAAGTATAGTAATAGAATAGTAATAGTATAGTATAGTATAGTATAGTATAGTATAGTATAGTATAGTATAGTATAGTATAGTATAGTATAGTATAGTATAGTATAGTAGTATTAGTATTAGTATTAGTATTAGTATAGTATAGTATAGTATAGTATAGTATAGTATAGTATAGTATAGTATAGTATAGTATAGTATAGTATAGTATAGTATAGTATAGTATAGTATAGTATAGTATAGTATAGTATAGTATAGTCTATGCCCCCACCCACCCCACAATTACTCAAAACTTTCAACCAAAGTATGTTAAGTACATCTGTTGTAAACATTTTCTATAGCATTACATATGAAAAACACTAACATTGAACCTTTAACAATTATTTATAAGTCTTAATTCTAATTTTAAGTGAAAAGGGCAAAAATCAAATATAAAAAAGCAAGGATGAGTTATGGGCCTTTGAAAATAAACCTGATGTAAGATAAAATAAAGGTATACAAAGTTTTAAACCTTATTTTTTAAGTCTAACAAGAGCCAGTCGGAAACGACTGCAAGCTCGACTATTCGAAAAGTCAGAATTATTAAGCACATTGTAACTGGGCTTCATTTAAACTGGGGAGTGATTCAGGAGTTTATGACGCCTCCAACAAACACACATGAACAAAAGTTTCTTAATCCAAGTTAGGAAATAAATAAATTACACTTAATTTATTATTGTAGATTTTTTTAGGGTTAACACAACCCAGCCCATAAACCCCTGATCCGACACCCATCAACCTACTATCCCTGCCCACCTAAAGTGGTGTGGCCTGGTGAAGTACAGTATGGTATGCTGGTTGCTGGTGTTGTCATTGTTGGTGTTGTTACTGGCGGTGGTAGTGTTGTTGCTGGTGGTGGGAGTGTTGGTGTTGTTGTTGTTGTTGGTGGTGGTGGTGTTGATGTTGGTGGGGGTGTTAATGTTGTTGGTGGTGGTATTGGTGTTGCTGGTGTTGTAATAGTATAGTAATAGTAATAGCATAGTAATAGTATAGTAATAGTAATAGTATAGTTATAGTAATAGAATAGTAATAGAATAGTAATAGTATAGTAATAGTATAGTATAGTAATAGTATAGTATAGTAATAGTATAGTATAGTAATAGTATAGTAATAGAATAGTAATAGTCTCGGTCTCGACTAGGTCTGGGTCTCGGTCTGAGTCTCAGTCTGAGTCTCGGTCTGGGTCTTGGTCTCGGTCTGAGTCTCGGTCTGGGTTGAGGTATCGGTCTCGGTTTGGGTCTCGGTCTCGGTTTGGGTCTCGGTCTCGGTTTGGGTCTCGGTCTCGGTTTGTGTCTCGGTCTCGGTTTGTGTCTCGATCTCGGTTTGTGTCTCGGTCTCGGTTTGGGTCTCGGTCTCGATTTGGGTCTCGGTCTCGATTTGGGTCTGGGTCTCGATTTGGGTCTCGGTCTTGATTTGGGTCTCGGTCTCGGTTTGGGTCTCGGTCTCGGATTGGGTCTCGGTCACGGTTTGGGTCTCGGTCTCGGTTTGGGTCTCGGTCTCGGTTTGGGTCTCGGTCTCGGTTTGGGTCTCGGTCACGGTTTGGGTCTCTGTCTCGGTTTGGGTCTCGGTCATGGTTTGGGTCTCGGTCTCGGTTTGGGTCTCGGTCTCGGTTTGGGTCTCGGTCTCGGTTTGTGTCTCGGTCTCGGTTTTGGTCTCGGTTTCTGTCTCGGTCTCGGTTTGTGTCTCGGTCTCGGTTTGTGTCTCGGTCTAGGTTTGTGTGTCGGTCTCGGTTTGTGTCTCGGTCTCGGTTTGTGTCTCGGTCTCGGTTTGGGTCTCGGTCTCGGTTTGGGTCTCGGTCTTGGTTTGGGTCTCGGTCTGGTCTGGTATAGTATAGTATAGTATAGTATAGTATAGTATAGTATAGTTTAGTATAGTATAGTATAGTATAGCGAGGGTTGCATGCAAGACTGTCGTAACGCCTTCTTTATTTCAATGTAGTTACGACAGTCTTGCGTGCAACCCTCGATAGTATAGTATAGTATAGTATAGTATATGCCCCCACCCACCCCACAATTTCTCAACACTTTCAACCAAAGTATGTAAAGTACATCTGTTTTAAACATTTTCTAAAGCATTACATATGAAAAACACTAACATTGAACCTTTAACAATTATTTATAAGTCTTAATTCTAATTTCAAGTGAAAAGGGGCAAAAACCAAAAATTTTAAGTCGAAAAAGGGCAATAATTTGAACAAAATTGAAGTTAGAGTTATGGTTCTTGGCATACAAACTTCAAATATGATGATGAACAAGTGTTGAAAGTTTTAAAGCTGTAGTATAAGTAGTATGGAAGTTATGGGTTTGTACAGTAGCTTGCATGCAAACTTTAACCTGAAATTCTAAGTCAAAAAGGGGCATAATTTGAACAAAATAGAAGTTAGAGTTATGGTTCTTGGCATACACACTTGGGATATGATGATGATCAAGTGTTGAAAGTTTCAAAGCTGTAGTATAAGTAGTATTGAAGTTATTAGTTTGTATAGTAGCTTGCACGCAAACTTTAACCTGTAATTCTAAGTCGAAAAAAGGGCCATAATTTGAACAAAAGTAAAGTCAGAGTTATGGTTCTTGGTATACACACTCGGGACATGATGATGAACAAGTGTGCCAAGTTTTAAAGCTGTAATATTAGTAGTATTGAAGTTATGAGTTTGTACAGTAGCTTGCACGCAAACTTTAACCTGAAATTATAAGTCAAAAAAGGGCCATAATTTGATCAAAATGAAAGTTAGAGTTATGGTTCTTGGCATACACACTCCAGACATGATGACGAAGAAGTGTGCCAAGTTTAAAAGATGTAGCTATAGTAGTTTTTAAGATATAGGTAGGTTGCACGTAAACTTTAACCAAAGCGGGACGCTGACGCCGACTCCCAAGTGAGTACAATAGCTCGACATATTCTTCGAATAGTTGAGCTAAAAATGAAAGAACGAGTTATGGTTCTTGGCATACATAGTCAGGGTCATGATGGTAAACAAGTGTCTTAAGTTTCAAAGCTATAGTACGAGAAGTATGAAAGTAACTATCTTGCACGCAAACTTTAACCTGAAATTCTAAGTCGAAAAAGGGCCGTAATTTGATTAAAAATTAAAGAAAGAGTTATGGTTCTTGGCACACATAGTCAGGGTCATGATGGTAAACAAGTGTGTTAAGTTTCAAAGCTATAGTACAAGAAGTATTTAAGTAACTACCTTGCATGCAAACTTTAACCTGAAATTCTAAGTCAAAAAAGGGCCATAATTTAAACAAAATGGAAATTAGAGTTATGGTTATGGCATACAAACTTGAATTATGATGAAGAACAAGTGTTGAAAGTTTCAAAGCTGTAGTATAAGTAGTATGGAAGTTATGGGTTTGTACAGTAGCTTGCACGCAAACTTTTACCTGAAATTCTAAGTCGAAAAAGGGCCATAATTTGATTATCATGAAAGAAAGAGTTATGGATCTTGGCATAAATAGTCAGGGTCATGATGGTAAACAAGTGTCTTAAGTTTCAAAGCTATAGTAAAAGAAGTATGAAAGTAACTAGCTTGCACGCAAACTTTGACCTGAAATTCTAAGTCGAAAAAGGGCCATAATTTGTACAAAATTAAAATTAGAGTTATGGTTCTTGGCAGACAAACTTGAATTATGATGATGAAGAAGTGTTGAAAGTTTCAAAGCTGTAGTATGAGTAGTATGGAAGTTATGGGTTTGTACAGTAGCTTGCACGCAAACTTTAACCTGAAATTCTAAGTCCAAAAAGGGGCATAATTTGATAAAAATGAAAGTTAGAGTTATGGTTCTTGGCATACACACTTGGGATATGATGATTAACAAGTGTTGAATGTTTTAAAGTTGTAGTATAAGTAGTATTGAAGTTATTAGTCTGTACAGTAGCTTGCACGCAAACTTTAACCTGAAATTCTAAGTCGAAAAAGGGCCATAATTTGATCAAAATGAAAGTTAGAGTTATGGTTCTTGGCATACACACACGGGACATGATGATGAACAAGTGTGCCAAGTTTTAAAGCTGTAGTATAGGTAGTATTGAAGTTATGAGTTTGTACAGTAGCTTGCACGCAAACTTTAACCTGAAATTTTAAGTCAAAAAAGGGCCATAATTTGATCAAAATGAAAGTAAGAGTTATGGTTCTTGGCAAACACACTCGGGACATGATGATGAACAAGTGTGCCAAGTTTAAAAGCTGTAGCTATAGTAGTTTTTAAGATATAGGCAGGTTGCACGTAAACTTTAACCAAAGCGGGACGGCGACGCCGACGCCGACGCCCAAGTGAGTACAATAGCTCGACATATTCTTCGAATAGTCGAGCTAAAAATGAAAGTTAGAGTTATGGTTCTTGGCATACACACTTGGGATATGATGATTAACAAGTGTTGAATGTTTCAAAGCTGTAGTATAAGTAGTATTGAAGTTATGAGTCTGTACAGTAGCTTGCACGCAAACTTTAACCTGAAATTCTAAGTCGAAAAAGGGCCATAATTTGATAAAAATGATAGTTAGAGTTATGGTTCTTGGCATACACACACGGGACATGATGATGAACAAGTGTGCCAAGTTTTAAAGCTGTAGTATAGGTAGTATTGAAGTTACGAGTTTGTACAGTAGCTTGCACGCAAACTTTAACCTGAAATTTTAAGTCAAAAAAGGGCCATAATTTGATCAAAATGAAAGTTAGAGTTATGGTTCTTGGCATACACACTTGGGATATGATGATTAACAAGTGTTGAATGTTTCAAAGCTGTAGTATAAGTAGTATTGAAGTTATGAGTCTGTACAGTAGCTTGCACGCAAACTTTAACCTGAAATTGTAAGTCGAAAAAGGGCCATAATTTGATAAAAATGAAAGTTAGAGTTATGGTTCTTGGCATACACACACGGGACATGATGATGAACAAGTGTGCCAAGTTTTAAAGCTGTAGTATAGGTAGTATTGAAGTTATGAGTTTGTACAGTAGCTTGCACGCAAACTTTAACCTGAAATTTTAAGTCAAAAAAGGGCCATAATTTGATCAAAATGAAAGTTAGAGTTATGGTTCTTGGCAAACACACTCGAGACATGATGATGAACAAGTGTGCCAAGTTTAAAAGCTGTAGCTATAGTAGTTTTTAAGATATAGGTAGGTTGCACGTAAACTTTAACCAAAGCGGGACGCCGACGCCGACGCCCAAGTGAGTACAATAGCTCGACATATTCTTCGAATAGTCGAGCTAAAAATCTACGTAATGAACACTTATTTCTGACTCTGAGTAATGTTGCATACGCAGACTCTTGTAAGTTCGTAGATTCAAACATTACTACATCAGGTAAAGAAAAGAATAATATTTCAAACAACTATAATATAGTGTTACAAAGCATGGTGTGATTGACGTATATTAACGTCAAGCGAATACTTGCGTCCCGAAATTCAGAGAGATAAAACATTTTTAATAACTAAATAATCCACTTCACAATCGCTATGAACACTGGTGAAGATAACTGTTTTGAACCATTATGTCACGTTTTAAATGCATGAAATGCTTGTTTATAAGAATAAAGACACCGATCGCGGTAAACATCAAACATCCATGCCGCACTTATAAATGGATCAAAGAATTTTTCGGTATACAGCTCGAAAACCATTAGTCTGTTGAGAAGTTGTAGGATATCGCCAACATCAAATATGCCGGAAAAGAGAAATGGACTGGGGATCAGGAAAGTGAATACGCCGAACGCGGGGACCGGAAAACTGTTCGTGCGAACCGGAAGTCGCTGTTCGTGCGAACTGGAAGTTGGCGAAATGTCAATTTCCTGTTAATATTAGGTCATGTGACTCTTTTTCATTTCTCAGTGAAGTATCTCCATATTTAGCCGTCATCTTGATTACACATAATCGTATAAAACATCACAACTATTAGTTAAGCCGGTATCTTGATTACCCATAATTGTATAAAACATCACAACTTTTAGAATATGAAACGTCTGTCAAAGGTTGTAATTATAAGAAATGAATTTTGTTTTTTGCTTTTCATTGATGTATGAACAGTCATAATGTTAAAACATAATTTCAACATAAAACACTTTTAGGTGTAAACATTCTGACATCGATGAACAACAAAAACAAAACACAAAATTCAGTTATTAAACAAACGTGGAGAAATTGCGAATCAAACCCAAGTTCTACACTCGAGCAATTTTAAATTTAAAAAATCTGCTTTACCTTACTGATTAGGCTAGCATCTTTGCTAAGGGACTCTTTTCCTTCACTCAAACTTGGTGGTGGAACATAATCATCGTCACTAGAGGTCAACCCAAGTTCATCACCATAGCAACTATGTACCCAGTGCCAAAGTTCCTGTGTCGTCATGGGCTAGAAAAAAAAGGTCAATGTCAAAAATAAGTTATTCATTACTTAGACTGAATAACCCCAAAAATGTTATGGATGACATGAGCTGAGTATTTTTCTCCTGGTTACAAAGTTCTAGCTTGCCGTGGTCAATAAAACATATCACAATTCTAGACACTAACCTTTTTCCTAAAACAGGTATGATTTATGATATGAGCAAAAAATGTAGATCTGGATGAGCAGGCACATGTATACCATCTCATCAGAATCCCCTCTGTTCCCTTTTAGTGTCATTTAGTTATTTATGACCAATAAGTGATCAGTGTAGATCCAGAACAGGTGACACCGACGTGCAGACTGACCTGGCCTGAAGGTTATAAAGCTGAGATTGGAAACCAGTCTCAAATCTCAAGCATCTGATTGGCTGAAATGGCGACCAGTTGCCATTTCAGCCAATCAGATGCTTGAGATTTGAGACTGGTTTCCATGCTCAGCTTTATAACCTTGGGCACTGGAGATAAACTGGCATGGTGACCGGTCATGCAAGCTTGCTATATATGCAAAGTTTCAGCAAGATTGGTTTATCCAAACTTAAGTTATTGACTGGAAACTGTTTTTCTATTTTTAATAACAGTGACCTTGACCATGACCCAACTGGCCCCAATTGCAGTCCTAAGCTAAGTCTTCATACATACTTGCTATATGCAAAGCTTCAGTAACATTTGTTTAGCCATACTGAAGTTATTGATGGAAAACGTTTTTTTTATTTTAGTAACAGTGACCCTGACCCGACTGGCCCAAAATGCAATCCCAAGCTAGGTCTTTATGCAAGCTTGCTATAGGCAAAGGTTCAGTAAGACTGGTTTATCCAAACTTCAGTTATTGACTGGAAACTGTTTTTCCCCTTGCCCACAAGCCTGCCTGCCATACCCCATTCTAGTAACCAGGATTTTCATTGAAATCTTCATAAAATAGATGGGATTTCGCCTGAATTTACAGGTCTAAAATTTAACTTAAAAAACAATGTAACATGATTATCAAAGTCTTTCTCAACATCAGACATTTAACCCTTTCCTCCATATTATTATACACTTTTTTATGCATGTGCTACCAGTGTAGATCCAGACAAGCCAGCACATCCATGCAGTCTGATCAGGATCTAAACTGTTCGCATTTTTATTCATTTGGTTATTTCTGACAATGTAACCAGTGCAGATCCGGATTAGATGGCATGGATGTGCCAGCTTATCAGGATCTACACTGCTAGCACATGTGTGAAAACGCTTATATACTGTGGTATCATTATATTTAGCGATGGCTTAATTTTCGCGTATTTCGCTCTTGGGCCAGTGCACGAATTTAAAACCTAAGCTAAAATTCAACCATCTAGTTCCACATTTATACGTATCCGAAACATGCTAATGTCAGAATATACCTACACTTGGTATTTAGCTGCCCGTATCGCTATGTGATATAAATTTGAGGTATTGAATATTTAAAATGTTAAAAGAAATAAAGTAAGTTATTACTGTAAAATTTCTTTCGAAATATTTTTAATGTTACTTCAAAATTGTAAAGACAATTTAGTCCGGGCATTTAGGTCAGGTCACGTTTTAGAAAACAGTATCTTTGTCATCTCATTCTGTTTATTTTAACATGTATTTTTGTTATCTACTGGTAACATGTTTGTTTCCATTTGACAATTTTGACAATTTTGAGACTTTCTTGTTTCTTGGGACAATTTGTGAAGTATTAAGACCATTTAGAATATTTCTTTTCGTAAGGCAGTCGAGTGTTATTATAGAGTGAAGTCGGAAGCAATAGCGTTTGAATTTTTTTTTAAAGTTCAATGTTAATTTACAACCTTTTGATTTGAGTAATTGTTTTACAATCAATTTACACTTCGGAAAATAAAACGGGTACGCAATTTAACATGCCAAATATGTTATGAATCGTCCAGAAATATGGACCAAACGGGTCCCGTGTCAATTAGCGTCCCCGAATAAACAGCGGTCCGATAATTGACTTACAAAGGATGTGATAATTGACCCCTGTCAACTGACACATGATTAGCTCGCATGTTCGAATAAACAATAGGTGTTGATAACGGTTCAGTCAAAAATCGGTTGTAATAATAATTTTAAATTATCTTTTTTTTTTTAGAAAAATTGGATTTGCCCGAATTTTCGTCAACAGTCATTTTCAGCGATTGCGCGAAATTTCGTGCCAGCGAAATTAAATGATACCACAGTATGGAGGAAAGGGTTATATCTAAGTACAAGGAAATGAATGGGGACCTTAACGTTACCTGTTCTAACAGGGCATTCTGCCAAAGTCTGAAGAGCATCATGAACGTTTTGTCTCGAGCTGTAAATGATGTAAAGAAATATTTCTCTTTTTCTGTCGACACCTGCAGGGCGTTTGGAATAACTCTCGCAGTTTTCTCCTTGGTAATGGCCAGAATTTCTTTCATTGGAATGGTTACCTGCAAAAGAATTCCAAAACTTTCAGAGTAATATACACTTGAGTATGAAAGGATTTTGTCTGAATACCTGTATCCTTTAATCCTTTTCTCCATGGGATATGTCTATTATCCGTGGGCATAAAATGTAGATCAAGATCCGCTGGTACATCTGTGCCATCTGGGCCCAAGATCACAAAACAAAGTTTTGAGATCAGTCTCAAATCTCAAGCATCTGATTGGCTGAAATTCACAACCAGACTGATCTCAAAACTTAGTTTTGTGATCTTGGGCCCTGGACTGAATGTTATAAATCTGAGATTGGAAACCAGTCTCAAATCTCAAGCATCTGATTGGCTGAAATGGCAACTGGTCGCCATTTCAGCCAATCAGATGCTTGAGATTTGAGACAGGTTTCCATGCTCAGTTTTATAACCTTGGACACTGATGTAGATCAACACTGTTCATTTCTAATTCAGTTATTTACTTCTGACCAAGAAGAGAACAGTGTAGATCCAGATCAGATGGCATGGATGTTCTAGCAGATCTTCCTCTACACTGTTCACATATGCAATAAAACTCAAATATACAGAGTAAAGAATGCATCTGTCCATCCATGCATAAAGGATCATTTAATTGATTTTCAAGAAATTAAAGAAAATTGTTAAAAAAAAACACAGTTTAAAACTGGTGATTAAAGAAATTTACAAGTTTTATTTAATATTTTTTATTTATTTTAATTAATTTTTTACTTTTTTTTAATAACAGGGACTTTTGTTTGACATTCTTGTTAATAATAAAAAATATATTAGTCTTTATAATAAAGACAGGGTTTTTTTTCCTTAACAAACTGACGCTGGTAGTCAGCGTCTTCCCCTAGAAAAAAAATTCCCCACAGAAATTATTTTCCCCAACAAAAATCAATTTCCCCCTTGTAAAGTGATATTTTTGATCAAAATGTAAACAGAAGCTTAATTTATAGTTATGTTTAATCTATTTCAGCTAAAATCTGCACAATTTTCATGAATATTTGTTAGAAATTAGGTACTAACGGAACCGAGTAAGCACACAAATTATGGATAAATTGTAAGCTGGCTCAGAAAGTGAGCAAGTATAAATCAACTTATTCTTGTACTGTTTAAAAACAGATAACAAAGAGACATGCCTCTGTAAGCTAAATAGACTGTTTGGTAATGAAAGCAATATTAAAAAAAGAATAACAGAAGCATAAACTTGAGTATAAACATTCACTTTAGCTTATACTAGCAAGAGTGTATAATAAACTAGATTTTCCCCAATTTTGTATTTTTCACGCTATTTTCCCCTTTTGACCAGCGTCCAGCGTCTTCCCCTCTTCCTTAAAAAAAACCCTGAAAGACTAAATAACAAGTAAAAAAATATTTTTGTTCAAATGTCAAACTCCTGTGGTTACAATAATCTTTAATGTGAATTTATCCTTTCCTCCACATATACCGTAAATTGGGATATTTTGAAGTCGTCTTATTTTGGCCACTTTGCCCCAAAGTGCCTGTGTTTTATTTTGGCCATTTATCATCGTGTAGCGAAAAATAAACACAAATATGTTATTTTGTCATGTCATTTACGCTAATTTATCATTGGTCGGCATTTATTTTAGACATATTAATAAACGATACATGTAGGTGAAAGCAACAAAAGACTGCAAAATTATTCATATTATTATTTTAAATACAAAAATAAAACTTCACTTGCAGAAATATAAATTTAAAATGCATAAAATTATATAAGTGTAATGCAAATAACGATATGATATAAAAAAAAACACTAATTTAAAAACCAATCTCAAATTTTTACAACATTTATTGCAACACAACCTAAACACTAATTGAAATTTAAAATCATGGTATTTATCGAGTTGTTTTTATAAGCGATAAAAAGCAATCACCGTTGGCAAAGTGCGAAAAATAACTGTTCTGTTTGCTCTACCAGTGCTTAATTTTTACCTGTGATATATTTTGGTGTTTAATTTTCTCCTTTTTATTAGGGTGGCCAATAAGGCTAATTATTAAACAAGGCGAAAATATCGCTATTTTCGGTACCCATTTTTACCCATGTTCCACCAGTGTAGATCCAGATGAGCTGGCACACCATGTCATCTGATCCAGACCACACTGGTTGCCCATGTGATTAAACCCATTCCCATACAGATACACCTTTATTGCTAGGGCGAACAGTTTAGATCCAGATCAGCCGGCACATCAGTGTCATCTGATCAGGATCTAAACTGTTCGCTTATTGATTTATTAGGTTATTTCTGACCAAAATGTGACCAGTGCAGATCCTGATCAGACGGCACGGATGTGCCAGCTGATCTGGATCTACACTGGTCGCACATGCGTAAAAATTCGTATCTATCCAGGAAAGGGTTAAACCCATAAAGATGCTCAGGTAAAGGGTTAATAAATGTACTGATGAGGACTAACTTCATTCTTTTGATACCTACCTACATTCTTTACATAATTTCAAACATGGTAAGTCAATTAAATAGGCAACAAGTAACCACCCGTAACGAAACACATCAATCAAATTATGATACATTTTGAGGGCTTGAAGCAATACTGATCTAACTCACATAGAATTATGATGGAGATAGGCCCGTTTTGCACTAAGTCATGTTAATTTGTAATGACTAATAATTATATATAACATATTTAATGAATTAAACTGGTCTTGGTCATTAATTGCATAGAAGATGGTCATACTGTACCCCCTTTGAGGCTGTGAGCCAGTATATGTATCAGTATATCACTCAAAAATTGACAACTTTATTTAATTATCTTTTAGTTTTACTAACTTAAAATTATTTAGAAATTACCCACTTTACTAATATCATTGACTCATCTTTCTTACATTTTTTTCTGGTCAATTCTTAACCCTTTCCTGTACAGATACAAATTTTTACGCATGTGCGACCAGTGTAGATCCAGATCAGCCGGCACATCTGTGCCATCTGATCAGGATCTGCACTGGTTGCATTTTGGTCAGAAATAACTTAATGAATCAAAAAGCAAACAGTTAAGATCCTGATCAGATGGCAAGGATGTGCCTGCTGATCTGGATCTAAACTGTTCGCCCTAGCAATAAAGGTGTATCTGTATGGGAAAGGGTTAATATCAGTGTCTTGTTGAATTATCTGCAAACAGTGTATACCCTATGGCAGGGATATCTGGATCTACACTGACCACAACTGTGGTCCCATCCTAGTCTCAATAATTCGACTGCAAGCACAGACCCATTATCATACTGACTTTTTAAAGATGTCTGTCCTTTACGTCTCAAGCAGTTACGATCAAAACTGTGGTGGAAATCGACCCGATTTAAATTCTGTTATTTATCGATAAACATGATTCAGGTAAACTTTACCCGAGGTAATCGAAATTTGTTGACATGGGTGGAGATTTAAAAGAGTTTTGCATAAAAAACGAAACCGTTATTTATAAAGGATTACATATATTGATTCTACTTGAATGTGGCTTTTCAGATATTAAATTTTTTATAGATACATATGGTTTAAGATGCTTTATGGAGCCGCCAAAGTTGTGATTCAAATTCCAATCGGCAGCATATAGAAATAGAAGGAAAATTTTCCGCATTGATTTGAATATTAACTGGGTTGTGCGCGAAGGACGATCATCACATATATAGAAAAGTCATTGTCGCGCACAAATAGTTGTGCTAGTCCCATCCCATGTGGCATAAGTGACAATAAGCAGGCTACAGATTAATTTTACAGTTGTCTTATTATCATGTATAAACTCAAATATATTCTCTTTAATAATGGCACAGATTTATATCAATGCAGTCACCATGACTGTGTGTTTATTATAGGGGATTTCCTATATTCAATTTGACAATTTAACTGTTTGTATTTGTATAACTCTATCTGACTACAATTTTGCTGTACATTTTTGTTTTTCTTTTCATTTTACTGATAATAATTTTACCCTCAACATACCTGACATCAGGGTTGAAGGTTATAAAGCTGAGATTGGAAACCAGTCTCAAATCTCAAGCATCTGATTGGCTGAAATGGCGACCAGTTGCCATTTCAGCCAATCAGATGCTTCAGATTTGAGACTGGTTTCCATGCTCAGTTTTATAACCTTGGGCACAGGCCTCAAGATTATTAAACTGAGAAATTTCAATGGAAACCAGTCTCAAATCTTAAGCATCTCATTGGCTGGAATGTTGACTGGATGCCATTTCACTCAATTAGATGCTTGAGAATTCGGACTGGTTTCAAATCTCAGATTTATAATCTTCAGCCCAGGCCTTTTTCACTGTGAAATTCATTATCTGGCTAATTGATTTTGGATCAGTAGATTCAAAGCCAAAAGAATATTTTATGATAGTCATACATGCATGATCCAGACTGGAATGTTAACCCAAATTCCACTTTTTTATGGGTGTGCAACCTGTGTTGTTAAACACTTTTCTCAATATACACACCTTCATAGGCTTACAGTAAAGATCCAGATCAGCCTGCACATCTGTGCCATCTGATCAGGATCTGCACTGTTCTATTTTTAATATGAAATAACCTAATAAATCAAAAAGCCAACAGTGCAGATCCTGATCAGACTGCAAAGATGTGCTGGATGGTTTGGTTCTACACCGTCACCCAGGACATCAAGGCTTTTATATGGAGCAAAGGGTTAAAATTACAGATAAGGGAAGGTCATTCTGGAGGGAATTTAGTAGTTGACTAGGGGTCAATGGCAGAAATTCTGTAAAATTGATTTGTTAATTTCTCTTTAAAATTTCTCTGTGAACTCTCCCACTGTTGTAACAGCTTTCCATTTTGTCTAAGACATAACAGCGAAAACAGTAGCCATATTTCTTAACCCTTTACTCGAGGGGATATTGCCGTCATCCCATGGGCAAACAGTGTAGATCCAGATCATACAGCACATTCTTACTGTCTGATAAGAATATGCACATGTTCACTTATGATTCATTAGGTTATTTCTGACAAAGAAGCAACCAGTATAGATTGAGGTCAGACACTTATGATTCATTAGGTTATTTCTGACAAAGAAGCAACCAGTATAGATTGAGGTCAGACACTTATGATTCATTAGGTTATTTCTGACAAAGAAGCAACCAGTATAGATTGAGGTCAGACACTTATGATTCATTAGGTTATTTCTGACAAAGAAGCAACCAGTATAGATTGAGGTCAGACACTTATGATTCATTAGGTTATTTCTGACAAAGAAGCAACCAGTATAGATTGAGGTCAGACCCTTATGATTCATTAGGTTATTTCTGACAAAGAAGCAACCAGTATAGATTGAGGTCAGACACTTATGATTCATTAGGTTATTTCTGACAAAGAAGCAACCAGTATAGATTGAGGTCAGACACTTATGATTCATTAGGTTATTTCTGACAAAGAAGCAACCAGTATAGATTGAGGTCAGACACTTATGATTCATTAGGTTATTTCTGACAAAGAAGCAACCAGTATAGATTGAGGTCAGACACTTATGATTCATTAGGTTATTTCTGACAAAGAAGCAACCAGTATAGATTGAGGTCAGACACTTTTGATTCATTAGGTTATTTCTGACAAAGAAGCAACCAGTATAGATTAAGGTCAGACACTTATGATTCATTAGGTTATTTCTGACAAAGAAGCAACCAGTATAGATTGAGGTCAGACACTTATGATTCATTAGGTTATTTCTGACAAAGAAGCAACCAGTATAGATTGAGGTCAGACACTTATGATTCATTAGGTTATTTCTGACAAAGAAGCAACCAGTATAGATTGAGGTCAGACACTTATGATTCATTAGGTTATTTCTGACAAAGAAGCAACCAGTATAGATTGAGGTCAGACACTTATGATTCATTAGGTTATTTCTGACAAAGAAGCAACCAGTATAGATTGAGGTCAGACACTTATGATTCATTAGGTTATTTCTGACAAAGAAGCAACCAGTATAGATTGAGGTCAGACACTTATGATTCATTAGGTTATTTCTGACAAAGAAGCAACCAGTATAGATTGAGGTCAGACGGCACTGATTTGCCAGCTGATTTGAACATACACTGGTGGAACACATGATAAAACCCATATAAATGGAGTAACAGGTTAATGCACTAAGGGAACTAACTTATACCACACTTAACCCTTTCCTCCATAGATACACCTTTAATGCAAGGGCAAACAGTTTAGATCCAGATCAGCCGGCACATCTGTGTCATCTGATAAGGATCTAAACTGTTCGCTTTTTGATTCATTAGGTTATTTCTGACCAAAATGCGACCAATGCAGATCCTGATCAGACGGCACAGATGTGCCGGCTGATCTCGATCTACACTGGGCGCACATGCGTAAACATGCATATATATGGAGGAGAGGGTAAATTGTTTTGATACCAAACTAAACACAATAAAACCCATGAATATTGAGTAAAGGGTACATATCTGCAAAATTTCTAAGTTTAGGGTATAATTCCAATATTCCAATTTTGGTTCTTTCAAACAAGTACATGTATGCTTTGACCTCCAATTTTGTGCTTTTTTTCAAACAAGTACATGTATGCTTTGACCTCCAATTTTGTGCTTTTTTTCAAACAAGTACATGTATGCTTTGACCTCCAATTTTGTGCTTTTTTTTCAACAATAAAAAAATTGTCATTAGAAAAAAAAGATTTCAATTCAAAACTAAATCAAACACATTGAGTACTCTCTAGAGAGCAGCAAACAATTTATCAGTTTAAGTTGAACAATAAAATTACTTTGCTGCTAATGTAGCAATAAAATCTTATTTGGTCAGGGGTTTCACAAGCTGCTGAATCTAAAGATCATTTTGATATATTTTTTTAAACCTTTTCTTGATATTTACACATTCTTACGCATGTGCGAACAGTGTAGATCCAGATCAGCCGGCACATCCGTGCCATGCCGTCTGATCAGGATTTGCATTGGTCACATTTTGGTCAGAGATAACCGAATGAATCAAAAAGCGAACAGTATAGATCCTGATCAGATATGCCGGCTGATCTGGATCTAAACTGCTCCCCCTAGCTATAAAGGTTTATCAATACAGGAAAGGGTTAATGAATTCTGCCAACATATAGCCAAATTAATCCTAATTTAAGTAAATAAATACCCTTTAACTAAAATCTGAGATGTCAAAATGAGACTTAAGGAATTTTCACAAGTCAAAAGGTCATCTCCCGGTTCAAATGGAATCTCTGAAAGTTTCTTAGCCGAGATGAAAATCAAACAATAAACTTATTTAGCCGAGATGAAAATCAAACAATAAACTTATTTAGCCGAGATGAAAATCAAACAATAAAGTTATTTAGCCGAGATGAAAATCAAACAATAAAGTTATTTAGCCGAGATGAAAATCAAACAATAAAGTTATTTAGCCGAGAAAATCAAACAATAAAAGTAATTTAACTGAGATGAAATTCTAACAAAAAAAGTTATTTAGCTGTGATGAAATTCTAACAAAAAAGTTGTTTAGCTAAAAATGTAACACTAAAGTTATTAAACTGAAATTTACAAAAGAGTTATTTACTAATAGCCAAAAATCTAACATTAAAGTTATTTTGTTGTAAATCTTATAATAATTTTTTTTTAGCTGAAAATCTAATAATAAAGTTATAATGGCCTAAAATACCAGACATGTACAGTATGAATTTTTCATTACATATTACATCTGACTTGGACATTCTTCTGTTTCACAGCCAAGCTGTTGCATGTTAATGGAGGTGTAATATCGTCTGGGAACATATTTTCCTGCTGTACAAGCAAATAATTTTTACACCATAGATATTATGATATGCAGCAGTAAAATATTCATTGTTATTTTTTTTTTCAATAGCATTTGATAACTAGGGGGCATTTGACCCATGTTTTGAATTATCAAAGAGTATTAATCAGATTGTCACAAGTTTTAAGTTGTATTTATTGGTCTTAACTACTTATACATTAATTTAAATGTTTTTTGTTTATTTTCAATCAAACTTGTCTGACTTACAGTATGCGAAATAAAGATACATAAGTAACATTTATTTGTGCAAAATGTCATTGAATAACATGCACAGTTATTACACCTCACGTGATTAGTTTACTATATAGCGTAATGTGACGTCAGAGGGAGATAATTTCTATTATTACACCTGACGTGATTAGTTTACTATATAGCGTAATGTGACGTCAGAGGGAGATAATTTCTATTATTACACCTCACGTGATTAGTTTACTATATAGCATAATGTGACGTCAGAGGGAGATAATTTCTATTATTACACCTCACGTGATTAGTTTACTATATAGCGTAATGTGACGTCAGAGGGAGATAATTTCTATTATTACACCTCACGTGATTAGTTTACTATATAGCGTAATGTGACGTCAGAGGGAGATAATTTCTATTATTACACCTCACGTGATTAGTTTACTATATAGCGTAATGTGACGTCAGAGGGAGATAATTTCTATTATTACACCTCACATGATTAGTTTACTATATAGCGTAATGTGACGTCAGAGGGAGATAATTTCTACTGTCACATATGCGACAGTATACTGTCACCCTCGCGTGGATCTAAAAATAAATATCTTGGAAATCCGATTACAAATTAACTTCTATGCATGCGTAATTGACCAAGGGAGATAAGGAATTAATTTGGTCATAGTCAAGATCTCTAAAAAAACAAATGTTCGGATGTTCGGTGTAATAAAATAAATATCACATCCCATTGGGGGAGACAGTACGAAATGTTAACCCTTGAGAAGGTAATGTCAACCTCGGCTAATGCCTCGGTTGACATTACTTCTCTCGGGTTAACATTTCGTACTGTCTCCCCCAATGGGATGTGATATTTATATATTATTGAGATTTTGATTTAAAAAATTTATTGATGAACATACTGGGGAGGAGTTTAGTAAGCCCTTAAAACCTGACCGTTTCAAGGCTATAACCCCTTGGGTTCTCACTTTCCTTAATTGTTTGTGGCATCTATATTGAAACTGAGCACTGTATAACCATGATCTCTTTTTCTCACTACTTTATGGTTGTGTGGGAAGACCGTGTCTGCTGAATGTGGCCATTTCTGATATGCATATTTTACTCTTTTAAATTGTTAATATGCAATGGTCAAAAACAAACAGGCAAACATAAACTCATGTTCAGCTATAAGGATTCTTTTTCATTACTTAGGGATCTCACTATAATTTCTAAGGAAGTATTGTCATAATTTTACTGAATTATAGAGAAGTTTGCAATCAGCAGGATTCTATCCCTATATAGTCTTTTCAAAATGACTTCTCCCTAAGCTCAAAGAAGGGAGAAGTCTGGTCACTTTGCGGAGACCACTTCTCCCAAATTTCCTTTAAGTGACAGCCATGTTACTTTACTAAAATTATCGTTGCACTGGTCTTGTCTTATTTGTTCTTATAGTGTGATTTCTTGTGGGAGAATAATTTAAAATTTACCACAGTTTCCCATCGGAAGATGTTGGCATAGAAACAGACCCAGCTCTGTGTGATGAACATTCTTCCATGGACGAGAATCTCCTTCTGCATTGCACATGAGTAATCTGATAAAATATAAAGAAATGCATTTTAACCCATTACTCCATATAATGCGATGACTCAGTGTAAATCTAACCAACTGGCAGTGCCATCTTATAAGTATCATTCACCTCTGTTGGGTAAAGATCGCGTGATCCAGCCCAAGTGAAATATGCACAAGGGCGGTAACGAGGCTCTGCTGAGTTACTGCCTAAGTGCATATTTCAAGAGGCCGGATCACGCAATCTTAACCCAACGTAAAAGAATGATACTTTTTCTTGCATACCTTATTTATTTTGCGCATTTTGGGGTATTTTCCTGTAAATATTTCTTTGCAGTACGTTTTTATAGTAGCGGAGTGATTTAAGAGACATTCCATCTTCATTCATAAATGCGTAAGACGTCATGAAGTCATATAAGGCGCTTGACTCATTCTACATGGGGATGTAGAATCATAATTTCCTACACGGACGAAAACACCGGATGACCTTATCTGGTATGCAAGAAAATCTGGATCTACACTGTTTGCTTCTTGCTCAGAAATAACACAAGACTCAAAATGCAAAACGTGTAGATCCTGATACGATGGCGCAGATGTGCCAGCTGATCTGGATCTATTTTTGTCACATCTTGGTCAGAAATAACTTAATCAAAAAGCGAAACAGTGCAGTTCTTTATCAGAAGGCATTTACAAGAAGGCATGGATATGTCAGCTGATCTGGATCTACAGTGGTCACATAGGCAATAAACCATGTATATATGAAGGAAAGGTTTCAACTTAAAAACATGAGGTTTAACTAAAACTGATCTGCTAACATATAATGAATATTGACAAGCCCGTTAAGATAACTCCATGAACTTGTTTCTACCTGGGTGTAGATCTGGCTTTTCACTACTTGCCAATGCCATAAAGGCATATATATGGGGAAAGGGTTATTTATAATTAATAACAATTTTTTTTTAATTTACCACAAATAAGTCTTTCTTCAGCAGGAATTTCTTTAAACTGTCTTTTAAAATCCTCACTTCTGGACTTGTATGTTGGATTCAACATCTGAAAAACATAATTGGATAATAAAGCAGTTGTGCCTGCTGATGTGGATCTACACTATTCACTAATGGGATAACAGCCATATCCCATGGAGTGAAGGGTTAAAGATGGAAAATCACTGTTGATCTACACTATTCACTGATGGGATAACAGCCATATCCCATGGAGTGAAGGGTTAAAGGTGGAAAATCACTGTTGATCTACACTATTCACTGATGGGATAACAGCCATATCCCATGGAGTGAAGGGTTAAAGGTGGAAAATCACTGTTGATCTACACTATTCACTGATGGGATAACAGCCATATCCCATGGAGTGAAGGGTTAAAGGTGGAAAATCACTGTTGATCTACACTATTCACTAATGGGATAACAGCCATATCCCATGGAGTGAAGGGTTAAAGATGGAAAATCACTGTTGATCTACACTATTCACTGATGGGATAACAGCCATATCCCATGGAGTGAAGGGTTAAAGGTGGAAAATCACTGTTGATCTACACCAGGGATTCTAAAATTTCCAAATCCCAATCGGACATTTGCCGCCGAAATTCCCGCCATTACGACCTACCCCCCCCCCCACCCACCCCAGCCAAAATTATCCCCCTCCCCCACAATATCATCCGCAATCACACCGACGCCGATCAATTGTTCGATCTTTATTAAATAATTTTCTACGTCCCACACAAAATAACATTTTTACCGTCATCAAAGTCTGAATAAATCGGTAAGCTAAAAACGAAACCGAAAGTAAAAAGTTACATATGCACCGTTTACGTCACTCGTAAGGAAAATGCGTTGTGCTGTGCTAGTCACTACAGAAATTAACAAAGTCGTCAATTTTTTTTGTGAAAGGCAAATTGTTTAGTAAAATCTGCATTATATACGTTTCTTAAAATTTGAGTAACAGCAATTTTAAACGTCCTTTTTATTTTATTCCGTCGTCGGTCAATTAGAATTACGCACATCGAACAAACTCAAATGTCTTTAATTGCAAACTGTTTTGTTGTTTTCGTAAATTATGACAATCACAAATACTGAGTCTTTTAATTCGGTCATCAAACATATAGTTCGTTAATTACCCGCCTATGACTAGCCGCAGTTCAATTGCAAATTAAATGAACTCGTCCGTTGTTAAAATGAGACCGACCATTTCCCGTTTCATCTATGCCGCAGGCTATTTTAGTGGCGTGTAGTGACTGTAGTCATGGTAGCAGAGTTGTGCAGTCGGTAATTGACAGGTTTATAGCGGATTAAGCGTGAAAAAATGTACATGTAGGTAATTTCCTTAACAAGTTATGGGCCACTAAGGGAAAACTTATACTGACTTTGAAATTTTCATGACCGATTTTTCTTACCAATTTTGAAATTTCAATCGGACATTTTTACCGAAAATCGGTCAATGACCGATCTGCCGACGATTTTAGAATCCCTGATCTACACTATTCACTGATGGGATAACAGCCATATCCCATGGAGTGAAGGGTTAAAGGTGGAAAATCACTGTTGATCTACACTATTCACTGATGGGATAACAGCCATATCCCATGGAGTGAAGGGTTAAAGGTGGAAAATCACTGTTGATCTACACTATTCACTGATGGGATAACAGCCATATCCCATGGAGTGAAGGGTTAAAGGTGGAAAATCACTGTTGATCTACACTATTCACTGATGGGATAACAGCCATATCCCATGGAGTGAAGGGTTAAAGGTGGAAAATCACTGTTGATCTACACTATTCACTGATGGGATAACAGCCATATCCCATGGAGTGAAGGGTTAAAGGTGGAAAATCACTGTTGATCTACACTATTCACTGATGGGATAACAGCCATATCCCATGGAGTGAAGGGTTAAAGGTGGAAAATCACTGTTTATGTTCATCGGTACAGACAAAATAACTCAGTCTATAAATTAGTGTCAAATATCAGTCTATCAACAGCAAACTTTTATTCCAAAATATACAACATTTAAACCAACAACAACTTTTCACAGGAATACAATATCATGGGTTAAGTGCAAAAAAGGTTTAACTACATTGTTTATTCATATACAGTTAAAACTGTTTTGCACTCAGCCCATGCTGTGTTATCCCTTTCCTGTATAGATACATCTTTATTTCTAGGGTGAACAGTTTAGATCCAGATCAGTTGGCACATCCGTGCCATCTGATCAGGATCTAAACTGTTTGCTTATTGATTTATTAGGTTATTTCTGACCAAAATGCGGCCAGTGCAGATCCTAATCAGACGGCACGGATGTGCTGGCTGATCTGGTTGCACATGCGTAAAAATGTGTATATATCAAGGAAAGGGTTATGTAACCATGGTATATATTATTACAATTGTTACTAAAACTCCACCATGTAAACAAACTTTGACTTCTGTATTCTGAAATTAAACATCTGAAGTGGAGGGGTCTTAAAAAATAAATAAGTACTACAGGGCTCTCGCTAGACTGAAATTTTAGGGAGAAGTGACTTCTCCCTCAGCTCAGCTTAGGGAGAAGTGAGGAGACTTCAGAGAGAAGTGGGAGACTTGCATGACAAATGATGTATACCGTGCTTTTACCATCTTATCTATTATGTTTTGTATCAAATTAAACCGGTATTATTGAAATAATTTTTTTAAAATCTACATATAATATGACCAGAACTCAGCAATAACCATACACATATCATCTATAGTATTATAATTATTTATTTTATTTTATTTTATTTTTTTTGTTGGGGGGATCAAAGAAAACAAATGTAATACTATATAAAAGCAGAGTTCCAATATGCATATCAAGTTCTAAGTTACTATCTTTATTAAAAGAAAAACATATGCGACAATTTCACTTACAAGATGCATGCCTGTAATGATTTGTGGTCTTTGCTGCAGTTGCATGACCTATAGCGTAAGTGCTGTTAATCTTAGCTTGTCTGCACAATTTGCAATGCCAAATACCTTAAGAGTCCTGAATATACCAGTCGAAGTCAGCCTGAGTCAACTGTTTCGTGAATTTTTTCTTAGTTGGGAGTTCCTACAAATTTCGCGTCTGAATCTTCTGATTCCGACAGCTTTCGTTTACTCCCCGGTCACTGCCGGTTTGGGCGAGTCGCCCTGTAGCCAGGACATAAGAGACATTTCTGATCGTTAATTTACAACTGATTCTCAAAAATGACGAGAAATACAAGTGCCTCACAACTTATAAATCAATGAAAATGCATGAATTATTTTCGTAATTCGCACATTTATAACTGGCAGGTTCCATCTTTTAATATAAGATTTACTCGTCAGGTTGGCAATAAAGGCTTTTAATTAGTGATATCAGTTTAAAAACAAATTATGCGACACTTACCCGCTTTAAAAGAATGCCGACATACACAAACTGTCACCAGTCGTAATTGGCAATATTCAAACAATCATAAATTCATAACTGACACGACGACCAAATTAGAATTTACACACCAGCTTACGTCACAGTATCATATCATTGATTCGCATGTAATGTTCACTGAGAGCCAGTATTGATTTTCCTTATATGGAAAGTAGGCGGAGCTTAAGTTATCGGATGACAAGCGACCAAATTTCTCCAGTTAGGTAATTATACATGAAAAATGAGAAGATAAATTTGGTAAGTTTTACGTAAGCTGCTTCTGAATTTTTAAGGCGAAGTCATTTTCGCTTTGATGCTTGAACAAAGCGAAGATTGACCGGATTGGGCGACTTCTCCCTAGTCGCCCCCTCGCGAGAGCCCTGTACTAAACACTTCTGAAGTGAAAGGGCCTCAAAAGAAATAATAATAATTATCTGAAGAGAAAGGGCCTCATAAGAATCAAGAGAACACTGAGGACAGGTGATGCTCCTGAAAGGGAACTTTGTCACTAAAGCGGTTAGTTGTATAACTATACAGTTGATTTTGTTGAATTTTCTGATTAGGGGCATAACAATTATAACATCTGGGAAATAATTTTAAAATGTGAATTCAAATATCAAAGTAATGGGCCAGACATGATTTTGCTTCAAGATAACAAATAAGAGCTTTAAATATTTAAGGCATTAACTGATTAAAAAATATTTATGATTTCACACTATAAACAATGAAAACTCACAAAATTTTTGTTCAAGAATCCTCCATAGGAACTTTTTTAAGTGTTAAGAAACATAAGATTATGAAGAAAATAAATCACATAAACTTAAAATCAGAAGAAAACATAACACGTGTAAACCAGGTGATTCTTAAGCCCTGTCTAAAACAGATAACAGATATATGCAGGATAAAACATAGTGTTTTTTCCCCATTTTGAGAATATGACCAAAACCCCTGGAATTGGGTAATTTTGTATTGTTTTGCCAGAAATTTTGATTTTTTGGGCATCATTGTGGAAAAAAGTTTTAAACATAGTATGTTTTGTCTCTGGGAACATTATTGGCTACAAAATCGACTGGAAAAAAAAGCCCTGTAAAAATATGTATTTTTTCTACTCGTAAAAAATTTTTGTTCGTCTAAATATTTTTCTAACTAATAACATACAGTAAATGCATGTAAACAGAAACTATTGTCTTTTTTGACTTTTTTTAGGCATCAGAAACATAAATGTTAATACAGACTATACAAACCACCTGACTTACATGTAGTGTACAACAAAACAGCAAGTAATATTGTGTCAATTTAATCCAGTTTGCATCAAAGAAACTACTAATTAATCCTTTACTCCATAGATACACCTTTGCTGAATGAGTGAGCAGTAAATATCCAGGCTCCAAGGTTATAAAGCTGAGTTTGGAAACCAGTCTCAAATCTCAAGCATCTGATTGGCTGAAATGGCGACTGGTCGCCATTTCAGCCAATCAGATGCTTGAGATTTGAGACTGGTTTCCATGCTCAGTTTTATAACCTTGGGCACTGATCAGCCATCAAATCCTTGCTGTCTGAACAGGGTCCAAGATCATAAAACTAAGTTTTGAGATCAGTCTCAAATTCCATGGATCTGATTGGCTGAAATGGCAACTGGTCGCCATTTCAGTCAATCAGATGCTTGAGATTTGAGACTGATCTCCAGATTTAGTTTTATGATCTTGGGCACAGGATAAACACTGTTCACTTTAAGATTCATTAGGTAATTTCTGACCAAGATGCAGCCAGTGTAGATCACCATCAGGTGGCACAGATGTGCTGGCTGATCTGGATCTACACTGGTTGCATATGCATTAAAATGTGCACACATGGAGTAAAGGGTTAAATTTCATTGTGGTAAACAAAGTCTGTAACAGAACATACCATTAATTTTCTAAACTGACGACCAAGCTATAAACAAAATCCTGTCTACTGAAACATCCATCCATAATTCCATGACTACTGACTTGCTTAATTTCATGTTAAAATCCAAAGCTTATAAAATCTAAGACAACAAATCAAATGATCTCTGCTATTAGATCAATGACAATATATTAGACGTTTAAGGCAGAAGAAAACAATGAGCTTTTAAACTTTCTGTAAACTAGAATATGTCCTAGTACTCTGATGACTCTATAACAAAGGGCCATAACTCTGGTTAAAATGGTCGCAGGAAAATATCCCAATCTGATTAAAATCATCTCCTGAAAACCGCTACGCTATCAGGATCTGACGACGAGTAAATAAAACGTGCTTTATTCACTAACCCTTCGAACCAATCAGATTGTCGCCTACAAAATTGCAAAAGTGCAAGTAAATATAGTATTTTAAACCGTGGAAAGGGTTTACAGCCTGTGTAAGACATATTTTACAGAAGATACATGTGTTTATGTAGCATTGCATTCATTTCTAATGTATTGATATCTTCAGATCATTTTGCGAATGTTATAAATCATGCTGTGTTGACAATTTCTAAAAATAGTAATCGGAGAAAACCAATAGACGAGTGCAACTCTATATATGCATCCCAATTCGTGGGGCATAAAAACATATAGCGAAAATATACATTCATTCAAATTACATAATTCTATCAAAATGTGAATATGACAAGTCTTATTCAAAGTTACAGTCAATGTTCAAATGACGTGAGAGACGAAATAAATCCTGTATACAGACTCTTTCTTTAAATAAATCCTGTATAAAGACTCTTTCTTTAATACTGTATAACTGGTTTTATTCGTGTTAGTTTTATTTTTGCTAATATTCGCGAGTCGCGTACCTCGTGAATTCATAAATACCACAAACATATTATGGGTTTCTGTATATCCGAAATAAGTTTATCCGAGTATATGCAAGTTAAAATAGAACTGACTACATCGCGAAATAATACATACAGGAATAAAGAAACTAGCTGATTTTATGACAAAATCACGAAATTTCGACCTCGCGAAATTAATGCGTTTTACAGCAGGGTGACCTACACAGCCAATGACTCTAAGCTTCATTTAACTCTTTACTCCATAACTCCCTTTATGCTGTTATCCATTGTTAACAGTGTAAATCCAGATCAAATGCCACATCTGTTGCTGTCTGATCAGGATCTACTGTTTGCTTTTAAATTCTGTAGGTTATTTCTGACCAATAAGTGACACTGTTGATGCAGATAAGATGGCACACACATGCCAGCTGATCTGAATCTAGGTTGAACATGCAACAAAACAGAAACTAGAATCTGTTTTTGTGAAAAACGCATGTCTCCCCCCTGCACCCTATTGAAGGAAGGCCAAGGAAAAGATATCACCTTTTTGAAACGGAAGCTTGTGTCATTTATATATATATTAACTGTACAGGCCCCTGTGATGTTGAATTCTGGCCTAAATACCCCAAAATCAACAGGGTTCTTCAAGTCTATAACAGCAACCATCGTATGAAGATTTAAGGCTCTAGGTAACCATTTTCACTCATCGGGCCCCTGTGACCTTGACCTTTGACCTACTGACCCCAATATCAATAGGAGTCCTGTACTCAATAAGAACATCCATCGTATGAAGTTTGAAGGCTCTGGGTGAAAAAGAACTTCTGTTATTGAGTGGAAACGGTTTTCACTCTTCGGGCCCCTGTGACCCTGACCTTTAACAGACTGACCCCTATTCAATAGGGTTCTTCTACTCATTAAGGGCTATCACCCTATGAAGTTTGAATGCTCTGGGTCAAACGGTACTCGGTTATTGAGCGGAAACCGTTTTCACTCTTCGGGCCCCTTTGACCTTGACCTTTGACCTACTGACCCCAAAATCAATAGTCCTCTTCTCAATATGGACATCCACCATATGAAGTTTGAATGCTCTGGGTGAAAGAGAACTCCTATTATTGAGCGGAAACGGTTTTCACTGTTCAGGCCCCGTGACCTTGACCTTTGACCTACTGAACCCAAAATCAATAGGATTCTTCTACTCAATAAGGGCTATCAGCCTATGAAGTTTGAAGGCTCTGGGTCAAAGGGTACTCAAGTTATTGAGCGGAAATGGTTTTCACTCTTCGGGCCCCTGTGACCTTGACCTTTGACCTACTGACCCCAAAATCAATAGGGTTCTTCTACTCAATAAGGGCTATCACCCTATGAAGTTTGAAGCTCTGGGTCAAAGGGTACTCGAGTTATTGAGCGGAAACGGTTTTCACACTTTGGGCCCCTGTGACCTTGACCTTAGACCTACTGACCCCAAAATCAATAGGGTTCTTCTACTCAATAAGGGCTATCAGCCTATTTAGTTTGAATGCTCTGGGTCAAAGGGTACTCGAGTTATTGAGCGGAAACGGCTTTCACACTTCGGGCCCCTGTGACCTTGACCTTTGACCTACTGACCCCAAAAATCAATAGGGTTCTTCTACTCAATAAGGGCTATCATCCTATGAAGTTTAAATGCTCTGGGTCAAAGGGTACTCCAGTTATTGAGCGGAAACGAAGTGTGACAGACAGACCGACGGACAGACGGACAAGGCAAAAACAATATGTCTCCCCCAGAGGGGTGGGGAGACATAATATATGGAGTAAAGAGTTAATCGTTTATGAAGTTGGAGACAAATGAATGTTACTTACAGTATACCAGGGCTGACTTCTCTTCTTTCTGTCACCCTTTTTATCATCTTTCAGATCCCCCGTCATGTCAAGTGACGTCTCGGAACATTTGTTCAAAATGCTGTTCAATGAAGTTTCAAAACTTTTCTCTCCGATATCCGGCATTGAGTTTGTCTTGTTTCTTTTTTCACCGTCAAGCTCCAAGGACCGTCTTGACCAGGCATTTCTCAACGGTGCATCGTCTGTTCCAGCATCATGCACTTCACCATTAGTACTTGGCGTGGCAGTAAATGTTATCCCTGGGGAACTTCCCCGCTTAGGAAGGGTAGCATTTTGATCTTTGACTTCTAATCTGGAGCCACTGGGAACTGGGGAGCCTTCCTTTGATGTGTTATCTTTTGACGGAGAGCTTGTTGAATCCCCTGTTAAAGCCCCTGTGCTTCGTCTAATGATCATAAAAAGACAAAATTTTAATATAAATATTTTTCAATCCTTTAATCCATAGAAAAAAGATTTTTGTGTTTGAAACATTGAAGATTCAGATCACCTTATAATCAAGTTCTTATCCGAGTTTTATTTGTTGTGTGATTGTAATGTAAAAGATTATTAACTCCCTAAAACGTCAAAATGTATACTATAACAGCAATCAGTATACATGTGCTATAGATTATAAAACTGAGATTTGAAGACAGTCTCAAATTTTAAACATGTGATTGGCTGAAATGGTGACTGGTTGCCATTTCAGCTAATCAGATCTTGAGATTTGTGACTGGTTTCCATTCTCAGTTTTATAATCTTGGGGACTGATCAACTAATGGCTATCAATGATATATTAATATTGGTTCTTCAATGACATTCCTAATGCACTGTGCATTAAGTATGTATGAGTAATTTACCCCATATGGATCCTATATAGAGCATTAACCCTTTCCTCCATAGACATACCTTTATTGCATGGGCTAACAGTGTAGATCCAGATCAGCCAGCACATCCATGCCGTCTGATCAGGATCTGCACTGTTAGCTTTTAAATTCGTTAGCTTATTTCTGACCAAAATGCGACCAGTGCAGATCCTGATCAGACGGCACAGGTGTGCCGGCTGATCTGGATCTACACTGGTCGCATAACCCAACCTCATGGAATACCGCTGTTATATATAGGAAAACGGTGTAGATTCTGTTCAGCCAGAATATTCTTGCCATCTGATCAGGATCTACAATTTTCGTTGTTTAGATTCAATGGGTTACGTCTGACCAACAGGACTGGTGACCAATGTAGATCCAGATCAGATGGCACAGATGTGGTGTCTGGTATGGATCTACACTGGTTGCACATAAGATAAAAACTGCTTGAAGGAAGTGGAGCAAAATAACACTAGAATGTGTCCTCGGACACTAATGCCCCTACTGCTTCAACACATTTGTAATAACAAAGGGCCATAACTCTGGTAAAAATGGTTGCAGAAAAGAAACCTTTCTTTACGATCATCTACACATCCTGCTTGATCTGCACATCTGTGCTGTCTGATCAGGATCTGCACCAGATGCATTTTTATTTATTAGGTTATTTATGACTAAAAAGCAAACAGTTCAGATCCTAATCAGATTGCACATCCCATGAAGTACTGTACAGCGGGTATTATTCGCGGGGGTTTTATTTTCGCTATTTTCGCGGTTATTGTTTGACCGCGAATTTAAGACTCCGCGATTATATTTCAACTTGGTGATGTAAATACGTAATATAAATGAACAACAGTATTTACAAGGAAAAAACATTACCAATTTCAGGCAGTGTTTATAAAATTTATCGACAGCCGGTCTTTGACCGATTTTCGGGGAAAATGTCCGATTGAAATTTCAAAATTGTTAAAAAATCGGTCAATATTTTTTTCAACTCAATCTAAGTTTTTCGTTCCTGTCCATAACCTGTTATGAAAATTACCTACATGTACAAATTTTCACACTTAACTCGCTGTAAACCTGTCATAAAACAATTGGAGTTATACTGCTACAAACCTTTATCAAGTGGGCATACAGTCATTAAAGTGTGAACCGTTTTTATTCACCAGGGCACTGTTATAATAATACCTAATTGGAGATAGCATTCAAAATCGATAATTGGCTTGGCAATCACGCATTGAACTTAACAAAGGCGTAACAACGTTTGACATTTATTCACAGCGAGTAAAAACTATTACAATTCTCTTTGGATAGGACAGGTTTCACTCAATGTGAATATTAATTCAAAGTCACAAAAAGTGTTGATATTAAGATCGTTATGGTAAATAAGTGAAAAAGGACTTAACGGGACTTTTTCGAATTGATCAATACCGCATTAGGTTATATATGTGCAAATATCACAGCAAGTAAGTCACACGGCACAGGCAGTGAATCTCATGGTAAACGGTGTTTGAGTAGAATGTATCTTGGAAGGACAGCGCGAATTTAAGACCCCGCGAATGACCCGGATTTCGAAAAAACGCGAAAATTTAACCCCGTGAAATTAACCCGCTGTACAGTAAATGGTTATGACTGGTTTCCAATCATAGTTTAACCCTTTCCTCCATATATACGCATTTTTTACGCATATGCGACCACTGTAGATCCAGATCAGCCGGCACATTTGTGCCATCTGATCAGGATCTGCATTGGTCGCATTTCGGTCAGAAATAACCTAATGAATAAAACAGCGAACAGTTTAGGTCCTGATCAGATGGAACGTATGTGCAGGCGGATCTGGATGTAAACTGTCCCCCCCTTGCAATAAAGGTGTATCTACGGAGGAAAGGGTTAATGAACTAAGAGGGTCCATAATATAGCATAATTTTTAGCACATACCTTTTATCCATGACTTTTTTGCTCTGTTGCAGAACACTTGCGTTTATAACATCACGACTGGATGCCATATCAATGGAATCAAATGACCTGGCTTTATTACTGAAATATAACAAATACAAGACATTCTGTAATCTAAACCTGACATTTGAAATCCACACTCCAAACCTTTTTTATGTGCCTGCTTGAGTGATAGTGATACCATCCAAATACATGTGCCTTTAAAGACCACTATTTTGTTTCCCCCTGAGTGGTTTTTGAAGACATGTTTTGACTGTATTTACAGCTTAATGTTACTAAAACACCTGCCTTCACAACCACTTTTGGTTTCTCATTGTTTAAGTTGTTAAAGACAGGATTGACTGTATTTACAACTAAATGTTACTAAAACACTTGCCTTCACAACCACTTTTGGGTTTCTCATTGTTTGGTCTTAAAAGACAGGTTTGACGGTATTTACAACTTAATGTTACTAAAACACCTGCCTTCAAAAACCACTTTTGGGTTACTCATTGTTTGGTCTTTAAAGACAGGTTTGACTGTACTTACAACTTAATGTTACTTAAACACCTGCCTTAAAAAAACACTTTTGGGTTTCTCATTGTTTGGTCTTTAAAGACAGGTTTGACTGTATTTACAACTTAATGTTACTAAAACACCTGCCTTCAAAAACCACTTTTGGGTTTCTCATTGTTTGGTCTTTAAAGACAGGTTTGACTGTATTTACAACTTAATGTTACTAAAACACCTGCTTTCATAAACCACTTCTGGGTTTCTCATTGTTTGGTCTTTAAAGACAGGTTTGACTGCATTTACAACTTAATGTTACTAAAAAACCTGCCTTCAAAAACCACTTTTGGGTTTCTCATTGTTTGGTCTTTAAAGACAGGTTTGACTGTATTTACAACTTAATGTTACTAAAACACATGCCTTCAAAAACCACTTTTGGGTTTCTTATTGTTTGGAAAAATATATTTACAACTAGAATTATCACTGAAAGTGATTAAATACCCCCACATGTATGCTTGATAATTGAACTGGGAATGCTTCGAATCAATGGCATAATGTGCCCCACTTTCAATCCAAAGTGTCGTCTTCACAGTAGCCACATATTCAGCAAGTTTCATCACAATATCTCATTCCTTCTAAATTTATTGAGCAGAAATGGTTTAAATATGTTAGTAACAGTGGCCTTTATCTAACTTTTATCTAAGAACTGTGTGCCAAACATTGTTTATGAGAAATCATCCAGAAACCATTTTTTCTATTTTTAGTAACAGTGACCTTGACCCCATCAGGCCCAATTTCAATACCAAGTTTCGTCTTCACAGACACTACCTATATAGCAATTTTCATCACAATATCTCATTCTGAAGCAAAGTTATTGAGCATACAGTTTATTTTCTATTTTTAGTAACAGTGACCTTGACCCCACAGGCCTTGAATCCCAAAAGTCATCTTCACAAAAACCATCAATACACCAAATTTCATTTAAGAATCTCATTCCAAGCTATAGTTACTGAGTGGAAATGAAGTTTTGAAGTTTAAATAACAGTGACCTTGACCTTGAACCCACAGGCCCCAAAGTCAAACCTAATCTTTATCTTGTTATGTTACATCTGTGTCCCAAAAAATAATTAAATCTATGAAGTATTTCATGAGTTATACTCCAGAAACAATTTTTCTTTTTTAAGTTACAGTGACCTTGACACTGACCCCTCAGGCCCCAAAGTCAAACTCGACGTGTATCTTCTGATATTACATGTACCAAAAAAGGATTTAATCTGTGAAGTTTTTCATGAGTTATTATCTGGAAACCCTTTTTCTATTTTTAGTAATACTAACCTTGACATTGACCCCACCAGCCCCAAAGTCGAACTTGACCTGTATCTTGTGATGTTACATCTATTTACCAAACAAGGATTAATTTTAAATCTGTGAAGTGTTTCATGAGTTATCATCCGGAAACCATTTTTCTATTTTTAGTAACAGTGACCTTGACACTGATCCCAACAGCCCCAAAATCGAACTTGACCTGTATCTTATGACGACATACCTGTGTACCAAAAATTATTTAATTCTGTCAAGCCTTTCATGAGTTATCATCTGGAAACGAAGAATCCGACCGACCGACCAACCGACCGACCGACAAGCTCACTCCTATATACCCCCTCAAACTTCGTTTGTGGGGGTATAAAAATGACTTGTCCAGAAAATGGACTGCCTCTCTTGAAATGCTGACACAATTATGTTCCAAAACATGTAGCTAATATATTATATTTTACTCAATTAGTAATTTCTTTGTACTTAGCTTCACATTGTACAGGATTTAATTTGCTGGAGTTTTTGTCTTGTTTATTACCCATTCATGATAGCTGATTGCATGTCATAGTGCAACCCTCACCAACAAATATTCTTCTCTTTCTGATTGTGTGGTTGAGATATCAAATAACATAATGAGACAATTAAATTTTTTAAGTAAATTACAAAAAGAATTAAACTTCAGAATAACTGAGGAAAAAGGTACCATATATTATGGCCGTTTTGCATTAATAAAGTTTTAGCAGTTTTAAAACAATTGGCAAAAAGGAAGTATAGATCTGGAACAGATGACACAGATATGGGCACAATAGTTCACACTTCTAGAAAGTCACCAAATCCTAAGACCTGTCCAGTTTTTCAACTTTCAGGAAGTCTGTATATGAAATTACGGTGAAGACACACAGGGAATGGCCTAGAACAAATTTTAGGGAGAAGTGACTTCTCTCTGATGGAGAATTGGGGAGAAGTGAGCAGAGAATAGGAAGACTTCTAAGAAACCTTTATAAGACACATCGAAACACATACTTATCTATGAATGCCAAGTCATTTGACTAATTTACCTTGTAGGCATTTGAGTTACAGATAAATAACAACTGTAACAAGAAATGATCATTGTTTCCATCTTGTTGTGTTTGAATTGAGGGCGAAGAAGTCACTCAAGTTGCCCCCTTGGCTGATCCCTGGTCCAATTATTATATTGACGACAAGTTACTGCTTAAATGATGGCATTAATCTGTTGGTGTCACAATCAGGGACTACCGTGTGACATGTTGCAGATCTCTTACTAGTGTTGTGATATCTGTTACAAATGCCAATCTATAATCATCAGTTAAACTTTAACCCTTTCCTCCATATACACACCTTTATTGTGTGAGCAAATAGTGTAGATCCAGATCAGCCGGCACATCCATGCCGTCTGATCAGCATCGGCAATGTTCGCTTAATGATTTATTGGGTTAATTCTGACCAAAATGCGACACAAGCAGATCCTGATCAGACAGCACAGATGTGCTAGCTGATCTGGATCTACACTGGTCGCACATGTGTAAAAATGCATCTTTTGTTCGTATTCTGCATTATTCGTCGTTCGTTTTACCTGACATTTTTTACTATCTAATCGTAAAAGGTGTGACCTGAAAGATTATAGACGGGGTTTAATTTACTACGGCTGTCTACGTTGATGGTTGTGATTTTCTTTTTCTGAAGTCCGCGGGATGTATGTTATCGAGAAATTCGGCAGACGAGTCATATTTTAGCTGTAATTTACGGCCGTAGGCTCGCTAACCGTACTCAACTGTTGTAAAATCCACTTTCAACTGGCAAGTAGAATTACTATTAAATCAATGCGGAAAATCCCAACACGACGATAATCCAGTACCAGTAATGTTTTAGTTGACGACCAGGATACAGTCTGTGACGTAGCGAATCTAAATTTAGTTACATTCGACAAATAATACTAGGTTGCGTACGTATCTAATTTCTAACAAATATTCGTGAAAATTGTGCAGATTTTAGATAAAATAGATTAAAAATAACTATAAATTAAGCTTCTGTTAACAGGGTTTTTTTTGCTATATAACTGTAGCCGTTTAACGGCGCCTTCCCCACCCGAAAATAAATTCCCCTCGAGATAAAAATTTCCCCTCGAACTGAAAAATTTCCCTCTGTATGAATAAAATCACATAATCTGGCTTGTTTGCCTTTAAAAACCCGCATTTTCTTTCAAATCGTCTGTGTTTACAACATGAATAATCCACTTCCGTAAGTGTAAAAACCAGGTCCCGGTATAAAATCTGCCGTTAATTGACTCTTACACAGTTGTGACTCGTTATCTTTTAAAGAAGGGACATGCACAGTGAAAGAGTCTATGCAGTCAGTAGAATTTCCAGCCGTTTTCTGAATCGTAAAAACGTTATTTTCTTTCACTCGATCTCGTTAAAAAATGTGTTTGTTTTTTACTGATATATAATATTTATGACTGAATGACGATGTCATTATAAATGTTTTGATAGTTGGAACATAGGAAGTAACTGCTGGCCAGCCTTGCCTGGATAATTCCGAACTTGAAACTATCGTGTAATCGGTTTTCGCCATGTTGCATAAATGTTGATATTATTGACTTACTGATCCATATTTAGTAATTATGATTGTTATGACATATTTTAAGAGTGTCAGTGGAATGTATGGACAAACTAGAGGGTGTTGACAAGCCAGTTAGTGTTGACAAATCAGTTTGTTTTGACTCTAATATCAATGAAGATAAGCAGCATCTGACTGTCTATAGGAAATGCTAGTACCTTGAGTGATTCCAGCTAGGACTGGTTGATATGTGTAAGGAATTAAGGGCCAGGAAGAAGGCTTTCTGAATTGTTTCTGTTTATGACTCTTGACTGTTGATCCAAGTGTTTATTGTGCATATATTAACATGTTTTTTTTTATATGAGGGTTTTCCCCAAATTGTGATTTTCGCGCGCTATTTTTCCCCTACAGAAAGGCCAGGCCTTTTCCCCAAAACCCCCAAAAAAACCCTGGTTAACATTTTGCTAAAAAATTATCACTTTACATGGGGGAAAGTGATTTTCGTTGGGGAAAAATTTTTTGTTGGGGAATTTTTTTGGGGGGGAAGACGCCGACTATCGGCATCAGTTTGTTAAGGAAAAAAAACCCTGTTCATGCACCATTCAATACGAATCTGATAACAACATGTTGTATAAGTAAATGTAAAATGTTGATGTATTTCATGTTTTCATCAGGGATATTGAAGTTATTGTGAATTATTTACTTATCCATTAACTGCACTCAAGTCAAGGTTTTTTATTGATTGGGATGCGGCAATAGCCTGTCAAAAGGGGAAAATTGGTGCATGTTTTTCAGTTTTGGGGAAAATTTTCAATCACTTTTATCAAATCTTAGGGAAATACAGATGTAATAATGGTTATATAACGATTCGCCCCATTGTAATAACGACTCGCCCCACATTTAATAATGACTCGACCCACTCAATAACGATTCGCCCCAAATAAATAAAGTCATACCTAAATGGCCGATATGATTGCAAATCATTGAATAGTTAACATTTATAAAGCCTAAATCATTGTGGTATAAGTGTATGATGATATTCACGAAAAGTACATGTATGAAAATAATACTGTTCCTAAAAATATTAAAGGAATTCCATGTGTGCCGAGTCTGCTGACTGACATAAAACAATCAGCACAGACACATTATTTTCAAATTTTACAAATAATTTGTCATTACAAAAAATTATTATTCACAAAAAACGGAGATGATATATTTGTTGTTTACATTCAATGTAAAAGTTTTTAATTACCAGGTATTTAAATTGGCGGTTAATCTAGTGAGATTAAAGTAAACAAGTGTTCACTTCTTTAATGAGTTAGTCACTTTTCCAATTAAACTATTCTTTGATCAAGTTAACAGTTTGAAAGAATTTATTTTCTTATTGTTGTTTCATTTGCGCTTAGTTTCTGCAAAGTTAACCATTTTCCATCATCATCATCATCATCATAAGTATAACAATTATCATATTAACTATCGGTAATGAATTGATTGAAACATTGTATAACCTTGTTTGTTTATATTACAATAATAAAACAATGTTTTGAAATAATTTCTTATCATTTCATTTAATATCGTCCCATCTGCTCCACTCATTGAATATGCCAATTATCAATTATGTTTTTCACACCTTTTTAAACCTGTCACCACCTTTATCCGGGCAAACTTGCTAGTGAGAATAACGTGTCAATTAGCCCAACTATTTGTGCGCAACAAGAGCTTTTCTATATGTACGATGGTCGCTCTTCGCGCACAACCCAGTTACTATTAAATCAATGCGGAAAATTTTCCTTCTATTTCTATATGCCGCCGATCGGAAAATGAATCGCAACTTTTCAATCTTTTGCCGGCTTCATAAAGCATCTTAAACCATATTTATTAAAAAAAAAAAATACATACCTGAGAAGCCACATTCAAGTAGAATAAATATATATGTAATCCTTTATAAGAAACGTTTTTGTTTGTTATACAGAACTGTTTTAAACCTCCACCCATGGCGATTACACCGCATAAAGTTTATCTGACTCGCGTTTATCGATAATTTTCACCGTGTAAACGGCATATGCTATGGTAGGTTTAACAAGTTATTTTGTGGATTATTTGTTCATTTTATTGTTTCTTTTATCATTATTTATGTTTTATAACAAAATTTGACATACCAGTGTTGAAATTTTCATGTGGGAGTGAAAAAAGAATTTAAATCGGGTCGATTTCCACCACAGTTTTTATCGTAACTGCTTGAGACGTAAAGGACAGACAACGAAAATGTCAGTATGATAATGGGTCTGTGCTTGCAGTCGAATTATTGAGACTACGTGCCAATTAGTGACAATACACAGTAACTCAGTCGTGTTCAATGTTGTACCCTTATGTGTAATATCATAAATTTTTTTATGAAACAAAAAAAAAAAGATTAATTAAAAGTAAAATAAATAAAAAATAAATAAGGTCGTTGCATGCGCCGCATCCAAGAGCTCTAGATCGCTGTATTCAAACGTTCACTTTTTGGTCGGAAAATCGGTCCGAAAATCGGCTGAAAAGATTTAAAAAAAACGCTTTAAAACTTTGTTTTGCCCTCACTTCTAACTCAAAAACTACGGTTTCTATGTTTTTTCACTCGACTTAATGTTTCTCCACACTTATAATAATCACAATAATTTATTTGGGGCGAATCGTTATTGAGTGGGGCGAGTCGTTATTAAATATGGGGCGAATCGTTATTACCATGGGGCGAATCGTGATGGGGCGAATCGAGAGTGGGGCGAATCGTTATATTACCGTAATAATTATACATAATATCAAAACAAGCAAACGAAACTTTTATTCTCCATATTATTCAAAAATGATTCAAACCCTGAGTGTTTGTGCTGCCAACATGTTTCACTAGCAAAGACATTGCTGACATTAGACAAAACCTGTCACTGGGGATTTTAATGCCAGTAATTGCCAAAAAACTATTATTATACACACTAAGTTAAATGCCAATAAGTTATTAAAATCTATAGATCTACATGTATGACAGAACATTGGTGTTTTATTTTGGGGTTTAATACATTCACATTTATTTCCTTTACTTAGTACTACGACAATTTAGATCAGCAAAGTTGTTGGATATTCTTTAGAACGCCGACCAATATTCAAGATAACTGGAGTACATATGATATAGTAAAATGTTGAATGTTGTATTCTTCAATATTATTTAAATTCTGGTCCAATCTTCTGAATAAACGGCCTGTAATGCACTGATTTGGGGATACTAGCCTACCATACTTGCACTGTCTGGGAATATAAAAAAAATAATTGTCTAGAAGTGAATTTCCCAAGACTGCAAGGGAGTGCAGGCTAATGCAAATAATAAGCACTTACTCGCTCATCAATGGCGAGGCTGACCACTTGAAGAAGTTGGTGATAGCTCCTGCAACTGTGTTTACTGTCTTTAAACCATTCGATTCTGAAACCGAGGTCTCTAAATCGTCGCTAACACTTGAACCAGTTCTGTTGTGTATAAGTCTAAGACTTGCAGTGCGTTTGGGAATTCGTATTTCATTTCCATCAAAATTGGCTGCCATTATCTTTTTCAGTATAGTACATATCTGTCTGAATGATTCTCATAACTGACTAGCATCCGATTATGTGTTATTTTGACAACAAATTAGAGGTTGCAAAATATGACAAACTTTGCATGTTGACGAAATGACGTCATTTCCGATCGAACGACCGGTTTGTGTTTGCTTTTTACTTGACTGGTTCTTTTTATGCCTTAAAAATAATCGAACAAGTGATGTCTTTTGAAACTCATTTGATCCACGGAAAAGTTATCATGTAAATGAACGACATGTGATTTCTCCAAGGAGATTGAAAATGATTTCGAATATTAAAGATATCTTTTGTCAGCTAATAAGGAGGACTTCTGTCACTGCAGAGCTGTTAATAATAGCTCATGCAACCATCACATCAGATTCTTAGCTTGTTTTTTCCCCAAGACAACTTGTACTTTGTTTGTTCAAATGAGAACCTTTTGGGGCAAGTGTAACGTCGGTGCACCCTATAACCTGGTTTAAACCCCGAGCGGCAATTTGATTTGCCTCTGACCGTTCAAAGGCTGTAACCCATCGGGTTTTCATTTTTGTTAATTGTTTGTGGTGTCTGTTATGAAATTGGTCATTTTACAAACCATGCTCTCTCGTCCTCTCTTTAGCCCAACTATTTGTGTGCAACAAGGGCTTTTCTATATATAAGATGGTCGCCCTTCGCGCACAACCCAGTTACTATTCAAATCAATGCGAAATTTTTCTTCTATGTCTATATGCCAGCGATAGCTAGGAATTTGAGTCGCAACTTTGGCGGCTCCATAAAGCATCTTAATCCATATGTATCTTTAAAAATTACATACCTGAAAAGCCACATTCAAGTAGAATAAATATATGTAATCCTTTATAAATAACGGTTTCGTTTTTTATGCAAAACTCTTTTAAACCTCCACCCATGTCAACAAATTTCGATTACGCCGCTTAAAGTTTACCTGGCTCACGTTTATCGATAAACTTCACCGTTACCAGCTTGAAATATGTACTGCGGAAAATCTTGCTACGGTCAATAGAAAGCAACTTATGGATAAAGGTTTGATGAATAACAGAAAGTACAACTATTTGAACATATAATTAACAAGGTAATATATACGCAACATTATCAAAGATACGATGGAAACTTCATATAGCGGGGCGGGTATATAAACAGATGAAAAAGAGGACTTTGACAACCGTCGAACATGACAAATAAGAAAATATTGCATTTCTGCATATTCAATCTTAGTTATTGCATTATCTCGACTTCTTGTGTACGGCTACAGATTCTCGAACATCTCAAAACCAAGGCCATGAAAGAACAAATGACCATTAGTTCACCATGTAAAGAAAACAATTGTGAACTATGTTGCTGTGATATGTGTTTTTGCAGGGTCTATTAATTAAATAGACCTTGGTTTTTGTTGTAGTTTTTGCCACACCAGATGTGAATGTTCCGGAAAGCTAGGCTATATAAAATCCGCTGTGCTGTAAACTACTGGATTCGCTCTTAAAGCAATGTTTTAATAGCTTATATATCCGTATTAATTTCGGTCAAAAACACTTGATCAAGTTAATGTGAGACATACCAGTGTTGAAATTTTCATGTGGGAGTGAAAATGAAAAGAATTTAAATCGGGTCGATTTCCACCACAGTTTTGATCCTAACGTCTTGAGACGGAAAGGACAGACACCTATAAAAAGTCAGTATGATAATGGGTCTATGCTTGCAGTCTTATTATTGAGACTTAAGGACTACTAAGAAATGAATAAAACCGAGTACCGGTATTTGATTTTCAAGTTTTATTCACTTTCGAATACTACCTCAGTTATTATTCACAGAATCAGTCGGGTTACATCGTGTTTATGCCGTAAAAAGAACCTTTGTCAAGTTGTGTTACATAACCATTATAATACGTCCCTTCATTTAATTTTACCTTAAGCATTTTATAGTATGAAGGTTCTCTCTTTAACTTGAAAATATCAGGTCTGGAATTTCATGTTTTTATTCGTAGTATGTTATTTTAAAAGAAACTTTTGACGAAGACCTTTATATTACATTGTTATATATAAGTATTTGGTTTTAATAAATTATTTTCATTACAAATTAGGGATCAGGGTTTGGGCCAAGGGTTATTTTGATGAGCCCGAGATAGGAGAATCTGGTTTAATATATTTTTTGAAAATATCTATTATCTTCTAACATCATTTGCTGTGTGGTTATTAAGTATTTCGAAAAGTGTTAAGATACCGCATGTATTTATGTACCCTTTAGGCATTTTTCAGTTAATGATTTTAGATGTTAATCAACATTTTAGATAAATTCAAAGATTAAAACAACTAATTTGTATTTTCAAGGATCTAGTCTTCCTAAAAAAAACTCAAGAAACTCAGACATTAAACCAAACGTTAAGCCAAACCTAACCCAAGACGTACCTTAAGCAGAATACATTTGCAAAATTAATGATCAATTGATGGGAAGAAATAGTATTTAATATAGTAAAGAACGTTTCTATTGATGATTCCTATGAAAATAATAACAGTTGCCACCACAAAATAAGTGCAGCATATATAGAAAATCACCATGTATTACCCGTGTAAATTCTGTTCTTCGTACTTTGCTTTAATCAAACGTCCATTTTCCAGGCTTTTAAAGTAGAACTGATTCTAGAAATCTCAACCAATACACCCGCATACCAGGTTTACAAATGGCTGACGATTCCGACGAGGAGAGAACTAACGTAATTTTTATTCAATTTCACAGATAAAAAAGCGAAAACTAATACTGTTCTTCTGCGCCGAAACGAATCTTCCTTTGTTGTCTTTAAAATAGACTTGATCCCCCTGTTTTGGTTTTGAAAAATGACCGAAAATATAACGTAACTAATGTCAACAACGAATTAGGGACATTACGGACCATGATCATTACGGACCAGATATAACGGACCAGATTTTAGGACATTACGGACCAGATTTATAGACATTACGGACCAGATTTATAGACATTACGGACCATCTAAAAGACAAAACGGACCATCTATAGGACATAACGGACCAGATATATACACATTACGGACCATCTATAGATGGAATATAAATTATAGTAAGAACTTAAATACCAATTAAAGCCTGTCGGTAGTTATTTCTTCGCTATTGTATTGGCGATAATTTAAGGGTCATAATAACAACTGGTTAATAAATCAGGGTTTTTTCAGCACTGTCTGCGCCTCCGGAAAACGGAGGTGTTCCCAAAGCAAACGGCCCTGTTCCCAATCATATCCAGTTGTCATTTTTCCCAACTGAAATCATATTTTATTTCCGAAATTTCGGCTAAAGTCGAATAAAATATATCAAAATACACAGGTAATAGCAGAGTGACTTCCCTTTATCTAATAATTGCAAGCGTTCAGTGACTCTAAATCTTTAACTGTAAGCATAAATATTTTCTGGAACTTCTTTCAACATTATAGCTATTGAATATATCAATAAATTTAGATCTATTTTGCAAAACTTTACAGAAGGTACCAGTAACTGCAGGAGTTGCATCATAATATAACTCGTTAGACACTTCTTTTTGTAATGTATTTTCGCGACTATGATGGCTTTGCACAACAATAAGTTCTACAATAAAAACTTACGTTTATCTGGTCTTTTTAGTTAATACTCTAAACTAACCATTAAATTTGCCACAGTTTCACTATTTTATAAAGAATTTCAATTTCATATAATGAATTATTTAAATGAGAAAATTATTTCTGATAACAGTTGTCTTACAAGTTACCAGTTTTGCAATGTTTGTTTGAATAAAGACCAAAAAGCTGATAATAGTATATTGGTAATGTAAAATTTGACTGATTTAAGCTTAATAAATGCATATTGAAATTTCCCAAAATGGACTATTTTATCGATGTGAAAATTCCCAAAATGGGCATTTTTGTCGATAATAAATTCCCAAAATGTCCTGACTCCTTTTCCCAAAATAGGCAGAAAAACCCCTGTAAATATGAAATGCATTTTTTGCAATCAAAATTAGGCCTACCAGGTTTTGACAACAGTTTGCAAAATTACTCAAAATTAATGCCAATCATGCAGGGTTTTCACACAAAAGGAGCGATCAGCTAGTAGCCTGTTGAAGGCGTGTGCCAGATTGTATGCACCTGTTTAAATTATTTGTATGTTGATGAATACACTGAAAACTTAACTGAGGCATGTGCCAGACTGTATGCACCAGCGTAAATTTTTAGTATGTTGATGAATACATAGAATATTTAAATGATAATGTTAGTGTTATTTCTTGTTTATTGTTTAATGTTTTATGGTGTGGTTGATAAACGTGCTTGTGTCTTTGTGATTGTATTATTTGTTTGTGTTTACCTTTTAGAATAGTTTGCTTGAAACATGCTATAAACACTGTAATCAGTCATTTATGTACTCTGTGCTGTTTAATATTTTATTGTGTGGTATATATAGTTGATGTTGTACTTGTTTGTATTTGTAAATGTGTGCCTCGTTAAAATTCAACTATTTGTGTGTGGTATGAATTGTTTATTTTTTGTTTAGTTAAATGTTTTATAGTGAGATTAATGTGCTTTATGGTTGATGTGCTTGTTCATAAATGTGCTAGATAAATAAGAAACTATTTCTTATTGTTTTTCTTTCATCCATTATATTAATTCCTGTGTAAAGCAAATGTGTACTTGGGTTACTAACACCTTATGGAATTTCACAGGGGTGATCACATAATTGACTGTCAGCTATTGTTCTATATTGAATTCCACGGGAATTTTTCACAGTTAGGCTATTTGAGAGAAATTTGACAGGTGTGCTATCAAAATAGCAAATTATAACAAGCGTATCCGCCAAAACGATGTGTGGTAAGTTATACTGGTGTTAATAAATTACAAAAAAATGTTTCATAAATTGATTGTGATATTAACTACTCGAAACCTAAAAATCAATTTAAACAAAATTAATCTTTATATAAGAAAAGTCTTTCGTTACATGAATCTTTAAATGGTCCGTTATGTTTTCACAATTCATATTATCTGAAGATGGTCTGTACTGTCTACAATTCTATGCATTATGTTTTTAGAAATACATTTTATATTCTTTATCATTCTAAAGATGGTCCGTAATATGTATATATCTGGTCCGTTATGTCTTTTAGATGGTCCGTTATGTCTTTTAGATGGTCCGTTATGTCTTTTAGATGGTCCGTAATGTCTATAAATCTGGTCCGTTATGTCTTTTTCGGTGGTCCGTCATGTCCCAAAATCTGGTCCGTTATGTCTGGTCCGTAATGATCATGGTCCGTAATGTCCCGATACCTCAACAACGTATCAATTTTGTCCTGCAGACTAGATTGCAAGTTCTATACAAGCAGTTTTTCTGATAGCTTGATAATATATAATGCAGCTTGATAATATATTATTCAACTAAAATGTATTAAAATATACGAATGTTGACAAGTGACGTCACACGCACTTGCTAAAGTTACATGTGCACCGGCTGGTTGGCAAAAATAGCGTATTATGTAGTGTAACGAACAAACAATAACATTTAGTAATAAAATTTAACTGACACGATTTAAAAACGCAAAAAGTACTTTAACAGAGGATATATTCCACATAGCCGATGTATAACCATGTATAACTGTGTACTTAACTAGTGTAGACATAACAGAAAAGAAAATAACCTTGTTAGTCTTGAGTTTTGCTTGGACTGACGTCTCATTGTGCCTAAATGCATGTTGAGTCAATAGCGCGTATGACCACCGTTACTGTTCAACACGGCCTGCACTCTACGTGTCATGGATGTGCACAAATTGCAGTATACGCGCCTTGGAATATTGTTCCTTTCCTCCAGGAGAGCCTGTGACAACTTGTTGACGGTATTAGGGGCATGAGGATGTTGACGTAACCTGCGACCGAGCTCGTCCCACATATGCTCAATTGGATTACAATCAGGGGAACGAGCCAGCCATTGTAACTCCGGGACATTGTTTTGCTGTAAGAACTGTCTTGTGACTATTGCTGTATGCGGACGAGCATTGTCATGCATAAACGTTAGTCCCTGACGTTGACGGAAGATGGGCAGGACGTGGGGTCGAAGGATATGGTCGATATACCGTCTTGCGTTCAAATTGCCATTACAAACAACCAGGTCAGACTTAAAATTGGTATTGATCGCTGCCCAGACCATAACGCCCCCACCCCCGTATGGGTACACTTCACGTACACAATTGTTTGCAAAGCGTTCATTACGACGTCTGTAGATTCTAACCCTCCCATCAGCATGGTGAATATTAAACCTGGACTCGTCGCTGAAAACGACATTGTCCCACTGCCGTCGGCGGTTGTTTAAAGCCCAACGTTGTCTCTCAAGGCGATGACGTTGGCAGGGTTGCCAGCGGACTTGAAAAGTCAGGGAAATTTGATTTTTTTTCAAGGTCAGGGAATTGTCAGGTAATTTTGAAAATTGGTCAGTGAAAAATAAAAATCCTGAAAAGTCAGGGAAAAGTCAGGGAAAAATAAATTTGAAAGAAAAAAAATTGTTCTATTTTATTAAAGATTGCATTTACAAATTTTCTGTTATGAACCTTTTTTAAATAATTGTTTATTATAATAAAAGTTCTTAATTATATTAAACAAAATTGTCTGAAGACTGAAAGGCTATGCAACCCTTGCCTCCAGAAATTATTTTAGCAAGGTGCTACACACAAAACCCATGTTCTTCCCTCCAAGATCCAGCTCTAAGCAACACTCTGAACTTAGTTAATTCTGCTATACAGGCCTTACTGGTGATAGTTTGTGTCTTTGCCCATATATTTTCATCTATGGTTGGATTTTAAAATAATTGGCAGAAGTGACTATCATAATGTGAACATCTCATGTACAAAATCTGTTTTCCAACATTCAGTTCACAGCAACCTAGTTTTTTGTATAATTGCAGGATTTTTTAAAAATATTGGGGCACAAACTACTGCTACAGTTTTCAAGATACTGACTTGAAACTTTAAACAAGTGAGGTACTTGGTATCATGTGTAGATGTGCCTGACATATTTTTTATGTGACTCAGTCCATCATTTTATTACAGGTGCATGATTTTTTTAATCTTGTGACAAAAACTTCAAAAATTTTCTCTAGATTAATTTGAAAATTTAAGCATACATTCTGCATCAATTTTCCATTAAGCCCAGAGTATATGAGGTTGACATATTTTTCATTTGGATCAGACTATTAATTATTAATATTCATTGGATTGGAACAGGGATCTTCAAAACCTACATGCATTTTTTCTAAGTTTATCCAAGCACTGAACAGCCTAAATTGTGTGTTATTGTTTCACATGTAGGGTGTAAACAGCATTGTATTTGAGTTATGTATAAAAATATTATATGGTTATTTGGTTTCTTGACAGGGAATGTGAGGATATATTGCCGGTCTGGGTGTCATATAACCCAAGCCGCAGGCGAGGGATAATATGACACCCAGACTGTCAATGAATCTTCACATACCTTTTCAAGGAACCAAATAATTGTTTTATTATACTGTAAAGACTTTTTCAGACAAAAATAATTAGAACATATAGATTTTTCATTTATTTTGCTTATTTAATGCCGAACGGCTCGATTTCCCTCTGAGAAGCTCACTAATTACATGTCTGACGTCATTAATTTACCTGCGTGACGTCACTTCTATAGAAATTGAATGGACTATCGATTTGATATTTATTTACAAAATATGAGAATAATCTGATCGTTTCAATGTTAAAAACATAACACAAATATTTTCTGTATCAATTTTAGTAATCCCTAAGCATACCGCTTTATAATTTACAAGATCGGCTTCAAATTATGCATTTTTACGGAAATTCAAAATAAAACGGCGGACGAAAACAAAAGGTTAGAGGCCAGAGAGGGAAATTAAGGCACACACGTTCATATCTATGGCCGATCCGTTAAAACGAACTACAATGGCAAATGTGAAGGAAACATGTATGGGCATTCTGTCTGAGGGGTTGTTTTACTTGTGTAAAAATTGTATGTTGTTTGCTGGCCCATTTTACAGATTATGTATATTTCTTTTACTCTGCATTTGATAATTATTCCAGTCATTAGTGAATAATGGACATTTTAGCTTCAGTTGTGATAATCTCTTGCTTAATACTATGTTGTTTATTTATTAAGTTTCTGTATGAAACATAAGAATACATTATTTACCAATTATCTTAGAAGTATTGGTTAAATCTTGTAAGAGTACATAGTTTAATATTTTACTAAACATAAATCTATCGAACTTTATACTTGATATATAAATGATGTTTTAATTGTTAAATAATGTAATGATATATTGTTAAAATAATTAAAACGTACTTATGGTTGAATTGGGCAGCAGTAGGGGTGTTAGCGGCCGTTTATGTTCGGTATTATTGGTCAGTGAAAAACCTGATTTGGTCAGTGAAAAGTCAGGGAAAAGTCAGGGATTTTTTTTCATGCTTGGTGCTGGCAACCCTGGTTGGGTGAGAGCCTGGCACTGCGCAGGATGACGACAGTGAATCCCACGTTCTCTCAGGCGATTTATCACTGTGTCACGATGTATAGACCGTCCACGATTACCAACCATGGCATTTGCAGTAGACTGAGCCGTCGCAAATCTGTTGCGTAAGTGACGGTGCCGTATATAATTGTCTTGGCGTACACTTGTTACACATGGCTGACCGGAGCGTGGGCGGTCTGCAGTTGTTCCAGTAGCATTTACACATGTCACTAACCTTGAAATCGTCGAGTCGGCGACATTAAACCGTCTAGCTACCTCTGTTTGCGTAGCCCCGCCGGCCAAAAGCCCCAAAGCTTGCTTCCGTTGTGCAAAAGTAAGCCTCGGCATTTTGCCAACGAAAAATATCCGTAGTTTGTGTTTGATTTTCAGAGAGTAAATCAATGTGCCAGTTTACACACAAAAATGATTTTCCGCGTGGTTTAAGTGCACGAGACGCACATGCATTTTGTGAAGGGCGGCTCAAATGCCCGAGAGGTTTACATTTGGCACGACAAAATTGGTGGGGCGTGAAGGGTATACATTGTATCATTTATGTCCACAAATATGGTGCCGATGGAGGCTGCAGGAACAGAATAGCTGATGAAAATGCCTGTTGCGTTTTTAAATCGTGTCAGTTTAGTTTATCAACAGTTCAGTAAACATTCGTTGTTTTTTTTTCAATATCAAATTACAATTTACATTTATTGTAATTTAAAGGACACAAGCAGAAAACAATAAAATAAAAACAGCGGAATAATTATTCATGTTGTTATAGATCAGAACCCAAAATCATTCACTAGAATTCCTTCCTTTATTGATTCATTCCTTCATTCCCTGACTGTCTGACTGACTGGCTGATTAATTGATTGATTGATTGATTGATTTGTTCGTATTTGAATACTTGTAATTTGACAGACGTCTCAAACTTGAGTGATGTTAGTGGCATACTTTGATGGCGTGTAGTTTCGAAACGGCTAAGAATACCTAACAAGTTAGCACAGATCCAACTCAGGCATATGCTCAATAAATATATGTATGCGAACTTTCCTGACAATTATCACCTTTTTAGACTGGATTTATTATATTAATCGGATTTTAATTTACAACTATATCAAAAAGACAAATAGGGGACGCAGACTTATTTCTAAATGTCATGAATAATTTAGTATGTATTTTTTTCCGCCTATGATTTTTTTTTAAATATAGACGGATTCGTCAATATTTAGTGTTTCTACTTAATTCAAAGAAATATCACAAAATTTTAAAACAGTACTCCAACTTCTACAAATCAAACAAGTAAAGGCTGTATATTGTTTTCTGCACTGGACTGCCTAATTTAACAATCTTCCGTCAATGATCGTAAAATATCTGAATGTTCGCAAATCTATATGGACACATATATTTCGTAGTACCAGGTCCTGCCCAACAAAAGAAAAAAACAGACTGGCATTGCAGTATTTACCATTGAGTTCACTCTTCTTATTTTCTGCAGTGGGATCAAGAATAAATATAAGACAACATCAGTACCAATCATTTTGTTAAAAATTTGCCGGAAAACAGATATGAAATTCATGTCACTAAATTTAATATAATTATAAATAAAGTCTTGTGATAATATTGTAATACTAAACTTCACATACTTTCATAAAATTAATTGGCCCGATATCAAGGGATTATCGGCCATACGTGATATACATGACACATGTTTGAATACTTCCTGCTTCCCGCGGCTGTAGAGTGCGCGGCATATATCAAAAGTCGTTAAATCACCGGATGCACTGATTAAATCAGTGATTTGGGGACATGGGCCATTATACACTGCGAACTCTTTATAACGCGCTTCGTTTAATTCCGTGCTCCATTATAACGCGGTCGTACCGTGGATCCCCTATTTTTTTCTAAGTCCATTTTTTACCATGAAACGGCAAAAAAATCGAAACCGGAAGTCACAATTGTAACATGTACACAAATGACGCACACATTTTTCCCTAAAACAACCGTGTTTTAACACCTTTCCCAGTGACAGATAACAGCCCGGGGCAAACTTGTGAATGCATACTTACCAGGGATTCTAAAATCGTCGGCAAATCGGTCATTGACCGATTTTCGGTAAAAATGTCCGATTGAAATTTCAAAATTGGTAAGAAAAATCGGTCATGAAAATTTCAGTCAGTATAAGTTTTCCCTTAGTGGCCCATAACTTGTTAAGGAAATTACCTACATGTACATTTTTTCACGCTTAATCCGCTATAAACCTGTCAATTACCGACTGCACAACTCTGCTACCATGACTACAGTCACTACACGCCGCTAGAATAGCCTGCGGCATAGATGAAACGGGAAATGGTCGGTCTCATTTTAACAACGGACGAGTTCATTTAATTTGCAATTGAACTGCGGCTAGTCAAAGGCGAGTAATTAACGAACTATATGTTTGATGACTAATTAAAAGACTCTGTATTTGTGATTGTCATAATTTACGAAAACAATATAACAGTTTGCAATTAAAGACAGATGAGTTTGTTCGATGTGCGTAATTCTAATTGACCGACGATGGAATAAAATAAAAAGGACGTTTCAAATTGCAGTTACTCAAATTTCAAGAAACGTATATAATGCAGATTTTACTAAAAATGTTGCCTTTCACAAAAAAGTTGACTACTTTGTTAATTCCCGTAGTGACTAGCACAGCACAAAGCATTTTCCTTACGAGTGACGTAAACGGTGCATATGTAACTTTTTACTTTCGGTTTCGTTTTTAGCTTACCGATTTATTCAGACTTTGATGACGGTAAAAATGTTATTTTGTGTGGGATGTAGAAAATTATTAAATAAAGATCGAACAATTGATCGGCGTCGGTGTGATTGCGGATGATATTGGGGGGAGGGGGGGGGGGGGGGAAGGGGGATAATTTTTTTTGGGGGGGGTGGGGGGGTCGGTCGTAATGGCGGGAATTTCGGCGGCAAATGTCCGATTGGGATTTAGAAATTTTAGAATCCCTGATACTTACTGTTTAATTTTATCATTGATCCATTACTAAATTCGATTGTCTCTATAATTATCACATAATCCGCACAATTCAGAAAGAAACAAAAAATTATTCCCAGTCATGTTTTAAAACCTGTCGGTAGTTCATTGATGTACATTTTGCTTTGATCCGCCTTCCTGTTAATTTCATGGAGGTTGCATTTTTTGACTATGGAGGTAAACAGCGATAATATCTGTCAATGAAATGCGACTTCAAAGAAAAATGTCGGCTCGTATCGAGACTGTGATGTTTTGTCGGCTCTGCTATGAAATCGTTTGATCTACAAGAAGTGTGTACGTGACATTTGTCATTTTTTTAGCTGGTTTAAGTTGGTTGATGATGCAACAATACTGAAATATTACACTGGAGATAAAATTAGGATGTAATTTATAAGTTATGGAATATGTTCACGATGGTTAGTGATTTAATATTTATTTTACATTTACGTTCGTAAATGTCAGAGTTTGTGTCATAAAATAATTAAAATTTCTGCAAGCATCTAAACAAACTAGATACATGTATACGGTCTTTAATTCCATTACAATAATTTAAGGCCTATACGATTTTGATCTTGGTGTTATTAGTCAGTCTCCTGCCGTTTTGCTTTTTTTATTTGAAATTTGGTAATTGTGT